>OY101448.1:189771635-191042890 GCA_956483635.1 Panzeria rudis
CAATGTGTGTATGTCATATCCGAAGGTGGCACAATATATTGGCAAAAATTAAAGGACCTTTTTATTGTACAATAAAGAACATTGTGTAATGTGATGGCAAAATTCTTCAGTGTTATATTTACTTTTTCACTGCAAGGAAAATCCGACAATATTTTCTTTGAAAATTGGACAATATTCTGGTATGTGATGGAAATCGATTTTGAAAACGAAGCACTTTCTCTTTTGACGCACTTTTCATCAAATTTTTATAATTTTTGTGATACAACTCTTTTGTAATAAAGAGATATTTTTATAACATTTGTGATAAAAAATTTTTTAATAAAGAAATATTATTAAAAAATACCTTTCAAAACTGCTTCGTTTTTGGAATCGATTTCCATCACATACCTGATTTTCTTTGAAAATACTGTGTGATTTACTGCATAGTATAGGTCAAAACGACAATAATATGTACAATAACATATGCAATAATATTGTATAATGGATGGGCCGCTTAAAGCATGTAAATATTGAACATTCAAAGAAAAATTTGGATGTACGGAAGGTTGAACTGACATCAGATATTTCGAGACCACTACAGTCTTCTTATCAGAGGCCTTTTAGCCACACTGCCAGCGGCGGCAGCAACAACACCCTAATTACTTTAGTAAGCCCAATCAACACATTTGTAGCCACCTCGCGGCGAGTTGTATCTATTAATGAACTTTTGTAGAGGTTCGGAACTACACTAACTGTTTTTTTCTTTATCATGTTCAACTATTTTAAGCTATTTGATTTATGTCTTACCAGTGTAAAATATCATCGATTTTTTCAATGCTAGAATTTTTTGAATGTTCATGTTGCCCAAATTTTTCGAACAGTATACTTTCATGTTTTAGGTAAGTGCCTTTAGAGTTTTAATAATTGAGTTATGAATCTTAGTCGAACTGTATGGTTTTTATCTAAAGTTATTTAATTAGTTCCGTACATCCAAATTTTTCTTTGAATGTTCAATATTTACATGCTTAAGAATTTCTTTCCTAAATAAAAAATAGTACAATCGAAAGATTAAATTAAAAACAAACTTTTGCCAAACTAATTAAATAACTTTGGATATTTTATGTTTATATAAATTTTTTAATAAGAAACACCACATAACAGGTAGATGGAACTGCTTCCTTTTCGATATACATAATAGTATATTTCGAAAGCCAGAACCACTTTAAAGAAGCAGAGTGCAAAATCGACTATAGCGCCCCAAATACCATAAGAAACAACTTTCCGTTGCTCCAGTCTAAAAGTTGTCCTGAATTATTTGTAAACTTGTGTTATAAATACTATTTTTCTTTTTCACAGTACGCATATATGTATTTCTTCTGAGAAATACTATTTAATAAAGTGGATTTAGTTTCTTTTAGTTGGCGCCAGCTAATTTATCTAATTTTAGCTAAGCACTATTTAAGATATATTTTAATAAATCTGATTGTCTCCAAAATATGTATTTTAATACCGCATGTATTTATCATTCATTAACAAACGCTAATTGACGTCAATGTCTGTCAAATATTTTAATAATAATCTAATAACTTAGAGTTAAAGTAAATGTGTGTGTGTGTGTGTGTGTTTGAAATAATTTATCAAATTTATTAATATTTTTTTTTTGTTAATCGCTCATACATTTTTGTTAGACAGCAAGCACAAAAGATTAGAAAAATTAACCCGAAAATTCGAATGACAGTTTTAATCACTTCTACGCATTTTCGCAAAAATATGATTTAAAATATACAAAAAGTCTTAATAATGACTGGTCTAAATCATAATTTGAATAATTTATGGGCAAAACCAGCACTAACAACAAACATTTACTATTCCTAAGTGTGCCATAAAAATATTTCGAGACCATAAAAAGTGATTCATTATGGAGTACTTATTTCTTTGGCGACATCTTAACTGCTAAAGCGTAACACATGTTAATTTGCATGCCGTTTTTATTCCGTATTCTGTAATAGTTTATTATGAAAAGTCTTAGAAATTGTTTAGCTGCATTAGGAAAAAACAGCCTAAGTAACCATGGCTTTATTGCTAGAGCAATAAAAAACAAATTCAGATGTTTTCAAATCGAATAAAGTATTTTCTCCAAATCAAATTCAGCATTTTTCAAACCAACTTTGATTTGAAATATGATGAATTTAATCTTGAAAATACTGAATTTGCTTTGGATAATTCTGAAGTTGTTTTTTTAAAAACCTGAATTTGATATGAAAAAAGTCGAATTTGAAGTTAAAAACCTACATACACAATAATAATTCTTCTATATGATTATAAAGACAGACCGAGTGCCCAATGAAATTTAAGTTATTAATATTTTATTCTACCTCCAAATGAGTTACTCCTTAAATACTATATAGTTACCTACATGATGTTTTAAAGACCAATATTGCATCAGAATTTTTTTTCATTAGGCTAATTCATAGTTAAAGATAATGCGTAAGAAATTTTTCCGCAAGTTGTCATATTAATATTGCTTTGATGATAAAAATATAATAATTGAGTTATGAGTTTTTAGTCGAATTGTATGGTTTTTATCCAAAGTTATTAAATTAGTTTGGCTTAAGTTCATTTTTAATTTAATCTTTCGATCAAATTATTTTTTATTTAAGAAAGAAACTCTAAAGGATGTAAATATTGAACATTCAAAGAAAAATTTGGCTGTACGGAAGGTTGAACTGACAGCTGTTGAAGGTTTTACTGACAGATGTTTCGTGTTGTTGCCACTGTCAGTGACTTGAGAAAATGAGACTGGTACGAAAAATAAGGAGTAGTGAATGGTGAAAAAAGATATATTGTGTAAATGGTTACATATTTACCATTTTTAGTCAATTTAATTGGTACTCCGGCTAGTATTGTAGTAAACGGCGATGAGCAAATTCGATGGAGCTGGATCTAAGGCCTATCATATAGTATCTATATAATATCAATTGTCTCCCTTCAATGAGACTGCCATGCCACTCAAAAACCTGTTCCGTAACTATATTCAGAAATTAACTCCAGCTTAACTGGTATTTATAACATTGAAATCTAAGTTCCCCTTGTGGTCGAGTGGGTAGTGTACTAACTAGCCTGTCATGCCAGAGGTTGTCGGTTCGAATCCTATCAAAGACACCGCTTAAAAATAAAATACAATTTCTACTTGGATTTCTAACAATAAAAAAATAAATTTATAGATAATTACAGCTGAATTTTGGAATAATATTTATATGAGAGGTTTAGTGCAATAACTCTGTAAGCCACAATATCAAAATATTGAATAAATCGATTTTTAAGTTTGAACAAAATTTAAAATTGTATGGTTTTTGGAATTTTTACTGCAAGTACGCGGCATAATTAATAGCAAAATACTAGAATTTATCCAATAATCTCTCTAGGATGCAAAGCTATGGTACGTAACAAGGGAATGAGCACATAAAACCAATTTTTGATTTCAAGTGGCTTACCGGTTTATTGCACTAAGCTCTTCTTATATAATCTATATTATTCTACACCGATTAGGACTCCATAAGATAGTTCAGAGACAAGTTACAAGGTGCATCATACAAAGTAGCAATTAACCCCATCCTAGGCCATCCCAATGTAAAAGTGTCTGGTCCGCTTCATAGGAAGTGTTAGAACTCGGACTGATCCCTACCACTGCAGTGGTAGGGATCAGTCCGACCAGTGCACTGGTCACGTGACTTGTTTTATGACAGTTCCATTTACGGTAGGGTAATTAAACTATTTAATGCACTAAATTGAAATCCGTTTTCAGTTTTTTACCCGACCCAATTGTGCGGCACTATATAAAACAAAGTGTGGGCGAATATAGATATGACAGTAGTCGAAATTCAATATGGCGGCGAAAAGACGCCATTTTCTGAAAACGGAAATAATAAAAACTCGGCGCGAACTATATTAAAATGGGTATCATTGAACAGGTATTTGAAAATAATCTTTAGGTTTCTTTTATAATTTTTCGTTTCGAATGACCATTCACGATCTTTGGCAAAAACCAAAAAGCACAATTGCATAAAACGTGAACTTTAAATAAAAAGATCTAAATCCAAACTATTTACGAAAACTAAAAGGAAAACAAATAAAAATTTAATATAAAAAATCAAAAACCCGACCGCGGGAAAAAACTAAAAAGAAAAAAAAAACAAGTCCAGTGGGTGTGGAACAACAGCAACTTTTGCAGCATTAAAAATCGAATTTCAAATCTTCGCAATAATGGTCTCCCCGGATGTAAAAGTCGCTATGTTTCGCACTACGGGACGGTTTTTTTTTTTAATGGACATGACTAATATTTCCACAAAGGTACGTCAGTATATTCCACCCTAACTTGAGAAAGGATCAACCGATTTGAATAAATAAGCCACTTAAAGATGCGAAATAAAATTATCTTTATGTCATCGATATGTAATTTGTTATATTTCCAACTGCTTTTTAGTTATTCAGAAACTAGCAGCGAAAACTTAGTTTTTTAGGGCTCTGTACTCCAAAAGTGTAAAGGAACGCTATTGTTTTCGCTACTCTGTCCGTCTATCTGTCTAATCGGTCTGTCACAGGCTGTTTTCTCGAGAATCGTAAGAGCTAAGGACCTGAAACTTTAACAGAACATGTTAAACTTTGGCCGCTACAACAAATATATGACAAATAAAAATTAAAGTGTGTTCCAAAGCGACCAACGAAAAATGTTGAAATTCTAATGTAATATACAAACGCTTATATGTAGACACTTTAAACTTGCAAAGTTAGTGTTAATTGGTGTAGTCACTAATCACTAAACCGCAAACAATTACCAAAACTAAAAAGATCTCCAAAAAGTAAAAAATTTTGTCAAAACGAAAGAAGCACTAAAACTTAAAAACTCACTAAAACTAAAAATATCGCCAAAAAAATTTTTTTAAAATCGCCAAAAATGGAAAAAGTCACCAAAACGAGAAAACCGCAAAAAATCGCCAAAACTAAAAAATCGGCAAAAACCGAAAAAAAACGCCAAAAAGGAAAGTGTCAAAACAAAAGAAAAAAATCGCTAAAACTAAAAAAATCATCAAAAACCAAAAAAATCCCAAAACCGAATAAAAGTCAAAACTAAAATAAATCGCTAAAACTTAAAAAATCGTCAAAAAGCGAAAAAAACGATAAGCCAAAAGTTGCCAAAACTAAAAAATCGGCAAAAAACAAACAAATATGGGAAAAGCGAAAAATCGCAAAAAAAATTTACATATAAAAAAATCGCCACAATAACGAAATAAAACTTAAAAAATAAATAAATTGAAATGAAAAAGCAAAACGAAAAAATTGCCAAAATAAAAAAGTTTTAAATCTAAAATATAAAATTTTTGAAAAAAAAATTTCAAACACTGCAAAAATGTAAAATTATGAACGAATTTTTGAGGCATGCCAAATCACGGTGATTTCAGAAAATTAATAAATGCTATATTATTCCTTTCGTAAACTGGACGATTTATGGCGTTCGAAGTTCGAATAAAATGCTCATTTGTAAATAACAAAAACTTAAAAGAGAATAAAAATCTGGTATCAAATCAGCTATTAACAGTTTACTTTTGAAATCACGTGATTTAAAATCATCGTGATTTTCAGAACATGCCCGATAATCTAACGCTTTCAAAGTCACATTTGGCTGGCTTTGATGCAAAAAAATTACCATCATTGTTAATGACAAGCATTTGAATAAAAATACATACATACGGTGTGTTTGTGGTTAACCGTGGGTACATTGTGTCCAATCATAATTGAAATTTTATCAATTGACTTACTTGACGACTTACGTCGTCAACCTTACAAAATATTCTGCAACAATGTATCTGTGCCAAATGTAAAGAGTCAGCGATAAACTAATCACTCTATAAATTTTAATTTTTCACTATCAGTCAGATTTACGGGTTTTAGGCAGTAATAGTTACAACTAGGCAGTAATCATTTAGTACACATTTTTCATTTCCAGGGGCTTAAACGCATTTTTAAACACAGATAATCAAAGAAAATTGTATTATGTGACATTCCATTAAATTTTATAATGCCACTCAACTTATTGCAAAAGAAATTAAAATTGATAAAAAAAAACTCTTATTTAATTTTACAATCTTTTAAACTAATAAAGACGATTTTACTTGTTCGAACTAAAGAGTGGTAGTAACAACCAACTTATATTCATTTACAAGTTAAATCAATTCATTTACAAGTTAAATCAATTCATTTACAAGTTAAATCAATTCATTTACAAGTTAAATCAATTTTTATTAGTAGGAAATTCCCGTAAAGAGAATATGGAAATATAGAATAAATTATCATCCGAGATGGGAAATTTCGTACCGATTTGTAGTCAATGCGCTAACCACTTCAGCACTAACAGCACTCTCGATATACATATATATATATATATATATATATATATATATATATATATATATATATATATATATATATATATATATATATATATATATATATATATATATATATATATATATATATATATATATATATATATATATATATATATATATATATATATATATATATATATATATATATATATATATATATATATATATATATATATATATATATATATATATATATATATATATATATATATATATATATATATATATATATATATATATATATATATATATATATATATATATATATATATATATATATATATATATATATATATATATATATATATATATATATATATATATATATATATATATATATATATATATATATATATATATATATATATATATATATATATATATATATATATATATATATATATATATATATATATATATATATATATATATATATCGATATACATATTTTTTTTCCTTGCCCATCCCTAGTTCTGCCTCTGGAAGAGGGCACAAAAATATATACGTATATCGTCGTTTTGAAAGTTTGCATCTGGGATTTGTTTTAAGGGGAGTTAACGCCCCCCCCCCCCCTTTTTTTGCATATAGTTATAGTGAATCGGCATAGAAAATCTTGTAATCCTGACTTTTAAGGTGTATAACCATGATGAACATTTTTGTGCAACATTTTGACCATCTAACGCTTCACTGTATGAATCTTTTTATCCTTTTCTTGATGAAGGGACAAAACACTCCCTTTCAACGGCGATGTGGCGGGCTGAAATATTCTAAAAAATTGTTGTCATGAAATTTTAGTTTAGATTTTCAGAGACATCAAGCTCCAAACTCAACTTGAACTCCAGAAATGATTCAAAACTTCAAATGTGTTTAAGGGTTAATTTCGAAGCTATTCACAATTAGTGCTAAAATGTCCTATAAAAGCGGATTTTATTGGACTAGTCTGTATTAAAAGTATGTATATCTTGCGTAAAATTTCACAAGAACGTTAGAACATTTTAACCCCGTAGTGTAGTAGTGGGTAGTGTGCTAGACTATTAACCGGAGGGTTGGATGCTGGCTCGATTCCTGCCAAGACCCTGGGTGTTTCTGCAGGAAAGCAATAAAAAAGCTTAAGCGGAATGGGTCTTTATTTTAAAAGTCTAGACACAAAAATTCACCACCATCAAACAGTACAAAGCGAAGAGAAAACTTGAACTCTGATTATGCAGATGTGGTGAACACCGAATAATGGTATACTATTGTAGTTCTACCAATGTTAAAAAAGATTAGATGTTTTTTTAACCGACTTCAAAAAAAGGAGAAAGTTCATTAATTCGTCATGTATTTTTTTAAGGATACTCTTTCAAAACTCCACCAGGATGCACTTCTAGATTGATCCCGTTGAAAAGTGGGCGGGGTCATGCCCATACGAAGTAAATACACATGCCTTTTCGTCTACTCCTACACAACCGATTCCTATGAAACTTTTCAAGCATTAAGCTTCTCTTTGAATACTACATCAGGATTAAAAAAGTGGGCAGTGCCACGCCCATGCAAAGTAAATATCCTTTATCAGCAACTTCTACTAAACCGATTTGTATGAAACTTTGCATACACATTTTAGTTATTGTTACAATACAACAGTATGGTTAGAAAAGTGGGCAGTGCCACGCCCATGAAAAGTAAATGTTCATTTAAACTACTTCTCCTTAACCGATTCTTATGAAACTTCGCACACAATTAGTACAACATTATGATAGAAATAATGGGCAGTGCCACGCCTATTTTGTAGTCGGTTTTTTTTGCAGAATTACTTCTTTAAAAATTTCCTAAAAACTGTCCAAAATTAATTCATAACCGGGTGCCTCGGTAGAGTAGTGGGTAGTATGCTTGCCTATCAGTATGGAGGTTGTGGGTTCGATTCCCACCATAGACTCTTGTCTGTTTCACTACAACGAGTGAAGGTCTTTGTTACTATTCTCGTTTAAATTAAGTTATGAAATAATTTGTGATTGTATTTTTAACATTTAGTAAATAAATAAATAAATAATTCATAACCTTTTCTATATGTTGTAAATCGTATAAATGTTGCTGGTAATTTCCAAATAAATATTTTCTTTTGAAACATGTACAACTCCTATGAGAAACATGCTGTGAATTCAAGAAATATAATTTAAAAAAAATTAATTAGCACACTTGAGACTAACGAAAGTAAAAATAAAAAACTCTGCATTTAAAAAAGCCAAATTAATAAAAAGAAAAAGAAAGAGATTCGCTATGTCAGCGCTTTAAAAAATTTGCTGTTTTGTTTTTATTGTTTCTTTTTTTTTAGTGCAAAAACAAAGCAATATTTGATGTCTTGAAAGTTAAAAATTGCTCTTTATCCCATTTCCATATCTATTTTTAAACAGATTATATAAATTTTAAGACGTCTTTTTCTTTTCGAGAACAAAATGATCGTTTTAACGTATGTTGACTTTTGCTTTCGTATTACATACATACATGTTTGGATTTACAAAAGACTATTTTTTATTTTTAGCATGGGAGCAATAAAAAAAAACGTTCCAACGTTCTTAAATAATACTGCGACATTAATACGAGGGAAAACCAATAACTCTCTACAAAATCATATAAATGGAGTACTAATTTAATTTTAAAAAAAGTATGGTTAATATTCAGTCTCTTATCGCCAAAAATTGTGAGATAGTTTAATACTAATCGTGAATAAGGACGAATTTAATCCTTAAACACATTTTAAGTTTTGAATGATTTCTGTCTGGCGTTACAAATGACCTTGGAGCTTTGTCTTTGAAGACTTGTAATAGAATTTTATGATAAATGTTTCTGTAATCTGTGGAACATTTTAACGCACTAAGGTTTCGCTGTATGGGTATTTTTCCCCCCTTTCTTAAAAATATTTGCCATAAAATTCTTCTATGGGTCTTCAAAGACACCAAAGCTCCAAATTCAACTTTAACGCCGGAAATCATTCAAAACTGAGGCCCATATTATGATTCACAACTCAACTAAGTTGAGTTGTCCATATTACAACTCAACTCAACTATTTTTTGTATTATGATTCACAACCCATTTTAGTTGTCTTCGAATAAAGGGCTCTATTATTTTTGAAACCATAGTAGCCATCACAGAATATTTTAAATATTTTAAGTTTTGACCTTACTATTTTTTCTTCAGATTTTATGTTTTATGCCTATGGCAACAATATTGGCTGATAAACAGCCGCGGATCCAGCTTGAGCTCTTGGGCGGGGGACTTCTAAGTAAAACCTACCATTTTTCCAAACTTCTTTTAGAAACTCTATAGAAATTTACTCGTTTTTGGGGAGGAAATATCCCCTTTCCCCTCCCCCCCCTTGTATCCGCGCCTGCTGATAAATGTGATAGGTCTTAAATAATGATGTGCACTTTAAAATCGCTATTTTAAAAGTAAAAAAAGGGTGTTTCCATAGTAACGGTCGTGACAGGTTTACACGAAATTTCGTAATAAAACTTTAACCTGAAATACAATGTCAAAATGATTTGTTGATTTTAAAAATATAAAATTTCAACCCCTAAAAGCAATAAGAATCATTGCATAGAAACTGCATTTTAAGGTTTTTTTAGATCAATGAAAAGGTAACGGTCGTGACATTACAAATGAGCTGTTTTTGAATGTTCGGTCTTAGCAACTCAGATTGTAAAATTTTCCAAGGAATGCGTTAAATAAAAATTCTTATTAAATTCTTTGCAGTGTTTTGTGTAAGAAAACTCTACTTTTGTGTGAAAATGATGTAGCCAAATAAAAAAAAATAACTTTGAAAAGGTAACGGTTGTGACAAAAAAAAGTAACGGTCGTGACAGCATAAAAAATAAAACGGATTTGTTTTTGTAGTCGTATATTTAACAGTATCAAAATGATTACATGGAAGTTTATGGTTATCTTAGAGAAGGCAGCAATGTTTTAAAGCTCGATTTCGTTTTTATTCATTTTCAGTTGAAGAATATACATCATTATACTCCAGACGTTTAAGGCTGCTCATTTTTAGCGCCGAAACTCCAGTTATTCCACAAAGCAAACAGTTAAAGCCAGCATTTTGAAAAAAGTGCATCTTCTGGATGTTTTTGATTGCTTTAAGATGTTCCCATCTTTTTTTTAAACAGCCTGTATTTTGCTTTATTTGGTTCTTATCGCAATACAAAACAGTCACTCCATCCAACTTTTTATTTTGAACAAAAAAATTGAAAGCTTCTGCTGGAGTATTAATTTTAGCTTGGCGAGACATCATTGCTGTCCATAAAGACCTTTTGATAGTGGCTCCAATTCCATCCACAGCGCCTTTGCCATGTCCAGATGCAAAAAACGACCATTTCATATTTACACCGAAGTCTTCCTTTGCAAAACATAAGTTAAATAGATTGAACCTATTTTTGAATTGAGCAGCACATCCATCCGAAAACACGTGTGCAGTATTAATTTCAGTTTTCGTTTTGAGGTGTTCAACAATCATTTTCAAAAAGTACCACACACTTTCTTTATTGTGCGTCAAGTCATCACTTATGATTGCATAAGAATATGATTTCAGGGCCAATTCAGTTTTCACCCAAGCACAGGCTGTAAACACAGTTGCTTGAGCTTGGTTCCAGTGTGCGCTTTGCACTTCGTCCTGCGAAATCAACGTGAAATTTTCAGCGAAATCTATCTGAACGACCGCTTCATTTGATTCAATCCGCTCCTTAGCCTCGCGAAATTGATCGCTCTGTGTTCGGTGCACATAAAAATGTTGCTTAAATCTTTGGAGTTTGCTTTCGAATGTCTGAAGTAAAACTTGAAAAGTGCCTTCCTCCTCGCTTATTTGAGTATGATGTTCATTTTTGGTCCATTGTTTCCAACGCACAGTTGCATCTGAACTATAATTCAATGGCAATATATCAAAAATTGTGTCGCAGTTCTTGCAACTGCTAGTCATGCAAGCCTCATTTGTTGTGTCACAGCAAAGTTCATTCATCAAATCCTTAGCAGATTTAGGCACTGTAGAGACCACTTCAGAAACTGATTTAAGCAAAAATTCAAAGTTGGCGTGGTAAATACAGACGCACATGTTTGATGGAGTTTGTGAATTGAGGCGTACATGTTTTGGCCGACTTGCGTAAAACAAAGACTTCCCAATTTTTATTTGTGCATTTTCTTCCTTAAAAAGCTGATAACATTCTCCAACCGTCATCACCATATACTTCAATTGCATTTGTACTCCGTTTATTAGTTTTGTGTCCTTTCGTCCTGGTGTTTGGTAGCTTACATCGTCCCTCAAAAAGAAGTTTTTGACTTTTTCTAACTCGGCATCAGATAGGCGATTAATTTTTCCGCTACGTCGCTTGGTGAAAATCAAATCCATTTCAGGACCAACTACCTCAGAAGCAAGTCTCTTCACAGCTGCAATTTTCTTCGAGGGGCTGCTCGGTAGTTTGACCTTAACTTTTGTTACAGCCTTTTTAAGTGAACGATCGGACTTAAAGCTTCCTATACTTGATGATGAGGCTGCAGCTTCAACAACTTTCTCCTTCCCTATGTTCTTTTTTTCACGACACTTCCTTTGACGTTCGCGATCAGTATTCCGATTGTGAGCAAGCATTTCTTCACTCAATGACTCTTTTGCAGCCAGCCGCCGTTTTTTATTTCTTTCTCTTTCTTTTTTCAAATGAGCTTTGTATTTTACTGGATCTTCCTTCAATCTCTTCCGATATCTTTGCATCTTGCTTTGGGAGTCCATGGTTTGTTAAGCTATAGTTAGTAAGAAAAAGTTGAACACCATTTTCAATAAGGTAACGGTCGTGGCATTCTCAATAAATTAAAAAAAAATTTAAATGACTTCCGAGCGCTTATTTTGCTACATGAAACTCTTTAACTTACTTACCTTGTCACCCTTAGCAACTGTGTTTTTTTATAGCTTTAACAGTTTTCACAAAATTTAAACTTTTTTTATTTGCGTGGTCACGGTCGTGACACAAATTAGTGATTTTGAAAAATTTCTCAAAATTATAATTTGAAAGCTACACGTGCAAATTTTCTGCTGAACGTAGACAAAAGTAACAACTGTCAGCTGGTAATTGTTTTGATTGCTAACTACCGTTATAAAAGTGTTGTCAAGTGATTTAAAAAAAGACTCAGTATAAAGGGGGAAAAAGTGTATGATGCACCAAGTTAAAGTAGATTTTTTTACAAAAAAAAAAAAAAAAAAAATCATACACCCCAGGATGTAATGGATACGTATATTTTCTATAACAAAAGAGGTAAAATGGGTCAAAGTTGATAATTTTATTTTTTGCTTGCAAGGGGTCAACTTTCGTGGAATCACCCAAAAGTAACACAATAGTCTAAATAAAAACAGAGACACAAGTGATAAAAATCTGTTGTCTCGCTTTGATGAAAGTTTAGTTGAATTGTAATCCATAAATATAATTTGACAACTACAACTCAACTATCAATTTAGTTGTGAATTATAATAGGGGCCTAAAATGTGATATTCGGCTAATTTCATACTTCTTCGCTAGTGTCTGAGCGAACGATCGGGCTCGGTATCGGAGTTCGGCAAAAAGCAACGATCGGTTGATGATCGGCGTTCGGTAAAATTTTCACCGAACTTCGAACAAAATATTTTTTGTATATTTATATATTATCAAACTTACACAAAAGTGCAGGCCTATAAAATATTATCAAAAAGTACAACGTTCAAGGATTTTTTGTGTTAATTAAATACATAAGCCATAGTTAAAAAAAAGTCAAGTTACGGTCCTTTTCATAATGTATGATTGAGAGTTAACGTGGACTTTAACGACAACTTTTGTATGCCAAACTTTCCCTTGAAGTCCACGTTAACTTAATCGTACATTGTGAAAAGAGCCGTTAAAATGTTTATTTTCAATAAATAAGCTCGGTTTCGGTTTTAAAAATTTTCACTAAGTTCACGTTCGGTCTGAAAAAAGTGTGTTCGGTCGGAGACTATTATTCGCAATTAGTACTCGGCATAAGAAATCTTGTAGGCGTTATGTTTAAAGCTGGCATGATTGCCGCAAATGCACCAATCTGACACAATTTTTATTGTGCTGAATTGGAGCACAATAAGGAAATCATCGCAATCAAATAATCTGCAGTCACACGTTTGTCCCATTTTCTATAAATTTGATTGCCGCTAGTTGCTGCAAAACGATATAACAATAATTGCCGCACTGACTGGATCACACGATTGTTCTACACAGAAAAAATCATGATAGCTTTTTTTTAACAAACATGTTTTTGAAACTGATTTTAAATCTTCATTATTGTCTCTATTTAGTTTGATAAACAATTTTGTTTGACTTATTATTTAATTTCATTTACCTACCGTCAATGTTGGCAACCTGATAAAATCATGAAATTCTTCAATTTAGTTTTTAAATTTCTCTAAAACATTTTTTGATTGAAACAATTTGTTTATTGAAAAAATCTGAATTTTTTTCAAACAAATTATTACAAATTTTTGCATTTGAATTTACAAATTTCTTTATAGGACCTAAATTGAAAAAATTTACATTTGATTCAGGGAATTTGGTATTTGAAGTGAAAAACTAGTTTTTTTCTGTGTAGCTTACGGCAACTCTGAGAATTAGGTGTTGTGCTAGCCAAGGCGAATTCTTAACGGGTGGCCTCGACAGATCAGCTACATATTATTATTATTTTTTTTTTTTGCTTATTTTCGTCGTATGTATTTTTAATATAGTTCGGATGTCAAATGCTTTATTGACATATTTTGAACACCAAAGTTGGTATTTTCCAAAGCGAATTGTGAGGTCTACCTGTTATAAATTTTCCTTGGTGCTATGTTGTAAATTCTATTTAGTTTTTTGGTGATTGCATGGCGAATTGACAAATCGGTGGCGGTACTACGGCGGCTGACTATTTTTTGCTCGTGTTTCTTGGACAGCGTACATGTCAAACTCTATATTACAAAATTGTAAACAATTTTTGTTAAAATTTTTTTATATGAAGTTGAACATTTATGTGGTCCAAGCGAATTGACCACGGCGAACTGAATTCGCCTCTAACATCACCTTCTATGGATTCGCCTTCGATAGATCACTCTTTAAAAAGAACATCTGCTTGAGTAAAATATTTTTATTTGCAGCATATTTCATGAAAAAGTCATGAAATATAGTAAAAAAAAATAATAAAAGTAAAAAAGAGTTTTTAATTTAAACGGTTTTATTGTAATGAAACATAATAATGGTACAGACTATGTACTAAAAGGTAAAAAATATTAGGTAGCTTTATTTATAATATGAAATAAATCAAAATTTGTGGTACTGAAAACAACAAATGATGTTCTACGCAATGGTTTTGGTACACACAAAATGTAAATATTGGCGCGTATTGTCCACTTCGATTGCCGCACAAGAACACAAATATTGATGCATTTTTGACATTTTTATTGCCCCATTGTTGCTTATCAAGCTGTCACACGACTGCCGCACCAGAGCTGCATTTTATTGGGCACAATAAGAACAATATTGGGTTCGATTGCCGCATGAGCCAGTTGATTGTGAAATCGCACGATTTGGGCATAAAACAAGACAATATTTGGTGCATTGCGGCAATCGTGTGATCCTAGCTTAAATGTTCAGCACTTTTATGTAAAACAGCATGAGGAAAGTTTTTGTAGAACATTTCTGCCCGCTATATCGCCGCTTAAGGGACGACATTTTACTCGTTTTTAAGAAAAGTATAAAAAGACCCATACAACGAACAAATAGAGGATTAAAATGTTCCACAAAAATGTTCCTCGTGGCGTTGTACATAAAAGTCCTGAACTTAAACGTAAGGCTTACAAGATTTCCTATGCCGAAATTTGTAAAAACTTTTTTAACTTCCCCACGTACATTATTTATATATGGAAACGCAGTTTGTTAAAAACACAAGAATAAAGAATTTGCTTAAAAAACAAACAAACAAATAGAAAAGTAAAAGTAAAAGCTGATGATGTATCGTTCTATTTTTGTATTTTTGTACCATGGTTCCAACAGGTACCTTTAAAAATCAACCAAAACTTCTAACTTATTTATTTAAATTAATGAGTTATTTTATTTTATTAAGTCATATGACAGACAGATACTCAATACCGGAAGATCAAGTATAAAATCACCGTATAATTTGAACAACGCATCACGTTTAAATAAATCACAATTAGTTCACCACACACAACACCATCTAAATATTTTATGAAGTGTTAAAAAGATTGATTGAATAATTTAATGATTAAACATGAAGAGCATGTATTTTATAGCATTTTAAATGCGACTAAATGAATGCACACTGGCGCAGGCAAGGAATTGAGTATCGAGTATTTGCTAATTGTATAAAAAAAATTTTTTTAATTTTGTAGATTTTTTTTACAAAAAAAAATTTTGTCAAAAATTTGCACGCACTGTACTTGTAACTGTAAAGCCTCTGGCGTATAAACAGAGGCTTAAATTTTTGACGTACATACATTGATGTTGCCACATATTTGTTCAATCGTGAGTTTTTAGAGGTAGAAAAAAGAGTCAATATCAGACAGTGTTGCAGCTTCCAAAACCAGCATTGTTATATTCTGCCTGCCGTGTAGGTTGTGGTTTTAATTCACGTTATTTTTTCCCTTGGTACTTCTTAGAGGTTTCTCTCATAGCCAACTTTTTCTAGGTAATACAAAGTAATTAAAAAATTTCTTTCTGAATATAACGCTGCGAACCTTAGCCTAATAATCAATTTGGATTCACAAAGCAAATGCGTTCGAAATAATCATATAAATAAAATAATTCTACTTACACCAAAAAATATGTACGTCATATGTAAGTATGTGTTCTAGCTTCCGAAACGTTTTGAGATCACATGAAATCAAAATTTCACAAGACATTAAAATTTCGTGTTCCCGGTTTCACATTGGTTTTAAGGTATTCGAAATAATTTTTGAAACAAGAAAATAGTGTTTTGTCTACAAGAAATACACTGTACAACAAATTATTATTATTTTTATATTTATTATTTTAAATAACAAAGTTCTAACGACTGATCCGGTTACAGAGGAGGAAACCAATAATATATACGGCTGATTCTCATTATAAACGTATATTTTGCGTTTTTTTTTTACCAATGTAAACTAAATGAAATATGAGAAGGTAGGATTCATCTTATAGTTTTTGCCTCATTCAATGGATCCCCGAATAAAATTATATATCTCGTATTTTTAACATTTTTGTATATTGAGAGTTACATTTGCTTTCGCTGTTGTTTCGGGAATATTTTTTGCGAAAAAATACACCACAAAAAATGAGTATAGGGCTTGAAATTATTATTCGTCTACTCTGTAAAAATAAAAAAGGATAGTAATAGCAGGACGAAATTAAAAGTTATGACCAGTTTTTCAATTTTGACTTGGGTTCAGATGAAAAAATTAAAAATGTTTATCTTTTAAAATATTTCATGACAAACATTTATACATGAGCAATAAGTAGGATAACTCTTCTTTCAAATAAGACTAATTTTAATAAAATCGACCTATATTGTTAAAATTTATGTCAATTCCAAATAATTATTCGTAGCAAAATACGACCTGCCTAATACATTCTTTGAATATATAAGAACCCATAGTGCGATAGAAGCAAAATTTTTTCAAAGGAAATTTGAAATTTGTTATTATATTTAAAATTTTTATTATAATTAAAATTTTTTTTACGTAACGCTCAATACATTTTTATACGAATGCAATATTTTTGCCAGAACCCACACTATATTTTGGATTCAATACAATACGGATGTATAATCTTCGATGTATTTTAACATAACCCCCTAATATTCACTAAAAAATTTCGATTATATAAAAAAATATTTATAACACTCAATACATTTTTTTGTATACAAACGATGATTGATTGATGAAACGTTTTTAAATGTTTTTAATGCAATTTTAATAATTAAACTGAGTAATGAAGCGTACTAAAAAAGCGTAACGCTCAATGCACAAGACTGCGGACAACAACAATTTAAAAAATATATAGTTTCTAATATTTTTCAAAAATTTTAAAAATCAACAAATGTGGAAAATCAACAGCATGCATTACGGACACGCCATTTTGTATGAACTGAGTATAAACAGTATTTTCACATAATTGACAGTCGTACACAAAAAAAAACGTATGTACGCATATTTGTAATCTATTAAATCATGCTAATAAAGCAGCTTTAATTTTAAAATTTACGCGTTTATTTTATGAAATATTTTACTATACTTTTAACAGACCCAAAAAAAAGCATTTTAAATGAGAATCATCCATACATATGTATCGAAGTTTACACACGGAATCATTTTAGGAAGAGCTAAAATTCTCCTCCATTTTGCACATTGTTATACTGAATTGGCATAGAAAATCTTGAAATCCTTACGTTTAAAGTAAACCATGTGTTCCGTACTTTTATGGGATATTTTTGTTGAACATTTAAACACTGTAATTTTTCGCTGTACCGGTCTTTTTACCCGTTTATCAAAACAGAGGCAAAACTTACCTTCAGAGACGATGTAGCGGGCTAAAATGTTCTACAGAAATATTTGTCATAAAATTTTACTAAAAGTTTTCAAAAACACCAAAGCTCCAAACACAACTTTAACGCCAGATATCATTCAAAACTTTAAATGTGTTTAATGGGTCGCTTATGGATGGCAACCGAACTTCAGTAGGGTAGCCAGTTGCCAAAATTCATATTACGGATGGCAACTGGCAACTGAGAGCTGTCAATTTCAGTTGGTTTTTAGTGCTTTTCTGGCAACCACAAATTTTCAGTTGCCGGCTGGCATTGCAACTGAAGTTCGGTTGCCATAAATAATCAACCCATAAGACTGAATTTCGTATTTAATCGCAATTATTACTAAAATATTCTATAAAACTGGATTTTATGAGGCTAGTTTGTATTAAAAATATCGACCCCTTTTTGCAAAATTATCATAAGCGACAAAAACTAAATTTATTCAGAAGAGTTTTTTATTATACATATTGAAAAATTATTTATATGCATAAACTCTCGCTAACGATAAAATTTTACAGCTTTGTATTTGAAAAGTTATTTACAATTTAGACATTTTGACAATTTTAAACTATGATAAAATTTTAATATTTATAAAAAAGTAGTTGTCGCTTACGATAATTTCGCGCAAAGGGGTCGATATGTCTTACGTAAAATGTCATTATAAGGCACTATACAAAAGAAGGCTCTACAAGACTTCCTATGCCGATTTACCATAGCAATGTGCAAAATGAGGGAACTTTAACTCCCCCTGAAATGAATCCCATGCGTAAAAACTTTCAAAACGCCGATACACGTTTGTATATTCTTGTTTGTTGCCCTTTACCAGATCAATTGTCAATTTCTTTGAGTTGTACAGTGTTATTAATTACAAAAATTAGTTTATGTTTCGGATTTTATATTTTAAGATTTATTTTAGATTTAAGCTTGTTAGATTTAGACATGTGAATTTAAAACTTTTTAGATTTTAGCCTTGTCAATTCCAGACTTTTACGTTCACAAAATTTTAGCTTAAGATACGTATATCGTATTGTACTCTTTTGATTTCGCCTTGTAGACTTAGAACTTTGCCTCGAAATACCGTTAGGTTTTATATTCTAGAAAGAATGTGTTTCATAACACGAAGTTCACACGTAGTCAGTTCAAGGTGATGATGAAACCAGGTGTGAGCAAAAACCTCCAAATATTTATTTTAGTACTTTCTAGTACTATTCTTAGGTTATTATTTCCACAAGGTAGCGACCCAGGTGCATTTCAATATGATGCAGGAATTTTGAAAAAGTTTCTTGCTTTTGAAAATAAGTGCCAGGTCATGGAACCGATTTTGGAATTATTTCCTGTCTTTTTTCAGACGTAATGTTTAAGGTGTTTTCCTTTTCTAAGGAATTCTATGTAATTTAAACACAGTGGCATTTCTCAAACTTTAGAATTTTTCTTTTCCAATTGCTCTTTTTTCACTTTATAAATTTCCCGCTTTTGGTGTCTACATTTTAAACTTTACTTTATAAATGATTTGATTTCATGAAAGTTTTTAGGCAAGAAGCATTTAAAAAAAAATCATGTTACAACCCACAAAACTACCCAAGGACATGCGCGGATCCAGGGGTTAGGGATATTTCTCCCCAAAAGGAATAAAAGATACAATATTTCTATTGAGTTCCTAAAAGAAGTTTTACAAAATGGTATGTTTCATTTAAAAATCT
Organism: Panzeria rudis; assembly: GCA_956483635.1. Classification (NCBI taxonomy): domain Eukaryota; kingdom Metazoa; phylum Arthropoda; class Insecta; order Diptera; family Tachinidae; genus Panzeria; species Panzeria rudis. The sequence continues at coordinate 189,791,326 of OY101448.1, forward strand.
CCCCCCAAAAAGCTTAAGGTAGATCCGCGCCTGCCCAAGGACAATCTAATTATTGGCACTGCGCAATTTATGCGGTCAAAAAAACTTACAGTAGAGTCTGCTTAAAACATATATGTATATGTTTACTTATGTTATGTGCTTTTATTTTCGCAAAATTTTATCTATAGAAATAGGCAAAACATATACCTACATATGCATATGGGTGATTCTTTTCTAACTATAATTTTTTTATAGAAAATGTGTCTAAAACAGATTTTTTTTAATATTTTTTTTTTGCATATTATTATTCCATTTTATAGTCAAAATTAAATTGCAAGAGGATTTTGCTACAAATATAAAATTTCGCGAATGATGATCAAATTTCATTTTGCAAATTCAATTGTTTACCCAGCAAAAACTTTGCTTACTGGTAGGCAAAAAAGCATATGAGGATTTAAGTCATAACTACTTACAATTTGACTCGATAACTACTTATTTTTGTATGAGAAGTTCAAAAAATAAGGGGTACCCCTTACAAATGTATTTACATTGTGAAAGCAATTAACTAGTTATTATTTGGCTTACTTGAAGCTAAAAAATAAGTAGTCAAATAAACAAATTAAAATTTTTTACCACACTTTTACTAATTTTTATTTTACTATTTAACGGCCCTTTTCACAAAATACGATTAAAAGTTAACGCCGACTTTAACGGCAAGTTTTGTATGCTGAAGTTGCCGTTAAAGTCCACGTTAACTTATAATCATACATAGTGAAAGGGGTCGTAAATGTGGATTTTTTATTTTTGTTTGCATACAACACAACACAATACCAAAAACACCGACGACAAAATTAAAGGCAACCTCAACGTCAATTTTTCCTACAGAATACCGAACATATCTTGCCAGTCATCGATAAATGTCAATACTATCAATGGTTATACAGATTTACAACAAACGACTAAATACGGCATTGTCTTTTGTTGACGACGCCAAATAGAATAAAGGCGAATATATCTTGTGCTGACAGTTTTTTATTGTCAGTACATTGTCAGCACATTGCCAGATCTGACAATATTGTAAGATCTGACAATCATCTGTAAAGGGCTTTAGATTTAGAGAAAATTTGGTAGGATATGAAATGCTGCAAACTTTACAAGCAACATTTTCTTCCTACAAACGTTTTTGTGAAATTAATATTTTTGTAGTTATGAGGAAAGAAGGCAAAATTTTAAAAAATTATTTGACTGCCAATAAAGAAAGTTACTCAAAGCAGTAATTTTAGCAATTAATGATGTAGAATTTAGTTTACTTTCACCCAATAGCATACATGACTATGAAGGATAAAGTTCAGTTTTTAAATTAATCCTCACTTTTCGTGAATTTCAACCCTCTGTGCAATGCCATGGAGCTGACATATTAATTTATGACAAACCATTTTATAATCTTGATTTTATATAATACAAGCTCCTTGAACTGTTTCATATCCATGTTACATCCAAACATTATTTAGTTGACCTCGTTTTAATATGGCTTATTAGTTGCTTCAATAATTTCGCGGTAGATGACACAGGACCTCTTCAAATCAGAACCAAGAAATTTTGGTAAAATCCGAGTACAAAAACTATTAGCGCGGCATTTAATATTAAGCAGATATATCTAGATAAAAATTTTCACGTCTATTAAATCTTATTATGTTTATACAATAGAATATGGAAGAAAATTTTTTTAAATAATTTGTTGGGACGAAGAAAGTAACCAATATATGTACATACAAGCTCTAGGTAAGGACATGTCACTGAGCTGACATATCACCACCCGTATTATGTATGTCGAAGTTGCATATCTAACTACGACAAATTGTCATAGAATAAAGAAAAGTCTTAATACTTTTCTTTATTCTAGGACAATTTGTCGTAGTCACAAATTCGACTTCGACATGTACATATAATAAGTTTTCGTTCGACTTTAATTTGCAATTTAAAAAAATGTTGACGAAACATGTTCATGAGGTCCGAATTTGTAGAAAACATTCATTCCTTAATAGATTGATATATATGACCAGTAAGACAGAACAGTGCAGAACATGAAAAATTACAGTTATACACTGTTCAGACATACGCCTTAATAGCGCAATTCAGGAAATTTATGCAATTAAAGTCTTAACTGAGCTCAATTAAATAATAATATTAATAAGTATACAGATAGCAGTATAACGTCAGATGATTATTTTTTGCTCTAGTAATTTTGTGCATAAGCTACGTCAAAAAGTGTATTTTTTGACAATCATTATCTTGTTTTTGTTTTATAGTTGTATTCGTTGCCCTTATGCTGCCACCTGTATACTTATTACACCATTGGCAAGTCAAATGCTAATTGAGTAAGCTTAATTTGCTATCTATGTGTGAACACTAAATTTAATTGCTCAATTAAAATGAAATTGTGTCCACTAAAAATCCATATCTGTACAGGTTATTAGAAAAGATTCACCTATAATATGTATTATAATATTGGTAAAAAGGTTTACAAAAATTACCTCAATTACAGCTAACTTCGTCTGTAATTGACAAAACTGCATTCTCTTGCGGAGTTTGTTATTACCGAGCTCCACTGTATGTAAAGGAAAACGCAATTTATTAGGAAACAACAAGGGTACTAAATATACAGACATACAAACATATCTATCTATGTATGTATGTATGTATGTATGTATGTATGTATGTATGTATGTATGTATGTATGTATGTATGTATGTATGTATGTATGTATGTATGTATGTATGTATGTATGTATGTTTGTATGTATGTATGTATGTATGTATGTTTGTATGTATGTATGTATGTATGTATGTATGTATGTATGTATGTATGTATATGGAAAAGGCAAATTTGTTGTGCATATAAATTAAAAAATATTGCACACTAGTTAAAAGATAAAATTTATCGACACTGGCCTTTTTCTAATAAAACCTTGCACTTAAAAGTTTTACCTATCATCGCTAAAAATGTATCCAGTTGATAAAACAATAATGTAGTTTACGTACACCTGTATCGTATTGACATTTTACACTACCTACCGGGAGTATCGCTAATGTCAAATGAAAGCATAACAGAAGGCCGTTGAATAAAAAGTCTGTCCAAATCAACAGCTGATCATGATCGCGCTATGTTTGTTGAACTTCAAATACTCGTAAAAAAAGAAAAACTAAACAACATTTTTTATATATAAATTTTGTTTGACAATCGTAGCAGGAAGGCGTTTTTGTTGTAGAGATACATAGAACTTTTTAATTGGCCTTGAATGGAGAAAAAAATTTATCAGTTCTTAAAATAAGTAAAAGCAAAGTGACAGCAATTGAAGAGATGATCATTAACCCTTTCAGTGGCCATGTACTGTAAAATGCATACATTTATGACTGAGTTTCAAGGACTAGCAATCGGTTCGAGTTCCGGAACTTTATATGAAAGGGAACTGTCACTTTTTTATGGCGTTGTCATGGAAAGGGGTCAATTAACATAATTAAGATACTCACTGATAGGTTCTAGATCAAAACTTAAGTAAGATACTTGTCGTGTGGTGGTTTCTGTAATACTAGTCAAATTACTCTACTTTAACCTTCCTATACTCGCGCATTGGTCTGTGAAACCGACTAATAGGATCTTAATTGTTTTCTTATGAACGAAAAATTGCAACTTTTGTTAGCTTCATCATTCTCAATACACGTCAATTTAGTAACGTTACAAGGTTTGTGCCAATAAGACCGACTACGTGGTCTGCGAGACCGACGTGAGTATTGGCGGTACCAGTTTTTCGTCGGTTATATTTTGATCATATATATTAATTTTGTGCTATATTTAGATTAAGTTTATATTTTTTGAATTTTCCGTACTATTTTTTGCAATTGTTACATATTTGTTTGTTTGGTTTTAATAGAAATGTGTTTTTTTTTGGTGCTTTTTTTTATCGCTTAAGAATTTAACCATATTTTGCAAGGACTGCCATGAAAGACTATTAGTCATATACAAAAAAGATTTTGTTTTTTCTCTAAAACTTGTGTTTATATTATTAAAAACATACATTTCTAAAACTAAATGCAGTTTTATTAAAACTTTTATAAACTAATATAAGTTTTGTAGGCTCTGCAAACATCGGTGTGATAGACCGGGAGCGAGTATACGTGTTCCATATATTGACGTGAGTATAGGAAGGTTACACAAATATTTTTGATATGGAAAAAATCTGCTTGTACAGTGAAGGTATTTTGTTAACATATGCAACATTTTCCACATGGAACATATTATGTATTTGATTATTAATCATCATCTTTAAGTCCATTTACTTTATGTTGGTCACATCATTTGGTGGTCGTTTATGACAATTTACGATACAAAAAGATAACTTCATAAAATACGGTGCTTATAGAGTTAATGCCTTGAAAAGAAATTATCAAATAAGAAATGTAATGCGCAGAAACAACAAGCATACAAACATTTATACATACATACGAGTACATATGAATTTATGTACATATTAATGCAGACATGTCAGCAGAAATACAAGGTTAACCTTGACATTGAAAATGTCCATAATAAATTATGAATATAAGAAGGGAAGGAATCCAAGATATCGAACTGGATTCGTTCAATGGAATTAATTTTAAGCATAACAATAAGCGTAACAACTCTGCTTCTAACTGCAAATTTTATTTTAAAATTGAATTTTGAACAGGAAAAACTCTGGGTGAATTCGTAAATGCAGCAAATGTGTGCAGCCGGTATGCAAACTCTTGCAATGCTAATAAAAATGCTGCTGTAGTTGCAGCAATCTGCGGCAGCACTATCAATTGCTTGCGTAAAGAAACTTTTTCCGAAAAAAAGTATTGCCAAATGATGGTTTTCGAACGCAGGACTTTGATTATTGCGCAATTACTGAATGCAATTACGAATGGGTCCTCTTTCTTTTCTCTGACTCGTACCTACCTATAGCTCGGGTGATAGTATTTTTTATTTTTTAATTAATACCTTTAGCACACAAATCAAACTTTTGGATTACCTGTTTGCTAAAGACATAATGTAAGACATTGTCGCTCATATTGTCCTCAACTAAGCTGGATTGAGGACAACAATTAAGAGATTGTCGTTCATCTTGGCATCCACTGCTACTGAAGACAAACTGCAAGACATTGTTGCTCATATTGTCCTCAATAAAGTTGAATTGAGGACAAAACGAAAGACATTGTTGCTCATACTGTCGTCAAAAGTGTTTAATAGAGGACAACATGCAAGAACTTGTCGCTCAGATTATCGTGAACGATGATTTAATTAAATTGTTGATTTGAAAACCTAATCGACAGAGGACAATTCGCACAAGAATCGTAAATGACAATGTCGTGCAAGGCAGTCTGCCCAACTGGGTTAGATCTATCTTCTCAAAAATGTTGTATCTCGCAAACGTATTCTCCAATCTGCATGGTACGTATTAGGGTGACAATGAAATATTTTTGATTTGTTATTTGCAACAAAATCCAAACCGATTATTGTAGCATTTGGTATAAAACTCACGTGGTGAAAATTTTAGCCAAATCGGATAACTTTCAGGAGTGCTTCTACGTTAAAATCTTGTGAAATCTACCAAAATTAATCAAAAAAAGGGACGCCTTAGGGTTCTCCAATTCGGCTAAAATTTTTACCTCCACCCAATCAAAGATTATTGTTTAGAAATTATGCTTGATTTTTTAAAATTTCACAAAATTTGAACTTTGACCACTAGAGGTCGCACGTTACAGTTATTCGAGTCGGGCCAAAATTTTTATCTTCGCTTAATGAAAGATCACTATATTTAAATTGAGTTCAACATTGGCAAATTTTGGAGAACTTAAAACTTTATCTCAGTGCGGCACGCCTGAGAGCTAATAAAATGCTAATAAAATGCTAATAAAAATGCTGCCGTAGTTGCAGCAATCTGCGGCAGCACTATCAATTGCTTGCGTAAAGAAACTTTTTCCGAAAAAAAGTATTGCCAAATGATGGTTTTCGAACGCAGGACTTTGATTATTGCGCAATTACTGAATGCAATTACGAATGGGTCCTCTTTCTTTTCTCTGACTCGTAGCTACCTACATATAGCTCGGGTGATAGTATTTTTTATTACATACTAATTATCAAAAGTGTGGTTCGAACCACAAAAAGCCCATTGCATCCTCGTAAGGCAGAGGGGATGCACTGTTTGCTTTTGCGTATTTCCGAAGCCCTTCTAGTTTATCTTACTGCTTAATTGTACCAAAGCTATTTTTGCCCAAAGTTATTTTTTTACCAAAGTTATTTTTGCTGGGTTATTGCTCAACATGCAATTTTTCCTAAATACATACATACATAAGTATGTACATACTATGTATATTCTCAGTTGGCCACGTCTTTAAGACATCATCAATGACGTATGCACGGCAGTGTTAAGTCCTCGACGACAAATGTCGGACTGCCGGAACAAATCATCAGTGAAGTTTTCGAACAATTGTCGCGAAAATCGTGTACGATCTAATCAGCGACAATGTCGCTCAGAATTTCATCAATGATTATATAAGTGAAAATATGTCCTGTCTTGTCATCAACGATTAAGAAACTATTATGTCGTCAATGACTATTTAGGCTACAATGTCTTTTATCTTGTCGCCAACGATTACGTAGCGGCAATGTCATAACTAGAACGGACTTTAATTAATATCTTTAGCACACAAATCAAACTTTTGGATTACCTGTTTGCTAAAGACATAATGTAAGACATTGTCGCTCATATTGTCCTCAACCAAGCTGGATTGAGGACAACAATTAAGAGATTGTCGTTCATCTTGGCATCCACTGCTACTGAAGACAAACTGCAAGACATTGTCGCTCATATTGTCCTCAATAAAGTTGAATTGAGGACAAAACGAAAGACATTGTTGCTCATACTGTCGTCAAAAGTGTTTAATAGAGGACAACATGCAAGAACTTGTCGCTCAGATTGTCGTGAACGATGATTCACTTAAATTGTTGATTTGAAAACCTAATCGACAGAGGACAATTCGCACAAGAATCGTAAATGACAATGTCGTGCAAGGCAGTCTGCCCAACTGGGTTAGATCTATCTTCTCAAAAATGTTGTATCTCACAAACGTATTCTCCAATCCGCATGGTACGTATTAGGGTGACAATGAAATATTTTTGATTTGTTATTTGCAACAAACTCCAAACCGATTATTGTAGCATTTGGTATAAAACTCACGTGGTGAAAATTTTAGCCAAATCGGATAACTTTCAGGAGTGCTTCTACGTTAAAATCTTGTGAAATCTACCGAAATGAATCAAAAAAAGGGACGCCTTAGGGTTCTCCAATTCGGCTAAAAATTTTACCTCCACCCAATCAAAGATTATTGTTTAGAAATTATGCTTAATTTTTTTTAAATTTCACAAAATTTGAACTTTGACCACTAGAGGTCGCACGTTACAGTTATTCGAGTCGGGCCAAAATTTTTATCTTCGCTTAATGAAAGATCACTATATTTAAATTGAGTTCAACATTGGCAAATTTTGGAGAACTTAAAATTTTATCTCAGTGCGGCACGCCTGAGAGCTACCCGATTTGGTTGAAGTTTTTGCCACGTGTCTTATAGCCCAAGTATCATAATAATCCACACAGCTTATTTTTTCATTGTCACCCTAATGTACATTTTGCACATGTGCACATGTATTATATGCATATACATCAGGCTGACAATGGAAAAACTTAAAATAGCTGTGCTGGTTATTAAAGTACTTTGTCTAAAACACACGTTGCGCAAACTTTAGTCCAATGGGATAACTCTCGGGCGTGCCACATTGAGGTAAAATTTAAAGCTTTCCAAAATTTGCCAAAGTTGAACTCAATTTATATATAGTGATCTGTCATTAAGCGTAAATAAAAATTTTGGCCCGATTCGAAGAACTATAACGTGCGACCTCTAGTGGTCAAAGTTAAAATTTTGTGAAATTTTAAAAAAATTAAGCATAATTTCCAAACAATAATCTCTGATTGGGTGGAGGTAAAAATTTGAGCCGAATTGGAGAACCCTAAGGCGTCCTTTTTTATACTTAATTTTTGTAAATTTCACAAAATCTTTATATTAAATTCAATGGGGCACGCCTGGAAATTATCCGATTTGGCTAAAATTTTCACCACTTGAGTTTTATACCAAATGCCACAGTAATCCAAACAGAGTTTGTTTAAATTAACAAATAAATATTTCATTGCCACCCTAGTACGTACACATGTACATATTTGTATAGAAAACTGAACGCTCTGCAAATAGTGTTGCAAATCATTTTGTGCTAAATGCTCTCATTCCAAAGTTATTCACACTCAAATTTCAATTCATGTTTAATTTCCTCTAGAAAAAAATAAATATCTTTGGATTTTTCTTTTTCCTGTGAAATATCTTAAGAGGTGGTAAATGATGATTGTTAAAAGTGGGGCTCTTAATTTTAATTAATTAATATTATTTTATTTAGGCTAATGAAAAACGTCCTCTTGACTTTTTTAAGGAGTTGGATAACTCTCCAGCAAGGTTTTTCAAACTTGTTTCTGAAAGAGCGATACCAGTTTTCCATTCCAATAAATCTACTTATCCGTTTTGGTGTTTTGGACAAAGGGAAATTTTTAATTGACTCGACTTTAAAGGGTTTCAGTTTTAAGCAACCGTTTGCTACAATTTATCCTAGGTATCAGAATTCTTTATTTATCTTAATTATGCTAAAAGAAAGTTTTATTTGTCTATATGCCCGCAACAAATAAAAGTTTTTTTCATAAAATTGGGAGAATACCTACCGAAAATAATAAATTTAATATGTACATACATATATGCTAAAAGAAGTGAAACTATTGTATGTATGTATGTATGTATGTATGTATGTATGTATGTATGTATGTATGTATGTATGTATGTATGTATGTATGTATGTATGTATGTATATGGACTGTATACTTTACTATTTAATAATTTGCATGTTATAATCAATGCATGCATTGTTTTTCTTAACATTATAATTTATAAATGAAAATTGTTTTTAATTATTCTTAAAATAAACTTTGTACAAAATACATACATAAAAAAAATTATCTTCGTGTCCATAATAGTTTATCATAAAAACCAACTGCGGCAGCACTTGAAGAGATGATCATTAACCCTTTCAGTATGTATGTACATTAAAATGCACCCACATATGTATGTAGGTGTATGTATTATTAGCAATGTTTTATATTAACCCAGCAGCTAAATTTACAACTAGATACGCTTTGGGACAGTCATATACTAGTTGTAATGATACTAGTCAAAAAACGACAGTCATATTAATAGTTGTAACAAGACTAGTAACGATACTAGTAACAAAAATAAAAATAAAAAAGGACAATTATATTACTAGTTGTATTGAGTAAGGATACTAGTCAAAAAAGAACACAATTTTTAGGTTTACGACTTATGCATACAACATATTTTTAGCTCTAAAGAAAATAAGTAGAAAGTGGGTCAGTGGGTAGAGTACTTGCCTTGAAATAAGAGGAATGTGTGTTCGTACCCCAGTCGAGCCAAAGTTTTTTTAAGATATACAAAAAGATAAATTACAACAACTGGTATTCCAACTGGATTATAACTGTATACAAATGAACCAGTTGTGGTCCTATGACAACCTAATGTTAAAATCGATAATTCGATATATGAAAAAAAGACAGATAAGCAACTAGTCTGAGTTAAAAAGCAACTAGTATATTTCTAAACAAATACTAGTCACTTTGTCTGCAGGAAAATTGTAGTTTATTTCTGCTTGTTAAAATAGTTTGTAGTGTATTACTTTTGAATGTTAAAAATATGAAATGAATAAGATATAGTTTTGAGTTTTGAATCAGAAAGCAAACAGAAATGCCTATTCGTTTCAACTTAAAACAATATTAACATGAAAAATGAACATCTTCAAAATAAACAGACATACATATTCACCCCTATCGCGAACACTTTCTCTCGAAATGTTTTCCGTTTCCGTTATTTTTCTCGAATTAACTTTACCAATAGGTTGCCCAACTTGTTAAATTTTGCTACCAACACAGTGTTAGTAATCATCAACTTCAAGTTCATATTGACTGATCGCATTGTATGTAGTCGTGTATGACAATTTTCCATAAAAATATATAAACTTCACAAAAGACGGTGGTTATAGGGTTAAATTCCTTAAGAGAAACTATCAAATAAGAAATTTAATGCGCAGAAATAAACAATATACCAAGATATTACAAGATACATATGTTAGTATTTGTGTACATATTAACGCAGGCATAGATATAAGCAGAACTGCAAGTTTAACCTTGACAATGAAAATGTCCATAATAAAAATATACATGTAAGGGAAGGAATCCAGCATAGCGAACTGAATTTGTGCAATGGAAAAAAAACGTAACAGAATTTTCCTTTTATACAAGAAAAGGAGAGGCTTCATTCACATTGCTACAGAAGCGATATCAACGAATTATCTGGTGTACCTACAAAATATATTTGGGGTATTCACAAGGTGTCTTAACATGTCATAATGTCATAAAGTGCTAATATTTTAAGATAGTTTAAAAACGTTGTTGTTGTGCTTCAAATAAAAAAGTCCTAAAATAATAAGACTTTTTGTGCTGTGTTTATTGTTTTGTCATAACTCACAGTAAAAATCTGAGCCGAACGGGCGAAACTATTTAGTCGAGCCGCCGATAATATTTACAATCCGTCGCCATTGATATAAATGAACGTAAGTAATATGCAGTAAAGTATGACCTAAAATTGTTCACAGTTTTATAACTTCACATTTGATTACATTTTTATAGCTGTGCAACAAGTAAAAATAAAAAAATCGAGACATTTAAAAATTTGCAAGTGAGAAAATTTTGTTTGTATACTTTAGCTGGCTGGCAGCCAACTAACGTTTTTCCGCTAGCCGTCGCGTGGAAAATTAGTCGGCTCAGTCACCGGCAGCAGCTGGTTTCGTTTATTTTTATGTATTGAAATAATTTCATTTTCGGTGTGCGTGGAAATTTGTTTTTACTTTAATTTAAAAAAGATATTCAGCTGGGTTTTGTTTACTTTATGAACAAGTTGAATAATATAAAAACAAACTGGCTAATATTTTAATTTTTTCTCTTGTTCTTGGCATTCTGATTTCAAGTATTTATAATTATTTTTTGTATCAGCTGACACAAATTTGAAATAGCACACTAACTTATGGGGGGTTACTCACAGCAGCCATATTTTTTCGTGTTATTATTTTAAAACATATGACTTTATGACTACCTTGTGAATCCCCCAATTATATATTTGGGTGATTCACAAGGTAGTCATAAAGTCATATGTTTTAAAATAATAACACGAAAATATATGACTGTTGTGAGCAACCCCTCATAAGTTAGTGTGCTATTTCAAATTTGTATCAGCTGATAAAAAAAGCAATAATAAATACTTGAAATCAGAATGCTAAGAACAAGTGACAAAATTTAAATAATAGCCAGTTTGTTTTTAATTTATTCAACTTGTTAATAAAGTAAATAAAACCCAGCTGAATATCTTTTAAACTCTTAGTTTTTAATTAAAGTAAAAACAAATTTCAACGCACACAGAAAGTGAAATACATAAACATAAACGAAACCAGCTGTTGCCGGCGACTGAGCCGACTAATTTTCCACGCGGCTGCTAGTAGAAAAACGTTAGTTGGCTGCCAGCCAGCTAAATTATACAAACAAAATTTTCTCACTTGCATATTTTTAAATGACTCGATTTTTTATTTTTACTTGTTACACAGCTATAAAAATATAATTAAATGTGAAGTTATAAAACTGTGAACAGTTCGAGGACATACTTTACTGCATATTACATACATTCATTTATATCAACGGCGGCGGTTTGTAAATATTATCAACGGCTCGACGAAAGAGTTTCGGCCGTTCGGCTCAGATTTCTACTGTGTAGTTATGACAAAATAATAAACACAGCACAAAAAGTTTTATTATTTTAGGACTTTTTTGTTTGAAGCACAACAACAATGTTTTTAAACTATCTTAAAATATTAGCACTTTATGACATTATGACATGATAAGACACCTTGTGAATACCCCAATTATAAAAAATATATTATATATTATATTATATAATATATTATGTACCTACAAAATATACTTTGAAAGATGCCTTAAGCCCTTACGACACTTGTTATTTCGGGAAGCTAAAAATAATAGAACGATAACTAAATGACTACAAAATAGGCGTGGCACTGCGACCCCATATTTTATCAGCATGTACTTTTACGAGAACTAATTGTGTGTGCGAAGCAGCGATGCCATTTATGCAGTTTTTTACGATATGACAAAAAACGATATGACATACTATGTTGTCATATCGTAAGTTTTTTACGATATGAAAACACTAAGATAGCCATACACAGTGTGGTCATATAGTTTTTTGTCATATCGTAAAAAAAACTGCATAGATGGCATTGCTGGTGCGAAGTCTCATCAGAATCGGATAAGTAAAAGTAGTTAAAATGAATATTTACTTTTCATGGTCGTGGCACTGCCCACTTTTCTAATCACATTGTTGTATATTAACGATAACTAAACGTGTATGCAAAGTTTCATAAGAATCGGCCAAGTAGAAGAAGTTAAAATGCTTATTTCATTTTCATGGGCGTGGCACTGCCCACTATTCTAAACATAATGTTGTATTGTAACGATAACTAAAGGTGCATACAAAGTTTCATTTGAATCGGCTTAGTAGAAGTTGTTGAAAAAGAATATTTACTTTGCATGGGCGTGGCACAGCCCACTTTTCTTATCCTGATGTATTATTTACACAGAAGCTTAATATGTGTGCAAAGTTTCATAAGAATCGGTTGAGTAGAAATAGTTGAAAACGAATGTGTATTTACTTTGTATGGGCGTAATCCCGCCCACTTTTCAACGGGACCAATCTGGAAGTACATGACGAATTGATTGATAATCTTTCTCCTTTTTTTGAAGTTGGTTGAAAAAATGTTTATCTGCGATAAAACTAAAACATTTGATTTAAATTATACGTATATATTTTGTTTGCAAAATAATATTAAATATTAATCATCAGCCTCAGATGTTTTCTTCTCTTTTATTGCTTTTTAAATATCACGTAATTTACATTGTGCCTTTTCTGCTTGGCTTTAAAGGCAGGCTTTTTTATTCTGTGAGACAGAGAGAGAGAGGTGCGGAGAAGCTAACGGGGTAAGAAAAAAGGCACGAAATGAAATTTGAGGTGTTTTTGTTATATTTCTCTTTGTCATTTTCATACTCTCTGCATTAAGCATGTTTATAAACGTCAAAAAAAAGGCATGGGGAAAAAGTCTGTAATGTAAATGTGCTTGATTCAGAGGGGTTTTAAAAGAAAATTGTCAGCAAAAGCCAGGCTAAAAGGACATAGTGTGAAGAGACACTATGTATTAAAAATATCTCGATTAGTTTAAAAGTTGTAATTTTTGCAACGAATAAAGTAAAAATGAACCACTGTGCAGAAACGGTGTATGAAAAGCTTCAGCAATAAAGAAAACTACTATTAAAAGCATCGGGTAGGTAATTAAAATTAATGTAGTAGAATTTTGCTGCACTAACGCTTTTATTCCGACAAACACTGCACAGTGGGGCAGAATCAAAATATTTTTGGAAATAAATCAGCCATATCTAAACGGTAATCCGATCAGTATATAATTTCACATGAACATGACTTGGTAGTATGAACTTCCCATATTGCTCAGGAACGGAGCTATAAAGTCCCAAAGTAAGGCAAAAAATTTTTGTGTCCTTATAGATTCTTAAAACTCATGTTTGGTTGAAAATTAACGTTTCTCAATTGTTCAGAACCTTGGTCCAGTATTTTCAAGATATCGTATTCAAATGATAACCGATAGTCACAATTGTTTCTTTTTAGTTAAACAATAAATTGTTTAAAAAAATGTTATGGATATATTAATTTTGAGCTGAAAAATATACAATTTTTATTTTTAAAATTGAAAAAAATGTAGAACTTTTTACAATTTTTGCCCAAAAGTTTTTCTTCAGAAACATACAACACTGGATCGAGGTTTTGAAAAAAATTTCAATTTTATTTTTCATACATCACTAACTATTTATAAAACATAAGTGCTAACCAAACGTGATTTTCTTAAAAACTTAGTAGTGCTAAAAGGACACAGCATTGAGAGACACAAAAAATTGGCAAGCGTTAAAAATTATACGTGGCTAAAGTTCCCTACTTTGGAACCTTATAGCTCCAGTCCTGAGTAATGTGGGGAGCTCATATTCCTGAGTTAAAGAGGAATACTCCCTTGCTATGTTCAAGTGAAATTTTATACTGATAGGGTTATCCGTTTAGACATTGCTGACTTATTACCAAAATATATTGATTCTGCCCACTGTGCGCTGGAATAAATTTGCATACAGTGTTTCTTATGGTGGGTGTGTGTGTGTGTGCATGAGCACATTGTGGCCCGTCATAATTGAAATATTATTAATTGAAAATGTTTATGGCAAAGCAGGCAGCATCACCGTAAACCTCTAAAACATATTTAACAATGAATAATAAATACATTCTAAAGATAAGAAACTGTATGCGAAGAGAATCAATGATGAACGCACCGCACCACTCTACAAAAGTTAATATGTACATATGTCGCATAACAATTGTATTTTTTCTGTATGAACTAGTCAGATTTACAGGTTTCTTATAATTTCCTTTTAGTAGTCAGATTTACAGGTTTTAGGCAGAATTATGTAGTTAGAATTAGTCAGAAATCGTTTGGCATTTGTCGTTCGTGTGTGTTTAATGTGACCATTTAAAACGCATTTAAATACACAGATAATCAAAAATTTTATTATCTGGCACTCCATTAAGATTCATAATGTCACACATACTCATTGAAAAATAAATTAAAATAAATCAAAAAATGTTTGACTTGAATTTTACAGAATTTTAAATGAGCAGTAAAGTAAGTCGATTTTACTTGTTCAAACTAAAGAATGGGAGTAGCAATCAAACTAACGAAACAGGGAAGTAATTAATTACCGCAAAGTTGCTTTGTGTTGCATTTATGAATCAAAAGAAGGCAAGTGTCGTTTGAAATGGCAATAAATATGTATCTAACTTCTAAAATTGTGCTTAGGTTTAAATGAAATTTGGAGCATTAAGTGGCAAAGATAACAAAGCGCAAAAGGTACACAGAAAAAATAGGCAAGAATTATGTTCAATAACACCATGTTATTGAAAAAAATTCGAATTTCAATAACATTTGTCATTAACTTAATTAATACGAGATATCGTTGTATGTATTTCTTTCCAATGCCAGTTATTTTTTTTTTTCTTTTCGTACTTAAAACAAGTTTTATCTTATAAAAAAAATAACTGAGACATGGCTCAGCTGTAGAGTATGATTTTTTTTAGCAAACAGATTCTATGGCAGGAATCGAACCCACGACCTCTGGACTGACACGCTAGTGTCGCTACCACTCAGTCACATCCGGGAAGGCCGGGTTCGTATCCCAGCCATGTCAAATTTTTTTTAATTTATCCTTTTTTTCTTTTGAAATAATTTTGTTATCAAAATAGCCGAATTAATTATCACCGGAAATTTGAAGAAAAAAAATTATTGAATACCGAGACTTGTTATCGAAAACTAAATTTTTTTTTTCTGCGTAGACTCTAAAACACTTTTGTTGAAAATTAGGTCGATAATAGTTGGCAACACTACAGATTATTATCGACCTAAAATTACACACGCATTATTTTTCAACAAAATGTTTTTACTAAAAACTGGCTGCGTGCAGGTTTGAACCGCGACCTCCTGACTGATAGTCTAACGTCTCTACCATTCAGCCATAGCCATATTATACTTTATCTTACATTTTTCCACTTGGACTAAATATGTTTAATTTGAAAGATTTTTTCTTTAATAAAATAACTACAAGGAGAAATTTTCAACACAAATTTAGACAATATATGATCGTAAATTTGAAGTAATCTTTTAGAGTGTATATAATTCATTTTGGGCCAATGTAAAGATGCACAGTAGAGCCGTTCTCAAAATAATCGCCCTTATTCCGTAACAATTTATCGACGTCACGTCAAGACGATACCAAAAAATTGCCACTTGTCTACTCGCTATCGGAAAAAATTTACTACTGTAAACAGACTTTTTCCATTTTCTATGCCTTACCCTGCGTTTAGACGTGCAAGTACTTGCATGCAAGTTCTGTGTACGTATTATCAACGAAAATTTCGAAAAAATGCCCAACTGTCTTGCAAGTTGCTTGAATGTTTACACGGGCAGGTGAAAGTTCATTTTAAAAATGTCGACGAGAGCAGAACAACTAAAAAAAATATTTTTATTATTGATATAATTTGCTGTTCATATCCCATCAAATGGAATAGGAACGGTACAAATTTATTAACTTTATAATATTTTCTTGACTTAATTTTGGCTCCAGTTTTGATTTTCTTTACTTCTTAATGCAGAGTTGCCAATAATACAAAAATATATCATATTAAGGGAACCAGATAACATTGAATTTTATTCGTATTTTTCTACGATATTTAAGTTTTAAAACTTCATTAACTGCTTGATTTATGTATATTTAAGGAAAATAATATTAAATTAACTTTTAAATTTATTTAAAATCAGTAAAAATACGATAACATTATATTGCAATCCAGTTAATGTGTACTAAGCTGTTGAAAGGGTAACACTGTTATTTAACTTGTCATTTTACTTGTTGCAAGTGTCAAAAAAAGTGTATTAGTAAAAAAGTAAAACTGTATTGAGTTTTTCGAACTTGCACCTGCACGTGTAAACGCTAAGTTAGAGAATAGTAAGTGGTTGTCAGTAATAGTAAATTGCTGACGATGACGAGTAGAAATGTGGCAATTTTTTGTATTGTCTTGACGTGACGTCGACAAATAGTTACGGAATATAGAGGAATGGTAATAAATCTATATCTTTGTAAAAAGTTATAAACTCTAAATTTTTTAAAAAAGTTATCACCCTAGTGTATAGACTTTTTTCGCTCACTGTATGGCTTTAGATATTTTTGTTCAGCGATAACAAAACCACTCAATACTACTTTGAGAAGAGAATTTGATTGCATTAAAAAGAGAACGGTACCACAGATCTACGCGTAATATGGATGTGTCAGAAGCTAAAAGGCCTAACTCCACAAAATAAAAAGTAGAGTAAATTAGTGATATTTGAAAAATTGATTTTAGTTTTTAATATATATATATTTTTTTTTTTTTTGATAATTTTTATTGTTACCATACATTTTTGTGGTATTTAACAGAAAAAATTATGCAGTAGGGGACTTCCGCGAAAGAGGTGGGTTGGCTAATTTGAGACAATTTCAAAAAACATATCAAGTTTTGCTTGACAGTAAACCAGTGCGTTTAAATTAAAGTGGAGTTGATTGGAATACCTTCTGAAAAAATTCAAATAAGATTCAAAACCTGGAGGCTTATTCTGAATTGCAATGCGAAAGTCAATGTGATTCGCAAATGAAATGCGATGCGAAAGAAATTTGGTATTCTATAGAACTTTCGCATTCGAATTTTATTTCAAATCGGGGCAACACTGGTCAAAAAAATAACAAATAAACGTCAAATTTAAAATAAAATTTTTTTTTTTTGTTAGTTTGGATTATAGAATCTATCTACTTTCAGATTTTAAATGCGAATAAAAAACGAACATCGTAACACAGAATAGCAATTGTTCGCATTTATAATTTTCGAATCTCATTGACTTTCGCATCGCAATTCAGAATAAGCCTCCTGTACCGATTTTTCATATTTTTTAATGGAAAATATTTAAATAATAGAAGAACAAAATAATTTTCAAAGAGTTCACAAGTAATTAGATAGTCACCCTTATCGGGAGTAAAAGTTCACGTGAAATGTGTTCCCTTTCCCTAAAATTGTGATCGCCAAAAAAAAAATGGGAAAGTATTTCACCTGAACAAAATTTTCGCCTCTTATTCCCGATAAGGGTGATTAATATAACAAAATTGAGAAATTTTTTGATAAGTGGAGTTAGGCCTTTTAGCTTCTGACACATCCATATCATGATCTTCTAAAATGTTTTAATGTCAACTAAACTGACAAATTGCAGTTTTAATTAATCCGATTTGGTTGGTGCCCAGTAAAAATAAAAAAGATCACCAAACCTTTTAATTAAATAGTAAATCAAACCGGTTTTAATTGTAAACTCATATTTCATTCTCTTCTTTTCTTTTTATTTTAGGTCATATTGCATTTAGCGCTTTAGATGACACATCGCATTCGGTGCATGTTTATAGCATTAATGGTACCAATTTGGGCTCCAAATATGTATCTGGTCGTGTTACTGGCTTAGCAACGGCTTCAGATTATTTAGTTGTGGCAGATGATGCCGGTGATATAACGTTAAGCCGATTGCATGGGTAAGTTTATATAAGTTATTGAACCGAAATATTATCAGCATATTGATGGCTTAATATAGAAAAAGCGTATCTCGAATTTTCGTTAGTTTGCAGTAGAAGAAAAAAATAATAAAAAAACTAAAATACTGATATACAAAAAATAATTTTTAAGTGGCCATAAATCCGTTATTTTTAAACATAGCTTACTTTTTTCTAGAAGTTGACTACCAGATTACGTTAAAAACGCGATTTCGAAAAAATCGAGATAATCCTTTTCTTTATTAAGCCAACGATATGGATATCAGGGTGCCAACGATATGCATATCAGGGTGCCAACGATATGCATATCAGGGTGCCAACGATATGCATATAAGGGTGGCAATGAAATGAAATCGTTGAAAAATTAAGTTGATGTTAATTTTTCCCTTGTTCCTTGGAATATTAAGCATGGCCTAATAATCAAAATAATCATATTAAGAAATCGATGAGATTTTTTTTATACAAACCAAGCTTGTGCTTATTATTGTTTTACTTGGTTTAAAAGTCTCGTGATGAAAATTTAATACAAATTGTATAGTTGTAAAGTTAAAATTTTGAGAAATTTTCCAAAATGACACATACAATGGTCAGGGCACGGCACGGCTTAGACTTCTGCGATGTGGCTCAAATTTTTACGTATACCCAATAAAAGAGTATTTTTTGCAAGCTATGCTTCATTTGGTAAATATAAACAAATTTGATCTTTGACCTCTAGGGGTCACGCGTTAAAGTTCTTCGACTTAGCCCAAATGTTTACCCATACGCTTAATGAAAGATCATCTTATATTAATTTATTTAATTTTTGGTGAATTTTATAAAATTTGAATTTTGACCTCTATGGGGCACGCACGAGAGTTATCCGATTTGGATGAAAGGTTCATCACGTGATTATTATACCTAGTAGCACAATAATCCAGACGGGCTATATTTTTCTTTTCATTGCACCCTAACGTGCATATCTGTAGGTGGGAGGTAAACTACACCAAGTCTCATATTGTTTTTCCAAAATACGTTTTCTTATTCTCCTTGGGGTTGCTTTGTAATTTGGATCGAAAGAAACTGGTTTCGAATTGCAATGTAAATAATACGAGTATACACATTCGAACAGTTTTCCTTTCGAATCGAGTTACAGAGCAACCCCCTTGGCATCAGAATTTTTTCCTATGCTTTAAGCGGCAGTAGTATTGCTCAAAATCATCTGGGAGTTAGAGAACACTAAGTCCATTTTAATAAGTAACGTTATTATTATATGACGTAATTTTATTAAGGATATGTTAGATATAAAAAAATAATATTACAGGTAAATATATGAAATATCAAAATAAGGCTGTACCGCTGTAAGAAGATGATGAAGAACAATCATTTATGAAGAAATACATGCTGCAAGTTTTCAGAAGGAAACCACTGCTCGTGATGATCCCTTTTCCACTGCCGTCCTAGTCGAGTGTTAATTGTTATCTTCTCTTTATTAATTTTTTACTGTGGACTAATATTTTCCGACATCCATTCTCATCAGTGACTACCTAGTAATCACTACAATTTCTTTTAGTCTGAGGTGAACAATGGCATAGGCATGTAGTTCTCTACCTAATGTTAGACGTGACCGCTTTTAAACACAACGATCGTTGTAAAAGTTTTGATCTGATTTTTTTTCGAGCTATCTTTTTTTATAATCCAAAATAATTTATGTTAGGCTATTATTCGTAATATTTTATTGAAAAGGAATTGCACAGGCGACAATATTCCAAGAAACAAAGGAAAAGTTAACCAATATAACCGACAAATTACAAAAACGTTAATTTTGGTGGTCGCAAAAATGCACAGTGGGATGGTTTCATACATTTTTGTGCTAAAAATATAAGGAGTTGTCCTAGATCATTGAAAATATCCACCGAGCATTATATTGACTAAATTAAGAAAAAATGTATTATGTAAAAATTGGCCACGCCCACCGTTTACCGCCCATACAATCTTTATCACCACTTGTCAGGTGTCTCTGTTGAATGTGATTTCAATTCTTATACATATCGCTTCCCGGCAAGAACCGTGTCACAACACATATTAGGTACAAAATGACATAATCCCTATAATAACATGAAGCCCTATAATAAATATATAAATAAGCTATTTACACACCATATTTCAGCAATCTGACTATTATAGTTTTTAAATTATTGACGTCTAGATGAACAAAAAACTATTAAAGCTACATTTTCTCGAAACTACATACTTAGTTACTTTGTCTGCAGGGTATGTTGCACACACAATACAACACTACACGTATGTTTGGTACTTCTGTTATACAAACACACACATACACTCTCCATTAATGTTTGACATTTCGGACCTCAAATGCACATTTGTACATTTGCGGCTACCTTGTATATTATTCTACCATGCGCACGTTTTTAAATGTTTTATAAGTGGACAAACGTGCTAAGAGTACGGTACGGTACGGTAGCGGTACAGCAACGGTTGGCTAACGGAGCCTTTATTACTCGAATAACTCGAACGAAATAGAAGTGTTACTCATTGTTCGACTAATTTCAAAACCTCAATTTCGATTAATTGATTAAAATTTCTATGGACGACTTAAAGGTAATTTTATTCCGCATCTTTTGGTGGTATATTTAATCAAATCGGCCAAACCGTTCTTGAGTTCGGGTGAAATATTAGTTATGCCCATTAAAAAGAATCTGTACGTGATAGAAGAAAACTGAAAACGAATTTGAATTTAGAGCATTAAACTTTGTATATTCCGCATACATATTTTTATTGAAAAGCAATTATTTTTTGCAGACCAGTGTTATCAATAAATTAACAGCAAAAAGCCTTAAAGGTCATAAATTGCAATTAAAATGTTTAATAAAGCACTTAATTAAAATTAAACACTTTTAAACTCATTAAAATATAGAAAGAATAAAAAAATTAACTAAGAATAATTAGAAGGCTTTAGTCATAATCTTTTTATAAAAAAAAAATAAAATTAATATGCATTAAAGAGCAATTTATTTATTCAAACAAAATTAATTAATATGCATTTTCTACAAAAATGCATCTGATTTATTTCAAACAATAATCTTATATTTTCTTTATCAGACTTGTTGAAATAAATCTATCGGTACTTGAACTTATTGCTGCTGGTTAAGTAATCTCCGTCATTTGCTCATTTATTCTTTTGTGATTTCAGATTAAAGCCGGTATTTGATATACCGCTGCATGTGCCCATACAAACTGTAATCGTAACACCGGGCAACACACACATCTTGGCACCCTTACGTGATGGACGTTTAGCAGTTGTAGCTGTCCATTTACCTGTGGGTATTAAAAAACACTCTGTTCTTAATGTATAAAAGTACAATGTTGGCGGCACAGTGCGGTACATAGTACAGTACCGACCCTTAAAAGTGAGTATATGTATTTGAATAACAGTCAAGTATTGAATTGTTTTTAAAGTATGAACAAATTGATTAATTTTAAATTATCAATAATGTATGTAGGTATTCATTTATTTTTATTATTATTTTAATATTTTATTACTGACGTAAATATTTATATTACATACTTACCTTTTTATTATCATTAGCAGCACTGAATTAATTTTAATATAATTGTTAATTGTTTTCTGGTTCCCTGCCTGCTTTTTTAAAATGTTCTTAATAAGTAACAACACTCTCTTTGAACGTCTTTTTTTTTTGCTTATATTTATGCACTACAATCAGACTTTTAGCTGACTTAATTAATGTTCTCCACAAAAAAGAGGAAATATCTATTATTTTGTCAATTAGATTTCAAACTTAAAAACCAGAACTTTAAAAAAAGAAATTTATTGACATTGCATCATCATCATTTAGGTATGACAGACGGACGTACTGTTTTTTGCAGTACGCATACACTTATTTTATTCAATGTACTGCTTCCTGCATCAGCTGTACTGTTTTCTGCTTTAGTTCTCTATGGTATCTTTTCCTACCCTTGTATTTTATGTTTACTAAAAATAAATTTTTGCTCTGTGGTATTATTGCTTAGATATAAATTATCACATTTATAGATAATATATAGCTTGAATCTTAAAACGTTTTGCTTGAAAAACAACTCTGTATTTTTTTTTTTCTTTCATACATATGTATGTACTTCTTTTAATTACACCATGTACTTTTTTTTGCCAGTTGCATATCTGGCTACTCTATCATCATTCCAGTCTTGTCAAGACAATTAATTAAATACTTGTTACTTGTTTGATCAAGTCATTTGTTGAAAAGTTCCTGGAGAACTAGTTTTTTACAAGATTTAGTTTGGGATCTATTCATTTAATTAAAAGTGCTTTAATGAAAACTCTTACATAATTTTTTGTATATACATACACTCACAATATTATGACAGTAACGGAGTGTATTTTGTTCAAGAAGTATTCCGTGCAATCGTTTTTAAAAGAGTAAACATTTCAAAATTCTAAGCAATCTTATTTTTAACTGATTCTAACATTCAATAAAAAAAAACTAAGAACACATTAATAAGGATTTTCGGTCGCTTTTAATATTGTCCGTTCCCTGTCGGAAAATCACTAGTCGACTACGAAAATAATGAACTTAACGTTAACTTTTATTAGAGTAACTAAAAGCTAACTACAATATAATCCAGAACTGACCCAAAATCAATTCTTAAGTTGAGTACATAATCGGATTTGGTGAGAGCCAACAACTTTACGCTCAGCTACTTTAAAACTCATTTCAAGTTTATATTAACTTTTTGCTGTTATTATTTTAAATGGTACCTTAGCTGGTTGGTAGCGTGTTGACTATAAAACATGTGATACGTAGTTCGAATCCCAGCAACATCTTTTTGCAAATATACTAACTACTAGGTGACTTAAATAGAGCCAACTTTAAGCTAGTTGAAAATTAGTGCAGTGTGGGACAATTGACTACCGCCTAGGGCATCGCAATGTTAAAATAGTTAGTTGTTTCCATTGGAAAGTAGTCCAAGTGTACGTAAAATATTATAAATACACATTTAAAATCAGTGGTGTAGTGGTTAGTACGTTAGACTATTAAACGAGACGTCACATGTTCGAAATTGAGCCAAGACCATTCGTGTGTTTTTTTAATTTGTAATGTTAAATGAATGAAATTGAATAAAGTTACGTTCACACTTGGCAAATATTTGCCGAAAAAAACGTGACAAACAGACAAGCTAAAATTGTATTTCCTTTAATTCCAATAGTTTTTTAAATATGGGTTCGCTTTTATTAAAAATAATATAAAAATAACTTTTGCAGTATAATTAACTTTATTTTGTGCTATAAAAACCAAGTTAAATCACACTAATCCTTAGTAAAAGTAGTGGTTACGTTTTTTTTTGGGTAAATATTTGCCAAGTGTAAACGTACCTTAAGTTTATGTTGTCTTCGTCCAGCTAATTTACATGCTATGCTTTAGCTGAGTGGTTGGTACGTTCGACTTCAAACCTCAACGAGCTTTGTTCGATTGACAGTATGTTGAAGTTAACAAAACAAACAGTGAGTAAAAATGTAAATTGAATAAAATAATAATTAAAGATAAAGATACGACATAATAAGCCGCCTCTAACATTTAAAAATAAAGCAAAAATCAGTTATTTTTACGGAACTTGGGGTTGATTATTTAACAGTAAAAATAGCAGAAACAAGGAAACGTCTTTTATTTTTACGGAAGCTGCTATTAGTTCTTTTGACAGTTAAATTGCTCCAAACAAATGAGGAATCATTCATTTTTATGGTTTTTACGGTCTGTTAACTTTTTAACATTTAAAGTTGAATAAACTTTTTGTTAAATTCAAATGAAAATTAAGTAGACCGGGCTTTAATTCATTTTATATTGTAATTTCAGTTAATTTTAAGTACAGAATATTTTGAGTTTTTGTATGTATGTATGTATGTACTTTAATTGAGATGCATACAAAATGGCCGGACACATATTTTATTCATGTATGTATGTAGATACAGGTGGCATTAAGTCGAAATTAAAAAGCTTCACGTATTCTTTTTTGAACTTGTCTTGTTTTTTTTTTTTTTTGCTTTTTTACGCGCTCTGGAGGACTTTTTGGCCACACAGAAATAAAAATTTGAATTCTGAATTTAAGTTTTTTTAACAATTAAACTACGAATTGTTATCAATTTTTAGTTGAACTGGTATGGTTGTTAATCCAAAGATATTGGGTCTTATTACGGTTCTCGAATCTACTTCGGCTGTTGCACAAGATAAAAGAGGGTGCTGTTGGCTGAAGTGGTTAGCGCGTTGACTACAAAGCAATGATGCCGCGTTCGATCCCTGTGCTAGGCAAGTCATCATCAATATCATAAAAATTTTTTCTGATGTGCATTAGTGTGGTGTTGTGTTGTGTTAGTTGTTGTTGGACTGTTTAAGTAATGAAGTAATAGCACACTGGTCACTAAGCAGTACACTGGTAGCGATTGATACTTTTCTATGCTAATGTAAATCACAACGCCCTCATTCGTGGGTAATGTTAGCAAAGTCGTCGGCGAAGTAAAACAATTAGTAAAATACCTACAAACAAAAGCTTCAGAAAGTTGATGCGTCTACTTAACACCAGATTCGCTTCAATTACTGCAGTAAAATTTTATAACATAAAATTAAAGAAAAAAATAAAAGTATATGCACAAAAAATAAAAATATATGCAGCACAAAAAAATTAAAGAAATAAGAAAGTAAAAGATTTTACTACATTTTGGCATATTTTGTGGCTAAACCTTATAGCCACAAGATAGTGAAATTGAGTATATGTGTAGGTGTGTGTGATATCCTCGCGGCATTTGTTAATCCCGCACGACCCGCACATCACAAAAATAATGTAAATACTGACGCGATGAATATTGAATATGTAGCATGCCCCCCCGCGATCCATCAATCCATTAAAATGGATCGCGATCCAAATATCACAATATACATATATTGAACGTGTAGCAGGGCCCGAATAGGGGCTTCCCAGAGTTTAGATTTTTTACTAGGCAGAAAATCTTTACCCTGCGAAGGCACTATTCGACATACCCATGAACATTATTTCCATTTTGAAGGGAAATAGTGTCTATACACAGAAAAAATAGACAAGAATTACGTTCAATAAAACCATGTTATTGAAAAAAATATGAATTTCAATAACATTTGTCATTAACTTAATACCA
Organism: Panzeria rudis; assembly: GCA_956483635.1. Lineage (NCBI taxonomy): Eukaryota > Metazoa > Arthropoda > Insecta > Diptera > Tachinidae > Panzeria > Panzeria rudis. The sequence goes on from OY101448.1 coordinate 189,817,017, forward strand.
TATTTCGCTGTATGTATTTCTTTCCCATGCCGGTTGTTTCTTTTTTTTCATACATAAGTAGTCAAAACAAGTTTTATCTCATAAGAAATAACTCCGCTGTAGAGAGTATGCTTTACGTCCGGGAAGCACAGGTTCGTATCCCAGCCATGGCAGCATTTTTTTTTTATTTATATATTTTTTTCTTTTGAAATAATTTTGTTATCAATATAGCGGAATTCTTTATCACAGGAAATTTGAAAAAAATATATATTGAATACCAGGATTTTTGTTTTCAAAAACGAAACATTTCTTTCTGTGTAGACGTTATTTTCTTGAATGTTATTGTATGCCATAAATGTACATACATATGTATATATGTATATAATACGTGGTGACAGAAATGAATATTATATAAATTATAAACAAAATGATAAAGTTTTAAGAGCATTTTTTTTAATTTTAGGAGCACATTTTTTAGTTTTTAGTTCATATTTAATGCGCATAAAACACATTTTTAGAGCATATTTCCGGTTTCCCTGGTTATGAGACATAAAAGACGGAAAACAGCATTTGCTGTTTGACATAATTTTTTTTTAGGTTAGATTTTTATAAATGCCCATCGATTTGGGGTATAAGACTTGAAGAAATTTAAATTTTAATTTTTTACAACCAATCTAGTGTAGCTGTAAATAAATCTACTTAAATTTGTTCAGAGATTTATACAAATTTCTAGTTCTGGAGATTTGACAATATTGTTATATAAAAAGTTTGATTACAAGTCATTCAGTTCAAAAAATTGTATGAAACAAATTTACGGGTTATGCCTTCTCTTTAAATTTACTTTAATCTATGTAAGTTTTAATTACTATTATTATCACTCAATAATTTTTAAATAGAACAATTCAAAAGTCACGTAATCCATTTTAAAACTAATAATGATCCAAAGTTAATAATGATCATTAGAAGGGTTTAGAAAAAAAATGCTATGTGAAAATTGCTGCTACTCTTGCTGTGTAGGCCCCATAGAAAATACGACATTAGCAGCAATAGCAATATGCCAAATGTTATAGCAATCACTAAGCTGTTATACTCTGCTATGGCCGCTTTAAACAACATGCTAATATAATAGCAAAACAAAATATAATAAAATATAATTTTTAGACAGCAGCAGCAAAAGCAAACTATTTACGATATTGCTTTTGTTATTATGTGCCGTTGAAAATTAAAATAGCACAGCAATAGCAAATGATTTATGTCACATTGTTTGCTATTGTTAATTCTTTTAGCTTTGATGATCAAAGGAATGCCAATGCCGGACGAATTTCAAAGTACGAGTATAAAATTTTGCCAAAATCACTTTTATCACAATAACGACAAAATTTTTTGGAAATAATTGCGAAAATTTTCATAAATTCCTAATACATAACAATCAGGAGACGAAATGCCAAAATTGGTTAAAAATTATAAAAAATTTGCAAATTTGCAAGCATTTTGTGTTCTTTCCGAGGCTTTTGCTTTTTACAGTTTTATCGATTTTTAATAAATTTTATGACTTTTTCCCATTTTGGGATTTCTCACGAACTTTTGCCATGTTCGCGATAGAAGCTTTTTTGCAAGTATTCAGCGTATTTAAAGTTGTAATGATTTTTATATCAATATTAGATGTTGTTATCATGTCGCTCTCTGCAAATTTTGGCGCATTTTCTCCAATTCCAAGATTTTTTTTTCAAATTTGTTTCATTCTTTACAGTTTTAATGATTTTTAATCAATCATTCTGGCTTCTTTAAAATTTTAAATTTTTCGCAAATTTACATCATTTTCGCGTTAGGCGTGATTTTTATAAAGTTTTTGGACTACTCACATTTTTAGGAATTTTTAATCAATATTACGCTTTGCAATCTTCAGCAAAATTTTACGAATTTTCATCAGTTTTACAAATTTCTCTCGACTTTTTGGCATTCTTTGCCATGTTAGCGAGTTTTTTACCAGTTTTAGGATTGATTGTTTCTCATGTTGCACTTTTTTTTGTAATTTTCGGAATTTTCGTAATTTTTGTCAATTTCAGGGTTTGACATCGAGCTTAGTCTCCTTTTTACAGATTTAATACCTTGTAAGACTTTGTGATTTTTGCAAATTTATTTCAATAATATCTTGCAAAATTCTTGAGTTTTAGGCCCCGATTACCGTTCACAACACTAATTATTTTAATGTTGTATTTTGTAAACTGTGATTACGATTTACAACACTTATAGGCAGTGTTGTACTTTTAGTTGTCTATGGCCCCTATTACCGTTTACAACACACAAATGTTGTGTTGTCTCGGCTACAACACAACATAAGTTGTTTTTCGATTATGATTTACGACATCTAGTTGTTGTGTATGTTATTAACGGTTTGCAAAGAAAAATCTATATACATACTTACAATTTGTATCCATTTTATTTTTTCGTGTTCCTACGGCAACAAGACAACAGTTAAAGAGCAGTTGTAAGTTTTTGACAGTTTTGACAAATAATAAAAATACATGTTGTAAACGATAATCACACTAAATTAACATAGACAACTAAAAGTACAACACTGCCGATGTGAAGTGTTGTAATTCGTAATCGCAGTTTACAACATACAACATTAAAATAATTAGTGTTGTGAACGGTAAACGGGGCCTATGTTAATTTAGTTTACAACATGAATTTTTATTTGTTGTCAAAACTGTCAAAAACTTACAACTGCACACATTAAGTGTTGTCTTGTTGCCGTGGCAAGATGAAAAATTAAAATGGATACAAATTGTAAGTACACTGAAAATAATCCATGCAACATGTTACGAAAAAAAACTTTCATAGTGACTTTTTTCGTAAAATATACGAAACTTTCGTATATATTACGAAAAAACATTTATGCAATATTTTTTGGAATTTACGAAAGTAACGAATACCTTTCGTAAACAGTTTTCCTTATTAAAAAATATATTTGAAATAAAAAAATAAATTAAAATAATTTTTTTATAAATTGACGTATTTTTCAGATGTAAGTAAATAAAACTAATTTTTAGCTCTTATAAAATAAGTAGAAAGTGGCTCAGTGGGTAGAGTACATGACTTGAAATATGAAGATTGCGAGTTCGTGCCCCGGTTGAGTCATACTTTTTTTTTTTTTTGATTATTTTCATAAATTTCGTATATTTTACGAAAGAATTTCGTGGTGCGAAATTACGAAATATTTCGTAATATGTACGAGCGTTTTCGTGCCTATGTTGCATGGAATTTTTTCAGTGTATGTATATAGAATTTTCTTAGCAAACCGTTAATAACATTCACAACAACTAGATGTTGTAAATCATAATCGTAAAACAGCTTATGTTGTGTTGTAGCCGAGACAACACAACATTTGTGTGTTGTAATAGAAAATGTTTAAAAGCATTTAAAATATAATAACATACATACGTAAGTACATACATGTGTACATAAAATTAATTTTGGGAAAAATCTTAAAGCTCTCATAAAATGGTTGCTATACTACGAATGCTATAGCTGTCACATTTATGCTATTGCTACTGCTATTACGTTTTCAACAGCAGCAGCAGCAAACAACAACACAAATAAATTAAAATATAAACAATTAATTTTTGTGACAACAAATGCCTTTAGTTTTTTTACGTTTGCTTTCGCTATGCTAAAAGCTTAAAAATGTATAGTGTAGTATTATAGCACATTTTCCGTACTTTTTCTACTTCGTAGCTAGCTGATTAAATATTATAGAAAGAAAATATTGCTGTACAGTTTGTTAAATAATTACAGAGGCGGCTAAACACTGCGTCTTCACGTAGCAATATTTATTGCTGAGCACAGGCAAAAACGTCGGCAGAATAATTTCATTTTTTTCCCTCTTGCTTGAGGCAGAGAACACGTATAGCAATTTTTTCCACAATTTTTACACATTCATGGGGCAGTAGTGCCTAATATATACAGCTCCAATGTAAAAATATAACAAATTTATCTTTACTTGTTCTTATTTTATATTTTCTGATGACGTCTTTTTATATTTGGCCCGAATTTGCTGTTTTGCTAAAATAAATAAAAAACACAACAAAAGTGACAGCCGATTGCTTGGCAATAATTGCACGAGCAATCAGCAGAGCAATCATTGCGCAATGGATTGCCACTCATGGCAATCTGCGGTCCACACGTAGCAATTGTTATACTCAATTGTTATAAGCAATCAAATTTGACGTTTGCGGCAATAAATATTGCTACGTGGAGACCGCACGTTAGAGTTAGCAATAAAATTTTTTTCTTATTCTTCAACTAATGATTTAAGAAATAAAGCCAATTTTATTATTACCTACACAGAAAAAAATAAGTTTCGTTTTTGATAACAAAAATCCCGGTATTCAGTAACTTTTTTTAATTTCCTCTAATAAAGAATTCCGCTATATTGATAACAAAATTATTTCAATAGAAAAAAAAATATATATATATATATTTAAAAAAATGTTGACAAGGCTGGGATACGAGCCCGGGCTTCCCAGACGTAAAGCATGCTCTCTACAGCCGAGCCATATCCTAGTTATATATTTTATGAGATAAAACTTGTTTTAAGTACTTATGTATGAAAAAAAGAAATAACCGGCATATGAAAGAAATATATACAACGAAATATTGTATTAAGTCATTAACTTATGTTATAATGTTATTGAAATTCATTTTTTTTTTTCAATAACATAGTTTTATTGAACATAATTCTTGTCAATTTTTTTTTCTGTGTACTATAACTTTATTGCAATGCGCCGGAGAAAATCGATGTATTACGCCGATAGTGTGTCCTTATCTTTAGTATTCTTTATCTCGATACATTTCCTCCAACAGTTACAATAGTATCATCTTTATGTGAGTATTAAGTAGAATACCATCAGGCCTTATTGATAAAGTATATAAAGAAATCAAATGGTATTAAAAAGTCTATAAGAGATTAATCTTTATGGAAATATACACCTATGTATCTAATTTTAATAGAGAAATTAAAATGTTGGAGTATTTGACTTGACTTTTACGTTCTGAGCTTTGGCTTGAAGATGCGTTCGTTGGAACGCTATTAATTTCGTTATGTAAAGTAATGCTATTTGTGAGACCGCCCTCGTATTTACAACATTAAAACATTTTTTTTTTCTTAAAAATATATTTCCTATACATGATAGTACTCGTATGTAGTTCTTATTAATATTTCCGTAATTAATAACTCAAATTTCAAAAAAAGAACAAACGTCAGCGGCCATTTATCGGATTTAATTTGATTTTTATTTATTCAATGACAATGATTCTACAAAAATTTCATGTTTTACAAAAATTTATTACTGATTAATTTGTAAATGATCTCTAGGGTGAATTTTAGCGTTGACGTTGATAGCGCTGATAATTTTTTTTTAGTTATACTTACATATCGTTACCTTAATATAGAAAGGGCCTAACTAACTTTTTTCGTTACTTTACAGGAGAAGGAAAAAAACTTAATAAAACTCATAGTTTTGTAGTAGTGGACTTTTTTATTGAATTCTCTAAGCAATTTAAGGCTGTAGCAGGGCTTTTTGTGAGCTAATATATTGAAAGTTATTGCAAGTTAGGGCTTTTTATTAATAGTTAAAAAATAAACAATATTGATGAAATCTTTCATTTTAAACATCTTTTTTTTAACTGGAAAGAATACAAATAAGGATAAATGAAAAATATATCGTGGAGGAAAAATAAGTTTTACAAGGTGTTAAGCTTAGTCTAGACGCTATGTTGAATCAGCAAATGTATGCTAACACTCATATGCTTTAAAATAACAACAAATGCGTTTGTCAGCATATTCAATATGCTAAGCGTGTACACGGTATGCTGAGAGTACCAAATTTTTTGAAGTCAACATATAACAGCAAATGATATGTCAACATATCAGTTATCATACAATTTTTGCATCTACATGATATGTTGAATTCCGTATGATGATATATATGCAGGGTCGTGTAAACATTTGTTTATAAACTTCAAATAAATTTTAAAATACTCTTCCTTTATTACTTATTTCTATCAATTATCGCTTTTATTGCAAAATTAATATTTTTAGTGCGAAATAAATTTTTAAAAATAAAATTTAATATCATCGATGTATATATCACTAGCATTGTTCTGAAGAACGCAAAAAATTAGAAAATACGCGAAAAATTGCTAAAATGTGTTGAAGAAATGGCTTAAGTCAAGAATACCAACGCTGTTGAAGATAAAAATAATAATAATCATGAGGTAATAGCCCTTTGTGAATTTTTTTCGGCCCTCTCTTTTGGTTCCGGAGTTACGGGGTTCAAAACTTTTATTTTGAATTGGGCATAACTCCCACAATTCTTCATGAATAATAAAAGTGGTATAAAACACTTTTCTACTGGTATATAAATTTTTGAAATCCATTAACCTATTGTGAGCCAAATGCAAATTAAAAAAAAATTAGCCCGACTTTTTACGTAAAAACACCGTTATCTCAAAAACTTACCCATATAACGCATGTTATATACCCATGTATATAAACTTATAGAGAACTTTCTTGAAAGCTATCACTAATGAAATACGGAAGATATACCTTCAAAAATGAGTTTTCAAAAATATACATTTTTTTCGAGGCAATCTCCATGTGTGCATTGGTATGTATGTATATGAAAAGTGGTGTTTAATTTAGGAGATGCTAAAATTTATAACAGGTTTTTTGCTAGGCAAAACACCTTTCCTCAGCGAAGCCACTATTCGACATACATAGAGGAGAAAATCCTTAAGCTCGCCAAAGGCCAGTTTGTCAGACAATCTTTACTCAGCGAAACCACCATTCGACGTACATAATGAAAATAAGTATATCAAATGAAAACTTGGAGGGTTCCCTACAAAATTATATACATACTTAAGTATCGATATATTGGTAATTTTTTCCGATAACGGTGTGTTTACTTAAAAAGTCGGGTTAAAAATTTTTAAAACAGTATTTGGTTCAGAATGGGTTGACGGATTGGCGATACCAGTAGAAAGGTATTTTATAGCGATTTAAAATGATGTACATATCGTTTATATCCGTGCAGAATTGTAGGAGTTATGGCAAGTTCAAAATAAAATTTTTGAGCCCCGCAACTCCGGAACCAAAAGAGAGCGCCGAAAAAAAATGTTGGTATTCTTGACTTGTTCCGAAGAAATTAGCGAAAATAGCGAAAATACGCAAGAAATTAATAACATCCCCGAAATTGCAATGCCACGTGCCGAATCAGGCAACATAGTTAACATATAATATGAGTGTTAAGCTGAAATATAAATTCTATATGCTATCAAATTTGTTATATGCTGAAAAGCTTGCGTACGCTTTTCAACAAACAACATATCTGTCAGCTTATGTAGTAAATTTGTTAAAACGTAAAAATATGGTGTCTACACGATATGCTAAAATCGTGAACATACGTTTGTTGACAACGTTAAAAAATGGCCGCCTTATCTGGTTAAACATACGTATGTATGTTGAAAAAAGTTTGTGTCTACACGATATGTTGGCACTGGTAACAAATTTTTTACCATAAATATGCTGATTCAACATATCGTCTAGACTAAGCTTAAGGTAAATTATCATAAACATTATCGCAATCGGAAACAATAAACTTTTTTAGATATTGTAAAAGTGTTCCCATCCTAGCAAAAACTTTTCGCATTTTTATAATCCGTAGTACTCTTTTAATGGGCTACAAAGTAATGTATGGTACTTATTTATCTAATTACTATGCTCCAAATTAGCACTGCAACATAGTCATTACTAAAATTAGTACATATTTAACTCATTACCTGAAAGCAGTTACAATTTATTGTTATGTTTTAATAAAAAAAAATAGACAAACACTTTTTAAGTTAACATGGGTTTGTATATGGAAACTAAGATACAAAATTCCATGTTTTTTTTTCTATTATCATTTAGGTATAAATATACGTTAAGCAAAACAAGCCATATGTCATTAATACCGACCCCCCAACTTTTGATTTTATTCACAATTAAAAGTCACGATTTTCATACAACAGGAAAAAAAAAACAGGGAACTAAATACATACAAACAAAATAACTGAAAACAGTTTAAGCATGCATAAAACAAACACAACAAACAGCTTTGCTTGTAGGTATTGATAAAAGAAAATGCCCATCAAAAGCGAAAACAAAAAATAATAAGAGCAGGAAAAACAGAATATCAATAACTATCAAATGAAATACAACTCTAAGAGTGACAGTATGAATTGAAACCACCGACTTTGGTCGAGTGGTCTAAGCGGTAAAGAACTCTGATGAGATTAGCTGGAGATATCGAAACGTCAGTTCAACCCTGCGCTCAGTCAAAATTTTCTTTGTGTACATGCTTCACATTTATCTCTAAATAAAAATATAATTTAATTGAAAAATTTAATTAAAACCGAACTCAAGCCAAAATAATTAAAATTTCTTTGGATATAAAACCATACAGTTCGACTAAATGCATAACTTAATTGTTAACAAACTACTTCATAATTTTGCACAAAAAATTTGGACAATTTAGCTATCAAAATGGTCTAAGATTACGCTATTGTGTTGGATCATTATGACGAGATACAGCATACGAGTATATGTAGTCCCAAACGCTAAGGACCTGGTGCAAAATAATGTCAAATTGATACTTTCCGCCATCTCGGAAGCTTTTATTTAAGCGTCATCGGCAAAAGCTAAGAAAATATGGCTCTCCAGATTAATAAATTTTTGAATTAAAAGAAAAGAAAGTCTTTGAGTTGAACTATGGGACATTTTGCATAAAATTATGTACTACAAATTGTACAGGGAAATTTGCTATCCGAACTTTTTTTCCGAACTTTCAACTGAAACATACTACGTTGCGAAATTTCTTTTAGAAATTCAATAGAAATTCGGTATATTTTTTCGTTTTGGAGGGCGGGGAATATCCCGCTCCCTCTCCCCCCCCCCCCCTTTGTATCCGTGCCTGTTTCAAAGTCTATGGAGTCTACCCTTTAATTTAGTATATAGTTTGTCAGGTTTTATTTCATATTGATTCTATTAGAGATCGAATTATTTCAATGAAGAAAGTGTACAAGTTTTTTTTGTTTTTTTTTTTTTTGGTTCACTGTACGAGTAATTATCTCGTAGTAGTATATTTGGCATTTTCACTTTGCCAATATGTGCTTTACTTTTTGTTAGTCTTTTAAGGCCCCCCTTACTATAAATATTTCATTAATGAGTCAGTTAAATGTTTGATAATGTTTGTTTAACGTATCATCATATAAAAGAGTATATTGGAATTTTTTAAAAGAAATATGAACGAATATTAAAATAAGTATAGAAAATATTTTAAAAAATTTTAAAAACGAGAATGACTAAATAAATTTTGCAATGCAGTTTTTGTTTTTGGAACAACAAGCAAGAAAATTAAAAAATAAATAATGTAAAAAACCAATTACCCGTCCTCCTCGTCATAAAAAAAAGTAAACGTTATTGTTTAAACAATTTTTTTCTTGAAATGAAGTAATAACATTCCACACGAAAGTCATACATCTACATTATTATTCCAAGAAAATATTATATATGAATTTCTTCATTGTTTTGGATTTTTTTTTTTTGATATAGCAGGGTGATTCCATATAACACTGCGCAACACAAAGTCAGTGCTCTAAAGACTGATTCTGGTAGAGGGCACCAAAAAAATATAAATAAGTAGGTGTATCGGCGTTTTGAACTCATTTAGGAGGAGTTAAAGTTCTCCTCCTTTTGCACGTTGTTATAGTGAATCGGCATAGGAAATCTCGTAAGCTTTACGTTTAAAGTATCAGATATAATTTATGTATCCCAGATGTAAACTCTCAAAAGACAGATACACGCATATGGCTTTTTGTGCCCTCTACCAGAATCGGTAAGAATATACATATACGATTTTGTTTTACAGTGTAATCATATTCACAGGCTAAAGCTGGTTTTATATGGCATATTTTTTACATATGGCTTGTCAGATTTCCCACTGCAAAAAAAATGCCGTCTAAAACCAGCTTAAAATCGGTTCGTTTTAGAAATAACTTTAAATCAAAAACCTTGATTTAAAGTTATTGTGTTACTATAGTGTGTTACTATAGTCAAAAATAAGTATAATTACACTAAAAGAATTTCACTTCATAAATCCAATGAAAAAATTTCGTTAGATTTTTTTCACAATTCTAATGAAATATTTCACAATTCTAATGAAATTTAAGGAATATTGTGATAGAATTTCATTGGTGTTGCTTCATTAGTTTTCATAGTTTCGTTAGAAATTTACATTGGATTTATGACAACAACATATTGTCATTTTATATGTTTGTTGTTGTTGTTGTTGTACTCTTGCTAATTATTATAAAATCATAGACATATTGTTTTGACAGTGCTTTTGACTGAAGTAGTTGAGACTTTGCCTCTAAAGCAAATGATGAGAAGCGGTCATCAACATTACACATTTTTCTGATGTTAATAAATTAAGATAGTCAATAAAAGAGATAAGCTAATGAGGCTACTAAGTAATGTAAAAATTTCATTAAAACAATAAAATAATATCATTGCAATAATGACAGAATATGTATCATTAAAATAATGACAAAATTTCATTAAAATAATGACAAAATTTCATTAAAATAATGAAACAATTTCATTAAAACGATGAAATAATTTCATTAAAACGATGAAATAATTTCACCGAAATAGTGAAATATGTTCATAAGCTTAACGAAATTATTACAATGGCTCAATGAAATTATTTCATATATTTAATGAAATTATAATCGATTAAAATAATGTTAACGAAACTTGTTTCTTTAGTCCAACGAAGCGTGACGTTGGTTGAGTTTTAATGAAGTTTTTCATTGAAACATCAAATGTAGAAAATGGTTTCATATAACCTCTTAACAAATTATATTCAAATGACATCTCTCATCAGTTAGTTGGCCTTGTACAACAATGTCAGAAAATAAAAGAAAAAGTATATAAAATAAAGCAACATACACTGAAAGAATTTTCTTTATTAATTCTGTGAATAGCGACATTAATTGAAGGAAAAACTTCATTAAAACTCAGCCAACGTCACCATTCATTAGATTAATGAAAAAAGTTTCGCTAAAATTAGTTTAGTGAAATTTTTACCAAATATAATAATGTATCATGCAGCGATCACAATAATGTATAAATGCACGCAGTGTGTATCTGACACTACGTAATTTAATGGCTTGACCGATCTTGATTTAGCTTTTTCTGTTTGAAAGTTGACTTGATCGAGAGTGTTCTTAGCTATGTTTGCAGAAAATCGGTCCAGCCGTTTAGAAGATATCACATCTTTTTTAGATGTATATTGCTAATCTGTGTGTCTGACGCCGTAGCTCCCAAACGGCTAGATCGATTTTAATTTAGTAAATCTTGTTTGAAAGGTGACTTCATCCAAAATGCTCTAACCTATGTTAAAAAAATTGGTCCAGCCGTTTTGAGGTTATCATGTTTTTTTGGGGGTTTTTAAAATTTTTAATTTAATGTTATTATATTTTTATTTTATTAATTCTAAACTTTTTTATAATATTTTTTTTTGTAATAATAGATAAATTTAAACATTGTAAATGCATGGCGTTCTCTTATGGACTATAAAATAATTTATTCTTAAAGCTCTAGCTTAATAAATAAATAAAAAATACGAACTAATTTCATTGATCCAATGTAAGTATTTCGCTAATCTTATGAAACTATTTCATTTATCTGATGAAATTATTTCATCGTTTTTATGAAATTATTTCATTTCAATGAAACTATATATTTCAGTATTTTAATGAAAGTTATTCATTATTTTAATGAATTTTTTCATAATTTCAATGAAATTTTTAATGTTGGCCGCTCCTATTAACAAACTTAGACTCCTGATTTTCATCATTTGCTTTATAGGTAACGATCATATAAAACTAGCTTTATTCTTCGCTTTAGATAGACAGCAGCTAAAATAAATAAGGGTGTGTTTTCTATGAAAGAATATATATGTGATTTATTTCATCGGTTGTTCATAAATTTAATGAAAATTATCATCAAAACTATGACATCCAAAAACTTAATTTGATTTTAAATTTTAAGAGAAGCTTTTAAGAAGAAGTATTTATAAAAATAAAGTTTGTCAAAACTTAAAGGGGTTTCCATAAAATGACAAAATGTTGGCATAAATACAATGAAAGTTTGCAATAAAAATATGAAAGCTAATGAAACAATTCCAAGAAATTCTTGTTCCATATTCAAAAAATTTCACATATACATATTGTGATATATTTTATTAGAGTTGTAAAAAAGCTAACGAAATCGTTTCATTGGAAATTCTTTCGGTGTATGGAAAATAAAACCATTTAATTTTTCGTTCGACTTTTATTTAGGACACAAACGCTGTCAAGTAAATATGATTGGTAGCTTAGAAGTTAAAGGATTTATTACCATTAATTTTCTAGCACGCACCACTGTGCATCGTAAGTGCGAATTACCCACATATAAATATCATTCTTGGGCGCGTCAAAATGATGAGAGTCCAAACGTCCATAACTTTTTTAATGAAACTTAAATTTTTTAGCAGTCAAATAATATGACTTCTCTGTATCGCCGAAATAGGCATTAATTAGTTTGGTCAATTATTTCTTCATTGAACATCGGAAATAGAAAATTATCTGTTCAGAGAGCTTGTTGCTCCTACCCCGACTTGACAAGTTGCTAGCCATCCTAATGTTCTAATGAAATTGCACTTAAGTCTTAGCAAAATTCAATAGTTTTTTTATCGTTGAATCGGTTCCACGTTGAGACGTTTTTAAATTTTGATAATGCTTTTATTCAAACCAGTTCTTGTATATTTCCACAAAGACAACAAAAATGTAAGCAAGTAACCTTATCATTTTGACGCGCGCCTTATGAATATACATACTTTACACATAATCTATTTTAGTAAAAAGTTTTAACTGCATTTTTAATTTGTTTCAATTGTTTAAATAATATTAATAGTATTTACATATGTGTAAATTTTAAAAAGATATAAAAAAAGTGATTTTATATAAATGAAAAGCAAAAAAAAAAGGGGAAAATCACAGCAATTTGTTAAATGTTGTTTGCATACAAGTAAATTTAAGTATTTTAACTAACGACAATTTTATAGCGTTTTCTTTTTTAGTTTAAAATATTTAAAATTCAATCATGCTGACATACCATAAAATAATAATAATTAAAAGAAAATGTAGTCATTTAAATTTATTTATCATATTTCAATTATGATGTAAAAAAAATATTTAAATAAATTAATAAAAGTTGTTAATATTTTGGCAAATTTAAAAAAGTGTTTTAATTTTAATATTCATATGGAAAAACTAAAGCAAGTAAGTACATATTTGCTAATTATAATGTACAACAAAATCAAATTTTCATCGTTTCATTAACAAATAGTATGTCTACTAGTCAGTCATCTGCAACAAGTCATTTCAATTTCAATTTCCAGTAATTCATAATATTAAACTCACTCACACTATTGCTAAAACTGAAAGCAAAGCAAAACAAATGAAAACAACAAACAGTTTTTAAGGAATCAAATCATGTCTTGTTTCGTGAGAATCAAGTTATTTCATGAATTGTGTATTTCAAATAAAAAGAGCACACCTACAAAAGCCAAGAAGTACTTATAAATCATCAAAATGATTTGAAAGAAGTAAGTCACACTTGTCATTTGTTTGCCAAAAACTTTACAAAACTTTCCCTAAAATCCCAGAAGTTCCCCGGATTCCCAAAAACGTTTACAAAAATCTCCCCAATATCCCAGAAGTTCCATGGATTCCCGAAAACGTTTACCAAAAATCTCCCCATAATTTTAGAAGTTCCCCGGATTCCAAAAAACGTTTACAAAAATCTCCCGCAATCTCAAGTTTTCCGGAAAACAATGGCAACACTGAGATCCGTTAAAATACCAAAACGGCAACACTCAGTAAAGGTGTCAACAAATTGCAGATAAATCGATCAACAGGAAGGATGTAAATTTTCAATTACTAGATTTGACCCATACATATACATATGTATGTATGTATTGTATAGTAAATCCACATACAAACATACATAAAAACAAAAAAGGAAAAATGAAACTAAACACATATGTGTGACACGCAATTTAAATCATGTCTTACAAGCTAAAAAGATTTACTCTCTTTTCTTGTTCATTGCTCTACACACATTTGATTTATTACCTACAAGCCTGTGATTTGTAAATTATTCTTGTTTTTGTATGGTGTGTTATGACTTAGCATGTAAATTTTAAGTCAAATCAAAGCACGATTTGGAAAAACATAGTATGAGTTAAAAGACGTTTCAAATGGTTGGATGCAGATCTTTAATATCTACAGCTTTTTTTTTTTTTGTTTGGTAAGTTATAGTGAAATTATATGTATGTAAGTCGTCGTATTTTGAATACACACTGGCCTCATAAAATCCGGTTTTATACGATATTTTAGTACTTATTGTTAATAAGTACGAAATTAACCCTTAAACACATTTGAAGTTGTGAGTGATTTCTGCAGTTAAAGTTGTGTTTAGATTTTTGATGTCTCTGAACTCTTATACCTATAGTATAATTTCAAGACAAACATTTTTGTAGAACATTTCAGCCCACTACATCTCTGTTGAAGGCGAGTTTTTTAACCCTCTATAAAGAAAAGGGTAAAAAGACCCATAAAGCGAAGAATTAGAGGGTTAAAGTGTTCCACAAAAAATACGCTTATTCACTTCCCTTTCATGCGCCACTTATTTCATCAAAATATCTCACCTTGTTGTAGAGTTATAAGCATTTAACGAAATAAAATTTCCAAATATCCACCTTCTGAATGATTATGTTCTCCTGGTGCAGCATTGAAATTTTTAGTAAAATTAAGAAGATTTTCAAAATGTAAAAAAATAGTTTGGCCATTCCCGCTCCGGGGTAATACTTAGAGGCGTCATTCATTTATTAGTAAATTGTTTAATGTGGGTGTGGCAATTGGCGTAAAATTTCGCTACTCCGAAAAAGTTCACTTCCTTGCCTTTCATACGCCACTTATTTCATTAAAATATCTCACCTCGCTGTAGAGTTATAAGGTTTTAAAAGCAATAATTTCGAAAAAAAAAATCCACCTGCTGGTTGCTTATGTTCTCCTGGTGCAGAATTGAAATTTTTAGTGAAATCAATGAGACTTTTATCCACTTTGGGATAATAATTAGAGGCGTTATTCATTTATTTGTAAATTTTTCTATGTGGGTGTGTCAAAGGGCGCAAAATTTCGATGCTGCGAAAAAGTTCACTTCCTTCCCTTTCATATGCCACTTATTTTATGAAAATATCTCGCCTCGTTGTAGAGTTATAGGCTTTTAAAGATATTCATCTCGAAAAATCCACCTTCTGCTCGTTTATGTTCTCCTGGTGCATTATTAAAATTTTTATTGAAATCTAGAAGATTTTTTTTTCTAAACCATGAAATTATAATGAATCTTGCGTGCGAAGAAATCTTTGTATCGTCGCTATTTTTACAGATATCATTTTGAAATTTACCACATGAGCACACAAGGATTTTAACTTTCCACAAATAAAAAACTATTTTGGGCACGCCCACTTTGGGATATTCCTTAGAAGCATACATATTTCATTTATTAGTGAATTTTTCAATGAGAGCGTGGCAAGAGGCGTACAATTTCACTGCTTCGAAAAAGTAGTAGAAAAGTAGGCCTTTAAAAATATTAATTTCGCAAAATCGGCTTTCTACTTGATTATGTTCTCCTGGTGTATTATTAAAATTTTTATTGAAATCTATAAGAATTTTCTTGAAATAGAAAATCTTTGTATCTTCGCTATTTTTACAGATATGATTTTCAAATTCTCCAGATGAGTATTATAAAAAATATTTTCGCCATGCCTACTTTGCGATAATACGTAAAATTTCGCTGTTTCGAAAAAGTTCACTTTCTTCCCTTTCATATGCCACTTATTTCATCAAAATATCTCTCCTCGTTGTAGAGTTATAGGCTTTTAAAAATATTCATTTCGAAAAATCCACCTTCTGCTTGATTATGTTCTCCTGGTGCATTAAATTTTTTTGTGAAATTAAGCAGATTTTTCGAAACCATGAAAAAGATAAAATGTTGCAAAAAAATCTTTGTATCTTCGCTATTTTTACAGATATAATTTTCAAATTCACTAGATGAGTATAAAAAGATTTTAACTTTCTAAATATAAAAAAATATTTTGGCCACGCCTACTTTGGGATAATACTTAAAGGCGTTATTCACTTGTTAGTAAATTTTTCAATGTGGGCATGAGAAGGATGCTAAAATTTTGTTGCATCGAAAAAGTTTACTTCCTTCCCTTTCACACGCCACTTAATTCATCAAAATATCTCACCTCGCTGTAGTGTTGTAAGGTTTTAAAGAAAATCATTTCGTAAAATCCACCTGCTGGTTGATTATGTTCTCCTGGTGCAGCATTAAAACTTTTAGTAAAATCAAGATTTTCTTTCGCAAACCATGAAATAGAATGTGAATGAATGTTGGCAAGAAATCATTGTATCTTCGCAATTTTTACAGATATCATTTTCAAATTTACCAGATGAGTAAAAAAGGTTTTGAACTTTCCAAATATGGAATACAAAGTGGGTGTGTGAATTCACCTTTAAAAACTGCGAGTATTTTGGACAAATATATTAGGCTTTTCAAGTCCTCTGAACTTGATTTTATGGGATGCTTCCAGAGATTGAAGTATTTTTTTTAATTAAACTCATTTTTTTCTATAAATAATTGTTATCCAATTGCAAATTTTTATTTTAAAAATTTTTGTTTTTTTTATACATATTTTTTATATATTTTTTTGTTTTTTTTTTTTGTTCTTTTTATTTTTACTTTTTTTTTAATTTATCCAACATGAAGTTATTAAGACTAAATTATTATTTGTAACTTATTATAAATTACTAAACATAGAATTTTAAAAGTTTACATTATAAAACATAAAAACGTATTGTAAAAAATAAGACATATCAGTTCAGTGTAAAAAATAATAAAAAAAACCACACGCAAAAAAAAACATAAAAATACTGACATCCACAGTATCTGCAAAAGTTGAAAAAAAAGAAGAATTATAAAGAAGTCATCAAGTTTTAATGAATTAATTAGTGAATGAAAAAATAACTAAAATAAATAACTGCATTTTCAATTCGTTACAGCCAATAAATATGAAGAATTGAACGAGTTTGAATGAAAGTGTTTTCTTTGCTTTTAATTATATGTAAAATTAAATGAGGTGGTGAAATTCACATACAAAATGCAACATGTTTATTTTCTTTCATTATAAAAAAAAAACAACAAACAAAAACCTGATTATTCTTTTATAATTAAAAAATACTTAAAATATTTTAATAAAAAAAAACTTAATTAAGTACATAAATATTATTATAAATTAACATAAAGGAAAAAAATTTTGGATTTTTTTCATTTTGATTTAAGTAACGGCCAAATAATGTCATCATTAATTTAAAAACAAAAGCAATAAAATTATCAAATCATGTTTAAAAACACATTAAAATGTGTTTAACTGATAAGAAGACTTTTTCAAGATAATTTTTTGTTGGATTTTTTTTTATATGTATGTGTGTCTATATATTTACAAAAAAGTTAATAATGCATGTTTCTTCTTTTTTTCTTTCTTTTGTATACAGAAGACAAAAAGATTTGATTAAATAGTGAATTATTTAAATAAATTATTCGATAGTTGGCATTCTAGGAGATTGCCGGCATCTGTCTAGAAGTTGAAATTTTCTTAAATTATGTTTGTTTGTTTGTTTTTAATAGTTAAAAATATTTTAAAAGGATTAAATGTATTTTGTTTAAATATTTTCAAAGATTCTTTAGTTAATAAACAGGAACTATTTTATTTCATTTATTTTCGTTTCTTGCCAATTTCCAGCCAAATATTTGTTTTGATTTAAGGGTCGGTCGGGTCGGGTCGGGTCGGTCCATGGTCTATAATCATTAAAATTTATTTATTTTTCTTCTCTCTGAAAATGAAAATTGAAGAAAATAAAGTAAAGTTTATTAGTAATTTTGAATAGCTTTTAAATACAATAATAATATCAGCTTACCTTGACTGGATAAACAAAGACATCGGCTGTATCTTTGCCCAAAGCATTGCGGGCTAAACATTTGTAAGAACCCATATCTTCCCATTTCAAATCGGCTATTAGTAAATTACCCGAGGGCAACAATTTGTAACGTTGATTTTGTTCAATCATATTACCTTCATCGTTCATCCAGAATACTTCGGCTCTGGGACGGGCATGGACTTTACAGGGCAATACAACATTTGTGCCCACCAAATCTAAATGCATTCTTTCGCTATAAACAATGCGTGGCTTAATTTGTGCCATGAAAGGTTTTTCACGTACTTGCACAATATCCTTAAGATCCGATTGTGGATAGACAATTGTCGAAGCGTAAACAGTTTTTGAGCCGGTACGTCCTACACAAGTGTAGGTACGAGCTTCACTCAGCATATGATCTATAACATGCACGGAACGTACTTTAACAATTGCACTGGAGCTAGATTCGGAAATAACATTGGATTCGATAGCCTCAATCTAAAAGTAAAAAAAAAGAGGAAATGAAATTTCAAAAAGGTAAATTATGGCAAATACTTGCTTATATTAAATACAAAATAATAAAAAATCTCTAAGGAAAATAATCACTCTAAGATAAAAACTCAAACCTAACTACCAAGAAAACACCCATTACAATACATTTGAATGATTTTTCATTTTTGATGCTTGATTTTATGCTTTACAATGGCCGCCATTTTGAATTTGCTATTTATCATTAGAATGGTATTTTTATGCTCTTGAATATGATACCCATAACTAGGTTTTGATAATTTTGAATTATTGATCCCTGAATTTTTTATACTGTTCCGTGGCCACCATTTTGAATTTCTTATTTATCGTTACAAATTTATTTTTATGCTCTTTAGTATGAAACCCTTTACGATAGGTTTTGATAATTATCTATTATTGGTCCCCTGAATTTAAACTGTTCCAAGGCCGTCATTTTGAATTTTATGCTCTTAAATATGACATCCACCACTATTTTTGAGCCCTGACGTAACTTAGGCTATCCCATTTTGAACTTAAGAGAAAAAATTTTGCTTCTAACCCTCAGACCATTATAACGAATTGATTGCAATTCCTACATTTACCAGTTGTGGCACGAGAGCAGTGTTGCAGCGCCTCTGGTATCAAGTAGACGCGTTTACTTTCTTAAGCTGAACATTTTTGCCATTTTATTTTTAATCTGTTGATTGGAGGTAAACTGCACCAAGTAAAATTTTGGAAATTTTACGGGAGACCGCACGCTAAAACATGTTGAAAATCACAAATGTGTCTTTTTCTCTTTCTGTAGTATTAACAATTTGACTTACCACGAATATTTTATATAAGTCTTATATTATTTTTTTATTTCGGACATATTCTTAATAAAATTGCGTCAGCTAATTTTAACGTTACTTATTAAAAAGGACTTGGTGTTCTTCACCTCCCAGATAGTTAAGAGCAGTACTATGTCTCTTCACAAAAAAAAATAAGTTTCGTTTTTTATAACAAAAATCCCGATATTCAATAATTTTTATTTTTTTTTTAAATTTCCTGTGATAAAGAATTCCGCTATATTGATAACAAAATTATTTCAAAAGAAAAAGAAATATATAAATTAAAAAAAATGTTGACATGCTTGGGATACGAACCCGGGCTTCCCGGACGTAAAGCATGCTTTCTACAGCCGAGCCATGCCCCAGTTATTTTTTTATGAGATAAAACTTGTTTTAAGTACTTATGTAAAAAAAGAAAAGAAATAACCGGCATGGGAAAGAAATACATGCAACGAAAGTTAATAACAAATATTATTGAAATTCATATTTTTTTCAATAACATGGTTTTATTGAACATAATTCTTGTCAATTTTTTCTGTGTTGGAAATATAGGAAAAAATTAAAAAAAAATGGAATTTTGGAAAACATTTGATTTTGCTAAAACTACCGATGGATACGTGCGGTATACCAAGTTTGAGTTTTAGCGACTTTGGGAAGAAGAAAGCTTCCAAAGAGGATTGTAGCCGTTAATGATTCGAATTTAATTGGAGCTAGTCATTCGTTTCTAAAGGGAAATCGTTCATTCCTTAACCGATCAGCTGCTAAAGGGATAAAGCTACACTTTCGTAAAGGAACTGGGAAGTCTTTTGGCTCGTATTGAAAGCGTTCTCAATGTTCGACAACATTTGTATGAATATTGCTAATGTCCGAAGACCTGGAAATTTGTAAGCTCTAATTCTAATGGTTCGATTATGGATGGCAACGAAACGGTAATACGAATGGCAACTGTGAGTTGTCTATTTCAGTTGCTATATACACTCTAAAACACTTTTGTTGAAAATTAGGTCGATAATAGTCGGCAACACTTTACAGATTATTATCGACCTAAAATTACGCATTATTTTTGAACAAAATGTTTTAACTAAAAAAAGCGATTGGCTGCGTGCTGGTTTGAACCGCAGCCTCATGACTGATAGTCTGACGTATCTACCATTCAGCCATAGCTGTATTATACTTTATGTTACATATTTTCCTCTTGGACTAAATATGTTTAATTTGAAAGGTTTTTTCTTTAATAAAATAACTACAAAATCGATGTAATTTTAAACAAGCAGAAATTTTCAACACAAATTTAGACAATATATGATCGTAAATTTGAAGTAATGTTTTAGAGTGTAGTTTCTTTTCTGGCAACTACAAATTAAAAGTTGTCGGTTTGCAGCCAAACTAAAGTTCGGTTGATATCCATAATCGACCCCTAAGTCACGTTTTTCTTTTTTTTTTATTAAAGAGAAGTAACACTCAGGCAATGAATGCCTACTACTTAACTGCTTACCCCCATATTCATAAATGATTAGTAAAGTAAATGTGTGCATTGAAACCGGATTTCCCATATAAAATTCGTACAGTAAACCAATATTAACTTTCATAAATTTTTATGAATAAGGGGGGGTTAATGTTTTACCTTCTTTGGGAAAGTGATAGTGTAGTGAAGAAAGGTGGTGAAAATGTGAAAGAAAGCTCAATTCTTTTACAATTCTGCTATTGTGCATTTTTTTTTAATTTTTAGAGCAGCGCATCTGATGTTAGTACACTCTAAAACACTTTTGTTGAAAATTACGTCGATAATAGTTGGCAACACTTTACAGATTATTATCGACCTAAAATTACACACGCATTATTTGTCAACAAAATGATTTTACTAAAAAAAGCGATTGGCTGCGTGCAGGTTTGAGCCGCGACCTCCTGACTGATAGTCTGACATATCTACCATTCAGCCATACCCGTATTATACTTTATGTTACATATTTTCCTCTTGGACTACGTTTAATTTGAAAGGGTTTTTCTTTAATAAAATAACTACAAAATCGATGTAATTTTAAACAAGCAGAAATTTTCAACACAAATTTAGACAATATATGATCGTAAATTTGAAGTAATGTTTTAGAGTGTAGGCACATTGACTTTCTTAAGCTGTGTGTTAGCCATTTTATTAATTGTTTTACTTTGTATCAGCACCTTCTCCGGAGAGCAGATTTAATATTAACCAGTGTAGAAGACTAGATGAGAACGGCTCAAGGTTTTCAATCATACATATGTAATTTCAGTCAAAGATGTTCTAAGAATAAATGTCTTCATGATCTTCATAAGATCTAATACAAGAAACACCAACATTTTTTGCAAACTGGGGATTTCGTTATAATCAAAGATTAGGCCCTCCCTCCGTGTGCATGCGGTTGCAATAACTTGGATGATATTCAAGTTATACATTTTCTCAGTAAAGGCTCGTTGCCGCATATACCGTAATCGTTGACGAAAATGAAGTTCCGTATATTAGCAACGAAACAAATTTCTAAAACGAACTATTTTTCGTTGCTAATATATGGAATTTCGTTTTCCTCGACGCTTACGATGTATGCGGAAACGAGCCTTAACTGATAAAATTTTTACTAAACTACACTACAAATCCATATAATATATATTTTTTTCAATACGGCAGTTTGTATGTAAAATAAAGCAGTGTACTTATGTTGCTTAACTTACCTCTGACAAGGGCATATGGCCCACTACCCATTGAATGGTGGGTATTTGAGAGCCCATTACTTCACAGGCAATTTCGATTGTTGAGCCCAAAGTTTGTAAAATTTTAGCGGGAGGAGCTTTGGTGAATTTAATCCAATCCGTGCCGAAACGGGTGCGAGGCACATGCACCGCAGAGGCTTGTTGAGGCTGTTCAGCACCAACAGCTTCTATAGAATTGTCCATATCTTCAATGGCTCTGGCCTCAGAACCGTTATAACTGGTAAATACCAGCAGAATCAGTAAGAAAAGATTTGAATTCATTTTCTGCAAAGACAAACAATGGAAAAAAACATGTTAGTAAAATAGAAATATGTATTGTAAAAAAAAAATATAAAAATTTTAACGGTCATTGAACTAAAATTCAGAGATTTTGATATATTTCTTAGGATGTGCATTTAAGATGGGCAGGCAGGCAAGCACACATTCGTTTGTGTCCCCATTAAATTCACATTTCATTCATTAATATGATAAGGTTTTTATTCATACAAAATTTATTTAATAATGTTTTTTTATGCTTATCTAGGTATTTAATAATGATGTGTGCATACATACATATATGTATGCATACGTAGTACGTATGATACGTACCTCCTATAGGAACTTATCAAAACGTGTACCTACGTGACATTCCTATTTTAACAAGCTTTGTTAGCAAAATGAATTTTAAAAAATCATTTATTTCTTGCTCAACACAAATTAATTTGAAAAGCAACAACAACGGCTACTTGTACAAATAAAAAAGGAAAATGTATTAACAAAATAAAAAAATAATTATATAAAAAATATAGAAACAAATCTCATTGAGTGCTTGAATTCGATAGATACAAGTATGTGAGTGTTTGGTTCTTGGCAACAAAATTGTACGACATCATGCTAACATTTCAAATTCTTTTCAAGAAAAAGAAAATTATTTAAAACGACAATAAATGAGGGAAATTGTGTATTTATATTTTAGGGAATAGCCCCATCTAGCATTTTATGACATTATTGATCATATTCGAGTATTTTTTGACTCCTCTGCTCGATTATAATAATCATCTATGTGCTCATATTCTGATCATAAGATACTTTTCCCGGTAGAAAATGGTAACTCTTCTGAAATAGTCTTTTATGACTCGTCAATTACGACTCATTTTCGAGACAGTAAAAAACATTTTTTTAATTTCAACTGAGAATCGAACCAAGCTCCTTACGTACCAACCGTTCATCTAAGGTACTGGTTACAACAGCGACAGCACAAAGCTAACATAAACTTACTCCAATAAAAATACTAAAACCGTCACATTTTGAGCATATCCATGATTTTCGTTTTTTTTATTTTTTATTTTCGAGTCTTGTTTTAAGCGCGCAACTGATTAATCACTTTTCGATCATCTAAGGTAGTCTTAAAAGATTCAGTTTGCTGATTTTTGTTAAAACGATCTTCCAAATGCTATGTGGGAAGTCATTAAATGTTTAAACAATTTGAGTGTGTGATTTTTTTTTAACATCGCAATTTCCTAGAAACATTTTTTCTAAGATTCATCATAAAACAGCATCATCATCATCATCATTAATATGGAGCAAATTGACAAGTTAACAAGATCATAAATTAACACCACAGCAACCAGAGCATGTGTGTGTTTTAAAAATTATACTGCAAACCTGCAAACCAAACTGCAAATAGATACCATTTAAGTAGATACTCTCAAACATTGTTTCACCTTAATGCAGTAACAGCTACAAATAATAATTACAGTGTTGTCAACACTTGAAGGAACAAAAGCAGTAAATCATCTTTAGATGAAAGAGAACCTGTCACAGGATAAGTCACTTGAATAATTCCCAGGGACTAGCAACTGGTTCGAGTTCTGTAAGTTGATATGAGAGGGACCTGTCACGTTGTCATTCGATGGGGTCAACTGGCATAATTAAAATAGTCAGTGATAGGATATATTTCTAAACTTAAGGCACTTGTCCTATGGTGGTTTCTTTAATACTAATCAAATTACTGTTCTTTAAACAAATATTTTTGATTTAGGAAAGTTTTGGAGGGTATTTTGTTAACATATTATTCTAGTTAAGCGATGTGTTCTCTTTCCACAGCTTAGGTCTCGGGAACATATTGTAACACTCCTATTTTCACAAGTCGGTTGACGACAATTGAGCAAAAGCAAAGAGGAACAAGTGCTAAAACTAAAAAAAATTGAGTTATATGCAGGAATAAGCACTTAATAGTAATAGCTATCACTACAAAAATTCAGACCTACACGATAACCTCAAAAGACGGTATGTATTAGAAAGCAAAAATATTATGTATGAAATACATGGGAACAAAAAACTTTGAAGGTTAATTTCTCAGAATTTTATTTTTTACACTTGTTCCCCTTTGCATTTAACCTCTTCAATTGGGACTGTATAACACAAAAAAAAATGTACAAGGTTCTAACGACTGATTCTGATAGAGGCTTCGTATATTGACACTTTGAAAGTTTACATCTAGGATTCATATTAGGGAAAGTTAAAGTTCCCCTCCCATGCATACTGTTGTAGTAGCGCTGGCAAAGTATTAAGTAGTGGGTATCGAGTACAGAGTATTTGCTATTTTTTAGGGTATTCAATACTCAAAATTAGTTACTCGATACTTTCTATGTAGTATTTTTATTACTAAATTGAATGAATAAATTCAGGGCAGAATACAACTCTGTTTAAGAGCATAACATTTTCTAGGTGATAAAAGTATCGAGTAAGTATTGAGTACCCAAAAGAAAAGTATTGAGTAGTATTGAGTAATTAAAAGTAGCAGAATTTGCCAGCACTATGTTATAGTGAATCGACATAGGAAATTTTTTAATTCTTACTTAAAATAAAATAACACGAGAAATATTTTTGTTTAATATTTTAACCGTCTAACACTTCGTTGTATGGATACTTTTTACCATTTCTTAAAAAAGGGTAAAATCCTCCCCTTCAACGGCGATGTAGCGGGCTAAAATGTTCTACAAAAAAAATTTTCAGAAAATTATACTATAAATTTTCAAAGACATCAAAGCTCCAAACCTTAAAATGTGTTAATTACGAACTTATTCACACAATAGTACTAAAATATCCCATAAAACCGGCTAGTTTTTATTAAGAATAGGTCTTAAGTAAAATTTCATTATAATTCACCATAGAAGAGATTTGATTTTGTTATACAGTGTAATATTAAATTTTGATTTTAAAAAAAGTTCTCCTTCTTACAAATTATAATTAACACTGTAAATGGCAATTTTCTTGGAAATAAAAAAGAAAATCAAGAATACGAAAAGCTAAAAAGCCCCAAGAAAAAACTTAAAAATCACCGTAATAGCCACAATGCAATTAACGTACCGCCAAAGAGTGTTACTGCTTGTGTGAAATTAATCAAAATTAAACAAACCGCTTGCACGCTTAGTCAGCCACCCAGTTAGTTCACTATTAGCAGCACTTGAGAAATATTGAAACTAACGTGCAGCTCATTAATTTATACCAGTATATTATTATATAGAAGTGGATTGATTGGCCAAGTAATAAATGTTATCATTTCTACTTCTTATCTTTTCTAGTTTTTTTTGCTAGTAGATAAAGAAAACATGCTTTCATTCATGAATTCTAAGGTGATTTCGTGCGTTCTTTTTCAAAGACATATCAAATCTTTTAACACATTCGTATTCGCATAATATATATATATATATATATATATATATATATATATATATATATATATATATATATATATATATATATATATATATATATATATATATATATATATATATATTTCTTTTGACGTAGACAATTTTATTCCCTTGACAGAGACTGCGGAATACTTAGTCACTTAAAGAAATAAACCGACAGGCAGACCATATCTAAATATGTCGTCAAATCAGCTAGAAGGCAAAAAAAAATGATAAATCACGTCTGGGTTTCTACATTTAGAATTGCAAAACTGTCTGATTTCAAAATAAAACTCATGTAACGTACGATGATGCATACGCATTTAGTTAAAAAAGTAAAATGATCACAATGTTTCACAGCCAACTAAATTGTAAGTGGCATTAAATTTATCTGTTGGCGCAATAAAAATAAACTGCTTGTTCTTAGGGGAACAAATCTATAAATATTGTTGTAATGCAGATTAAAATCAGATCAGATTATTACAAGTTTTTAATTAAAACTTTTAAAGAACGATATAAAGAAAAGAAATTTATATATAGAAAGAAAGATCTCGATGATCTAAATATTACGACAAAGTTGCTGCTTTTGCAAGGCTGCAGTACCTCCTCTCCGTGGTAAATACAAGGTAGATTCGTACAAATTTACGTTTTATGCCAAAACTTAAAAATACACACCTTTCATAAACAGATGTTCGAAATTTCGAACTCAATGTTAATTTTTAATTAATATCTAATTTAAAAACGACAAAAAAAAGTTATTTGATTGCAAAAGTGCAGCACTTTTATTTGTGCCTAAACATTTTAAATGAGAGAAATTTCAGTTTAATTTAGAAATTTTATAAGATGAAGAAATTATCTTATTATGGCAAAATGCAAAAATATAACTATTTATTGAATGCTCGGAATTTCGAAATTTAACTAAAAACAAAAATACTTTATAATAATATAAGAGCTTAAATTGAATGATAATCATTTGCTTGTGCCTTATTGCATGCCATACTAATAGGCAGATTTTGTAAAAATTTCATTTTCTAAACGTTTCAAATTTGTATAAATAATTCTTGCAAAAAAACCGACTTTTACGAGAACTAATTGTGTGTGCGAACTTTCATAAGAATCCGATAAGTAGAAGCAGTTAAAATGAATATTTACTTTTCATGGGCGTGGCACTTCTCACTTTTCTAAACGCAATGTGTATGCAAAGTTTCATAAGAATCGGCTAAGTAGAAATAGTTAAAATGCTAATTTGCTCTTCATGGGCGTGGCACTATCCACTTTTCTAAACATAATGTTGTATTATAGCGATAACTAAAGCTCTATGGAAAGTTTCATAGGAATCGGTTGAGTAGAAGTAGTTGAAAACGAATATTTACTTTGCATGGGCGTGCCACAGCCCACTTTTTTTTATCCTGATATAGTATTTAAACAGAAGCTTAATGTGTGTGTAAAGTTTCATAAGAATTGGTTGAAAACGAATGTGTATTTACTTTGTATGGGCGTGACCCGCCCACTTTACAACGGGACCAATCTGGAAGTACATCCTTTTGAATAGTGAAAAAAACCGAAATCGGTTCATAAATGACGGAGTTTTGAGGGAACATACATAAAAAAAAATACATGACGAATTGATAGAAAACATTTCTCCTTTTTTTAAAGTTGGTTAAAAATAACGAAAATTCTTTTCAAAACAAAATTTTTTTCATACAAATTTCAAACAAAAAAACGTTTTAATTTACTAAAGCTGGCCCTAGAGTTGCAAATTAAACCGCGAGAAAAATTTTTGTGCAACATTTTACCCCTCTAACTCTTCGTTATGTGGGTCTTTCTTAAAAAAGGTGGAAAAAACCCCCTTCAGCGGTGTATAGCGGACTGAAATATACTACAAAAATGTTCCACGTGGTGTTTTATATAAAGGTGCTGAACACATCTTATACATTAAACGTAAGCCTTGCACAAGATAGCGTGTAAGTATTAACTTAAACCTTAAAAATTTTATTCTTTTTAAAGAGAAGTAACACAATCAGGCAATTAATGTCTATCAGTGGTGAAGTGGGAGAGAGATAGAAAGCTTAATTCATTTACAACTCTGCTATTGCGGGTTTTTTTGCAAAGCAATGTTTCAGCCCCTCTGGTGTCAAGTAGAGGCATTAATTTGTTTTAAGGTGTGTAGCCATTTATTAGTTCTTTTTTCACTTCGTCGATGGTTCTGGTACAATACCGACGAAGGAGGGAGGGTGCTGTGAAGTGCATTAGGATATGTTAGTATTAATCGCTACCGCTACTGGCAAAGTGATCAGTGCTATGCCTTCATCACTTTAACAGTCCAATTTTAAGTTTTGAATGATTTCTGGCGTTCAAGTTGAGTCTGGAGCTTGGGTCTCTTAGGAGACTTGTAGTAGAATTTAATGACAAACATTTTCATAGAACATTTCAGCATGTACCACAATGTTCCTCGTGGTGTTTGACATAAAAGTGTCCTGAACACATTTTACACTTTAAACGGACAAGATATCCTATGCCGACTACTAACAGTGAATATGTACGAAATTAACCCTTTAACACATTTTAAGTTTTGACTGATTTCTGGCGTTCAAGCCACTTATAGTAGAATTTAATGGCAAATATTTTCATAGAACATTCCAGACCGCTATATGAGCGCTGAAGGGGAGTTCTTGTCCCTATTTTAAGAAAGGAACAAAAAGGCCCATACAACGAAGATTGGAGTATTAAAATATTCCACAAAAATGTTCCTCGTGGTGTTTTACATAAAAGTCCTGAACACATCTTATACCTTAAACGTAAGCCTTACAAGATCTCCTATGCTGACGTCTAACTGTGAATAAGTAAGAAATTAACCTTTAAACACATTTAAAATTTTGAATGATGTCTGGCATTCAAGTTGAGTTTGGAGCTTTGTTGTCTTTGAAGACTTATCGTAGAATTTAATGGCAAATATTTTCGTAGAACATTTAAGCCCGCTATATTGACGCTGAAGGGGAACAGTTCTGGGGATTGATGGCCTGCAAGGTCAACCATAATTTTTTAACAAGTTCTTGATAAAGATTATGTGTATTTCCTATATGCCAAACAAAAACTACTCACGTGCTATAAAATTTTATTGCATGAAATTTAAAAACAGAAATGTTTCGCTATATTGTGAAATAAAAGAAATGAAGAGTTAGAGGAATAACCGACCAGACTTTTTAAATATTTGACAAAATAATCTCAGCCACTAAAATTTACATATTTAGCACATGTTTCTTTTTGACAGCCACAAGCTAAAACGACGGGCTATAAGGTAATATTTGTAGTAGTATATTGTCTTTATTTCATGTTATTAATGTCGCTTGAAATAAAAAAAGAGATTAGACTTAGTTTACTGCAAGCGTGGATGCAGGTGAGGTAAAGAGGGATATTCCGCCACCCCAAAACGAATCAATATACCTTATTTCAATTGAATTTCTGAAAATAAATTTTATAAAAAGCTTTAAGCTGGCTCCGCGCCTAAGTAATCACTAATCGTATTACATCCAGTTTAAACTGTTCTTAAGCCCATCGGCAACATAAGCTTTTTTTTAAGAATTAAAAAGTTTTTATACAACATTTTCTTTAAAAATACGCCATTTTGTTTAATTACAATTTTCCCGGACTCCTGGCTTATTGTACAGTAGAACTCCTGGTTAAGCTAAGCTTAACTCTTTTTGTAATGACAGACAGGCACATTGAAACCCCGAATTTTAAAGCCTTCCAGACTACTTTTCTTTAAAAAAAAAAAAAAAAGATCCCAAATCATTCTCAGCTTAAGGTAAAAAGCTTTAGAGTAAATTGTTAAGATACCAGGGGTTTTTTTCTAATAAATTAAAAAACTATTACTTAATTAATAATAAAAAAGAAAAACTTACTTTCATTTTCTTTCGTTTGCGTTTTCTACGTTGATTGTAAATGGTTATTAATTTCTTGTTAAACTTTGTTTAAAAGCGATTGTTTTATGATATTTTTTAAGCGAAATTTTTTTTAAATAAAATTCTTTTCTTTTGGAAAACGAAGAAGTTCTGTTTTGTAGTTCTAAGTATATTCTTTGAAATCGAATGTTTGAATGCGATTTTACAGCAGGTTCTTTTGTTTGTCTCTTATGGTCCGTTAATTCGTTCACTCTTAAATAATGTTTAATATTTTGGGCGCTTTTTGTTGCTTAATTATTTTCTAAGAGTTTTTTGTTTCGGCGTTTTTTCTTTTTTTCTTTCGCCGTTTTTTAATTATTTTTAGTGGTTTAGAATGCCTGTTGTAATTTTGAAGGAGCAGCAGGGGTATTCGCTTCAGCAGCAGCAACAGCAACAGTTTGAAAGATGTAAGGTAATTTTAATTTAAACAAGAAAAAAAACTGCTATATATTTCAATTTGCCGTTATGTTATAAAAGAGTTCAAAAGTTCTATACTATTATAACTCCTCGTGGTGGCGTTATTTTGATTAAAGATCAATAATAAATAGTTTAACACTGACATAGGTCCAATAAAGGTGGCCGTTTTGGAAAAGTTTCTTTTCAATGAGAGCGGAATTTTGACAGATTTTTATTCCAGCAGTTTTGACAGGAAATTCAATGAGTTTTTATAAATGTTTTTTATTTAAAAACTTGAGCCCACAAAATTTTCTTTGGACTTTTAAATAGTTGTTTTTAAAGATGTTAATAGTTTTTAACAGCTTTTATTTAATATTACGAATTTATAATTTAAAAAGTTTATTATTTTAATATTGTTTATTTCTTGTCACTTTTTGAAAAAAAAAATATGCTAGTTTGAAAGTTTGCTGTTAGAACATTTTGTTTAAAAACTGTTGCAATTTTTTAAAATTTATTTTAATTTCACTTTGGCACAAGTTTGGGGTTTCAAACCACTTAATAGACATTACAGTTTAAGTGTTTCTTTTCTTATTAACAATTCTGTGTATTAAAAAATACAGAATTTTCTTGAATTATTTATTGTTCTTTCTCTTTTTTAATTCATCAACTTTTTGTTTTAAACGATCTAGATTTTAACTTGCACGGTTATGTATAACTTTTCATTAATAATTGCTGTGAGGTATTAAGCAAAGGCAAGCAAGCTAGAACAATATTTTAAGGTTGAGGAATCCGCTTAAATTTGAAGAGATGTCTTGCCAGTTGGGACTGAAACAGAACTGATCACCGTTCGTTTAATTCAAGCATTTTATATACTGCTGACGATGTTTAATGTTCTCTTTGCTCTGTTTGATAATTATTTCTTTTTGGTTTCAGAGAAATTGAAAAAAAAAATTGTATTGAGTGATCGTTAAAAAAATCTCACTGTAGTGACTACACTTAATATTAAAGGTGGGTTTGAGTGTGTGCTCAAGTGATTATTTTACTCATTTCGCTCTATTACCTCTTGATATTTTTTTACCTTTTCTTTTAATTACGGCATGTCACAGAAGAAGACATTCACTAGAGGCGACCCAACTTATTGCCTGTCAAATAATTTACACTCATGCAGCACTCACTGTCTGTCGTTCATTGTCTTATCATCATTGTAAATAGTACACAGCCATGTATGCATATACTATACATCTGAACGTACGACTTGTACAACCAAATAATTTATCGTTCTCATTATAATTTTGGTACTAAATAAAATGCATATAATTTTTAACTCAGATTTGACAAATTTGTAAATGTATTTGATAGTTGAGCTTAACAGCAGAAATATAAATATTTTATTCGTTTCGCAATTATTGTCGTAATATTTAACGAAGTGCCTCCAAAGTTTAATTAATCGCCACAGTTGTTACGATTTGGTAATTAGCCGAAGTATATAGCAGGCGAATGTTTTAATGGGGGGAGTTAAAATGTACTTTAGTACTTTTAAGCTTTAATTAAATCTTTTAAATTACATACTGGTAGAAAGCTCTCGTTTTAATGAATAACCGCGTATATCGATTTCTATAGATCTAATAATTTTTATTATTTTTTTTAACTTCTCGCTATTTAATAATAGGGAGTTACTGATTTCACCCCTATTTTCCGGTCAGTTTTTATCAGATCTGGACGTTTAGCGGTCTTAGGAAGCTATTCTAGATATTTTTACGATAATTTCCGTATAGCGGTGTGTATGTGTGTGTGTGTATGTCTGTGTGTAAGTATAAAAATTGATCGTGCCAAACTTTTCGCCATTTTTAAGACTTTGGCTTAACTGAAATTTCGTTTGAATTCTGATTCGGCTTGGTAGATTTCGAAAAGTTTCGAAAACAAATTTCTTTGAAATAAATTTTAAGCCACCACGCTATCGAATACAAAATCCCATCAGATTTTAACCTTAAAAAAAGCTTAGTCGATTGCTGAAAATTTTTTCATTCTTTTTTTTTTGGACCAGCATTCAGGGTATAACCCCTACTCATGTAATGCATTGTGCCGGAAGAGGATAGAGGGAGTAGTGTTTATGGACATTTGATTTGAACCTTCCAAAATTGAAAGTGACAGGAATGACCTCTGCAGGAAGCTTATTCCACATACGAACTGTTCGGCCAAAGAACGAATTCTCTCTGTAATGCGTAGTGCGATTCGCTGGCGTATCGATCACAAAGGGATGTGCTCTTAATGAAGAACATGTAGTTCGAAGAAAAGTGCGGGTTTCGGGAACAAGTTCTCCGATTTCATCAGAACACATTCCATTGTAGTAACGGTAAAACAACGAAATACATCCCACATTGCGTCGATGCTCAAGCGAGTCAATAGAGTTGGCTACCCTACTGTCCCTGATGAGCTTCTTCGCGCTCTCCTGCCCGCGGTCGATTAACTTCAAAATAGACTTTGAAGCACCAGCCCATACATGAGAGTTGTATTCCATTTTCGTTCGGATATATATGGTATAAATACTGAGGAGGTGAGATGGAGTGAAATATCGTTTACACCGCCTTAAGAAACCGAGGCACTTGAATGCTTCTTTTGAGACTTGAAAAATATGATCAGTCCATCCATTGAACGTCACACCGAATCTTCATGCCAAGAACATCAAGATCATCTGATTCCCGCGTAAGCAAACAGCATTAGGTCTTACGGGGATTGAAATCGATATATGATTCATGGTTTGCCTCATTGCCTCAATCTTATTTTTCCAAACTGTGACAACTGCTTCGAGTGCCGCAGACTTGGTCCAAATCAATTTATTCGAAGCAAAGAAAAAAAACTGAAGTCGGTGCCAAAATTTTCGAAAACATAAATTTAAGCTCAAAGAGCTAGAAAGTTTTTTTTTAATTTTCCCAACGATCTCTCTCAATGATAATTCTCATTTTTGATTGCGGGAACTTAAGATTACATAAAACTTAAATTGCTGTACCGATCGAATCCAAAATCTAAAAATTTTATTTTAAGTACACCAAAATCCATGTTAAATTGATTTTTGGTCTTGGAAAATTGTACCGATTGTCGTCAATTTGATCAAAATCGGTTAAGTGGTTTGAGTAACCGGACCATACATCTCGCCAAAAGCGCAATATTTGGTCAGATTAGGTTTGAGTGAATTTTTTTATATAATCTAAAAATTTTAAATAGCTTTAAGCCAGATTTTTTTTGTTCTTATTTTACTCTAATAGTTTTCAAATCTAGCCCTTGCTTGCTCTCTATCTGCATGTTTTAAACGAGCAATTCGACAACATAATTTCCGAGCACCATAATTTTCAAAAATTGTGAAGTTACTGATTTTATCCCGATCTTGAAAAATCGAGTTTTAAGGTCCTAGGAATGTATTACGATAATTTTTGCTAGGCCCTTCTTGGGGATGTGGGGGCTAAACCATCACCAGAATTGTTCTAGCCCCCTAGAAATTCAAAATGTTAGAGTAATTTTGATAATATAAGCGAACTGTAGGGACTAATGTGGGCTTTAGTCCCCCCGCGGAAAATTTTCTAGCTACGCCAGTGGATATCATTATTGACACTTTTCGAAAACAGCGTTATTTTAATGCTTAAAAGATCTATAGATATTAGAGCGATTTGAATTTGAAATTAGTAGGAAATTTTAGAGGTCAATATGTAGTTTCATTTTTAAATTGTTATAACTTTACAATAATTGAAAAAAAAATTCATCGTAATATTAAAAACTAAGCAAGGACTGTTTTCAAGTGTTTTTCTTAAAAAAGTTCTATCTAGAAAAATTAACAAAAAATTTTACTTATTCTTCAATTAAAAAATCACGTTATTATTTTTCGCTTATTTCTGAAGATATCTGGTTTTATTACCTACTAAGTTTCAAAATAGTCACGGATCTTGCTTCCGAATTACAAACTAAAATACATAAAATTCAAAGACTTTCAATATAAGTCCATAAAAAATTATTTTCCTTTTAAATAGGTATAATTTTGTGTAAGTTTCAGGATATTTTGCTGTTACCGCAGGCATGCATACTAACTAAAACTTACTATTTTTGTTCATTAATATTGTTCTTTATAATTTTAGCCATCTGTTGTCTTTGCCACTTTCAACTAGAATTTAAATTTTCAATCATAAATTATGGCTGTACTCTTATTCGAGCTTTTTAAATTAATTAGATCACATTTTTCTTGTATGCTGAAATTATAGGTTTTATTAAGCGTTTCAATATTAAAAGCAAAAGAAAGAAATCCATTTATTTAAACTCGAAATTCACACCCATTAAATTATCAAAATCGATACGAATGATACAAATAAATAAATAACTTTGAAACAATGTTGCAAATTTCATAGTCAGTCACACAACACACAAAATATCCTTAGCAAAAACCACAAAAAAAAGAAATACCTGCATAACGAATATTTAACTATTGGTAGTACATACTTATATTTTTTGCCAACAACAAAAAAAAGATTAGTATTGAAAAAAGGAATCCAGATGAGTTGATCTCCACTTTTTACTTTTATTTTAATTTTTTTTTTGTGCAGCAGTTCGTTTTGAATCTTCTTAAACCACCACCAACCGGCAACTTGTGTGAAACAATGATACTTGTTTCTTCAAATAAATACTTTTTTTCATTCTGACAGTTTTTTTTTTCTAAAATAAATTGATATAGGTATAATACTAGATTATATTATACTATATACCCATATGTATGCATGTATGTCTTTGGATATACAACTATGTATGGAAGTGTATAAGTTATTAAGTTTAAATCTGTTTTATATGGTATAAATATGTATTAATTTTTAAATGGTTGAACTGACTGACTGACGATTCCCGTCATGTTACTAAGTCAGTCAGTTCACATTTATTGTAACTGCCTAAATACAGTGACTATTAAAATTGTTTGGACATTAGAGTGGTCGTATAAAAATAAAATTTGAATTTCTTCAAGTCTCATACCACAAATCGATGGGTATTTATAACGAACTATCCTAAAAAAAGTTTCAGGTCAGTCAGTAAGTTTGAGCAAATGCTCCTTTTCTGTCTTACATGTGTCATAGCCAGGGCAACCAAAAATGTGATCTATATAAATAAAAGAGTAACGTTGTTGCGTGACTGACTGACTGACTGACTGACTGATTCATCATCCCCCAGCCCAAACCACTAAAGCTAGAAAGTTGAAATTTCTTATGTGGACTGTCCTCAGGATGTATAAATCCACTAAGACGGGGTTTTGGGATATTCAAACGCTAAGGGGGTAAAACGGGTAAATTCGGTAACCTTATATCTCCGGATCTAACTAAGGTAGACATAAAATTCCAAAAACAGCATAATAAGATCAAAAAAATAAGCGGAAGGGTGTTTGGTACTTTTTTTAAATTTTTACATTTAGGGGCCGAAAAATGGTAAAAATATAATTTTTGTACTTTTTTTGTTAACCGTTTATCTCCTAAGGTAATGACGATAGAAATTAAATTTAAAATGCAATCTTCTATACTTACGAAGATCTCAAACGAGTTTTGGTACTTTTTTGTAGTTCGAATATGTAAAGGGTAAAATTGGTTGCTCTTTTTGGTACTTTTTTCCATGCAACTATTTTTTATGCAAATTGATATACATAGTGAATGAAAAGGTTTGTATATTTTCACTAAGAAAGGATTTTTGAACATTTTAATTATAAGGGGATTAAAAGGGGTAAAAACGGGTAAAATCGGTAACCTTACATCTTCGAATCTAAGTAAGGTAGACATAAAATTCTAAAAGCATCATAATAAGATAGCAAAATGAGCGGACAGGTGTCTGAAACTTTTTTAAAATCTGTACATTTAGGGGCCGAAAAAGGGTGAAAATATAATTTTGGTACTTTTTTGTTAACAGTTTATCTCCTAAAGTAATAAAGTTAGAAACTAAACTTGAAATGCATTCTTCTCTCCTTAAAAAGCCCTCAAAAACAGTTTTGTATGTTTTCAAATTTGTATATATAACGGGGTAGCCCTTTTTGGTACTTTTTTCCATACAACAATTTTTTATGCACATTGATACACATACTGAATGCATATGTTTGTATATATTCTCTAAGAACGAATTTTTGAAAACTTAAATTCTAACGGGACTAAAAGGGGTAAAAACGGGTAAACTCGGTGTTCTTATATCTCCGAATCTAAGTAAGGTAGACATAAAATTCCAAAAGCGTCATAATAAGATAGAAAAGTGAGTGGATAGGTGTTTTATACTTTTTTTTTAAACTTGTACATTTAGGGGCCGAAAAAGGGTAAAAATATAATTTTGGTACTTTTTTTGTTAACCGTTTATATTTTAAAGTAAAGGTACTTTTTCGAAAACCTACCTTTTTGAAAATGTAGTTTTAAGAAATTGTACTTTTTGAAAAATGTTTTTTGGAAAAGGGTGCTTTTTGAAAATGGTACTCTTTTGAAAATGGTTACTTTTTGAAAAGTTACTTTTTGGAAAAGGTTCTTTTTAGGGCTCTGTACACCAAAAGTGTAAATTAATCTTATTGTTGTCGATACGCTGTCCGTCAGTCCGTCTGTCTTTCAGTCTGTCACAGGCTGTTTTCTCGAGACCGGTAAGAGCTACGGCTAAAGATTAAAGGTTGTTCTAAAGCTAGCAACGAAACATGTTGAAATACTAATGTAATATACTGAAACTTTTATATAGACTCTTATAAACATATAAGATAGTTATTTATCCGTTTCAGAACTTTTTAAGAATTCTGGCATCGATTTGGTAGAGCATATTTTTGCATATTTTGCCCTTAATGGCATATTTTAGCACAATTTATAAAAATCCGAAAGGGCAGAAACTTACCAACTTTATTAATTGATCATAAAACCACATATATTGCAAATAAAATCAGCCTTATTTCATGATAATAATCTATGAACAAATATTGATTTTACTCATAATAAAGTGAAATCACCTGATTTTTGCTAAAATTGCACATATTTACACCATACAGCAAAATTTTATTTCAAATATCAAGGTTTTTACAACTGATTCTGGTAGAAGTCACCAAAATCGGTGTTTTTGAAAATTTACATCTGGGATTTATTTTATGGGGAGTTAAATTTCCCGCCTTTTGCACATAGTTATACTGACTCGGCATAGAATATCTTGTAGGGCTTACGTTTACGATGTATGATGTGCTTAACAATTTTATGTAAAACGCCACAAGGAAAGTTTTTGTGGAACAATTAAGCGAGCTATAACACCTCTAAAGGGGAGTTTTTTGCACCTTATTTATTTATAAGCCAAAAAGAGCTAGAGGGTTAAAATGTTCTATGAAAATGTTAAGCGTGTTATTTTACATAGAAATGATGAACACATCTAATACGTTAAAAGTAAGGCCTACAAGATATACTATGCCGAATCAGTATAACTATGTGCAAAATGGGGGAAAATTTAACTCCCCCTAAGATAAATCGCAGATGTAAACTTTCAAAACGCCGATATACCTATGTATTTCTTTGTTGACTTCTACCACAGTCAGTTGTAAAAACCTTGTTATTTGAAAAAAAATTGAATTTTTTGTACAGTGTAAATATTCACAATTATAGCGATTTCACTTTATTATGAATAAAATCAATATTTATCCATCGATTTTCTTGATATAATGCTTATTTTATTTAAGATATAAGTGGCTTTATGATTTGTTAAAAAAATTGTAAGTTTTTGCCATTTTCGATTTTAGTGGTTTTTGTAATAAAATTGGTTATGATCAAAGTTATGATCAAATAAATCAGTAGAGAAGCCTCTTCAAAAATCCCAAATATTGAAAAAAAGTTTATCCATAGAATTTTAAATTTCGACTGTTTTTATAGTTAGGGGACTATAACACATCAAAAAAAATATATAGTGGTACTCCCCGGCATTTTTCTTGTTGCATAGTGTTATTTGGGCCGCTAAACACGAATCTGCACTGTAATTTTTTATCAGCTCTAGTTATGTCAAATATGAAGGCACTTGCCAGAATTCGACAACAAAACTATCTTTAAGCGGAGCGAATATTGTTTCCAAATCAGCCCATTAGTTTCACAGATATCGTAAAAGTTTGAGCCCAAAAATTTTAAATTTCATTAAAAAAAATTTTTAAAGTTCTCTCACTAATTTGTGAATAAAATCAACAGTTTTGCACCAATTTCATCGAAAAATGGCTCATTTCCTTTGAAATATGGCAAACTCTTCTCCAGTTATGCTAATAATATATGTATGTCGTGTAAGTGCGTTCATTTTTAACAAAACGGTATATCTCGAAAACTAGAGCTGATAAAAAAGATTAAAGTGCAGATTCGCGTTCAGCGGTCCAAATAACTTAACTAGAAATTTAAAAAAAAATACCTTCACTGTACAATCAGATTTTTTCCAAATCAAAAATAGATTCTTAAAGTATGTACAGTTATTTGACTAGTATTAAAGAAAGCACCATAGGACAAATAACTTAAGTTTGGATCTAAAACCTATCCAATGACAAAGCCATGTAAAAATGAAAGGTACATCTCATATTAAGTTCCAGAACTGAGATCCGGTTGCTAGTCCTTCGGAAAAGGTCACATAACTGGTGTTGTGGCAGATTCTCTTCCCTCTAGAGTTACTTTAAAACAAATTTTGCATATAAAATGTTGCCAAAAATACATTGAAATTAATTAAAGCCCCAAAGTCTTTAACAATTTTTGCCAGACACTGTAAATCTGCAGTTGTATGGTATGTGCACAGGTATGTTTTAAATGTCTAAAGCACATGATCGCGATAGTGGGCCGAAAAAGTCAATTCATTGCAGTGATTTTTCTGAATGTTGTAATTGTTCTACGTCCTGTATTGCGATCGTAAGTTAAAAAAAAATAATCGATTTTTTTATACGAAAAATGCCTATTCGATGTATTAACATCTACCATCAATTTGCGCTAATGTACAGGTGCCCATATGAGGGCAACAAATACAACAACAACTAGATTATGCTTGTCAAAAAAATACACGTGTTTGACATAATTATACACAAAACTACCAAAGCAAAAATATATAGCAGATGTAATGCTGCCACCTGTACAACTATTATACCATGTTTCTTTCAACCTTATGCCGCTTTTTAGTGATGACACTAAATTTATCGAATGATGGTGGGTGGAACAAATTGAGATAGGAACATTTTATAATGATGTTGAAATGTGTTGGCCGTTCAGCCCTGTATTCTTATGGGAAAATTCGCAAATTGATGGTAGATGTTAGATGTTGGTAAGTGAAAAAAGCCTATTACCAATTTTTTTTTATCCATCGCACAGATGGCACTATTTACTAAAATCGATTAAAAATGTGTAATTCTTATAATCGATTTATTAAAAATCGATGTTTACCTTTAATAAAATGAAAATGAATATGAAAATAATCGATTAAAATAAAAATCAATTATTTATTCACTTCCCTAGTCATATTTCAAATTAACAACTCAATTCGACACAATGACAACATGCTGTCATTTCGTTTTTGTGACTGCAATATTGTCGCATTATTGTGACAATAGGTCGTGTTGATTTTTTAAAATTTCTTTTGTTCAAAAAGTTGTGTTTTTGTTAGATATTCGCAATTATATTTAGAAAAACTGGCAATTATATTGGTTTGCCTGGTAAATAGCTACTTCAAAGTAGAGAAATTTTTATGTATGGGAGCCCCCTTACTGCACGTCTCCACGCGCAATATTTATTTCCGAACATAAGAAATAACGTCGGCAGAATAACAGCACAAAGATGTTCATGTATAGGCTTATGTTCTGAGCTATAGAACACGTATTGATTGTGGTATTGGATATAAATTAAAAAAATTCACTGTGAATGGATCGATGTTTTTTGTATTTATTTTAATTTATTTACTTTTGTTTAAAACTATTTTATTTTATTAAAAAAAAACTTTGTATTTTTACCACAACTACAAGTTTCTTTTGTTTAATTCAACATTATTTCTTGAACATAAGT
Organism: Panzeria rudis; assembly: GCA_956483635.1. Taxonomy (NCBI): domain Eukaryota; kingdom Metazoa; phylum Arthropoda; class Insecta; order Diptera; family Tachinidae; genus Panzeria; species Panzeria rudis. The sequence goes on from OY101448.1 coordinate 189,857,303, forward strand.
TTGAACAATTATGTCGCAATTTATTTGCAAATAAATGTTTCTGCGGCCCACACGTGAACATATGATGTTGGAAATAGAATTTGACAGATGAGAACATAATTATTTCCAAGTTTATTGCTAGTGGAGACCTCCAGTTAAGGAATGGAGATGGGCGATAGGTGTGTTTAGAAGAAGTGGTTCAAAGTAGAAACCTAACGGGGGTTGGCTATACAGTTGACCCTTCTAGGGGCCGCCTAGGAGCGTCAGCGGCCAAATTTAGCAATTTCACCATATATTATATAGTGGTATAATGAAATTGTTAAGTTTGACCCCTGAAGCTCCTAGGAGGCGCCTAGACGGGAGGCAATGAAAATGTAGTTCTTAAAGAATTTCTTCCAAACCTTTCTTTTTGTAAAGAATTCCATTTCATATCTAACATGTATATAAAAATTCATATTAATGTTTGTTCGTATTCTATGCGCGGCCAAACTGCTAATCCGATCGCGCTAAAAATTTGCGAACCCATACTCTGCACCTGCGCGAAGGCCATAAGCTAAATTTTTCTGGAATATTTCAATCTGATGGGGCTAGTGTTTTATAAAAAAAATCTATGATATGATTGAGAAAGCAGCATCTCTTGTGGCTCACTGTAGAGTATTTAATTCATCTCAAATTTTATAAAAAGTTGCCAGTGTGTCTGCCGTATATTTTTATTGTCTTTTTTTGCTTTTTCGTATAGGTATATAGCTACGATATCGTGTTATTTCTCGTGAATGAGTTAAGCCCCATAATGACTAAAAAGTAATTGCAAGCGACCAGCCTCATTGCCAGCATTCGTAAGTTCGTTCGTTTCTGTTTGATCGGCACTTTTTTTGCTCTTAATGATGATTAATATCGGCAATTGTACATGTTTAAATGTTTGTTGGCTATATGAATGTGTAGTTGATATGGCTGAAACATACATACTCCTACCAACATAAATATTTATGGTTTAAGATACATTTGTATCTACATATAAACTATTGTATCTAAGTGTACTCGCATTCAAGTATTTAATTCTAAAATGTTACGACATTTGTACACGAGTATTAAGTTTGTTTCTGCTTTTTGTTTTTTGTCGTTTTAATACGAGTATGTATACTCTTGCGTACATTCATTCATTCATATATTAAATTTATATATTGTGATTTTTTCTCATACCTCACTGCCTCTTTCTTTGCCTTTTTTTGTCTTATTTTAATTAACAGAGAAATCACATGAGATAAATTTAAGCGATCATGGCAGACAAACTGGCATTCGATTGTATCGTAATTGTAGCCCAGCAAACATTCTTTGTCGTTTTTTTTTTTTTTTTTTTTTGTTAAAAGTTTTCATAATGTTGTGAAGAAGTTTTGTTATATTGCAAGAGCTAGAGAGCTCTTTGCTTTATGGAAATGAAATTAATTAGAATGTAAATGGAAATTTCGGTCGATATCGAATGCCGTAATTTGCCTCCAGGCTTTTTAATCTGTTCTGCACTGCATTTTTATATTTTGCACATATGAGCATTTCCCGGGAAAAGTCCACTATTCGTAACATAACACCAACAAGCAATTAAGCTGTATTTCAAAGAAAGCCTTATTTGTACCCGATTGCGCGACGCAAAGAAGGGTACTGTGTTTATCAGCCTATGTATGTATGTATGTGTGTTCCTTTGCGGCACTATATAAACCGAACGCGTGGGCCGATTTTGATTATTCTTATGTCAATCGATTTGTCTTAATTCCGGGAGTGTCACTCTGTGATGCCAACCCAAAATCTGCCTTAGAAGTGGATTTGATGTGAAAAATAGTTAGTTTCAAACAAATCTTACTATGAAAAGATCTACCATTTTTATTTTTAAGTTATTTTAAACAGCTTAGCATAAGATTTGTTACCCTTAATGAATTTTTCTTTTCGATAAGGAATATTTTATAAGGAACCTTAGACAACTCTTAATTACGGATCGTTAATACTCTAGACATCTAGAATATTTAAGAGTTCATTTATGCCAGCGTTATTTAATTAATTTGAAATATTTTGTGAGGATAAATACACACAGAAAAAAAAGGAATGTAAAAGCCACATGCCGCAATTTTGATTGGAAACCATATTAAATTTACTAGAAGTAATTTGTCGTTTGAGTGTGTTAGTGTTTATTTGCTTTGTTCATTGCCACAATTCACTGTTCTGCTTAGTTGTGTGACTTGTTGTTGTTTATTCTTTCATGTGTCGTCTATGTAGACGAGAAAAAACGAATTACCAGCGAAAATGTACTGCTGCTGATTTAAAATTACCATTGTTTCATATTAATTTTAAACGGAAAATAATTAATCTAACCTTAAATCACCGTTAAAACAATTTTGTTATAAGCGTTACGTTTCATTTTCAATCGACATGGCTATAACTTTAATTTCAAATAAGTTTTATGTTAAATAATCATTTAAATCATGTTGAATTAAAATGAAATGCATTTTACGTACGATGGTATTTATTTAGTGTATAAGTAAAGAAAAGTTTGAAGCTGTTGGTGGCTGCAGTTGTTAGCGCGTGGACTATCATGCAGGTGGCACGAGTTCAAATCTTGGCTGGGGCAGTCAGCTACAACGCAAAATTAGTAAAAATAATTAATTAAATAGCTACATTAAAATCATGTTGTTTCAGCTTGATATAACTTTAATTCAAAATGATTCTTCGTGTTGTTTCAATATCAAATTCACGTTGTTTCAACTTGAAATAACTTGGATTCAACATGATTCCTTGTGTTATGCCAATATCAAATTCACGTTGTTTCAACTCGAAATTACTTTGATTGAATATGATTTTTCGTATTATTTCAGTATCAACTTCATTTTGATTTAACTGTACTGGAATATTGAATCAACATGAAATATAGTTAATTGAAAAGGACAAATTTTCTTTTAAGATTATTGTAAATCATGTTGATTAAACATAACACACCTATGAAGCAAAATTACTACCGAAAAACGTTAAATTAATCTGGTTTTCGACGATTTTACATGGAAATTTTTCTGTATGTATTAATATGTATGTAGAAGAAACACACACATATGTAGCACATATATGTTTATTATTCTCGTATTTAAACAAATAAATATTTCAATTCAATAAATTATAATGCTCCTCTGCAAGTGTGCGTTGCCCAGCGCTAGCGCTGATAATCCTTGCAGAGTATCAGTATACGAGTAGTTTGATTCTACAAACAGTTTTTTCACAAATTAACTTTCAACATCGCACTACTATGTATGTGCAAGAACGAACAATTTTCTCACAAACTGGCCCAGTAAGGGAAAAATTTGTGCAGCATTGTTTAAAATATATTTCAGTTAAACTTTTAGCTTAGATTAATTACAAAAATGCGGGTTACTATAGTTAGCATGATTTTTGAAAAACTAAAAAAGTGGTAGATTTTTTTCGGAAAGTGGTAGAGTTGAGTTAGATACCATAAAAGAGGTAGATCTACCACAAAAGTGGTAGAGTTTGCAACGCTGGTGTCACTAAAGATATGACAGTAGTCAAAATTCAATATGGCGGCCAAGAGACGCCATTTTGTGAATACGAAATAAATAAAAAGTTGACAAACTATATCAAAATCGATATCATTCGACAGGTTATTCAAAATCATCTTGAGGTTTCTCTCATGATTTTTAATTTCGAATGACCCGTTAGGATCTTTAACGGTTTTAAATCCAATTGCGTAAAAAGTGAACTTTTAAAAAACAAGACATAAATTTAAAAAATCAAAAAACCAGACTGCGTAAAAAAACTAAAAGAAAAAAAACAAGTCCATTGTGCGGAACATAGCCACTTTTACATCTTAATCGCATATTTAACCAAATAAACAGCAATATTGAAAAAAGCCTATAACAATTAAAATATCAAAATGACTACACTATTTTACAAAATTTCGGTAAACTTTTTCCTTCCCTAGAGCCAAAAGCTGTTTAATTATTTGGACCGCTGAACGCTGCACTTAAATTTTTTATCACCGCTAATTTTCGCGATATATCGCTATGACAAAATTGAAAACACTTGCATAACTGGAAGAGAGTTTGCCCTATTCAGTAAAAAAGAAAAACCAGAATTCGACAAAAAAAATTATATTTAAGCCGAGCCAACATTGTTTCTAAATCTGCTCATTAGTTTCAGAGATATCGTAAAAAATTGTGCCGAGAAAATGGAGATTTCATAAAAAAAAAGATTTTAAAAGTTGTCTTACTAAATTGTGAATAAAATCAAAATTTTAGCACCAATTTCAACGATAAAGGCCTCACTTTAAACTTTTTCATCTGCAGTTTTAACATGAATGCTGCAATATGCTTTTAAGGCTTATTTAATATGTTTCTAAAATTGTTTATTGTGCAATTATTTGTATAAGTGGATTTTTATGTGTATATACCAAAAATACTTGTAGTTAATATCCCAGATCTTATAATTACTGAGTGTCAACGGAAAAACCTTGTACCCAGAGCGATATAGTCTTTTATATTATTTGACATTTTATATTAATTGAACTACAGGATGCAGGCAGTCTCTTTGATCTTGTTCAGTTCTTGTTTTTTTTTTTTTTTTTTGCTTAGATTGCAGGTGTCTTTGCAGTTTTCTTATTTGTTGCAATTTAGGAAATCAAGCAATATACTTTATCTATTTATGAAAATTATTTTAAAAGCAAAATAAAAAAAATTCACAATTATCTTTAACATATAAATTTAATTCTAATATTTTCTAAAAAGCAATCTAATTGCCACAGTGACTTTTATCATATCGGAGTAGATATTTCAATAGAAAATTTTAAAAAAGTTTGTAGTTTGAGTGTTTAAATATGCGTGCTTAAAGGCTTTTGCCATCTTAAATGATCCGGCTTTTGAGCTTAATTATTTCAAACATAATTTAGTGAGAAAATTTTAGAATAAATATGATGCTGATATTAAAAAATATATGGAGTACGGTAAACCCTGCATGATTTGGGGTAATTAAAAAAAGCTTTTTCTCAAACATTTCGATAACGATATCGTTCGAATCACAAACGATTTAGATCAAACTTGCAGCATTCGTACAAGTCAAGTCCTAAAAAGTGACTGAATGTAAAAAACTCGATTTAACAACAATTTCAAAGTAATTGCAAAATAAATTTTTTTTGATTCTCGAGCGAATCAATCCAAAATGACAAAGTTGAAAATATTTACATGCCCGAAGTGCCCTACTTTGGGGCTTCGTAGCTCTGCTTCTGGCAATATGGAAAACTCTCATCTTCTTATGGCCTATTCACATATTACGTAACGCTATTTTCAGAGGTTGTATACCCCCCGTAACACTTTTCACAAAATTTTCAGTATAAAGTATCTAATTCATAACAAATCTTTAACCCCCCACCCTTGGAGCGTTACGTAATATGTGAGTAGCGTCTTAAGTTAAAAATGCATACCCCTTTGCTATGTTCATGCGAAATTAAGTTATGAGTTTTAGTCGAACTGTATGGGTTTACATCCAAAGAAATTTAATTATTTCGGCTTCAGTTTAATTTTTTTATTATATTATATTTTTATTTAGAGATAAATGTGCAGCATGTAGGCAAAGAAAAGTTTTAACAGCGCGGAGGGTTGAACTGACATGTTTCGATAGCTCCCGCTATTCTCGTCAAAGTGAAATTTTATACTGATCGGATTATTCGTTTAGAAATGGCAGATTTACTTGCATAATATTTTGATGCTGCCCCACTGTGCGACAGAGACAGTTAAAAATGAATAAAAAAATAATGACAACGACTGATTCTAGTAGATTGCACAAAAATAAATAAAAAATAATATAATTCTTGCAAAAAAACGACTACAAAATAGGCGTGGCACCGCCCCACATTTTATCATCATGTACTTTTGCAAGAACTAATTGTGTGTGCGACTTTTCATAAGAATCGGATAAGTAGAAGTAATTAAAATGAATATTTACTTTTCATGGGCGTGGCACTGCCCACTTTTCTAACCAAAATGTTATATTATAACGATAACTAAATGTGTATGCAAAGCTTCATAATAATCGGCTAAGTAGAAGTAGTTAAAATGCTAATTTACTTTTCATGGGCGTGACACTGCCCACTTTTCTAAGCATAATGTTGTATTGGAAATATAACTAAAGGTGTATGCAAAGTTTCATAAGAACCGGTTTAGTAGAAGCTGTTGAAAAAGAATATTTGCTTTGCATGGGCGTGGCACAGCCCACTTTTTTGATCCTGATGTAGTATTTAAACAGAATCAGTTGAGTAGAAGTAGTTGAAAACGAATGTGTATTACTTTTTATGGGCGTAACCCCGCCCACTTTTCAACGGGACCAATCTGGAAGTACATACTTTTGAATAGAGAAAAAATCCGAAATCGGTTTATAAATGGCGGAGTTTTGAGTGAACATACATAAAAATAAAATAAAAATATGTACTAGACGAATTGATAACCTTTCTCCTTTTTTTTTTTTTTTTTTTTGAAGTCGGTTAAGAATCAAAAAGCGTGTGTGTCGGCGTTTTGAAAGTTTACATATGGCATAACTTTTGAAGGGATTTAAAGCTCCCCTCCGCTTTTATACATTGTTATAGTGAATTGGCATATAAAATCTTATAGTCCATACGGTTAAGGTATAAGATGGGCTCGGTACATGTATGTGTAATACTACAAGCAGCATTTTTGTGAAACATTTTAAAAGGAGATAAAAAACTCCTCTTCAACGTCGATGTAGCGGGCTGAAATGTTCTACAAAAACACACCAAAGTTTTGTAAAGCTCCAAATTCAACTTGAAGCCAGAAGTCATTAAAAATTTACTTAGTCAGAACCAGCCGCGGATCCAGCATGAGCCTTTATGGGGGAACTTATAACTGAAACATACTATTTAGCAGAATTTTGTTTAGAAACTCAATAGAAATTTGGTATATTTTACTCGTTTTGTTTGGGGGAGGAGGATATCCCGTTTTCCCCTCCCTGGTATCAGCGCCTGGTCACAACTAGTAGTACATACTAAAATATCCCGTAAAAACGCCGTTTGTATTAAAAATATGCCTTACGAAAAAATTAACCATCGGATGAAAATTTTTGCAGCATTTCAAAGGGCTTGAAAAAAATATGTGTTTTTAAACTACTGTACCGGTCAGTTCCAAAAAATCAACTATTAATCCGTTCGATAGGTATCGTTGTAGAGATTTGTCGAAAATTTTGTTTTTCCTTTTAATTTCATACTTCAGAAATTCTAGCCGGATCGATGTTTCTATTTCGATTACATTTATTAATTGAAAAACCGCGTCGAATGTCGTTTTCGAAAATTTTTGAAAAAATACCTTCAACCATTATGTTGAAAAACGTTTAATACTTGTCTGTTTTTTCTTTTCTTATTAAAAGAGAAGTAACTCTCAAGCAATTAATGCCTACTACTAGTGTGCTAACTTCTTTAGGAGAGGCATACTTTAGAGAGGAAAAAGTGGTGAAGTATGAAAGAAAGCTTAATTCTTTTACAACTCCGTTATTACGCGTTTTATTAATTTTTGGAGCCATGTTACAGCACCTCTGGCGTTAAGTAGCTGCACTAACTTTCTTAACCTATTTTTAATTGTTTCACTTTACAGGTGCTTCTGTTACAGGGATGGCACCGAAGAAGCAGGGTGGGTGCGGTGCCGTACATTAGCATAGAACAGGGGTGCTACTCTGTAATTCGAAAGAAAATGCTTTCGAATGTAATGCAAATAACATACAAATTCCAACAGTTTTTCTTTCGAATCGTATTACGGAATAACCCCCTAGTAATAATAGCTTTCATGCCTATGCCTTTATCACTTAAACAGTCCAACAACAATTAACACAATGCCAGGCTAAAGCCCATCAGAAAAGCTTTTGGTGTGTTGATGACTGCCCTAAGCTGGGATCGAGCCCACGTTTTCAGTTAATAAAAATTCTTAAAGAGGAAATGAGAATTACAAAAATAAGAAACATAGAAGGCTAGAAAACTTATATAAACAACAAAACAAAACAAAAGTTATTTTTATTTACTGAAGATTTTCGATTCCCACCAAAGACTTTTCTAGTCTACTTCGCAGCAACGAATCAAGGTTGTTTGTTATTATATTTCCTAAATTTAGTTGCAGTATAATATGTTAAACTAGATTTAAATAAGTATATACATACATAAATACATAGTAATTTTATTTTGTTATAATGCGAACATAAATTTAATTTCCAATAAGAAAAATTTGAGACACTAAATTAACAAAATTTCAAATTAGCTTAAGTCTAACTAACATAATAACCCAATTCACAATCATGTGCAAATGGCCTTGCATCGTAGCATTTGCAAAATGATATAGGATATTGATTCTCACCACTTAACAAATGTTAGTGGTGAGTATCAATATGCTATACCATTTTGCAAATGGTACGATGCAAGACCATTTGCACAAGTTTGTGAATTGGGCTATTGTATTTCGCATCATATACAATTACGTTAACCACAAATGTTATTACGGCTTAATATTGCGACTATACATATTTGTTTTTGGTAAATGCAAGTAAATTGGAAAATTTTGTGCATTAAAACAAAATAAAGATACTAATTAAAAAAAAAAAGTTATTGCGACGCGCCACTTTTTAATGAAGACTCAACAAGTGTTTAATTATTTCAAAGCTTTATTTGGTTGACTTAACAAAAAATAAAAAAATAAATAAACGAAATAAAATAAAGTCTACTCTTTGCATAAAATGAGCTCGTTATAGTTTTTCATTATAAAATTTTACTTTTAAATTGCATCATCCATATTTCAATACTATTTGAAGTAAAACAAAAACAAAAAACCTTGACAATGCAGACGTAATTGCATAAGAGACTTTAAGTGACTGCAAATTAAAAATTTTAATAGAAACCAAGAAGTAGTAAAAGTGAATGAATTCTTAATGAAATCCAAGAATTAAATTAGGTGAAGGTTAATTTTTTTATTTTTATTAAAAAGCAAATTGTTAAAAATTTAAATGTGCAGGTAAAAGTATTTAATTGAAACAACTCTGTCTGAGACTTGTATCTTCCAGCCATAAATCGATCAGGAAGCTATTAATGACTAATACACTAAACAGTGGGTCCGATCACAAAGATTATGGTAATAAATATGTAGTATCTCCTAAGCTTTTTCGTTGTCTTGTTTTTATTTACAGAAAAATAAAAATGATCAAACTCGCTTCAATTTTGTAAAAGTTATAAGATATGCAAAAGTTTTAGAACTCGAAATAGCCGAAAGCACGTGCGTCTAGCTCATGGTGTATTCCAAAAGGCTGAAAAAGAATTTGATTTTCTGAAAGCTTCTCAATGACTTTTACGGTTTTGCAATCGCTTAGGAGCTTAAAATACACATACATATCGTCGTGTCGAAGTTATCTTCACGTATATCACAAAATTTAAAAAAGAAAAATATGAGATAAGACCGCTTCCTACACTGAAAATAGTCCATGCAACATTTTACGAAAAAAAAACGTTCGTAGTTACTTTTGTCGTATTATATACGAAACTTTCGTACATTCCACGAAAAAAGTTTTAGTCTTGAATTTTATTATTTTACGAAAGTAACGAAAACCATTCGTATTTACTTTTTTCGTAGAATGAACGAAACTTTCGTACATATTACGAATTAGGTTGAGTCCAGAATTTTATTATTTGACGAAAGTAACGAAAACTTTTCGCAGCTATTTTTTTTTGTAAAATATACGAAACTTTCGTACATATTACGGAATAAATTTTTGCACCAGAATTTTATAGTTTTACGAAAGTAACGAAAGCATTTACTAGTACGTTTTTCGTAAAATATACTAAAATTTCGTACATATTACGAAATCAATTATGGACTACATAAGTTGTTCTTAAAATTATTGAATCACATAAAATTAGGCGCTAAGTGATACGGGATACATATAAGTTGTAGACAGCGTTACCGTTGAAAATTTTCAAAAAAAAAAGGCACAAAAAGGGGATTTTGATAATAAAAGGGACACAAAATGGGATTTCTGAGAAAAGAAGGGGCAACTTTAATAAGAAGAAAACTGTAAAAAAAAAGTTGGTTAATTTTTTCGTAGAACACAAAAAATATTTAGTAATATTCACTAAATATTACCTTAAACTATGAAAGTATTTCGTAAAATGTAAAACTTTTCTTCTCTTTTCTACGAAACTCTTTCGTATTATATAAAAAACTATTTCTTAAAACACAAAACATACTTCGTAAAATAAACACAAAAATTTCGTTCGTTTCGTACATTTTACGAAAGAGTTTCGTGGTGCGAAATTACAAAATATTTCGTAAAATATACGAACGATTTCGTTCATATGTTGCATGGTTTTTTTTTCAGTGTATGGTAATATTAACAGATCTATCGATCTGCCCAGTCTCCAGTTTTCTATCTCTTATGGTTTTTGAGATATTACGAAGCCATTTTATTGTATATACACTTTTGAGTAAAATTTAAAGCGTTATAATACCGTATGTAACATAATTGTGGATATAAAGGGTGGGCAAATTTGAGGTTAGGAAGTAAATAGGCAGTCAAATGATGCAATGTCAAGAATTGAACTGTCATCCTTTGGTATTAATTTAGTGAAAACTAGGTACATTTTACCCATGCAACGCTACACTCTTGAACAACGAATTTTAATTGTGGAAATTGATTATCAAAATGGTGAAAATTTTAATAAATTTTAAAAAATTTTATTAAAAAGCAAAATTTTCCCAATTTTGATAGTAAATTTTCACAATTAAAATTCGTTTTTCAAGAGTGTAGCGTTCAATGGTTAAAATTTCCCAAAATAAATGCCAAAGGATGGCAGTTCAATTCTTGACGTTATCTTCACGTAAGTGAACAAAAAACTATTTCATTGTGGTAAAGTTATCTTCATGTACTCGTATGTCGCAAAATCAAAAAATGAGATAAGATCTCTTCCTGGTGTAAATTTGTTAGGTCTATCTATCCTTATACTGTGTCACAGTGTGACTTTTCGCAGTTTTAGGTGGCCAAAACTACTTGACTCTCGTTCCGGAGCAGATATCGAAATGAAATTTGGTATATACAATGTCTATGCATAAGTGAGCCGTTATAGAAAAAATGGGCGTGGTCAGCCCACTTTTATTGGTAGCCCCCATGCATGGCAAGAAAGTGGTCTGTAAATCTGACCAGAACCACCCACCCCCCTATATGTATTTCAACGCGCTGGATCCGAATCTGAAGGTTTTGAGTAAATTGCGAAAAAACCGTTAAAAATAGCGAAAAACTGCAGTTTTTCGCAATTTATTCGACATTTTTAAGATGTACGAGCCAAATGGACCTCAGATTCGGATTCAGAGCGTCGAAGTATATATAGATAGGTAGGTCTGGACAACGGTACAGGACACTTTTTTATTTTTGTGTCATATATGAATACAAATTTTATCACCTTATTTTCAATCCCACAACCTAAAAAAATATTTCGCAAAAAGTGGCGTATACAACAAGATGTAACATTTTTTTCAGAGGTGAAAATGTCTATAACTTAAAAAATCTTCTCCATGGCTTGGATATTTTTACATAAATCGATAAAGAACTTCAAGCATAATATCTGACAAAAATATTGGACCACTTTTACCACATAAATTTTTTTGTATAAAATTTTTAAACTTTAACTTCAATTTCCAAAAAAAAAATAAAATTATGGCATACGCGAAGATAACTTCGACACGACGATATGTACATATTAGCATTATTTTTGCCATCGGCCCCACTGTGCTGTGTTTGGCTAAACAAATGAATACTAATAATGAATTAGATTCCACATATTGTTCCGCATGCATTCAACACCAATTGAGAGATTTTAGAAATTAAATAAAGAAATTAAATTAAATGAAATCTTTAGAATAAATACGAGTATAGAATAAAAACTACATTATACTTGTAAAAAAATATATAAAATAAATATGATTTATTTGCTGCTTCCTGAATAATTATTTCTTATAACAAAAAATAAAAAATTATATTCATCGAAAAAGTAAATTGTCATTTAAGGAAATAATGGAAAAGATCACCAGAAATCATAAAATTGTTTCCTGTTCCATATTAAGTCACATCAAATAGGTTTAATTTTTATTAACGAAACATATAATTGTAACAACAAAACTAATATTCAACTCAGCACAAGTTTTCATCAAAGCGGTTAGTTTTAATTAATATATTTCTTTGTTTAACTTTTTTTCACTGAATAATTATATACTGGTTCTAGCTTACTTTTTAATCCTCTGTTAGGAATAAAACTATTTTAACAACATCGTACAACTAAATTTGTTGTACAGTGGTGACTCATGCCGATATTTTACGTAAGACACATTTTTAATACCAACTAGCCTCACAAAATCCGGTTTTGTGGGTTAATAGTAATTGTGAATAAGTTCGAAATCGATCCTTAAATACACTTTATATTTTAAATGATTTCTGGCGTTCACGTTTAGTTTGGAGATTTGGTGTCTTTGAAGAATTTTATACATCTATATTAATAAAAGAGTAACGTTATTGAGTGACTGACTGACTGACTGACTGACTGACTGACTGACTGACTGACTGATTCATCATCGCCCAGCCCAAACCACTAAAGCTAAAAATTTCGTATGTGAGCTCACCTCAGGATGTATAGATCCACTAAGACGGGGTTTCGGGAAATTCAAACGCTAAGGGGATAAAAACGGGCAAATTCGGTAACCTTATATCTCCGGATCTAACTAAGGTAGACATAAAATTCCAAAAACAGCATAATAAGATCAACAAATAAGCGGACGGTTTTTGGTACTTTTTTGAAATTTTTACATTTAGGGGCCGAAAAAGGGTAAAAATATAATTTTGGTACTTTTTTGTTAACCGTTTATCTCCTAAAGTAATGAAGATAGAAATTAAATTTAAAATGTATTATTCTATCCTTCCGAAGCCCACAAACATGTTTTGGTACTTTTTTGTAATTCGAATATATAAAGGGTAAAATTGGTTGCTCTTTTTGGTACTTTTTTCCATACAACTATTTTTTATGTAAATTGATATACATAGTGAATGAATATGTTTTATATTTTCACTAAGAAAAGATTTTTGAAAATTTTAATTCTATGGGGACTAAAAGGGGTAAAAACGGGTAAAATCGGTAACCTTATATCTTCGAATCTAAGTAAGGTAGACATAAAATTCTTAAAGCATCATAATAAGATAGAAAAATGAGCGGACAGGTGTCTGAAACTTTTTTAAAATCTGTACATTTAGGGGCCGAAAAAGAGGGAAAATATAATTTTGGTACTTTTTTGTTAACAGTTTATATCCTAAAGTAATAAAGTTAGGAACTAAGCTTGAAATTCATTTTTCTCTCCTTAAAAAGCCCTCAAAAACAATTTTGTATTTTTTCAAATTTGAATATATAATGGGTAAAATTGGTAGCCCTTTTTGGTACTTTTTCCATACAACTATTTTTTATGCATATTGACATACTGAATGCAAATGTTTGTATATATTCTCTAAGAACGAATTTTTGAAAACTTAAATTCTAACGGGATTAAAAGGGATAAAAACGGGTAAACTCGGTGTTCTTATATCTCCGAATCTAAGTAAGGTAGACATAAAATTCCAAAAGCGTCATAATAAGATAGAAAAATGAGTGGATAGGTATTTTGTACTTTTTTGAAATTTGTACATTTAGGGGCCGAAAATGGGTAAAAATATAATTTTGGTACTTTTGTTGTTAACCGTTTATATTTTAAAGTAAAGGTACTTTTTCGAAAACCTACTTTTTTGAAAATGTAGTTTTAAGAAATGGTACTTTTTGAAAAATGTTTTTTGGAAAGGGTACTTTTTGAAAATGGTACTCTTTTGAAAATGGTTACTTTTTGAAAAGTTACTTTTTGGAAAAGGTTCTTTTTAGGGCTCTGTACACCAAAAGTGTAAATTGATCTTATTGTTTTCGATACGCTGTCCGTCAGTCCGTCAGTCCGTCTGTATTTCTGTCTGTCACAGGCTGTTTTCTCGAGAGCCGTAAGAGCTAGCGGCTAAAGATTAAAGGGTGTTCTAAAGCGAGCAACGAAACATGTTGAAATACTAATGTAACATACAGACACTTTTATATAGACTCTCGAAATTTTCAAAGTTAGTGTTAATTGGTGTAGTCTGTAGAATATTTAACACAACAAAAATTAAAGGGTGTTCTGAAAGTTAATGTAGTTTTGACTATGTAGTTTAAACAGTTTGGTGTATGTTGGAAACCGTAAGAGGCAAACTCTTGAAATTAAAAAAAACTTTAAGACTAAAAAATTCCAGATATATAAAAGTTAAAACCAAAAATCGCCAAAATGAAAAAATCGCTAAAACGCAAAAATTCGCCAAAACTAAAAAGATTGCAAAAAAATAACCAATTTTATGGTTATTTTTAAATGAGTAATTAATTTGTCTATACCTGCACAACAATCGGGTAGCGAAGCACGCCGGGTATAGCTAGCAGTAAATAAAACAGTTCCGTCCGCTATATTGCTGTTTAAAGGAAGTTTTTTGCTCCTCTTTCAAGAAAGTGACAAAAAAGACCCATACAGCGAAGAGTTAGAGGGCTAAAATATTCTACAAATATATTTCCCATGGTGTTTTGCATATAAGTGCTGAACACATCTTATACCTTAAACATAAGCATTAAAAGATTTCCTATGCTCAAACACTATAACAATGTGCAAAAGGAGGGGAAGTTCCCCCCCACATATTAATCTCAGATGTCGTAAACTTTAAAAACACCGATAAAGGTATATTTTTTTGGGCTCTCTACCATAACCAGTCGTTAGAACCTTGTCAATTGAAAAAAAATTGGTTTTGTTGTACAGTGTTAACCGTTAAACACATTTTAAGTTTTGAAATAATCTGGCGTTCAAGTGGAATTTTCAGCTTTGGTGTCTTTGAAGACCCTTAATAGAATTTTATGGCAAAAATTTTTGTAGAACATTTTATCCCGCTACATCGGTACTGAAGGGGAGTTTTTGTTATCCCTTTTGAATAAAGGAACAAAAAAGAGCCATACAGCAACAAGTTAAAGGGCTAAAATGTTCCTCGTAGTGTTTTACACAAAAGTGCTAAGTACACCTTATTATATGTACCTAAAATATAAGAATTACATATTAAAGATTTTTTCAAAGTAACGTTCCATACATTTTTGTATGAATTTCATATTTTTTCCAAACAAAGAGTAAATATTGAATTGACTAAAATTAATTACACACAAAAAAATTCAATTAACCTAGAAAAAAATATTTGTAACGTTCATTACATTTTCTAATATATTATGCAATAACGTTTGATAAATTCACAAAACATTTATATATTAGAAACACAAACATACAATCTTCTTATATTTGATGTTCTTTATGTAATTACAACAATTAAAATGAGTAATAAAACTGCGGATTACAAAAAATTATAGAAAAAATTGCTGTATTATTTTTTGTAAAATATTTGTTACATAGAATATTAAAAAAAACTAGTGCTAATATTTTGAGATCATTACATATTTGCTATAATTTTTCTAAAATTTATAGTTTTTTAATGTGCAAAAGAGACGGATTTTTGCCAACAGACTTTGTATAGAATACGAAAAGTATTTTCGTTCTTTAGTTGTATAACTTTTTGTGCACTCGTATAATTAAGGAGATTTTGTTAAAATTTTAACGGATTCAATTTGTAGTGTATGTTTGAAAAAAAATCTCTAATTCATATAATATTGTATTGAACGTTACTTTGATAAAATTCTTAAATATGATATGGCTTAGAGTTTTAAGAAAGTTAAAATAAGTTAACACCAGCGGAAAAGCAAAAACGTCGTAGAGAAAAGCTTAAAGTCGATAGAGTCCGTCATAAAAAATCATTTCAAGTTAAAGGAAAAGGAATACGTACATATGTACATATTTGAAAAATAAATATTTTTAAATGAAATTTTTATGCTTATTTACAGATATGCACAAATACTAAAAACGATATGTATCGCTGGACAATATAATGTCTGAAAGAGAAAACCATAAAGTTTATCAACGAAAACGAAGAATTCTTGAGAAAGAAGAGTAACGTTCAATACAAATTTTTTTTTCTTTTTGGTTAGCGTAAAAAAGCCCGAACATATCAAGATGCAATAAATATTACGAAAAGTACATATTTTTAAGATTTTAAAATCAGCAATTTAAAAAGAAAAAAAAGATTGTACACTAAAAATATGAAGCACCCATGTAGTGTGTATATACCTTGCCAAACCAAAAAAAATGTTTAAGCGCAATAATTTCATTAGTATTAAAGAAATCACCTTAAGTTTGGATCTAGAGCCTATCACTGAGTTTCTGAATTATGTCAATGGCCATGTAAAAGTGGCAGGCTCTTCCATTGGAACCAGTCACGTGACTCCTCTGGTAAGCGGTTGTCTTTCCTCTAGAGTATACGTATACAATGAAGTAAAATTGGTGCTATGTTCGAGTTCGTTATAACCGAGTTCTACTCTAAATGAATTGTGCTATACCCCCAACTCATATTTAAAAACACGTTTGAAAAAAAAATTCTTTTAAATATTTATTGAAAAATTAAACTGAAATTCGTTAAACTCAATTTTCAAATGATTGCGGAAATTTTTAATTATGTTTTATCTTGATTTTTTATTGAGTGCCTTTTTTTATTTATCCCCCCAAAAATAAATTTTCGTTTCATAAAATCTTAAAAAATACAGTTCATTTGACAGAAACTTTTGTAAAACCAAAATAAAATTGAAAAACCGGTCAAGCAAAACGTCAATGACAATTTTATTAAATTAAAATTTTTATTTAACCATCGAAGCGAACTGAAATTCATACATGAAAAAGTTTAAATGCCAACGATCTGTAAACTTAATGAAAAATACTTGTTGTATCCAAATGCGAATAGTGTTGCAAATTCTTAAGATGGTTACTTGGGAAAAAATGTTAAATGCCCTCGACTAAATGAACAAATAAAATTAAGTAAATGTGAACTTGTAAAGGAAAATGCAGAATTATAAATGTATTGACTATTTTCGACAATTCGAATTAAAAGCAATGATGTTCATAGATTATTCCGTGGTTAATGCAGAGATAAAAAAGAGCACTTTATCCCCAAAGTTATCCAAATTTGATTTGATTTCTCTCAATCCAACAGTTGTGGAATTAAATTTAAAAGAAGTGTGTAAAATACAGACGATTTTCAGACGTTCAGACATAAACTGGCGTGTTCATAAAAAAAATCACTGAGGACTTCAATCAAGTGTGCTTTAAGGTTCAATTAGTAGCACCTATCATAACACACTAGCCATAACTGTGGCCATAACCATACTTACTTTCTTCGATTAGTTTTGCTTAACCATAAGCAGCTTTTTTAGGGTTCCGTACACCAGAAGTGTAAAGGAACCCTAATGTTTTCGTTACGCTGTCCGTGTATCCGTCTGTCTGTCACAGGATGTTTTCTCGAGAAACGTAAGAGCTACGGACCTGAAATTTTCACAGAATAATAAAAATGTTTGCCGCTACAACAACAAATATGTGACAGCTAAAAATTAAAGGGTGTTCTAAAGCGAGCAACGAAACATGTTGAATTACTAATGTAATATACAGACACTTATATAGACATTTTAAATTTCCAAAGTTAGTGTTAATTACTGTAGTCTGTCGAATAGACTACACCAATTAACACTGATATTTAAAACAATAAAAATTAAAGGGTGTTCTATCAGTTAATGTAATATTACTATGCAATGTAGACAATATGCTGTATCTTGGAAACCGTAAGAGGTAAACTCTTGAAATTTTCAAAAACGCTAAAACTAAAAAGTTCCAAAATTAAAAATATGTAAAAACGAAAAATCGCCAAAATGAAAAAAGCGCTTAAGGGAAAAAAGCACCAAAATTAAAAATTCGCTAAAACGCAAAAAATCACCAAAACTAAAGAGATCGCCAACAAATTTAAAAAACGCCAAAAACCGAAAAAATCACTTAAGCATAAAATATCGCTAGAACTAAAAATATCGTAAGAAACGAAAAAAAAATTGCCAAAAATGGAAAAAATCAAAAAGCGCAAAAACTAAAAAAATCGGAAAACCCGAAAAAATCGCCAAAACGAAGAAGTGTCGAAACCAAACAAATCGTTAAAAATAAAAAATCACCAACAACCGAAAAAAGCGCCAAAACTAATATAAATCGCTAAAACTAAATATATCATCTAAAAGCGAAAAAACGTTAAAACATAAAAATACGCCATAACCAAAAAATCTACAAAACAAAAAAAATCGCTAAAAACAAAAACAAAAATTGCAATAACGAAAAAAGCAAAAAAAAACTTAAAAAATTAAAAAACTAAAATTAAACGAAAAAATTATCAAAATAAAACAAGGGCAAAAATCAAAAAGGATATACATACATATGCGTATTCATACGGAACTGTTCGCGTACGAGCTAAGGTCGCACTTTCCTTAATTTATTTTCATCCATTCTACTAGAAAATATGCTCGAAAATAAAATCTTAGAATATAAGAAAAAGCATAAGCGAAAATATAAATTTAAAAATACAGCGAAGTTGAAAAATAAACATAAAACAGAAAAATATACAATAAATTCGTTTTCTCAGCAATCAGCTGCTTATGGTAATGGCAGAAAACCAAAATTCACTTGGTTTCTATGGTTATGGCGCAAGTCACCTATAATGAAATACAGCGTTGTCCATAAGATTGATTCGAACAGCTGTTTTCTATGGTTATGGTTATGTCACGACTAATTGAACCTTTAGCAAAAATTTTTATGGAAATTTTGTTTTAACGCAAACTTCAAGCCCACATTATTTTTTATGAATATGACAGAAAATCTATAGTCCGAATACTTACTGCATGATTTTAAGAAATCGGAACTGTCATCTGTTCAAATTATTCGGTTCGAAGCTCAACAAATTACAAACCTATTTTCAGCTTAAGACTGACTATCTGCAATTGGTCAGCTTGAATTTAACCAAATGTGCATTTTACACATTAATGCATGTCATTTTAACACATATGTATGTACATACAATTACATACCTGGAATTAGCCAAGGGGTAACCATAACAGGTAAGGGAGCCTTCTATAAGGCTTTTTTGTAGATACGTGTTCTACTATACCTCTTTACACAAAAAAAAAATTACCTCTTCTACTATGTCGAAGGAATGTGTTCTTTCGCATTTTAAGCAAAAGAAAACTGATTTTCATTTCTCTATCTCTATCTCACGAACGGTGACTCGAACGACAAGTCGCAAGAAGACATAAGTTTTTTCATACAAAATCCTATTTCACTATCTCGAAGTAATGCGAACGCAATGTTAAAATCACTCACTTCTTTAGTTTCACCATTACAATAGGTCTTCCGTTAGGGCCGTTAAAGCCACTCATCATTCCAGCTGAAGATGGTTTCTAAAAGGCCTGTAAAAAATATAAAAGTACAAAACAGAACAAGCTGTGCTCAGTTTATTTCCATTAAATAAGGCCTTAAAGAAGGCCTTTCAAGTAATACTTCTTACCGCTGGGGATTTCAATATGAATGTCATTTTTAACGCATTTAACATAAATTCTGACATAAAGTTGTCGTACGAACGGTGCCTGTTATGAACTCTCGCAAGTCGTTGTAGTTGTTGTCGGACAAGATTACGTGATATAATACATGTAAAAAGCCGAAACGTTCAGTTAATAACATTTTTTTTTTCTTTAAATTTTTTTTAGCTTCAGTTGTATGTAAGTAAGTATGAATGTATTTATGTATGTACATTTACCTGAGACTCTCAATGACTATTTTCTAACCGTTCATCCATGACTTTACAATAATTTAAACAACACTTACACATGTGGACTCTTTAGTGGCATGACGGTTGCATGTGCGAAGTTAAACTTTAAAGTCGTTTACAAAGCGCATTAAATTTCCCACATTTTATTTCTAGTCACATTGGAGGTGTGACCTGTTCAACACCATAAACGTTGTTTCCTAATGGCATTTGGCCAGAAAATAGTTAGGCAGCGGTTCGTGAATGCTTGTAGGCCATTCAGGTCACGGCTAGCGGTGTTTCGAGCTTCACAGCCATCCACTTTTTACCAGACTCACATAGGTTAACCTACTTCTTTCGAGTACTTATATGCACTCCCGTTAAACTGTTCACAGAAAAAAACTTAATTTAATTTTCAGTAAAGAAATTCAATGAATTAGTAAATATTTTGTCTAGAAACGGACCTACAAACAACCTACAGACAAAAATGTCTCAACTTTTTCATTGAAAAACAAAATTTTTTCTAATTGTCCAAATCGATAAAAAATAATTTTTCGAAAAATATTTACAAACTCTAAACAAAATTATTTACTGAATCAAACAAAAATGTGTACTGGATTTTCTGTAACATATCAAACTATATTTTTTGTCTATATTTATAAAATAATTTGTCTTAAAATACTTTAAAACTCTAAACCAAATAGTTTACTGAATCAAACAAAATATTTACTGGATTTTTTTGTAATATATCAAACAAACGTTTTTATATAAATCAGTAGAAAAAAATATTTTTAATATTTTTAAGTTTTAAATAATACATCATTATACATTAAGCATTTATGAAATTTCTATTTGTTAAATGTGTTCAACTTTGTATGTTTATCCTAGACTCTCAAAAAATAAATGAGAATTAATGCAGCAACATTAACGAAATGATTCACTCAGAAATCTTCAGTAAACAAACTTGTTACAATCGCATTCCTTTTGCTATCATTGTTGTTGTTGTCATTTATGTGTCTGTCGTCATCGGAGTTGTTTTTACGACACAGAAAACTGGTTTTTGTTGTTGTTTTTGGTATTTGTGTCCTAAATAAAAATCAAACAAAAAATGCACTGATTCACTGAGGACATTTACTAAAAATTAAATTTTATTTTAGACAGAGTTTTGTTTGATAATTTTGTTATGTGTTATTTTAGAGATTAGGTAGTAACACAGAACTTTTATGGGTAATTGATTGAAGGTAATGTCAGAAAACCCCAATTATCCTTTTGCGCAGGAAATATAGTATAAAGGTGTGTGTTACTGACTAAGATGGAGAACCACCGTGCACCTCCTGGGGAAATCGAACTTTAGGTGATAAGGCTATCTGACCCAGTAGTATACTAAAGGCTGAAATATCAGCCAAGGGTAGGGAGCTGTATAAGGGGAAATCGAACTTTAGGTGATAAGGCTATCTGACCAAGTAGTATACTAAAGGCTGAAATATCAGCCAAGGGTAGGGAGCTGTATAAGGTACTATAGGTTATACAATAAGGATATCCAAATTTGTACTGACAGTAAAGCTGCGATCAAGTCTCTATCGGATGTTTACACAACTTCCAGATTAGTGTATGAATACCATGTGTAGAGGATGGTGATACATTTAATACAAAAGCTACTTTTGTTCCATGGCACAATAAAGTGCCCGGAAATACTCTTTCGGACGAAGTAACCAAATCGGGCACCTGATTGCACATTCGCAATAATGACCAAATAATTTACGTTCCGTTCAAATGCTGCAAAAAACTAATTCGGCAGAATGTATTTCGGACCGCGCAGATTAGATGTTCAGCGAGGTCACTTACTAGACATCGACGTTAACATGACCACGATATGATTGCAATAGATCTGCAATTGCATACCCCATGCAATTACCCCAAGCAATTACCCCATGGGCAATTAAGCACACTTGTGGCGGTAATAACAGAGCATTGTTTTGTGGGTGATCATGGAAAAAGATTGAATCTACCGCATAATGATCCCGTTAAAAGTTGTCAAAATGAGGAAGACGAGGAGAATGTAGAGCATTTGTCATTGCTCCGCTCTTTCTGAGAAAAGGGCGGTTTCCACGGGCAGCATGCTGCTGCAAGATTTACCATTATTATCCGACTATGATATCAGCAGGATAATCGTATTTAGCTATTCGTCGGGATGATTTAGCACTGAACTGAACGGGTAGGTGTGGAGCTGAGCTTATCTTTCTACACATCCCCTTTTTCAGGCAACACAAAGGTACAAACTAGGATCCAAATAGGCTGGTTTAACATTTGCATAAAAAGCAACCTAATTTAATAATGTTTACTTTTTTACTTCTTTTAAGAAAAAAAAAAAGAAAATGCGACCCGTCCTCAACCGCTTAATATCAGTTCTTCGTACATATTTATACTATACATAAATTGCTTTGATAATTATATACGTAGAAGAGCAGTGCTACGTATACACTATACTATTTTATGACATCGCAAGCTAACATGATACATTGTGTGTACTAGCGGGAGCTTTTGCCACTTCCGATGTTTTTCGGTGAGTGGCAAACTGTACAGTAAGTATAGTTGTCACAATAATGCGACAATATGGCAGTCACAAAAGCAAAATGACAACATGTTGTCATTTTGTCGCATTGAGTTGTTGTTAATTTGAAATATGACCCCACAAAATGACAACAAAAGAAATGTCCAATGTGTACGAAGCATAACTTTTTAGTTATCCCTCGTAGTTTTTTAAAACTAAAAGATGTTGCTAGGTGATATTTTTTTTTTAATATTCTCAATATCTACATTGTTTTTTTTTTGCATTATTGTATTTTAGTTTATTTTATGATCATGCGAGTATAATTAGTTTTATTATTGTTGTCTTTCATGTAGACATGACTGTAAGAGAAGCGAATATGCCCCCTGTTGGCAACATAAAAGAAAAGTGTTCATATGATGTTGCTGTTGCTGTTGCTGCTGCTACTTCTGCTACTAATGTTGTTGAGTTCGAGCGTGTGTTTTAAAATATCGAGTCAGGCAATAACAACAATTGGACTTGTTGCTAAGTGAAAATTTATACAACTTCTCGGTAAGTTATTGTCTGACTGTATGTTTGTTTGTATATATGCATGCGCTTACATATGTTTGTTTGTTTGTACAATGTACGATATGACTGTGTGGATACAATTCGTTTAACAAAATAAATGTTTGTTGTCAAGTAAAGCCGATAAAATACGAGTAATATATTAATATCATACAATGTAATAGCAAACAGTGTCTAACAAAATCTTTTGGATTTTATTATTAAAAAAAGTTTTTAATTTTGTTTGAAAGATTTTTGAGAATAAGAAGCTGTTTACGTATTACGTAGCGCAGTAAGGGAATTGAATATTTTTAGCGGATTAAATAATTTATACGGGAAATTTTTCGTAATATATTAAGAAGGTTGAATATAAAAACGAATTTAATTTCTTCTTTGTACACCTGGAGCTTACGTGACAATACAAAATTATGAATAGGAAAGAGGGCGATGTCACGCCCATAAGAAGTAAAAATTCACGTTACATTTCATTTTAAATCAACATGACTATAACTATAAGTTTTAATAAAATAAGTTTTATGTTAAATAATCATTTAAAATAAAATTCATTTGAATTAAAATAAAATTCATTTTACTTGCGATGTTATTTATTTAGTTTATAGGTAAAGTAAAGTTTGAAGCTGTTGTGGCTGCAGTTGTTAACGCGTGGACTATTATGCAGGTGGTACAAGTTCAAATCTTGGCTGGGGCAGCCAGCTACAACACAAAATTTTCTGATGCCTATCACGTAAGTAAAATAATTAATAGAGTAGCTACATTAAAGTCGTTTTGTTTCAGCTTGATATAACTATAATACAACATGATTCTTAGTGTTGTTTCAATATTAAATTCACGTTGTTTCAACTTGAAATAACTTTGTTTTAACATGATTCTTCGTGTTGTTCTAATATCAAATTCACGTTGTTTCAACTCGAAATAACTTTGATTCAACATGATTTTTCGTATTGTTTCAGTATCAACTTCATTTTGATTTAACTGTACTGCAATATTAAATCAAAATGAAATATAGTTAGTTCAAAAGGATAAATTTTCCCTCAAAATTATTGTAAATTATGTTGAATTAAAATGAAACGCCTATGAAGCAAAATTACTACCGAAAAATTTTTAATTAACCTGGTTTTCGACGATTTTACATGGAAATTTTTCTGTATGTAGTAGATGTCTTTGCCGATCCCTAGTACAAATAGACTTGAAGAAGAATTATATACTACAGCAGTGTTGTCAAATCGTGATCATTACTAAGAAACTTTTGTGATACACTGTAACTCAGACATGCACTAATAGTCATCTGCTATATAAAATCTAATAAATAAGTATGAACATACGAGTATGTCCGTCCGTCACGTTGTAAAAATTATTGTTTGAAACTTTTGCTGTTCAGAAGAAGCTGCTTTACAGCAAGCAGAACGAGCTGACAAATGACTGATTAACAAACCATAAAATACTTAAATTTTAGTTTGTATAATTTGAATTTATTGGAGATATTCGAATGTAACACTTTTCTAATATTTTCTCTTTATGTGGGCCGATAATTTTTGGAAGTTTCACACTTAACAACAATGACAGAAATAATTTTTGGAATTTTCAACTCCGCAGAAGAAAACTTTTTTTTAATAATGATATTAAGATTTTTTCTAGGAAATATTACGTCAACAAAATGTATTGAAATCAAATTAATCAAAATCATTTCTGAGAAATTTTTAAACAGTTGAAACATGCACACATATACCACACAATGGTAAAAGCACGTGTGATTTTTTTTTTCATTTTGTTTATTCCCTAAGGGGACTTACAAACAACAGCCGCTGATGTTAATTATTTAACCATTATGTATAATAATTTTAATGAAATATACTCAACGAAGAATTACGTTGCTTGAATTTTAATGCAACTTTTCGTTGCACAAATAACAAAATTAATTGGATCTATGAAGAAAAATGTTTCAGTGTACATACGTGCATACCTCTTCTTCATATTGATTTCGTTTACTTCTCGTTGATGT
The DNA here is from genome assembly GCA_956483635.1 of Panzeria rudis. Lineage (NCBI taxonomy): Eukaryota > Metazoa > Arthropoda > Insecta > Diptera > Tachinidae > Panzeria > Panzeria rudis. The sequence goes on from OY101448.1 coordinate 189,882,238, forward strand.
ACAGCAGCAGTTGTCGTATGGTCGGTGTATTTATTGCTAATTTTTTTCAAATCATAAAACTTATCGTTAACTATGAAAGTCCAACAACCGAATAATCATCCACTTATTAATATTTTTAGAGCCAAGATCGTAAATTATAGCATGTGTTAATAATATGTGTGCCAGTGTGCGAATAATTTTAAACATTTAATTTCACAAAACAAAAATGTATAAATATTAAAGTTTATTCATTCATAAATATTCATAGTAACTGCAAGCATTAAATAACAATTTGCTGTGATTAAACTTGTCTTGTAGCTAAATAAATAAATGTGTTAATTAAACATGTCAAACACAAATTAATAATGATCAATTGATGAATCAAATAAACGTTTAACTTGTTACGATCACTGTTGCTAGAAGCATTTAAATAAAATACATCGTATCACTCACGTCAGCGGAAATTTAAATTATCTTCTCATTAAAAACTTTATAATTTCATCATAAATTTTGTTTGATACCTATTTCATAGCAAAAATGAACAAAATCTAAATTATAATTCTTTAAAAATCTTTCAACGAAATAAATCACACTCATAAAATGATCGAAGAAAAAATATTTATTATTGGTTATGTGTAAAAGGTGATTGAATATTTCAAAAATATCGAGTGTTTTATTTTGAAAAAATTTTCACTGTTGAACTTCTCTTAAATGGCCAACTTTGATAAAAATCTAGAACTTTCCATAGTCTACTTATTTCTGGCGTTCAAGTTTAATTTTGACCTTCGGCGTCTTAGAAGACTTACAGTAGAATTTTATGACAAATATTTTTGTAGGGCAAATCAAACCACTATTTTTCAAGAGAGGGATAAAAAAGACTTACACAGCGATGACTAAGAGGGTTAAAATGTTCCTCGTAATATTTCACATAAGAACGCTGAACACACCTTATACCTAAAATGTAAATATTACAAGATTTCCTATGCCGATTTGCTATAACAATGTGCTATAGAGGGAGATACTTTAACTCCCCTATAATAAAGGTCAGTTGTAAACTTTCAAAACGCCGATATACGTATATATTTTTTGTGATCCTTCTATCAGAATCAGTCATTAGAAAGATTATTTTGAAGAAAAAAAAAATAGTTTTGTTGTACGGTATAACCAGACACAATCCTAGATTTAATAGAGATTTCGAGTAAAACAAGACATAAAGAACTTTTTCCAAAATTTTTAGTATAAATAATCCTTGACTTCCCCACTCCTCCTCCTCATCGGGAGCGTTACGTAATATGTGAATAGCTACTATGCAAGTCACATGTCAATTGGAATTTAAAAAAAAAAATTCTATTCATAATTAGAAAATTTGAAATTATGTTCGAATTTTTTAGCATGTTAAAAACTAAAAATTTTGCCATTTTCGCATTTCACAATAAGACTTTTAAAGTTAAAACTTTTAAATGGATATTGTATTTAAAGTCGAATTTAAGTTCGAAATTTTGAAGACAGTTTAAGAATTAATCTTTATAAGAATTTTTCTATCAAAGCATTTGCATTTTATATAAATTGGAGTCATAAACAAATTTTCTCTAATTTTTCGAAAATTCGAACTTGTGTTCGAATATCGAAAAATATTAATTTAGTTAAAAATTTTATTTTAAGTTGGAATATAAAAGAAAATTATTCGAAAACTAAGATTATTGTGTAATAATATAAAACTTTTATAAAACAGAGTTGTTTGTGATCAAATTTAGACTGGAATAAATAATTTAAACTAATTTTTATTGATATTAATTGCAATTTAAGAGACATATTTAATTAGAGTTTTCGAACATGACAAAACTTAAAAATCATTTTTTCATATTAAAAATACAATTACTTATGAATTCGTACCAAGAATTTTTTTTATCCTTAAACTGAAATCAATTTTTCTCCCCACCAACATTTCGCAAAGTTATTCGAAATAGTTTCTTTTTAATAGAAAATAATTTCTTGGAATTTCAAATTCTCCGAAAAAGAAAACAAGACAATATATGACATTTAGACATAAAAAATGTATCTGTGTGCTAAAACTATTTATTGGGTTTAATAGACGCATTAATAAAACTTACACATACGAATATATGACGACAATCATCATGATTAAGGCCACGTTTTAAACAGTACAATTAATTTGAAGTTTTTTTTTTTTAACAACCTTAAGAAGAAATATGAAGCATATAAATTCCGACTATATCACTTTTTACTGAAACTTAATGACCATCAGGAAGTTCTCTTTAAAATTTCAACATCTTTGGACCAAATACATAACAACTATTTTCGAAATTATGTATTATCTTATTATACTTTTTGATCTAAGAACATAATCTGCTGAAAATGGATTCAAAATATGTATAACTTGATTCAAAAATATGAACTTTAACTTATTTTTGACAACTTGTAAATAAAAAAAGGAGAGTTTTTCATCAGAATATTGTCGAGCAAGTTTTATTTTCTGTTCCTGAATCTGGGTGTTAGTCAGTATACAATCACAGCCTTTCTGCTAAGAAGTTTATAAAAGTCTAATTATGAAATATTTATGCAAATCATATTTTTCATACATATAAAGTTTATATAACAAATTATTTAATTATCACTCTTTTTCCCCGCACTAACAAAATTGTTTGTTGCACAGTTGCTTTTTCATTAAAACCATTTCGTAGAATTTAAAATTCCGCTGCAAAAAAGCAAAACAAGAAATATCTGTGGGATAAAACAATTGAATTCAACAGACTTTATTATAATGTCATCTTTGACGACAATCAATATCAAGGCCAAGATGTACAGTGGGACATTTCGAGAGAAAAGATGGAGGGAGCCAAAAGTCAATTGTAAAAAGTACATCAGATTTTGAATAAAACTTTTTTATCAGAACGAATGTGCGTTAGTGCAAATGTTGCGCTCATTGCACCTTTTTACGACAAACGTGATAAGACCTGTGCATTAAACAGTCTGCTAACAAATGTACTTAAAGTGCAGGTTAGCTCAGCCAAAAACATAGCTGCTGTTCGTGAAGAAAGCGTTGTTAAAATATTTAGCATTATCTTTTCACTTCTTAAATATTATCCCATGTTCAAAAAAGGAAACAATTTTATTAATAAAAAAATTTAATTAACGAATTAAATTCTTTAAGGTTTGTAACGTTATACTCGTATTCAGAAAGAATTAGGTATGATTAACATTCCATGGAACAAGGAAAAATTAAAATCAAGTTACTTTTTCAACGTACATACACAGCAGAACGAGTCGCACCACTTTCATAACCCGATACACTTCCATCGTTAGAAAAATGGGAATGAAGAAAAATAAGCCAACGGCAGCACTGGAAAAGTGCAGTTTAATGTCAACTTAAGTAATATAATTCTCGTACTCAATTTTCACGAAAAGTTTGTATATATAAAAATTGAAATCACATTAAACAGAGCCACCTGACAAGTGGTGTTAAGCAAAATACACTTGACTACTGATCATGGAAGTGTAGCAAGTTCCGAAAGTGACGCAACTCTGTTCTGTTGTGTACGTTAAAATATGAAGTTGATGTGAATTTTTCCTTGTTCCTTAGAATATTAATCATGGAGAATATTAATCCGAATTAAACGCTACGAGCCTTAGCCTAATAATCAATTTGGATTTACAAGCAAATACGTTCGAAATAATCATATTAATGAATTAAATTATGTTTCGAAAAAATAAATAAATTTGGTTGAAATAATTCCTTAAAAAAACAGACTCCAAGACAGAGAGACATAAAGACAGACTTACAACATGTTCAAAACAAAATATTTAAAAAAAATTGGACTAATCTGGATATATACCCCCTTCTTATTTAATAAAAATTTTCGAAATCGGTCTATAAATGGCGGAATTAGAAGTGAATAAACATGAACAAAAATCGAACAGATTGACAACCCGCTCCTCTTTAAGTCGGCTAAGCCCCCATATACAGGCATGTCACACATTTCAATCGTTTATTTCGTATTTCAATTTTACAACGATAAAGCTTTCATAACTTAAGGCGCCACTTTAAACTTTTTTTATATAAAAAGCTCACATTAAGATTTTTATTAACGTGCCAAGTTTAAAGCTAAATGTTTATTTGACGCTCCTGAAAGTATGCAACTTTTTAGTGCAATTGAAGCTTGTAGAAAACTCTTCCTTCGTCAATTCCACATTTAGAATTAAAATTTGTCTTTTTCTAAAGAAAATTTTGACATAGCTCATAGTTGGAAAAATAATCTATTAACAAATATTGAGTGATATATTTTCAATACAAACTATCCTCATAAAATCCGATTTTATGGAATATTTTAGCACTAATTATGAATAAGTACAAAATTAACCATTAAACACAATTTAAGTTTTGACTTTTTGAATTTTTAGCTTTGGTATCTTTGAAGACTTATAAAAGAACTTTATAACAAATATTTTTGCGGGACATTTCAGTCCGCTATATCGCCGTGTTTTAAGAAAGAGTCAAAAAGACACGTAAGTCAAAGAGTCATAGGGTTAAAATTTTCCCCAAAAATGTTCCTCGTACACAAAAGAGTTAAGAACACCTTATACTAAAATATGAGAATTGCAAGATTTCCTATTCCGATTCACTACAATAATGTGCAAAAGGTGGGAACTTTAACTCCCCCTAAAATAAATCCCAGATGTAAACTTTCAAAACATCGAAAGAAGTGTACTTTTTTTTGTCCTCTCTACCAGGATTAATCTTTGGAAACTTCTTATTATTTTTTTTTTTATTTATTTGTTTTTTGTACAGCGTATTCGGACTAGCCGTTTAGTAATGGTTTTATTTGTTTCCCAAAAAATATTTATTATATCCCACTGTGCATATACACATGTATCTGTATATGAATCGTAGTGGAAAAAGCCCTCAGCTAGCAACATGCTGACCACGTTACTGTTTCACTGTCACTTACTGAACAGCAAAATTTTGTTCATTGACTATGGGTGATCTAACTCGCGATCATTTTGTCTTATTATTATGTATAAAACGAGTGGTAGTGACGTGTTGCGTTCAAACCAGTGATGTTAACCGTACAGTAATTACTGTTTTGTACGGTAATTTCGGGCTCCAAAAGGTAGCAACGCAATTGCATTAAAAATACGATAATTTAAAAAATGTTTAAGTTAGCAAAGTTAATTGACAAAACTTACAATTTCCATACAACACACACACACAAATTAGGTTTTTGCAGCTGTATGAAAATCGTGATTTTTATTTAATTGTGAATAAAAATCAGATTGATTTTAATAAAACATGGTTTATTTTGTGGTATACTTTTATGTGTCTTATTGTCCTCCAATATGGATGAAATATATCGTCAGCTTGTTATGGGTTTGGCTCACCGACCATTAAAAAAATTAAATAGGAGTGGATTATGTTAAAAATTACAACAACAAAAATCTGTTATGTAATATTTTCAGAAAACTTTCTGGAAACCTTCTTTGTCGTTTTTCTCCATTCCGAGTTTGTGACATATCCGCGCCACACCAATAATAAACTGACGTTATATGGTTTAAAAGTTATTTTTCTCTAGATATGCACAATATATTTTTTTGTCTAAAACCCGGCTACAAATAAACCCGGTTATGGTTCAAGTGGTAAAATTCCGTCCACCAGGCGGTATCCTAGTTCAAATAAATTGTTTATGAATACCGCTGTTGTTTTAATTAAAAACCTTTCCGTACGGTAATTTCTTTTTAAAAGCGATAATTTTGCGAGGACCGTACGGTAATAAAAAATAAATAAAAGTTAACATCACTGGTACAAACTGCTATTGGTCGTTATACTCGTTGTATGTATAGTTGGATTTGAGTGTTAGTGATTCTAATGACCCGAGTTTTTAAACACGTGACTTTTTTTATTTTAGAGTTTAACTTTGATTTCTTTTATGTTGAAGCAGAAAAGTTTATTTGAAAATTATGAATCACGTTTGAATTCGACGCTGGAATTCGTTAATTCAAATTATAATTTTTTTATATTCCTTTCTTAACAAAATAATAGCAGATTTCAGTGTTTGGTGCGAATGGTATTGTGAAAGTGCAAATGCAAGCTATCGCATATGCGGAGTGACTACAAATATATATGTGGCTGATTCTCATTCTAAATATAGTACATTTTGTGTTTTTTTTTTACATTTGCTTTGGCGGTTGTTCCAGGAATCATTTTTGCGAAAAAAAATACAGCACAAAGAATAAGTATTTATAGGGTTTGAAAGCAATATACATCTGCTCTCTAAACACAAAAAATTAAAATAATCGCCGGGCGAAATTAAAAGTTATAAGCACTTTTTTAATTTTGATATGGGTTCACATGGAAAAATAAAAAATTTTTATGTTTTAAAATAATTATTTACATTTATACTTGGGCAAAAAGTTGGCTAGCTCTTCTTTTAAATAAGACTCATTTTAATCAAATCAACCATCAATATCAAAAGTTATGTCGATTTCAAATAATGTTTTTAAAATATAACAACGCCCAATGCGGTAGAAGAAATTTATTTTCAAAGAAAACCAGAAATTAATTAACAGATAATGTTCTTTATATCGTTTCTACACTTCAGCTGCTGTTAACTTTTCTTTAACGTCGTAAAATTTATAGATAAATTATATTTAACAAAATTTTACGTAACGCTCAATACATTTTTATACGAATTCAATATTTTTGCAGAACACACACTTTATTTTGAATTCAATACAAATTTAGATGTATAATCTTCGATGTATTTTAACATAAACTCCTAGGTATTCACTAAAAATTTTCAATTATATTAAAAAGATATGGATAACACTGAATTAATTTTTTTGGATACAAACGATAATTGATTGATGAAAGGTTTTTCAATATAATACTATTTAACAAAATTTACAAAACTTTTAAATATTTAGAAGTACAAAAATACGCTGTGGTGTATGTTTTTAAAGTAATTCTAATAATTAAACTGAGTAATAAAGCGTACTAAAAAAGCGTAACGCTCAATACACAACACTGCGGACAACAAGAATTTGAAAAAATATATATTTTCTAAAATTAAAAAAAAAAATTTATGTGTAATATAAGAGAACGAAATGCAAATATTCTAAGACCGTTATAAAATATATGGAAAATCAACAGCGTGCATTACGAACACGCCATTTTGTATGAAGAGAGTAAAAACAGTATTTTCGTTCTTCGTTTTCAACACATAATGGCCAGTTCGGTACAAAAAATAAACTTATGTACATTTAATTATAATCTATTAATTTCATTCATTTTAAAATTTATGCGTTTATTTTATGAAATATTTCTTTCAACGGACATGAAAAAAGCATTTGAAATGAGAATCAGCCATGTATGTTCCACAAAAGATGAGGGAGGGACTTTAACTCTCCCTAAAATGAATCCCAGAAGCGATACACGCATATAAACTTTTTGGTGCCCTTAACCAGGATCAGTTATTGGAGCCTTGTCACTTTGAAAATTTTTTATTTTGTTGAAAATTTGATTCTGTTGTACAGTGTAATTAATTTCTAAGAATATCTCAAATAACTTTTCTAACGCTTTAAGTTAAAAATATTGACAATTCTTTTATGATTCACAATTAGTTCATTCATCTTTAATAATTTTTTTTTTCAATTCTTATTTTAACGTAAAAATTTGTTGTTACAAATTTTGGGCATAATTCTGACACCATGACTTTTGGCGCGTTCATATACATTTAAAAGTGCGTGAGCAGTTTAACGTACAGTCGTCTATCGATAGCATGTGACCATCAAATGTATCTCTTTTGTATTTCAATGAGTATTTTATCTATTTTTCTTTGTATTTTTTTATATACAAAAATTTCTTGGTGTGTGTAACAAGTGTTCTAAGAGTTTACTACTTTTTTTTTGACAAATGCCCGATATTTTTTATTTACTCCGGCACAGCATGTGATCGATCTTGTGCTTAGCAGACACAACCACCCTGTATAATCACGCATTCATTTAGTCGGGCAATCTTAAAAATTCTTTATGGATTCTATTTCATTATTTTAAAATTATTCGATTAATACTCGATTAATCGAATGAAATTAATGTTTTATTGCAACAAAATAATCGAATGTTATTAATCGTTCTATTAATCGTTCCAACACTAGTAACATGATACATATTATGTATTTCGAATGAATTCTAAAAAACTTTAAAGAAGTATTAAAATTTCATTGAAATCTTTTCCGACTGACGTCGTGTTTTCTGCTAAAACCATTCATGAAATTTGTATATTTTTTAGAAAATCCTTCACACAAATTGGTTTCATTGTTTTTCAAATGAAATTTATGGAATTTGTAGGCATTTTCTTTATTTGTTGTTATTTATTTTTCCACCTAAACGTCTATATGGTGGTCTGAGTATTTATGGTTTTTCGGCATTTTAAACGGTAGATAGTGTGACATAATTTTATTAAGAGTTTCATCAGCCAATTCACCGAATTACATCAGCCAATGCCGGTCTTTTGTTAATGATTTGTGATTGTTAAAATATTTATAGAGTAGAATGACCCTTAATGGTTTCTCACTAAACAGAAGATAATATCCAAAATATACCAACAACAATGGCAACACAAAAACTACCCAATTGGTTGAATTTTGAATGAGAGAAGATTGAGTATGTACGTTTTTTTTTTTAAATGGAAAAAAGAGATTTTAGTTAAGTATATTTTTTTTTAAATTGTTTAATTTCATTTTAAATGCCTTGAGTGAATTGAGCACAAACAGTTTATAAGAAATTTTTATTGAAATTGAGTGCATTTTATCAGTGCAGTTTCAGGGGTGTGAGATTTTAAAATATTCAAACTCGAACTATACTCAAGACGTTTAAGTCGCTGTACATTTGAAAGGTTTTCATGTTTTCTTATGAAAAAAGAAACAATTTTTATTTGTCTCTTTGGCTTATCTATTTTTCGGCTTGGGTATGATCAAACTTTTTGTTAATGTTACATCAGCTATTTTATAACAAATGTATCTTTAATTCTACGTCTCCACCTGACTTGAAATGCTGTTGTAACTTGAAGTTATGACTGCGTTGTTAAAACAATTGCATTAACAATTATGTTATAACCTGAAAAGAGCATTAACTTGAGCGGTCTATACTTAACATTAACTTAAAGTTAATGTTAGTTAAGTTAAGTTAGGTGTAGACTGCAAATAATGTTAATGCATCATCTGCCTATTGCTAGAAGATTTAATAGTCATTTGAAAATACTGATAGTTAAGTTTGAGATACCTATTTACATTTCTGAGGATTGGTTCTAAAAGGGCCACTGTCAATATTTTGTTGTTTTGAGTTAATCATTGCATTATGTTTCTGTTCTTACTCTCTTTTTAACCAAGCTAGCCAATGTCACTATAAACTCATATCTATAACTTAAATTGCCTTTTTCTCAAATTTGAATATTTTGACATTGGCCCTTTTAGCACCAACCCACAGATATCTACTATACGTACAGTTTTGCAAACAATTATATGAAAAAAAAATTTGCTAACATTTATTCGACAAACTGTATATATAAATCGTATTTTACTATTCCAATCCATTCTTAATTTTTAGCCTCTTACAGCTTTACTTTTTTATGGTTCAATTTTCAGTTTCTATTTCTCAAAACGAAGCATAAAGGGTCATCTATACAATAGGAAAACAGTATAAAAAATTTTTATTCTATCAAAATTTATAGAGTTTTGAACGCCTTCTCGCGAAATGCTCGTACTGGAATTTCTTATTCTGCGGCAGGGATGCAAAAGTTGGTACAATTGTACTTTTTTGCTGCTGCAATTTTTAAATGATTAAGACGTTGTTTGTATGGCCACACCAAAACGACAGATATAAATATATTAGAGTTTTTAGCAAGAAGTATATCCCAAATGATCCTTTTATATTCAGATCTGAACTACTTAAACAGTTATTCACTCCCCAGCTAGCATTTGGAAGATTGTTTTAGCAAAAATCACCAAACTGAGTATTTTAAGACCATCTTAGATGATCAAAAACTGATTAATCAGTTGTGCGCTTAAAAAAAGACTCGAAAATGACTCCCACATATGATTACAAAACGACTTGTTGTATAGAATATGCGCAATCACAAATTGATCATGCAGATGCTCGAAATTTTACTCATTTAATAATGCTGAGTACACATTATGGCATTTCGTGATATCACAAGCAAACACAACAGTCTCCACTAGTGGCAATGTTTGTCATTTCTGACAGTTTTCTGTGTGTGGCCTTATGACACCACAAAATGACAACAAAAGAAATGCCAAATGTGTACTCAGCATAAGTCTCGAAAATGAGTGGTAATTGGTTAGAAACGCGAGTCATAAAATACTATTTGTTAAGAGTCAAACAGAAGAGTTGTAAAAGTCTCGAAAATGATCAATAATTTCATAAAATACTGACTGGTTAGGAGCAAGGTGAATTAGTTTTATCAGGTGGTGTTGATTCTAAAACAACTACAACATTACAATAACATTTGACATCCCAGCCCCTATGTCAACGTATGCAAATTTTGACATACGAGCATCTAAATTGCGGAAAAAAGTAGAGCAGATGTGCTTATAATATCACCTGTATAAATCCAAATTGGTTAGGAGTAAGTTTATATTAACTTTGTGCTACCGTTGTTGTATACAGTGCATTAGCGGAGTGGTTGATACGTGGGACTACAAACTGAAAAGAGCTTGCTTCGATTCCCAGTAGATTTAAAATACAAACAGTAAGTAAAAATATAAAATCAGTCATTAAAATAAGAAATAATAAATATTCAACAAGACGTAAGCGCATTTGGAATATATTCATCCGTCATCCTCTCAATCCACATTGGATAAATTTTTACTCGCAATGATTACAAATATGACTTAAATATGTTTCGAAAGTGATTACAAAAAGGCTTAAATATGGCAGGAAGAAGATTTGCAACTTATGAAAGAACGAATCATAAATGACTCTTCCAGAAGAGTGGCGGGTAGGGTACCATTTTCTCCCGACGAAAGTATCATTTATGATCAGAAAAAAAGCGCATATTCTGGTTTTTTAATCGCGCCGATGTATCGAAAAAGACTAGAATTTGAATAGAAATTTTAAAAAATTTTAACTGGGTCGTAGAAAAAAAAAATCAGCATAATACAGAGTAAATGCATTGCACATTTGAAAACTAGATAAACAATGCTAAAAGATAGAACTGTTTTAGAATTTGTAAAGTCGTTTTATTATTGCGGAAAATCTTCCACAATATTGTCAAACTTTTTGTTGTTAATATTATTGGCCAGTGTAATTCCTTTTGTTAATTTTTATTTTTGAATTTAGCTATAGGCCTACCGTGTTTTATGTAAATAAAATACATAAAACACGGTAGGCCAATAGCTAAATTCAAAAATAAAAATCAGGATCATCACATATAAGTACTTAGTGCAAATGAACGTCAATATGCCTTTTTGTTAACTGTTAAGCTCTTTACGCACATACAAATTTGTAGTGCAAATAAATCTTTATGTACATATTTTAGTTAATTTTGAATAAAAAAAAATTAACGAAAATTTAGAACAATCGGACTGAAAAAAGTACACTTTTTCCTGAAAATTAGTACAAGTTGTATATTCTGGTTTTGCATCCCTGTTCTATGGCAAAAGCATATAAAATGTGTACAAACACTTAGAAAACTGAAGAAGTAAAATTTGCATAAAGGCATTTATTTACTGCTTCTAATAAATCCATATTTAGTTTTTTGTTTTATAACTATTTATACTGTTGCTTCCTTCAAAATATGCTTATAAAAAATGTTCATGTGACATTGTCAAAATAGTCCTTGTAATCTCGTTATGTATTAAAAACTATAAAATGACATTAACAGGTAAATGACTTACATTCAGAGCAATATCATCATATTGAACTGCATTTGCATAATCTCATATTTCAGCTTTGAAATATGAACACATGCACGAAATTAAAATTTATATAGAAAAATTAATGTTTGAAGGCAATTTTACTATAATGGTTTACGTGCATTTGTTAACGTTTCAAGATTAAATTTTTTTCCCCATCCAATAGAGCCACGGGGCGTGGAGAGAGGAAAGAAGCACTATATATATAATCATCAGACTATTAAAATGGCAATATTTTTAAATGACTTATATTTTAATTAAAATATATTTATTGATCTAGTATTTAACTACAAAAAAGAAATGAAGTTGAAAGCAAAAATCGTATTATTTATTTTAAAAAATTCTGCGGTTAGAAGCAATAAAAGCCTAAGTACAAAAATATATTTTCGAGAGAAAAACTGTATACAACCATACAACAAAAATAATTGTATACAAAAAGGTTTTTGAAAAAAAAAGTTAGATTAGAAAAAGATTTAGTGCAAAATCTAAGATTACACTGTACAACGAAATATTCTACAAAAATGTTTCTCGAGGTGTTCTACATAAAAGTACTGAGCAGCACATTTTATACCTTAAACGTAAGGCTTACAAGATTTCCTATGCCAAGCACTAATTGTGAACTAGCACGTAATTAACCTTCAAACACATTTTAAGTTTTGAATTATTTTTGGCATTCAAGTTTAGTTTGGAACTTTGGTATCTTTGAACACCGATAGTAGAATTTTATGACAAAAATTTTCGTAAGACATTTCAGCCCGTTACATCACCGTTGAACGGGAGTTTTTTGCCCCTTATTTAAGAAATGTACTAAACGACCTATACCGCGAAGAGCTAGAGGGTAAAAATGTTCTACAAAAATGTTTATCGTAGTGTTTTACATAAAAGTGCTGAAATCATCGTATGCATCCAACGTCAGGCCTGCACGATATCCTATGTTGAGTCAGTATAACTATGTGCAAAAGGGTGGAAACTTTAGTTTTTTGCCCCTTATTTAAGAAATGTACAAAAAGACCTATACCGCGAAGAGCTAGAGGGTTAAAATGTTCTAGAAAAATTTTTATCGTAGTGTTTTACATAAAACTGCCGAAATCATCGTATGCATCCAACGTAAGGCCTGCACGATATCCTATGTCGAGTCAGTATAACTATATGCAAAAGGGTGGAAACTTGAATTCTCTGGAAAATTAATCCCAAAAGTAAACCTTCAAATCACCGATAAAATGGCTTGTTTAATTACTATGCAGTAAGTAATTGATCAACTACTATAAAGCAGAGCCAGGCAAAGAGATAACTAAATAAATAAAAAATAATTTGTTGTTTAAGCGTGTTGGTGTTTAATAGCTTTGTTGATAGTCGTCACAACTGACTGTTGTGCTCTTGTTGCTGTTTATTTTGATTGTTCGTATTGTGTACATATAAATTGTCGGCTGCGTACATGTAAATTGTCGGCTATTTAGCCGACGAACGTCATGGGTAATGACAAGCATCGTATGCCTCTGCTATAAAGTAATTCAGACGGTATGTCCCAGCAAAAACTATTGTAATTTTTGTAATCGGTAGTACTTTATTAATGGGTTACAAAGTAATGAGTGCTACTTATATATTTTATTACTATGCTTCATATTAGAACTACTACCTAGTTGTTACTACGTATTTTTCTCATTATCTGAAAGTACTTTTTGTTGATATATATTAATAAAATAAGTAGACAACCACTTTTTAAGTCAACATGAGTTTGTGTATGAAAACAAATTTTTTTTTCGCTTAAACGTATAAGTCAACAATAGCTCAGTGGGTAGAGTACTTGTCTTCAAATCCGAACGAGCAACAGGTTCATATCCCAACTGGGTAAAAAAAAAATCTTAAAAATATAAATAAAATATAATGTGTATAATTTTTTTTTTAATTTCAATTTGCTTATTTGACTACTTATTTTTAGCTTCAAGTAAGCCAAATAGTAACTAGTTAATTGCTGTGAAAATGTAAATACATTTTTAAGGGGTACCCCTTATTTTTTGGACTTCTCAAACAAAAATAAGTAGTTATCGAATCCTCATATAATTTTTTGCCTACCCAGTAAGCAAAGTTTTTGCTGGGGTAGTTTGTGGTTGAAAAGAATGTTGTTTGGTAATTACAACACATTACCAAGTTTTTATTGGGATGTATAGTTTTTTTTAGTAAGATATTGTAGCTTGCATAACACGATTCTTTCTTAAGCCGACTTAGGCTGTTATCGATTGTAAGCACAGAAACTGAGACTTTATGCTTCCAGGAAATTTCTGATGAAGTTAATTTAATTGCTTAAAATACTAGGAAACACAATAGCAACAATAAAAATATTTCTTTAAAAGCACAATAAATCTAATTTTGCTTCTTTCGTGATAACTGGAGATAAATAAGATTTTTTTAAAGAAATTTGTCATCGTTGTGATTGTGTGTGGCAACATAATTATGACAAATCAAATAGCCCAAAAACAATTTATGAAGATTTGTGTGACATGAGTTTAAGCCAGTGGCGCTTATTCTCTCAATTTCCTATGCTCTCATGTATCGGCGGTTTTTTTTCAACATGAATGTATATCTACTTAGCCGCAAGGCACATACACAAACACAGAAATATATGTTTGGACACCGCTGGTTTAAAATTTCTTTTGATTTGAATTTTCTGTTTAAGACAAATGAAATCGAAAAAAAATATTTTTAGCGTTTTTTGCTGCCTAGTTTCATATACAGAAAAAAAATTACTTATGTAAATATGTATATCCAAGAAAATATACACGGAAGACTTAACTACTCCTCTATTCCATATCGTTTAACAATTTTAAATCGGTACAAAAATAACGCAATTAATTTTTTTTGTCCGTGAATTCCGAAAAAAATCGTTTTTTATCGATAACTTTCGATTTTAAGGGCGTATTGCAATTTTTTAAAATAGCAAAATGATCTACTTAACTAAACCTACAAGTCGTTTTTCACGAGTATTTTCGCTGTTACAGCGTGTAATTAATTATGAACTTTTTTTCATACTACATATTTATGTTCAAGCTTTTTTCCGTGTAATACTCTGCCGATGTATTTTTTCTAATAAAATAAAAATTAAAAAATATATACTTTATTTATTTAGTTGCTGTTACATTAATTCAATGTTATTATTTCGATCTA
Source organism: Panzeria rudis (assembly GCA_956483635.1). Classification (NCBI taxonomy): domain Eukaryota; kingdom Metazoa; phylum Arthropoda; class Insecta; order Diptera; family Tachinidae; genus Panzeria; species Panzeria rudis. The sequence continues at coordinate 189,897,324 of OY101448.1, forward strand.
AATTGGTTTTTATTGCAGGTTGATTTTTATTAGGCCAAACTTCGTATTATTTTAATTAGAAAGAACTCGACATTATATATTTTTTTACAAGGGACAATTAAAAAATAACAATTTATTAATTTTAGCCTACCCTACAGAACATGATATCGTTATAGCCGGAGGCTGCAAGACCCCTCCCTCATCAGTGTTCATATGTATTTCATGTATTTCGCCACTTTTTAGGTGACCCGGTTGTAAGTTAAAATGTATCAGAACTAATTGAACGGTAAATTAACCCCAATCACTAATTGTCTACATATTAATAAATGCAAATTTTTAGAAGAAACAGTGATAACACTAAAAATATTTTTTTCATTACAATCAACAAAAAGAAGGTAAGGCACACACAACAACTACAATAAATTATTGACCTTTTTTATTTTGTTTTCGTTTAATTAAAACCAATTGCGTGATAAAAAGGGGCTCGCTCGTACATCTTCAAGTCATACCTATAAAAAATCTTAAATTAAACTTTTACTACGTCAAGAGATATTTTTCAATGCTGGGTACTTTTATAATTTTAGCAAAAAACAATAACAAGTCAGTAAACAAGTATTTGAAATTAATATTTTTATTGTATTCGTAAAGCGTTATTCATACGTATCGTATAGGAAAATATTTTTTTATACGTATATGATGCATCGTACCACATTTTACTATGTACCATCATATTAAATTATAATGTTGCCAGTTTAGTGAAATTATTAGCAAAATACGCGGTTATTTTTGCAAGGGGTGGTAATATTTTGGCCAAAGAGTTTTTTACCATTTTTTGCTCTTTTTGCCTGTTTATAAATTTTGGCATATTTTTTGAAAATTTTGCAATAGTTTATTTTTCTAAAGTGACTACATATGGGTTATTCCACGCCAAATAGGTCGGTTTGAAAAAAAAAACCATTTATTTCCCCAGTTTAGTGATGTTTTTTAGAAACCCTCAAAAGAGCCTCCGTGGTAAATTTTAAGGTATTTGTTTTATTACTTGTTCAGAAGATAATAAATTTTCAAAAAAATCACTTTTTTAGTTTTTTGCTTTTTAGCAAATTGATCCATTTTTCAATTTAGTTTTTATATGTTTTTTACAGAAAATAAATAAAAAAATATATTCCATTTTTTATTTTGAGTTTTGCATTTGCAATTTTAAATTGAGTTTTTGAAAATGAGGATATCCTTCAATTTTTTTTAATTTGTAATTTTTAACTTCTATCCACCCAACAACTTTTAAGTTTGGTCCGGAAGTGGGCCTACCATTATTACTATTTTGTCGATTTTTGAATATTTAAACAGAAAATTCTATAAAGCCAGGCCCGGATACAAGAGGGGACGGAATATGCCCCCCCCCCCTAAAACGTTTAAAACATACCCAATTTATATTAACTTTCTAGAATAAGTTTTTAAAATATGTAGTATGTTTTACACAGAAAATTTTTTTTTTATTATTTTCAATTAAAAAATTCGTTGTGCCAAGTAAAAAATTAACTAAATTTTCACCTATACACGAATTGCTAACATTAAGTAAACTTTTGTACCAAATTTAATTGAAATAATTTTAATTAAATATTAAATAATAATAATTAAAAGTTTAATTAAAATACTTTCAAATTTTCAATTAAGTTTTTAATCATAATAATTAAAAAATGGGAAAAAATGTGCGATTTGGATTGGAGGTAATGATGGATGGATGTGTTCTAAATGGGCTAATGATGTTATGTTGAGTTGAATACTTTACTTATTAATTTAGTATTCGTAATTATTAATTTTATATTTTTACTTACTGTTTGTTATTTTAATTTCATCTGAGGATTGAACTAAGCTCCTTGTGTTTTGAAATGCAACGCACTTACAACTGAGACAAAACAGTGTTTGCAAATGGGCAGCAAAATGTTAAAATAAACTTACTCTTAAACTCACACTCTCACTGAGTACATATTTTGCTTTTATTTATAAATGATACACATCATGGTATAATAAGTGTACATGTGGCGGCAGCCGATTATTTTTTGCTCTCTTAGTTTTATGTATACCGTACGTCAAAAACTTGCATTTTTTGACAAGCATTACCTAGTTTTTTTGTATTGTAGTATTTGTTTGCTTTATGCGGCCACCTTGCATTGTTATTAACCATTGCATTGAATGCTTTGCGCGTTGAAGTTCTTGTTGTTTCACACATGGGTTATCATTTGTATGTACGTGTACTATCGTGGGTATACATACAAATGATAGCGAATGTGTGTAATAAAAAATCATGTGTTGATACTAATAATTAAATATTTAATTATATCAATTAAATTATTTAATTAAAAGTTTGATATTTTTAAATTAATGATTTAATTAGAAAAAAACTTGTAATATTTTTTCCTGTGTTAGTTAGAAGTTCCCCGAACAAAACCTCAAGCTGGATCCGCTACCGATAAAGCATAATATATATGTTGTGAGCCTTGTGTTTATGGTATACGATATGATCAGCACTTTTATGTAAAACACTACAAGCAAAATGTTTGTGGAATATTTTAACTCTAAATGAGTCATTTTGCACTTTTCTTAAAAAAGGGCGAAAAGCTCCCTTCAGCGGCGATATAGCGGGCGAAATTGTTCTACAAAAATTATCCTCGTGGTGTTTTACATAAAAGTGCTGCGCATATATTTTACGTTAAACGTAAGGCTTACAAGATTTCCTATCCCGAGTACTAATTGTGAATAATTACCAAAATAATCCTTAAGCACATTTTAAGTTTTGAATGATTTCTGGCGTTTCAGTTCAGTTTAGAGCTTGATTGTCTTTGGGAGCCTATAATACAATTTTATGGAAAATATGTTTGTAAAATAATATAAATAAAAAAAAATATGTGTTCAAACCGTCCGATTTGGCGTGGAGTACCCCATATACACTCTGTGTGTCATTATGCATTTAAAACATTACTGCCCAAAAATATTTTGCCGTTGTATTGCTGAGAGAATTTTCAAGTACAGTGACCCGATAAAGCAAACGTAAAGATTTTCATTAAAATTTTACCACAAAAAATTATGTTGGTCGTATAAATGTATAATAATGCAGTTCACACTAAATTTGCTATTTTTACTTGGTAAAATGGGAAAATTTTTAATACATTTTGCCTCAGTCCCCTTAGTTTTTACAAAAATAACTTTTTATTTTTAATAAAAAGCACTTTCATTTTCATCATCATTTATTTTACACACTGTATTTGACAAAATACCAACACAGCTACTATGCATGTACATATACTCTTCGCTCTGTCATTAACGACTAAATAACCCTGCAGACAAAATGACTAGTATGTGTTTAGAAATATACTAGTTGCTTTTTAACTCCGACTAGTTGCCTATCTGTCCCTTTTTCATATATCGAACTATCGATTTTAATATTAGGTTGTCATAGGAGCACAACTAGCTCATTTGTATGCAGTTATATCCCAGTTGGAATACCAGTTGTTGTAAAGTAGTGCTCTTACTAGTTTTTTTTTATTTATGGTTTTGCATTTCTTAAAAAACTTTGGCTCAACCGGGGTACAAACACACATTCCTCAAATTTCAAGGCAAGTACTCTACTCACTGAGCCACTTTCTACTTATTTTTTAAGCGCTAAATTTATGTTTTATGTATAAGTTGTATACCTAAAAATTGTGTCCTTTTTTGTCTGGTATCGTTACTAGTCTCGGTGCAACTAGTAATATAATTGTAATTTTTTTACTAGTATCGTTACTAGTCTTGTTACAACTAGTAATATGACTGTCGGTTTTTCACTAGTATCATTACAACTAGTATATGACTGTCCCAAAGCGTATCTAGTTGTAAATTTAGCTGCTGGGAAAGAGCACAAAAAGAAATGAGGTGTGGCTTCTAAACAATTGTTTGGTGAAAAGGGCAAGAGTGATTTAAGACCTGCTTTAATTTTCAGCTTTTTCGAAATTAAAAACATTTTTCTTATTTCGACTTATGTACTGTTTATAGAACCCAAACAATAGAATTGAGTAAACAATTTGTATAAAAAGCACTCAGTTTTTGAGTGGTTTCCAGAAAAAAAATTGTATTCCTACTTAAAATTGAAGAACAAAAAGAATTTGTTATTTTAAAATGGATAATTTCAAATGTCTATTTTCCACAACTCTGGCAACGAGTATCGACTTTTGGATATTTTATATGGGTACTCAATACTGCAAAGTAGTTACTATCTGTTCGATTGGTTCTTAGTATACTTCATATATTTACGTAACTTATATGTGGTCTTCAGAAAATCCATTTTAAGCAATTGGCGGGCAGAAGGACACTGATCTAAATATCTTAGCAATATATTATGGCCTTTAATAACTATTTCAGGGAAGTAAAAAGTCATCAACTAAATCAAACTAAAAATATGCTGGCAACATTGTGTGAGATGGTCACCTTCTTATTTCTATTGCTTTTTCTACCCAACAAACACAAAGTTTAACTTTGGAAGTATGATGTCTTCACCATTCAGTATCGAGCAAATTCAGATGAAGACAGAGCTCCAGATATAAAATTACAGTTCCTATTGATATTGATTTTGAGAAATGTTCGACAAGATGCATGACATTTTTTTTCCAAGCATTGTTGTATCAAAAGTTATTTCTACAATTCTACAACAAAAATATGTGGATTTTTTCTGTCAAACTGTCAAACAAACTACAAAAATATAAAATTTTATATTTACATGGATTTGCCAGTTTACCTGACTGACTTACGTGTAAAATCTTCCAAAAATAAATTGGAAAATAAATTGAAAAAATTTTTTTATCTCAAATCACAAACAAAGGGTTTTAAATTCGTTAAGATTGGACTTATGACAGGAAAACTGTTTTGCTGCAATTCCGATGTTGTACCAGAATTATGAAATGTAAATATGTACATACTTTGGTATTCCTCTTTCATTCTTTGTCACTACAGAATCAGACTTGCGGTAAGAAAACTTTCCTATTGTCAGTATGTCAAGTCGCTGGATCATTCAAAATAATGTCAGTATATCATGCTGCGCTTGGCGTATGAGAATTAGCTTAATTTTATGTTCTACTACATTTTTAAAAATATGAGTAATAGAACCCGCAATGAAATAAATTTTCTTCTTTTATTGTTCCACATTTATTTACAGGTTACATTTGAATGAAAACAACGTTTAAGAATTACTTTGAGAACAAACTAGAGTGATCGACTCGGGTTTCTGCGCAATAGTGTGCCGGTTTTTTCGAATGTCGAATAGTCCGACTTATTTTATTAAAAAAGCGGCCGAGTCGAATACTTTTCGATTTGTATATTTTGCCAATAACATTTTTTGTTTTTACTATATTAAAACTTAAACGAAATTTCAACTCTTTTTTTTTTTTTTTTTTTGATAAAGCAAATTAAAATTAAACTTTGTCATAATTTTCTCATCAAAAAAACGGTTTAACGGTTTTTTTCTGAATTTTAAGAACCATAACCGGTTTTTTTAAATTTCAAATAATCGAACTATTCGAAAACCGGTTTCTGGAAAATATCGAATATTATGCGATCATTCTAGAACAGTGGTGGCCAGACTCTCAATTTCCTATAGGCGCGAGTATAGGCTGTTTTTTTCCATCAACACACGTATACTGTGTGTGAGACACACAGCCTATCTATTTAGCCACGAAGCACATACATAAACAAAGATAAGATAGTGTTTGTGTGGTCACCACTGTTCTAGACAGCGTTGCCAGAAGCTTTTCGAAGAAAATCATAATTTGACAAAATAAAAATTATATTTTGATATAAAAAATCATCACAAATTTGTATTACTAAGTTGAACAACAAGAATCTTTTTAATATTTGGCAACCAATATTAAAAAGACTTTTGTACATTTTAAAATTGTATGTAATCGTAAAAATTTGTGAAACAGTTTAAAAATCGGGAGCAATCAGCGAAGTATATAAAATATCGCCATGACTGTAAGAACATATGAAAATGCGACGAAATAACTTCCACCGCAAAAAAACTCGGAAAACACAACTATATGCACTCGTATACAAAAAAAAATTTTGTTTGTGCCTTTAAATAAAAATATGTGTAATATACAAACTTTAATGCACAAATCCGTGCTCAGTTTATTTCCTATCACTTACAGATTTTTTAATGGGATTGACTAATATTTTACCTAACTCGAGAATGGTTTGTCCAATTTGAAGAAATAATGCACCAAAATATACAGAATAAAATTACCTTTAAGTCATTAATATTTATTATTTTATTTCCAACTGTTTTGGAGTTATTCAGATATCGTGTTTCATGCAAAATTAAACTCTTATTCGTTTTAAAAAGGCATGAAAAAATCAAAAGGGAAGCTACGTAGGTATATTAGGAATATAATAAACTAAAAGCCTTTAAAATCGACAGAAAAATTTTGATTTTATTTACAATTAGGTGAGGGAACTAATGTACACACACATATTGATCATGATTCATGGCTTTTTTTATATCTAGCTAGCTGTCAGAATAATGATAAAAATTTTTAATGTTTGTAGTTTTAATTTCTTTTATGAGTTTTTGACAACAATAAAATTAATTATTAAAAAAATAAGCCGGTAATTTCTGAATAACTCCGAAATAGTTGGAATTATAAAAAATTAATATGCATGACTTAAAGTGATCCAAACATCTACAAAACGTAAGGCATGATAGCTTTCAATAACTATTTATATATGTATCATCACAGAAAATGCAGAAAGCCCTATCTAACATTGTAAATGAAAAATATATTGACAATTGGTGCAAAATTTCAGAATAAATATAAAAATTTGTTGTGGCCTTTTTTACTTATATTGTAAAATTTTGCACTAGTTGTAAATATACTTTTCATTTAAACAAGATTTATTCTTCTCCTGTAAGACTTTTAAAATGTGAAACGGGGCCTTTGCATTTTCTGTGATGATATACATACATATGAAAAGTATAAAAAAATCATCATTTGCGAAAAAATAAGTCATCATTTGGGGAATAAAATCATCAAATCATATTCTGGTTTAAAAATCATCAAAAATATGATAAAATCATCATTCTGGCAACGCTGGTTCTAGAATAAACCAATTTCTTTTGAGATAGAGCAAGGTAGATATTTCTACGAACAAAATACATGTGTTTTTTGGTGTCGTATTTCTTTTAGTACATGTAATGAATATGCCTTGAGATAGAGTTTATTTTCAAATCATTCTCAATTTACCATCAAACACGTGTGTGCTGGGTATCTGCATCTGTGCGTTAGCATGTGTATCTGAATTTTATATACTCAGTAAATTTTACTGGTATAAACGAAGTAAAAAAAAAACAGACGAGCCCTCAAAAATTAAATAACACAAAAACAATTCAAAGAAAAACACATTTAATATGTTTATGTATTGCATAAATGGGTTTTTTATGTGATACTCATGCAGAGTTTTAAAAGAATTTGTTGTTCTTATAATCAGGGCGTCAGTAAATCATCAAAATTGTGGCATTAAGCTAATGACAAATAACATTAATAGCGCAACAACGGACAGGCGGAGGTGGTAAAAACGATGGCCTGAGATCAAGACCTCATCCTGTAGTTGTGATCATTGTCATTGACGACAAGATGACCAACAGAGACATGTGTCATAGTATTTATGACAAATGTCACAGGGTAAAAATCGAAGACACTTGTCATAGCATTGATGTCAAATTACATCAGCGATATGACGGTTGGTAATTGAATATAGAATTTTCATTGTATGCTGGAGTTTAGCTACAAAATTAATTGAATATGGGGTTAAACATACATATTTATTAATTTTTTTCACATAAAACTTCATTCATAAGTTGTTGCACTACTTTGCTGTTACTGTTGTAATGTCACAGTAAAAAAGTTGCTTCCAATAAAGCAGGTTTCTACTATTTGGGAATAAAAGTAGCGCTGACAAACCTGCTGATATCGCTGCTGATTTTTGTATGGCGAGTTCCCGGATTTTGCTCACAAAAGCGCTTTTGAAGCGCTGAAAATTATCAAAATTTTCAGCACCAGAACTGAAAATATATGAAAAAAATGGTTCGATGTGGATTGGCGTCGTTGACGCCATTTTGAATTTTTCTTATTTCGTTTCTTTATTTATTTTTATTAATTTCATACTTTTCCTCAATGTTTGTTATTTTAACTTCAACTAGTATCGAACTAAGAACCTTCAGGTTTGAAGTCCAACGTACCAATCACTCGACTAAAAACACTGTTGCAAAACGGCAGCAAGAAACTCAAATAAACTTACTCTTCATTCTCGCTTAAAACCCTGCTTTCGATCAGCACTATAAAATGTACTTTTTTGTATAGCTTGTGTACGACGCCTTTGTATAAGTAAAAAGCAAATACTTTTCTCGCTTCAAAACCTGCATTGTTGTGACGCTATGAAACAGCTTCTGAACAAGCTCCTATTTGAAAGCGAATTATAAAGCGCTTTATTTCTTTAGTGCTTCAAAAAACATGAACATTTTTTACTGGGGTGTAACCAGAATTATTTATCGTTCACTTTTGCATAAAGTATTTTTAACTAACGCCTGCCTACTTTACCGCCGCCAAGTTGCAATAATGGCGTTAAAATTATGGGTCGATTATGGATAGCAACCGAACTTCAGTTGCGTTGCCAGCTGGCAACTACAAATTCGTGATTGCCAGTTCTCAGTTGCCAGTCGCCATCCGTAATTTCGTTTTCGCAACTGACAACCCAACTGAGGTTCGGTTACCATCCATAATCGACCCATTAGTAATAAGTCCAAAATTTATTTCAAATCGAAACATGATTACATACATTAAAATAGCTGACATAATCTTTTAACACAACGTGCTGTGGTAGTCTGATCATGTTTATTTTTGATCCGATTATTATTATACGTTGTAGGTATAAAAAGTACATAAAGAAATCGTAAATTAGAAACTTTATTTCATTGATAATTGTTGTTCAATGTTGCGCTGCTTGCTTAGCAGCCAAAAAAGTCAATCAAAAAGCAAAAAAATAAAACAAAGTTTTGCTGACGTACCAATGTATCAATTGTATACAAATAAATAATGATTTTATAATTTGATTTTAGATTTCTTAAATTAAGTAAATTATTGTACGCAAAATATGACAAGTCGATTGGAAGTGTATGTACTGTATAAGTGGTATGTATGTATGTTTATTTTTTTAGTTCGAGAAAAAAATCATCGAAAGACTCTGGCCCCCCAAAACCAGAAGGGCGATACTTTAACACGCTAAACAGTCCTCGTAAAAGTATTTCGTCGGTGGTTCCGCAGGGCTTCTGGTCTTGTGTTTCGATGTCATTTTGGCGTGTAAAAGTCTCGTACTTCAGGTTTTGGTATGAATTCACATATGTATGTATGTATGTATGTATGTATGTATGTATGTATGTATGTATGTATGTATGTATGTATGTATGTATGTATGTATGTATGTATGTATGTATGTATGTATGTATGTATGTACATATGTACGAGTATATGTGAAGGGTGGGCCAATTTTTTTGTTAATCGTTAGGAATCGGAAGGAATGATTTTACGGAGAGTTATAAGCAATTTTGTCTCAAAAACTATAGGTCTAAAATGCATTTGAGGTTGCGTAAATTGCAAAATATGTTGTTAGTGACAAGTTGTAGGGTCAGACCAACTCTGAATCGAATAAAAATGGGTATTGCGGTTCAGTCTTGCACAACTGACATTTGACCAAAATGTTAGACGACTAGCCCCCAAGTAATTTTTTTAATTTTTCCTATATTAAACGCGTAATAGTTTTGGAACCACTGGGGCTGGTCCTCTAATATTTTGGTCAAACGTTAGTTGTACAAGACTGAACTGACATATCAATTTTTATTCGATTCAGAGGTGGTCAGACCCAACGAATTGTCACTAACAGCATATTTTTTGCAATTTCCGCAGTTTTTTGCATTCATACAAATTGATCGACCCCTAATATCTATACACAAGTTGAGTGATCGTTTATAAATTATAAAATAAACATTTGAAAAAAATATACTCATATTGAATACAATAAACGAACTTGAACTGGAGGTCTTTGAAAATATTTAAAGATAAAATTTTAGGAATATTTTCATGTGTACTGACATTAGGCTAGATCGTTGAAATTTTTTTCGATTTTCAATATTGAATAATACAAGAACGTGGCATTTTATTCTCAGTTACCTATACATGAGAAAATAATGGGGAAAAAATATTGCGACCTACTTTTAGACCTCTACTACTTGACTTCACCACTCTAACGCCGAGGAAGGTTATAACAGGAACTCTGATGATGAGATCCTGATTGGTCCTAACTTCGACCCTTATGCATTAAATTGAACGAATTTTATCAAGAAAAACTAAATATCTTTAGAATAAAAATATGTATATCGATCATTTGCTGCACCCTCACTATAGTATCAATGTACCGATTTTCGTCATGCAAATTACCTTATTTGCCAATTGAGAGTGCTGTTGGCTGAGATAGTTAGCGTGTTGACTACAAACCCTGAGGTCTTGGGTTCAAGACTGGTTTCAGACAAGCCAACAGCATCATGAATTTTTCTGATGTACATTGGTGTGTCATTGTGTATTGATTGTTGTTGAACTGTTAAAGTGATGAGGGCATAGCACTGATCATTTTGGCAGTACCGGCGGCACCCTCCTTCGTCGGTATTGTAGCAGAATCAGGCCGTATTACCCCTATGACTGTATTACAGTACGCCGACTTGCACTCACTCAATAATAACACTGTACAACAAAATCAAATTTTTTTTTTTCAAAATGATAACAACATTTTAAAGACTTATTCTGGTACCGGGCACCAAGAAATATATACGCATATCGGCGTTTTGAACCTTTGTGGGTTTGCGACATGCATTCCCCATCGGGCCCCAATATGATTATTGGTGTGCTAAAAAGTCACATTGACCAAAATTGTTTTAAGACTTTTTTCCTTAATATCTATGATTTTTTTGGATAGTATGACTTTTCTTCTTTTTATGTGTGCAATATTGCGCACAAGGTCTTGCAAACACGAAAAAGTTCAAAAAAGTTTGAGAAATCAGAGGATTTTGTTCTTGGATCAGCGAATATCATCTCAGAGTAATACAGAGTGGTACAGTGAGCAAAAAATAGAAAAATGAAAAAAGCTGATCGCCTGTTTCTTTATCATACATACATTCACTGAATTGAATTTTTTCCTAAAATTCTCATTTTTTGCTGTTATCTCCGAAATAATCAGTTGTACTAAAAAACTTAAATACCTAGAAAATTTGTTGGAAACGTAATTTCCCACAAAATTGTTATATAGACCGAATTGCTTACATTAACATTTCTTGATAAATTTTGAACTTATTTGTACAATTTAGTTTTCGCATAATTTTTTTTTGGGCGCCTATACTAGGCAAAAAAGTCATGTCCATTTTCTCTACTTTACCATCAAAATTTCCCTTGTTTTTTGTTACGATAGTAAAATTTAACAGACTCATATATTTTTAAATCTTTTTGAAAGTTTTCAAAAATATTTAATTTTAAGGCGCGAAAGATAAAAAACGTAAAAGCTAAATTGGTATCTCAAAACTACTAAAATGGAGATGTGACTTTTTTTCTTAGGAGGGCAGTATAGGTCTTCATTTTAGTTCAATACCATTTTTCCATTTTTCTTCAATATTTAGCCATTTTTGATTATTACTTTCTGGCAACACTGATGCGTTTATGTGCGGATGTATAGTGAGTGTATCATCAAGGGCATGTGATAACGGGCCCCCTAGATTTATTAAATTATTTAACTGACCATACACACATTCATTCAGAGGCAAATTATCTACAAATCGTTACCTGAAACGAAAAACGATCTAACTAACATTTTAATAACTTTACAGTAAAATCGAAAAACGTACTAAATGAAAAATATTCGGTCATAATTTGTACATATAAATAAAATTTGAAATCATTCTGACTAAATATGTTACAAACTCGAGCCTTATAATCCGCTCTGTTCTGTAAACCTAATCCGAAAAAATTTCTCGTTTTCCAAAAATGAATAACGCTGATGTATTTTAAATCATATATAGTAAACTAATTTCAGATATGATATTTTAAGCTCTAATAAATATGAAACTGCAAGAAATCTGAAAACATGTTACTATTAGTGGATTTTATTTCTCTAAATCGAGCGTTTTTAAATCGACTCGGTTTACAGAACACGCAGGAATAATCACTTGGGAAAAATATTGACGGCCAGAAGGCGAATTTTTTCACGTATATAAGAAACCTAGACAAATAAGTGATTTTTTCTGAATTACTAAAATCTAGTTTTTAACCCTTTACGGCACCATGTTGCAGATACGCAACAAACCATTCCATCCTTATAAAAACTATTATATAACGGCAATTCTTAATTTTATTTTGATGCAATAACTTTGGTACAATACCTACTTTCAAACTGTAAAATTTGTTCATAATAAAAAAATTGTACCTGTTACATCACAGGAGATTCAAAGTAGCCCTACGACTTTATTAAATCAATGTTGGCGCGTTTTAAGTCAGAAAATTTTGTGAGTGTGCAAGTCAGTTATGAGTAAAAATATTTTAAATTTTAAGGTTTCATCGCTAAGATATTTGACCTTCTCTCCCACTTCATTCTTTACCCATTTTCAATCCAATAAATAAAATTTAGAAAAAAAAAATAGTAGAACGAAATTTTCTACTTGTGCCACGAGATTCTAGATTCTATAGAAAAAATAATTTTCTCGATGTTGCGCCGTAAAGGGTTAAGTTTATAATCGCAATACATAGGGATTTCCAGTACAATGTTAATTGTTTTATTAAAAATACATTGGAATTTATTATTGTGAACTACAGCTGGACCTTATGAGCATTTCACTGTTGCTAATGCAAATCATCAGGGAAGGAAACCTTCACCCAAAAATTTCATAGAAGTTAATTTCCATTTAAATTGTGTGAAATCGCTATTTTAGTTCGTTTTAGTCTTTTTGCAATTTAAAATTTTTTGTTAGTTAGAGCGTTTTACGTTCCCGTTGACGGTATATTAACTAAATACATAGATTATTTTGTTTGTACTTATCAGAAACCTTGAAAACATTAAATTGATTAAAATTCAACAATACTGGGGGGCTATTATGTATGTATTTCGATTTTAAAAGAAAATCATTTATATTTGTATAGCATACCTACACAACAATGTTGTTTCGAATATGTTTTCTTTCGAATCGAAATACTTACCCAGCGGCAAATTGCAGGAGTAAAGAGACCTTCTAGAAGGCCTGTTTAACAGACATTAGGGCCGACTTCATAAACGCCACAATGCATTGCAGTAATACGACTTTACATTGTTTACAACAACAAAGCACATACAACTTTGCATCACTGCAGTGCATTGTGGCGTTTATGAAATCGGCCAAGGCCTGCCAATCCGCATTCCATACTCATTTCATTTTTACCCATGCTGTCATTGCGGCGCAGGCCTTCCACAGTCGCTTCCCAATGTAGAGATTCTTACAGGCCTCTTCTGGCATGCCATTTTGAAGGCTACCTGAGAAGATCTGCTAAAAAGCAAATGGAGGTACACATTTTTTCCATATCAGTATGTATTTTCATAGCGGCTTCTTTCGTTTTGATTAATGTGATTTTTTCTATAGAACTACCCATTTCTTTTCATCCCAAGTAATTTTTTATACACTGAATTGAACATGATGTAGTTCCAGCGGAATAATTATAAATTTATTAGCTCCAACATAATAACAGCATGTGTGATGTCTCTTGCATTAAAATTTCAGTTTTATATACAAATTACATGCGAAAAAAGAATACGAGAATGTTTGTTACACTTTTTTTATTCTTTAATCTAAAAATACAATACCCCTTCCCAGCTTAAAGAAGGGAATGGAATGTGTATAGAACGAAAAATCAAAAAAATAAAGTACTACTTCCCCTTCCCTTCTACAAGAAGGCAATTTGCATATGTATAGGTATTGTAGGCCCGAAATTTGCAGGCCTGTTGTCTTTTTCCACTGGGTAATAACCACGCAGGATATATATTACCTATTTCTACTTTCATACTTTATGTTGTATTTTGGTGAATTTGGTTTTGTGGCCTTGATAAACATGTTTATGTGTGTGTGCTCATGAAATGCATGTAAAATAACCCAACAGACACAAGGTCAAGCATTTGAAATACGATGGTTTTATCGGCAGATATCAAGCGATGTTCTCAACATTTTTGCAGACCCAAAGGCTTGAGATTAAAGCCTGGGGCCAAATTACCGCATACCTGATCGAGTAAATTTGTTCGCTATCGAACAAGTACTGTCGAAATTTAAGTTTATGGCATACGATAACGAGTGCGTAATCGAGTACCAGCTGTTTAAATTCCACACGTTAGCACTTCAACGATCGAAAACAATATTTTTTTATTTTATTTTATCTGCAAAAAGTACCTAAATATTTAGTTTTATAAATACACTGCACTCGAGATAATATTGTTGCCGTTACAAATTAACACATTATTTATGAAAGTTACATGTATCATGAGTGAGGGTACATGCCGTCTCACATTAATGTAGGGTAAAATGCAAATGGTTGTGTACACACATTGATACAAATGTATTAATGAACACACATTTGATGCACACCATCAGGGGCCAAGCCACGACACCGTAGGAACGGTAGTTGCAAGTGGGCCACTTGAACCATCGTCCGAGAGCTTTACCGATTCTTTTTCAGTAGTATTTATGTGCATGCGTTATTATATAAAAATAAGTAATTAGCCGAATAACCGATCTTTTGCATTTTTCGCGTATTCGTATTATTTTTACAAGTAGTTAGCTGAATAGCCGATCTTCCGCATTTTTCGTGTATTCGTATTTACTTATACAGATAGTTAGCCGAATACCCGATCTTCCATATTTTTCGTGTATTCGTATTTACTTATCCGAGTAGTTAGATGATAGATGCCATTCGTAAATATGAGCAATCTTGTAAAAATGAACTGCCATAGTTTTAATTAGTTCATATTATCGCGAGTTCACTGTGTATGGGACACTCCATGCCAAATCGGACGGTTTGAAATTTTACAGTTTTTTATTGCCGCAATTTTATGATACTTTTTAGTACTCCTCAAAAGAGCCATCCTGGTAAATTTTGAAAATTATTTTTGATTACCCGTTTAAAAGATATTAAATCTTCAAAAAAAATACTTTTTTTTTGCTCACAACTTTCTAAATAATGGTCCAAATTGGAAAAATTTTTTGCTCATTTTTGTTTTTCAATATTAAAAATATATAAAAAAACTAAAAATTTTTTGGTTTGAAATTTCAAATCGTATTTTTGAAATTGAGTGTATCTTCCGATTTCTTTGAAGATTTAAAATTTTTAGCTTCCATACACCCAACAACTTTAAGGGTAATCCGGTCTTTTCATAACTAACACGTTTTTTCGATTTTTGAAAATTTTAAAGAAACAAATTTCTATAAAGCATAAAAATCTGATAAGTCTTGTATTTACCGTAGACAACATATTCAGCAAAAATTTTGTTTTAATATTTTATCCCTCTAACTTGTTGCTGTATGAATGGGGCAACCATTCATAAAATGGGCAAAAAACTCCCTCCCCTTCAGTGGCGATATAGCGGGAAAAATTATTATAAAAAAATTTTCTTCGTGGTGTTTTACATAAAAGTGATGAAGATATTGTATACCAAGACTTACAATATGTGTTATGCTTTATAGAATTTTTTTTCAAATTTCAAAAATCGAAAAAATAGTAGTTATGAAGGACCCACTACCGAATCGGCCTTAAAAGTTGTTGGGTAGATAGAAGTTAAAAATTAGAAATTAAAAAAAAAACCGAAGGATACTTTAATTTGTAAAAATACGATTTGGAATTTCAAACCCAAAAATAAAAAATATCAAAAAATACAAAATGAAAAAATATGTATCCAATTTGGACCATTTTTAAAAAAACCCTGATTTCTTTTTAATATTTCATATCTTTTAAACGAGTAATGAAAACAATCTTAAAATTTACCAGGAAGGTTCTTTTGAGGGGTAATAAAAAATATCGCAAAATTAGTGAAATCCAATTTTTTTTTATCGTCCGAAAATTATGATTCTCTTTTATTATGTTTGTTCTCCAAAAAAAAGCATGTAACATTACCAAAAAACCTTATTACGGTTACCGAATCGACTTCGATTGTTGTACTACCTTAAAGAAACACAAAAATGTTCTTTAATCTAGAACAATATCTCTACTCGATTCAACAACAACCGATGTAAAACAAACTTGGTGCACTTTTAAAAAATGTTTTCTTTTTTAATTTTATTAAAGATTCTTCAATTTTACCAGAAATAAATTTAAGGTAAAATTTGTTTAATGCAAACCACAAACATTATTTTCGCAACTACATTCAAATCATTTTCAAACGTTTATCCTTTGCGATAGCGTTTGATTTCCATATCATTCTCCATTTGAAATCAAACGTAGGTGTTTGCTGGGCTTGTGTGTGCACAATATATGTACATACAAACATAGAAGTGTGTAAAATAATAAATATAAATATGTACTCCTAAAAGTATGCCTCAAAACTTGTACTCAGTGAAAAGTAAATTAGTTTTGTTGTATTAATGCTGCTATAAATAAATACATCATGTAAATAAATGAATTGACAAGTTGAGCAATACAACCAATAATATAGTAAAAAATCAACTGTGTGGTCAATATGCAGTAAGTACTATGGCCCGGCGCACTACCATGAGTCTTAATTTGCAATTACTATTTTTTACTATTTAATATTTGTTATTAAATAAGATGTGTTATTCTAGGCCATTTTAAAAGTTTTATATAATATATATGTGACCACAAGGAATAACAGTTAAAGTCGAGTTAGGACAAAGTTGAGTTATTACTACCATTGTATTCCTTGCGTTCAAATGCAATACAGCTAAAAAATGAATATTTTATTCCTAAAAATCTAAAAAGTCGATATTCCGCTTTTGTGATTTTGGAATAACAACAGCCTACATCAAAATTATTCAACATTATTTTTTTAAATAGTTTCTTAAGTAGACTTAGGGTTTTAATCCAAACCGTGCCGTCACTGTATTCAAACGTTAAAGTTCTGTCTAATTCAGGCTTAGCCACTATTCCGTTTGATAAATTGATAGTTTTTCATTGTGGAGTTTTTTCTTAAGCTCGAATTGAGTCATTATTGAGTTATTTTTGAAGTTAAAGTCAATTCATTAAGATTGGAATAACAGCTAAAGTAGAGATAGGGTGTAGAGATATAAAAAAAAAACAAAAAAAAACTAAACTATTTGTATTATTTACTTCTCTTAAGTTAACTATTTTTCATTTAAAACTAGCGGATACCTGGAGTGAGCTAGATGTGCAGAAAGTAATACTTCAGCGAAGCCGCTGTTTGAACATACATAAAAGTTGATGTTAATTTTTCCCTTGTTTCTTGGAATATTAATCATGCCTAATTCTTTCTGAATATAACGTTACGAACCTTAGCCTAATAATCAATTTGGATACTATCATATCTTTTATTAAAACAAACATAAATTTCATAAATCACAAGTAATGATTCATAATGTACGAGTATCATAAGCTGGGCCCGGACTTTCATGCAAATGCATGTTTTTTGTAGTGATAGATAAAGAGGTATTGACTAATTATCTATGGAAATCATCAAATGTTAAGTAGTTTGGCATCGATTTGTAGTTGCATATTTTTGCATATTTTGATGGTAAGTGCACGTTTTTGCATTTTCTGACAATAAATGCATATTCTTGCGGTTATAAAAAATGTGTCTATGCATAATTTTCAATTAAAAAAAAATTAAAAACCAATTATTGATGGCAACCGAGCCACACTTGGGTTGGCAGTTGCTGAAAATGATAATCCTGATGGTAATTGGCAAGTGAGACCTGTCCATTTCAGTTGCTATTTACTGCCTTTCTGGCAACCATTAATTTTCAGTTGCCGACTGGCAACGCTACTAAAGTTCGGTTGCATTATATAATAGAGCAAATTATGTTTGTTATATGTTTTTTCTCTAATAATAAAAAAAAAATTAACAAAAAAAGTTCGTAGGCAAATGCATATTTTTGAACATATTTTTAATTTTTAGGTGCATTTGTTAAGCGCTTAAAATAAAGTTTTACTTGCATGACAGTCCAAACTCTGATCATAAGCAATACAATGGGAAAAATTTGACTGATATTTTTTTGGTCAAAAATTAAAGATAAATTTTGACTGATATTTTTTCGGTCAAAATTAAAAGTTAAAATTTTACCGATATTTTTTTTGATCAAAAATAAAAATAAAAATTTGAAAAAAAGAGCAAGTAGTATTTGGAGCTAATAATCAGACATGGGGAATTTCGTACTAACCAACATCGATTTAAATTGTTAGTGAATGTAAGGAGCAGCAATAGCTGTTATACTCATTTTAACTTTTAGTTTTGACCAAAATATATACGTCAAATGTTAATATTTATTTTTTACCGAAAAAGCATCAGTCAAAAAATAACAGTTATATTTAGACCTTTTTGAAAGAAGTAAAAAATAAAAGTACTGTTAGATACTTAGCTCACGATCATCACAATACTATAATCAAATATCATATAGACAAATTCATTCTGTCTGACTTTTTCAACTGAAATTTTGATAATAACTGTTATTTTCGGTCCCTCTTACTAAATTTATGAAAATTTTAAGTTTTTATCTCAACAAATGCCAGTGCTACCGCTGGTTTATTTTTCTTCATGCACATTTCTCAGATTTTTTTAGTTAATAAATAATCACATTAAAATATACTGGCTTAAGCTTTTCACATGCTCAATGAACATTGTACATGTATACTTCAGTATAAAAATCAAACCAAATAAGTTAGACTTAAGAAGACCCCAATCATCGGAAAAATGTGAATGAAGAAATATAAATGGAAAGTACCACGACAAACAAAATTACTAATTAAAAGGTACTCTTTCAAGTAATGTAATGGACAAGATATAAAAATCGGCAAAACGAAAAAACAGCCGAACGAAAAAATCGACAAAACTAAAATTAAATCGACTAAAAGAAAAAAAAAATAGAAAAATATCGCCGAGATAAAAAAGTTACCAAACGAAAAAAAACTCAAAAACTCAAAGATATTTATGAAATATGTAGTATTCCATATTTACTGCCTATTTCACGACGTCGAAAGAATTCTTTCTTTCGTACAGTTACATTTAAAACAAAAACAAAGTTTGAATGTGTTTTTGTTTTAAAAGTAATTGCATGAAAGAAAGAAAGAATACTTTCAAAGTCGCTCTTAATTGAATTTATTTATTTTTTTATTTTACCTTCTTCTTTTTGCTTTTATTTTCTGATCAGAGATGGCAATTGTTTTTATTTCGTTGAAGATTGTATGAAAACATTTTCTGCATTCAATGCGTTAGCCACTGAAAACTGGTCTAACTTAAAATGTACTAACATTTTGATTATGGTGACAAAGTAATTAAGAACAGGTTTTAAGTTAAAGTTATTTCTTTAAACAAAACCGACTTTAGTGTATGACTATGATTATGGGCCAATGAATTTATAGCGTAGGCAAAAATGTAGGTGGAAAGATTCTGATTTGTAGGAAAACTTTATTTTTTGTGCGATGTTAAGAATTTTAAAAAATTCTGCTACCATTACAGAGAGCTGGGTGCAGGTATGTGCAGTGCGTTAGAAGAGTAGTCAGTCTTGCAATTTTTATTTCCTCCCTTTAAAAGTGAATCAAGTCTGCTAGCATTTTTATGAATTGCTGTTTTTTTTTTTTTTTTTTTTTTTTTTATCAGTTCTTTGTACTGCACGAAAACGTTAATGATAAAAACCTAATAAAAATATATGGTCTTATGAAAAAGTAAATTATTTTAAGCCATTTAAAGAATTTAACGATACACTAACTGACCTAGAGGTATTAAATATTGAACTACATATGTAGATTAGTTTGAAAGTAAGATTAACAACAATAGTAATAAACACTTATTAAAAAGTAATAAAAATTTACTTAAAATAGATTCGACGATTATTTGTAATCAAACTTATAAGCAATTTCTGCATATATGTATCTGTGGATTTAGTAAATAACGCCACAATCCAATCTTTATTTTTCAAGGTTTAATTTTTAATTAATAAAAAAAATAAAAAAAACACTAAAATTTTATGCCGATAATATTATTTATGCCAATATAGTTGTTTCTTATAGAAAATAAAAATTATTTTAAACTGTCTTAAAAAAAGGTTATCAATTCGTTTGTTATCTTATTTTTGTTACCTATGAACTCCACCGTTTATAAGCCTATTTGAAAATTTTCTATTTATACGTATCATTATTTTCTTATTTTGTACTTGTAGTCCATCCGTCCGTCTGTCCATCTGTTTTGGAATAAGTTTTTCGCAAAAATTAAAAAAAAAATTAAATGCTAAATGGTTTCAGTTATAACAACATGACGCTCATTTGCTGCAACAGCGTCATAACTAAAAAGCGCGATTTTTGAGTTAATAGTGCAGAATTGTTCGTCATATCGTTCCTCGTATTGCTAAAAAGTTGCATACAAATATCTTTAGTTCTTTGTTTTTTGTTAAAACATTAGGAAAAAATTATTTTATATGAATTTATCAACAACTGCTAAACTGAGCTCTTTCTTCCACATTATGTTCTATACTTATAGCTCTAGTTGAGCTAGAAGTCTGGATTGTATAAAATATTACATCATTTCATATTTAGTTTTTAGAATAAGCATACCAGTTTACATCGATGCCTTTATATAGATAACGCGTATCCGGAATTTTCGATATTTTACAGGAGAAGGAAAAAAATTTAATAAAAACTACAGCATTTACATACAAAAAAGTGAATATAAGTTAATTACTTTTTAAAAGTTCTTTTTTTTGGGAATTATTAAATTACATTCATTTTAATTTGTAGCGTGCTTTTTCCCAAATTAATATTTTAATTTTTAAGTAAAATATTAAATTTTTATTAAAATACATTAAAATTGATTATGGGGGATATTAGCTAGTTTCTATGCGCATTTCATTGGGACTAATGCAAATCGTCAGGGAACCTTTACCCAAAAATCTCATAGAAAAACTAAAGATATTATATTAAACTCGTAATCTTAAGAATAAGAAGTTTATAATATCAAAGTTGAAACATGAGCTCCATAATCAATCATGTTTTTTATTTTCTTTACTTGCCTACTACAACAGGTTGGTTTTTTTCCAACTCTAAATTGTAGTTGTAAGGGCAGTTGAAAATAAATAAAAGCAACAAAAGCTACAAATTGTTTTCGCAATGAGCTGTGATGCCAACATGTATTTTTTTGCGCGGGCACACGCACATTTATAAAAAGTTCTTTTTTTTGGGAATTATTAAGTTACATTAATTTTAATTTTTAACGTGCTTTTTCCCAAATTAATATTTTTCTTTTTAAATAAAATATTAAATTTTTATTAAAATACATTGAAATTGATTATGGAGGGGTATTAGCGATTTCCTATGCGCATTTCATTGGCGCTAATGCAAATCGTCAGGGAACCTTTACCCAAAAATCTCATAGAAAAACTAAAGATATTATATTAAACTCCTAATCATAAGAATAAGAAGTTTATAATATCAAAGTTGAAACATGAGCTCCATAATCAATCATGTATTTTTTTATTTTCTTTACTTGCGTACTACAACAGGTTGGTTAGTTATTTTCAACTGTAACTTACTTAGTTATTTAAGGAGGATGCAATTTCGAAAAAAGTCGACATACATTTTCTATATTAATCTATAGATTTTACGGTGGCATGCAATAATGTCCATGGACATTATTTCCATTTTGAAAAGGAAATGAAGTCAACTGGAGTTTTCAAAATGGAGATAATGTTCATGCACACTATTTCCTTTTTAATGTGGAAATAACGTCCATGGACATTATTGCATGCCACCGATTTCATATTATAGTTAAGCTAACTAAAAAAATTGAATTCTATTTCATGATATAAAAAATAAAATAATAATAAAAATATAAAATAATAATAAAATAATAAAATAATAAAAAAAATTTGTTCAACATTATCCTTTTTCTAGCATTAATTCAAAGATCTCTATTTAATCTAAAATGCTTACATTTTCTATTGCCAATACCACTGTACTAGTGCAAAATGTTGCTTTAGTTTCTCTAACCTGTTGCATAGTTTAGGGCGATTGTAAGTAAGTAAGACATTTTTTTAATAAAGCGGAAATGCAAAACCCATGACATGGCGTGCGACATTTTAAAACTTGTTCAATGTTTTATTTAAAAATAAGAACTATAAATTAATTTAGATAAATAAATAAATAATCATACCTGAGCCATTTTGATTGATATCAAATAAAAACTTCTTTTAATAGTTTTTTTTTTCAAATAAAATTTTCAATTAGAAAAACAATTAAAAATTTTTTTTCTTTATTGCACTGTTTTTATTGTTTTCTTAAGTTCTTTTAGTCTTGCTTTCAAATTCAATGCAAAATCAAATTGAATTTTGATTTTGCTTATGGAGTTTTCTTATATAGTACATATATTTCTTTTTTATTTATTTTTAATTTGTTTAAACAAATGTAGCAAAATATTCACTTTATCTTGACTTTTGAGAAATTGAATTTTTATTGATACTTCTTTGAAGGAATTATATGGAATGTTCAAATAACAGTTGATTCACGCATTTATATATCATCATTCAATCGGTAGTCGTATTTGCTTGTCGGCAATCAGTTAGTTAGTCAAGTCAGTCAGGCCGTAGGAAACAGTAGAACAGCAGGCTGTTAATTGTATCAGATGTCAAATGATAAAAGGAAGAGATAATAAAAAGTACAATAAAGAAAAAACAGCAACAAATTGAAACCAAACTAATTATTGTATGTATTGAAATGTGTGTAGAAGAAAAAGCAACAGTTGTCACTGTTAAACATGCGCAAATGTTTGGTTTTATTTTTCTTTTTTGGGTGACAAATTATCAATGAATTTTTCGCACTCACTTTATCTCCATTTATATAAAATACATATATTGGAAAACACCGGCCTCTTAGGGAGGAAAAATTTTATTTAAATTGATAAGAATTATTATTAAAAAAAAAAAGAAGAGAGATAAGAAAATTTATAAATTTTAAAAATAACTTTTCTTGTTTCCATGATACAACATGCATACAATGTATCATGCTCGTTTCTATAACATGTACTCGAAAAATTTGCGTGAGTGATAAAAATGAATTACTTTGCACATCAAACTTAAAAAAAAAGTATTAACTATTTTTAACAAAAAAAAAGTTTGTGCAAGTTTCAAGTGCAAAGCGATTAAATTTATTTTAGTTTCGTTTAAATTTATATGTGTTATTTATCGGTAATTAATATTTTATGAAAAATATTAAATTGAAACATGAAAATGATACCTTTATTTATCTACTACTGTATACTTAAAACATTAACAATCTACTAGGATCGTTCGATGGTCGAAATTCGATCACGTGATGCGTAACCGGTTTCGTAGCCGGGTTAGTAACCGGTTTTGTACCCGGTTTTTTTAAGCAAATATATATATTGTGCATATCTAGAGAAGAATACCCTGTAACAAGCATTTTAAGAAAAAACTGATTAGAATACATACATATCGTCAGCTTATTATTGGTTTCACAGAAAAAAATAAGTTTCGTTTTTGATAACAAAAATCCCGGTATTCAATAATTTTTTTTTTAAATTTCCTGTGATAAAGAATTCCCCTATATTGATAACAAAATTATTTCAAAATAAAAATATATATATAAATTTAAAAAAATGTTGACATGGCTGGAATACGAACCCGGGCTTTCCGGACGTAAAGCATAACTCTCTAGCTGAGCCATATCCCATTTATTTTTTTATGGGATACAACTTGTTTTAAGTACTTATGTATAAAAAGAAAAGAAATAACCGGCATGGAAAAGAAATACTTACAACGAAATATTTTATTATGTTAAAGATAAATGTTATTGAAATTCATATTTTTTTTAATAACATGGTTTTATTGAATATAATTCTTGTCTATTTTTTTCTGTGTTGGAGCATATGGCACAAACTCGGAATGGAAAAAAAAACGATAAAGAAGATTTCTAAAAATATACACGATCGATTTTTTGTTGTTGTAATTTTTACCATCTAAGCCGACATGACATATGTTTCGAGCAAACATGTACATTTCTATAAACTTTTATAAATATAATTAAAAGTTAATAAGATTTTATTGATATCAAAGTTTTTTTTTAATGTTCGCCTTTTTGCTGCATATCCATCCATACAAACAGATGTGAATTGTTAAGGAAACACATGTAGACTACAAAAACTTTTAAATATGTATTAAAGAAAGCAATATCATGGTATGATAGCCCGCTCCCATTGTTCCAGAGTTACAGGGTTCAAAATTTATATTTTTATCGGGTCATATATTGTACAATATAGGTAGCACGGCTATCACTTCAAAGTGCTATTGGATAAGTTTGTAATGGTGTGAAAATTTTTCAAATCCATTAACGCCATTAACGCGAACCAAATGCGTAAAAATACCGTTTTCTCTGAAACTGATCGATATAACGGTACTTATGTATGTAGGCAACTTTACAGAGGTCCTTTCAAGCTTTCATTTGATATATATTTTAATGGCCCTGCTTTTGCAATACGCACACCACCATCGCCGTTGTGGAATTTTTATCATTACTTGGTTCTCTGCTTGCGCAAAATAAGTTTTCATATAACTTTGGTTTTTTATGGATAGCAAGTTAAAGTGAAGAATATTTTTTTAGTGACGTGTATAAGGCAAAACAACACTAATTGTTGTGTATATGAATCAAAGCCGATGGTCGATATCTCAGAAACCATTAGCAATTTCGTGAAACTGGGGTCTGGTTTGGATAGAGGGCATCCAAAATATATATAATCCACTCCTAACTCTTTTTTTATTTTTAATGGTCGGTGGGCCAAACCAATAATGAGCTGACGATATCTTCTATATAATTAATAGGCAAGCACGTTTTTTTATATCCCTTCTACGCCCGTAATACTGCACCGATTTTGATAAAACTTATACCATTTTAAGCATATTTTTTCAAAGAGGTGTACAATACATATTTTGTTAAAATCGGTTCAGCATTTTGGGAGCTACAATCGTTTAAAATGGCTAATAATACATACGCACATAGTGCACACGCATGCGTTAGCTTATAGTTAAAGAACAAACATAGCATATACGTGTATTTGTTGGTTTTGCTTTAGCAAATATAATAACAGTACAAAATTTTTTCCCTTCTTAATGTTGTTATTGGAATAGTATAAAGGTATAAAACTAAAAGGGAAGAGACTTCAATAAATTGAGAATTAGTATATCTGAAGGAATTTTGTTTTTGTATTTTGCTATTATTTTTTTCATTTTCGTATAGGAAAGTTACTATGTATCACTAATTAATTCTACACATGGATGCATTGTATATTGTGTGGCTGTTCTTAAAGCGATTTTTATGACGTTGGATAATTTTTTTGTGAACATTAATGAATTCATTTCGAATATCATTTAGAATATGAATGATTGTGTCGTCCGTAGGCCATACTAGTATAGAATAAATTGTTAAAAATCCTTCAAAAAGCTTACAATTGTTATAAAAATCACTTATTCTGCAAATAAGGGACAAACATCTGAAATCCATTCAAACTTGGCTAGAAATCAATCAACCTTCGTTTGACTGAACTAGTTAACGCGTAGCAAAGCAAATGATGTCTGTGAACGTGGATGGGTGTATTCGATGCCTGTGTCAAGCAAGTCATCAACATCATACTTTTTTCTGATGTGCACTCGTGTGGTATTTTGTTAATTGTTGTCGGATTGTTTAAGTGATGAAGGCATTGCCCTGGTCACTGAACGGTACCATCGCAGCGTCCTCCTTCATCGGTATTGTAGCAGAACCATCGACGAAGTAAAATACCACTATATGACAGTTCAATATACTTCTGAAATGACCTAGTGAAGGTTATAAGCATACTTCAGTTGATCATTTTGCCGTTTTTTGGAATTTGATTATACCCTCAATAACGAAAGCTATCGATAAAATGTGATTTTTTGGGACTTCAAGGACCAAAAAATATATTACTGCGTTATTTATGCACCGTTGTTCAATTTTCAGGCGTTGCCGAATAGAAAAGATTTACAATTTGTTTTGTGAGCAGCTCCCATATGCACTGGGAATGTTATGCATTTACTATTTTCTTTTGATAGTATTTCCACGATATATGAGTCAAACTGAAATAATTTAAATACACGCGGAAAGCTTAAGTCCTCAACTATTCGACACCGTTTAAAAATTGAAAATCGGTGCAGAAATAATGCAGTAAATTTCTTTTTCTTCGAAGTCCTAGAAAATCGTATTTTATCGATAACTTTCGATTTTAGGGGTGTAGTCGAATTTCGAAAAATGGTAAAATTATCTTTTCAAGTATGTCTAAACCTACAGTAGGTCTTTGTCACATAGTGTAATTAATTTAACAAATGGTTAACACCTTTAAAAAAGTAATGCCGCTACTTGGCACCAGAGGCGCTGCAATGCTGCTCTAAAAATTAACACAAACACGCAATAGCAGAGTTGCAATAAAACTAAGCTTTCTATCTGTCTCTCACTTCACCATATGTTCCCTCTACACTATCCCTTTTCTAAAGAAGGTAAAACATTAATTAATTAACTGGTAATTAACTGATAATTCCGAACATTTTCAGTCAGCATGTAATACAGCTGATTTTCGCAAAGTGATACTTTTTGAAAAAGTTTTGTTCAGTAAGGTAGCCATTCCTACTTTTCTGAGAAACTTTTCGACAAATTTTGTTTTTTTTAAGACATTTTCGGACGAAGTCCTTTATGAAATATACTGTTTTTTTAAAGAAACTTGGTTGAAAAGTTATTTTTTAAAAAATAAACTTTTTATAAAAGGTTCTTTTTTAAAATGATACTTTTTTGGGAAATGTACTTATTTGGAAAATACACTTTTTGGAAAATTAACTTTTTGGGAAAAGTACTTTTTTGCAGATATTTACTTCTAAAGGGACTTTGTGAAAAATGCGCTTTTTGAAAAGGGAACTTTTTCAAAAAGGTACTTTCCAAAAAGGTACTTTCCAAAAACGTACTTTTTGAGAAAAGTATCTCTTGAAAAGGGTGCTTTTTGGGAATATTCACTATTTTGGAAAATCTTCTCTTACGAAAAGTTATTTTTGAACAAGTTAATTTTGGGAACAGGTGCTTTCGGAAAAGGTACTTTTTTAACAAGGTACTTTCTGGGAAAGGCCTTTTTTTAAAGTCACTTTTTGATATATGTAACTTTTTGGAATAGGTAATATTTGGAAAGGGTACTTTTTTAAATGTGCTTTTTCGAAAAATTTACTTTTTGGAAGTAAATCCGTTCAAATAAAAAAGCCAAAATCGGTTTATAAGTGGCGGAGTTCTGAGGGAACACACATAAAAAAATACACGACAAACAGATAACCTTCTCCTTGTTTTTTGAAGTCGATTAAAAATGCTTAATACCCAGCAAATGCTTGGTAATGTGTTGTTATTACCAAACAACATGCTTTTCACCACAAACTACATATCGCCTGCATTACATTACACAGTAATTAAATCAATTATTATTCATTTATTTATTTATTTTAATATTAAACTTATAGGTAAATATAAGATCAATATAAGGAAGAGAAAGCACTAGGTACCAGGGCCATCGACTAATTAAATCAATTGCTTACCACTATATAAACAAGACATTTATCATACAGATGATAATCAGTTCAATCCCTGGCGAAGCAAAATGGATTTTTTTAATTGTGTGCATAAGTTTTAAGCATGTAACAAAATAGTTGTGTAGTAGACCAGTGAGCAAAACGCAACGCATAAAATACAATAACTGAAAAGGGCATGATTTCTATGTTTAGCAAAGACATTTCTGTTATCTTTTGCGTATTCAATAACTTTTAAATATTGGAATTTTGAACTTATTCAGGTATGTGGTGGAAATCGATTTTGAAAACGAATCACTTTTGAAAGTCCCTTTTAACGCACTTTTCATCAAATTTTTATAATTTTTGTGATACAACTCTTTTATAATAAGGAAATATTTTTATAATATTTGTTATAAAATTGTTTTTAATAAAGAAATATTATTAAAAAAATACCTTTCAAAATTGCTTCGTTTTCGGAATCGATTTCCATCACATACCTGATTATTTGTAACCCAATCCAATGACATCGCCATGTTAAAGTAAGTCTCGTTTCACAAATGAAAGTTTTCTTTCTGAAATTTTCTCTAATTCTCTTTTAAACTTTCATTCATGTCTATACACTGAAATTTTTTTTAATGAAAACTAAGAGAAAATGTTAAATTAAGCTACAGCCAACATCAGGTTGACCATTACGAATTATAAAACAACAGAGAATTTCAAAGAACATGAAAGAGTGTACCCCACCCATACCATTCTTCTTTCCCCTTTCACCCACAAACTAAGTATTTCTGAAAGAAAACATTGATAGTGTGAACCGAGAGTAATTTTTTTTTAAATGCCAAAGTAGAAGTAGTAAAGCGTACATATGTGTTTATTGGCATTTTAACTCATTACTTTTCCTTAAAAATTTTTGCTGGGTACTTGAAGAATGTTTAAAGTTTCGAACCTCATTTCGAATTAAAGTAAAATAACATTGTACGTAATTATTATTTGAACTGAAAATGTGTATAAGTCGGAAGTTATTATTATTTGGCTTATTATTATTTGGCTTAAGTAAAATAACATTTTTAAAACGATTGATTTTTAAAAGCTTATTTTTTATGCAAAAAGTAGAGGTTTTCACAGTTTCATTATGTTTGAAAGTTCGAAACTAATTTCGAAATTTGTTAAGTTCGTATTCTTAAAATTTTAGACATTTAATTTCTGAATTTAAATCAAATTTTAAATTAAAAAAGAGAATTTTTATGATTGTTTTAGAAGACGTTGGTTTAATTTTGGTTTAATTTTTGAAAAATACAGTTTCTCAGTGGTTACATGAATTAATGCTGCACAATTTTGAATTTTATAACGACAAGTTTAGTACCCGTCATGTAACAGTAGCAACCATTCATCATCATTCATCATTAGTATAACCGTGCAAATGCATTTGTAATTTCTTCTAACAGTTTACGTAGATACTCGTGTAGTTATATCTATCTGTCTATATGCATTGGCAAAACTATACTTAAATTGACCTAAATACATTGAAAATCGTTCAACGATTGACGTAAAAAGTCTTCTCTACTGCAATCTAATATGCTTAAATTAGCCGATAGGTGAACAAATGTACACAGAGAAATAAGCAGTTGTTTAACGAATTTTGTGTTTAATTGGAAACTTTATTCAGTTTCACTTCCACGTGATTTTAGATGAAGAAGTGCTTGTAATCTTTTATCGGATATATGCAAGAATTTTATTTTATTATTTTTTTTGGAGGCAGGTAGCCTTAAATCGGCAATATGTATTAATTTTCTTTGACAGCTGAATTCACAGAATATTGCAACACTGAACAAAATTTTACGAATGAGTTTCTGATTCAAAATTTTAATAAATTGGGAGAATTACATCGGCCGTGGGTATATTTATGATGACTTCTAATGTACATATGTAAGATGACTTGTATGTACATATGTACCCAGCAAATAATTTTTGACGTTTTCGGTCCGAAGTATGTCAGAAAATCTGCACAAGATCCCAAGTCCGTATCCGTACCGTCTGAGGAAATTATGAAAAAAATTTCGAAATGTCTAACCAAATTCTGTACGAATTCTGACGAATTTTCCAGAAAAATTCTAAAGGAATTTTCGACACGTCTAGACTCGTCTGAACAATGTCGGAAAAATATCTGACAAAACATCAGAAAATTTTCCGATTTATCTGATACTTTTTGCGGCTTCATGAAAAACGGCCTCAAACCAAAAATGAAAATGACCCTAAAGTTTTGTATTGAAATCAACAACACTAACTTCGGGGCCTTTTTTCCTATTTTTGGGGCCATTTTTTATTATTTAAATTGGGAGCATTTTTCCTATATTTTGGGTCCATTTTTCATTTGTAAATTTGTAACTGAAAAATTACCCAAAAAAGGCAACATTTGGGGCCATTTTTCGGCACAGTGCCATAATAGCATATGCCATATGCTTCTCAATACTGTTGGGCAAAAACACCATACGCAAAAAGTGGATATATGAAAAATAAAGCCATATTTTATTAGTTATTGTCATTATAATCTGCCTTCAGGCGGTCTTGACGAAGGATTTTATTAGCTCGAAGAGCGATTTCGCTGAACAAAGATTTTTGCATAGCCGGCCTTCGGGCGGGCTTATGGATTTTTTCCTCTAGGTGTATCGGAAGGGGGGCTTCGCTGAGTAAAGATTTTTGCATAGCTAGTCTTCCACCGAGCTTAAGAGTTGTTCTTTCTCTGCATATCGAAAAGTGGCTATGCAAAAATCCTTACTTAACGAAGCTGCTTACCGATATACCTAGAGGAAAAACCCTTAAGCCCCGCCAAAAGCCGGCTATGCTAAAATCCTTACCCAGCGAAGCTGCTTTTCGATATACCTAGAGGAAAAAGGCCTTAAGCAAAAAGCTTTACTCTGCGAAGCTGCTTTTCGATATACCTAGAGAAAAATATTCTTAAGCCCGGCTAAAGGCCGGCTATGCAAAAATATTTATTCAGCGAAGCC
The DNA here is from genome assembly GCA_956483635.1 of Panzeria rudis. NCBI lineage: Eukaryota > Metazoa > Arthropoda > Insecta > Diptera > Tachinidae > Panzeria > Panzeria rudis. The sequence continues at coordinate 189,928,173 of OY101448.1, forward strand.
GCTTTTCGATATACCTAGAGGAAAAAACTCTTAAGCACGGCCGGAGGCCCTCTATGCAAAAATCTTTACTCAGCGATGCCGCTTTTCGATATACTAAGAGGAAAAAATCTTTTAGCCCGTCCAAAGGCCGGATATGCAGAAATATTTCCTCAGCTCATTGTACGAAAAATTGGCCCAAAATAAGAAAAATCACCCTAAATTAAAAAATTAAAAATTACCCCAAATAAATAAAAAAAATGAAATTTTTCTTACTTGAGGAAAAATGTCACCAATGAAAACTGGCCCCAAACTGAAAAATGGCTCCAAATATTTTCTATTGCAAACAACAACAACAGTTGTTGGGGCCATTTTTCCTATTTTGAGTCCATTTTTCATTTTTGGTTTGGGGTCATTTTTCATTGGGGCCATTTTTCAAGGAGCCACTTTCTGCAACCTGTCGTATTAATGTCGGCGAAAAGTCTGGACTAATATTAGAAATTTATCAGAATTGTCGTTTAAGATTCTTCGAGCATTTTGTTGCTGCTTAGCCAGCTCATCAGAATACGTTTACCCATATTTTCTTATTTCAAAAATTCAAATATTTGTGCACATACTCTCAAGAGATAAATGAGAATTATTACGAAAACTAAAATCAGACAATGTGCAGAAGTAACTGCTAAAAGTCGTAAGACTTTGGTCAAAAAATATGCAGACTATTCTGTTAAATGTCTTAAGGGAAATTTAATTGCTTTCGGATAATACAGAAACTAGCCTTTTTATAAGAGAAGTAACACAATCAAGCAACTAATGCCTATCAGTTAAGTAATTAAGGTGTTATCTTCTTTGGGAAATAGATAGTGTAGAGAGAACTGGTGGTGAAGTGGCAGAGAGATAGAAAGCTTAATTCATTTACAACTCTGCTATTGCGCGTTTTTTTTTCTTGTAGAGCATTGATGCAGCCTCTCTGGAGTCAAGTAGAGGCATTAATTTGTTTAAGCTGTGTAGCCATTTATTAGTTATTTTACTTCGCCGACGGTTCTGCTACAATACGGACGAAGGAGGGTGCTGTGAAGTGTATTAGGATATGTTAGTATTACTCGCTGCCGGTACTGCCAAAGTGATCAGAGCTATGCCTTTATCACTTTAACAGTCCAACAACAACCAACACAATAACACATCAATGCACATCAGAAACATGATGTTGTTGGTTTGCTTGAAACTAGTCTTGAACTCAAGACCTTAGGGTTTGTAGTCAAACGCGCTAAACATTCAGCCAACAGCACAGTCTGATATCAATCGAAAAATATATCAGAAAATGTGCAGAAACGTCGTACCAGAAAACTGTCGACTACTCTGCCAAAAGTCTGAGGGACAGCTCGGTAAAGTCTCAGATTTTTTATGACGTTAGACATATCGGCAAAAAAAATTTCCTGGGTATGTAGTTCATATATTTAACATTTTTTCTCTATGTCTTTGGTATACATGCATAAAAACTATATTAAAATGATGTGCATTTTAAGTTAATGGATCGACAGTTGAAATTCAAATGTTTTTTTTTCATGTTAAATACAAAGGTTAGCTAAGCCTATTTGCAATACATTGTGACGTTGATATAAGTATATCAATGGATCTGCAAAAAAATAGATGTCCCTTTTATGCAATTGGAAGAGACTTCAGACACGTGCTTCTTGGTCTCACTATTTCTTTAAAAAACATTTACTGCCTGTCCTACGATGTCGAAAGAATTACTTTATTGTACAGTCAGCGAATCTCATGGCGAACATTGATGCTCAGCCATATGTTCGGGCATCGATGGCAGAGCATGGACGAAACATGGACATGAGCGGTCTACATTAGCCATATGCGATGTCCGACATGATGTTCATACCAACTTCATGGCTAATGTAGACCCCCAGTTAGAGATGGTTGATATATTTCCGAAATATTTTGATTCTGCCCCACTGGTATTGTTCTTATATTTTATTAAAATTAAAATTGGTATGTTTTCACTAAATATGTTGTAACTTTCTCATATTCACAATTTTACTCTTAATACGTTAGAAAAAATTTTCTTTAAGATATAGGTAAAAAAATTTTAGATTATTTTTTTTTTGCCTTAATGGAGCGACTTAAAATGGTGAATTTTTAACAAAACCTAAAAAATTCAAATATATTTCAAATCTTAATTCTTAATAAGATGAATGATTTTTGAATTTGAATGAATTTTGATCCGATTATTGCGGTATAATATAATATGTATTGGCTGAAAGAGGAAAACATATCTATGAAACTGTGCAAAATGTGTATGACTCCAATGAACCGTTCATAAGTTTTTCGCGAATATTCGAAAACGCTTCTGAAGAAAAATAAATGAATTTCATATGCGTGTTCAGCAGCCCAAAATTATTATAAAAACAAATTTTTTTTAGGTTCATTTTATTTTGTTGCGTAGTGTAATCGGCCCATCTGTTTTGTAATATGTGTATTCGTAAGAACATTTTCAGTGAATGCCTCATTAAACTTATGAGCCTGAAATCTTTACATCTTCCTGCATAGTTCTTCTTCTTAATTGTATATAATTTAATAATTTTCGCATAATTTCTACTCCCTTATCATTGATTGACCTATCTAATTACCAGGGAAACCGCAAATATGCAATTGCATGTTTTTTCCTGTGCGATGTATGTAGGCAGAAATAATATATGTATTTATACGTTTCAGAACTTTTTAAGAATTTTGGCATCGATTTCTTAGTGCATATTTTACCCTTTACAGCATGTTTTTGCATATTTTCCACTTAGTCGCATGTTTAGGGAATTTTTTCTATTTTTTTGTGGCATATTTGGCAGGCGTGGATCCAGCTTAAGCTTTTGGGAGGGGAACTTTTAAGTAAAACATACCATTTGGAAAACTTTCGCTTAGAAACTCAGTAGAAATGGGGAGGGGAAATATCCCTTTTTCCCCTCCCCTGTATCCACGCATGATGCTATGTCAAGTGTCTTCATTTTTGGTCCCATGACAATTTTCATCATTGTGAGATCAACCTTTACATCAGCTGTTCACCTTATCATCAATGGAATGCTTAAAACATATTTAAATTTTCTTTCTTTAACTTGTTTCAATTTTAGTTTTACTTTTTGTTATTTTATTTTTTCTTCTAATAACGGTCTTTGTACGAGGATCCTCAATTCATCGCATATTTATAAGCTGACACCTCTACCATTTAAGCCACGTCACAATCTAATATAACCATCGGCAGCAAAAAGTCAACATAAACATCATTAATGCGACATACTAATTGGTGACTAAGTGTCATCAATATGATGAAAAGTTGTCATAGTCTCGTTTGTTTCAATGTTTTGTCTGTGCATGTACGCTGTACTGGGTTAGTATTTAAAAAGACTTGTAGATTTATTATTAGCTCTGACATAGTAATAATGATGAGGGTACTACATCAATGCCATGTCATGTTTTTTAACTTTTTAAAAATGCGTTTAAACGCAAAAATAAAACAGTAAAATTTGTATTAAAATTACAAATTACAAGTGTTATAACATTATTTACTTTTTTCTTTTATACATAGTTTACACTTTAATAATTTATAATAACTGACATCGTATTGATGTCATTCTAGTCAATCCATGAAATCTATGATTACGTTTGTCATCAGTTTGATGTCTGTTTTCGTTTTATTGATGACATTTTTCATGTCATTGATGTTAGAGTTCTGATGACAGGGCGCCATCAATGCAAAAATACATTTTTCTATAAGTTACATTTAAAACAAAACCAAATTTTAGAATTTGTTTTTGTTTTATATGTAATTGTACGAAAGAAAAAAATAATTCTTTCGACATCGCAGGACAGACACTTATAATTTTGTAGTTAATTATTTTAAACAAAAACTTAACATAAGGTAATGATGACTAGACAAAATTTGCCAAAAACACACATAATATTTAGTAGTCTTTAGTAGACGCACACTTTCTCTGATTTAATTCTTTATTAATAAACTCATGTCACTATTTCGATAGTTGTCAATAGCATGGAATTAAAATTTATATAATTGTTTTTGTGATTTCTTATTATCGTGTGAGAGTAATTAATGAGCATTAATTTGTTTACCATTTGTTAATGCTTTTAAGCAAACATGCGCTAAAAACTTGCAAGCATTTGTAGGCTTTTATATCAGAACCGAATGATAACCAAAGAAATCATTTGCACAAGTACAAAATAATTAAAAATTTAAATTAAAAACCAAATCTAAAACAGAGAAATGAACAGAATGAAGGATGGGCCGGATAACAAGTCCAAAACAAAAAATGTGTAAAAATGGGACCTATCTGGCAGAATATACCCCGAGGGAAATTTGTGAAAATTTTTTTAAAATTTACTCGTCGTCTGACTTGTGAAAATGGTACTAGTGAAGGTAGGTAGATACCGTTACTGGTTCAAATAGAATATAACACTTAAATGGTATAAATCGAGGCCTATTAATTTTATAAGGCGACAACAGCGGCGAACTAAATTCGCCTTGCCAATTCGCTGGTATGTACGATGGATGTCAAACTTCATATTTGAAAAATATTGTTTAGTTTTTAATTCAAATTGTTAAGTTTTTGGAGTTTGACGTCCATCGTACAACAAAAAACGTCTGTTAGTTTTGTAGTTGCTGCCGCCGCGCTTCCACTTAGTAAAATTAATTCGCGTTTGTATAAATGTTCTAAAAATGTATAATAATTAGTGTTTTTCATTCGGGAAAAAATTCCCGGGATCCCGCACATTTTTCTTGAAATAAATCCCGGGAAAATTGTGCGGGAATTCCCGGGATTTTTTAAATATTACTATGACAATTTTTTTTTGTAAGCACCCATTTTCAGTGCTGCTATTATTTAGAAAAATATGTAAATCAAAGAAAAATTATGTATTTTTGAGCCCATTTTATTTGTATCATATGTTATTTGCACATTTTTGTGAAGAAATGAAAATGACAGATTGTCACTAAGTATACATAGCGAACATGTATTTTCTAAAAAAAAAATCAGATTAACATAGGTTTTTGCTCCCGTTGTATTTTACCCATATTTTCATAAAAATTTCGCTTTTAAACAAATCAATGTTCGCCATGAGATTCGCTGTCAACAACCATTTTTAAAAGAAAGAAAAGAGACAGAAATAAATTGTTATATATTCCATTTCTATTGCACTACCACCAAATACATTGATAAGGCAGAACATGGACATCGCACGTATTCACCACACCAAAGAAGTTGATGAATCTTTTGCAGTTGCTCTGCCGGCGTCATGTACATGTCATATTCAAGTCGATGGCTCGTGGAGACGTAGGGGTAACCCGATAGACCGATCAATATAAAATTTCACATGAAGATAGCGGAGGAGTGTTCTGATTTAATACAGGAAGATGAGCTTCACATATTGCTAACGAGCAAGTGTATGAAGTCCAAAGTAGTGCACTTTGGGCATGTAAAATTTTTCAACTCTTGTCGTTTCTCTGTTTCGCACTTAATTCTAAAAATTGTTTGTGTCCTTATAAGGTTCTAAAAAATATATTTATTTAAACAATTATCTTGTATACGAGTAGTTAGTTAGGTCTACACATTTTAAAATCACAATTATATCTCTGTTAGTTACACAACAAAATTTCTAACAATTTTTAATTTAAAAATAAAGAATGTTGAATTTTTTCACAAACCGTACATAAGGTTAAGGGCCTGTCCCACGATGTCGACAAGTCGATGTCGTTCTCTTATTAACATTGAAAACAATAATAAAAAATTTTAATTTGTTTTTGTTTTCAATATAAATAAGAGAACGACATCGACTTGTCGACATCGTGGGACAGGACCTAAATAAGACAATTGTACGAGTACACATCTTTGGTTACACAAATTCTGGAATATGCTTCCGTGGTTAAAATTCATATTAATAAAATAGAGTCCGCGCAAAAACTGTTTGGAATTCGAATTATAATATTTCACCTTATAAAAGTCTTATTAAGATTCCTACTCTAAAAAAAAATAGGAGAAAATATATGAATATTTTATTCATTACTAATTTATTTTGTGATATTATTGATTCAAAATTTTTGCGCCGTAAAATAGAACTTTTTGTGCCAATTCGTCCAATAAGGTATTATGTGCGTCCTAAGATTCAATACTTCCATTCTAACTGCGCAAAACTTTGATCCATTCCGAAGAATGTATGCAGTATTCAACAATTTATACATCTTATGCCAATGACATTAAAAGGATAATTTTATATTTATAAATTCTAATTTATACTCGTACTTTTTATTATTTAAAAATTGAATTACAAAATTTGTAATCTATTTAACATATTTTTAGTTTTACTAGCCTGTAAGATAATGCATTCATTCATACGCTGAATAAATAAATATATAAAACCCACAAAAAAAAAATAATAATAATATCAACCTCAACCATCCGTATAATGCGTATACGAGAATGTTAATGGCTTTAAGACAAAGTTGCTCTTCTTATTGAAACCCGAATAAATAATCATATTTATAGTGTGCTGAAATTATTTGTCATAAATACAAAATTTTTAGATGTGATAGAATTGTCGGTTTTTTAATAGCAGTTTCTAGTTTATATTCAGCTAAAAAGATAATTATGCAAAATACATTTGGTTCAGAAATAACAATTGTTGTTGTTGCAGATCGGTCAAGCAGCCCTTTTCTAGATCTTTAAGAGAACAGCATCGGCCATAAATTGAGCGGCAATGTAAAAAAACGCCTCAAGCCACTCTATTGAACTTCAACTAATACAAAAAATAAAAGACAGACTGAACAAGTGCATAAAATAAACAAATAAAAATAGCCAAATAAAAATAGAGAAAAAAATATGAGTTGAAAACAAACACTAATTTACACTAGTCTGCAGAAAAAATCGCCTTTATATAAAAATATGTGGAACGTACAAAGTTTAATGTGCTAAATTCAAATCCGCGTTCAGTTTTGTCTATCACGTAGTTTTTTTTTTAAATGGTTATGACCAGGGAAACCGCAAATAAGCAATTGTATGTTTTCTATTGTGCCATGTATGTAGGCGCAAATAAGATATTTGTACGTTTCAGAACTTTTTAAAAATTTTGGCATCGATTTTTTAGTGCATATTTTGCATACTTTACAGCATGTTTTTGCATATTTTACACTAAGTCGCATATTTAGGTAATTTTTTCTGGTTTTTGATGTGTAAACATCTATACGCTAGGGGGTAAAAATCTTTTTCACAATACAATCACAAATTTTGAGTAAGATTAATCTTACTAATAACGCGGTGTGAGCTGTGTATGAGTGTATTAGTGTAATCATACGGACAACAACAAGGACAGAAAAACTTAATAGCTGCATAGAAATACACTAACACTGGCAAAGGGAGTCTCAAGGTCAAACTCCTGCAGTAAGGTCGTACGTTTGTTGGTTGGTGCTGTGTTGCCGTGTTGCCGTGTTTTTGAATTGAGTGAGTATTTCGGCGTTGCCGTTTTTGATTTTTGCCGGGAACTTCTAGGATTTAGGGGATTTTGTGTCCAGTTTTTCGGGATTCAGACCCGGTTCGTCTCGGATTTTGAACCCGGGTTTTTTGCAACAAAAAAAACCGGGTTTTCGGTTTTACCGAATTTGTTGCTGAACTTGATGCGATATTTGGCTGACGGTTTATTGACTGCGTTTGTCTTTGACTGTTGGTTATTTTGCTGTTTAACTGCGGTAATTCCAACTGTTTTGTACGGGTATATTATTTTTTGCTGGTGGATAAATAATACTATTATTTATGTCTGCGGGGAAGCGGAAGGGTGATATGCCTGGTGGGAGTGAGTCAGAGGAGTCTGATGCGAAGCTTATCGGTTTGAGCGATTTGTAGGGTGTGGAGGAAGGTACGAGGGTGAAAAAGAAGCGCATGAAGCCCGGTTCGCCGAAGTTGAAACGGGTGAATGATGAGAAGAATGTTTCGGTAGAAGGTGAAATGTTTCATTACTAAATGTTTACACATCTCCCCTGTGATCGGACTCGCATTATTTATTTTTTTTTTGTTTTCCTGCATATTTTGGGTTTTTAAATTTTAATATGCATATTTACAAAAACAAAAAACAAAAAAAGTCTGTTTTGCCATCGAAAATTTTGAAATTTTTCCACATAAAATTTTTTTCTTTTGCGATTTTAAATTTTCTCATTCCATTTATTTCCAGTTTATTCACAGCTTTAAACATTTTCAATTATGTACTTTTAAGGATTTTTCAATTTTGTCGAGTTTGCTGGCTTATTTGCATTTCATACAAAAGCAAGACGAGAATAGTCGCATTTTGCGAATATGTAGCTATTTATACAATTTTGCTGATTTGTTCCTAATAGGAACTACAAAATATGTCTTGGTGCCCAACATTTTATATTCGGGCATATGAAAGGCCAGGCCATCATTATTAGATCGACTCCCGTACCCATAAGGAATTAGAATATATAGGTGTCATGCAATAACATCCAAGGAAATAGTGTCCATGGACGTTTTAAAGGCTGAAAAGGAGATAATGACCATAAAAAATGCAATGAAAGTTCAAGCAAATGGTAGAGCAGAGTGTAGATTGACTGCATAGCCGGGCTTTGGACGGCATTAATTGTTTTCTTCTCTGGTTATGTCAAATAGTGAAAACTGTAAAATTTACATTATTATCGTTAATCTGAGAGCTAAATGTGCTAGGAATAAAATAAGCGATAAATCATGAAAGTCGATGGGCAAATGATGATTTTATTTACAATTAAGTCAAGGAATTCAATTGATAAAAATCCCAATTGATCTGACTTAATTGTGAATAAAATCGATATTTGTCTATGGTATTTAATGATTAGGACAAAGCTTCCTAATTTTTTAATTAATTTTTGAAAATAAAAAAACAAAAGTTTAATTTTGCATGAACAATATTTTTTTCTCCGCTAATATTTGAATAACTCCGAGACAGTTGAAAATATATAAAAAAAATTATATATGGATGAGTTAAAGGCAATTTTACTCTGCAGTTTTTAGTGGTTTATTTATTCAAATCGGACAATTCGTTCTCGAGTTAGAGTGAAATATACTGATGTTACCTAGTGGAAATATTAGTCATGCCCATTAAAAAAATCTGTACGTAATAGAAAAAAACTGAAAAAAAATTTAAATTTAGGGTATTAAACTTTATATATATTTTTATTTAAAGAAGCGAAATAAATTTTTTTTGCAGAGCAGTGTTTCTCAAAGTATAAACAAAGGACGACGTATAAGCAAATGCAGATTTAAATTGAAATTAGAAAACCAAATGCAATAAAAATAAAAAACAAACAAGAAAGCAAACTAGCGAAAGTTTTGAGAAAAAAACAAATACATTTAATTATAATAGAATACAGCACCCATCAAACATTTTGACAATGTAATTTCCCAGCAAAAATTTTGATGGCAAAGTAATGAGTTAAAATGCTAATAAGTACAACCTTCACTACTTCTACTTTGACATTTTAACAAATTACTTTAACATTGCGATGTCATTGGAGGCAAGTACTTACCACATTGGGTGACAAATATTAAGTTAAAAATTTCAATATTTAAAAGTCATGGAATACACAAAACATAATAAAAAATTAATGTCTCTGCTAAGCATTGAACTCGTGCCATATTCAGTTATTATATTATTTTATGTCAAGTGTTTTTTAAGGGCTTAAAACTTGTTTTTACAAGCATGAGCACACTCACAATATTATGACAGTAACGGAATGTATTTTGTTCAAGAAGTATTCCGTGCAATCATTTTTAAAGGAATAAACATATAAAATTCTAGGCAATCTTATTTTTAACTGTTTCTAACATTCAATAAAAAAAACTAAATACACATTATACGGATTTTCTGTTGCTTTCAATATAGTCCGTTGTTTATGTTATAAGTACCAAACAAGTACATGCATAGAAATAACACACACACACAAATACTAAAAATATTCTGTACGTAAAATTAACAGAAATTGCAATTGAAATTATAGAAATACACATTTAAAATGTAGTGGTTAGTACGTTAGACTATTAAACGAGAGGTCACATGTTCAATTTCAGCCAAGACCATGCGTCTATTTTTATAATTTGTTATGTTAAATGCACAAAATTGAGTAAGTTTATGTTACTATGTTACATACTATGCTTTGACCAGATGGTTAATACGTTGGATTTCAAACCTGAACGAGCTTTGTTCGATTCTCAGTAGAAGTTAACATAACAAACAGTGAGTAAAAATATAAATTTAATAAAATAATAATACGAAATAGTAAGCCTCTTAACATTTAAAAATAAAAAAGCAAAAATCAATTATTTTTACGGAACTTGTGGTTGATTATTAAACAGTGAAAATAGCAGAAACAAGGAAACCTCTTTTATTTTTACGGAAGCTGCTATTAGTTCTTTTGACAGTGAAATTGATCCAAACAAATAAGGAATCATTATTTTGTATGGTTTTAAGTCTGTTAACTTTTTAACATTTAAAGTTGAATAAACTTTTTGTTAAACTTAAATGAAAAATAAGTAGACCGATTTTTAATTTATTTTATATTGCAATTTCAGTTAATTTTAAGTACGGAATATTTTGAGTGCACAATAAAAAAATAATCCATTTTGCTTTGAAAGGGGTTGAATTGCTGATTATCTGTATGATAAGCAGAGACACTACTACTTTTGCCAATAAGACAATAAATGACTTGTTTATTTAGTATTAATTGATTTAACTACTGCAAAGTAATACAGATGGTACATAGTTTGTGGAGAAAAGTATGTTGTTTGGTAGTGACAACACATGGCGGGGTTACTTTAGAGAACTGTAGAATTAAAGTATTCAAACTTCATTTAAGATCGATCATTATCAATTAGCATTTGTATAGTAAAAACTATCAGCAAAAAATCATTATGCTATTTAAACGTCGGTTTTCCAAAAAGGCCTAAATGTAAGTAAATTGTTTTGAATTCAAATTGATTACTAGGCTAAGGTTCCTAACATTATATTCAGAAAAAAACAGACATGATTAATATTCCAAGGAACAAGAGAAACATTAACAACAATTTAATTTTTTAACGTACACAGCAGAACACAGCAACGCTGCATCCAATACACTTCCATTCTCAATACTCAGGTGTATTTTGCCTTATCACCACTTGCGATGTGGCGCTCTCTTTTTCATTGGAACACTAATCATGCTTGATTCTTTTTTGATATAACGTTACGAACCTTAGTATAATAATCAATTTGAATTCATAAACAAATAAGTTCGAAATAATCATAGTAAATAATTAGTTTTTAAGTACGACAAAAGGGTAGTGAAGCAGACCGGAAAATCGAATCGCTAATAACAAAGAAATGTTCCGCCAATTCAATTCTTAAGGATATTAAAAGGTTCTTTGAAAGCAGCAGATTGATGTGGTTTGTTTTCCATCCAGATCGTAGCAAAATTAACATCCCACTTTGTTTGCTTAATCGATTTTCTAAAGCGTCTTTTATCATATTTTGTCTTTAACAGCATATTTTTTTGATACTTTGCTAAAAAAAAGAGGAAGCAAAATTGGAAAGTCATTTAAATTACAAAAAATAAATTAAGCGGAATCAAACACAAACCAAATAGTAACTAGAAATTTTAAACAGAAAGACGATTTAGCAGGTCTGCTAGACCAATATCTACAGTAGACAGTGATGCAAGAGAACTCATTTAAGCGATTGTTTTCAAATTTTGGGTTCAAAAAATAAATTTTCCAAAAAATATCTATTACATAAAGTAATTTTTTGAAAAAGTTTACTTTCAAAAAAGTGTACAGAAATACCTTTTACTTTGTTTAGAAGTACCTTATCCAAAAGTACCTCTTTCAAAAAGTACTTTTTGCAAACGAAAAAAATAATTTTTTAAACAATAAATATTAAAAAAAATTACATTAACCAAAAATAACTTTGCTAAAAAGAAAATCCAAAAAAAAAGTACTTTGCCAAAAAAGTACATATTCTAAAAAATAACTTTTTAATAAAACCTTTTTCAAAAAGTACCATTTTCAAAAAGACATTTTTCTAAAACTAGCTTTTTTAAACAGGAACTTTTTCAAAAACTACCTTTTCCAAAAATTACCTTATCCAAAAACTACCTTATCCAAAAGTAACTTTTCCAAAGTAGCTTTTTCAGAAGTACGAGTACCTTTTCCAAAAAGTACATTTTCCAAATTAAATGTACCTTTTCAAAATTTACCTGTTTCACAAAGACTCTTTTTCTATAAAGGTCATGCATATTTTCGTAAAAACATCCTCTTCAAAAATTTCCTCAAGAAAAGTACCTTTCCTGAACATAAATTTTCAAAAAATGCCAATTCAAAAACATTCTCGCTTAAGATGTGTACACTTCTAAAAAAAAGTACTGTTGCAAAGAAGCACATTTTGCAAAAAAAAATTAAATAGAAAAAAGATAAAAGTAACTCTATATATATAAAGAAGAAGCCACCAAGTTTCAACTTCCCGGTTTTTCAATTTTACAGTGATCAAAAGGTAATTGTTTAAATAATCACTTTGTCGAATGCTTATTTTAAGCAGATATGATATAATTTAAAAATAAATCTTTTTTTATTAGCTTTGAACCCGTTTTTTTTTTCTTTCTTAAAAGTACAAACGATTACTTGAATATTCCCCCACATGCCATTTCATGATCGTGTCTAAATTACTTAATATCAATGATTCAAATGTTATAAAAATTTACCCAATTTTTTGGATTAAGTGAATTCTTCGATATTTACCATCTTTCGTACATTTTTTAACCCTTCCAAAAACCCACATTTTATAAAATATTTTTCTATTGATTGGAAAGAGATCATATTAAAATACATATACATACTTATTAAGTATATCGATATACCTAAAAAAAATATACCCCTTATATATTAGAAGTTTCAAATATGTAATACCAAAACGTGTTTGAGGGCTTCATGAGGAGAGAAGAATACAATTTAAATTTCATTTCTAACTCATATTATATTTTTACTCTTTTTCGCCCCAGAAATATAAAAAGAAAGCACGGTGTCGTGGGACACAGGGTTGGAACTTAGTTCCTTACGTTATACTTAGCTTAGAAATTGCCCCATTCTTGAAAAAATATATAGCATTTATGTCCTTCAAGAGTCAGATCTAATGTTCTAAATTTCATTAAAATTGGTTATAGTTTCAGAGAGTCAGAAATTGCGCCTTACCTCCCCCGTCCCCTCCACATCGTGGTCCCATTTATTTAAATATATATTGCGTATGTGTCCTTCTAGACTCAGATCTGCCCATGTTTTAAATTTCATTAAAATTGGTTTGATAGTTTTGGAAGAGCAGAAATTGCCACTTACTACTCCCCTCATGGTCCTATTATTGAAGAAATATGTATATCACCTATATGTTCTTCAAGACTCAAATCTATCCATGTTTTAAATTTCATTTGAATTGGCCAGATAGTTTCGAAGAGGCAGAAATTTCCCCTCTACCCTCCACGTGCTTCTATTCTTGAAAAAATTTCTAGCCTATGTGCTTTTTGAATTTCATCAAAATGGGGTAGATACCCTGCGGTAAATGGAACTGGCACAAAACAAGTCACGTGACCGGTCTCCAGGTGGTAGGGACCAGTCCGAGTTCTAACACTTCCTATGAAGCGGACCAGCCACTTTTACATGGGGATGGCCTAGGATGGGGTTAATTGATACTTTGTATGCACCTTGTAACTTGTCTCTGAACTATCTTATGGAGTCCTAATCGGTGTAGAATAATATAGATTATATATAAATATTATTCCCAAATTCAGCTGTAATTATCGACTAATTTATTTTTTTATTGTTACAAATCCAAGTAGAAATTGTATTTTATTTTTAAGCGGTGTCTTTGATAGGATTCGAACCGACAACCTCCGGCATGACAGGCTAGTACACTACCCACTCGACCGCAGGGGAACTTATATTTCAATGTTATAAATACCAGTTAAGCTGGAGTTAATATCTGAATATAGTTACGGAACAGGTTCTTGAGTGGCATGGCAGTCTCATTGAAGGGAGACAATTAATATTATATAGATACTATGTGATAGGCCTTAGATCCAGGTGCATCGAATTTGTTCGGTGCCGTTTACTACAATACTAGCCGGAGCACCAACTAAATTGAGTGAAAATGGTTAATATCTGACCATTTACACAATATGTATTTTTTCACCATTCACTACTCATTATTTTTGGTACCAGTCTCATTTTCTCAAGTCATAGGATGAGTACTTTTGGATCATTTGTCACTAAATTTTCCACAGGGTAGTTTCACACAGGAAGACATTTTCCTCTACCTCCTCCCCTCGTGGTCCTAGTTTTGAAAAAATGTATAGCCTATGTCTTCTTTTAGACAAGATCTATCTATGTTTTGAATTTAATTAAAATGGGTTAGATAGTTTCTGAGAGGCAGAAATTTCCCCCTAGCATCCCTCGTGGCCATAGCTTAAAAAAACATATAACCTATGTGTCCTTCTAGACTTAAGTCTATCTATGGTCTAAATTTCATCAAAATCGATTCTGTGGTTTAGCCGTTAAAGCGCAACAAACAAAGGAAAGGGTAGATAGCAAAAACACATTCAGCTGTCACTGTCACGCACCACTTAGCCAAGTCACAAACCATTTAGCAAAGACGAAAGTCTAGTCCAAAAATTCCCAAAACCCCAGGAGTTTCCCGGCACTTCCCCGGAATGTTACGGCAACACTGAAAATCTAAAAATTCTGTAGCGGCAACACCATTATGATATGTAGTTGTGACCAGTTTTCGCGGACAGTATTTGTGACCTGTATTTTTTCATATTTACAAAAATTTTATTTTACCCACAAGCAATGATTTTTGTTATGTGCATGGCGCGCCATAAGGAACTAAAGTTCCACATCTAGATCCGGAGATATAAGGTTACCGAATTTACTAATTTTCATCTCATTTTATCATCCCATTAAATCATTTAATTAGGTACTAAATAAATACCGGCCAATTTAACTCTAACAAGTTGGCGCTATTTATGGCCCTTTTCACAATGTACAATTAAAAGTTAACGTGGTCTTTAACGGGAAGTTTTGTATGCCAAACTTGCCGTTAAACTACACGTTAACTTTTAATCATACATTGTGAAAAGGGCAGTTAATATAATAACATAATTTGGGACAATTAAAAATTGCCAATTAAATGAGTTCTCATAATGACAACACAAAGCAATTAGATTTGATTATTTGTTATTACATTTATAACGAATAAAAATGACAGGCGTCATATATCCTACGGCTACATATGCAAACAAATGAATTTTGCTGTAAGTTTATTTGGTTTTAGTTGCCTGTGCTGGTGTCATGTTGTTACAACCAACATTCATACATATAAGATTACAAATGGTATACAAATGATGTTTAATTATCACCGCATGTCACCACAATAAAAATATAGTAATAATACTTTTTTTTTCTTGTATCTATTTAACTAGACAATTGAGCAATAATGGGTTAGCGATAAGTGAAAAAATTAAAAGAAATGTTGATTAAATTTTATTTTGCAAGACAGATTGTTCTAAAACCCTTTTCCCCATCGCTGCTATTTTTAACCTATTGGCGAACATTTTGTAAAAAAAAATTACACACAAATTTTGGCACTAAGCAATTTATATTTCTTTCGCAAATGACAGAGTATTTTGTTTGGGGCATTCAAATTTTTGAAGCCGCGACATGTAAAGCGCCAATCCCACCCATTGTTTCTATCCCGCTAATTTTTTAATAATGCATATTAATTACAAACTAGGATCGCGCCCGATGGCCGGGTTTTTTTGTAATCTATTTTAGCAAAAAAGTATATTGTGCATATCTAGAGCAAAATACATTTTAAGCCATATGTTTAATCAGTATTGGTGGACAATACGATACTTAGAAGTTTACCACAAAATATTGTGTGGCCTATTTATATATAAGATTAATGAACACAAAGTTTGACAACATTTGTATTGGAGATGCCAAGTTCTCTCTCTCTCTCTATTCCGCTCATTTTATTTATGCACGTAGTGTTGGAAGACTGTTCTTGTTGCAGTCTCTTCATAAATGAAATGGTAATGGGTTTTTTCAGACATTAGCTTTAGCCAATTAATTAGCCATAAAAATTATGTGTTACTACCCAATCTCTGAAATAACAGAGCAACGTAGGTGCATATACACATTCAAAGTAAAATAACCTATGAAGTATGATGATATAAGGTCTCGTCCGAGACCAAAGTCGATAGAAAGTTAACCTCTGAAGGGTTTCTTTCGCGGTTCGACCAGTAACCGGTGCCACGGTAACCGGTAGACCCACAGATGACCTGCCTTCTAGAAGGTTAAGAGATGATACTCCCCATTAGCTATACCCTGTTGCTATGAGAATGGATGTGTTGGGCGACATCATCTGAGATGATATTCGCAAAAGGCATACTCTGTTCCTATTGTGATGGATGTGCTGGCGGGCTACGTCTTACCCTAAACATGTAGATGGATACTGTGACCGGTTCGCTCCGTAGTCCACGTAGTGGCTGTGGTTGCTACCAAAATCGCTGATAGAGGTGTTGGTTAAATGACAGATGCCCGACCAGTGCTAGTGGCTTGATGGAGTTTGGGCAACCATATACGTCTCTTTGTTCTATTTCTAAACCAACAGAAGCTGCATCAAGTAGTGCTTTGGCCAATATAGGTGTTGTATATCTTGTAGTAGACTTCTATATTCAGGTTATTCCTTTGTTAAGAGCATCGAGTAAGTTGCTGATGTAGTAAGATAAGAGTTTAGATATCTCAAACACTCTAGGAAGCTGTTTATGCATGGTTGGTTGTCCATGTACAAGATGTTGTAAAATGTGTATTCATTACAAGTCACACTGGTACCTTCGGGCATCCCTCGGCGTGGTGGCGAACACTCAACTGAACACAGTGATATGAGCACCGTCAGGTTATTCCATAAGGATGCTACTGACATTAATCTTGAACACAATTGTCCAGATCCAACGCCCGCGAGGGGCACGGTTCCACATCTTGGTTACTAACCATACCTTGGTGCTGTGCTTCCTAGGGGAAAGGGTAATGGGTGTTTTAGGACATTACCTTAACCCAATTAGCCGTAAAAATTATGTGTTACTACCCAATCTCCGAAATAACAGAGGAACGTATGGGCATATAAACATTCAAAGGAAGTAGAATAACCAATGATAGAAGGACGCGTCCGAGACCAAAGTCAATAGAAAGTTAACCTCTAAAGTGTTTCTTTCGCGGCTCGGCCAGTAACCATACACTTGTGCCACGGAAACCGGTAGTCCCACAGATGACCAGCCTTCTAGAAGGTTAAGAGATGATACTCGCCATTAGGTATATCCTGTTCCTATGGGATGGATGTGCTGGGCGACATCATCTGAGATGATGTTCGCAAAGGGCATACTATGTTCCTATTGGGATGGATGTGCTGGCGGGCTTCGTATTACCCGAAACATGTAGATCGATACTGTGACTTGTTCCCTCGATAGTCCACGTAGTCGCTGTTAAATGACTGATGCTCGACCAGTGCTAGTGGCTTGATGGAGTTTGGGCAACCATATAAGCCTCTTTGTTATATTTCTAAGCCAACAGAAGCTGCATCAAGTATTGCTTTATGATCGGATGCTGAAGAAGGCCAATATAGCTATTTTATATATTGTAGTAGACTTCTATCTTGCAGGTTATTCTTTTTTTAAGAGCATCTGCATCAAGTAAGCTGCTGATGTAGTAAGAGTTTAGATATCTCAAACACTCTAGCAAGCCCTTTATGCATGGTTGGCAGTCCATGTACAAGATGTTGCAACGTGTGTATTTCTTGCAAGTCACACAGGTACCTTCGGGCATCCCTCGGCGTGGTGGCGAATACTCAACTGCACACGTTCAGAATTCCTAGCCGAGTCCTTTTCATCGGCGGCGGCGGCGCGGACAATATTGGTAGGCGGCGGCGGCGTTTACAACGATGACTCGGCGGCGGCTTAAATGTCGGCTTGAATGAAAATATACTGAAAAAAATTTTAAAATAAAAAAATAAAAAAACAAAAGTCAATCGGCGCCTTGGGGAATAAGGACCGGCGGCGGCTATGACCACCGTCATGTTATTCCTTGAGGTTGCTATTGACATTAATCTTTAACACACTTGTCCAGATCCAACGTTCCGTTTCAAACCCAGCCCATCCCATTGAGATATCTGATGGGGTCGCCTACACCAATCTCCCGTATATGTTTACCTCGAAAATTTGTCTCTCAAAGTAGTGTAGTGCCAGGCACTCGCAGAGGAGGTTGAAAGCTGCCTCCTCCCTAACATGCTTTTGGCATCTGTGCAGAATGCATTGTAATAAACTAAAACCTGGCTAGCATATCTGCCGATCGCCCAGTTACCCGTAAATACTGCGATAAGTGTCGAAATGCCCTTTCGGTTCTTATTTATTAGTTTTACTGAACGGTTTTCATGACAGCATGGCCACATTTACTTAGTGACTTCACAAGTACTCAGCTTGAGCCATCTATCTTCAGCTTTCTAAGGACACTGCATGAAAATATTGCTCTTAATAGTGTCAAACAGCTTTGCGACCGATGCATGTCCAGTTCAACCGTGTGTTCATTACATATGGCCTGACGACTTAATCCGAATAGCATATCCTTACATTGACCAATTAGAATTGAAGAAGTACCGTACGATCTTAATCACACAAGTGCCAATTATCCTCTATTCGCTTCCCCTATATCTAGTATCTCAGCATGAAACATGTCAAGATTGTCCGAAAACGAAATCAATGATTTGCCCGACTAATCATATGTCGGATGATTTTAGGTTTACTGTGATGCCGAGAGAAAATCCCAGATATGTGTGTAGCAATTAGAAACTGTATACAAAGCCTTTCCTTCCTTTCCAAATTATTTTATACTGCAATAGGTTTATTGCGTTGGTCATTGCTCTTGAAATATGCGACTTATGGTATCTAAGTCTCCATCGTAAATACGTAATAACGAGGTCCATTCCTCACTGCTGCGTATACATTTTGTGGTTCCTTCTATGTTGGGATCCAATAGGATTTTATTTAGCATAGCATGGCTATCATTGTTCCTTGTGGTGTGTCTCTCCTGACAGACTTCTTGACTACCCCCACTTCTCTTTCAATTTCAACTGAGTTTGTAGTTAATTCAGCATTAACATCTCAAAAGTGTTTATTGGATGACATTTTTGTTTTCGAATATTTTAAGGGTTTCATCATCTTGACTTTTTCGTCAAGACTTTATGGAAAAGTAATATAAACGACACAAAAAAACATTTGGATCTTCTCGTCATCAGCAATATGTACGATATTCCCTTTTTTATTTACATATCAATTTAGTTGTAATTCATTTCATTTTGTCCTCTGCGCCTTTAAGTCGTTGTTAAAACAGGTTGGCAAATGCAGTCTTCTAGTTCAAATTAATTCCATATAAAAAATAGATGTGAAAAGTATAATATATATGTATATATATATATAAATACATATCTAAACTAGGTACAATATCTGAATATATTTACATTTAATAAAAAAAATAAAAGAAAATTCTCCATGTTCTTTATCTACAAAGAATAATTTCAAGATTTTCAAATTCATATTCTCCTAGTTCTCTTTTAAAAGATTACATTGCATTAATTGATTTTAACCTTATAGGCAACTTGGTATATTCAAGGCCACCAATCAGGCGCGGATCCAACTTAAGCCATTGGGGAGGGGGGCTGACTTTTAAATGAAACATACCATTTTGTAAAATTTCCTAAATGAAATAGAAATGAGGTATATTTTATTCGCTCTTAATACCCTTGCACCAATAATTTATATGACTTTGTATCAGGGACTGGTTTTGTTTTTAAATTCAGTTTATTTTTCATTTTAAATAAAATTTCGTTCTTTAACCGAATAGTTCGTTCGTAGTCTCTGGAGATGTCTTTCTTGCCACCTTCAAGGTGAACAAATTGAAACACTATTGCCTCCATCCTCCTTCCCGTAACCAATTTTCGAAGCTCCGGCACAATGCATTGCATGAGTACGGTTCATCCCCTGAGTGCAAGCCGAAAATAAAACTAACAGTGTTCCAAATAGATGAAAAAGCTTCTGTTGTTTGGGAAACTATCTCATTTGCATGGATGTTAATGTCTCTTAGAACCAAAGTTTGAGCGATCCTGTGAATTTGTACAAATCTGGAGACATCGTGGCTTAATGATTTCTGGTCGGTTGCATAGTTTACGCACCTACCTTGTACAACCAAGATATTCCGTGTTAGCACTCCAGCCGTCAGTTTCAATTTGTCAATGTCTGAATCTCTGGTTCAGATGCAGTGAACGATACTACACCCACCCCGTCCTATTGAAGTATACGATGAGGTCGCCTAAACCATTCACGATACTTTCGATAGATAGTCCAGTCTTCGAAACTTTATGTCTCGAAGAATGTAGTACCAGGAACTCGTAGAGAAGGTTGGAAGCCTCCTCTTCCCTAACTTGGCAGCTGTGACAGAATGCATTGTAATTAAGTCCTAGCCTGCCAGAATATGTGTCTGTCACACAGTTACCTGTCAACACTACGATAAGCCTCGGGATGTAATGTCATGATGGCATGGCCATATTTTCTCAGTGATCTCACAAGTACTCAGCTTGCCCTATCTGTCTTCAGCTCTCTAAGGATAGTGCATGAAAAGATTGTCCCTAATAGTGCCGAACAGCTTTGCGGCCGATTCTGTAATGAAGGTATCCACAACGGATTCAGTCGTGGGCAGTTTATCCGCCTGTATTTTGGCCGTCACTTTCAACTTGTCAATGATCAGATCACCTAAACGGTACTAGATCCACCCCGTCCCATTGAGATATCTGATGAGGTCGCCAAGACCAATCTTCGATACCTCCGATAGATAGTCCGGTATATATTTACCTCGAAACTTTGGGTCTCACAGAATATCGTGCCATGCACTCGCAGGGAAGGTTGAAAGCTGCCTCTTCCTCAAACTTACTCTTGGCAGCTGTGGCAGAATTCATTGTAAGGAAGTCTTATCCTGATAGAATATCTGCCAATTCCACAGTTACCCATGTGTTCTTACGAGTAATTGTTAGTTGTGCTGAACGTTTTTCATGATAGCATAGCTACATTTTCTTAGTTACCTTACAACTACTCAGGTCATCTGTCTTCAGTTATCTGAGGACAGTGCTTGCAAATATTGTTCTCAATAGTGCCGAACAGTTCTGCGACCGGTGTAGCATTGAAGGCATTCATAGCGGTTCCACTACTTAACCCGAGTAGCACATCCCTACATTATAAACAGATATGTTCATGATTAACGTCGGTACCTGCCATTATGGCCTAATCCGACGGTGTTCTCATAACGCAGAGTGAAGTTGAGTGTTCACCAGCACCCCCGAGTCACCCCGAAGGCACACCTGTGTGACTTGCAAGGTACACACAGGCAGCAACTTCTCATGCATGGTCACCCATCATGCATGAACACCTTGTTAGAGTGTTTGAGCTATCTAATCTCTGCTACATCAGCAGCTTACGCAATGTGCACAAGGTATCCGGGAAACCAGAAGCAAGCCAGGAAGTCTACACAATTGTGTAGACACCGCTATGCTAAATATTCCCCTTCTCCTACGCACAGAGCACTACCGATGCAGCCTCTGTTGGTTTAGCAACAGCACAAAGAGGCTTTTCGTTGGTGGACCGAAGTCCACGCCAGCCACTAGCACTGGGCAAGCATCAGTCTTTTAACCAACATCTTTCCCAGCGATTTTGGTAGCAACCACAGCCACCACGTGACCTCCCGAAGGAGACCTCACCAACAACCAGCCACAGAATCATCCTTCCTGTTGAGGGTAAGACGAAGTCCGCCACGAACATCATCCCAGATGATGTCGCTTAACGGCGAGCATCATCTCTTTAAACCTCTGGAAGGCAGGTCATCTGTGGGGCAACTGGTTCCCGTGGTACCAGTTCATGCTACTGGTAAAGAAAGCCTCAAAAGAAAACCCCTAGAGGTTAACTTTCTATTGACTTTGGTCTTAGGTGAAACCATAGGTGCCCTTCCACCTCCTTACTGGCTACACTCTAAAACACTTTTGTTGAAAATTAGGTCGATAATAGTCGGCAACACTTTACTGATTATTATCTACCTAAAATTACACACGCATTATTTTTGAACAAAATGTTTTTAGAAATATAAACAAAAAGCACAAGTGTGGTTGTTGATTGGGATAAGTGCCAAGTATGGTAAATTTCTAAGCCACCATAAAATAAGCTTAAAGCCAAGAAACATAGAGCTTTAATGCAATTGGTTTAATGCCAGATATTTACCGCTTGACTTTGGGGGCTGAGTAGCCTAGAGTATAGAGAGATCTGACGATGGGATTGTGGTTAATCCCGAAAACATCGATGTTCAGTTCGACCATTACAAAAGTCAAGAAATTGGTATTTGTACTTTTCAATTGCCACATGCTTTGAAAAATTATTTCTCAATAAAAAATTATTTAATTGTAAAAATTAAATTGAACGAACTTAAGCCTGAATAATAAATTTCTTTGGACAAAATGTTTTTACTAAAAAAAATTATTGGCTGCGTGCATGTTTGAACCGCGACCTCCTGACTGATAGTCTGACGTATCTAACATTCAGCCATAGCCGTATTATACCTTATGTTAAATTTTTTCCACTTGGACTAAATATGTTAAATTTGAAAGGGTTTTTCTTTAATAAAATAACTACAAAATCGATGTAATTTTAGACAAGGAGAAATTTTCAACACAAATTTAGACAATATATGATCGTAAATTTGAAGTAATGTTTTAGAGTGTAGCGTAGGCAAGCCTACTTCCTTAAATAAATATATGCACGCCCGTTGCTCTGTTTCTAGAGATTGGGTAGTACACATAAGTTTTAGGGGTAATTGGCCAAAGGTAATGTCAGCAAAAACCAATTACCCTAACCCCAGAAAGCACAACATCAAGGCTATCGTTATCACCAAGATGTATAAACCGTGCTCCCCGGGGGGACATTATAAACAATTAGAACTATTCACCAATAATTTCCTTCCTTTGCACTTCATTGCTCATTGCTCTAAAAATCTGAGACAGCCGTTATGGTCTCTGAGGCAGCCGTTATGGAATAACTCAGTTTGATGTCCATACCTCAATGCTGAGTCTGATTAATTTATGGTGCCTTCTCTGTTGAGAACCAATAAGATTTTATTTATCATTAATTAGCATACCATCATCGCCGATATCATCCTACCTTGTAGTGTGGCTTTCCTGACTGCCCCCGCTCTTTTTAAATTTCGATTGAGTTTATAGTTAAGGCAGCATTAGCAAAGCAAAAGTATTTTTCCAATCACATTCTTGTTGTTGCATATTTTAAGGAATTCATCATCTTAATTCATTTTCTCAAGAATTGGTATATTGAAAAGTAATATATACAATAAAAAAAAAGCATTTGGACCTTATTTTCATCAGCTATATTAAAGCAATATGTACGACATTCCCTTTATTTGTATGTGTTCCACTTGTTCAACTGTATGAGTTTCTCAAAATAATTGCCTCAATTAATGTCAAGTTGTGAATCCTTATTAATTTTTTTGTTGTTATGTATGTAGTTATTCACATGTTTGTATGTTAGTATTTGACCTCTTCAATTTATATTTTTTTTATTCTATCAAAATAAAAGAAGCAAATATAATCTTATCAATTGACAACAGCACAAATAAGAATTCTAACGTTTAAAGTTAACTCAGATATCCACACAAGTATCAGCTGGAAACGCTAGTAAAGTGGTGTACTCTTTTGCAGGTATGGAATTTTAAAATTACATTATCTCATAATTGTAGTGAAATTGTTGGGGAGTTTTTGGGGGATTTTTACACGAAGAACTCTTCGGCATTCAGGGGGAAGATATTTATAAATTCATAGTATGACGCGTTAAATTCTGTTGTCAGTGGTTGTCAAGAATTCACTTAGATGGCCCAAGCAATTTTGAAAGAGTAAGGATTGACTCAGGATATATATAAGTAGTTTCGACATATGGGGCCAGATTCCGCAACGATGAATTCTGAAGTGTTCACCAATTTCAGCCAGCAAAATAAAATACTCCGTACGATTACAGCAGCCCCATGGTATGTCAGAAACAAGCGAATTCATAAAGATCTAGATGTGCCGCTGGTTAAGACAGTGTTTTCTAAACACGTGACAAACTACATAAAAAGACTTGAGTTGCACCCAAATCCCCTAGCCCGAAACATCATTAACTTTAGAGGCCACACTCGGCTGAGAAGGAGGGACACTCTTGCTCTCAGCCGAACACGAGAGACGTAAACAACCAAACAACCAACCGCTTAAACAAATATTTTTGTCTGGCACTGGCTGGACTTAAAAATTAAAATTTTAGAGTTAAGATTTGATTACAATAAATAAATACATATAACCGAAAAAAAAACCAATTTCAGCGTTCACTTTTGATATGTGCACTAGACTTGTGCGGCTCCTGAACGAACTAGTTCAATTGAATCATTCATTCAATTGAGCGAAGTAAAACGCTCACTTTTCTGAGCGTTTTTAGCTCAGTGAAAGACATAAGGCGAATTTAAGTTGAATGTTTCATCTTTCTTTCTTTCTTTCTTTCTTTCTTTCTTTCTTTCTTTCTTTCTTTCTTTCTTTCTTTCTTGTGTCTGCTGTTTCATAGTTCACGGCGAACTACAAATAGTGGCGCCATTGCCGAATATGCCTTGAAAACATCCAGTACAAGAACCAAGGACCGAAAAATTTCTTAGACTAAAACCTAACACATGCAAAAACCTAATTCACACACCTTTTGAAGAAAATATCTTTTTTTAGTACACATTACATTTTTTTAGCACAATGGAAACTTTTTCTTGCTCCCATTTCTAAAGTCGATTTTTTTTATTTATATAATATTTATTTACTTTCTTCATTTCTTGTCATTCTTATTATTTATAATGTATATAATATTATAAATTATATTATTATTTATAATGTTATCAAAACAAACAAGCAAATTTTTACTACCAACTAAATATTATAAATACCAAGGTAGATCAATAAGGTATAGTCATCGGCGAATTGATACAACAAAGCAACATTTTTGTTCAAGCAATTGTCAAAACAAATTAACGAATTTACATTAAAATTTTTTCAATTTATTTAAATAAAAAAAAATTTATAAGGAAAGTTTGAAAAATCAGCTGTGCTGATAACGCCACCTGTTATGAATTCGCCTTGATAAATACACAAAAAAAGAGTCACCAGGTGCGCACAAGCCATATTGTTTGAGGCTGTGCTGTCAATTTTACTTGTTATGAATTCGCCTTGATGATATGTTTCTTTAGCAATTTGCCTTGTAAACAAGTGAGCTAACTGAGCTACTGAGCGAACTAAGTGAAATAGTTCAGTAAAGTGAGCTAAGCGGAAAAGAGCACTCACTCAAAAGAGCTGATAACCACAACTCTAATGTACACCCGCAACGGTGATAATGTATTATTCTGCCGGTTATAGTGCACACTAGAGCCTAAATTTTTTCACTGGAAAAAGTGCGGTGACTTTTTTGTTTTTAAGTGTTCACTGGTTAAAAAAATCATCGTTGCGGATTCCAGCCCCTGGAGTCTATTTTAGTTCCATCAGAAACTCTTCTTGAATCCGCCATGCTTTTGAAAATTGACACCGTTCATATGATTCGTATGAGTCAAGCATGATCGTGAGTAGCGTTTTGTTTGAACCACGACGAGATTGACTGCGATCTCCCGACTACAAAACAAGCTCATTACAATTAAAGTTATGTATCACTTTAAAGCTCTACACGCCAAAAAAAACACCCTGTATCTTTGATTTACCACTCAATTACAAATTATGAATGTAATTCAAATATTCACGAGAACTTAATAGTGAGAAACTATTGAATTAAATTCAAAATTTACTGATTGATCAGCAATTTTTGTGACAAGAAAATTCTGGGTGGTACCCGTATTCATTACTCATGTGATAAAAAACAGTGGGACTAAAAACAAAAAAGTAAAAAAGCGAGAAAATTTTTAATATAGCAGAATAATTTTGCATATTAAAATTTTAAAAGTTAATTAATACGCGGGACCAGTTTTTGTAATGCAGTTTATATTCACATTATAAATGATATTTTGACAAAACGTATACTATTTTAAAGATATTTATTGACTGATGTGCACAATCTATATTTTGTCGAAATCGGTTCAGTATTATGGGAGCTATAACCATTTAAAGTTACTACTAATACATGCGCAAATAGTACACAAAACATACAAGTGTGTTTGTAGATTTTGGAAAGGAAATAACCATACAAAAATTGTTCTTTTCTTCGAATTGGTGTTATTGTAGGAGACTAAAAAAGGAGAGGAGATTTTAATAAATTTACTAAGCTTATTTGAAGAAATTTTGTATTTGTGTTTTACCGTTGTTTTTAATTTCAGTGTAGGAAAGTTGTTGTATCATTAATTAATCATAGTTGCTATTTCCTACTGAGCTGCATTGGGATTATTTTTCTGTTTGTTTTTCACAGTCAGCAAAAACTTTTGGGATTTTCGTAATCGGTAGTACTTTATTAATGGGTTACAAGGTAATAAGTGGTACTTATTTATCTTATTACTATGCTTCAAATTAGAACTACTACCGAATTCTTAATAAAATTAGTACGTATTTTTCTCATTATCTGAAAATAGTTACAATATGTTGATATGTATTAAAGTCAACATGTGTTTGTATATGAAAAATAATTTTTGTCGCTTAAACTTATAAGTCAACAATAGCTGAGTGGGTAAAGTTCTTGTCTTCAAATCTGAATGAGCACAGGTTCGTATCTAGGGTTGCCAGATCCAAATAGTACTTTAGCTTAACATTCGATTAAAATCAGCTTGATTTCCAAAATAGAACTTGACACACTAAAATATTTATGTAATGTGAAGTTTACTAAACAGTCTAAATAAAGAGTATTGCAGACATAACATAAATAATATAAAAACCTACAATGTAAGAAACTGTCAAAAGACAGGTCGCGTGACTGGTTCCCAAGGATTAGAAACCAGTTCGAGTTCCGGAACTTTATATGAATGGTACCGGTATCTTAAACATTGCGTTGTCATTGGAGGTCAATTGACATAATTAAGACACTCAGTGACAGGTTCTACTTTAAACAAATATTTTTGGTTTGTATAGCGGGGGTATTTTGCTAACATTTTTTATACACATTTGTGATGTGGTGTCTCTTCACCGGTCACGACTCAGAAACATTTTGTAACATTCCCATTTTCACCAGTCATGGGACAAGTACGTTCAAAACGATTGGTACAACATTTACCGCAGGGTGATTATTGAGGGATTATTAGCAAGTTCCTATGCGCTTTTCGCTGGGGCTAATGCAGATCATTAGGGAACTTCTACCCAAAAATCTCATAGAAATTTAAATTAATATGAAACTCAAAACATGAGCTCCATAATCAATCACGTTTTTTATTTTCTTACTTTACCATTTACAGGCTTGAGCTTTCGGTGGGGGAGCTTTTAACTGACATACTATTTTGCAAAATTTTTTGCAACTATTTTTAGAAACTCAATAGAAATGAGGTATATTTTTTTCGGTTTGGGATGGAAATATCCCATTTTCCGCCCCCTGTATCCGCGCCCGACCATTTGCTACATTTGCTACTTGTGTCCAAATTAAACGACTTTTAACACCGCATTAGTCACAGTGTGTCAACATTTTTTTGGAGTTTGCCCACGAAATCTTGCCATATCCCACGAAAACAAGTAAAATCTGTTCTTTGCTAGAAAACATATCACACGATGCAAACAAAATTTGCATAATTTTTTTCCGAAAAGAAAAGTATTCTAATAACCATTTTAAAGGAAATGGTTTTTAAAATGAATGAAATAAATATTAAAGCAAAATATATGTATGTGTGTATATATAAGTATATCTGTATGTACTCGCAAATAAATAAAAAGTGAATAAAAACGACTGCATAGAAACATAAAAAAGTCTTAAGTGGAGTGGCTCTTGGTAGTTTAAACAAAATAAATCAGAAAGAAGCATTTACAGTCTTAATATGTAATTGTATCATTTTGCGTCACGAAACATAAAAAATCTTGGCATTCTATCGGCTTCTTTTGTTTAATCAAAATATAATATTTGCATTTGTATGTTTGTTATACTGGATGGTGTGATGGTATTTGGGCTAATAGATACTAAGCGTTATAGAAGGGAAAGGAAGCCTTGATAAGACACTTTTAAATAGTAAAGAATAGGAAGCCCTTGCAGAAAGGATCGCATGGAGCTTCCAAGATGTCAACATCGATGCTTCGATTTTTCAAATGGAGAAAAGTTTTCCATATACATAGTGACCGCTTTCTATAAAACTTCAGACTTTGAAATGATTCACAGAGTTTTTAGGGAAAATTGTACAATTTTTCCATCGTTATTCAAAAAAACATTATTAAAAAAAACGAAAACAACGACCCAAAGAATCGTCCTGCGATTACTGCCAGCAAACTGCGCTCCATAGTCTTGTGGAGACAAGCATCATCTGTTTAGCATCAGAATGATATCCGCTAGCGTTCCTGACTCTTCAGGAGTGAAGTCAACTGGTTCCCGTGCTAATATTGTATTAATGGCACAAAAGATCCATTAGGTGTCGCAGTGCCGGTCTTTTGGCCAGATCTTTCCCCTAATATTGTGTTAAGTCGTTGGAAAAGTTATTCTTCTTCCAGCTTTAGGCTCGGTTCATGAGCTAGATAATGGTACACCGCTGTATCCCAGATAGTGATAAATCAAAGTGTAAAAAATTAAGTCTTCACCCAAGCAGAGATTACTATTATGTATAGGATCTTTTGTGCAGCTCAGATGGTTACTAAAGCAGATTAAGGGTACGCATAAAGCCCATTATTCTGCTTGCAAATTATTCACTTGAAAAGATTAGGATTTGTCAAAAAAAACTTCATTCTGTGCATCATTAACCACCGGACAGGCACAGAGAATGTGTTCCGGTGCCTCTTTTTTAGTTTTACAGTCTGTACAATTTTATCTTAGCTATCAAGAATAAATTGGTGTCATCTGATATCACAGTGTAGGTTTTAGGATTTCTTTTTTAAATAACGTAATGAACCGTTTTGCTTGTCTTAGACTGTGAATATGCTTCCCAATGGCGACTAAATTGAATCTGAGCCCAGGAACTATTTTGCATTTCGACATATCCTCGTGAGATGCCCAAGAAATCTATGAATGAGTCCTATGAATCTACGTTGGGCTCCTCTATTGCCTTCACAATCGACCTGTTCGTTTCCAGTATGGCCTTCATGGCCATGCGCCCAGAGCGCCAAGTTCATTACGAGACGTAAAACAGCGCATGGCAAATTCCGACCTTATCTCACAAGAGATTAAATCCTTGAGTGCTGCCAGACTATCTGACATCAAATAGATTCGAATTCTCCTCAAATATTCTTTAGCTCAAATGAGGATGGCATAGGCTTCCGCCTGGAAAATCGTGGGGTATTTACCCATGATAAGAGCCCTTTGAAAATTATGGCCGTATATCCCTGCCCCCGTTTCACCATTTTTCTACTTCGAGCCGTCAGAGTACTAAATCTTGTCAGTATCTTCGTACCATGGAGTGTGGTTCAACCATTGGCTCCCTCCACGAACAAGAACATCCAAATTTTTGTTCAAGACTAATGTGGATTGTATTTAATCATTCATTCTGACATATGGGTACTTCACAAAATATCTTGATATTTTCATGTGCCCCACCACATCTCCGGATTTTATAATGGAGATATCTGCTAAGTGGCGTGCACTCTTGCAGACCTCCTCCTTCACCATAGTGTGCACAGGGGAGTGTGCAGAATAGCACCCAGGGCATATGTAGGACGGGTAGAGTTGTCAAAACCGGGCTTAGAACTATTCGAAAAATCGGTTTTTATCTATTTTTCTGGTTTTCTTAACCCGATTTTTTAAAAGTTACGGTTTTCGAGTTATTCGATAAACCGAGTTTTCAGTGTCGATGTATTCGACATGTTCGAATATTTTCCATTTTAAAGTATACCATATTTAAACGTTTTTTTACTACAATACTTAAATTGAGTATTCAGCACTTTCTTTGTAATTTTTTTGTCATCATTTCATTATGAATGACAACATAAAGCAAAATTTGCAAAAAGTCAGCTGATTTGTGTTAATAAAAGTGTGGTATGGCGAAAAAAAAAATTTAAAGCATAGAGCGCTTTATATATTTATGAAAATTGTGCACAAACTCAGCTGTTGTGAACACTCAGAGGTTGTTATGTCAGATGTAAATGCACATGTTCGTGTGGAAGCAAAAATTATAAAGCGTCTGTAAATTGACAATTTTGACAAACAGGCGAAGTTACATATTTCTTACACACCTGACAAGCCATATGTAAAAAAAACATGCCGTATAAAGTCAACTTAAGCGCACAAATAGAGACTTTTTATTAAAGGACAAAGCCCTGCAGTATACCTTTATTTGACAGCAAAATAAGGCCCTGTAAAAAGGCTCTACTGTTCCTTTGGTTAGATGGATGCGTGTATTTGTATGTATTTATATGTAGAGTATAAATAAAATATACAAAAGACAATCATCACATCTTATACTTTTTTTCATTAAAATTTATGCAAAATCAATGCAATATGACAAATGGAAATAAAACTGCTGAAGATGTCACATTGTTGCAATTTTCTTATACAGAGTTTTCCGATAGGGATAAGTAGATTATATGTAGTGTTTTATTTGTTCCTTCGTTTTATTTTTCAGACAATAAATACAAATTGCCATAGGAAGTTACAGACGCGAGCAACACTGTCTCGGCACTGTCGAAAACATCGGACAGTCACAACGGACACAACATTTATATCAACCGGACACAACATTTATATCAACCGGGCACAAACATTTATATCAACCAATTATTATTTTTATTTTCTCGCCGAAATTGAATATAAAAGGTTCTAGCTAGAAGGCGTTACATGCAACACAGCTGATGTTACAGCTAATGATGTCATACTCTCTGCTTTGATTGGATCTACGAGCAGATATAATATCAATCTACCAACTAGCCTAACTGACCACACAAATTAAAGAAAAAGTTTT
The DNA here is from genome assembly GCA_956483635.1 of Panzeria rudis. Classification (NCBI taxonomy): domain Eukaryota; kingdom Metazoa; phylum Arthropoda; class Insecta; order Diptera; family Tachinidae; genus Panzeria; species Panzeria rudis. The sequence goes on from OY101448.1 coordinate 189,959,414, forward strand.
TGATATTAATTTTTAGCATCTACCCGATCCTATTGGTAAACTGCATGTGTACATATTTATATGCAATTCATTATACATATGTGTATGTTTTATATGAAAAATTTCATACATTGCACCCTGAACTGTGAAGCATTAATGAATGGAAACTGCGTTTGAAGCTTTTTAATAAGAAGTAAAATATTTCAGTAGAATGAAATCGTTATCTCCATTAATTTACTACTAATTTATTTGGAGCAAGATTTTTTACAAAATTAAAAAGAAATCATTTGGTCGATTATTCTTTATTATAAAAATATCCCATAATAATTATATTTCATTCTGAAACACCAAATTTCTATAGCTCTGTGTCATTTGTAATCATGGATAATAATGGTATTAGGGTATCCGAAGCTAATGATATTTTTAAAGATATTTGGCTTTGAATTTCCGGTAATATCTCCGGTAATATCATAGCCAAAATTTTCAAAATATTAACAATACCTGAATAAAATAAACCTTATTTTCTTTATCTATTTATAAACTTTACACCAAGTTTAAATTCATTAAAATCGAATAATATTTGTAAAAGTTATGAGCCCGACAAGGTTTTTCATGCCTGAGGAAGTCAACTTTGACAGCCTGTATGTAGGTCAATGTGTGTTTCAACAGGGTTGTCCAAATTTCAACATTCTTAAAGCTTGGGCCATCCTCTATAATTTTTACACACAACGTTTTGTAATCGGCTCGTAAGTTCCAAAGATACAAGTTTAGTACCTTTTTTCCAATTGTGCACCGTTCCGTTCAACTCCAAAATATAATCAGCTCTTTACCTTAAGAATAGGATATTCATTTTACTCGACTTTTCCATTGTTCGATTAATCAATTAATCGAAATTGAGTTTTTTAAATTAATCCAACAATCGAGTAACATTTGTATTTCGTTCGAGTTATTCGACTAAGCTTTATTGCTAAAAATGATTCGAGTTAATCGGAAAAAGAATTTTTTTAGCACATTTTTGTGAACAAACATAAAACAAATCAAAATTTTTCGCGTTTTATATATTTTACTAATGAAAACAAAAGAAAAAATATTTCGTGCAGTCTATTAGTATGAAATAACTTTTGAATTGAATGGCAAATTTCACATAATTTCAAAAATTTATTAAGAAATCTACAAAAATTTAATCAAAATAATTCTTGCAAAAAAAAAACTACTACAAAATAGGTGTGGCACAGCCCCCATATTATATCATCATGTACTTGTACGAGAACTAATTGTGTGTGCGAAGTTTCACAAGAATCGGTTAAGTAGAAGTAGTTAAAATGAATATTTACTTTTCATGGGCGTGGCGCTGCTCACTTTTCTAACCACAATGATGTATTGTAACGATAACTAAATGTGTATGCAAAGTTTCATAAGAATCGGTTAAGTAGAAGTAGTTAAAATTAATATTTACTTTTCATGGGCGTGGCGCTGCCCACTTTTCTAACCACAATGATGTATTGTAACGATAACTAAATGTGTATGCAAAGTTTCACAAGAATCGGTTAAGTAGAAGTAGTTAAAATTAATATTTACTTTTCATGGGCGTGGCGCTGCCTACTTTTCTAACCACAATGGTGTATTGTAATGATAACTAAATGTGTATACAAAGTTTCATAAGAATCGGTTAAGTAGAAGTAGTTAAAATGCATATTTACTTTTCATGGGCGTGGCACTGCCCACTTTTTTAAACATAATTTTGTGTTGTAACGATAACTAAAGGTGTATGCAAAGTTTCATAAGAATCGGTTTAGTAGAAGTTGTTGAAAAATAATATTTACTTTTCATGGGCGTGGTACTGCCCACATTTTTAATCATGATGTAGTATTCAAACAGAAACTGAATATGTGTGCAAAGTTTCATAAGAATCGGTTGCGTGGAAATAGTTGAAAACTAATGTGAATTTACTTTGTATCTTTGTATGAGCGTGACCCTACCGAATTTTTCAACGGGGCCAATCTGGAAGCACATCCTTTTAAATAAAGAAAAAAAATCAGAAATCGGTTCATAAATGGCGAAGTTTTGAGGAAACATACATAAAAAAATACATGACGAATTGATAACCTTTCTCCTTTTTTTGAAGTCGGTTAAAAAAGAAAATTTACGTAACATTTTTTAGTCGAGTTATTCGATTAATCGAGCTAAATTACTCAAATAAATTTTTACTTGAAATTGAAATTTTTTGCTTCATCGAACATTATTTGACTTCAGTTATTCGATTAATCGGGCAAACATTATTCAAGTGAATACCCTACTAAAGAAACTTCGCTAATTACTAAAAAATATATGTCTTATGATTTGTTTGCGATTTTGGAACGACTTTTACAAATTATCTAAATAACCGCGATAAAAAGTTTATTATCGAAATTCTTGCCATTTTTTTGCAGTTTGAGTGATTAGTTCAAAATCACGAAGTTACTTAATTAAACAAAAATACAAAAAAAAAATTGTCTGTGTCATCATCATTATCATCATCATCATGAGGGTATACGGATTTTTTTGCGAATCTTCGTAAATACATTTTGTGGCAAATAAATTTGTATGCAAAACACTTGTTGATTTACAAAATTGAAGACGCAAAAATTTTCTTTTTATGAAAAAAATGTTTTTCACGTTATTTGTTTGCAACTATCTGAAAATTATATTTTATTTTTCAAACCCCTTTGATGAAATTGTAAACACAATAAACTCAATGAAATCACTTACATTTAATTTTACGAATGCAGATCGTGGGCGTATTTATCTTACAGACTTTTTCCTCTGCTGAGTGAAGATTTCTTGTATAGTCGGCCTTTGACCGGACTTAAAGGTTTTCTGCACTGCGTACGTTCAATAACGGCTTTGCGGAGTAAAAATTTTCTGCCTAGCCAGCCAGGATTTTCTTCTTTGGGATGCAGTTATTCTACAAACGCATAAGCGGAAATGCTTAAGCGCGCTCAAATGACTAGTAGAAAGTCATAAAGTACTTGCTGTATAATGCATTAATGTATGTAATTAGTTAGGTCTTTTTTGCTTTTTGATTTTCTTAATGAAATCACAATTGTTTTTCGGGGAACTCTCCATTTTGTATTTCTTATGGTGTTGTATTTTCATGTCCTACATCGGAATTTATAAATAAAGTCCATTTCTAGTTTTTTGTTAATTGAAACGTTTTGCGTTTTAGATGACGCTATGTACATATATACAAATTCATATTCACGTATGTGTATGTATGTTGACTAGTATTGCTACCTATTCACGTCCCACCGCCCATTCTTGCCCCAGCAAAAGTATGCATTTCATATCACTTTTTAATTGGGTTGACGGCACAAAGTCTATAAATTGTCTTGAAAGAGACGTGCCTTTTTTCACATACACGTAAAACAAATGAAGCAGAAAAATCGACAAATTGTTAGTAGAAACTGGTATAATTGATTTTGTTTGAAAAAAAGTAAATAAATTATTAAAAAAAAAGTTTTATATTACTTACGGCTTATATTTAGGTGAATGTCCAAAGGTACATCGGAAAATCTGAAATAAAAATTTTAATAAAATAAATTTAAAAAAATATATCAATAAGTTTAGCGTCTTATTTTGTAAAATGCAATGAACGCATTAGAATTGGTGTTTGTAATTAGAAATATTTCAATATAAAATCTCCCAACGCTAGCGTGGCGTTTTACAAAACTAGGCGCTTCATAAACAATTTTGAGCCATTAATTTTTCTCTTTAACTAATCAAAACTAGTTTAAATACTGTACATTTTTTTATTAAAAAAAATATGTTAATGCAATCCCGATGATCTAGTTTATTTTATTATCAGGGACGAGACTTTCATGCAAGTAAAACTTTATTTTAAGCGCTTAACAAATGCACCTAAAAATGAAAAATATGCTCAAAAATATGCATTTGCCTACGAACAAAACACCAAAACTAAAATAATATGAAATATTTTTTTTTTATTTGTTTTTTATTATTAGAGAAAAAACATAATTGGGTCTATTATTTAATGCAACCGAGCTTTAGTTGCGTTGCCAGTCGGCAACTGAAAATTAATGGTTGTCAGAAAGGCACTAAATAGCAACTGAAATTGATAGCTCTCAGCTGCCAGTTGTCATCAATAGTAAGTATCATTTTCAGCAACTGGCAACCCAACTGACACAGAAAAAACTAAATTTCATTTTCTGTAAAGGAATTCAATGAAATAGTAAATATTTTGTCTATGAGCGGACCTAAAAACGAATTTGTAAATATAGACAAAAATACCTCAACAATTTCATTAAAAAAACGTGTTTTTTTCAGTGAACAAATTGTTTAAATCTATAAAACAATTTGTCTAAAAATATTTACAAATTGTAGACAAAACAATTAACTAAATCAAAGAAAACTATTTACTGGATTTTCTGAAAAATATCAAACAATATTTCTGTCTGAATTTAATAGACAATTAGTCTAAAAATGCTAACAATTATTAAGCAAAATAATTTACTTAATCAAACAAAAATACAAAAAAAAAATTTCTGTGTCATCATCATCATCCATTAAGCATTTATGAGATTTCACGTTGTTAAATGTGTTCAAGTCTGAATGTTTATCTAAATACTCTAAAATGAGAGTTAACGCAACGATATTAACTAATCGATTCACTCAAAAATCTTTTGTAAACAAACTTGGTACAATTGCATTCCTCTTGTTATGATTGGTGTTGTTGTTATGTGTGTGTATGGCGTCATCGGGGTGGTTTTTTACGACACAGGTTTTATATTTGTTTTTGGTGTTTTCGTTCTAAATAAAAGTCAAACAAACAATTCATAGATTATGAACAGAACATTTACAGAAAATTAAATTGATTTTTAGACAAACTTTTGTTTGAAAAATTTTTGGTGATAATTTTTTCTGTGTGAGGCTCGGTTGTCATAAATAATCGGCTTTTAATATTTTTTTTACAAAATTGAGAAATATGCATTAAAAAATTTTATAATTTATATTATTGTCAAAATATGCAAAAATATGCACTTAACACTAAAATATGCAAAAATAGGCAACTACAAATCGATGCCAAACTACTTAAAATTTGATGATTCGCATAGATAATTAGTCAATACCTCTTTATCTATTACCACAAAAAACATGTATTTGCATGAAAGTCCGAGCCCTGATTATTATGTATTGAATTAAGTTAAGAATGTCTATACATTTGCAATGTTATAATGTTATAATAATTGAGAAGTCACATATAATTGATTTAATAAAATTTAAATTAAATTTATTAAACGTTGAAGCAGAGTTTCTAGTAATTTCAATATTTAATTACAAAAACACACGTAATTCAATATAAATATTAAATATTTCAAATTATAACGAACTTAAAATATAGAAAAGTTGCTAAATGAATATGTATTTAATTTTGTTTTTAAACTTAAAGCTTAATAAAGGTGCACCATCTTTTTGTTATCCAACAACAAACTTTTAAAAGCTCGTTAATAAATGTTTTCAATTGTATTGCCAGACTAAAAAATAACACTAAAACGAGGAGAAGAATTTCTTAAAAAAAAAGTAAAAAACAATTTATGTTAAATGGTTTCTTACAATGAAACATAATAATGATGCAGATAATACACTAAAAGCTAAAAAATAATTACGTAGTACCAGGTACCAGCTACCACACCCGTCTGCTCCCAACATAGGGCATTGATCAGACTAAAATAAAATCGTGGGGATATGTTGGTGAGGAGAGTGGTGTGGTAGCTAGTACCTGGTACTACGTAATTATTTTTTTAGCTTTTAGTGCATTATCTGCATCATTATTATGTGTCATTGTAATAAATCCATTTAACTTAAAAATTAATTTTGACTTATTTTATTTTTAAGTTTTTTAGCTTTTTACTTTATGTCCTTCTAAACTCTATGATCTGGCATTTTGTTTCGAACTGTACCTTGGATTTGAACTTTTTTTCGTGGTGTACTGCTTTATAGCAGCCAAGCGCTTTCATTTAATACCCATATTGAGGGGGCTGACAATATATTTGCTTGAATACAATAGCCCCCTCCTTTTGTACTGGCCGCCATTTTGGAATTAGAAGTTTTTCATTGCGTACTGCATACTACTAGTCAAACTCTTTCATTTGATACCCATATTGAGGTGTTTATAAAGAAATAACTAATTCAGAATTTTGTGGCGGCGGCCATCTGAAATTTACAATAATACTGAATAGTACACATAATCTTAACGCCATCAGATCAATCGGTCTTGAAAATTAAATGTGTTCACCAAATTTCAAATCAATCGGTCAACAGGAAGGGGGTAAAACTAAATATTACTTTTTATGGGCGTGGCGCCGCCCAATTTTTTAGCACTAAATTTTATTGCCATGAAAGCTAAAGTTTTTCACCAAAATTCAGATCAATCGGTCAAGAGTAAAGGCGTAATATTACGTCAATATTACTTTTTAGTCAATATTACTTTTTATGGGCGTGGCGAAGCCTACTTTTCTAGTCGCTAAATTGTAAAGTAATCAAAATTAAAGACGTTTGAATCAACCGGTTAACAGGAAGGGGTTAAAACTAAATATACTGTTTATAGGCGTAGCGACGCCCACTTTTGTAATTACAATATTTTGTACTCATGGTAAGTAACTTTTGTAATTACAAAATTGTTTAGTCATCGTAGTTAAAGGAGTCCACAAAATCTCAGATCAATCGATTAACAGGAAGGGGCTATAATTAAATATTACATATTATGTACGTGGCGCCCCCCACTTTTTACCCGACTGCGCGACGCAAAGAAGGGTATTGTGTTTATCAGTCTATGTATGTATGTATGTATGTATGTGTGTTCCTTTGCGGCACTATATAAACCGAACGCGTAGACCGATTTTGACGATTCTTACGTCAATCGATTCGTCTTAATTCGGGGAGTGTCACTAAAGATATGACAGTAGTCAGAATTCAATATGGCGGCCAACAGACGCCATTATATCAAAATGGGTATCAATCGACAGGTATTTGAAAATCATATTTAGGTTTCTCTTATGATTTTTAATTTCGAATGACCATTTAGGATCTGTGACGGTTTAAAGTTGTTTTCTTTTATTTTTTTACGCAGTCGGGTTTTTTGATTTTTTAAATTTATGTCTTGTTTAATTATTTTGTAAGTAAAGTGTTCACCAAATCTCCGATTAATTGGCTAACAGGAATGGGCTATAACTAAATATTACTTTTTATGGGCGTGGAGCAGCCCATTTTTCTAATCACAATATTAAATTGTTACCAATATTTAAGGCGCTTACTAAATTTCAGATCAATCGGCCAACAGGAAGAGGGTAAATTTTCGATTATTATATTTGAACCAAACTCTATCTACGCACAAACTCCACAAGCACGGTATGTTGTTAAATAAATCCATTTAATACAACATAAAACATAACTACGATCTAACGACTGATTCGGGTAGAAGGGACCAAAAAACTATGCGCCGCCGCGTTTTGCAAATTTACATCTGGTGTTAATTTTAGGGGGAGTTAAGAGTGCGGATGGACTTTAACTCCCCTTAAAATGAACTCCAGACGTAAACTTTCAAAACGCCTATATACACAGCTAAGTGTAACAGAAAAAATAAAGTACGATTTTTAATGCTGTTAAATGTATTTTACAACATTAAAACTTGCGTACTGAAAAGTTGACTGAAATGACATAATGCAGTTTACCTCCGAGGTACAGATTTATTTTACTAACTATGAGATTTAGATAAAAGTTGTTAAGACATAAAATGTTGTTCACAAGCAATATTTTCTTTTTACAATTTCTTTTTTGTGACATTAATATTTTTGAAGTTATGAGGCAAAAAAACTAAATTTTATAGTTTTTCCTAAATTTGAGAGGGCCAGCCCTCTCAAATTGATCTGAAAATTTGGCAGGATCATTTTTTGATCAATATTCACCAAACTGGGGCATAAGACTGGAAGAAACCTAACTTTTAATATTAAGGGCCACCCTAATATATGTACATATGTCCACTTTTTTGTAACCTCTGCCAGAATCTGTCGTTAGAATCTTATTTTGAAAAAAAAATCATTTTGTTGTACAGTGTAATTGAAAAGCAATAAAAGAAACCACACTGAGTGAACCAGAAATATAATTTCGCAAATATCTGATATTCTACGGAAAATCGAAATTTTTCGAATTAATCGAACCTTTTTATCATACTATAAAATAAAGAAAACTCCAAAAATAAGCTTCACCAAAAAAATCCCAAATTTCACCAAAAAAAAATCCGAGAAAAAAAAACGAAAATCGATCGAAGAATTCGAAATTTTACCAAAAAGTTAAGATCTTACCAATAATTCAACATCAATCTCAATAAAAATTTAAAAAATCTAAATTTCACAAAAACTATCTGGAAAAAACATAAGATACTGTTACTTGCAGGCCAGCCATGGAACTTCCCATTAATATCAAACTTAAAGCGTTAGAAAATCCATAGATTTCTGGATTAATTTAAAAAAACTTTTTTCAAATTTCTCGGCCACGATATTTCACCACCCAATGAACTGATTTAGATCAAATTTACAGTATTTGACGCCGTTTTGCATGACAACAATTGTGGAGTAATGAAAAATTCCAGTTTTTTTTCGAAATTTTTCGATTACGATATCTCTCGAACAAATTAATCGATTTAGTTCTAGAAAGTTAAGAGCTGATTAGATTTTGGATTTGATCAAAATTTATTTCAAAATTACATACTATATTCGAAAATTTTATTTACGAAAATTCTCGAAATCTACCTGTGAAATGGATTCATATTCACACGATATTTAAGTTTAGTGACAATCTTAAGAATGTCAAACACACACACACACATACGGACGGACATCATCCTAAAATTAGCCAGAATAGCTTCCTAGAACCTCAAAACTTCGAGGTCTGATGAAAGCTAGATTTTCGAAAATCTGGGTAACATCAATAACTTCCCATTTTATATTGCCGGAAGATAAAAATATTTGTACAAAAAAACTTAAACAGAAATTCTATGCATTTAGTAGCTATAATAGCTTTCTAGGACCTCAAAACGTCGAGATCTGATGAAAACTCGATTTTCGAAAATCTGGGTAACATCAAACTTCCCATTTTTATATTGCCATAAGATAAAAATATTTTTCCAAAAAAAATTTAACAGAAATTCTCTACATGTGTTTCCAAAATATCACAAAAAACTTCAATTTAAAGAAATCGCCGCCAATTCAGAAAAAATCAAATTTTGCTAAAAAATAAAAACACAAAATTCATTTTTTTGGTTTTGTTCTCAGAATGAATAATTCTCGCATCTTGCTCTATTTATTTATTTGAATAAGACTTTAATTTAAAAGCAACCGAGACACTAAAATTTTATGAAATAAGTATGAACATTGATTAGAAGCTGTTGCGGCCTCCAAAAACAACGTTATTATGTTCCGCTGTGCAGGTTGGAATTAATTAACTTTAATATTTCTTTTGTGCCTTTGAAATATTGTCTCATACTTGATTTTTTCTGACTAAGACGTGTTTGTTAAAAAAACCACTTTTAAAACTTGAGTATTGGCTCGTATTTCTTACTGATTTAGTCGAAACTACAATCATATTGTGCATGAAATAATTCATGTTTTTTAATAAGAACTTAATAAAAAAAATGTGCAAACTAATTAATGAAATTGTTTTATATTAATTATGATTAAACTTTTTAGTGGGGGAGAAAAATGTCGAAGTATAATTCGAAATGCGATACTAGTAATGCGACGAAATAACACAGCTGTAGAGTATGTAATATTCGGCGAATATAGCATTATTAATTTATTTATTTTTCAGGTTTTTTCCTTCTCATACAACGAGAGAGAATAAAACATTTATACAAACAAGAGCACAAAATAGCCGGCAGAATTCAGGGGCACGCCAAACAACTCACTGACTTGTGGGGCTTTTCAACCAACTTGTTCACAAGATTTTAGTTAGCTAGAGACCATAGAGAGGGCATAACGCAGAAAACCAACTCAAGTGAAAAAACCAAAACAAAATAATAAAAAATACAAATTTCTTTTAATTATCTAATATTTAGAAACAAATTTGAAAAATTACTGCAAACTGTTTGAAACTCAGATAAATTGTAAGAAATTGTTAAGACTACAATGAGTGTTTTGTACGGTTTATCTAATAAAGCTTTAACTTTGACTAAAAGTTATTCAGCATTAAATACGAATTTCGGTTTAACGCTCCTTAGAAGTTTCTCAGCTACACCATCACTATGTGAGAAATATGAGTAAGTCGCAAAAACAGAATGTTTTTTTTTTCTTTGTATTCTTTACAAAATTGATTAGCGCTCGTACATAATGTATACACATGTCTGTATGTATGTATGTACATTAGGGGGCCCTCTGTTGTGTGAAGAAAAAATTTTGAAAAACGGCTGATCTTTCTGGCCATTCTTGGAGCTTCCTGCTAATTTCAAGCTCAGAGCTGATTAGATTTTGGAATTGATCGGTTTAATAGTTAATAATTTATTTGAAAAAAAAACTTTTTTTCGAAAACTTTATATTTGAAAATTCGCAAAGCCTACTGAACCGAATCGGTTTACTATAGCACGAAATCTTAGTTAAGCCATTCTTAAGTTATGAGAGGTTTACATACATACACACACACACACACACATACTAACTACATCCATATGGACATCATCGTAGAAATAGTCTGAATAGATTCCCACGACCTCACAATGCCGAGACCTGATGAATACTCCATTTTCGAAAATCGGTGTAAAATCAGTAACTTCCTATATTTGATAGCGGGAAGTTGAAAAAGCATAACAATTCCTGATGTCACCAGCTAGATATATCTAACAAGAAATTTGAATTAAATTAAATATAATAGACAATACGTAGTTTTGCTTTTCATCGGAAATCGAATTCGTAACGATTCGTACTAAATTTTCTAACATATCGTTCCTATCACTTCACTTAGATATCGTGTTAATATGAACTGATTTAACTTCAGAATTTTATTTTCGAAAAAACATATTTTTGAAATCAGTTTTTTTAGACTATAGTTCCCATCGAAAGCAAAACCTAATCAGATCTTAGTCTTAAAAAAATTTCGACTGCCGTCAGTCAATATCATTAAAATCTATTGCTACGCTCGGGAAATATCATTGTTGAAAACTTTCGAAAATCATGTATGTGTTTTTAAAACCTTTTGTTTAACTTGCAATGTTAGTTTGTTTGTTAAGGGCAAATCGTGCGACAGGTCTTTTCACTAGTTCTACCGTACCAATTCTTACACATTACAATACAAAATCAGGAGTAGAAAGGTTGCAGGAGCACGCCCATATAAAGTAAATCTTCTTTTACAATTATTTACAATTAACCGATTCTTATGAAACTTTGTACACACTTTGATTTACCGTCACAATACAAAATGATGATGAAAAAAGTGGGCAGTACCACACCCATATAAAATAAATAATCTTTTTAAACTATTTCTCCTTAATCGATTCTTATGAAACTTTGCACACAAATTGACTTCCCGTAACAATACAATATTGTGATTAGAAAAATGAGCAGTGCCGCGCCCAGACAGAGTTAGAGCACTGGAATAAAGTTGTTTTAAAAATTGGCTTTCTAGATTCAGTCACTTTTGTAGTCGAAAGTTGTTTTTTAATTACTCAAAAAATCTATAGATTTTCGAGCGCTTTGAGCTTGAAATTAGAGGAAGTTCTTGGGGTGGCCTACAACTACTTTTTTTATAAATAAAGGGTAATTCATTTAGACCTTTGTTTTTTAATTATAAATAAGACACTTAAAATGGAATTGGATGTCGGAATCTTAATTATGACCGGAAAGAACAATATCTGACATTTACTTTTTCAGGATTATTTCATTTCAATGCTTGTCCCTGCTAAGCTGTATTTGGTCAATTCGGAAGGTCCGATTTTCGATCACTCTTTCCAGCATTCACAGAAAGAACCAAAGTTCATTATTAGTAAAGAAATTCAATGAAATTGTTATGACCTTTTTGTTGAGAGTTTATCCACATACTTCTTTGTAGGTCCTTTTCTAGACAAAATGTTTACTAATTCATTGAATTTCTTAACTGAAAACGAATTTTTTTTTTTTGGAAAGACTGATCGAAAATTGGAATTGACAAACTATAGCGTATACAGAAAAAACTAAATTTCATTTTCTGTAAAGGAATTCAATGAAATAGGAAATATTTTGTCTAGGAACGGACCTACAAACAAATTTTTAAATTTATACAAAATATCTCAACAATTTCATTGAAAAAACGTGTTATTTTCAGTGAACAAATTGTTTAAATCTACATATTAAACAATTTGTCTAAAAATATTTACAAACTATAAACAAAACAATTTACTAAATCAAACAAAAAGATTTACTGGATTTTTTTAAAAATATCAAACAATATTTTTGTCTGAATTTATAAAACAATTACTATAAAAATACGCACAAATATGAAACAAAATAGTTTACTTAATCAAACAAAAATATTTACTGGATTTTTTGTAATATATCAAACAAAATTTTTGTCTGGGTCATCATCATCATGCATAAAGCATTTATGAAGTTTTCATTCAAGTCTGAATGTTTATCTAAAGACTCTAAAAAAATAATGAGAATTAACGCAGCGACATTAACGAATTGATTCACAAAAAAAAACTTCAGTAAACAAACTTGGTACAATCGCATTCCTTTTGCTATCCTAGTTGTTGTTGTTATTTGTGAGTTTTTCTTGTTGTTTGCGTCCTAAATAAGAGTCAAACAAACAATTCATTGATTATGTAAAGAACATTTACTGAAAATGAAATTTATTTTTAGACAAACTTTTGTTTGAAAATTTTTTGGTGATAATTATTTCTGTGTAGCCGGTACCAATACTGTAATGAAATTATCTTTAAGAAGTATACATATGTCAGATATTATTCTTCCGGGTCATAACTGAGATTCCGACATCCAATTATATTTTAAGTGTTTTATTTACAATTAAAAAACAAAGGTCTAAATGGATCACCCGATATATGTTCAATATACATATATAATTTATTGTCTGAGTGTTGTGTTTTTCTTCCGACGCGGTTTGTTTGAATTCGGAACGATTTTCCGTCATCCCACGTCAAATTTGGTTGATAGGCAGACTGGTTTCGGCTATGTGCCATCTTCAGTGTTCTATTGAATGTTCAGTGTTCTATTGAATGTTCTTTTCAATAGAACTCTGAAGATGGCACATAGTCGAAGCCGGTCCGTTTATCAACCAAACCGTGGGATTACGGAAAATCGTTCCAAATTTATTGCCTTTTAGCTGCACGCAGTTTTTAATGCAACTTGTTATTTAAGAAGTATAATAAAAGCGGAAATGCTGAACACAATGGCCGGTACGGTAGTGGACCTTCCACAACTACTATTACGAGTATTTTCGATTTTTTTTAAGTTTAAAAAAATCTTATGTAGAACACCACAAGCAACATTTTTGTGGAATATTTTATTCCTCTAACTTGCTGTATGGGACATTTTGCCCCTTTCTTAAAAAAGGTTTAAAAAAACTCCCCTTCAACGGCTGGTACTAAAAAATATCACAAAATTAGGGCAATCAAAAAAAATTTTTTCAAACCGTCCGATTTGGCGTGGAATGCGCCAATAATTTTGCTGTTTATCATACATACTAATTTTTTTTATTATCATCGTTTTTGGCGAATATCCCCTCCAGAAATATAAATAAAAATCATGCTTATCGCCACCAACTTTTATTTTAATTAACATATGTAGGTAATAAAATCTCTTGTGTGTATGATTGAAACGAGGTCAGTTTAAAAAAGACTTTTAGTCAAACACTTGAAAAATCAATAATGTTATTAAATAATAACACATCATTGGAGACATAAGAATTTGTACAAGCGGCTCTGTGGGGGAGAAAATATGTTCGAATTTGTCTATATAATAAAGTTCACCTTTAGATTATTAACCGAATTGTTAGTGCATCGTCGTATGTATTTTTTTATTAGACAGGCATATGTACACATACTAAAACATTTAGACAAACGTGTCGTTATATTTTTATTTTTTATGTTAAACTACAGAATTTGTTTTCTATTCTTATTAAAGTTGTACTTATTGTAAAGGGCAATATACACAGTCAACATGCTTGACAAGCGTGGTAGTAGTATGTGTGAAATTTCGTTAGTTTAGTGACACCGGCGACGCTTGATGGAAAATCTACTTGGTTTTAATTTTTCGTCAAGCGCACGTACACGAATCTGACATCAAGCTGATTGATTGTGTATTATGCCCTTAAAAGTGTAACTACAGGGTGGCCCAAAATTAACGAAGGGGTTTGAATAGTCTATATCTCCATTATTTTTTTATTTCTTTGATTTATTTTTTCAGATTGTTGTAAAGAAGATTTGGGAAATTAAAACTGGGAAGTTTTACTACTGACCAACGAACATACATCGAGGGAAACAATGGCGCTGTTACCGGACATTTTCGTGGTTTTTCATGACTTTTCACGATTTTCGAAGCCATCGTTCGAATTTTTCCTCGACTATTATTATTTTTGGTGGGGTCATGGTCTGTGGCTTATGACGTATGCACGATCTTTAAAATAACCCAAAGAAAACGTTTCGAGAGCGGTTTAGTGCAGCTGATAAAATCACTGCTTCTTGAAATAATGCGTTCGCTGAAAACGCTCCGTAAGAACGTCATTGTGTCTCTTTCTCTATGATCGTTGTTCAATAGTAAATCTTTCCAGTTTCAATTTCCCGTTTCTCCTTTACAAAAGTCTGAAAAAATAAATGAAAAACATGCTAAGATTATGGATTTATAGACTTTTCAAACCCCTTCGTTAATTCTGGGCCACCCGGTACAACCAACTGCCATTTTTAGGGTTCCGTACACCAAAAGTGTAACGGAACCCTGTTGTTTTCGCTAAGCTGTCCGTCTGTCTGTCTATCTTTCACAGGCTGTTTTCTCGGGAACCGTAAAAGCTACGGACCTGAAATTTTCACAGAACATGTAAAACTTTGACATAGACACTTTACATTTTCAAAGTTAGTGCTAATTGGTGTAGTCTGTAGAATAGACTACACCAATTAACAGTAATATTTAAAACAATAAAAGTTAAAGGGTGTTCTATCAGTTAATGTAATGTTGACTATGTCGTTTATACAATTTGCTGTATCTTGGAAACCGTAAGAGGCAAACTCTTGAAATTTTAGAAAACGCTAAAACTAAAAAATTGGATATCCAGAGCAGAAGTTTCTATTACAACCTTAATAGCATCCACTGTTGATCTTTTTGCCTGCGGCCAAATTGGTTCTCCGATAAACTCTCTTCTCTGATAAACTACAGTGACTGGTTCCCAAGGACTAGCAACTGGTTCGAGTTCCGCAACTTTATATGAAAGGGAGCGGTAACTTTTACATGGCGTTGTCATTGGAGGGAGTCAATTGACATAATTAAGATACTCAGTGATAGGTTCTAGACCCAAATTTAAGCTCCTTGTCGTGTGATGGGTTCTTTAATACTTGTTAAATTACTGTACTTTAAACATATATTTTTAATTTGAAAAAAAAATCTGTTGTACAATGAATGTATTTTGCAAAAATTTTTGTTCTAGTTTTGTTGTGATACGATTCTTTTCACCGGTCACAACTCGGGAACATTTGGTGACATTCCCATTTTCAACAGTCATAGGACAAGTACGTTCAAGACAATTGGTACAACATTTCCCGCAGGGTTAAGTTTATTGGCTGCCATATGTATGTACATACAGTGTCGCACAAAACGAAAATACGGACATCTGGTTATCAAGAGATGATACAGTCAAATTGAAAAGAATCGCTATTATGTAAAATATTTTTATGTTTGAAAGAATATACGCTATAAATGTTAAATATTGAGATTGGAAAGTTTTTGGTTCTACTTAAATCTTTTTTTTACAAAATTATTCGAATATGGCAAAATATGGAAACTAGTGCCCATAACCTTAAATGTTTATTTTCAACTGAAGTCACATTTAGCAGTGGCTTTATTTGAGCTGCTTGTGATTTTTACAATTTTCATTACCGATTTTAAGCGAAATTATTGTACATGTATGTATGATGGCTCGACGAACGGCCCCCTGTTTTGTATAGGCTCCGGGGGGTGGTATCTTTCCAGCACTCTTGCATAGTGCATTAATACACTGTTCTGTGCCCTCGCTGCCCTATTTGGGGCCAGTAGGAGACATTCTCCTACTGTGGAGGAAGGTTAACGTTGTATTTATAGCTAAAACGGGCAACAGGCTAGAAAACTTGGCCAAATCATACAGACCAATTAGCTTAACATAATTTTTGCTGGAAACGATGGAAAGACTAGTTGATCTGCACATTAGATAGACGGTTTTGAATACCGCCCCCTTGCATGTACGACAATATGCATACGCTAGGGGTAAATCGACTGAGCATGCTCTTCATCATCTTGTTACAAAGATTGAGTTCTCATGGATCGGGTTGTGTGACTTTTTAGACATTGAAGGCACATTTGATAATACAAATTATTATTCAATGGACGGCTCTCTTAGGCAAAAAGTCTTGACCACGCTTCTGTAAGATGGATCAGGTCTATGCTTGAGAGCATGGGCATAGCTGCTTCAATGGGAAACGATATGGTTACTATTAATGCAGCCAAAGGGTGTTCCCAAGGTGGTGTTTTATCACCACTCCATTGGTCAGTGGTGATTGATGAAGTTTTCCTCATTCTTATTGAACAAGGGCACGAAGTTATAGGGTACGCCGATGACCTGGTTGAGATGGCAACTTGCAAATTCGGCAACGTTCTCTGAGACTTTTTGCGCGGAAGATGGAGTTGGCGCTGGAATCTGTGGACCCAACGTAAAAATCTCTGTGCCCATGGGCAAATGGCCTACAACATTTCAGTCGGAAATACTGGCAATCACCAAGTGTGTTCATTTAAGTAGGGGCGCGCGTAAAGCTATCTCCTCCGACAGTCAGGCAGCTCTTAAGTCCCTCCTTTGTTGGGAATTCCGTTTTAAGCTTGTTTTAGAGTGCTTTGACTCACTACAGGAGCTACCGTTACGGAGCAAGGTTTCCATTTACTGGATACCTGGCCAGAGTGTTTATTCGGGTAACAAAGAGGTGGACGAATTGGCCAGAAGGGCCTCTGCTGCTGCTCTTATGGCCTCAGAACCTTTTTGTGGTGTAAACTGGTCGACTGTCAAGTCCTTAATTAAGGGAAAGGACATATCGACCGCAAAGGAAGTGTGGCTGGCTTCTTCTGGTTTAAGGCAAGCCAAAGAAATGATGCAGCCATTTTCATATAGTGGCATCCTGAATTTCAACAGGAATAATTTATGGATGGTTACAGCCTTTGTCTCTGTTTACTTTGGACTGAACTATCCTCTGTGGAAAAGTAACCAAATTCGTTCACCCTTGAGTCGTTGTGCTTGGAAGAGAACGAGACAACGGGACACATTCTCTGTGAATGTATTGCCTTATGTAACAGTAGGAGGCGTGTTTTCGCCAACCTCTGTGCTAACTTTCATGAGGAGAGTCATGCAGAGCTTGATTTAATTTACAGATCTATAGTACAAAAGATGCACTAGGTGTCGCTTTGCCAGTCTTTGGACCAGATCTTTCTCCTATTCTATTTATGCCATTTTTAATAAAATGTTTCTAACAACTTACAAGAGTTATCTATTGTAATTTACAAATTTACAAACATTTATTATTTTTACATTTACAAATTTACAAACATTTACAAATCTTCAATAATTTGGAAACTCCAAACTATAATTACAGATGTAAAGTACTTATTGTCGGAGGTGGTGCTGGTGGATGTGCTTTGGCTGCCAAATTGTCTTCAAAATTGGGCAAGGGAAAAGTCATTGTTGTAGATCCAGCCGATGTAAGTTTTTTTATTAGAAAACTCCCAGTTAAAATTTTTTAATTTCTACTATTATAGAAACACTACTACCAACCCATGTTTACTCTAATTGGAGGTGGTATGAAACGTTTAGAGCACTCCTACAAATTAATGGCTGATGTTTTACCCAAAAAAGTTAAATGGATTAAGGAGAAAGCTACTCACTTTGACCCCAACAATAATACTGTTTCGACATCCGGTGGTAATGACATTAAATACGATATGCTTTTGGTAGCCATTGGTTTACAATTGAAATATGACAAGGTAATATTATTAGTTTGTGCTAATATTGAAAATAAAATCATGCTAACAATTTTAAGATTACAATGTGCGATATTGATTAAGTCCTTAAAATTGTAAAAGCCAAAAATTGTTGATAAACTGCTGATATGGTGAAAATAGCAAAAACTCGCGAAAAATGCAAAATTTTAAAATCGATAATTTTTAATAAACTAAACTAAAGCTAAAACTGTAAAAAATGCCAAAAATTCGGTAAAAATCGCAAAAATGGCGAAAATTCGCAACAACTTGCTGCATAACAGCGGCATGATAGCAAAGCTCAATATTATTTGAAAATAGCGAAAACTGTAAAGAAGCTGAAAACTTGCAAAAAGCCGCTTTTATCGCGAATATTGATAAAATTTGCGAAAAGTTTAACAATCGGTAACAAGCCCTAATAATGATTATAAATCGCCATATTGTGAAAAATAGGAAAAAAGAACTCGGAAAGAACTCGCGCAAAAAATGCTAAATTCACCAATGCAAAGATTAACAAAATCTCAGAAAATCACCGCGAAAATGGCGAAAACTGCAAGAAACTGCTAACATCGCGGAAATTGCAATGTCTAGTAAATGTTTATGTTGTTTTTAATTCCAATGTTAAAATTTTAAATATTATGAATGTGTGCTTTTGTTGATGTTATAATTTTTATTTTGTTCATGTCAAAAATATTTGATACTATTTTACATTCTATAATCGTACTAACGTCTGACGTTTAATTTACATTACTATTACATTCCATCCACATCTCCTTTCAGTCGGCTAACGGAGCCTTTAAATTACTTAGCTTAAGGAATTTTTTTCTTTAAGATATTCTTCGAATAAACCTTTAAAAAACCAATCAACGAAATGCAGACATACAATACAGACTGACTTATTTTAAAAAATGTTTAACAACTATTTGTAAAATTAGTTTAAGTGATTTATAGTTATTTCCTTGAAGTTAAAAAGCTAAATTTATTTTTCAGATTCCCGGCTTAAAAGAAGGCCTCTCCATACCAAACGGCAAAGTTTGCTCGATTTATTCGCCGAATTATGTTGATCGAACTTACGATGCCTTGCACAATATCGAAAAGGGTAATGCCATATTCACTTTTCCCAATTCTCCCGTCAAATGTCCTGGTGCTCCACAAAAAATAGTCTACATTGCTGAACATTATTTAAGAAAAGTGCTGGTATTTATTTGTTTACTTGAGAAAGTTTTTCTAATTTCTCCTTTCTTTCCAGACTAATAAACGCAACAATGTAAATGTTATTTATAATACTGCACTGCCTGTAATATTTGGTGTTAAACATTACGCTGATGCTTTGATGCCAATTTGCAAAAAACGCAACATCCAAGTTAATACCAGACGCAACCTGATTGAAGTTAGACCCGAAAAAGATATAGCTGTGTTTGAGAATCTCGATAAACCAGAAGAGAAATTTGAAGAACAGGTTTGTTATTAAGTATTTTAATGAGCAAAAAAATATTACTTCGTGCAAGTTATCTGTATAGTATTCCCTTTTGCATGTTGTACCACCCATGGGCACAGCCGATGAATTGGCCAAATGCCGTGATTTAGTTAATGAAGCCGGCTTCGTGGAGGTTAATAAATCAACCATGCAACACATCAGATACAAAAATGTATTTGCCATAGGAGATTGCTCCGCCTCACCTAATTCGAAAACCGCCGCTGCAGCTGGTAATGTTTATTTTTTCTTTTTATTTCATTTTACATTAAAATTAATTGCACATTTTAGCTGCCCAGTCTCCTGTGGTTTATCGCAATATGCTAGCTGTTATGAATGGTAAGCCATTGAGAGATTCTTATGATGGTTATGCCTCATGTCCTTTGGTCACTGGCTATAACACTTGCATTCTGGCTGAATTTGACTACGATTTACAACCCCTGGAAACGTTCCCAGTCGCCCAAAATAAAGAACGTTATTCCATGTTCATAATGAAGAAATATTTTATGCCCACCTTATACTGGCAATTGATGTTAAAGGGTTATTGGAATGGTCCCGCTTTGATGCGTAATGCTCTGTCTATTTTTAAGTTTGGAAAAAATTTAAATTAATAGATTTTAGAAATAGTACAAAAGTGAAACATTTAAAAGTTTCTCTAATAAAAGTGCAATTATATGTAAACAATTTTTTAAAATAAATTATATGAAAATTTAATTTACCAAATTTTTATCAAAATCGTATTAACATTTGTTTTCTTTTCGTTGATTCAGTTCTCTTCCATCGAAGCTTTTTATAATACTAATGCGAGAGAGTATAAGCTCAACAAATAAAGATGTGCATGGGTAACTTTTTTTTTGCTTGTGATCGGGCATGATGATGAATAAAAAGTTACTACGATTCTAGCTCTCATGTGTCATGTTTGTGATTTATTATGTCATTCGTGAATAAACTAAAACAAAAAATATTAAAACATTTAGGGCCTTATTCTGTAAAATGCAAAGCTAAGCGTTGATAAATTGTATATGGAAAAACTTCATATTACAAAAACTATTACATTTGGAATTTCTCAGCGTTTAGCGTTGCGTTTTACAACACAAAACCGTCAATACTCTAAACAAGCTAGATCAAAACTGAAAGAAAAACTTTGAAAAATATAAACGGAGTTCCTCGTTTTTATGCCTCTTTCGATTTCTTTTTATAAACACAAGCTGCCACAAACACGGAAGAGCTTAGGAAAGTCGATATCATGAAATTGGACAATAGCATCCAGTCATGGGATTGTACGTAAACCGTATAGATGCGAGCTTATATAAAATAAATAAAAGTGGAAAGTTTAAAGATAAAATTTGTTCGTGTAAGTCCTTTCTAATACTCACTAAAGTTCGTAAATGCTGATAATGCCCATGTAGTGCGACTAACAGAACTGGCATCTTTACTTCTTAAAATGGCAATCAGTTGCAAAACTTTACTTGTTGCTCCTATGGGTGTGCAAAAAGGCTAGAATTAAAATAATTCGTTTGATTACATATCTGCTTTTTATTAACTCTTTTTTTAAGTACATATTTCAATTTTATTTTTTACATACTTACATGAAATGAGAATGTTATTTATGGTATTGAACTTTCTTTTTATTATTTGAAAATAAAAACATGCAGAATTTATGAAATTTGAAAGCCAAAAAAGAGTTTAAATTAAATTAAAGACAGTAAAAATGAATTAAAATTTTTGCAAATTAAAATACGTGCATGTACAAAATGTAAATTATGCAAAAGATTAGGATAAAATATTTTAAAAAATGTTTTAATAAATTGAATCAGAGAATAAATATATATGGCTTGGCCATATTCCGCAAATCGAACCGATTTAGATCGGCGCTAATTTCAAAAAACAGATAATAGACCCATTGACGTTTTTCTAAATCACACATATTCATACATACTTACGTATATTAATATAATTCCAGATAAAATAGTTTAAGCACTAAAAACATAAAAACAAAAACTACTAAAAATAGTGAAATAATTTAGATATTAGTTGAATTTTTGAATCAACTCGATTTAAAGAACAGGGCCAATAAATATAAAACAAATATAGACATTAAAATTCAAAAGCACAAGAAAAAGCACTTCCACATACATATTCGCATTTTGAAAAGCCATTAGAGATATCAAAACTTGAGTCTAATATATTTTAGTTGTTACTAAAGTTATTCATAGTCTGTTTGGTTTCGACTTATCTGCTTAGTTATAACTAAAAAGTAAGTTTCAGCTGAAAGTGAAAAGTGAGTGAAGAAAATAAAAAAATAATAGAAATGAGACGCTTAGTGCGGTAATCGTGTAAGCCACACGATTTCAAATTATTTAAATTCGGTTCTATTGCTACGTTCTATAGCTAAGTACACTAGAAAGAGTTTAGCTAAATTTTATTACTTCGGCGGTCTTATCATAATGCCTACTTGTCCAAAATTATATTTTGAAAAAGGCGGGCTGTATTTTCTTTCCCTAAACACATTGTAATACTGCATTTACACCTGAATTACATCTAGCACAGTGGTTGACTACCAAGCTGGTGATGATAGCTGAAGCAGCCAAATACAACACAAATTTTTCTGATGCATATACTAATACACATCATGTACGTAAAGTAATTAATAAAATAGCTACATTAAGTTCATGTTGTTTCAACTTGAAAGAACTTTGATTCAACATCAAATTTACATTGTTTTAACTTGAAATAACTTTGATTCAGTATCAAATTCACGTTCTTTCAACTTGAAATAACTTTGATTCAACATGATTCCTCATATGTTTTCATTTCAGTATCACATCACCTCCTTTGAAGGTTGTTGTAAAATCATGTTGAATTAATATGAACGAAAATCGCTACCGAAAAATATAAAATTAACCATGTTTTCAACGATTTTAGCATGAACTTTTTCTGCGTGTAAGTGCTGCAACTGTAGGTTTTTGATATTGTGCTAAAAATAAATCTCTATATGGTGTGTGTACTTGCCGTTGGGTGTGTGGAGAAACTATGAGGTGCGTATTGTAGCTATTTTTCTTTTGATGATTCTATTTTTATATGGAGTTTGGAAACGAAATTTTAAAAAATGTTAAGAAAGTTTGATGTAAACGGTATAGATTTTAAACAAGATTTCAATTGAAGTCTACTAGATTTCGCTTTGGCGTAAATGCAACAATATAAGCTTCATAAACTTTTACTGGATCTTTTTTTCAATGATGGAATTTAATGAAACTGGAATAGATTTTTAGCATACATCGTTGTGGACAACAATTGCCTACCGTTGTCAGACTGTTTCTATTCTCTAAGGCCTAGAAAATAGCAAGAAGCTGTTAAAAGCAGTCAATTGCTATCGACAAGGCGGACGTAAGTGTCCTATTTTTAATATTGTCTTGAAGTGACGTTGACAAATATTTACAGAATAAGGTGGCAGGTAACTTTGTGATAATTAAATTTAATTTTTAAATATATGGATTTGTCCGCTTTGATGCTGCGTTTAATTTTTTGTTTTTTATTAAAAAATAATAATTTTTTCTGCCGCTAGATTGCCCCTTTTCCCTCTGTGAGGCGGCGCTAAAAGCTTTGAAGGGACACAGTATCAAATCGAAACTAATTAGTGACTGTAGGATGTGCAAACACGAAGAGGAGCAAGAAACCATTGAGGATATCATCTGCGATTTCCCGAGACTGTCACGACTGTGTGTTACAACACTAAGCTTCCTTACCTAACCTAACCAACTTCATTTCGTTGGGGATATATTTCATTTTTTGGATTAAAGACAGTCGCTTGGTTATAGTTTGTCAGCCGCTCTTTTGATGTGGTTTGTCGACACAGGTTCCGGTGGTAATTCGGCACTAATTGGTGTGAAAAAAAACCGAAGTTGGTCGAACAATTTTACTGATATAAAGCATGATACTTTTGCTCAACAAAACGGAAACTCACTGTAAAACATCTATTTTAAGCAACAATTGACACAAAATTTCCAGCAAGGGATTGCTTGTACCGTACTAAAATATATAAATACAATTAAAGAGAGTGAGCTCCAGACTATTTAAATCATTTTTTTATTATCGTGATAAAGGATATAGATAATATGCTTTCAAAGCGTTTACTGCATACAAAATTCCACAAAACCGAACATTCGGTTTATTTATTTCAACAAATTTATTTATTTAATACAAGTATGTTTTATTATTGTTAATTATTAAAATACCTCCTTACATACCGGATGATACCTATTATCAAGAAAATACAAGCATTTGCTTTCAGGGCAACAATCAGAATCATAGAGGCAACGTTCTTCGGAGTTTTTACAATCACTATTGTCCAATTCCTGACAACAACAAAATTAAAACAATTTTATTTGTATATTTCAAAAAATATAATAAAATAAAAAAATCACCTGGTTAGCAGCAGAAAACAGAACAAAAGAAAATAGGACGAGGGCAATAGCGAAAAAATAATTTAATAATTTCATTTTGATGTTTCAAAAATTGGAGTGTATGACTGGAATCGGGGTACCAAAAATTACTCGGCTGAAACTTTTTTTTAAAGCAGTCTATTTATACAAAAAATGTGTTACGTAAATCAGAAGACAGACAGCAAATAATTAACTATAAAATTTATAATGTATAAAATTTATAACATAAAGTTATCTACATACAGTCAAGAGCTAAAGTCTTCATACAGCCCAGCATTTTAGGACTCTGAGGAATTGTGGAAGAAAATGTATAAACTATTTATGTCAATAGTTAGATTATGTCAATAGTTAGATTGATATGCAAACCAAAAAACATAAACACAACAACAACAACAACAATTACAAAAACTTAAAAAATGTCTAGGACAAGTCTTTATACAGCCACTGCAACGATGAATTTTGGGTCATCAATGAGAGCCATTAATGTTACCATATTCTTGCAAAAAGTATTCCAATAAACAACCGATATGTGGTCTATTGCGCTAAGATTGGTGACTGGTGTGGTTAATTAAGTTGTCTTTAGCAAAATAATGAACCCAGGCTTAAATAATGTGATCAAAATGCTTGGGATCATTATCTTCTTGAGAAGCCCATTGATTTTCGCGAGCAAGATGTCATTAACAGCCTACAGACTTTGTTCCAATATGCTCCCATGCTAATTGCTCCAACAAAGGGTACAATATTTACTACAAACGACGCTATAGCTCCCTTAATCATAACACTGCTACCACCATATTCAGCTAGCCTTATTTTTGCTCGAAAGTAACGATTATTTCTTGATTTTTATGTTTAGTTTACAAATAACGATTACTGAGGTTTTTAGTTCTCGTAATATGACCGATTTATCTGAAATTTGTTAGACACCTTTACTGAGTGTTGCCGTTTAGGTATTTTCACGGCTTTCAATATTGCCGTTATTTTCCGGGGAACTTCTGAGATTTTGGGGGGATTTATAAAAATTGTTGGAAACCCGGGGAACTTCTGGGGTTTTGGGAAGATTTTTGCACAAGTTTTTGGGAATCCGGGGATCTTCTTGGATTTTGGAAAGATTTTTTTCAAGTTTTTAGGAATCCGGGGAACATCTGGGATTTTGGGGAGATTTATGTAAAAGTTTTTTTGGAATCCGGGGAGATTTTTTTAAGTTTTTGAGAGTCCTGGGAACTTCTGGTATTTTGGAGAGATTTTTTCCCCAATTTTGGGGTTCGGCTAAGCACCAGGTGTCTCGGCTAAATTCTTAAGAAATATCATCCAAGTATCTTCCAGGCAATATATAAAAAAGTAGTTATGAATTACTGTGAATTGAAATTCAAATGGCTTGTTGCATATGACTAATACACACAGAAAAAAATACACACAAAAAAACGTTAAGTTTCATTTTCAATCGACATGATTATAACTTCAATTTCAAATAAGTTTTATGTTAAATAATCATTTAAATCATGTCGAATTAAAATGAAATGCATTTTACATACGATGGTATTTATTTAGTGTATAAGTAAAGAAAAGTTTGAAGCTGTTGTGGCTGCAGTGGTTAGCGCGTGGACTATCATGCAGGTGGCACGAGTTCAAATCTTGGCTGGGGCAGTCAGCTACAACGAAAAGTTTTCTGATGACTATCGCGTAAGTAAAATAATTAATAAAATAGCTACATTAAAGTCATGTTGTTTCAGCTTGATATAACTTTAATTCAACATGATTCTTCGTGTTGTTCCAATATCAAATTCACGTAGTTTCAACTTGAAATAACTTTGATTCAACATGATTCTTCGTGTTGTTCCAATATCAAAAACACGTTGTTTCAACTTCAAATAACTTTGATTCAACATCATTCTTCGTGTTGTTCCAATATCAAATTCACGTTGTTTCAACTGGAAATTACTTTGATTCAATATGATTTTTCGTATTATTTCAGTATCAACTTCATTTTGATTTAACTGTACAGGAATATTAAATCAACATGAAATATAGTTAATTCAAAAGGAAAAATTTTCTTTTAAGATTATTGTAAATCATGTTGATTTAACATGAAACACCTATGAAGCAAAATCACTACCGAAAACTGTTAAGTTAACCTGGTTTTCGACGATTTTACATGGAAATTTTTCTGTGTGTATATACATCAACAAAGTAACGATTAAAACCTAAAATTTATTATTTTTAAGCAAAAAATAAAAATCAAGATATAATCGTTACTTTCGAGCAAAAAAATACAAATTGCAAGTGGTCGTTATTTTTGAGCTAAAAAATAAAACTTAAAAATAAAAATTTTTTTACGACCAAAAAATAAAACTCAATTATAATTGTTATAGTTGTTATTAATTGATTTTTTTAGTAAAAATTGCAAATAAAAGATTATTGCTTAAATGGAAAGCATGTCAAAAAATACTAATTTTATTGTTCAACAACATGTTACTAATATTCTGGGACCATTGTGATTTTTTTGGCCAAATTTTGTGCAATAATCATTATTTTCGGTCCCTGTTTAATGAAGCTATAGCGTCTTTTGCAGTGAATATTGTAGTCTTTGTTGGCATAAGTATAGTCTGCAGTTAATTTAGGAGCATATTAGAACAAAGTTCGACGATTGCTCCCGAAAATCGATGGACTTTTCAAGGAGATGACGATCCCAAGCATTTTGGTCACACTATTTAAGCCTGGGTTCGATATTTTGCTGAAAGACAACATAATTAACTGCACTAGTCACCAATCTTACCGCAATAGACGATATATCGGTTGTTTATTGAAATAGTTTTTGCAAAAATATGTTATAAGAAGTTGGAAAAATCTAAAAATTCTCTTGTTCGTTATTAATATGATTATTTCGAACGTATATGCTTTGTGAATCTAAATTGATTATTAGGCTAAGGTTCGTAACGTTATATTCAGAAAGAATTGGGTATGATTAATATTCCAAGGAACAAGGGAAAAATTAACATCAACTTAATTTTTCAACGTACACAGCAGAACAGAGTAGCGCCACTTTCGGAAGCCGCTACACTTCCATCGTCAGTGCTCACGTGTATTTGCTATCACCACTTGTCAGGTGGCTCTGTTGAATGTGATTTTAATTCTTATATATACAACTTTTTCGTGAAAATTGAATACGAGAATTAAATCACTCTCAAGCTGATATTAAAGTGCACTTTCCCAGCGTTGCCATCGGTTTATTTTTCTTCATTCCCATTTTTCTGATTTTTGTTCTACTCAAGACAAACTTTTTTTGTTCGTTGTTAAGCCGAAACTACGACCGATACTGAAGAAAAGTTTAGTAACATTAAT
Organism: Panzeria rudis; assembly: GCA_956483635.1. Lineage (NCBI taxonomy): Eukaryota > Metazoa > Arthropoda > Insecta > Diptera > Tachinidae > Panzeria > Panzeria rudis. Next base: position 189,986,884 of record OY101448.1, read on the forward strand.
GGCCAGTTATTTTCCAGCTCTTATTAATGATCAAAATGTGCAAAAACTTTCTGATTTTCTTGAATTAAGCCCAAAATTTGTCGTTGCTGATACTGTATGAAGACTTTTATCCTATGCATTTTTTAAGTTTTTGTATCGTTGTTGTTGTTGTTGTTGAGTTTATTATTGTTTTGCATATCAACATATTTAGCAGTAATCTAAGTATTGTCATAAATTGTTTTTTACATTTTCTTTTTGTTTTTGTTTTGCATATCAACATATTTAGCAGTAATCTAAGTATTGTCATAAATTGTTTTTTACATTTTCTTCCCCGATTCCCAAAAGTCCCAAAAATGTGGGTTGTATGCAGACTTAAGTTCTTGACTGTAGGTATATTGTTTTATTATTATATTGTACATATGTATAAAATTTTATTCCCTGAAGGAAATTTCGGTAGTAAAACTGTACTGATTTACCGTTGACTTTATCACCAGTACTACTGACTAATTATAACCCAGGCAATGCTCTGTGCTATAGACATTCAGCATGTGCTTGTCATTACGATTCCACTAGTGGCCTCAGAACTATTGACTAGGTAGTTCTTATGGGACTACTTTGAGACATGAAACTTTTTACAAGAGAATACAATTAAACTGGATTATTTTTTATGCAAATTTTTATTTTTGCATGTAGCCGCATATATTTTCAACACAACAAAATGATACAAAAAAAAATCGTTTTGTACATTCTAAAACACTTTTGTTGAAAATTAGTTCGATAAAGTCGGCAACACTTTACAGATTATTATCGACCTAAAATTACACACGCATTATTTTTGAACAAAATGTTTTTACTAAAAAAAGCGATTGGCTGCGAGCAGGTTTGAACCGCGACCTCCTGACTGATAGTCTGACGTATCTACTATTCAGCCATAGCCATATTATACTTTATGTTATATTTTTTCCACTTGGACTATATATGTTTAATTTGAAAGGTTTTTTCTTTAATAAAATAACTACAAAATCGATGTAATTTTAAGCTAAGTACTCTGTTCAAATTTGCGAAAAATGTTAAATCAACATTAGTTTTTTCATACGAAAAATATGCCCTTGATATATAATAGCCCTTGAAAGTATGCTGCAATTGTGTACGTTTAAAAAAAACCCCAATGTGTTTGTTGTAAATTCCACACGAAAAAAGTGGTGCTCATATTATTTCGCATGAAGACTGAAAATGTTGTAGATACATTTCATATGTTTTTCACAAAATAAACAGAGTACTACTTTGCAACAATTTTTCATGAGAAATTCGTGACAATTTTTTTTATATGAACTTTTGACAGCAGTTCGCACGAAATGATGAACACAGTACCATGCTTTACACAAGGAGAAATTTTCAACACAAATTTAGACAATATATGATCGTAAATTTGAAGTAATGTTTTAGAGTGTATCTATCAAAAACTTCTCTTTTCATTAAAGGTAAAATAAAAAGTGATTCGTTGACAATCTCACCAAACTTGTCGACAAAAGTGGCGACTTGGAGACACTTGGCCCTAAGCTTCCTTCAGGATTGTTGGAGGTTTCTCTTTAATTTTTGGCTCTTAGAATTTTGATTTTGTGACTACCTATCTGTTTTTGTAAAATATAAAACAAGATTCGTGTGAAAATTTATATTGAAAACAACAACAAAACACGTAATTTTGTCCTAGATTAGTAATAGCCTATTCATATTTGAACACATTTAACATCTAACATCAATTTGGAAAAATTTTAACATATTTCCATATAAATTGTATAGAAATTTGAGCTCAATATGTCCAAAATCTATATAAAATGTTATTCCAATCTGTTTCACCTTACATTTTCCGATTATTAAAATTGAAATAGAAAATTCAAAGTAAATAATTCCTACAAAAAATCGACTAAAAAATAGGCGTGGGTGGCACTGCCCATAATTTTTATCATAATGATGTACTTTCACGAGAACTAATTGTGTGCGAAGTTTCATAAGAATCGGTTAAGTAGAAGTAGTTTAAATTAATATTTACATTTCATTGGCGTGGCACTGCCCACTTTTCTAGCCATTATGCTGTATTGTAACAATAACTAAATGTGAATGTAAAGTTTCATACGAATAGGTTTAGTATAAGTTGTTGATAAAGAATTTGTACTTTGCATGTACGTGGCACTGCCCACTTTTTTAATCATGATGTAGTATTTGAACAGAAGCTTAATGTGTGTACAAATTTTCATAGGAATCGGTTGAATAGAAATAGATGAAAGGGCATGTGTATTTACTTCATATGGACGTGACCCCGCCCACTTTCAACGGGACCATCCTTTTAAATAAAGAAAAAGATCCGAAATCGGTTTATAAATGGCAGAGTTTTAACGAATTGACAACCTTTCTCCTTTTTTTGAAGTCAGTTAAAAATAAATAAAAATAAATGCTATTCAAAATGTACTACGTATATAATACTTCTTTATAATACTTCTTTATAATTTTCTTCACGAATGGTTTCAAATTCTTGCATACAATGCAGTAGTTGTTGGTTTTGTTCGTCCAAAGAAGCAATTACATACGTACATACATACATACATACATACATACTTATGTATGTATGTATGTATCTTTTTATTTTTAACCCCCAACCATAAAAGGGGGTGTTATAAGTTTGTGGAGTTTATGTGTTTGTCTGTATGTTTAAAAGGTGACTTGCACTAGAGGGTTCATAGCTGTTTCGGTCCAGCTATTTAAAAGCTATCACCTCTTTTCTAGGTTGCACGCAATACCGTCCAAGGAAATAATATCCATGGACGTTATTAGCACGTAGGAAAGGTTATAATGTTTATCAAAAAATAGAAATAAAGTCCATACAAATGGTATTGCAAAGCGAAACCACTATTCGACATACCTAGAGGAGAAAATTCGTAAACCAGACCGAAGGAAGACTGCCTATCCAGTATCCTGCGAATCCAGTATTTTTCTATCCATGGACATTAGTTCCTCTTGAAAGTGGAAATAATGTCCATGGACGATAGTTACTTGGAGATTATTGCATGCTGCATTTTTCTAGCTGTGTCCTCTGGAATCTGTGTGTCTGTCGCAACGTAGCTTTTAAACGGTTAGATCAATTTTTATTTAGATTTTTTTTTTTTGGTTTGAAAGAAGGCATGATATAATGATGGAAGTGTAGCGGCTTCCGAAAGTGGCGCTACTCTGTTCTGCTGTGTACGTTGAAAAATTAAGTTGATGTTAATTTTTCCCTTGTTCCTTGGAATATTAATCATGCCCAATTCTTTCTGAATATAACGTTACAAACCTTAGCCTAATAATCAATTTAGACTTACAAAGCAAGTACGTTCGAAATAGTCATATTAATTAATATTTTTTATTTATATGATGTTAGATGTTAAATGTTTCAAGTGTGAACAAATGTTTCACTTCTTCAACATCTTCCATTCATTTCCATAAAATGTACTTTAGTGTGAATAGGCTATAAAAAAACATACTGACGAATTATAATTTTCTCAACTTTTAAGTCGGTTAAATAATTATCTTCATATTTTATGACTACTTTTTTAAGGTCATCTGCTAATAAAAAAAAGCTAATTGGCAAGCTTTGTGATCATCTGTCGAATATCTTGTTGGTTTTCAGACTAAATTTTTACGACAAGTTTCCAAAAATAAAATAAAAATCATACTTATCGCCTTTAAGTAAAAATATGTGGAATATACAAAGTTTACGCTAAATTCAAATCCGTTTTAATCTTTTTTTCTATCAGGTACATATTTTTTTTAATAACTTCCGACTTAAACCTATTTAGTTCGAATAATAATTACGTACAAATTTAGTGATTTCTTTAATACATTTAGCAATTTTTCGTGAACTTGCGGTTTTGCCGTGTTCTAATCAATAGCTCCGATCCCGTACTTTTTGGGTAAAGTTCGGTAAAATGAGAGTAAGCAAGAATTACTCTCACTAAACACAAAAGTGCGGGAGCAGCAAAAAACAAAATTTTTATCCCAAAAAGTAACATGCAAGTGTTGTGAAAATAAACAGTATGTTGTGAAAATAAGCAGCATACTGATTTTTCATAGCATTTTTAGTTTTTAATAGCATTTTTAGTTTTTTTTTTGTTGAATATATACAAATGTATTTTGCCTTGAATTTTGCAAAACTAGCAGGTTGTCATCAGTATTTTTGTTGGCTAAAATTATATTTTTCATTTTTTATTGTTTGTTTTTCTATTTGCACTTTACACAATCTGCCCGAAGAAAAAGTACGGGCTCTTTCTTGCAAGAAGAAGAAGAAGAATATTTTTCTCTCAAACTCACTCTCATTTATCCAATCTTGCATTATGGGAACAGTTTTCGTGCAAATTGGGATACCGCGGGATCCCAATGTTGAGTACGATCTTAAAACGACAAAACAATAGTATGATTTTATTATATACTCAATGCGCTGAAATAAGCGTTTACCAATAATTGCTCCTAAGTGGGACATCTCGAACAAACACCATGCAATACGTAAGCAGGTTTGTAAGCTACACATACAAAACTTTCCGTTGAAAACCTGCATTAGGGTTAACGCAAAATTTTTCGCCATCAAAAAGGGACTTTCGTCAAATATAGATGCTTTTGAATATAGGACGTCGATATATTTTTTAAGAAGAAAAAATTATACCGAAAGGTTTTCGTTAATTTATAAAATTATTGAATAACCTTTTTTCGTTCCCCTGTATCTGAGTGGTAACGATGCTAGCCTGTCAATCCAGAGGTCATGGGTTCGATCCCTGCCATAGACCCTGGGTGTTTTCCGCTGACAAGCTTATCGCTTCGCGGGTTGTGTTTGTTTAAAATAATATTTAAAAAAAAATATGTAGGAAAGTCTCGTATTTTTTTACGAAAAAGGTAACAAAAAACCTTTTTTTTCGTAAACTGTTGCATGGATGATTTTCAGTATACTGTATCCACTGGGCCACGTTCTAATTATATTTTAAGAGCCAAACATTTATTTTATTTACTTACAACTAAAAAATACGTCAATTTATAAAAAAAAATAATTTAAATTTATTTTTTTTAATATATTTTTTTAATAAGTAAAAATAATTACGAAACGTTTTCGTTACTTTCGTAAAATCTTGAAATTATTTCCTACACTATTTTTCGTAATATGTACAAAAGTGTCGTTATTCTACGAAATAAGTAGCTACGAAAGTTTTTTTTCGTAAAATGTTGCACGGTTTATTTTCAGTGTAGGATAGGAAACTATTCTAACTATTTTTACAATTTGTGTGTATGAGTAAGTATGTAACACCATCATAACTTTTGAAAGGCTTAACCGATAGTAACAAAATTTTCGTTATTTTTAAGATTTTAGCTAAACTTAGATATCGTATGAACTTTAACAAAAAAAAATTTTAAGCAAACTGCAAAATCGAACAAGCAAACTAAAAAGCTACATCGATTGGTGAAGATTTCATAAAAATCTATTGATTCGTTCGAGATATCGTTGTCGGAAATTTTCGTTATCAAATGGATCTATTCAATAAATATTTTGACATGAAAAACTGCGTGGAATACTGCAAACTTGATCTAAATCGGTTAAGTGGTTCGCGAGATATCGTTTTCGAAAATAAAAATAAAGTTTTTGTATATCACTCCAATAGTTTACGGATTTTCTATCGCTTTGAGTTTGATATTAGCAGAAAGTGCCATGAATGGCCTGCGTAGATATATCGTTCTCTGGAGGCTTCAAAACCAACATTTTAGCTACTAATGAAAGGACAGACATCGAAGATCTAACTATCTATGTATAAGAACCTACAAATATATATATTTAGAATGACAAACAATTATACAAATACATGTAACCATTTCACCTGTTGTGCAGAGTATACAAATAAATATGGTTTATAACAACGCCAAGCAACAAAAATCAAAAATCATGTTATCAAACGGCTATTAAAGCAAGTGAACAAAAATACAATAATGTAATCATTTATGTATTAATACATTTCAAAAAAGGTGGGTTATATAGAAAATTGATTTGCAAAATAGAATTTAATTACAAATTAAAAATAAAGGCAAAAAACACTTACCACTAGAAATTGTAATATGATGACTGGAAATGATTTCATATAGATCAATATTGCAATAATCACATACAAAACAGTAACAGCTTGCGTCTTAATGCCCAGTAGATTTTGATATTTAAACGTGAAATAAACTAAAACATACTCCTGCAGAAGTAAGATGGGATATTCCATATACGAAAGAAATTCATAGCCATTTGTGTAGTTGTAAGATATCATAACTGTATAACTGAACAATTCCAGACATAAGCCAAAAACACTGATACCTGAAAGTAAACGTTTCGAACTGAGTTGACTTTTTATTATTTATCGATTCATCATTACAAAATTAAAAAACAAATCAGTTTGAAGCGCTGAAAATACTCTCCTCAGTTTCTTTCTTAACACTTAAAAATTTCTTTATGGGCATATATAATACTTTTTTTAAACAAACACACATGCTGCTTAAGCCTTATTTGGATTTTCTGTAGAAAGAACAAGGGTCTTTTTTTATCACAAAGGGACCATTAATATTGGACCCAAGTGGGCTGGAACCCTTTCTTAGATTTTTTCACCGGCAACCTGATAACCTAACCAGGGTCTTGTTGACACGAATCGAACCTGCGACCCCCACTACACTATGGGGCTACCCACTTTGAATATACACCAGTTTATTGCACCATAACGCGAGAACAGCATCTCCGATTTCAATCAACAAATCCATGATAAAATTACCTTCAAACTAACAGTATGTTCGATATACTGTTTTCGCGTTAAGCTGAAATATACATAGTGGAAATAATAAATATGACCATAAAAGAAAATCTGTAAGTGATAGAAGAAAACTGAAGACATGGTATTTTTTATCTCACCAAACTGATTAGAAAAATTTTAGTTTTCTTCAAAACGGAATTTCACTGTAAGTCTGTCTTATTTTAAGTTACATCAACAAAACGGTATTGTTGAGCTCTATGTATTATTACCAGGGCTCGAACTTTCATGCAAATGCATGTTTTTTGTGGTGATATATAAAGAGGTATTGACCAATTAATTATCTGTGTATACGAATCATCAAATTTGGCATCGAATTGTAGTTGCATATTTTGGTGGTAAGTGCATATTTTGGCAATAAGTGCATATTTTTGAAGTAATAAAAAGTTTTTTAATGCATATTTCTCAATTTCCAACTGGCAACTGAGAGCTGTCCGTTTCAGTTGCTGCCATTAATTTTCAGTTGCCGAGTGGCAACGCAATTAAAGTTCGGTTGCATTAAATAATAGACCAAATTATGTTTGTTTTATGTTTTTTCAGTAATAATAATAACAAATAAACATTTTTCATATTTTAGTTTTGGTACTTTGTTCGTATGTAGATGCACTTTTTGAAAACAATTTGGTTTTTCTGATTGTCTTCCTCAAAATACTTCCAAAAAAATTTTTTTTTACTTTTTTATTCTAAATTGAAAATTTTTTCGTTCGAACAAAAATGAAAAAAAGTTGTTCGAATAATTCTTATTCAAATGATAACACTAGTCATTACCAATTCGCGACCTTAGTATTGTTTTGGCACATATGCCAAAAAGTCGGAATGGAGAAAAACAACAAAGAAGATTTACATAAAGTTTTCTCAAAATATATCCGATAGAATTTTTTTGTATTCTCATCACTGCTTCCGGCATATGTTTGGAAGAAAAATGTAAATTTTTGTGAACTTTCATCAATCCGATTAGAAATTAACATCTTTTTACTGAAAGTAAAATATCTTGTTATGTGCTCCAGTAACCACTTTTTTATTTTATTTGTAAAAAGAAGCTTTTGTTGCTCCATGTGTATACTAACTGCTGTGTATTGAGTAACTTGTTATTGAGATGAAATTGTCTACTTTTTATTGAAAATAAGCGTATAAATGTTATTAGAAAAGATATTTGCATGGAATAAAAAGTTAATATTGATGAAACTTGGTATTTTACTTGATTTCTGATTTTTATTTTTTATTTAATTTTTTTTTTACAAAAAATTTATCAAAAATGATTATATCGAGCACAATGAATGCTTGATATCTCAGAAACCAGGAGCAATTTCGCGAAACAGTCTTTGGATTCTGAAAGGGGGTATTCAAAATATATATACCGCACACTTAACTCGATTTTTTTTTAAATGGTCGGTGGGCCAAAATAATACTAAGGTCGCGAATTGTTAAGAAATTATCAAGCTATTTCGGGCCTTTAGTACTCGTTTTCAGTGCACCATTTGCAGTGAATTCAGAAACAACAACAGGTCAACCGAAAGACAGTGAAAAGCGCTTTATGCATTGAAGCAATGTCGTTTTTTTAGAAAGATTGTGGGTGGGTGAATAGAAGACTTCGCTTGCAAATATGTATCTAGATACATTTTGTATCACTACTATGTACAGCGCCGGTTAAAATAATAGCACCAACTGCAATATTCTATTCTATCGGCATAAAAAATGGACTTAAACATTTTTTTATCAATATGAAAGATAGTTATATATTTTGCGTGCTTTCAGAGAATTGTTATCCCTTTTAAAAATGTTATACTGTTTATTAGTTATGATAATATTTTGACAAAACGTCTACATAATCGCAGTCAAAATAATAGCACTACATGGATTTCTTTAATAAAGTTAGTGATTTTCACAACAAAGATTTAAAAAATTAAAATAAGTACTATTTTCATGAAATTTTAAAGCTATGGGACACGGAAACCCCTTTTCATTAAAAAAAATTATATTTCAATTAATAACGTACTATGAAGCAAGAAAACTTATTGGCTGTATCCAATGAATCATCTAAGATACTTTAAATACCATCAAATATGGGACAAAGGCTGAATCATGTCGCTGGAAGGGACTTTTGTCAACTTTTTTGTTGGATCGGTTGTTTCGTCTATTACAAAAGGATCTTTGGTGCTAATTTTAATATCAAGATAAAAACAACTGTGGATGAAACCGCACATTAATAACCCTTTGAAGATATACTGTTACAGTGTGGCCTAATACACTCGTTTAGGTCATCCAGACAGAAATCGACTCTTAAAGTGTGCTAACAAAGTCAGATGAGCACATGGAAAAAGATAGATATCTAACTTTTTTCTTCGTGCTATTATTTTGACCGCAGCTGTATGTATATGCGTATATGTATAGTATATAAATATTACCTTGCGATGACTTATTTTGTCTTATCGTATTAATTTGGGGTATTTTTATAAATAAGCATGAAGAAACGGTAATCAAACTTAATATATCAGAAATTATTAAAACTAAACCACGATCCATGTATTCAACCACTGCATCCTCAAAATCATCAAGAGAATCCATTTTTACTAAAATATAAATGTTTAAATTTTCAGAATACGTTATTTATGGAGACAAAAACGGGCGGTTAATTAGTTAAATAGGTATTACCTATATTTATTCGCAAAAATCACTGTGGAAATATGTAAAAACAATCTGCTGCCTCTGTTTGCTGCAGCAGCACAAACGTTTAGGTAACAAGCAGTAGCTTTTACTTTCAATGTATATAAGCAATTTATGTTAATGACCAGGCCAAAAGTTTGTAATTAATATATATTATATACAATTAAACACTATCATTTAACTTTAAAATTCTGAAGCATTTCAAACACTTTTTAACTAGTTCTATTAACTAAAATAATATGAACACAATGCTGCCACTAGTTTTTAGAAAAGGCTCTAAATACAGTGATGCTAACTTTTATTTTTTCATTAGCGTACGGCACTCGAAAAATAACTGGTTTTGAGAAGAAAAACTTATTATTGGTTTGGTGCATGATCCAATAATGCAGCTCTGTGCAAGACATCAGCTGATGAACAGCTGCTCCCTTTGTCTTCATGCTGAGTTTGTCAAACTTCATATGAAAAAACATAAACAAGATTTTTTATATATAGAGTTATTTTAACAATAACAGTAGGAAGACGTTTTTATTGTACTGCTGCACAGACCTGCAGTATTGGATCATGGTTTTGTGCATATAATGCCGCGTATGCCACAAACTTGAAATAGAGAAAAATTACAAAGAAACTTTACAGAAAGTTTTCTGAATGGTGACAGGTAATAAGGTCAATGGAAATAATTTAAGTGGACTTAATTTCCCACCATAAAGGGAAATAAAGTCAATTGATTTTATTTCGTTTTCAAAAACGAAATAAAGTCAATTGACTTTATTGCACTTTCAAACATTTAATTTGCATAGCGTCGCGATACTTACCACTGAATAATAATCTGAATGTACCAAGTCAATATTGTTATCAATTAAAAGCCATATTATATTAGTTGTTTCCATTATAATACAACATTTTTAGAAATTTTATTTTTATTACTAAAGATTTATCATAGCCGGCCTTCGGCCGAGCTTAAGAGCTTTTCTTTTCAGTATATCGAAAAGCAGCTTCGCTGAGCTAAGATTTTGTGCCTAGCCAGGATTCACTAATGGGAGATGTTTATTCGACAAACGCAGAGAAGGAAACACATAAGCCCCCCAAAGAGAAAATCTTAACTCAGCGAAGCCGTTATTCGCTTAACCAGAAGGAGAAAATCGTTAAGCCTTACCAAAGTCCAGCTAGCAAGAATATTTACTCAGCGAACCCGTTATCGATTATACTGAGAGGAAAAAAATTAAACCCCGTCAAAGGCCGGCTAAGTAAACAACTTTATTCAGCGAAGCCGCTATTCTATATACCTAAAGGAAAAACCCTTAAGCCCGGCCGAAGTTCGGCTATGCAAAACGCTACTCAGCGAATCCGCTTTTTATATACCTAGAGGAAAAAATCATAAATCCCGCCCGAAAGCCGGCTATGAAAAATCTCCACTCAGCCAAGCCGCTTTTCGATATACCAAGAGAAAAAACTTAAAGCCCGGCTAAAGGCCGGCTTTGCAAAAATCTTTACTCAGCAAAGCCGTATTTCAATATAATGAGAGGAAAAAACTTTAAGCCCGACATACCTTAAGCATTGTTGACGTTATTTCCATTTTAATAGGGAAATAAAATCAATTACTTTATTTCCAATTTTTTTCACTTGTAAAAACGTAATAAGGTCAATTCACAAAAATCGTTAAGATTTAATAAGATTTCGGCTCTGCAATCGGATGCTTTTGCCGACCAGTCGTTGCGAGTTCTTTACGAAATCGGAATATTTGGTTTGGTGGGTTTGAACATGCATGATTAAATCCTGATTCTTTTTAAATATAACGTTACGAATCTTCGCCTAATTTGCAGTCTACACCTTATATAAAATGACTAACTTTAACATCAACTTCAAGTTTATGTTGAGTGTAGATTGCTCAATTTAATGCTTTTTTAAAGTTATAACATAATTGTTAGCGCATTTGTTTTAAAAACGCAGTCATAACTTCAAGTTGCAACAGCATTTCAAGTTAAGTGGAGACGTAGAGTAATAATCAATTTGGATTCAAAAATAAATTCGAAGGAATCATAGTAGTGCTACCTTACATGCCGTCAGTACCTGTTATAATATCAAATATCTTTTTAGCAGCAAACGTCAAATTTCATATCATATCACATGTGGCCTTCAATATTAGTGTTATTGCCAGAGTTCGGACTTACGCACTCTTTTGCTCATTTGTTTTTTTTACTACAGTAAATGAGAGCTTGTGGCAAAAAAAATAATTTTTGTGATTTTTTTTTGGGAATTACTAAAATTTAAATAAGAAACGTAAATATAATAGTTTTTGTTTTTAAAAGTTCATAAAAATATATGAAAAATAAAACTCTATTATTTATCTATTAGTATAAATACTTGTCAAAAAGTCAAATCTTAAGCATAGTATTGTGTTCAACATTTCACGTGAAATTCTGTCAAAACACATATAAACAAAATTGGCATGAAATATAATACAGGTACATGCATTAGCGAAAATTCTCATCAGCTGTGTTTTGTATGTACGTGTTTAGTTGTGTGTACAACGCATTTTGTTGTTGCTCAGTATGTAATTTTTGAGAACTCACATGAAGATTTGACAACCTAGATGAGAAAAATTTTCTAATGCATGTACCTGTACTATTGTATCAGAGTACTACTGTTTTTCTTAAGTCTATGTCCATATGAGTCCACTTTTGCTTCTGCAACTTTCTTAGATTTACTTTCGAAGTTCCATTCGTGTCCATATAATGAAATTCTTGTTGCGCAGCTTTTGTTTTTTTTTATTTTACATAGAATTTGCTGTTGCTTAATATTACGAAGAAGAAAGCAAAAGAGAGTTGCATGTACATGATGTAATGTACCCCTTCCCAATCTTCTCACCTCTCTCCCATAAATTCAAAAGTTGCGCAGCAAAAGTTGACTCATATGAATATAGACTAAGGAAAACGTATGAAATGTATTGGCAACATTTCAAGTTTTCATGCGAAATAATATGAGTGGCACTTTTTTCGCATGGAATTTACAACAAACACATGAAGATTATAACAAACGTATATGTAAAATTTTTCGAACGAAATCAATGTTGCCCAATATTTTTCACAGTACCAAGCTTTAAGTAAAAATCCAACAGTGTGAAAACAAATTGTTATATATGTTAAATAATACGTAAAGAAATTTGACATTGTTATGGTTTTCGTCGCTTTTAGGAAATTTTCTAAACAATCACATTTTTCATTTTATCAGGGTTGTCTTTTGCACAAACATACATAGGAATAAAAAAACAGCTATGAATTTGTTTGCCGCCATAAATAAAGAAAAAGAAGAAAGAAAAAATTTACTTTATTGCAAATTATTTGTGTTACGTTTTACTTGGAATGTGATAGTGTAGAAACAAAATGTAATGAGAAGATTTTCTTTTCGCTACGTCTATGCCTAATATATTTTTATTATGACAAATGTCAAATTCGATATAGCAAAAACAGCTAACGTAAAACAAAGTATTTTCCAATATAAAGTTTGACTTTTGTCATGATAAAAATAAATCAGGTTTAGACGTATGGCTAAGATTGTTTGACAGTCAGACTGGTTTTGATTTGATTTTTGCCTTACAAAACCGAATAAACATTTCAAAGATTATATTACAGTGTCAAAGGGCCTTGAGCAGATGTGCAAGTACTGCCACATTATTGATGCGGTTTGCCGGCTAGTCAGCTGTACTATTAGTGCCACCTTGTGATACGCATTTTATTTGTATAATAGCACAATGCTACCAGAGTTTAAAGTATCGAGGTGTAGCGGCTCATGCACTATTTTATCTCTTGATTTTTGTAACAGTATTGTAAACTATGCATTACATATTTTTAAATTTATTCATGTAACACAATGATGTCAAACGTATTTAACTGTACGTCTCCACGCGCAATATTTATTTCCGAGCATAAGAAATAACGTCGGCAGAATAACAGCACAAATATGTTCATGTATAGGCTTATGTTCTGAACTATAGAACACGTATTGGGGTATTGGACATAAATTTAAAAAAATCACTGTGAATGGATCGATGTTTTTTATCTTTATTTTAATATATTTAATTTTGTTTAAAACTATTTTATTTTAATATGCTTTATTTTATTAAAAAAACTTTGTATTTTTACCACAGCTACAAATTTCTTTTGTTTAATTCACGCAAACAACAAATGCCGATCAAATTTGACAGCTTATGTTCAACATTACTTCTTGAACATAAGTTTGGACAATTATGTCGCAATTTATTTGCAAATAAATGTTTCTGCGGTCCACACGTGAGCATATAATGTTGGAAATAGAATTTGACAGATGAGAACATAATTATTTCCAAGTTTATTGCTCGTGGAGACCCCCAGTAAAGTTGTTACCAGTGCCCCTGTTCTGTAACATGTGAGAAGTTTTCGCATGGACAAAATTTTTAAAGTTATATGTATTAGTCATCCGTTTTTTGCAGGGTGATTTACAAAATAGTTCAACTAGATTAAGTTATACTACACATATAAATTCTGTAATATCACGAGTGTCTTGGTCATTGCGTCGGATCAAGTGTATATTTATTTATTTTTCATTACCATAACCAACCGAGCCCTGTGGGCCATATATAATTGGTGGACTACAATAATAAATTCATGTACATATATATCTTGGCAACAAACTAGAAAACTAGTAACAATACTTATAAAAATTAAATTAAATAATAAAAGATAAAAAGAAAATGGATAATATAATCACATGTAGGTGACAAAGTGTATTGCGCATTAGGGAGCCTGAAAATAGTAATAGTTCTTAGTAATATATCGTATATTAGTAGTATATCGTATCACCTTCCTAGAATTAAGCATAAAGACGCTATGGCTACATCTTTATAAAAAAAAAGAAATTGAACAATATGTGAAGTTGCGGCATAAAGTCGCTATGGTTACATCTTTATAAAAAAAGAAGTTGAACAATATGTGCAGTTGCGGCAGATTCAGTTTTTCTTCAAGTCAATGAAAGTTGGTAATTCAACATACTTAACACAAAAATTTCAGTTCGGCTCATCTAGTAGAACTCTTTCCATCATTTGTCCTAGATACACAACTTTAATAATGAGTCGGTCGTTTTGCGTAAGAGTAGCCAGGTTGTGGAATACAATGATACCTTACCTGGGTAGAAGATTCTCTAACTGCCCACCAGCCTTTAAGAAAATCTTCTTGGCTAATCTATAAGAAATTAAAGTTAAATATATATCTATTGGAAAAACCTAAAGTTAATCATAATAGATACACTATAGACTATATATGTGAGCTCAGTTTGTGCAAATAGTTCGGGAATACATAATGCTAATATTCATATCTAAATAATAAGTAAGTTTATCATATATTTTTCATTGAAGTATAGTTATACAATATATGAAAAGTTGTAACAAAAACCATTTTAGCTCAGCTAATTAGGCCTTCAAAGGCTTGCGGCTTCCTTAAATCAAATATATAAATAAATACATTACTTAATGTTTACACTAGACAATGCTGTCTTGACAATAACATTTTTTTACTAATCTGTACACACTTTTTCAATTGTCTTCACTACTGTCCTGAATATTTTGAACACAGTAAATCGGACAATGATTTGACGTATGCCGACAATAATAAAAATTTTTTAATTTCATTTCATTTCATTTATTCATTCTTTATGAAGAACCTAGCATAAAGGCCATAATCGGTCACATAACACTACTCAAGAGCTATCTACACAAAATTTGAATGTAATAAATAATTAAAACATTATAAAATAATAAAAATATATATAATTTTTTAAACAATCTACATAAAATCAATAAATACTAAAATTTTAGGTAATAAATTAATTAGTAAATAAATAACCAATTTTACAAATTTAAAGTAACATTGTGTACGACTAGACATTTTAAATGTAACAATTAAATTGCACAAAATAAATTTTTAACAAAGCTCAACCACAACTCCACTACCATACAAGAAAAAAGAAATATTCGAGAAGAAAAGCTCATAATATTTATAATTTTGATATTTTCCTTACTTTTTTTTAGTTTTAACTTAAAACCTCGCGCAAAAAACACGCAATTACTGGAATGTGAATTTAATTGTCATAATTATTGTCTGGACGCCTACGTCACGAAAAAAACTTATCAACGTTTTTGACAACAAATGGGTATTCTTTATTGTCAAGACAGCACTGCCAGTTGTAAACGTACTATTAAAACAAACAAAGATAATTGAAGTTTTTTGTTACTCACCCTATGCTCTACAGGATGATAACAATTTACTCGCATTGAAAAATTCTCCAATTAGCTGCAGAGCATGGGTACATGAGTGCTACAAAGATAATTAATTTCTGCTACCAAAATTATCCTTAAAATCAAATTTACACTTTTATGTGCAAAAAATTACGATTTATTAAATAATTGCAGTTTATTCAATGATAATGATTTTATAATGCCATTTACATCAGCCGAGAAACTTAATTTCATACCGGGAACAAAAATCTTGTATGAAAAACAGTTTTTCAAATAGCAAAGAAAAGTTGTAAAATTTCATGTAAAGGCGGGTTCTTATGAGGTCGTTGTATCTCACAAGCGTTTAAACTTTAAAGGTTGTAAAAATATTATATTTTGTGTTATAGTTTTCAACTAGTTTTATATATTTCAAACAGAAGTTAATAAATATATTGTCACAGAAAATGCAAAAAGCTCTATCTAACATTTTAAAAGTTTCAAAGCAGAAGCTTAAAAGTTGTTTACATGAAAAAATATATTGACAATTTCTGCAAAAGTTTAGAATAAATATATAAATTTGTAGGTTCTTTTTTACTTGTAATGTAACATTTTATACTAATTATTAATATATTTTTCATTTAAACAAGTTTTATGCTTCGCCTGTAAAAAATTTTGAAATGTTAGATAGGGCTTTTTGCATATTCTCTGACGTATATGGAATTGGGAAAAAATTTACTTAGATACAATCCTCCAAATAAAATAAAAAATTTCTATGTGATAGAAAATTTAATCCTAAGAACAAAAAAATTAAAGTACAGAAATCTTCGGAAACGCATATTTTCGGAGTTACGGACATACAAAATTTTTCCGATCTTAGGGATTTTCTTGTAAAATTTTTAATTCAGTGTATCAATATGGGTATCATATGAAAGCTTATCAAAATTATTCCATAAAAAATATATTTTAAAAAATAAACTCATTCATGGCCGCTATTTTTTTTTTTTTTTTTTTTTTTTTCAAATTAAGTGTACTCTTAAAATAAATAAATAAACAAAATAAAATATAAAAAAGTATATAAATAAACCTAGGGCACTTTAATTAGAATAGAGAACAAAAGTAAATCGCAAAAACAGGACAAAGATTCGGGTAGGCTTAAGGCTGAAGCCACACGGGTGTTTTTAAAATGCGGCGTTTTAAAAACGCCCGTGTGGCCTCAGCCTAAGGGGTTTCTCATCTATGTATGTCGTCTAGTGGCTTCGCTGAGTAAAGATTTTTTGCCTAGGCGGCCTTCAGCTGGGCTTAAAGCTTTTTTCCTTAATGTATGTCGAATAGTGGGTGGTTTCGTTGAGTAAAGATTTTGTGCATAAACAAAATAATATATAAGAAGTATATAAATAAACTTTAATTAGAATGAAGAACAAAAGTAAATCGCAAAAACATGACGAAGATCCGGCCGAGCTTAACACCCTGTCTTCACGAGACATAAGTTTGGAAATTTGTGTGTTAGCAATTGTCAAAATTCTGTCCTAACACAAGAAATTAACGTGTGGACCGAATGTGTTTGTGTCTTAACACATGTTTGGAAATCAATGTTAAAACACAAGCCCGAGGAAATATGTTAGAACACAAACTGTCAAATTTAATATGTATGTGTGTTTTTTTTACAATTTGTTTAATTTTATTGAAAAAAGAATAAATAAAGTTAATAAATAAATGTTTTAGATGTTTTTTTTTTATTTTTTGCATATTATTTATGTTCATATTCATAAAATTTTTATAAACAGAAAAATAGTAAAGTTAAATCTATAAAAAAATTACAAAATGCCGTGCAAATTTACTATATGAATATGTATATGAAATTTGTGTCCAAACATCAGTACGTTTACTCCACCCTTAACACAAGTTTGAACACATGCATTTTTTGTGACGTCATTCTGCCGACGTTATTTCTTATGTTAAAAAATATCAAATGTCTCGTGAAGACGGTGTGTAAGGGGTTTTTCACCTATGTATGCCGAATAGTGGCTTCGCTGAGTAAATATTTTTTGCGTAGCCGGCCTTAGATGCTTTCTCCTCTATGTATGTTGAATATTGGCTTCGCTCAGTAAAGATTTTTTGCATAGGTGGCCTTCGGCCGGAATTAAGTGACAAACATATGTAAAGGAGGCAACCCACACATACACAACATAACTTGTGTATTTTGATACAAAATTGGCAGCCACAAATAAAATAAGAGTAAACTGCTGTAGAGTCAAGAGTACCTGGTAAATAAATCTACCTTGATCACATACTAAATTTTTATTTTACGTGGAGGAGTGTATCTAAAGAAATTTAAGCCTGGAATTGGTTATTATTACACAAGGATACAGCAGAGATTTTATATAATTCTGGCAACCTTTTTGAACAAACTTGGCTGCACTTTGTAAATGTAAAATAAACGGTTTTCTATAGCAATTTTGCGAGTATTCAATTATTACGTTTAGCATCATTGATTAAAAGAAACGAAATCTGTCGAAGAAGTAGCAATATATTTTCAATTAAAATTAAAATAAGTTGGATAATTTTCAGATAGATTCGTGTGAAAAAAGAAAAAAACATTAATTCAAAAACTCTCAAAAATATATGAAATATAGTTATAAACAATAAACCCCAAATAATTTTCATTAAAACGTGATTTTCTAGAAAACAAAACGTAAGAAGTTCACCGAGAAAAAGGCAGCAGAAAAAATACTTGATTGGTCGAGGTAAGAAAAGAAGTGGTTGGCTTTCTTTTGTTAAGAAAAATAAAAAAGTTTTCATAAAAAGTCTACAAGCGAACGGTGCATATCGGACTAAAATGTTTCAAACATTGCAAAATATAAATGAAAAAAGTAGAAATTTGAATAAATAATGATTAATAAAAAAATGGAAATTCTTGTAATAAAAAAATTTTCTGGGTGTCGTGACGTTTGCCAGATGTGTGGTTGTGTTATACCAGCAGTGACGGCAGCAGAGTTTTTTTTAGCTACCGCGCCGCTTTTCAATTTATCGCGTTGCGTAGTGTCCATGTTTATTTAGGCGCAGTGTTGCATTGCAGGTGTCATCGTGTAGTGAAGTGTGCTGTGAAAAAATATAAGGTTATGGGCTGTCATCATAATGGATGCAAAAATTGTATTTAAGAAAATATGTAAAATGTTTAAAATATAATAACATAAATATTATGTGGTATGTGAAGTTAAATTGTTGAATAATATATAGTTAAATAGCTTTTACCGTTAATAATTATTGACTTGGTTTTGTTGCTTATATCAGCCTTGATGAAAACTGTTTTATCGATTTATAATGAAGTTTTTTTGTTTACATTTTGCTTTTTAAACTAATACAACGAATAATTATTTCATTGCATACTTATCCCTCGATTTGCATGATTCTTTTGTTATACGATTTCACTTCTAGATGATATATTTAATTATATCGATCATTTGATGCAACAACGTTATAACTCAAAAAAAGCTAAACATATTTTGAGTTAAAAATGCAGAATAATCGGCTTAACGTTCTTCTCATTGTGTAAAAATTTCATACAAATCCTTGTAGTATACTCAGCCCTAGAATAATAAAAATTTGCGGGTAAAATTTGTTTACCGACATTCCTCCATCTTATAGAATGTTGAATTCTAAAAAAAAAATTTTACACCCCGTCTTCACGAGACATAAGTTTGGAAATTTATGTGTTAGCAATTGTCAAAATTCTGTCCTAACACAAGAAATTAACGTGTGGACCGAATGTGTTTGTGTCCTAACACATGTTTGGAAATCAATGTTAAAACACAAGCCCGCGGAAATATGTTAGAACACAAGCTGTCAAATTTAATATGTATGTGTGTTTTTTTTTTACAATTTGTTTGATTTTATTGAAAAAAGAATAAATAAAGTTAATAAATAAATGGGCTTAAATTTACATCCCGTATCATTCTCCGATTTTTATGAAACTTTTGTCATGGGTAGTACTCTTAAATCTAAGAATTATGGTAAAAAAATTTTGGAGCGGACTCACTTAGTTTGGGAGTTATAGGCCTCTAAATTTCAAACATATATGTGTATAACTTCCTTCATATTATTGCTACATAGTTGATATGGATATCGTTGGAAAGGTCTTATAAATACCTTTCAAACGATATATAACAACCTAAGGTTCTACTGATTTGGAAAGGTTAGCGCTTACATAGAGGAGAAAATCCTTAAGCACGGCCGAAGACCGGCAATGCAGAAAATCTTTCCTCAGCGAAGCCACTGTTCGACATACATAGAGGAGAAAATCCTTAAGTCCGGCCGGAGGCCGGCAATGCAGAAAATCTTTACTCAGCGAAGCCACTGTTCGACATACATAGAGGAGAAAATCCTTAAGGCCGGCCGGAGGCCGGCAATGCAGAAAATCTTTACTCAGCGAAGCCACTGTTCGACAATGCTGAAACCTTGCAGTAATATAAAATAGTAAAACATAAAAATTATTTTAGATAAAAATATTTATTAGAGCTCGTTGTGATACGAAATACTATGAAGAATAAAATCTTAGAGCGCGGCCGTACTACATTTTCAGTCCACTATTATCACAAGAAAAATTAAACAAATTTTGGTGTTACACTCATTGTATATTTTTGTATACTTAATACGTGTAGTTCTATGAAAAAGTAACTATCTTCAACTTTTAAGTTTTAATTCCTTTGTAGTGTCTTCATTCCTTATTAAACATTTATGATATAGGTGTCAAATGAAAGGTGTGAATGTCTTCTATTCATTTTACTATATAATAAAAAACCGTTATATAGACCCCTTTTCGATTTAACGGTACTTTTGTAAAAAAGGCAATACAAAAAAATGATTTTTGAACCGCTGGCCTTTCCAACTCTGTAGAACCTTAGGTTGTTATATATCGTTTGAAAGGTATTTACAAGTCCTATCCAACGATATTAATATCAACTATGTAGCAATAATATGAAGGAAGTTATAGACACATATATGTTTGAACTTTAGAGGCCTATAACTCCCAAACTAAGTGAGTCCGCTCCAAATTTTTTTTACCATAATTCTTAGATTTAAGAGTACTACCCATGACAAAAGTTTCATAAAAATCGGAGAATGATACGGGATGTATATTTGTTCCAAAGAAATAACCATTATCACCAAGCTGGTGAAAATAGTGCAAAATAAATTTTTTTAATTTTATTTAGTGCTAGTTCAATATTTATTGCAATCAACATTTAGTGCACTACCCAAATTGAACGATAGTTATACAATGTCTGGACACTTAACTTAGATGAGGTCTCCTCCAAATATGTACACTGTTGCTCAATTCACAACCTGTTGTAATTGTTGTAAATCGTAAAAATGTTGTTGGTAATTTTCTCATAAACATGTTTCTAACTGCACAACCTAAAGCAGAGCGTTAAACGTCGCGTAATCAACACGTATGTCCAGTACATTCAAAGTAAATATTTTGTGGTAAAATGTATTGTGAATACGTACCCTGTTGCTTACCCTGGAAATTACCAACAACATTTATACAATCTACAACGTAATACAACAGATTGTGAATTGGTCATATAGCTGCTTACAAGCTGTTCTTAAATTTAAATTTCTACGCCTTTTTGATTACATCAAGACCACACATTTCAACAAATTTATCGTTAAGCACCTTTATCATCAAATGTACACATGAGAAACACACAGACTATACCCAGAAAACATTTCTTGCCAATTTCTGTGTGAAGTCGGTTATTGACTCCGCGCAAGATGCCAAAAACGAAAACGTACCGAAAATCGTATGAGTGGTTGACAAGAAAGCGGACCTCGGAGGAAATTCTAAGAACTTTGGACGAATTCTGAAGAATTTTCTAGGGTAAATTCTAAAGGAATTTTCTACATATCTGCCCAATTTCGGAAAACTCTCAGAAGATAAATAAAAACTATTACGAAAACTAAAATTTGGCAATGTGCAGAAGTGACTGCTAAAAGTTTTAAGTCGTAGGTTTAGAAAACGTGAAGACTATTCTGCTAAATGTCTTAAAGAAAATTGAATTGCCTTGCAGACTAGGCTGATATTAACAGGATAATATGAGGGAATTTAGGCAACTCGGTTAATTGTCTGTTTTCTGAGTATTAACCGCCAATATCTTTGTGAATTTAAAATTTTGTTATGTTGCTGTTACATACATATGTATGCATCTTCCTGCCAATTTAGTTGTGAATATTTTAGTGTCACCAAAATTAAATAACATTACTTTAAAGGGCTTCTTTAGCAAATGTTCACATCCTTAAAAAAAAATATAGTAGGCATAACACACAAGAGAAGAGAAAATAAGAAGTTTCAAATTTGTCTGTGAAAAAATGAAGTATGTAGGTATGTACATATGTATGCATATAAATACATATATGTATGTTTATATACGTACTTGGAAGATTTACAGGTAGATCAAGAGCTCACAATAGTGATACGAATTATGATAATATATGTATTCCTATAGTACAATATGATGAGTTAAAGATGAGCTGCTGCTACTATCTCAACCATGTTTTCTTGTGTTACTGTGCCCCTTCTCAGTTCAGTGACTGATCTTGTGCAAATGAAATCTCACAGGAAACAGCAGGGTATTACTTCGTGTTCTTATTACTTATACATAGATACATACATACATATGTACGTAACTCATCCTTACATACATGCTTGTGAATTAATTTTTTTTGTCTTTATATTCTATAAAGCAAGTACAAAAGATTGCAATGTATCTGAAGAGTAAAATACCAAAAAGTAAATGAAAAGAAAGAAAAATAAATAAATATCCTACTCTATGTATATTGCAAAAATATAAAAACAAGAAAAGAAAAATCGAAATGAAACGAATGAGGCAATAAAAGCAAAAAATACAGCAAAAAACTACGTGCATACATCCACAAACTTATGAATGTATAAGAGAGGAGCTGTAGAATTTAATTTTACGACATTGTTCATTTACTGTGAATTGGCTGAGTAATTGCATTGAGAAATAATACAATTTTGTTCAGATTTCCAAAGAATGCATTGTGTCCAAGTACATATGTATGTACATGAATATGTACATAAGTATATATGTACATTCATATGTTTATGTATTGTCTTATATAGCTTAAAACACATAGGGACTTATTTTTTGAAGGGTCTGCTTTGCTCCACCGATTTTATCATAACTTGGGAAGGTTTTTTCCAATTTTATTACAAAACCACTGAAAAACGTTAAAGAAAATTACCTTTAAGCTGTTTTAATATTTATTTTATATACTATCCGGGTTCGGAATTATTCAGACCACAATGGTGAAAAGTACATTTTCTTAATGCAAAATTGAAAAATTTAAAATTTTTAAAAATATATAGAAAATTGAAAATGGCAAAACTTGCCACTTTTATTACTACAAATAAAATAAGCTTTATTTCATGAAAACCGAAGGATGAATATTGATTTTATTCATAATAAAGTTAAGTCAGGTGATTTCTGCAAAAGTTTCGAATTTTACACTGTACAAAAAAAGTAAATTTTTTAAATACAAAACAAAATATATGTATACGTGTATCGGAGCTGCCGCTGCCGCGAACATTGCCCTTCCACTATTAAGATATAAGATGAGCTCAGCTTCTTAACTTCTTCTGAAATTAATCCCAGATGTAAACTTTAAAAATGCCGATACACGTGTATATTTTTTTGTAGGCTCCACCAGAATCAGTCGTTAGAGCTTGTTATTAAAAAAATAATTTTGTTGTGCAGTCTAAATATTTGCAATTTTCGCATAAATTAAGTGACCACTTTATCATGAATACAATCAATAATTATCCATCGATTTTCATAAAATAAAGCTTAATTTATTTGCTGTGTATGTGCCTTTATGAGTAAGTTTTTGCTATTTTCGGTTTTTTATACATTTTTTAACAATAAAAAGTTTCCTCAAGGTATGTACGTATGTATGGGATGGATATAATACATGGATAATTTTTGGACGAAGTGGGCATTTGGTTAATCTGTTAAGCGCTTGCATAAGGCATAGCACACAGTGCGGGGATACATATATAAAACTTGCTTTCTCAAAAAACCGCAAAAATCCGCAAAATGTTTTTTCAGGAAATATGGAACAGGCAGTAAGACTACAACGAAAGAATTTTAAAGGGGTATAAAAACAATTTTGAAGCCATTCTATAGAGAAAAGTTTCCAGTTTAACAAAAAAATATTAATTTTTGCGAAATTTTACATTAAAATCCCTTAAAAACAAGAAAACTAGAAATAAATTTTTATTCGAAAATTTGAGCAAAGTTTACGATGGTTGATTTTATATGTATATGTAATTTGGGGCCATGGAATCGAATGGAGTTGTCAGATGGGTTCGATTTATGTGTATACTTCAAATTAGTGCTATCGCAATGTTATAATAATGATTACCCTACATCTATATCTGATATATTTTTATCATAACAAATAACAAAACGTCGGCGGAGCGTTGTCAAATTTTTGTTAGTGCAAGCATACATGCGAACACGTTTTTTTTGTTATAATAAATCAGGGACTGAAACCATGAAAAAAGTGGGTTCAGGTTCGGGTTAATTAAAATAAAAAGTTCAGGTTCGGGTTCGGTTTAGGGTTCGGGTTCGGGCTTAAAACTAAAATTTAAACGCATGCAATTATTTTGCTTAATAATAAAATACAAAAATCAATTTTACATTCACGTATATACGTTTAAACACTATCCTGCCTGTTCTGTAAATCGAGTCGTTTTAAAAACGCTCGATTTAGAAAAATTAAATCCACTAATAGCAAACTTTTTTCATACTTTTCTGCAATTTCATATTTTTTAGAGCTTAAAATATCATATCTGAAATTAATTTACTATATACGATTTAAAATACATCAATTGGGCCTTATTTATTTTTGGAAACCGAGAAATTTACTCGGATTCGGTTTACCGAACAGGGCCGTATATTCTTTTTTTTAAATTTAATTAAATTTAACTTATTTAGCTTAAAAAAAACTTTTTTCAACTTTGTAGCGTACGTACCGCATTGCCATAAGAAAATAAACTTCAAATAAGAAATTATTAGAAATACCCAGAACAAGAAAAAGCAAAAAATGTTGCCAACCATTCGGCACTTTTAAAAATTGCAAAAAATAGTCAGCTTTCGGGGTGCTGCCAGCTGGTATGAATTTGCTTTGGTCGTTATTTTATTTTGATTTTGTTTTTAATTTTTTTTGCATGCAAGAAATGTAATGTTTTTTTATTATTTTTCTATTAAATAATTTTTTATTTTTGAACCCGAACCTTGCGGAATTTTTGGGTTCAACGGGTTCGGGTTCAAAGTCTTTCTAAACAAAACGGGTTCAGGTTCGGGTTCGGTTTCAGTCCCTGTGATAAATTACAATTTGTTTGTCGTCGTGAAGGAAGTGTGTCACTATTTATGCACTATTTCACTTATTTTTTCACTAAACTGTTCTTATTTAATTAAAGCATTCCTATTTTTCTTCAATCGTATATTTTTTTGCAAATGTTGTAAAAATGTTAGTTTTTCAAAATAAATGAAAACGTCAATCAGTTTGTTTACGTTTTTTATCAAGACAAATTTGTCTGAGCATGAGCTCTGACAAAATTGTCAAGACACTGTAATAACACTAATAAATGCAGTCTATACCTGATACATTTTTAGCTTGATAACGATTTTACATTTATCATGATAAAAGTTTATCAGGTATAGACTCACTCTTATGAGAGCGTTATTATAATAAATATTATCACAACAATCTTAAAGTAGACCTACTTTTTGCGTTCAACGCGTGAAGACGTCATGCTCTGTAACTTGATACGCACAACTACATTGATTCAACGTTTTTGACAGCCGTGTGTGTGTTTGTGCTTATTGAAATAAATTAAAATCAAATTTTTTTGCAAAACTTCTCTAAATTTGTGTGAAAAATCATAAATAAAACACTTAATTACTCGAAAATATTGCATGCTCTCTCTCCAAAGGCAAATAATGAGATTACTAAGTTGACTACGTTACTACTAAGTTACAAACGTAAGTGTTATAACGATCATTTGTTTTGTATTTTGCTTTTTTAAAAGTCGTAGTACTATCATCATAATATCACCCGATATCGGAGTTTATAAAGTAACAAAATGAACATAACAAATTTTAGCGTAACCCCACATCTATTATAATGTAAGCAGCTGTACATACATACATGTGTATGTATGACTAGGACAAATTCTTTTACGAAATAAAAAGAATGTCGTAACTTACAAACCTAATAATTTTTCTAAGACAAATACAGGATCTTCCCTCAAAAATAATATATTAAATACAGCAAATGGCGCTAAAACAAGACAAAAGGTAGTTGTGTCAGCTGTTCATTTTATTGCCGAAATATTGGAAGTTATTATTGCTCTTAGAATTTTAATTTATACAAATCGTATAAGAAGTAACTCTTTAAGAATTCTGGAAACAAAACAAAAAATTCACGTCATCACGATATTCTTGCATCTTCCTATTATTTTCTGTTTTCCAAAGCAGATAGAGGTAGATGCTGAGAATTTATCTAGTAACAGCAACAATATGAACAATATAAATGAGTGATAATAAATGAAAGTGAAGAAGATACAACAGAAGATGCGTTTTTTTTCTTCTGTTCTGCAAGACTGTATGGAAGTTGTGAGTGTATCTGATGCAGTTATAAAATTGTACTGTGGGAATTTTTTGTTATTTCACTCATCTTAACAGGAATATCATCTTCACATTCACATACACGCTTACAAGCATGATTTTTTTCATTTAAATGTACATATGTATGTATGTTTGTACAAAGGTAAAGTTTTGAATTAAAGATTTTATTCAATTGATTGCCAATTTGTTGTGCTTTTGAATTCGTTTTATTTTTGTTATTTCATGGTATTCTCATAGTTAATTGTTTGGTTACATATATATTATACTATATAAGCTTGCCCGCTTCGCGCGCATAAAGTTGGTTTTATGACTATGAGAAGTTCGTAAAATATTATGTAAAGTTCTTTAGATAAGGTTAAAATTTCCTGAAATACAACGTTACGTGCAGTGATACCAACGTTAAAAAATCTTTTTAATTTCCAGCAACATTTACATTAGTAGAATGGCGTACTTTTGATTTTTTCTAATCTAACTTACAAATGAGATATTTTATCGCGGTAAAAAGTACCCTAAACTTGAACCAGACTCGTAAAGTACCTCCATACCAAATTTCATGAAAATCCGTTGTGGTTTTTGCGTGATGCGTGTTCGGACAGACAGACAAAAATTCGAAAAGTTAGTGTTTTGTGTTCTACATCGATTACTGTTTACGCCAACCAAAACTTTTCAAAAAATATTTCATATACTGACACGCCTCTTTTACAGTTTTATTATTATGTATGTACATACTATATAGATTAGATTTGTAAAATATTTGTTACTTGTATAATAATAAATTGAACTTGTACTTTGTTTAATCGTTCTGTTAATCGGGCGATCTAAAAATTTCTTGATACAGATCGTCGTGCCGAAGTTATATTCACATATATCACAAAAAAATTAGATGAGACTGTTATATGATAAATTTAATAAATCTATCGATCTGCGCAATCCCCAGGCCATTACGAAGCCATTTTAATTCTCTAAATTATATAGAAATAATATTATATAGAAATAATAATAAAAACTTCGAAGAAATTAAAATAATCATTTGAAGCCTTTTTATTGCACTTAAAGTTCGCTTTATGACTATAACACCATGTCTTCACGAGACATTTGATATTTCTTAACATAAGAAATAACGTCGGCAGAATGACGTTACAAAAAATTCATGTGTTCAAACTTGTGTTAAGGGTGGAGTAAACGTACTGATGTTTGGACACAAATTTTATATATTCATATAGTAAATTTGCACGGCATTTTGTATTTTTTTATAGATTTCACTTTATAATTTTTCTGTTTGTAAAAATTTTATGAATATGAACATAAATAATATGCAAAAAATAAAAAAAAAACATCTAAAACATTTATTTATTAACTTTATTTATTCTTTTTTCAATAATATCAAACAAATTGTTAAAAAAAACACACATACATATTAAATTTGACAGTTTGTGTTCTAACATATTTCCTCGGGCTTGTGTTTTAACATTGATCTCCAAACATGTGTTAGGACACAAACACATTCGGTCCACACGTTAATTTCTTGTGTTAGGACAGAATTTTGACAATTGCTAACACACAAATTTCCAAACTTATGTCTCGTGAAGACGGGGTGCAAGGTATCTGTAAAATCTATCCGCACAAAAACATAAATGTGAAAATAAGGCCAAGTTCCTATCCAAAAATTTCGGTCGTAAAAAGTACTGAGATCAAAATAAGGACCAAGTTCTTGATGGGTACAATACCATCTCATTTCTAGGCAACCTGTAAGCTTGGCAATATTTTTTTGCCTTTCTAATATGGAAAAGAATTATGAGAAAAATGTCTAGGAATTTTTGCCTGAAATTTTTTCACAAACTTCTTATGTAATACATATGTTTACATGACTCTCCAAAAAAAAGTTTCATAAAAAGCACACAGAGTCCATAGTATTAAAAATAATGCATTTTGGCTCTCCTGAAAAATTTGGGTTTTAGGCATATTCAAGAAAACTACAGAATTGTGGATAGCTATACAATAAAAAGTATATGAAAATAAATTTTGCATTATCTTCACGTATGTATGTTTATTATCACGTACATATGTATATGTATGCCACAAACTAAAAAATATTTCGCAAAAAGTGTTATACAACGAAATGTAAAAATGAAAATGGCTATAACTTAAAAAATTTTCTCCATTACTAGATATTTTTACATAAATCGATAAAGACTTCAATCATAACATCTGACAAAGATAATGGACCACTTTTTTCGCGTAAATTGATATACGTGAAGATAACTTCGGCACGACGATATGTACATAGTAACTACATAAATACTAATAATGAAAACCCGACTGCTCGACGCAAAAAGGGTGTTGTGCTTATCAGCCAATGTATGGATGTGTGTTCCCTTGCGGTACTATATAAACAGAACGCGGTGGCCGACTTTGATGATTCTTACATCAATCGATTTGTCTTAATCCTGCGAGTATCACTAATAACTGCCAGTTTTTGACTCAGTAATTAAATATATGTTTAGTTAATTTTCATATAAATTTAAATTGTAATTAAATACACCTGTTTTTCAGTTGTATTTAGTTGTTCTTATTTAGTTGTGACAAAAATATGGTAGCACCGTAAAATACCACAAATTTCCCCTAAATTTCCCAAAAAAAAGCACACAAAGAAAAATTCCAAAAAAATTATTTTTCTTCATTCAGGAAATAAGAATAATGAAGAGTTTCTGCAATGTTTTAAAATAATAAAAACAGCTTACAAAATCACAAAAAGACAAATATAGACAAAGAAAGCCCAAATTTCTCGACAACAAAAGTTGAATTGTTAGCGGCCACAATTTTTTGTTTCCACATGAACAAGAAGCAGTCTAAATCATATGGTAATTTATAAAACTTAATTATTATTTAATTACACAAGGTTGGGCAATTAATTATTATATAAATATGCAGTCAAAAAGACAATTTCGTATTTAATTATAACTTAAAAATAATTACAACTTAATTATCAACTCAAAAACCGGGCGTAAAGATATGAGAGTAGTCAAAATTCAATATGGCGGCCCACCGACTCCATTTTGTGAATACGAAAAAAATAAAAAGTTGGCGAGCTATATTAAAATAGGTATGATTCGACAGATTTTTGTAAAATAATATTTAGGTTTCTCATATCGTTTACACATTTGGCCTGTCAGCAGTGTTAATGTATCAGCTTTTTTGACAGCCCAAATGTAAATTCTCCACGGCGAATTCTCTTGCGACTACTTGGTGTTGATCTACCTTGAAAGAATACAAATAAAATATAAATTTAAAAAATCAAAAAACTATACTGCGTAAAAAAGCTAAAAGAAAAAAAACAAGTCCAGTTGCGGAACATAGCTACTTTTACAGTCGGGAATCATTAAAAATCGAATCTTCAAATCTTCGCAATAATGGTTCGCGGATGTAAAAGTCGCTATGTCCCGCACACTGGACTTTTTTTTAATTTTTTACGAAGTCGGGTTTTTTATTTATATTTTATTTAAATATTTATAACATAAACGGGAAGATTCCATATTCTACTACGAATTGAGAGTGAAAACATTTTCAAGTCCGCATAGACGGAGAGACTTATGGATGCATGATAAGTCCAACTTAAAAGCAGGGTTGTCAGATATGGCGATTTCTCGTCAAACGTGGCGATTTTTCAACCTGTTTGGCGTCAAAATTTTTGATTTGGCGACATGACGATTTTTCTGGCAATAAATAAATTTGTTGGCGATTTTTATGGCAAATTTTTTAACAAAATTGAAGTTAAAAATTTGTATAATTCGTAAAAATTACTTTGATTAGAGTATTTTCCAAAGTAAATCCCACCAAAACTCGTTTGCAAGAAATTAAAACAATGTGATTTTGGTGGTTTTTCTTATATTAATAATAGTCGTTAATGGGCTTTGAATTTGGATGAGAAAAATTTACAATAAATAATTTTTGGCGATTTTATTTCTACTTTTGGCGATTTTCTGCTAAATTTTTATACGATCATATATTATATAACTAACAACAAATTTATTATCAAATATATTACGAAAAACTACATAAAATTGATTTTGGCGACTTTTGGCGATTTTTATAACCGATTTGGAGGAGAAGGTCGGAAAAAATCTGACAACCCTGCTTAAAAGTATATCATTTCATATGAAATAAAAACTCCCCACATCGGCCTTTAAATAGCGGAGCTCTGAGGGAGCAAAACATAAAAACACAAACGAAGATGTTTAAAAAATATCAGAACAGTCGGTTAACAGGAAGGGGCTAAAACTAAAATTACTTTTTATAGGCGCGGCGTAGCCCACTTTTCTAATCACAACATTGTACCTGTCATCAAAATTAAAGATGCTTACCAAATTTCAGATCAATCGGTTATCAGGAAGGTGGTAAATTTTTAGTTACGACGACACAAACAGGTCACAAACAAGACACAAACACGGTAAACTAAATAAAACCATTTAATAAAATAGGGAAGGCCACACCACATGTGCACTTTTAAAGCAAAAGATTTCTTGCGACGTCTACGTTAAGTTTTATTAATCTCAAAGCTCATGTATTCTTCAAATAAGTATGTACTATGAATTATGTATTATGAATGTATGGATTATGAATTTAAACAAACATCTAAATACATAATTTTTTTGTCAATGTTTTTAAATCATGTACTTATAACATTTACTTTGCCTCCAGATTTTGCGAAATTAAATTCTACGCCCTGTTTAAATCCATTTTACCGGTGAAAAGTATGCAGCTTATATACATAATCTTACTGCCTTGCAAACCAAAGAAATACAAATTTAAACAACATATTTTACTTTAAATATTTCGCAAGGTAATTTAAAAGGAAAGAAAAATTATTAATAAAGAAAACTCTACCTCCTCCTCTCCATTGACCTCTAATACAAAAATATTCTTGGATGATATAAAAAATTGTTTATTTTCAAATCTGCTTTGAACAGATTTCTTCACTGCTTCAGCTGCTGTTGCTTCACTTGTGATTTTGTTCATTCTCATTCTTGTTGTTGCTGTTATGCCTTTTGCATTTTAAAAATATTTCCTTATTGATGGCTGGTTGGGTTGGTTGGTCAGTTGTTCGTTTGGTTTGTCAGACCAGCGTTGCGGGTTGTTTTCTTAATAACTCAGCAACTAGGACCTACAAAAATTTGTTTCGTTTGTTGTTGTTAAACGCGGTCTGTTGTTTTCGATGCAAAGCCTGTGCTGCCAGACTGGGGGTTTTAATTCAAAATTTCCGGCTATAATTGGTATAAATTTATGTTCGATTATGGCCTTGAGAGTAGATAACTAAAGACCGATTTAGTCGACCGTAAATGTAGAAAACGGAAATGTAGTCGCATGTGCTGATCGTTTCTGTCTCATAGCTTTTCAATGTGACAGAAACGATCAGCGCATTCGACTACATTTACGTTTTCTACATTTACGGTCGGCTAAATTGACCTTAACTATCTGTTAAGTTATTTTTGTTGAAGCAGGATCTATTTCCAGAACTTAATATTTATTAAAGCTGGATTTACATAGGCAAGTTTTATTGTCGCCGTGCCATGCCCACAGATTTTCTTTTATACATTGAAATCAATACGCTTTTCGACGTAATCATAATACTACTTCATTATTACTTTCACTTACCGATTCTATTCGTCAAAAGCTTGATAATCACAGCAACTGTACTGAGGTTTCACTAGATCTTACGAAGGCATTTGATAGCATACATCACAATGTCCTTATTAAAAAACCTAATGAGAAATTCAATTTGTCTAAATCCGTCTTAAAGTTCGCGTTATGACTATAAGGTGTCTGTAAAATATAATAATATAACGTTCTTTACATATTGTTTAAAGTTCCCGTTATGCAAAGTAAACAGTGCTACCAACGTTAAAAAAACAAAACATCTTTCTAACTTCCAACAACATTTCGTCACCTTATTATTGGTTTGACCCATAAACATAGGAAAAAGCATTAGAAAGCAGCAAACCAATAGTAAACTGACGATTTATATTAGTAAAATAGGGTATATGTATTTTCGTTTTTTTTTCTATTTTAACTTAGATATATTTTATGGCGGTTAAAAGTACTCCATACCAAATTTCATGAAAATCCATTTAGCGGTTTTTGCGTTAAGCGTGTTCGGACAGACAGACGAAAATTCGAAAATTTGGTGTTTTGCTCTCTACATCGATTACTGTTTACGCCACCATAAAAATTTTCACAAAATATTTCATGTACAGACACGCGCCTTTTACAGTTTTATTATATGTATAGATTTCAGCCAGCTACATCGCATCTGAAGGGGAGTTTTTTGCCAATTTTTTAAGAAATGGACAAAAAAGCTCATACAACGAATAGTTAGAGGGTTAAAATGTTCCATAAAAATGTTTTTCGTGGGGTTTTACATAAAATTGCTGAACACACCTTATACCTTTATCATAAGAACTACAAGATATCCTATGCCGTCACTATAACTATGTGCCAAAGGGGGGAAAATTAAATGTCATTTCAAAGTAATCGTAAAGAATTACGATCGAAATTTGTATTTAAATTGTATTGAAATTTCGATCGATATCAAATGCCTTAATTTGCCCCCGATTTTTGCTGAAGGTTATATGATAATATTTCATTCAGAATGCCAACGAGATTAACATTACCAAAAATTATTGCGTATGAATGTAACGTCCGCAACACATGATTTACACATACAGATTTGTACATACATACATATATTCTACATGTTATGTAAGTATTTAAGTACAAAAATATATAAATTAAAAATATATTTTAATTACAATTAATATTTTGCGAGAACTTCGCTTTTATTGACACGGTTTTATTTTGTTGAGGATGTGAAGAAGTATCTGGCAGCTCGGAGTTGTGTTGCTGTTTTTTTTATGATCTTCTCTTTTGTACATTGTGTTCAATTGAATAAAGTTTTGCGTGTATTTTCCCATCGTCTTACTTGCTTATTTATTTTTACTTTTGTTCCACTGCTACTTCAACGTGAGAATAATAACTGCCGCTTTGTTTAATACTTTGTTTTATCGTGGTAGAAGACAAAATCTGAGCGTTTCTTCATACCTTAGGGTATGTGAATTTTCTAGACTTCGAGTTTTTTAATTAAAACAAAATATGATTTAAAGGGTTAATTAAGTAGGAATTAACGCACATACATACAACATATGTTGGTAATAATACTAAATACAGTGCCGTACTCGTCCAAAATATGTACAGATGGTCTGCACAAGTTGACGAATGCATATCAGTTGTCGGTCAGACAACATACCGAAAGTAATACGGTTGGTTTACTAGAAAACGTATCTTTCTGTCTGAAGAAATTTGGAATTTGAAAAAAATTTTTCAAATATTCTTTTTAGACAAGCATTTGCTTGAAATAAATCGTTTTTATAAAAATTAAAAATAACAAAAACTAAAATTTTTTCTTTGCCACTGAGAAGGTTCTCTTAAACAAACAACACACACATACTCCGTAAGCCTTTTTTTTTATTTTCTGCAGAAATACCCAGGGTCTCTCCAGGAATCGAACCTGTGACCTTCCGGCTAATAGTCTAGCACTCTATCCACTACACTACGGGGGTATCCAACCAGCTTGATTCGCAGTGTCCTCAGTTTTTTCGTATCACTTACAAATTTTTTATGGGCATATCTAATATATCCACTAGGTACATCAGTATAATTCACTCACCCAACTAAATAACAATATGTTCGGTTTCGACTAACAAAACACCAATAAATGAGCGATAAAATTAACTTCAAACTATCTTAATATAATTAGCAGTGTGGCCATATCTAAAACTATTTTGCTAAATCGGTTCAAAAATAATGCTAAAAAATGCTAAAACAAAATATAAGAGTCTAAAAAATAATGCTAACATTTTAAAAGTTATTTTTTAACTAGGATTTATATACAACGCGTTTAGTTTTCATAATTTACCCGTATTTTCTGGCAAATATTTGATTTTATTCGATTAAAACAAGAATACTTCAAAATCAATGAAATAGAAATGGTTTATTAGGCCTGTTCTGTATTCCATTCGAAAGGAAAATGTTCGGAGTTATCAAAGCATTGTTTTTATTTGATATTTACAATAACGATGCTTTGAGAATTCCGAATATTTTCGTTACGCATGGAATACAGAACAGGCCTTTAATAGAATGCTATTGCGTGATTTTCAACACAAAATTAAAGTTTACATTTTTTTTTGCATTTTTTACTTTAGTTGGAGTATATTCTAATCTTAGTATACTTATGCCTTAATTCACAAAAAAATTTTTGATGAATACGAGACTTATTAAACAAGTTTTTGTATAAAAATTTGTTTTATTAGTCTGTTATAAGTCAGAAAAATATTTTGTGAATTAAGGCATTAGTATACTAAGAATAAATTTACTCGATGAAATTCTCAGTAATTTTTTTCAATTCTCTTTCAAAGTTGCAATTCAATGCGACAGGTATACAATACAAGTTGTCGGGTAAAAATGACAACGATTGAAATTGTACAAAAATTACATGACATTGAAGTAATGGC
The DNA here is from genome assembly GCA_956483635.1 of Panzeria rudis. Lineage (NCBI taxonomy): Eukaryota > Metazoa > Arthropoda > Insecta > Diptera > Tachinidae > Panzeria > Panzeria rudis. Next base: position 190,021,898 of record OY101448.1, read on the forward strand.
ATTTTCCTACCTCGTTTGCCCTTCTTCAGAATCTGCAAGTATACCCGTTGATAGATGGAGCATTTATAAGTGAGGAAACGTATATGTATGTATATGGCCTTCTACGAGAAAAGGGACCTAGTGTGTGAAAATGAAGTTTTGAGAAAAACGCATTTCATCTTATTCTATACCCTTTTAGGTCCCAGAATCCACTCTTAAGTCCAAACCCGTTTTTTTACACACTTGGTCCCTTTTCTCGGAGAAGGTCAGATATAATGAAGTAAAATACACACAAAACAACAATAACAATAACTTTTTGTAAAACTGTTGTTGTTTTTTGGGTATTTTACTTGTAGGCTTCTAACTTGTATTTCCGAGAAATAGAACGCGGGGCCTCATATCGCGACCTTAGTATTGTTTTGGCCCACCGACCATTTAACAAAAAAATTGAGTTAAGTATGGGGTATATATATTTTGAATACCCTCTTTCAGAATCCAAAAACTGTTTCGCAAAATTTTTACTGGTTTCTGAAATATCAAAAATTCATTGTGCTCGATATCATCATTTTTGATAAATTTTTTGTACAAAAAAATTTTTTTTTAATAAAAAAAATAATAATCAGAAATCAACTAAAATACCAAGTTTCATCAATACTAACTTTTTATTCCATGTAAATATTTTTTCTAATAACATTTATACGCTTATTTTCAATAAAAAGTAGACAATTTCATCTCAATAACAAGTTACTCAATACACAGCAGTTAGTATACACATGGAGCAACAAAAGCTTCTTTTTACAAATAAAATAAAAAAAGTGGTTACTGGAGCACAAAACAAGATATTTTACTTTCAGTAAAAATATGTTAATTTACATTTTTCTTCCAAACATATGCTGGAAGCAGTGGTGAGAATACAAAAAAATTCTATCGGATATATTTTGAGAAAACTTTATGTAAATCTTCTTTGTTGTTTTTCTCCATTCCGACTTTTTGGCATATGGGCTAAACCAATACTAAGGTCGCGATATCTCAAAACTACAAGTTACAAATCTACAAGTAAAATACACACAAAACAACAGCACTTTTACAAACAGTCCCCAGGACTCAATAGTTGAGTTCTGGCTTATACAATCATATAAACTTCGTGTTTAAATTGAGAATTTTTTTCGACATTTTCATATAATTTGATATTTATTGGGTAAAAAATTCTAGAAAATGTCAAATAAATAATTAAAAAATGCTAAAGCCCAGATCCCACTGTCGGCGCAATGCACCGATATTCGGCGGCTCACGGCAATAGAGCCATAGATAATAAGATAATAAAGCCAATAGCTTTATTTCTTAACTAATTGAGAAATAAGGGCGTAATTGCTCTACACTGCAGTGGTAAAAAAGCCATACGGCCTTATATTGCAATTAATTGAGAAATAATGCCATTTTGCTTTCTTACTACATATGTCATCATTGCAGTTAGCCGACGAAAATCGGTGCATTGCGACGATAGTGGGATCCTAGCTTAACTGCTAAATAGAAAATTTGTAGCCAAATCAAAATAAAAAATGCAAAATTTAGCTGCAAAAATTCAAAAATCGCCACTGATAATTAGGTAAAAAAAAAAATTAGTGGTTTTTTAGTTATTTACAAAGTAGTATCGAAAAATAGTGGTTTTTTTATAAAAGTAAAAAAAAATTCTAAAAACTTACCCCCATATGCATAACAGAAATTAAAAAAACAGTTTTCCAGTTTTCAGAAACTATTTTTTTCATAAAAAACACAATTTTCCATACTAATTTGTGAATAACTAAGAAGCCACTGATTTATTTACGTAATTATATTAACATAGTTTGAAGGTAATTTTATCATGCATCTGTTCGTAAGTATTTAGTTGGTTGAAATATGATATACTGTTTTCGAGTTAAGGTGATATACGCATACTTGGTGTACCTAGTGGAAATATTAGATACGGCTATAAAAACATCTGTAAGTGATAGGAAAAAACCTGAGGACAGTATTTTTTAGCGCACCTAACTGATTAGAGAAATTTGAGTTTTGTTCTAAATTAGTAAGTCTGTGTAATTATACCTACAAAATTATCTGTGATTATTATAGCTGAAGCATAATTGTTAATCTTAAAAAATTACATAACACTAGATTGTTTTTAATTGAAGTAAATAATATCCATAAGAGCGCTGTAGATTTCAGACACGTAGTCGTCTTTTAGAAACTTAAAGATTGTAACAAAGGGTTAACAATCTGTCAACACCAGAGAAATACAAATGTTATATCTTTCCGAACAATTCAATGGAAAAATATTTTTAAAGCGAAGAGAGTACAAAAAGTTTCTGCTAAAAGACGCATCCTATCTATATCTCTTATACGTTTGTTTTATTCTGCCATTTGTTTTTGCATTAGTTGATATATATATATATATGTATGTATGTACATATGTACTTATATTCTTATTGCTGCTGTAACAGCATCATCATTATATTTTCAACATCTTTCACTTCCATTTCGTTTTCTTATTGTAGAATCTGTTGTCTGCTTAATTGTTATTATTTTTTATACATATACTCCACCCAGGGATGGATTACTTTGAGGTACGTTAAAAAATCATTATTGATCAGCTCGATTTAGAGTTTCTGAATTATTATGATATTTTTCAAAAAAAAAAAACAAAAGTAAAAACAGAAATATCAGCTGAGAAGCGGAGCAATTATTGCGCGCTGAGTTGTGCATGTGATTATTGTGCAGTTTTCATGAAACCAAACAAATTTGACCATTGCGATTATAAAAACTGATACAAAACTGGAGACAAAATGTAAAAAATAAAACACATTCGTAAAGCAACTCTGGGCAAGTCAACATCATGTATCGTTGGCAATTACTTCGAAAATGCAACCAGGTCACTGTCGTTTATTGGACTTCTAGACTTGCGTCTCACATCGGATATGATTAGTTGTTGTTGTAACAGCTCTGCTGCTGTTACCGGGAGTTCCTTCCTGAAAATATTGAGAGTTATGGGATTAGTATTATTATGGGGGTGTTTCATCGGGTGGAGGTTGGAGTTGGAGAAATCTCGCCACCTCAGTAGGCCTTAGCCATAGGTCAATAGCAATAGGTTGGAGAGTTGTGGACCTATTTGGGCAATTAAACAATGCGCAAGGTCGTAGGGGCTTTGAAGGCAATCTGGGTACTAGCTTAGGGCACCTGGAACTATTCGTTCCTGGTAGCAGTTCAGGATACTGCTCCATCCGCTCCTTAACTGTGCCAGGGTTGAGCGAGATTGTCTAGGCAGCCGCCGCTCACTGTCTGAAATCACAGGGGTCGGGCACTGAGAACTCTGTTGCATCTATAGCTGTTCACAGTTTCGTTGACCTACTGTTGATGCAACATTTTCATGGCGTTCGCTACAGACACCGAGTTGACGTCGGATGGAATGACGTTTGTGATGTCATCGCGATATCGCCGAAAATCTGATCGGATGTGTCTTGGGAGAGGGTCCTGCATCAGAATTTGATGATTTGGGTGGGTTGGGAGGTGACAAGCCATCAGGAACTGCTTTTTTAGCAGTACATTATACTGCCTCACGGGTAGTATTAATGTCTCCTCATGCAGGCGGTCTATGTTAGTCATTTTTACACATCCTTTTTACAGCACTCGCCATTGGGTGTCACTAAGGAACGAGGTCCATATTGGGGCGGCATAGTTTAGGAGGGAGCGACCTATTGCCTTATATGTTGCTACTATGACCTTGTTCATGCCCCAAGAGGTTCCTGAAAGTGCGTTTCGGGATTTCACTTTTTGGTTTATATAGGTGGCATGCGGTGAGAAGTGTAGGAGGCTGTCGAAAGACTACACCTAGGATTTTGGGATTTTTGACCGTAGGTATAATTTTGCCTTCGACATAGATGTCAAGTTGCATCCTTACTTCTTTCGTCCAAGAAGTAAAAAGTGACACCGACGATTTTGAGGGTGATAGCTTCAAGTTACGTTCTTTCGGGAAGTCTGTGATGGTGGCCAGGTATTGCGTTATTTTGCCAGTTATGTCGGGAATGTTTACGCCGGATGACATTATTGTGCAGTCAACGGCGTATGACACCAGCGAGACTCCCTGGGGTGGGAATTTTGCCAAGATAGATGTTGAAGAGTATAGGTAATAGTACTCATCCTTGTGGAACATCCATTTTTATCTTGCGGTAACTTGATTTTTGGCCTCTAAACTCCACCAACGCTTGGCTACCATTGAGATTGTTGGCAATGCAGCGTTTGATGTCGTTGGGAAGGGTGCAGCTCAAGATATCTTTAATAAACAGTGAGTGATCGACCGTGTCGAAAGCATTGGAGAGATCCAATGCCGTCAATATTGTGCGTTGATACGGTCTATGTTGATTGAGGCCATTAGCGATCTGGGTAGCTATCAAATTCAAAGCCGTCGTAGTGCTATGGGCTTTGTGTGTGTCGAGCGGGAAATGCTCTTTCAGGCATTTTAATAGTAGGGCCACTAAAACCTTTGCTACATGTGATAAGAGTCTCCCTGGGTAGCGAACATAGAGATGCCATCGGATCCCAGGGCTTTGGAAGGTTTTACTTTGGAGACTCGATCCAGATAGACTTCTGATCTTTGACCATAGATTTTTAGAGTCGAAGGAGCGATGTTCATTCACAAGGTTGGAGATTCGTGCCGTAAGCTGCTCTATTCGCTCATCTGCCGGGTTACTGGCACGCAGGCAAGAGATCGCGTTCTTGTGCCAGGCGTGCAGCACCAGATGGGGAATGTGGTCGGGATGTTGGGTATTCTTCCTGCTGGGATGAAACGCTCGGCAGCCCTAATAATGGTGAGTCTCAGGGCCTTCTCCCCCTTCTTGGCACAAGTTGGGAGGGGAATGTGACGTAGGGAATCGTCACTAAAGTTTGTAAACCCTTACCAGTTGGCTTTATTATAATTCAAGAACGTGCGTTTATCCGACTCCACAAAACCGCTGGACTTACCTACGGTGAGCTAAATGCTGTTTGGGTTTGCCAGGTGGTGAATGCAAGCTGCGACGAGCAAACAATGGAAATGTCTGGGGAGCTTGAGCATCTAGCTGTGATTCTCCTAGATGAGTCTTCATTAATAGCAGCGAAGTCTGATTCGTCTATCTGATCGACAACGAGATTGCCGCGAGGGTCGTTGGGAAGCTGTGAGAACCAGCTCTCGTGGTGAGAATTGAAGTCGCCAAGTATTATTTTGCTATCGCCCTGCAGAAGGTGGGATATGTTTGGGTGGTAACTATCTCCTATCGAACGATATTATAATTCCCATTGGCCGAGAGGGCACTTCTGCTGTGAAGCTTCGTTTCTTGTATGGCGGCTATGGATATGTTGTTGGAGTGCATAAAATTTATGATTTCCACTATCTTGTTCCGGAGCCCATTACAATTCAGTTGTAATATCTGGAACGAAAGTAGGGAGTCAGGGTTGTGCCTATGCCGCTGGGAAGGGTGCCTATATTGGGTTCGGGGCATGGGGTTAAAAGCAGGGGATCTCGACGTTGGATTGAGTTGTTGCAGGGGAGAGGATTGCACTGGGTATTGTCTTGCGCTATGAATGGGTGTTGAGTGCTCAGAAGAGTTTAGAGAGTTGCCATCAGGTATGCTGCTTGAACAGCAGGGGCTACGTAATTGTCATTCCAATCTCTTCGGAATCGCAAGTTAGTGCATCTCCTCATATGACACCAGTTATTACAACCATTGCACTGGATAGATACTGTGTTCCTCCTAATTACTCTATGGCATATAGCGCACTCCCGTTGGGTGGGCTGTAGACTTGCCTAAGGTGGTGTTAAGGTAGCTGGATTTTGTGGGAGTGGAGTAGGAGGGGAAGTGCTGGGATTTGAGGGTTGTGTGGTGCAACAATTAGCTACGAAGCTGGGAGACCAGTCGCGGTGGCTGGTGAGACCGGAGCACCTTCTAAGGTGACACCAGCCATTGCAAACATACACCTTACTGAGGTGGTGTTGCGCTGAAGGCGCGTGTGACACACAGAGCAATTCCAGGTGGGGCCTGGGTTTTGCTCGATGCCAGCAGTAACTAATAATAGGTTGAGTAAAGTTGCCGGCATAGTTTGCTCACGTAGGGAAAAAACTTCCGGTTTGTACAGCTGTTGCTGAGTTGACAATCTTTCGCCGAGTTGGACTCGGGTCGTTCCGGAACGTAGTTCCAATTGTCGTGGGAACGCATTTGATTAGTAGTTGGCATCATTTAGCGGTACTCATTGTGGTATCCCGTTGGTTTCCATTATTGAAGAGTGTTTGGAGAACCAAACAAAATCTGAATTGCAAGAAAACGCGAATAGGATTTTGGTAGTTCCGATTTCGTGTGCGATGGTATACGTCGTTTGGAATCATCTTGTTGTTGAACAAGTATTTAAATAATGGTATAATATTTCCATAATTTTTTTTTGCACAGATTTCACGTGCAGAATATCCTTTATTAATAGACAGAACTTTATTAGTACTTTTTGCAATAGTTTTTAAGAGAACTTCTAAAAAGTATTGTTAAAATGTTAAACCTAATCTGATGAGCGGCAGTGTATGTGAAGGTTTGTAACCTTTTGCAAATCAAATTCAGGCTTTTAAAAAACATTTTCAGAATTTTCCAAATCCAATTGAGTATTTTAGAAATCAAATTCGGCACGTTAAAAATCAAAATCAGCCTTTTTTGAATCAAATTCATTTGAAAAAGCCTGATTTTGATTCTTAAAATCAAAATCAGGAAAAAATACATTTATATACTACAATATTTCCAAAGTAAAATAAAATAAAATATAAAAAATCTAAATTGATTATTAGGCTAAGGTTCGTAACGTTATATTCAGAAAGAATTGGGTATGATTAATATTCCAAGGAACAATGGAAAAATTAACATCAACTTAATTTTTCAACGTACACAGCAGAACAGAGTAGCGCCACTTTCGGAAGCCGCTACACTTCCATCGTCAGTGCTCACGTGTATTTGCTATCACCACTTGTCAGGTGGCTCTGTTGAATGTGATTTTAATTCTTATATATACAACTTTTTCGCGAAAATTGAATACGAGAATTAAATCACTCTCAAGCTGATATTAAAGTACACTTTCCCAGCGTTGCCATCGGTTTATTTTTCTTCATTCCCATTTTTCTGATTTTTGTTCTACTCAAGACAAACTTTTTTGGTTTGATTTTATACTTAAGTATATATGAACATGTAAACATGTGAAAAGCTCAAGCCAGTAGCTAATTGTTTTATTAATATGATTATTTCGAACGTATTTGCTTTGTGAATCTAAATTGATTATTAGGCTAAGGTTCGTAACGTTATATTCAGAAAGAATTGGGTATGATGTTAATTTTTCCATTGTTCCTTGGAATATTAATCATACCCAATTCTTTCTGAATATAACGTTACGAACCTTAGCCTAATAATCAATTTAGATTCACAAAGCAAATACGTTCGAAATAATCATATTAATAAAATATAAAAAATTTTAATGTCATTTTAAACTTCTTCTGTGTTTTCCATGCCTGCCTCTCCACTACTATGGGAATTTTGTCGTTTTTTGTCTGTTCGTTTATATACTTTTTTGTTCTCTCTCAATATCAATTCATTGCGGAATGTTGGCAGTTTGTGTTGTGGATTTGCGTTGCGAGTAGGTAGAGCTAAATGTTGTTGGGTTGTAGATTGATGATGAGTATAATAATCGTGTTTTAGTTACGTTCTGGTTATAAAAGGGGAGAAGGATTTCTTTACTTTTTATAATTTTTATTATATTTTTTGCAGACTATAAATGTGTAATTATGATAAATTAATATACTTTAATTGAATGTTGATTAATTTGCGGTAATTACGAAACATTTATTTTTTTCTTTTGTGCATTGATATTGAATTCATAAAAACTGCAGTGTACATAATTACTACAATAAAATTAAAACATGAGTGAAGCACAAAAAAAAAGGAAAAATCTATTAAAATGTATCGAACGAAGAAATAAAAGAAACAGGTGTTTTTGATGTCTTTGATTTTCATTCGGTAAATTGGCCATTTAACCTTTGGTATGTGTTGCATTATGATGTTTAGTACTGCAGATAAGTAATGAAAAAAAAATAAATAAAAACTCAAACTGAAAATTAAAATACATACTTACTTGTGGAATATTTTCAAAACATTATAGTCGTGCATGTTCATGAATCATATACATATTTTTCAATAACACTTATTTTGCTATTTAAAATCCTTGCAGAGAGGGAATAAAAAAATACTGAATTAGTTTTGTCATATTGTGTGTTAGAAAGTCAAACCGATTTTATTGAACGTTTCTTGAAATTTCAAACAACTGATAAAATACCAAAATAGTAATATGAAATCTCTTCATGCGATATTGCCTTAAAGTTCTGTTTCGTGTTCAGGCTCGGTCTGAAAAATCTACTGAAGTTTGGTTTCGATCGGACACTAATAGTTCTTAATAAAAAAAATATATATGGGTAAATACTGTGTTGCGGACGTTACATTCGTAAACATATCGCACCTGTTCATCAAAAGTAACACAACTCAAAATTTACAAGTTTTCAGTAGAGGCAAAAAACTAATTGCGCCAATATAATGGAATTATTGTTATAAACAAATATACCGTTGTAAAGGAAACTCAATAATATTTCAATAAAATAATACAACACCAAAATTTTGACAGTGGTTAGATATGGTAATCATACACTGTTTCCTTAAAAAAAGTGGAAAATAGAATTTTTTGAGTTGTGTTACTTTTGATGAACAGGTGCGATATATTTTTGGTAATGTTAATCCCGTTGGCGTTCTGAATGAGATAGGCTGCCTTCCTAAACGTCTGTGTGCAACGTCAAAGCAGTGTTTAAATCAAGAAATTATACTTTACAACATTGCAAATCAAATGCATTGTCAATAAAAAGCATTGACAATTTAAATAGTGCGCAAGTTGCGTTTATTTGCATATCAGCAGCAAAATAGGAACGCAATACTTTTTCAAAGTTTGCACGGTTGCCGGAAGCAGTGGTGAAAATACAAAAAAATTCTATCGGGTATATTTTGAGAAAACTTCATGTAAACCTTACTCGTTTTTCTCCATTCCGACTTTTTGGCATATGTGCTAAACCAATAATGAGGTGACGATATATGTATGTACATAAATATTTATACACTTAATTTTTTTATATAACGCTTTATCCCGAAAACTGGAGTTATTACCACCAAAAAAAAATTAATTTTATCGGCAAAGAACTTTATTAACATATGTATCAGAACAGTGTCGCCCCGTGTAATTTTTGCTTTCAAAAAGTAGGAGTAACAGGGAGTAACTTTGTGGCAGGAATGACGTTTTTTAACCTGTTCAAGTAGTGCTATCTACTTACTTCAATGTTCGAATCGATGAAAATTTAATTTATATCAGGAATTGATAAAAAATTAAACAACATAGGATTTAGACGTCGTTTTTAAATAACATTGTAAAATAAAGTTTAGTTACCATCCCATTTATGTCAGAGAATCTGTGGAAAAGGAGAAAAATTTCGTCAACATAGTCGAGGTCGCTTAGGTTACCCTGTAGGCCCCAGGATATTCCTCTATTGTTTTGGATTGCACGTGTCATTACGGCGTCGCGCACAATGTTAAAGAGCAGTGGTGATAGGACACAGCCTTGTCGCACGCCTTTCCCCACCGGTATTTGACCGATCATCTTTTGTTCCTGTCTTATGCGACAGCTGGAGCCATTGAACAATGCTCTGATGAGTCGGACTACTTTCATAGGTACTGCTTTGCATTCTAGGGCTTTGAATATTGCATCGTGGTGTCAAATGCTTTTTCAAAGAATATAAAACACAGATTGCACGCAATGTGTTTACATGGCTAACACAGGATCTGCGTGCTCTGAATCCAGCTTGATCATTCCTTAGATCAGGTGATATAAAATCCGAAAGTCGTTTGTTGATTATGTGACCGACTATTTTATTTACTATGCTGAGCAATGTAATACCTCTCCCATTTCTACAGTATGACAGGTTCCCTTTCTCTTGCAGCAGAGTAATCGTTCTTTCTACGAACTGAGGTGGCAGTGTTTCATGAGCCCAGAAGTCTTGTATGAGGGTATAGGATTTCAGCGCTTAGCATAGGATTTGCTTTCAGAAGTTCTGGTGGTATGTTATCAGGGCCAGGAGCTTTGTTACATCTAAGAGATGTTATCGCAAGTACTATTTCCGACAGGTCGGGACAATTGATGTTGAATTGGAGCAGATGCTTAGTGCATCCCTTCTCGAAGTCGACAGAAACTTTTTATAGTATTGCTCCCAGATTTTGATCTGCTTCTCTTTCGAAGTAGTTATCTCGCCATTTGCGTCCATGAGAGGCTTGGTGGTTGAGAATTTGGCGATCGTTAATTGGCGTACTGAACGGAATAAATACCGACAGCGGTGGGTGTATCCCGCTGCTTGTGCGCTTCTGGCAATTAGCATGCTCCATACTATCACTTGTACTATTTTATAAAATTGTTTCCTTCTCTTGTAAAATTCAAAAAATTGTAGTTAGATGATTTTACGTTTTATATGACGATATATAATTTTAAAAACCATAATGGAGTCATTATTTATTGTATAAATCGCTCGATTTAAATCTAGTGGATGTGCAGAACATGGCCGATAAAGTTAAATGGATTGTTGAAAATCTTAGAAACATATATGTACATACCTGCATCATTTAATCTAAAACGTCCATTTTTGCTATACTATTTTTACAGAACTCAAATTTACGAAATCACAAATTCATCATCTAAAATCATTGCCCGCAATTACAAACATTACTTTTCTACGATTAACACAAAAAGTACATCCTTAATTCTTTAAGGTGTATTATGGAAGAAAAATGTATCGATCAATTTGAAACAGTTGCATTAAACCTAACGAAATCCTCTTCAACAATAACAACTATAACATCAAGTGATACTTGTTCAAGAAAAGGGCCATTTTTCATATCGTCCTCTTCCTCGTCATCATCGTCTTTAACATCTTCATTATTATCATCAACCGAAAGTAATACGAGTGCAGATCAAATTTCTTTAAACTCTTTAGCAGAAGATAAGGAAGATTTTGATAAACCGACAACAAGTCGTAGTTCCATGTCGTTACTACAAGAAGAATTCGAAACAAATTCACAACATGATTTTGCCGAAATTCTGGACGAAGATGATGAGACGACCACATCGGAAGTTTTGGAAGCCTTTGAGATAAGTTCATCAAATCTACTGCCAAACATAAATGATGAAGTCACTTCTGAACCAGTTGCCGTGGTTGATGATAGTTCATCTACGGATGCCATACAAATAATAAAAGTTTCCGATACGTCCACCGAATCGGCGGCTAGCAACAATGGATTTTTTAATACATCAGAGATTTATGTCATCAACGATGATGATGACGAGGATGTGGGCGGAAATGATGAAGAAGAAGACGTTGATGGAGATGTGGTAAATGATGTTGAGGATGATGACGATATTGAAGAGGTTATTGAGGCTGATTTGATAAATTTAGATGACAATCTTCCAATTGAGGAAGATGGTGTTGAAGATGATGAGGATGAAGAAGAGGAGGAATGTGATATGAATACTACAAATCAATCTTCCAAACGAATAAAACAAAATACCACCTCAACACAGGAATCTTCAAATTCCCAGGCGCAAAACAATGGCGTTATAATGAGTACAAATGGTACCATGATCTTTCTGGAAACTCCCGTTGTAGAAGAACAACAACATCATCATATTCATCATTCTCATACAGGAAATTCCTCGAAAGGAAAATCGCACAATGATTTTATCAACGATAATAACATGAAGCCAAAACGTTTAAGTGATGAATTTTCTAAAACTTCAACAAATGAAAACGAAACTCCCACATCTTCTACGGCGACAAGTAGCAAACATTTGCAGGAGTCCAATGACTTGATCTACGATTTCAATGAATCTCAATCCTGTCCAGATACACAAGCCCATGAAAGAATGTCATCACGTTTAAAAAAGATGAACTTGAATCACAATATTACAAATAACAATATAAACTCTCAGGATTTACCCACTTCCTCTTCTTCAAGTAGCTTAAAACCGTCTCTGTTAATGTCTACTCTGTCGGAAATAGAATCTATGGACTTAATAGAACGGCGTGATTTCGAACATGAACAACGTTTAACCGGTGGTATTATATTGAAATCAAGCTCACTTATTAAAAATAACGTGATTGAGTTGGGTTTGGTTAAATCTCAGCAACGGCAAAATTTGAAAAATACAAATGCAAATAGTGGAGAGGAGCAACCATCTAGCAGCCATTGCAGAGCATTTTCTTCTGATAGTAAATGTACCTATAAAGATTTATCAGCAACTCCTACAAGTAGTCGTAAACTAATCGGACGTCTCACCAAATCAACTGCCAAAATGAATTTGTGCAACACTCTAAGTCATAATCAGCCACAACAGCTGCCACAGGAACTAACTACCAGAACATCACAGCGCAGTACTGAACAAATACAAAAATCTGCAAACAACTCTGCGACCTCATCGTCGTTATCAACATCATCCTCATCAGCACTTTCACCGGCAACAGCATCATCAACGAATCCTACATCTGTTATTGTGGAAGCTGTCTCGACACAAAATTCGGAAATATATCTGAATTCCAATTCAAACGATAGTCTAACATCAAGACCATCCTCAATTAGTTCGACGACAAATAAACGTGCTGAAGTGTTAACACAGGAAAAGAAAATTTATAAACTAACAACAGCTGGCACATCATCTTCAATATCAGCTGCAGCAGCATCAAGTTCATCAACCTCCACCTCATCAACATGCTCTTCATTAGCAACTGCTTCATCCTCTGCGGCTGTTTGCGTACTAGAAAATGGATGCAGTCGTACCAGTGCTATACAACCAATTGGTAATAATTCTAATCATAATACTAATTCAACTTCTTCGAATGAAGCAAATGACGATGATGTTCAACCTTCCACTTCTTCGGCAAGATGTCAATATGCTCCGCCTCCCAGAACTCAAAGACAAGTAAATGCAAGTGCACAAACAAGTGAACGGTATTTGTCCCGCTCAAATGTCATTACCTCGGCATCCGTTTCGGGAAATTCTGGTAACGATGTTTGTTTATCTTCGGCATCTTTACCCAGTCGAAGTGGTAATGCAAATAATCGCCGTTCTGAGATTTCCCAAAACCTAATGGATGGATTTAGAATGCTCAACGATCATTTGGAAAATAATTTCACATTCGAACACCAAAACACTTCTTGGATCGATTGTGAAGAAAACAATTCAGATGTTGAAGAGGTATGTACGTGCCATCAGAGTTCCATCAGTGATGGCAGCAGTCATGGCGGCAGTATTAGTGATTTAAATGATGTTGATGAATTGGACAGTGTTCACATGTACGGTAAAGATGGTGGCGCCGACCTTTCCTACAATATAATGCATAATCTTTCTATATCAGAAGATGCAGCAGCATCACCCGAATGTATAGCAACTCGAAAACGCAAATACACCGATACACGATTGATGGAACATGATTATAATTCGGCTACAATAACAGGTAGCAGTGGAACAGGAGCCAATTTAGAAAGTAACAGCCGTAAACGTGTTGCTTACGACTTTACGACAACTCCGCGTTCTTCACAAGTTAATGCCAGCGCTTTAGCTCATATTTCCACACCTACACAATTATTGGGCACGTCTACCAGTTCGCCTTTAGGAAGGCGCACACCACGTTCTCTGATACCCACACGAGATAATCCTCCACCGGAGCTACAGCAATGGCTGTCACAATTCCAACGTTGGTCCCACGCTGAAAGGCTATTGGCAGTCGATCGTTTAATCGAACACTGCGAACCAACACAAGTGCGCCATATGATGAAAGTGATTGAACCACAATTTCAACGAGACTTTATTTCTTTACTACCTCGGGAGTTGGCATTGCAAGTACTTTCCTATTTAGATCCTAAGGATCTGTTGCGAGCTGCCCAAACATGCCGCAGTTGGCGTTTTTTGTGCGACGATAACTTGTTGTGGAAGGAGAAATGTCGCCAGGCTCAAATATTGACTGAACCACGGATTGATCGTCCAAAACGTGGTAGAGCGGGCAACATGCCTCCAATAGCGTCGCCTTGGAAGGCAGCATACATGCGGCAGCATATAATCGAAATGAACTGGCGTTCACGACCCATACGCCAGCCTAAAGTACTAAAAGGTCACGATGAGCATGTTATAACATGTTTGCAATTTTCGGGAAATCGTATTGTGTCTGGCTCAGACGATAATACATTAAAAGTTTGGTCAGCTGTCACAGGAAGGGTAAGTTTTTAAATTGTTTCACTATAGAGCATTTAAAAAATTATGCATTACCTTATTTTAGTGTTTACGTACGTTAGTGGGCCACACAGGTGGTGTTTGGTCATCCCAAATGTCGGGTAATATTATTATCTCAGGTAGTACAGATCGCACTCTTAAAGTGTGGGATATGGAAACGGGCCAATGTGTTCACACACTCTTGGGTCATACATCAACAGTGCGCTGCATGCATCTTCATGGCAACAAGTACGTTTCATTCCATTTTATTTATGTAAAAATTAGTTGAATTTTGTTGTAATTTACTTCTAATATTATAGAGTTGTGAGTGGTTCCCGCGATGCTACTTTGCGCGTTTGGGATATTGATCAGGGTACTTGTTTGCGGGTTTTAGTTGGCCACTTAGCTGCCGTACGTTGTGTGCAATATGACGGTAAACTAATCGTATCTGGAGCTTATGATTATATGGTCAAGATTTGGCACCCAGAGAGGCCAGAATGTTTGCATACTCTACAGGGTCATACCAATAGAGTTTACTCATTGCAAGTAAGTTTCCATTGTTTTGCATATTTCATAGTTTAGTGTTAAATGGGTTTTAAATAACCTTTTAGTTTGATGGCGTTCATGTTGTAAGTGGTTCTTTAGATACTTCGATACGAGTATGGGATGTTGAAACTGGCAACTGTAAACATACTTTGATGGGGCATCAAAGTCTTACTTCTGGCATGGAATTGCGTGAAAATATTTTAGTATCCGGCAATGCCGATTCAACAGTTAAAGTATGGGATATAACTACTGGCCAATGTTTGCAAACGCTGTCTGGTAAGAATATTAGTTTTTTTTGCTTAGAATCCGTTCCGGTCTTTATCTTGAAATTGTTTATTTACGTTTAGGCTCCAATAAGCACCAATCGGCTGTTACTTGTTTACAATTTAATTCCCGCTTTGTTGTTACCAGCTCTGATGATGGGACAGTAAAACTATGGGATGTCAAGACTGGTGAATTTATACGTAATTTAGTTTCATTAGATTCTGGTGGCTCTGGTGGTGTTGTTTGGCGTATAAGGTAAGTATTTTTATTTAAAAATTTAATAATAATTTAAAATTCGAATCAAAAACAAATTTTAAATGCAATATACGCTTATTTACTAAAAACATTTTATACTCTTTCTTCAAGAGGTGAAGATACAAGATATGTTTACGAAATTATTACACAATATAAAGAACGATATTATGATTAATGCTGCATTATTAACTTAAACATGCAATTTTTAAAGTTATGACGTTGTTTAAGTAAATGAGCGACATTTCTGTTAAACGACAATTTCTATGAAAATTATACAAATAAATAATTAATGTACATAAACATAAAACCTTGGGTTTTAGGTGGGCTTATCACTATTTCAATTTAGGGAAAACATTTAGAGTTGTCCCCTATTCGACGTTTTCCAAAAAAACGGGCTTCGAATACATAGTTGAAAAAACCGCACTTTTTCAGAAGCCGGGTTTTTATTTAAACACTGTTTCGAATAACCCGAAACTCGTCACTTAAACCAGTTTGACTAAATTTACATGATGAAATATTTCATGAAATTTTCTTCATGAAAATTTTTTTATTTGCTTATTGCAAGCACGGAAAAGCTAATTTCTACCACTTCTTCAACCCAACTTGCTTCCCGTCCCATTCAATTGTCAAATAAAGAAAGTTTCATGCCACAAATTTCATGAAATATATCATGTAAATTTAGTCTTTGAAAAAACCGGGAAAATAGTTAAAAAACTGGGTTTTCGAATAAGTATTTTTATTTCACAATTTTTATAACAACATAATAATTCAACAATTCGAATCAAAAACAAATTTTAAGTCAAAAGAATTTTTCCAATATACACTTATTTACTAAAAAAATATGTATACTCTTTCTTCAAGAGGTGAATATACCGATTTTGACAACTCTAGATTTACCTTAAAACGAAAACTATCCGAAAATCCGAATAACTCAAAACCCGTCATATTTTAAAAACTGGGTTGAAAAAAAACGGGAAAATAGATAACAACGTTAGTTATCATGTCGCGATACCGAACACCAGTTACAGTCACATCATGTTCAAAAAAAAGTTGGTTCAGCGATGCCTCTAGCCCAAAATGCGCACTAAACAGTGACAAGTTGTGGATGCATTTGTTCTTCGACAATCACGCTGCCAACATCTTGCTGCATAAGTGGCGGCCAGTTCAAATATTGCGTTAATTTTGGAACACCCTTTAGATATAACAAATAATGATGGCATAGTATGCACTTGTATCACATTAACTAAAAATTTCTTATAAAATAATTTGAAACAAATTATTGTATTTATACCGAAAGTTAGACGTTTTTAGAAAATAATATCGTATATAGGAAAACGCTAATAAGTGCATATGTATCTCTCCACCTACAATACTATATTTTTAACAGGGATAATGGTGGTGAATATAAAAATTGGTTTTAAATTTAAAACATAAACCTTTATCTCTATGGATGTGTGTCAAACGGTAGAAAAGTTCTATGGTAAATAAATATTTGCCTGTGGGGAAATTTCATGTTTCTGCTGTGCCAAATGATATCTTTCTTGACAATATTTTTGCTGTGTGAAACAGCGTTGCCAGAAGCTTTTCGAACAAAATCATCGTTTGTGACCTTCTCCGAGAAAAGGGACCTAGTGTGTGAAACATTTTAAAAGTTTTACAGAAGAAGCATACAAATTATTGAAATGAAAAATATGTGGACACTTGGTGCAAAGTTTCGCAATAAATATATAAATTCGTTGGTCCTTTTTTAATTATATTGTAAAATTGTGCACTAATTGTCAATATATTTTTTTCACTTAAACAAGTTTCATCCTTTTCCTGTAAAACTTTTAAAATGTCAGATGGTGCTTTTTTCATTTTCTCTGACGATATACATATAAAAAGTATAAAAAATCATAATTTGAGAGAAAAAAAATCATCATGTGGGGAAAAAAATTATCAATTCATATATTGGTTTAAAAATCATCAAAAATATGATAAAATCATCATTCTGGCAACGGTGGTGTGAAATTATATCTTCTTTGACGATATACAATTTTGCGGCGGCGGAACAATAAATTTGACAAGCCGCCCGCCGGCTAACAAAAAATTTTTAAAAGAACATTTTTATACATATAAAACAAAATTCTCTGCAAATTAAAATAAACAATGCCTTTTTCACAGTCTAACTATATTTAAGACTCGCAAAAATCGATCTATTGGGCGACGGCTCGAATTTTCAATAGCGGCGGTGGTGGTTTTACCTTGTTTTATGATACCATACTTCTAATTTCTGCTTGTCAAAAATTTATCTGTTGTGTTTAAAGTTCTACTAGCCCCCAGGGCAAGTGAAATTTTATTCACCTCAGAAGTGTCAAAAATTTACATACAAAAGTACTTTGCTTTTATTTGGCACACACCCTATGTTCTTGTTATTATTAACGCCTTTCAATTTTATCGTTACAGAGCCAACGATACGAAATTGATATGCGCAGTTGGATCACGCAATGGTACCGAAGAAACCAAACTAATGGTACTTGATTTTGATGTTGAAGGCGCTTGCGTTAAATGTTCATAGGAAATAAAAACAAATTATTTAGTAACAATCAAGGAAAGAAAATCTTATCTTAATAACGATTTTAGTTCATTATATATAAAAATATTTCTTCAAAAGACGTCAAGTTGTTGTAATCTATGCCCTAAAGAATAATTATAACATATTGTAAACTTTTTTGTTCTAAAGAAGTTGTAGTAGCAAATGAATGAACGCAAAGGAAACAAAAGCTTTATAAGCTTAGAATCACAATTCAAAAGCTGACAAAAAATAATGCGCGTTGTGTACTCTCTCTCCCCAGTTATCTTTGAATAAGAGAAATATTAAGAAATTTTAATCATATATTTTCTTTGTATTTGTCTCTTTTTGTTTTAGTTTGATTTCCTAAACTATACCCAGACATCTTTTCGTTATTCTATTTTGTTCCGGATATAAAACGCAATGGCTTTTGATTTGATGATTTAAAACAGAACTGATATTGATAAATTTGTTAAAAAATAAACAAAACTTATTTGAAATTTGTTTGTTGTAAAAAAACAATCCGGGCAAATTTTAGCTTTATGTTTATGTTTTTATTATAATTAATTTAATTTAACACTTATTTACAAAATTTAATTAAATTAATAATGGATAAGTAAAAACAAATACTTTGTTTTAGACGCCCCTTTGCAATCTTATTTCTGTTACAAAAAAAAAATAATAATAATAATAAGAGAGGTAATCTTTTAATCTGCAAAATGCCTCTAATACCTCTAAAATTTTAAAGTTAATTTTAAAGCTTAAGATGTATAAGTGGCATTTAGCAGATTAAACGATTGCCCTCTAATAATAATGTTTTTTTTATTCTCGTTTGTTTTAAAACAATATGAAATTTTGTTTTGTTTTCCCTCTACATGTTTTGTTAAATCAATTAACGCTTCCAAATGTCCAAAACAAACACAGTTAACGTTTTTATATAGATAAATTTGTTTTTCTTTTTGTTATTTTAAATCGTAATTTTGTTTGAAAATCACCATTAGTTACAATTATTATTACTCCCCTCAAACAATTCTACTATAAGTACTTTAAGATCTTCCTTTAAATTTCTTTAAAGTAAAAATTCTACTCCTTATACAATTTAACAGAAACTAATACCCCCTCACACACACACAAACCTCTTAAGAAGGCGTCCTCCTCAATTAATAAGGTACATACCATACGTACATACATATATTTAAAAAATACAAAAAATATCTGCCCCAAATATTGCCAGTAAACAATATTGTACACATATAAATAGATATACTAGAAGTTTAAACAACAATATAATAAAATATTTCTAAAATTTAAGTTACATAAACAAATACATAATTCCATTCTTAACACAATAATTATATACATACATAAATAATAATATTAATTACAAAAACCAACAAAGAATGTGCAAAAAACAAGAGCCACCGAAAAAACACTGTGTCCGTTTATGACTAAAAAGCTTTGAATGCATTTTTGTTTGGACAAATTTATACATACATACTACATATTTTTAATAATTTTAAATATTTTATTATATTCAGGTATGTGATAGAAATCGATTCCGAAAACGAAGCAATTTTGAAAGCTGTTTTTTAATAATATTTCTTTATTAAAAACAATTTTATCACAAATATTCAGGTATGTGATGAAAAACGATTTAGACGCAAACACGATTTGAAAGCGATAAAAGGTGTAATGTGTTTGCTAGAGTCGTTTTGTCAATAATTTTAAAATTTGTTTTCAATTGCTTTTTCAACAATTTTTGATAAATTTCGCTTCACAGATCCATTGCATTGCTTATAATTTTATCTTCTAGTGAGCATTTTAAAAGTCAATAGTTTGAGATTGATACAAAACTAACTGAAAAGTTTGGTCGGAATTCATCACACCTTTTCAAAACAATCGTATTGAAATCGTTTTGAAAACGATCGTTTTCCATCACATACCTGATTATACAAATATTTCTTTATTATAAAAGAGTTGTAACACACAAAAATTATACCAATTTAATAAAAACTGCGTTAAAAGGGACTTTCAAAAGTGCTTCGTTTTCAAAATCGATTTCCATCACATACCGGATTATATTGAAATTTGACTAAAAAATATTATAACATATTAAGGGTTTTCACGATGGGTAGTGTACAAACGATGCAAATGTGTGCAAAAATGCACAAATGGCACGCAACTTTAAAGCAATTTGAAAACCATTTTGTAAAAAACGTAACAAAACACAATGGCGCCAGAATATTTGCATAAGAATATGGTCATCAGCTGTTTTCTTGAACGTAAATTAAAGAACTCATCTTGAAAGATAAATTGAAAGCAAGTTCATTTCAATTTTTAAAAGTAAAGCTTAGTAATCTCTTCAAATTTGCGAAAAATGTTGATCAACATTGGTTTTTTCATACGAACAATATGACAAGTAAGCAATCATAACATGCCCTTGAAAGTATGCTGAAATTGTGTACGTTTTGAAAAATCGCAATGTGTTTTTTCTAAATTCCATACGAAAAAAGTGGTGCTCATATTAAGGGTTTTCACGATGGTGATTGTGCAAATTTGCATTTTGCAAATCCGGCAGCATTGACCTTTGTTGTCAAAAGTTATATTTTTCTTTTTGAGTATATTAACATACAAACCACTAATTAATTATTAAATTATGAGTAAAAAAATTATTAAATGCAAATTACTAAATAAAATTTAAAAATCATTGTATAAATATGTACATAGTTTTTCCATTAAAAAACAACATGGCGGCTGATGTTATTTGCAACTAATGCCAGCCATACACTACACAAGTTCAGTGCTCAAGTCTGGCACTGCGTAAACGAAACTTGTGATACACACTATACAAGTAAACTGTGCAGTTTTTTATTTTAAAGCTACAGCGAAGAAGACAACATGTGCTAATACAGCGCTATTTTATTACTTGCTATACAAATAAAAAGAAAACAAAGACAAAAAATTCACTTTTTTAAATTAATTTTTCGTAGACTTCGACTTTTATGATTTTCTTGCTGTAATCGGTGCTTCCAACATGCCACAGTACAAACGATTCTCCGTATAACTCTACAAACTTTGTCCAGAACATATTTTCTGCGCTCATTTTTTGTTTTTAACTCTTCAAAAATCGCGACACAATTGAGCGTTTGCAACATACACTACACAAGTTCACTGTACAGTTTTAGAAACTTGAGCAAATATCAAAATAGTTTTGATTTTTACTCAGTTCACGGCGTAAATAGCACAACCACCGCCATACACTACACAAACGCACTGTACAGTGCCAGACTTGTGCAGTGAACTTGTGTAGTGTATGGCCGACATTATGCAAATATACACAACCATTTCTGCTCAAGGTTTACAAATACGTATATTGTGTTGTTGTGTTGTGCAAATGTGTGCATTTTTAAACATATTTTCATCGTTTGCACACTTTGCACTACCCATCGTGAAACCCCTTATTAATTCGCATGAAGACTAAAAATGTAGATACATTTCATGTGTTTTTCACAAAATAAACAGAGTACTACTTCTGCAACAATTTTTCGTGAGCAATTCGTGTAAATTTTTTTATATGGACTTTTGACAGCACTTCGCACGAAATGATAAACAGAGTACTATGCTTAATAATTTATTAGTGAAAAAATTTGATTCTATTGAAACTTGAAGCAAAACTTGAACGGGTTACACGTTCAAGTTTTGCTTCAAGTAAGCTTAACTGCAACAGAATAAAAAAGGTCGTTCACGATCTACTATAATTTGCACAGCAAATTTGCAATTGCACAATCACCATCGTGAAAACCCTTATTTTTGAATTTAAAAATTTTCTTTGTCGCTGATCTTTGTAGAAGAAAGAGAGCAAAAAATGCAAAAAGTTGTTAACCAGGGATGCCAACTTAGCCCTTTTTTGCTAGATTTAGCCCGTTTTTGGTTACTCAAAACGCGAAAAAAATGTTAGCCCCAAACAAAATAACACGCAAATCTAGTACTTTTTATAATTACCTTTTAGCCCCTTTTTACTTTTTGATCCATGGGTACATTTTTTATTTTTGCGACCTATTTCTTCCTTTATTCTAGCAATAGCGACTTGTGAATTAAAGCGGCAACATCGTTTTTACTCATTCTCTTTTGTTAGTTTCCTTTAGTCCTAGTCCATACGAGTCAACTTTTGTTGCAGCAACTTTTATTTTCTAGTGAGAAAGAGCGAGAGAGGAACACAAATGGTATATATTTAAAATTCGATATTTTTAGCTTTGGTTTTGTTTTTCGTGCAATTTTTAAAAACATTTCGGCACGGTCTTCATCAAATAGAACATTCCTAACTAAATAAATTATTTGTTTTAATTATATTATTTTGTCTATTCGAAAAATTATCATTCTTTGAGTGTAATTTTGTTGATGTATGTTTCATGAAATATTGGTGGAACAGTAAGGATCTTTGAAATTAACTCTTTCCAGCTTAATTATTTATAAGAAAGGTACTTTTTTGTTTTATTTAAAAAAAATTTGGGGACTGCCGAAAAATATCAATATTTCGATATATCCAGTCTTGTTTTCGCCCACAGACCATTTAAAAATAAATGAGTGAAGTATGGGGTATATATAATTTGAATACTCTCTTTCAGAATCCGAAAACTGTTTCGCGAAATTGTTCCTGGTTTCTGAGATACCAAGCTTTCATTGTGCTCGTTATCATCAATTTTTATAAAGTTTTTGTAAAAAAAATGTTTTCTTTAAATAAAAAAATAAAAATCAGAAATCAAGTAAAATACCAAGTTTCATCAATATTAAGTTTTTATTTCATGTAAATAGCTTTTCTAATAACATTTATACGCTTATTTTCAATAAAAAGTAGAAAATCTCAATAACAAGTTACTCAATACACAGCAGTTAGTATACACATGGAGCACAAAAAGCTACTTTTTACAAATAAAATAAAAAAGTGGCTACTGGAATACCGTTTCCAATCCAATTCCCTATAGGACTCTATGAACAGGCTGATAAACCAATATCGGACTTTTTCCTTTATTTGAAAGCATATACTTCCAGATTGATCCCGTTGAAAAGTGGGTAGCGCCACGCCCATACAAAGTAAATACATAATCTTTTTCAACTACTTTTACTAAACCGATTCTTATGAAAATACGCACACATTTAGTTATAATAGTGACAATATGTACAACATTATGGCTAGAAAAGTGGGCAGTGAGTGTCACGCCCAAATGTTGTAAACATTATTTTTTAACTATGTACATACTTCTATTTAACCAATTATTATGAAACTTTGCACACACATTAAGTTCCCGGGGCAATATAACATTATGATTATAAAAGTGGTTAGTAACACGCCCATGCAAGGTTATCAGGTTGCTAGTGAAAGATTGGAAAGAAGGGTCCCATGCCACTTGGGTCCAATAATGATGGTCCCTTTGTGATATCCCGCCTATGCAAAGTTTACATTCTTCTTCAACTACTTTTACTAAACCGATTCTTATGAAACTTCGCACGCTATTGCAAACGTAAAATGTCGAATATTTTTTTCTCACGTGATTGTAAAGACAAATTCATAACGATAACGAATATTCGCGCTCATGAAATACGCATTTTTTAATTAACGAAATTTATAGAATTTTATTAGCATCAAAACTGAAACCAAGATCCCACTATCATTGCAATGTACCGATTTTCGTCGGCGCCGTAGGCAACAAAACCAAATGGCCTTGTTTATCAATTATTATCAGTGCAATGCAATTACGGCTTTATTTCTTAATTAGCCATGACTTTATTGCAATGCGCCGGCGAAATCGGCACATTGCGCCGATTTGGAATCTTAGTTTTACCAAACCCTTTTTTAAAGTATTCCAGCCAATAATGCAATTCCTTTTTGCATTTCAGAATTTTCGCATTGCTTTTCAGAAATTGCAAATTATTTATCAGAATATGTCTATCACGGACCAATTTTGTTATACGCCTAATTTTGTAATACTCACGTTCATGCACAGTCACTTGATTGAAACAAAAACTACTGACGATCATGCATGATTCATGCAAATCACGTAAGCCATGCATATCTCCAACTTGTAAACAGCAAACAATTTGTATTATTGATTGAAACTGGAAAAAATTTTTGCTTTAAAAAATCATGGGTTTTCAAAGTGAACGTAAACCAAAAATTTCATAAACTTTTTTTTTTACTAAAGTACACTTTAAATCCAAATTAATTTTGTTTGGAATACGGCAGAAACTTTCTAATTAAACAAAATATTTCAAACTTTATTTTAAAATATTATCAAACAAAGCTTTAGTGTTAATTAAGATTTAAACTATCAATAAAGCAAAACGGATACAGAAATTTAAATGGTTATTTCGGTTTCTTTTAAGGAGGAAAATTAACAAGTTACGGCAAACCATTATAAATATATCTTTCATTTAAACAAAATCATTTTTAATTAAAGTACAAGCGTACAAAATATATAAGTATATGTATACTAAATTAAGATAAACACGTTAAATCTTCTCCTTCAGCTGCAACAGTTAATTGTAACAGAATTGAATGAAATTCAACTAAAATTATGAAAACTTTAAACCAGGTTATTAAACAAAAATGCTTCTAACATGTAACCCCCCTCTTTCTATAAATCTTCAAACCAACAAAACAAACACAAATTGCAGCTCAGTAAAATAAAAAAAAAATACAAACAATAATTAAACACAAATACATTTTAATAAAACAAATAAAACAAAATAATAATAAATGAAAAAACATTAAATTATAAATTAAGTTGAATAATATAGAAAAGAAAGTGAAAGTGAAAGCAAAACCAACCATACTATTAAACAAATTATATATGTATATTATATATAACAAACACATTTTTAATTATAGACTGATTTATTAGTAACTAATCTATATATTTTAATAATACAAAATATAATTAAAATAATTAATAAACATACATACATACATAATAAAATTTTAAAACAAAACTTATCTATTCAAAATACTTTTTCTTTTACTATTTTTATTCCAATATTTTTTTTTAAATTATAATATTTGCTTTATAATTAAAAAAAAGAACATATGTCATAAGTGGGATATACAATGAAAGAAATATCTTAGCTTAAAGAAAACTTAAATGGAAAGACAACCATGTAAAATTTTACCCCAACTTCTTTTAATTTTATGTTATTATTTGGAAAAAATATAATGATTCTACATAATGAAATAACAATTATAGTTGTTAATAAACCACAGCAACATATTAAGAAACAACAAAGAAATAATAAAATAACAATTGCAGGAATTGTAAAAATAATCTACAAAATGTATAATTTTTTCATTACATTTGAAATATACATATATATTTCATATATGTTATCAGCAGGGAAACCGGAAATATGCTCTAAAAAAATGTGTGTTGATGCGCATTAAATATGCACTAAAAATGAAAAAATATGCTCCCAAATTTTTCAAAAATATGCTCTTAAAAGTTTATCATTTCGTTTATAATCTAAACTCTGAGAAGCCACTATTCGACATGCCCAGCGGGGAAAACACTTATGGACAGGGATGCCAAAGTTGGTACAATTGTACCATTTTTGGTACAATTCGGATTTTAAAAGTACAATGGTACACCAATGGCTTATTTAGTACAATTAATAATTTTTCTATTTTTTGTAGGAAACATCCTTATTGCAGTACTATTTTATCCTTTTCGTCCACTCGTACATATGCCACTTTTACTGAATTAAATTTAAATTTAAAAGTTTGGTTAAAAGTTGTCAAATAAGGTTAGCTTACAAAACGTCTCTATAATTTCAAGCTTTTAATGATCGTGATACATATTAAAAATACATTTTTATAGATTTGTTTGCATTGTAGTAAAGTTACATTTTTCGGAACCTTATTGAAACTATGTAAGTATGTCGTTCTACCTTCCAATAGCTAGTATGTGAGCTATTTTAGATTAGAGATTGCAATAGCTAAATCAGACTTAAGCACAGTTTCCCTTTTGCCACAAATATATGTACAGAAAAGTAAGGTATATTCTTTACTTAAGAAATGTTTCTGGTTTCAAAAATATTTTTTGGTACAATTATGCCCAAAAAAGTACAATTTTAGACTACAATTGGAACAATTTTAAAAACTCATTTGCCATCTCTGTTTATGGACATTATTTCATTTTCAAAAGAACGTAATTGAACATATTTAAAGCTGTGAATAAACTGGGAATAAATTAATGGAATGAGGAAAATTTTTAAGAAATTAGGAAAAATACATTAGAGGAAATTTAAAATCGCAAAAGAAAAATTTTATAAATGTGGAAAAATTTCAAAATTTTTCGATTGCAAAACAGATTTTTTTGTTTTTTTTTCTGTAAATATGCCTATAAACATTTAAAAAGGCCAAATATGTAAGAAAACAGCAAAATATGTCACAAAAATTAGAAAAATGCCCAAAAACATGCTGTAAAGGGTAAAATATGCAAAAATACGCACTCACAAATCGATGCCAAAATTCTTTAAATGTTCTGAAACGTATAAATTATTTGTGGCTACTACATCGCGCAGGAAAAAACATGCAATTGCATATTTGCGGTTTCCCTGGTTATCAGTCTTGGCGTTATGAAATCGATTTCACTGTTCTTTTTTTCAGAAATTAAAGCGGTTTGAGTTACTAGTTGTTGGACAGAGCTGTGAAAGATGGCAATCAAAATCATCGTTCTCTTCAAATGATACTCATTCTTCTAGAAATAAAGCTTACTCTGTTAATAAAAAAAAAACTGCATGAAATGGCTAACAAAAACCTACGTTTTGGTACGTTTTTTATACTATTTTGTTAGACTTACACTATAGTAGTGATATCAGAGAAATTGATTGAAATTGCATCATTTCAACAAAATTTTATTGCAACCAAATTGATTGCAATTAAATTGATTGCAATCAATGATTTCAAAATGATTGAAATCACAAAAGATTGCAATTTTGACATGATTTCAGTTTGAAATCTGAAATCATTTTGAAATCAAAGATTGAAATCAATTTGGTTGAAATCAAAATTGATTGAAATTTTTTATAGCTCTATTTATTTATTTTTCTGGGTTAACATACAAATCTTTATTTGTCGCTCCTAAAAGTATGGACATTGTTTCCCAACAATGGAACTTTGCTTTTTCGATATTACAAATAAATAGATCAGCTGTTTATTGAAATCGCCTGTGCAGAGGAAAACAATGGACAAGCAAACCCAAACAATTGTTTAAATTTCATATTTTTAGTACTAGTCATAGATTATACGTAGATAGTCAACTAAAACTTCAAAAACCTTAGTCTGCTGTCAAAAACCTAAGTCTAAGAATGTGTTAGTAGAACATTTTGTATTAGTATTGGTTTAAAATAAAATATTCTCCCCAGCACCAAAACCATACTTAGTTGTACAAAAAGTATTTAACAAAATTTATATTTTTTAAACACGAATTTTTAGTTGGTATATACAATTAATTTTGCAATAATTAATGAAAATATGAATTTAGAATCATTTTTAATACATTTGAGCTCAAAAAATTTTGATTCGCTAAAAATTTTTTTGCATTTTTTCTATTTGGCATTAAAAAAAATTGTCCGAAATAGTAACAAAAATGCAATACTGTTGAATGAAAAAAACGGTTGAAAACTTTTATAAATTTCAACACACAAATGAGTGTTGAGTTGCCTCTCTCAGTGTGTTGGATAACAAAATACCCATAGGTGTGAAGAGAGTTGTGAATTTTTTTTGACAGCCCAGTTTTGATGCAAATAAAAAGACAACATATTTAATTAAATTTTGTCATCATTTTATTGTTTCTTTAAAATTGAGTTTTGTCTAAATTCGTCAGTTCGCTTCAGTATAATCTTGCGATTTGAACACCTCTTTTGCGAGCTCAAATCAGAATCGCAAATGTTATGCGAACTGCGAGTGTCAGAAAATGCCCGATAATATACGGGTAATAAATAGTAAAAACCTCTACTTATAAAGGTCACATACATCTACTTATTGAAGTCACGAATTTCATACATTGGAAATACCGATCACAAGCAACGTACAAAGTGACTTGCACAAAAAAAAACGTTATCGGAGATGTTCTGAAAACTATTTCGTTTTGAAATCGCAAAATTTCAGGAAAGAATTCAACTTAAAAGTTCACTTATTGCAGCTTTTTAACACTACACAATCTGCCCGAAGAAAAAGTACAGGCTGTTTCGTGGAAGAAAAATAATATTTTTCTCTCAAACACTTTCATTTACCCGATCTTGCAGTACAGGAACAGTTTTCCTTCAAATTAGGATCCCAATGTTGAGTACGGGATTGCACCTAATGTTCCATGTTTTTTTTTTGCAAAACACAAATAAAAGAAAATATTTTTTTCGATCGCTCTAGTGCTAACGAGTGGAATTTAAGCAGCATATACTCGATTATCGCATGCCGTAATCCCAAAAAGAAAAATTTCGAGCAATTTTAGTCGATCACGAATGCAGTAATTCGGCCCCAGTTCTTGTAAACTCAACTTGGTTACAGATCATTTGACATCCATACAATTCTCAGCGAGTACATAGGTTTACAAGCTTCGTCTATCCGATTTGTGACGTCTTCATCTGCATCGCTGTTTGTTCAGATTGTACAGTCAAGAAAGCTGAAAGACTAAACATCTTCAATAATAGCATCATTTAGGAGGAGTGTGCTGTTGTGTTGATTATTTTATTTGATTTGGACAAAAATGGGCCTCCGACCAGTCTTCGTCCTTTGGGCAATAAATAATTTCGAATACCGATTATTGGCAGAATAATCCCCCTTATTCCGTAACTATTTGTCGACGTCACGTCAAGACAATAGCAAAAAATTGGTTAATAGTAGTAAATTTTTGTCGACAGCGAGTAGACAAGTGCCAATTTTTTAGTATTGACGACGTGACGTCGACCGATAGTTACGGAATAAGGAGGAATAATTTTTGGCTGAATCAGACTATTCGGTCGAACACAATTTTTTATACATAATCTTCATTGCAGTTCGAATTTCGAAAGCGTTTTCTTTTGATTCCACTTACAGAATTCGATGAAGAGGCTGACTTTATTCTCTCAAGAGCTGAGCATACAAAATATTTGTATGGAATTTTTACATAATCAGCCTGTTCACAGAATCCGATACGGAATTGGATTGGAAACGGAATTGTAATCCAATTCCAATTGTGAATGGGTTCATGAAAACGTAACGAAATTGGTTTGTTCAAAAAGTGGTTATTTTTGTTAAAAATTCAGCATATCATTTACGAAGTTGTATTTTTAGCGATTAGAAGATGGAAAAATATGTTCTAGCCATAAAATGCATAAATTAAAGGAGTCCTGAACTCCAATTCATGAACAATTAAATTTCCCAAATTCAAGCACAAACGGTTTTCATGGACGTAATCAACCGGTTTTGTAGAGAAAATAATGCCAAACCAATCCGTATTGGATTCTATGAACAGGGGGAATATGAAGAACGATATGATTAATTCTTCATTATTAACTCAAAAATCAAGTTTTATGAGATGACTATATTGCAGCAAAGGTTCGATATATTTTTTGGCTTTTAGTGCTAAACCTTAGAGTATTTCTTACGATTTGTCGACAATATGAAATTATGAACTTATTTCTTTCAAAGGCAGTTTTCCACAGTATTTATTTTTCCGCTGGGTATGTCGAATAGTGGCTTCGCTAAGTAAAGATTTTCTGCCTTGTAGGCCTTTTTCCAGGTCTTGCTTCTCTATTTATGTCGAACAATGGCTTCGCTAGGTAAAGATTTTCTACTTAGCTTGTTTTTAAATAATGTCCATGTTGTCCGCTCGTCTTTGTTTTTTTTTTGCAAGATTTTTTTTGTTTAAAATTTACAAGCCCTAAGAAATACAAAATAGCAAAACGCATGTTTTTTTTAGTTTCATAAAATATATTTTTGTTTCATGACTATTAGCTATATGTTAACAACCTGATCCCAGAATTAGTAACAAAATATAAATGCACTAAAAGAAAGTTATGTTTAATACTTTTTAAAATCAAATACGTAACTCGGTTTAATGTGATGATGCTTATTTTTTATAACCAATATCAAATGAAAGTTAATATTCTCTATAGCGATTATATACATCCATAGAATTACAATATAGTTGAAAAAAATATATATATATACGAATTATGGCGCATGGTTTATAAAAAGGAAAAAAAATACTTCATTTCTTAAAATATAATTGAAAATTGGAAAATGTATAAGTACGAAACCAGTTTAAAGAACACTGGGAGTAAATAGTAATACGAACATAAAAATTTAATTTTACAAATGTCATTTTTAATCCATTAACAATATTAAAAGTAAAATACTAATAAAAAATACATAAGTTTGAAAATTAATAATAATAATAATGAGATTTCTACAAATCAAATGTGCAGACGGTTCATTTTGCATCTATAAATAAATATCAGCATTTTACACTTTCGTACGTTTAACAGTATGACCTTCAATGGCAACATTACATCTTGATGATATATCTTGAGCAGAATTTAGACTGGTTATAGCTGAGAGGGCAGATGCTGTAGTGCCAACGTTGCTTAGTATACCATTGCCACTATTGCTAGGCCTTTTACGATTTGGTGAATTAACAGGAGATTTTTGTTTCAGACACTCAACATCATCGAATACAACTTGCGCGCCACCTCCACATGTAGGTATAATATTACCTTTGAAAAGTTTAGTTTCTACATCACCATCCGTATCGGCGTCTTGTGATACGAGTATGTATTTGTTAGCTTTATGGCCCGTTAAATCTTTCATATCCTGTAGTTTTGTAATTGACTTACGATTTTTAATATATGGTTGCAAAATAGTCCCAAGTGGCACCGGATTGACAGCACGATGTTCAATCCATTTTTCGCCAGCTGATCGAGAGCGACGATGGCGTTTATTTGCTGCGGCCATACCCTAGGGAGAAAGTTTTATAAAATTATTTATATTTATTTTCAAATGGAAGGTACACAAATTATAAAGATAGTTTTTATCAACATTAAAAACACGTATACAAAAAACTGCATATATTTTTCACAAAAAAATTATTAAAATAAAAAAATTGTATAACAAAACACATTTTCTTTTAACGTACCCTTGGAACTCTTGGCGTACAGTACAAATCTGTTCTTGCTGTTGTTGTGGCTGTTGGTACAGTTCTTACAGATTCAGTAGGATGTACTACTTCCTTTTCCTCTGTCAGATCTTCCGAGCTTCTCGATCGTGGTACCCTAATGGCCAACTCATCAGATTGTATGATGTTGGATAATAATTTCAACTTTTCATCCTTGCTACGTATTTTATCTTGTAATTTAGCATGTTTAATATCATGTAAGCGATCACGTTTTTCAACTTCTACGGCAAGTTTGGAATCAAATTTCTTCTTTTGATTTTCCTTCTCTTGCTCCTTTCTACTCAGCATATTTTGATGATCTCTTAGTTTACGCGTCAATTCGTCAACTTGTCGCTCACGATTGTTCAATTTGTTATTGAGTACATCAATGGAACTTTCATGAACACGTATTCTATTCTCTAAAGCGTAAGAACGATCACGTTCTTGTTTGTAAACAGCCTTAAGAGAAGCTAGTTCAGTTCGTAGCGAAAGATTTTCTTTTTCCATTTGCATTAAATGTGTTCGAAAATTATCAACTAAAAATTTTTTTACATAAAATTATATTTATTCTATAGTAATATATACAAATTGACTTACATCTGTTATCCAAATCGCTACTAAGCAATTTTCTTTTTTCTATACGCTGCAATAAATATTGCATCAAATCTTTAATTGTGGATTGAGCTTCTGGGCCATCCAAATTGTATTCAGGAAAATTAGGTCCTAAGGTATATACCAAACCAATATCTACATCTAATTTCTTGGCTTCGCTGTAGCCTAGCTCATTAAGATTATTAATAGCCGTCTTGAACATTTTGTTGGCTTTGCGTCGACCAGGTGTCAAACCTAAATCTGTTTTCATGGGGGCAGCGCGGGCAATTTGAACTTCTTGGGTCATTTCGGCAAATTTCATTACTTGCTATTTTTTTACAAATAATTTAATGTAATTTTTTTTAATTAATTAATTTTATCAATAACTTACCGTATTCTCATCATAATCTTCCGCCCGCGGGTTAATGCATACTATCATTGATACTTGTCCCTCACCATCGAAAAAATTCTTAAACAAATGTGTAATTTTTGAATCTCGATAAGGAACTTTTTTCGGAGCGGCATTTGTGCCCTGTTGATTTTCTCTTAAATATTCTAAGCATGTACGTAATGTCATCAAAGAGTTGTTAATATTTCCCGCTTCTCTTAAGCGTAATCCGGTATTTTTTGTACGCGACGATCTTTCACTACCGGCTAAATCTACCAGAGACAATTGACTCACAGTTATGGTACGTTTATCTTGTACAACATTTTCTCCTTGACAATCTGTGGGCGCTTGCACTAAACGTATATTAAATACAGAGTGACTACGACTAGATTCTGCATTAAGAACTGTATGTCCCATACGTTTACGCTTCTGGCCAGTTTGAAAGGCTTCTATAGCCTCCTCGACGGATTTGATTTCTATTTCAGTAACACCATGCACAAACATGTTGTGACTGGCATCTTCGCGAATAATTTTGCTTTGCAAAGTTCTACGAAAGTCCAATGAATTTGTTAAGCTTAACTAATTATTACTTATGCATACATAAATAATTACAATACTTACTTCTGAATGCCACCTTCTTCTAGCAAATCATATACACTATTATTGTATACTTCCACATAAGTAATAAAAACCGCATACATATTATCTTCTTGGATTCCCTGCAAAGGAGCCATATCACAGGAAGCTTGTGAAGCTATTTCTGGATCTGAGTCCTTGCGTTTCAAAGCACCTCTTCCCGCAAAACGTTGATTCATTTCTTGCTGTCTTTCCATCAAAGCATCGGTGTCTGATAAAATTTCAAATCCGTTTAAACGATCTGGTTTGAAGATGTACTTCTTTGTTTGATAATCCGATATGGTACGAAACAATACGTCCAAGCAACGGGGCATTATGCCACGATGCCGAATATCACCCGTCATTGTATAAGTTTTACCACTTCCAGTTACACCATAGGTAAACAACAGACTATTGCGGCCTCGTATTAAATTCTCCACTAATGGTTGAGCCACTCCAGCAAAAACATTTTGCTGAGTAGCATTTGCTTCATAGACATGTTTAAATATATATTGAGTTTCTTTTGTACTGCCCAGCTTACTAGTTAATGCCTGTTCTGGTGGTGTCAAAATAATAGTTGCAGAATTTTTTATTCTCACACAGGATAAATCACTGTCAGATGGTAGAGGTCGTACACGACAAAATACATGTACAGGATCCTTTTGCTTAGGCAGACAATTTTCTTTATTGTTTTCTTGCGAAAATTGTGTACGTAAACGTGCATTGTCTTTCTGCTGAAGTGGAGGTCTCATTGTTCTCATGGGAGTCCTAGCGCTGAAAATTTATTTCTCCTTACACATATGAAATTTTATTTTAAGGTTTGGCTACTTACGAGGATTTCATTTTAATTTTGTTTTCGATTTTTTAATGTTTCAAGTGATCCGTTTTGGATAATTATTCATCAAACTTAAATTGAGTATAGTTTTTTTAGTTTTTCGGCGAAATCTCTTATTTTGTTCACCAGTTAATTTTGAACAACATATTTGACAAATCCCAGACGCGGTAAAATGGCGATTATTTTACCTTTTATAAAATACAGCTTTGTTATAAGTTAAGCAAGCAGAGGTATATTTCGAATGTTGCACTGTTGTGCCGACAATGGTTAAAGTAAGAATGCCACTGTTACCAGACTCAACGACAGAATAAACATGTTTAATATGAAAAATGTTTCTGGCTCAACCTGATTTATCTAGAATATTTTATATTGCTCTTATATTAATTTTTTTCGAGAATTTCCTTAATAAAACTACGCCATATTATATCACCATTACATATTAAAAAGGATTTGGTGTTCTTTGCTTTTCTGTTCTTTGTTTTTGAATTTTGCATATGGAACAGCCTAATCAAAAGGGTATAGGTTTGCAATCAGGAGACTAGTTCACGGCATCGGGCCTGTGTTAATATGTTTTTTAATATATTGTATTTTGTTCACTTAAGTGAATTCACTTCAATTAAATAATTTAATTGAAAATTTTCCCCTCAGTTTAATTTTTTTTATTACAAGTAGACACATATATTCCAATATATTTCAAGTCAAAATAACGGTGTTAAAGCGAAAAACTGTTTATCTGGCAGCACCATAATCAGCTGTTCTTACCACAAACTTCAGTTTGCTTTATCAGTTTTCCATTTGCTTTCTTTTAGTGCGGTCACATTGTATACATAGGTAATTATTTAAGTAGTGATTTCATTAGTTAAACTTTAAATATATAGTAATGGGTACTCGTAAAAAAGGTGCAGAATTTATTAAATATATAACAGATATTATTAAAAATTCGACGGGGTTTGAAAAACACCTAGAAAAGGTAAGTAAAATTGCATCAAAATTCACATAATCACTCATCAAAACAATTGGGAAAAATATCTTGGCAGCTGTTTGGCATCAGCTGTTTTGTTCTTTTTTCAATAATTGGCAGGGTGACACAACTATTTAACAATTTTAAATTAAACTGTGTACTTGCTGTTGTTACAAAAGTTTAAATTGTTGTTTTCTATAAAGTTTAATTTGTTGTTCCACATAGTTCACGGCTTTACGAATGATATGCTGGCAGTCCCATTTGTAAAATCGATGAGTTAGCTTCGGTATACATTTTATTTTATTTAGTAATTAAGAAAAACAAAGTGAATATTTTTTATATTAGGTAAAAACTTTAAGTTAAACTAATAAAAGGTGATATGAAATCACCTTTTATTGGTTTTCGTGTGAAAACAATATCAATACATTTTAAAAATTTACAGTTCATAAAAAAATTTTCAGTTCATAACTTTCATGTTTTTAAATGTCTGAAGACAAGGATGGGAAATTTAGTAATAAACTCTTATTCTTGTGATATTTTTTAATTAAATTTTACATTTGACTAAATGTTCAAAAAATTGTAAACATATTCGCAAGGATAAGTAAACATTTTATCTTTAGTTTCCAAAGAAACTAAAATAATATGAAATATTAAAAATACGAAAAATTTCTAGCAAGTAAAAATGCAACTCTATCTACGAGTGCCAAATTTAAAGAGAAGGATACCCAGTAGTGTAGCGGATAATGTGCTACACTATTAACCGGGAGCCGCAGGTTCGATTCCTGCCGAGACCCTGCGTAGGTCTGCAGAAAAGTCAAAAAAGGCATAAGCAGTATGTGTGTTTGGTTAAAAAGAAGTTAACGGTAACTCTACGTCATAGGGTACGTAACAGCAATGATAGAATACAAGATTACGTTAACCGACCCATCCATTATACAATATTACTGCATATGTCATTGTACATATTATTGCCGTTTGGCCTATACTAAGCAATAAATGGGACAATATTTTCATCGAAAATATTGCTCAATTTTCCTGACAGTGAAACAGTGGACATAACACTGAACAATGTTGCCACTACATTACACAATTTTCTTGATTGTACAATAAAAATCAAACGGCTTTTGTTTTTTCCCAATATTTTGCGCCGCCTTCGAATATGACATATACATTGGCGATATTTATATTTTGTTATTTATATCCGCTGTTTTATTTATTTTATTTACTTGTTCGCACTGATAGGGACTACTTCGCCTGCCCTGCTGTTTTTGATGTACTTCTCAGCTCTTGTAACATCTCTACCAAGGCGAATTCATACTAGGTGGCCGCAAGAGCCTAGCTGTTTACGTAAATGTTTACACATTTGGCCTGTCAGCAGTGTTAATGTATCAGCTTTTTTGACAGCCCAAATGTAAATTCTCCACGGCGAATTCTTCTGCGACTACCTGGTGTTGATTTATCTTGCACATATAGTATATTTTACGAAAGAATTTCGTGGTGAGAAACTACGAAATATTTTGTAACATGTACGAGCGTTTTCGTGCATATGTTGCATGGTGTTTTTTCAGTGTAGGCAACAATAACTTTTTGCCTCTGATATCTATTAAACGAATTTCACTATTTTTTTTTCCAATATATTCTTTTTTATAAAATTATAAAATATTGTTATTGCCAAAACACAAAAATGTGTTTTGAGATCAGAGTTAGCTTGTTGTTTATTGGTTTGACAAAATCGGAATTTTTCAACTAAAATCTACAAGTCGGCATTTGGTAATTTTTTAATGGAAAAATCGGCAAAATGCAGAAATACAAAACATGCACTATCGGGCATGTTTTGTATTTCATGTGAAATTAAAATGTGCGGAATTATCAAAGCATTGTTGCTATAAATATTAATTTGCAACAACAATACTTTGATAATTCCGCACATTTTAATTACACATGAAATACAGAACATACCCGTATATATTATTTACTAAACAGATTCAATTATTGCGTAGCATTATCAAAACACAAGTAGAACTTGAGCAATCGAGTAATTTTAACATAAAGCCTGGACCTACAGCACACAAACATATTTGCAAGTTATAAGAAAAACAGAAGATTTATTAATATTTCTATTGATGATACAACGATAGAAGATAATACCTTAGGTCTAGATACTTTAAAAGAACATTTTGCCAGGATTTATAGTGTTCCGACTCCAAATGAGAACACTTTACTTAATGAGAATTTGATAGATATTATAACTTCGAACCTATTAGATCCTGTAAATTTGGACAAATTAGTAACTACTTCAAAAACTATAAATAGTAAAAAGTCTTGCGGATTAGATAATATTTCCAATTTTATTATTAAGAAACTTCCAATGAAAGCGCTTGAATATCTAACGAGAATTTTTACTAATTGTTTAAATAACTTATTTCCCATCTCATTGGAAAATTTTAAAAATTATGCCAATTCAGAAGAAACCAAATGATTCTGAAATAAATAATTTACGGCCTATATCGTTACTTTCAAATTTTTCGAGAAAATAATTTGAATTAAAATGGACATAGGATTGAACAGAACTTATATACCAGACTTACAACTTAGTTTTAGGAAGAATCATTCGACTGTTGATGCACTGATTAAATACCATATTGATATCGTTTGTAATCTTCGTATTACTGAAATTAATCCTATTATATTTCACATTTAACGAAGGAAGACTTCATTGAGAGTCCCTTCATTTTTGAAGATGAAAGAATTTTTATAATTCATCTCATATAGATACATACATATGTATGAACATACATATATTTACATATCGTCAGATAATATTTTTAAAAATATTTCAGGAGAGACAAAAAACTTAATAAAAAGCCAAATCTTTCTTGGTAGTATCATTAATAAAGTTTGAATTAATATGCTGAAAAAACAATTTTTATTCAGTTTCTTGCCTTTCCTGAACATTTTTTTAAATAAGATACAATATAACAATTTAATATCCATTTCAAGGTAGATCAATAAGGTATAGTCATCGGCGAATTGATACAACAAAGCAACTTTTTTGCTCAAGCAATTGTCAAAACAAATTTACATTAAAATTTTTTCAATTTATTTAAATAAAAAAATTTATAAGAAAAGTTTGGCAGTTCCTTGAACAATCAGCTGTGGTGATAACGTCACCTGTTATGAATTCGCCTTGATCCATTTTATTATTTTTTGAGCTACTTTCGAAAAAAAATATATAAATTATCACCTCTTGATCAAATAACCGTTTCAGATATTTTTGTCTGGGTCGAATATTTTATATTCGAATATCGAATTTGTGATATTCGAATATCATATTCGAATATTTTATATTTATCAAGCAGTAACGACATTTTCATCATTAACTTGATTTTGAATAAAAATAACAGTAAGCAAATATAAGAAAACTGTCAAAATTAAAAAAAAAACATCGAAAATAGCTGGAACAAATAATATAAAATGGATAGTGTATTGCTCTGTTGTACTTTATATTATGTAAACATACTGATATAGTAGTTTTCTGTTCAAATAACTTGCATATAATATCGATCCTAAATGACTACATAATACGATATCCAAAGAAAAATATAGTGAAAAAAAATTAAATAAAACTAAAAAGCGTTTGTGCTTGGAAAAAAGTTACAATTTAGTGCATTTTCAAGTGGAAAAACTATCCTCTCTTAAGTGTGTTGAACTGCAAAAATTATGCTCTTATATTGAATTTACAATATCTATGCGAGTGCAGGGATTAAATTTTTTATTAAAAGGACGAGTGTTGGCTATCTACGTATTATCTGTGGTCCTGGCACTATTGTATGTTCTTTAACCTCTTCATCACAAAAGAACCAAAAAACCCAACTTGGCCGGTTGTTAGAAACCGACAGCCTCTTCAACCGAACCTCTTCAGTAAGTTTTTCATCCAACAATTCATAAACTTTTTTACTTAATGCTATTTTATTGTCAGCGTTAAAAAGTTCAAAGTTAACCAACTTTCTGCTGCAAACGCATGAAAATATTTTTTATGTAGCTCGTTCTACGAAAAAACACTATTTTAACTTTGGCGCGCATTAACAGCACGCGTTAATGTACTTCTACCTTTAATATCTGAAGATTTTACCAATGTGACTACAATCTATTTTTTATGAATAGCGGAGCTCAGTGTGTGATGCAAATGGTCTTGCGAAAGTGCAATTGCAAAATATTGTAGTTAATTTTTATGAAATCAAACAACAAAATAAAAAAAAATTCATAAAAAACCTACGATATTTTGCATTTGCACTTTTGCATCAAACACTGAACTCCGCTAATGTAAAGTTCAATGTTAACTACTTTCAGCTTCATTCCAAGCAAGTTGCTTCCATTTAATGTTTAAAATTATTTATCAAGGCTATACGTTTTGCATAACATCATTCATTCATTCATTCACTCGTCTTGAGTACTAACGCTTACAATAACAATTTTTTTTGTGTGGAAATACAATCTACAAGCGTAACCTTTTCGAATTTTTATTTTCGATTTATTTATGTACAGGTGAAAATTACTAGCGGCGGTGAAGGAAAATGCACTGCTGAATTCACAGTGAGTAGTGAACATCTTAATCGAATGGGTGGCTTACATGGTGGCTTTACCGCAACTCTAGTTGATATGGTCACAACTTATGCTCTCATGTCGAAACCCTGCCATCCGGGGGTATCGGTTAGTATAAGTGTGGATTATCTTAAGGCAGCCAAAGAGGGTGATGATGTATTAATTGATGCAAATCTACTAAAGGCGGGTAAAAAACTTGCTTTTCTAGAATGTGTTTTAAAACATAAAAAGGATAATTCAATAATCGCTAAAGGTAGTCACACAAAATATGTTGATTTCAATTAAATAGTTCCGTAAGCAAATGAAAGAATTTGAAAAACTGTTTATTAAATAAAACACTTTAAAAAGGAACTGCAACTTTTCTTTACATATTATTTTTCCATTTTATTCGATTTTATTTTTATATAAGGTTATTTATTATTATTTATGATATATTTTTTCTTAAGTTTGGCCATTCATTGTGTGTGTGGTAGTTTTTTTTTAAATTTGTGTTTTACTTAAAAGTGCTAAAGAGCCTTAGAGTTATTGTTACTTTTTGTTTTAATTGTTTTGAACTAATTTATTGTGCATAAATTTTATATTTGTCAAAAATCATTTGTGTATCAGAGCTTAAAAAAAGTAATTTAAATCTTATTTTAAAAAGATCAATCTCTTTTTGTTCTCAATAAAACTATGAAATTTAGCATTTATTTAGATTTTATTAAAAATTGGTGGACAATGAGGGCAACATGCCATTGGTGGTGTAATGGGATCGATGCCCGGTAGACAGTGAACTTCTCCACATTTCTCTTTCGTGCAGGTAACCTGAGCACGACGGCACTCACATTTGGTGCAATAGTCAGGTGACCAAACTTCGTTGTTTAACCGTGTGGTGCCATTGTCATCAACACAATGATTTCGCTTGGTTGGTTTTGTATTGGGGTTGGTGCTATCGCAAGATTCCTCAAGTTTGTGGATTTTCTTGTGAAGTTTTTTCAATTCTTTGTGGAAACTATTAACAACTTCTTCTAGACCACCAACTCTTTCCTCATTAATATTCCACAGCTCATCTAAATGATTGTTGGAATCGATTGGCTGCTCGACTTCTTCGACGTTTAAAGATCTCTTGTTTCGGCTATGTTTGTATGTTTGTGGTACGTAAGTATCGAAAAGGGGAGGCAAACTGTTGCATGAGCCACAATCTTGCCAGAAATAGAGATTTATACCAGGTATATCTTCACATTTCTTGTAACCTCCCTGACGACTAGGTAAAACGAATACATTGCCTGTAACTTCTTGCAGTTTATCACCATTATCACACAATACACGTCCTAAGTTGGCCTGTTTGATTTGTTCCAGTTGCTGTGGCAAGAAGACAGAAGGATTTTCATAATAAAATCTGTCACCATCACGTAGGCGTCTAAACTGTTCTATCAACAAGCATTGGAAAAGAGAACCCACTTTGCCACCTTCTACTTGTTCTTCTAAAATGCCACCTACCCAAACATCTATATTGTCTGGATGACCGTACAGTTCTTTTAATTTATCTCTTACGTCTTTGCTGACAATCTCAGAAGCCAAATCATCGAAAGTTACCGCTACAGTAAGATTACAGAATTTTCGATAGACATTATAGCCAGGTATACCATGATCACGTCCCCTTTGAATATTTATAGCCGCCAAATCCAAAGCCACAGCATGTGCAGTTTGAAATAGTTTTTCTGTCAGTTCAGTGTTGAGATTTTGCTCGGGAGTTTTCAATTTAGCAGCTACAGCAAACATGCCTCTCATCAAGGCATCCACACCACCTTCATAAGCCAATCTCCAGGGGGCAAAGAAGGCCTTATGCAAAGGTAAATGACCTTGGGGTATGGGCTCAAAGGTAGAATTTAGTCTGTGCAATATGGGATTAATAATAGTATGACCGAATCTTAAAGCCGCAGTAGCAAATTCATTAGCAATGCTGGGATTTATGGAAGAATCGTAGCCCTTGTATTCACCCAGTTTAGCCATACCACTCTTTCCAACAATCAAAGGCAACCAATGTTTATAGGTTATGTGTTGCATTTCTGCTCCCACTATTTTCCTAGCCTCATAGTAAATTGTGTCACCATCCCAATGTGGATTAACTTGTTTGAATTCGGTTGCAATACGATTGTGCTCCCGCATCCAAATGGTGTGCATGGCCAATAAACCAACTTGTTCATTTACTCTTATGTCACCGGCAACAAAACAGCTCATTTGATTTTCATCCAAATTGCGACGACAATCCATGCCATCTTGAGGAGCGGCAAATGGTAACATTTCACGTTGTTTGGGGAAGTGGACACCAACACGCAAAAGACCATCATCGGTGGTTAGATTTCTCAATTCGTTGGCAAACTGCTCACTAAAACCGTAGACTTGAGAGGCATCAATAAACGAAGTCAATTGATTGATTTGTTCTCTATGCTGAACACTGTCAAAGAACACAGAAGTCATGCCTGAACCACAAATAGAACTCGAACGTACCAAATCAATGCAACGTCTATTTTTAATGCGAGGATCATTGGGCGGCACATCGATAGGGTAACAGGGTGGAGCGAATTCGCAAGTCTTCTTGCAATCAATGCCATCCCAACTCTCAGAACTTACCGAAGGTATAGCATGATCGAGATCATGATCCAAAAACTGACCCCATTGCATAACCATATGGGTAATAGTATCATCAGGAGTTATATCCTTGGTGGATATAAGAGAGGTGGAAACTAATCTGGAACTGGGCTTCGGAAATCCGGCATATAATTTATTCTGAGTCCATCCTATGGGCATGCTAAAACCATTTTCATAAATTGGTTTCTCTATACGTCTGAAGGAGGTTAGCGAAGCGCCCCAGGTAGGATGCAACAGATTATTGCAAGTACCATCTAAAGAACGGTATTTCGAATGGAAACACATATCTGTACAATTTGGCATTTCACGATGTTCCATACAACCCGAAAGTTCAGCAACTAAATGTAAATGTTCCCTGGACAAGAGATCTTTAAACTTATATTGATCACTTTCAATAGTTAAGTTATCGCCTTTTAAAACATGTTTTCTTATATTCACTAAAGTTCTTTCATAGATTTCTGCTGCTCTGGCCAATTGTCTTGCTTCGCCTGTAGGAAAACGGAATACTCTCAACAAATCTCCATAGTTGGGTGGGGCTCTTTCGCCATTAGGTCTAGTGCGATTGCGATTCGTAAATAGCATGTCAATCGTGTTGTTAATAGCCAAATCAATTTCCCTGGCTGCCTCCTCAAAAGCAACGCGAACATAGCGATCACCAGGAGCTAAATTTTCATTATTTCTGCAAATAAAATGAAAAGAAGAAGTAGAAAAATATTTAATCCAATTTAAAGTATTAAATAACAATGAGAGTTTAAAAATTTCGTTAAGATAAAATATACTCCCACTATTCTATTGTTTGTATTTAAGCAATAACAAGGTCTACTTGGTTTAAATAAAACAAAGAACATCTGTTGCAGATGCCACAATTTGGAATGGTTTTAACAAAATTAAAGTTGTTTTTAAAATTATTCTAGAAATTTATTGGCCAATGAAGACCATTTAAATAACATAAATACATACATTGCCTATTAAATTTTGCGGAAAAAAGTATAACTAACACAAAAATAGAT
The DNA here is from genome assembly GCA_956483635.1 of Panzeria rudis. Lineage (NCBI taxonomy): Eukaryota > Metazoa > Arthropoda > Insecta > Diptera > Tachinidae > Panzeria > Panzeria rudis. The sequence goes on from OY101448.1 coordinate 190,064,680, forward strand.
TTAAATAAAGTAAAGGAAATGGAAATTTTCATTTAACGTGATAAATTACAGAAGATAGAAAAGTCAAATGGAGTCACATGAAAAGTCACATGCTGGTGTTTCAAAATCTATTTTGAGATTACTTGACAGCACACAGGAGAGGGTGAGGAAGCCTTCGGTAAGATAGCTAAATCTGTCAACTCACTGGATCATCGACGGATTGTGGGGTGTGTCTCACTGTTTTATCGTTACTACAATGTAAAGTGCTCGAATGGAATCAGGGAACGTGTCCCCGCCATTTTCTGCGAACAACATGTTTTTCATTAAGTCTCGGTTCCACTATGAAAGTTTTCTTTCAGAAAGTCTGAGTATGTGGGTGAGAGGGGAGAGAGAAGAATGGGAAGGGGACACACTTTCATGTTCTTTGAAATTCCCTTTTGCTTTGTAATTCGTAATGACCAACCTGATGTTGGCTGCAGCTTAATTTTACATTTTCTTTTAAATTTCATTGAAAAATAATGTGTAGACATGAATGAAAGTTTAAAAGAGAATTAAAGAAAATTTCCGAAAGAAAACTTTCATAGTCTGAACCGTGACTAAGATTACATTAATTTTTGCTCGATCTGCTACTGATTTGCACTACGCACTAAAGAGAAGAGTCCTACATCCGTTGCTCTGGTGTTTCAGAGATTGGGTAGTAACACATAAGGTTTTACGGGTAATCGGCAAAAGGAAAAGGTGTTGAGAAATTACCGGTGCTCCAGAGGTATAAATCATCAAGATGTCTACGAGTAAATGAAAACTTTGTCCCCTGGGGATTGTTTTTTCCTACAAAAAGTTTTTCACTAAAAGAAAATCAACCTGTGATCGATCGATTGGCCTGAGAATTGTATTATAATATTCGTTTTTGTAAAAGTCAAATCAAATGTCGAGGAAGCTACTTTATATCTCTTTTACCATGACTAACACTCCTAGACTCCGCACAATGCATGGCGTGTGTGTTGGTAAAAAAAAGTTCACCTTAAACATAAAAATTTCAAAAAATTTACATAACGAGCATAATTTTTATGCACGACCTATGTAGCCTATATGATGAAACAGAACTGGGGCAAGACGAGTTTTTCCATACAAATTGACAGTAATCATACGGCGTAAAAAGCAGTCATGAGATCATGAGAATCTATTTTATTTTGAGTTTTCTCAGTTTTAGCCACTCATTCTCTCAACAATGTTGCCGTGTTTTAATAAAATTTCATAAATTTTTCATACGAAATATAAGAACAGAAGAAAATAAACAATAATATGAGAGAATTTTGAAGCTGCTGTCGTCGATTTAGTTTTGGGCTTGTTTATTTGACAGCGTTTTTGCCTGAAGTTGCAGACTTGGTTCTGTTTCATCATCATCGGTACATTCAAGGCATATTGAACAGGTACGGGCACTACTAAAACAATAGAAAATTTGTTGTAAAACTACCTTAACAGATGTCAAAAAAAGGGTGGTATTACCGCGCAGATTTCTCTTGAAATAAATGTTAAACACCACACAGAAGGAAGTCTGTATATGGTGTTTGATAGTTTGAAGGTAGTGGTGATATCATGAGCATTTCATCAGCAGTACTAAGTTTGACGTTTAATCAGGCGAGTCAGCTGACCTAGTGATCAACCCTGTTAGATACACCTTGGTTACATTATTATCAGGGAAAGCGCAAATATGCAATTGCTTGTTTTTTCCTGTAGATACAAATAAGATATTTATACGTTTCAGAACTTGTTAAGAATTATGGCATCGATTTGTTAGTGCACATTTTAACCTTTACGGCATTTTTACCATATTTCCCATTTAGTACCTTATTTTAAGCATTTTTCTACTTTTTGTGTATGTCTTCTGTATGTTTTGTTGTTTTTCCCGCATATTTTGGCTTATTTAAATGTTAATATGCGTATTTACAAAAAAGCAAAAATATCTGTGATCGAAAAATTTTGAAATTTTTCCATATGTAAAATTTTTTTTTGCGTTTCTAAATTTACTCTGATGTATTTTTTCCTAATTTTTTTCAAAAATTTTTTATTCATTGCTTTATTCCAGTGCTGCGCATACATACACTACCTTATTCTGTGTTTGTGTATGTAATTCCTGGCTAAACAGATGGGCAGTGAGTCTCACACATAGTGTACATGTGAGGATGGTAAAAACAGCATATGCACGAGTGCATATGAAATTGAGAGAATCGCTGCCACTGATTTATTCCCAGTTTATTGAGAGCTTTAAAAATTTTCAATTAGGGGCTATTCACATATTACGTAACGCTCCAACGAGGGGGAGGGGAGGGAGGTAAAGATTTGCTACGGATAAGATAAATTATGCTGAAAATTTTGTGGAAAGCGTTACGAGGGGGGGGGGAGGTGTATAAAACTCCGAAAATAGCGTTAAGTAATATGTGGAATAGCTCCTTATATTCTTTTGATATGGATGTCAATAAAAAATGCAAATAAAGTTTATGCAAATCGTACGGCAGAGTAAAGATTGTGTGCATATCCGGCCTTTGGGCGGGCTCAAGGGTTTTGTTTTTCTTTAAAATTTTCACTAGGCAGAAAATCTTTACTCTGCGAACCCACTATTCGATATACCCATGGACATTATTTCCTATTTGAAGTGGAAATAATGTCCATATACGTTATTTTTTTGAATATTATTACCAATATATGTATATAATTCATGGGGACAGAAATGAATATTATATAAATTATTAACGAAATGATAAAGTTTTAACAGGATATTTTTCTAAATTTTGGGAACATATTTTTTAGTTTTTAGTGCATATTTAATGCGCATAAAATACATTTCTTAGGACATATTTCCGGTTTTCCTGATTATTATAAAAGGAAATCAATTTGTAGTAGGGAAGGTAACCTCCCGGAGGTTTGACAAAACCGTTTTTGTCTCCATACAAATTGAGTCGGCCTAACCCACTCGACCTGAGATTCGATATAAACGAATGTTCGCTGAAACGAAGAAATTTCAAAATAAAACTCTTTGATATTTCTTCGCGAATCTATGAAAAAATCGAATGTTCGCTAAAGCGAACTTCTCTCGATATATTTTCGAATGTGGACGATAGCCTAGTGGATGTGCGTTAGTGTGTTAAGCAAGAGGTACCGTGTTCGAATCTGTCTGACTGCATCGTTAGTTAAAGAATTAAAATAACTCATACGTACATATGTGCAATAATTGAACAGAAAAGAATTTGCCACGATAGCCTAGTGGATGTGTGTTAGTCTGTTAGCCTGGAGGTACCGTGTTCAAATCTAATTTACTGGACCGTAAGTTAAAGAATTAAAAGAAATAAAATAAATAAATTAAAAAAAAGATAATAATGAATCCAAATTGATTATTAGGCTAAGGTTTGTAACGTTATATTCAGAAAGAATTGGGCATGATTAATATTCCAAGGAACAAGGGATAAATTAACATCAACTTAATTTTTCAACGTACACAGCAGAACAGAGTAGCGCCACTTTCGGAAGCCGCTACACTTCCATCGTCAGTGCTCACGTGTATTTGCTTATCACCACTTGTCAGGTGGCTCTGTTGAATGTGATTTTAATTCTTATTGTCTTGAGTAGAACAAAAATCAGAAAAATGGGAATGAAGAAAAATAAACCGATTGCAACGCTGGGAAAGTGCACTTTAATATCAGCTTGAGAGTGATTTAATTCTCGTATTCAATTTTCATGAAAAAGTTGTATATATAAGAATTAAAATCACATTCAACAGAGCCACCTGACAAGTAGTGATAAGCAAATACACGTGAGCACTAACGATATAAGTGCAGCGGCTTCCGAAAGTGGCGCTACTCTGTTCTGCTGTGTACGTTGAAAAATTAAGTTGATGTTAATTTTTCCCTTGTTCCTTGGAATATTAATCATGCCCAATTCTTTCTGATAATCAATTTGGATTCACAAAGCAAATACGTTCGAAATAATCATATTAATAAAGATAATAATCTTAAAAAATTGCTTTTGCTCCTGCCTTTTTGAGATATCGAAATTTGTTCGATATTGGCTCACTTTTAATATTGCTAACGAACCTTCGAAATCGAATGTTTTTTGAAACAAAACTGAGCGACAGGTAAACTTTTTTCGATTAATTTTTGAGTGTCATTCTCGATAGTTTTACACGATAAATGTTCGAGATATATTCGAAATTGATATCATTAACGAACTTCGTGGCCAAGTGGGAACATACATAGATAACTTTCCATGATATCAACACTTGAAATACTAAATAAAGTCTATCATAAAAATTTCAATTGCACATAAAATGATATTGATTTAAGATAAATGTTTAAGATATAAATGTTTTAATTTATATCTTTAAGTTTTTCTTCTGCAATACTTTATCCTGTCATTATCGCTATAAATCAGAGTTTGACATTTACAACAATGTGCATGTATAAATCTCTGGAGAATAAACAAAAAATTTCTATGTCTACGAGTAAATGAGTGCATTTGTCTGCTATTATTGAAAGAAACAAAATTATCAAGCAACAATATACAGGATGTGGCCATTAAAATTGAAATGAAATCGAGGACTAAATATTGAGCACATTACTGAATGAGTTAAACTCAAAAGAAGTTTGCAGAATTACGAGGAGTTATGCAACAAACAGTTTTCCATGGAATGATTTGCAAATACAACACAGAAAAAATGATCACCAAAAAATTCTCAAACAAAAGTTTGTCTAAATAAAATTTAATTTTCAGTAAATGTTTTTTACTAAATCAGTGAATTTTTTTGTCTGACCTTTATTTAGGACGCGTACACTAAAAACAACAACAAAAACCAGTTTTCTGTGTCGTAAAAAACAAAGCTTATGACGACATACACATAAATAAGAACAACAACAACAACAACAATGATAGCAAAAGGACTGCAATGTATCAAATGTAAATTGTAACAAGTTTGTTTACTGACGATTTCTGAGTGAATCATGTTGTTGCCTTAATTCTCATTAATTTTTTTATGGTCTTTAGATCAACATACAGAGTTAAATACATTTAACAAAGTGAAATTTCATAAATGCTTAATGTATGATGATGTTATTGTTTAAAAGTTGAAAATATTAAAAAAAAAGTTTTTATAGTCGAACTTCCGTATAATGAATCGGTATAGGACCAGAAAATCGCTGTATTATATAGAAACTTTATTATACAGAACAGCTTAGTTTTGCTTAAAATGTTGGTCTGTAATGAAATAATAAAAGAAATGAAATTTCGCCGGATATATCCGAGTTTCAGACTACGTTAAACCAAGTTTCAACTTAATCTACATCTCAAAAACCAGGCCTTAGAGATTTAAATACATTAGTTGGCACCTTTGTCCTTATCGTATTACGGCATTTTCGTTCACTGAACACGGGCGACTGCTGTCTAAATTGTTATTGTTCCTTTTCGTTCTTATGTTCTTTCATCTTTTAAGAATCCCCTAATTATATATTACTTCATTGTCGTCACACAGTGTTCTTAGTATGCGTAAGAGAAAGTTTTTTTTTGAAATAGTTCATTATATGGAGACAAAAGTGCAAGAAACTGAAATTTTTGAAATGAATTTCTAATAGGGAGAGCTTCATTGTATAGAAGTTTACTATAGAGAAGTTCGACTGTATTACAAAAAATCCAATAAATATTTTTATTTGATTCAGTAAAATATTTTGTTTAGAATTTGTAAGTATTTTTAGACAAATTATTTTATAAATTCAGAGAAAAATATTGTTTGATATATTACAGAAAATCCAGTAAATAGTTTTGTTTGATTCAGTAAACTATTTTGTTTTGAATGTGTAAATATTTTTAGACAAATTGTTTTATAGACTTGGATAATTTGTTTAATGAAAACAATCTTTTTCTTTTTTCAATGAAATTATTGAGACATTTTTGTCTGTATTTACCAATTTGTTCGCAAGTCCGTTTCTAGACAAACTATTAACTAAATCATTGAATTTCTTTACTGAAACTTACTTTTTTCTGTGTATATCACCCATGTTCCGTTTTCGATATTTTGAATCTTATGAAATCTTATTCAGCTTAGTTAATGATGGACATGCAGATAGTGTTAGTAAGTTCATTGTGTTAGTAACTTCAACTGCGTACTATGTAACAGTATTTGACACTGAATTGTGACGGATGATGAGAAATGTTGTAGAGCAGACAACAATACCCAACTTAACAAGTATAAGGCCCAATTTAGACCATGAATTAAATTAATGAATAAAATTCATGAATTTTTTTTTTTGGTGGAGCGGGGCAGAGAAATAAACGGGGCATAAAAAACGACACGATTTCCGTTTTCCATGTTTTTTTATATTCTTCTTTAGCTCGATTTGAATTTTCTCTCATTTTCTCTCTCGTATGTGATTGTGTTATGGTTTTTGTTGTTATGAATGAGTAAATAAAGCAAATTTGGAGAGAAATTTATAAAAAAAACATGAAAATAAAATTCATCGTATAAATGCAAGAGGTTTTTAGAAGATGTTTTCAAAGATAAATTGAAAAAATTCATGAATAAAAATTCATCATCTAAAGTGGGCCTAAGTTTGATATTAGTCAGTTAACACAAGAGAATTTTGAAAAATTGGCAATGGAAATAGCAATTTTAAGTTACTTTGTAAAGCTTTCAGAACCCTCTCAATAGATTTAAAATTTCCATTAAAACATATTTTCATTGCAATATCTACTTTGAGCATACCAATGATATGAAAGCTTTCAGAATTTAACTAAAAACGTACAATTTAAAATATCCTAGCAATACTAGTAAAGTATCCTGAAACACACATGAGCTAAATTAAAGTAAAAGGAAAGATATTTTTGTGCAGATTAATAATCTAAAAATCATTTCATGATATTGAGGACCGGTTCGGAAATATGTTGCGAAGAATACAAAAATGCTGTAATTTATGAAAATATAAATGTCACTATATTTTTAAAGAGCTAATCGGAATTTATTATGGTAATTTCTGAATACAGCAACTGAAAATACATATAAATGAGCTATTTTGATCATTGTTGTGGAGTGTTATTATATCTCGTAACCCTCATCCGACCTTCGGGTGAAATTTCACCTATTTTAAGTCTTAGAACTGTATATCTCTTAACAATTTTATTGCATCGAAATGAGGCCTTTTTCTAATTTTCTAAATTGATATTTTACATTAAAAAAAACCATAAAGATTCGTTGACATAATTTCACATAACGAAATTATTGGAAGAATTACGTAAAAGTCTCTCGGGTGAAATATTGCCCATTTAGAGAAACTTATAAGTATTGCTAGGAACACAACTGGGACGAACGACGAATTTTTGGTCGCGAATATTCGTCGCCAAAAATAAAACACATTTGTGTATATGAAAATACACACAATAACAGCGTCGGACGAAATTCGTCATACGCGGCGAACTCTGAATAGATTTATTTCTATTTCTTACGCCGGCGAACGACGAATATATCAGTACCAAGTGACCATTTTTGGTTTTAGTTTTCAAGTGTTTTATTAAATAAAGATAATTTTTGCTTTAATTATTTTTTTTATTTTTATTTTATAGCATTTGAAGTAAATATAGATAATAATTAACTATAAAAATTGGTGTTAGTTGTGTTTTTGCTAATGTATTATTATTCAAGTGTGTATTATTTTTTTAATACCGTCACACTTTGCACAAACAGTAAACAACTTTATCAATTGCAACAGCTTTTGCGTTTTCGTGACTATTGTGCTTCACACGACGAATTTATACAGCGAATTTTTATCGACTAATTCGTCGTGTTGGACGAAATTCGTCGTTCGTCCCAGTTGTGCTCCTAGCATATTATTTGTGATTAACATTCTGTGGTAACCTTTATGACAGAAATAAAATATTTCTGGCACCACAGTTCAACCATATGTTTTTTATGTGATGATTTGCAAAAAAAAAACTATATTTGCATTAAAAAATCAGTAAAGCCTATACGTGGGTGAATTTTCACCCGAAGAACTTTACTGTAACTTGTTTTGACGAACGTATGACGATTAAAAACTACATACTAAATGTCTTAAAAACTTACTAAGCTCTTTAAATTTATAGCTATAAATACTCTTACATAATTAATGTCCCTATTAAGCTGCCTGATGCTGTATGTACATCCTTGTGATTACGGAAAATCCCAACTGTGTTTAAACAAACCACAATCTTATACTTGAACAATAAGAAAAGAAAAACCCCTTGACTTTCTTTAATGCAAAAACAAAAAATAAAGAAAAACGGAAAACCCCAACTGAAAAAAAAATTATAAAAAAGGAAACGGATGTAAGATTTCAGAGACAAAAGACGCCCTCCTGCATTATAATAAACGAGCATATGAACGAACAGATATTGTTGTGGTAAATATGTATAACAGCTCTTCTGCTACAACGACAACTACTATTTTATGATTATGACAATATTAACCGACTCTGCAAAAAATTTTAAACTTGCACGGACACAAATATTATAATAACTTACACTTGCACTTAACAAATATAATTCTATTTTATATAGAAGCATATTCTCGAATAAAACCAGCATCCTTTTAAGAGGATAAACTACAAATTAAAGTTAGAAACAGTGACGTGGCATTGGTTTAACTTCTGTTAAGCTATCGTAGGTAGTGTGAGAATTTCTAATTGTGTTTTTTAAATTGATATGAAAATGAAGTTTTCGGCAATAAAATGTATTGAACCGTGAAAAATATCGTCCAATGACTTTATATGATATTTAACTTGGATTAACTTAATAAATGTGATCAACAATTTTTTGATTTTTGACGTGGAACACCACATTTGATCACCATGTGTCGCTGGTATCATAAAATCAATCGTGTACACCATTCCTCGTGTATCAATAATTAAGGAGCAATTAATTCTGTTTCAATAAGATTTGTTTGAGTTGCAACATATATATCAAACGTGTTCAGTTGATTTTAGAAACATAATTAAAAGTTTATGTTCATAAAAAAGAAAAAAGGTTTTTGTTTATTAAAAAATATAAATCGCCGCCGTTTGGCAAACTTGTTGGCGCGGCGAAATATTTTTTTTGAATGAAGTCGTTCCGACTTCATTAATTGGCGCCCGAACAGGGATAAGCAGATTAAAGCAAAACAGAAATAACAAATACAAAAAAAGAAATATCGGAAGAGACAACAGGATTACTATAGAGACAGACGGTGGAACAAAGATTCACAAGCCCCAGTTGAAAAGGCTCTAACTGTTCTTTCATACCAAATCAAAAGTAGTAATAGAAATAGGTAAAATAAAACGGAAGGAGCAGGGTCGTATGGTTCAAAAAGGAATATGCAATTTTAAGATAATATTTGTAAGAAAATAGCTCTTAAGTTGTTTGACTTCACGAGGATAGCTGGGAATTTATGAATACAACACGGCTCTTGTCTCGGTGAAGGACGGAACAGAGAAAATCATAAATTTTCACTACAAGTTGGTTCACGTGATAGATCTATGCCAGTACAAGAAGTTGATAAAAGATGTCACGGCTACCGCCAATGCAACGTTAACTCATTACCAGAAGAACAACTTTCCGATTTTCGACTACAGCAGCTGAATGATGGTATCGACAACCTCAGTGGAAGGCATCTAAGAAAGGTGCGTTGAATTGATTGGATTGGCGGGATCACCAGATTGGAGTACGATTCTTCACAGTGAAGGGGAAATAATATAAAACAATAACCAGCAATATAAGATTAATGAAAAACTCTTTTCCAAAATGGAGATGGTCCTGCAAAAGGTAAACCGCATCGTCGGCGACTTTAACAACCACATAGACCCCTTGAGCATGGAGCGACTTGTGCAAGGTATATTGAACCAAATTTCCGTTATCAGTGAGGACATCAATGAGATCTTTATGGCTTGTTAACTCTCAAAGAGTGGCATCATCAACACAAACCTCATCGACAAGGAAGAAATCACTAAAACGAAATAGAAGCAGTCGAATGTGGCATACCCTCGGTATATGTGAATGGTTCAATACTTTTATAGATTCTGGCCATGGCAAAATAAAGAAAAGAACAATTTAACCTTGTACACATAAGGGCGGCGATTTCTGGAGGTAAACAGGTTGACATTGCTTAGAAGAGAATGCTTGTAAACCAGGAGGAAACCTACGGAATAACAAGTAATTGCCTCCTGATTAGCAACAGTACTGTGTGCGAGATGTCCGAGTTGGAGAACCTGGAAGACGATGACTGCGTGCCAAGGTTATTGAAAGTGGGCGACGCCAAATACTGATTCCGCACCGGTAACCAGATCCTGGTTGAACTAACCAAGAAAGGTACGATTTTTGTTACCAATTATGAAGGCTATCTCAAACTTGGCAATACAACCAGGCGCCTAAATGGAACTTATGTAATTAAAATTTTCAACGAAACCATCCAGCTAAACGGCAGAAGCTATTCCAATATCCTACCAACCAAGCTTCAAGCTCTCCAACTGGTACTTACCAAAGTAATCAGTCGGGGTAATAAAGTTGATGTTGATTTCGTTCACGAGCCTAGCGTGGAAAATATCAAGAGACTGGGACAGCTTACAAATTAATTGAAACTGGGCGGAATTTAACCCCCTCAAACTGTCAACTTTTACTACACACCTGCCAATGAAAAATTTTCAATATGAATTATAAATCGTTGTCGTTGACTTTTTGTTAGCAAGTTGTTTAGTCCTTAAAAAACGGATACATATAATTTTACCACAATAATAACAGTTGCAACAGCGTAAATGAAAAACTAAATATACAATACACTCAAATCCCAAAACAATATGTTCCTTCCGTCAGAGTCTATACAAAAACACGTACATAAATAATGATACTTAATGATGGCGGTGGTTGGCGGTGGATGCCATTACTTCAGTTACTCTATTAGTGTGTGTATAACTTTGCAAATATACACATACATACTGCATACGTGTTTAAGCATCCCTGTCGGAAAATCACTAGTCGACTACAAAAATACAACTATTAGTTAACTTTTCTTGGACTAACTAAAAGCTAACTACAATGTAATCCAGAAATGACCCAAAATCAATTCTTAAGTTGAGTACATAATCGGATTTGGTGAGAGCCAACAACTTTACTCTCAGCTAGTTTGAAACTCATTTCAAGTTTATATTAACTTTTTGCTGTTATTATTTTAAATGGTACCTTAGCTGGGTGGTCAGCGCGTTGACTATAAAACGTGTGATACACAGTTCGAGCCCCAGCAACATCTTTTTGGAAATGTACTAACTACCAGGTGACTTAAATGAAGTCAACTTTAAGTTAGTTGAAAAGTAGTGCAGAAGTAAATTGACTACCTCCTAGGACATCACAATGTTAAAATAGTTAGTTGCTTCCATTGGAAAGTAATCCAAGTATCAGTCGCCACTAGTTGCGAAGTAGTTAGCTTAAAGTTAATTTAAAGTTACCTTTGTTTCCGACAGGGATATTTTCATATCACTCGTACACAATAATTGTACATTATGCAACAAACAATCTTACGGAACGCTCAATAGCTATATAACACATAACACAGATGTACTCGTAATGAGAAAAGTTCACATTTTACGAAACAAAAAAAAATGGATTGTAAAAAAATGAAAAACAAACCATAAAGTATTTTTAGAATACGGCGGAAAAGTTCTAATGCATGTAGGGCATACGACCATACTACGTATGCTATACATACAATTTTGTAGAATTGTATATAACGTATACGCCATAGTAAGAGTATATGCACGAAAGGGTTGCATGAACTATTTCATCTCTTGAATGCATTGAAATGTTTAATGGTTGCCAGAAAGGCACCAAATAGCAACTGAAATTGACAGCTCTCAATTGCCAGTTGCCATCAGTAGTATAATTTTGAGCGGGCTCGGTTGCCATGCATAATCTGCCTATTAATATTTTTTTCAAAAATTGACAAATATGCATTAAACAATTTTTATAACTCCAAAAATATGCATTTATTCCAAAATATGCAAAAAATATGCACTTATCACCAAAATATGCAAAAATATGCAACTAAAAATCGATGCCAAACTTCTTAAAATTTGTTGATTCGCATATATTCAATAAATAAAATTAGTCAATAAATAAAAAACAATAATGTTCTTGAACATTTGCAAAATTTAATGAACTAAAACGTGGGCAGAATAGCTTTTTATAAAATTGCATGACGGTATCTTCTCAGTATACAATATTTTATTAAGAACGAATTCGACAGTTTGAAACTAGATATTCTACCAAAGTTATAGCATTAAAATAAAATTAGCAATTGGCTTTACTTAATAGTTTTTATGAGGATTGAATGGTTTGTTGCATATCTGCAACATGGCGCCATAAAGAATTAAAATTGAAAAAAAACTTCTTTTTGAAAATTTTATTTTCGAAATCTACCGAACTAAATCGGTTCATCATATCTCTGAATCTAAGTTGGTTCAGATCTGTTAAGCAGTTTTTAAGCTATGAGAGGTTTACAAACACAGACACAGATAGATACATCCATACGGATATCATCGTAAAAATAATCGATATAAATTGCCATGATCGCAAAACGTCAAGGTCTGATAAAAACTCGATTTTCGAAAATCGGGGTGAAAGCAGTAACTGCCTATCTTTGATTGCGGGAAGTTAAAAAAACGTTTTTTTTTCAGTAAAAAAATGTCAATATCTATAAAACAATTTGTCTAAAAATATTTACAAATTCTAAACAAAATAATTTACTGAATCAAACAAAATACTTACTAAATATTTTTGTCTAAATTTATAAAACAATTTGTCTATTAGTTTACTAATCGAGTTATGAGTTACAGTCGAACTGTATGGGTTTATATCAAAAGAAATTAATTGTTTTGGCTTGTGCTCGGTTTTAATTAAATTTTTTAATTAAATTATATTTTTATTTAGAGATAAATGTGAAACATGTAGACAAAGAAAAATTTTTACTGCACTGCTTGGCATTTATCTCTAAATAAAAATATATTTTAATATTTAGTTTTACACCCTTCCTGTTAACCGACTGATTTGAAATTTGGTAAACATCTTTAATTCTTATGACCGATTGATCTGATGACTACACGATGATGTGTATTCAGTATTATTGCAAATCAAAGTTGGCCGCCGCCACAAAATGGCGAATTAGTTATTTGTTTACAAACATCTCAATATGGATATCAAATGAAAGGGTTTAGTAGTAGAACAAAGTACGCAATGAAAAAATTACAATTCCAAAATGGCGGCCAATACAAAATGATATATTGTCAGCCCCCTCAATATGGATATTATATGAAAGCGCTTGGCTACCAGAATGCAGTGCATCATGAAAAAAAGCTCCCAGTTTAAGGTTTAGTTAAATGGTTTTATTGTAATGAAACATAATAATGATGCAGATAATACTAGCTATCATACCACTCTCCTCACCAGCATAGGGAATTGATCGGACTAAAATAAAGCCGTGGGACGCGTTGAATTTCGGTTATCTACAGTCAACTGGTGTAGATAACATACACACAAATAACAACAACAATAATCATAGCAAAAGGAATGTAATTGTATCAAGTTTGTTTACAAAAGATTTTTGAGTGAATCGATTAGTTAATATCGTTGCGTTAATTCCCATTCAGTTTTTTAGAGTATTAGATAATAAACGTGCAGACTTGAACACATTTAACAAAGTGAAATCTCATAAATGCCTAATGGATGATGATGATGACACAGAAAACAAATTTTGAAATTTTGTTTGTATTTTTGTTTGATTAAGTAAATTATTTTGCTTAATAATTGTTAGCATTTTTAGACTAATTGTTTATTAAATTCAGACAGAAATATTGTTTAATATTTTTCAGAAAATCCAGTAAATATTTTTGTTTGATTTAGTACATTGTTTTGTCTACAATTTGTAAATATTTTTAGACAAATTATTTTATAGATTTAAACAATTTGTTCATTGAAAAAAAACACGTTTTTTTTCATTGAAACTGTTGAGGTATTATTGTCTATATTTACAAATTCCTTTGTAGGTCCGTTCATAGACAAAATATTAACGATTTCATTGAATTTCTTTACAGAAAATGAAATTTAGTTTTTTCTGTGTATTATGTTTCACTAGATGCGCTTGAAGTTCGCTTTATGACTATAAGGTGTCCGTAAAATACAGGGAATGAAACCGAACCCGAACCTGAACTCAAACGGTTTCAGGTTCGCTGTTTATAAAGACTTTCAACCCGAACCCGTTGAACCCAAAAATTCAGCAAGGTTCGGGCTCAAAAATATAAAAAATAGAGAAATATTTAATAGAAGAATAATAAAAAACATTACATTTATTGCATGCAAAAAAATTAAAACAAAATCAAAACAATATAACGACCAAGGCAAATTCATACCAGGTGGCAGCACCCCGACAGCTGACTATTTTTTGCAATTTTTAAGTGCCGAATGGTTGGCAAAATTTTTGCTTTTTCTTGTTCTGTGTATTTCTAATAATTTCTAATTTTAAGTATATTTTCTTATGTCAATGCGTTAGTTACGTTTCGAAGTTGGAAAAAGTTTTTTTGAAAGCTAAATAAGTTAAATTTAATTAAAGTAAAAAAAGAATATATTGTTTAAACGTATAAACGTGAATGTAAAATTGATTTACGTATATACGTATTTTATTATTAAACAAAATAATTGCGCGTTTAAATTTTTGGTTTTAAGCCCGAACCCGAACCCGACCCCGAACCTGAACTTTTTATTTGGATTAACCCGAACCTGAACCCATTTTTTCATGGTTTCAGTCCCTGGTAAAATATAATATAAATATTCTTTAGATAACCTTTAAATTTCCCGTTATTCAAAATAGACCGTTAAAAAATCTTTGTAATATCCAGCAAACATTTGTTGTATTAGTAAAATTGCGTATTTTCGCTTTTTTCTATTTCAACTTCCAAATGAGATATTTTGTCGCGGTAAAAAGTACCATAAGTTTGAACCAGGGCTCTAAAGTGCCTCCATACTGCATTTCATGAAAATCCGTTCAGTGGTTTTTGCGTGATGCGTGTTCGGACAAACAGACAGATAAAAATTCCTAAAGTTGGTGTTTCGTGTTCTACATCGATTGCTGTTTACGCCGCCACAGAAATTTTCAAGAAATATTTCATGTACAGACCCGCCCCTTTTACAGTTTTATTATATGTATAGATTACAATAAAACCATTTAACTTAAAAATTTTTTTTAATTATTTTATGTAAGTGTCCACTTACTCGCATTTGTGGTTGTGCAATGCCGCCATAAAAAGGCAGCAGCAATAACAACAAATACCACATTTTAACACTTTTTGCCGTATGCGGTTAATTATATTTTTAGCTTTTCTTTTTAAACAACTTTTTCCAACATTGTGTTCTATTTTTTAATTTTCCATTATTTTTCATTTTAATCTACAGTATTCTTCTGTTGAAAATTATTGTTAAAAAATATTGTAAACGTGGCTTTATAATGTAAATTTTATATTGTAATTTTTGTCTTTACCGCATGATAATGTAGTTTATTGTTAAAGGGATTGGTTTCAAAGTGGCAGTTTTAATAGCTATCGATGATTCATTTCCTAATAGAATCTGAACGAAATAACTTAATACACATTTTCTAGATAGCAGCATGCTAACAGTTAGTTAGTTATGCGTTAATGTTTTGTCGCTGCAGCATTTACTCTTCAATTACTTGCATTTCATATTAGATATTTCCACTCTAACCACTTTTAGTTGGTTTTTATTCCTTAGAGTTTGACCTTAAAAATTTATGTTTCTTTTCTTTCTTCTTAGAAAAAAAAGCTGTCTTTGAAATTTCTTTTGCATAGAATAAAAAAAAAGGAAAATTAGCATTTCAAAAAAAAGCCTCTTCTCATATTAAATAAAAATCCTTTTGTTTTTCATATTTCATACACCAGTCTGCATTAAATCTTATGTGCGCAAAACCGACACTTGCTTTTTATAGGGGCTTTTACCGCATAATCATGCTTTTTATAATTTCTCTGTTGTTGTTCAAATGGAAAATTTAAAAATCTTTTTTGCTTCTTTTTTTTTGCTTTGGTTCTACATGACTGTGTTCATGTTTCTTTTGTTTTGGTGCACAGAATGCAACAATAAAGGACGGGGAGGAAAAAACCTTTTTAGTTTGCAATTTTCTATAAAAAGGAAAATCTGCAGTTTTCCTTAGTTTAGTGGTTTTTCGTTTTGTGCTGGTTGTTTTAGTTGTTTTTCTTTCTGGTCTCTTGTTTTTTTTTTTTTTGCATCCAAATGTCATCATAGTGAGCTGTGTAAAAGTTATCACATTTTGTGTGTTGTTAACATGGCTCTGGTTGTTGTAGCCTTTAAGCAATTACCAAAAATGAAGAAGAAGAAGAAGAAGTAAACTCAGATGAAGGCAAGAAAATATTAGTTGTCTTGGGGTCCTCTCTAGGTTCTTGTTTGTGTGTGTCTGTGTGGGTTTGTGTTTGAATGAAAAGTATTTAAATTGCATTTAATATGCAAAACTGTTATAGTTTTATACAAAACTATTTACACAATTAATTAAGAAAGTTTGTGCACTTGTTTCGTATCTTTGTTCTACAAATCCTTAAAGGATATTAAGATTAGCGTTGTTGTTGTTGTTGTTATATACTTTTTTGTGAAAAAAAACTGTCAGTTGTGTTTTTTACGGCTTTTTTTAAATTGAACTTCATTGCTTGAGAAAAGTGTGCAAAGTTTGAAACACTGAAATGAGGACAGTTTTGATTTTAACTATTTTTTAAGTACTAATAGTAAAATTCTTGGAAGACTTGAGCCAAATTACGGCATTCGCTAACGATCGAAGTTTCAATGGAATTTAAAGGGAAATGGAATTTCTATGCATATCGAATGCCTTAATCTTGCAGTGAAAAGCTTATGTAAAAATCATTAGAGATGATCCCAAATTTGCATTAATTCTGGGTCACAAATTCTACATTTTCACGGCGTCCTTGGAATTTTTTACTGGGCAGTTCTTTAAGGTGATAAATGTGTTTTAAAGGATTATTTCATATTGAATCATAGAGTTCCTAGGGCAATTGTGAGATAAATTTACAGCACTGATTATTGTGGTGCTGATCAGATTATGACTAACATATTAAAATTATTTTATTATTAATATGTATGTATGTTAATGTTAATAGCACTGCCAAAAGATGGAAATAAGACGACTATGAAGTAATCCATAAAGTTTGTTGTGGAACAAAATTTTGAAATGTTAAACAATTTATAAATAAATAATCAATTAATTATAGTTTAAAGCAATCTACATTAGCCACAAAATATTCTACTGTAGGTTCATATGCTGGCCATATGTTCCAGGGGCGAATAACTCTTATAAAATCTTATATGGAATAACTTTTACAGAATCTTTTAAGAAAATTACTTACAGATCCTCCCCTCATCGCAGATATCTTATATATGTACATACATACATATGTATGTATGTCAGAGAAAGCTACTACATCCATTTGAGCATATGTTCAAGGCATCCATAGATTTAATATAAAATCATCTATCTATAGATTTTGGCAAAACATATAAAAACTACTTAAGGTAAAAATTTCATTGACATATATCAGATATTTGATATGATCAGAGGCAATTTTTCAAAAGTAATATTCTTAAAAAAAATCGATTCGCTGTTCTGGAATAACGATTTTCGACTCACGACTCTCGATTCACGAAGCTCGATTCACGATTCTCGGTTCACGGCTCCCAATTCGCGATTCTCAACTGTCGATTCTCGATTCAAGATTTTCTATTCAAGATTCTCGAGTCTCGAATCACGATTCTCGATTCACGATTCTCGATTCACGGTTCTCGATTCACGACTCTCAACTCTCGACTCACGATTCTCAATTCTTTTTTATTTTTTTTATTTTTTATAAAGAGAAGTAACACAATCGGGCAATTAATGCCTACCAGTTAACTAATTAATGTGTTACCTTCTTTGGGAAAGGGATAGTGTAGAGAGAACAGGTGGTGAAGTGGGAGAGAGATAGGAAGCTTAATTCATTTACAACCCTGCTATTGCGCGTTTTTTTGTAGAGCAGTGTGCAAGCCCCTCTGGTGTCTAGTAGGGGCATTGAGTTGTTTAAGCTGTGTAGCCATTTTATTAGTTCTTTTACTTCGCCGACGGTTCTGCTATAATACCGACGAAGGAGGGTGCTGTAAAGTGTGTTAGGATATGTCAGTATTAATCGCTGCCGGTACTGCCAAAGTGATCAGTGCTATGCATTCATCACTTTAATAGTCCAACAACAACCAACACAACAACACACCAATACACATCAGAAAAATTCATGATGTTGTTGGCTTGCCTGAAACTAATCTTGAGCTCAAGACCTCAGGATTTATAGTCAAATGCGCTAACCATTGAGCCAACACTACCCTCAATATGTTTCAGGGATCCATAGATTTAATTTAAAATCATCTATAGTTTTTGGCAAAACATGTAAAAAACACTTAAGGTCAAAATTTGGCGTTTCGATTCTCGATTAACGATTCACGATTCAATATTCGCGATTTACGATTCTCGATTCACAATTCTTGACTCACGATTCTCGATTCACGATTTTCGATTCACGTTTTTCGATTCATGATTCTCGATTTTTCGATTCATGATTCTTGATTAACGATTCTCGATTCCTTATTCACAATTCTCTATTCAGTTTTTCCATTCACGATTCACGATTCTCGATTTTCGATTCTTGATTAACGTTTCTCGATTCACAGATCTCGGTTCACGATTTTGGATTCTCGATACACGATTTTCGATTCCCAATTGACGAATCAAGATTCTAATTGTAATTATTCATAGACAATTACAATTACATATAATTGCAGTTGCTCTTCAATCAATTACCCATTAAAAGTAATTGCAATATATACTAATTGCAATTACATGTAAATAATGTATAATTGAACACTTAATTAATTACAAAATGCAATTATTACACTTCAGCCCTGTCAATTACTATTGTTTTCATTTAAAAATAATATGTCCGCATTTTTGTTAAATCACCCTTTATTTTTCCTTCTCTATTTTCAGGTACGTACTTAAAAATTTTTCTTGCTTTATTTTTAATTGGATACTCTTCAAAATTTTTGCGCTAAATGCGCAATTAATATTTGTTTTCAATGCAAAAAAAAACAAGAATTTAACAAATGCTGAAAAAAAAACTTAATGAGAAATAATAAATGGAGATTTAACGAAAATAAACAGCAAAAGGTAAATGTGGCATATTAAAGAAGAGAATAAAATACAAATGAAATATTTTTAAGAGACATGTTGTTTTTCACATCTTCAGATCAAGAAGATTTGGTATAAATTGCAAGTACATAATTTATAAATATAAAATTTTAAAATTTAATTTGAGACTTGGGCTCTTAAATTTTTTTTTAAACCAAAACTATAAATAGCATGAAAATATATTGAATACAATTGTAAATTACACTGTACATACAACAGCAAGAAAAATTACATGGTTCTAACGATTGACACTGGCAGACGGCACTAAAAAATACATACATATATACGTACATATATCAGCGTTAAGGTGGTTTTATACTATCTGTGTTTTACATCTGACTTGTCAAATTTCCCACTGCAAAAGCTATACATGTCGTGTGAACCTTTTGAAATATTGCCACCTGAAATTTACAGAACTAAAGTCAGGCGACAAAATTTTCAATTAGAGCGCGTTCTATTTTCATCTGACATCAGCTGTTTTGAGTTAACAAGTATGTGTTGGCGTCACTTAGAGGTTATGTCAGATGCGATTATACATGTACGTGTGAAAGCAAAAATTAAAAATCGTCTGTAAATTGACAATTTTGACAGACACACAATGTTACATGTGGGTCTCAAAACTGACAAGTCAGATGTAAAACACAGATAGTCTAAATCCACATTTAGGAAAGCTTACATCTGGAATTCATTTAAGGGGGAGTTTGGAGTTTTTTTTTTTTTGTAAAGAGAAGTAGCACAATCAGGCAATTAATGCCTACCAGTTAATTAATTAATGTGTTACCTTCTTTGGGAAAGAGATAGTGTAGAGAGTACAAGTGGTGAAGTGGGAGAGAGATAGAAAGCTTTATTCATTTACAACTTATCTATTGCGCGTTTTTTGTTAAATTTTGTAGAGCAGTATTGCAGACCCTCTGGTGTCAGTCACAGTGTAACTAGACGCGTCAACTTTGACAGTTGAAAAATGCCCAAATCAGGTTCTTATGCCGGCTAGTTGAGAAAGAGACAACAATTACGTGTTGGTGTTTCATTTTATCCAATTAAAAGTGTTCCACGTTTTACAAATGTATGCGTAAAACAAAACAAAAGGAAACACTAATGCTTTCTTATTTCTAGTTTGTGATGCTGGCCACGTTGGCTGAGATGGCAATATCTTCCGGCTCGTGTCGTGTCTGGTTAGACTGTGGTGTCAGTAGAGGTATTAATTTATTTAAGCTGTGTATCCATTTCATTTGTTTATTTTTGGTTTATTTGATGATCTATATTAGCATTTTATGGCGAATATTTTTCTAGAACTTTTCAGCCCGCTATATCGCCTTTTTTGCCTCTTTTTCAAAGAACCAAAAAATTCTGCAAAAAGAGGGTTATACTATTCTCGTGGTCTTTTAGATTTCCTGTGCCGAGTCAGTGTCAGGGTTGTCAGATATGGCGATTTCTCACCAAACGTGGCAATTTTTCAGCTTTGGCGTCTAAATTTTTGATTTGGCGACATGGCGATTTTTATGGCTATTTTTTTTTTAACAAAATTTAAATTAAAAACATATTGTAATTGAGGAAAATTTTGTTTGCCGAAGGAGTAGTTTCAAAAATAAATCCTACCAAAACTCGTCTGCAAGAAATTAAAACAATTTGATTTTTCTTGTATTAATTATAGTCATTATTGCGTTTTGAATTTGGATGAGAGCAATGTACAAGAAATAACTTTTGGCGATTTTATTTCTACTTTTGGCGATTTTCAGCTAAATTTCTATACGATTAAAATATAAAAATTTATATTGAAAAAATTGTTATATAAAAACTAGGGATGTAACGATACGCCGTTTTGCCGATCCGATACCGATACCGATATTTAAAAATAAATATCGCCGATACCGATTCCGATACCGATACGAATATTGAAATTGAGTTCAATATTCGATCAACATATTTAGATCAACAAAACTCAAGTGCAATTTTTTTATTATACAAAATTACATTGTAAGAGAGAATAGTTAAAATTGGTTTTAACCCAGTATAAGAAATTGGAAGTAATTTTTAAGGAGCTACATTTTCTTTGCTTCAAAAAAATCTATATTAAAAATATGCAGATAATTAGTAGAAAAGCAAGAAAAAATTTTTAGTTCCTTTAAAAAATACTCGCCATGCTTTTTAGAAAATCGATTTTTTAAAGGACATTTATCAACTAATATTCTTCTAAATAACTTAATAGCTTAATTATTAAAAGTCTTCTAAGTTTATATTTATTCACCTAAATTTACATGAAAACAAAGTTTTGAGTTTAAATTCGCATAAAAAAAATTGTGAAAATGGGTAATTTTTATAATTTTTCCTTGAGGAAAAATCAATATAGAACACCGAAAAAGAATTTTGTCCTAGCATCGCTTCCAATTTGGTGATTGGTAATCGAAAAACAGAACTTCTTGCAATGGCAAGGATATGTAAAACTAATTAGAAATTATCCAAATTCATGGTAAAATTAACAAAAAATACATAATTTTTTTTACAAAATAACAGCATAAAATATTATTAGCTTTTAAAATTGATATTAATAAGATTTAAAAAATAACGAAGTGAATTTAATTCATGGTAAAATTGAACAAAAATAAACTATTTGTTAAAAAAACTGTGAAAAAATGTTAAAAGTATCGTCGTATCGACAGTAAAATATCGCCGATACCGATGTATCGAAAAATCTGAAGTATCGCCGATATATCGGTATCGGTATTCGTTACATCCCTAATAAAAACAAATGTATTATCAAATATATATTTAGGGAATTCACAATGTGTATCTTAAAATTTGGAAATAGCAACATCCTTACACCTTAAAATTTAATTGTGAGCAACGATACAAAGCACAGCATCAGCGTTGTCATATCGTACGCGTTTTTACGATATGACAAAACGGAAACAGTGATACAACGACGTCATATCGTAAGTATTTTACGATGTAACAACACTGAGATATCCATACACCGTGTACTGATATCTCAGTGTTGTCATATCGTAAAAAACTTACGATCTGACGACACTGTATGGATATTTCCGTTTTGTCAAATCGTAAAAACGCGTACGATATGACAACGCTGCTGCACAGCATATTAGAGTAATAAATGTAACGACGAAGTTTGCCGAATATTTCTCACTATTTTCATGTATAGAACACGAACTCAAAATACACAACAAACAAGACAACAACACAAGCACGTTAGTGCTTGGTACCTATCAACATGCCAAAGAAACACCAATACACTTAAACCACACACAAATTCTTTAATTAAAATATTGCCGCATTGAAAAAAACATACTTCATGGACGTTATCTGGTAGTAAATTTCATTTACATGCAAAACAAAAACAACAAATTCGCCAACCCGCAATAAAAGACTAAAATTGAAACGTCCTTATATTAAGACACATTTTATGACGCTGTTGTGAATTCCCTAATTAAGAAAAACTGCATAAAATTGATTTTTGCGACTTTCGGCGATTTTTAAAATCAGTTTGGCGAAATAGGTCGAACAAAATCTGACAACCCTGGTCAGTGTAACTATGTGCAAAAGGGAGAGAAATTTATATCTCCATAAAATGAATTCCAGATCAAAGTTTTCAAAACGCCGATACACGTATATAATTTTTTAGTCCCATCTGCCAGAATCAGTCGTAATTAAAAAAATAAATGATTTTGTTGTACAGTGTTATTAGCTTTCTGTGTAGATATTTATGGCTTGTAGTGGCTATTGTTGAGATTATGCCAGTTGAAATTGATTTTGGGCTCAATTAAATTTTACTTAAATTCTAACATATCTAAAAGCAACTTCTTGGATATGACCTTCTAAAGGAGTCATCGAAATTTTCATTAAATATCAATATCATGTATTTACAGTAAATTAAGAAAAGGAAAGTATAACCTTGACAGCTCATCACTAGTGGCTTTATAAGTATTATATCGTCTTTCAAGTTAGTGCAGCTGCTTATGTATCTTCATATTTTCTATAGCAGTTAAACTCAATATTTTCTTACCTTATTGTTATATAAGCTGATGCTGTTGCACGTCCAAATTCATTTTTAATCGAACACTCATAACGGCCATTGTCCAGAATTGTGACATTTTTAATAAACAAACTGCCAGTTCCAATAATTTCGTACTTGTCTGTAAGCACAACGTTTGGATCAATAATGCGACCATCTTTGCGCCAAGTTATCTTTAAAACGAAAAGAAAACAAAATGAAAATCATATATGCATTGTTTTTAATCAGTTATTTATTCATTAAAGAAAAGCCAAAATAAATTAAATAATGAATATTTTTGTAGTTTTTGTGTGCTCTTTTCATGCTCATTTAATAAATGCCAATCACTCACCTGTATGCCTTCGGTTTCGTCTGCTTTACAAGGCAACTCAATGGATGTGCCAGTGATGGCTTCTAGATCATATGGCTCAATTATCAAATGTGGTGCACTACGTACTCTTTCCACTGTTATAGTAGCTGATGCTATCGCCTGGCCATTTTCATTTTCTGCAATGCAGGTATAGATGCCTGTAAAATAATATTAAATCAAATAAGTTGAGAAAAATGTTTGCATTGGAGAGAGAGATGGAGAAGGTGGCTGAAAAATTTTTAATGAAAAGGAATTTTAGGTTAAATCTTTTTTCATTTATTTTTACGTTTTTCTATAGATATTTTTTCACGGACAATATTTATTCATTTTATATTCTGATTCAATTTCGATTTTATTTCCGCCGTTGTTGGGCAGCTTATTAAATATTCTTTATGGCTCTAGATCAAATGGCTGGCAGTATGGTTTGGTTGATAAAGAATATTGTTTTACTTTTCTTTTTGATTTTTTACCTGTATCTGATTCCCGAGCTTTATTTACTATCAGTTCAGTGTTTTCATTTTCCAACACCAGATGCTCGTCAGGCGTAATTGCTGCACCATTTAATTGCCACATTATGGTTGGTATCGGATTACCATCAGCATCACATTCCAATACAAAACTTTTACCAACTTTAATTGTTTGATTTTGTGGTGCCATCAATATTTCAGGTAATTCTGTAAAATGCAAAAAATAAGAAAATGAAAAATATTTAAGTTTGAGTATGCGGGTGTTAGTATTTTTAACACAATGGCCGATCATTTTTTTTCAGAATCATTAAAGTAATTGCGATTGTAAACAATTATGGCTGTAGTGTAAAATACTTTTTTTTACTTTATTTATACACGTATAAAGCTTTAACCATAAATGTGTTTATATACGCTATTGTTAATGCATATGAGCAGGCTGAAAAGTTTCTTGAATATAATTGAAAATAAGGCTCAATTTAGACCATGCATTAAATGCATGCATAAAATTCATGATTTTTTTTTTTGGAGGACGAGCGGGGTAGAGAAGAAAACGGGGTATAAAAAACGCCACGATTTCTGTTTTCCATGCATTTTTTTTATATTCTTCTTTAGCTCGATTTGAATTTTCTCTCATTTTCTCTCTCTTATGTGATTGTGTTATGGTTTTTGTTGTTATGAATGAGTAAATAAAGCTAATTTTGAGAGAAATTTATAAAAAAGCATGAAAATAAAATTCATCGTATAAATGCAAGAGGTTTTTAGAAGATGTTTTCAAAGATAAATTGAATAAATTCATGCATAAAAAGTCATCATCTAAATTGGGCCTTACATTATTCTTCTCTTAAAGCTTTTTTAAAGCTTTATTTCAGTTACTGACTGACTGACTGGGTGACTTATCATCCATCCCAAACGACTAAAGCTAGAGACATGAAATTTAGTATGTACACTCTAAAACATTACTTCAAATTTAGGATCATATATTGTCTAAATTTGTGTTGAAAATTTCTCCTTGTCTAAAATTGCATAGATTTTGCAGTTATTTTTATTAAAGAAAAACCTTTCAAATTAAACATATTTATGCTAAATTTTTTCCACTTGGACGGAAAAAACTTAGCATAAAGTATAATACGGCTATGGCTGAATGGTAGATACGTTAGACTCTCAGTCAGGAGGTCGCGGTTCAAACCTGCACGAAGCCAAACGCTTTTTTTAGTAGAAACATTTTGTTCAAAAATAATGCGTATGTAATTTTAGGTCGATAATAATCGGTAAATTGTTGCCGACTATTATCGACCTAATTTTCAACAAAAGTGCTTTAGAGTGTAGTCTTTTCTGCAGTAGTATAGACCCATTAAGGGGAAAACTGGGAATAAATAAGGTAGAGATGTAAGATTAAAAATACATCATAAATAAGTCGAAATGCAAGCGAACTGTAGTTTAGTATTTTTTCCATAATTCTACATTTAGGGAGTAACCGAAACCAGTTTTTTGAGGCCGAAGCCGAACCGAAACTAATATTCGGCCAAAAAGCCGAATATTCGGAATAATCCGAAATTTACCGAAATTTTTTTTAGCATTAACTAATATTGACATTTTTAAAAGCTTATAAGAATTAAAAACTCTTTTACATGTTATTATGAGTATTTTTACATAAATACAGTGTCAGCCTAAATAATATCAGCAGAATTCTGATTTGCGCACTGCTTTTGCTCATCGCGCACTTGTTATAAGCGTATTAAAAATGTGCACAAACGCAAATAGCGGAGCGGAAACAATAGTAGTCGGTATGCGCAGCGCAAGCGCTTTTGTTTCATTAGCGCCGCTCTTTGCGCAATGCGCAGTTTATTTTTTTGTATAGCGCTTTGCTCTGCGCTTTGTGCATATTGAACGGCGCATTGCGCATGCTCTTTTTTATACCAACAGTGGTTAGTTTGAGTTCATTCAGTGCTGCTGAATAAATACCTCTTTCATAGTGCAATATTTTTAAGACATTTCGATTTGTAGCATGATATTGTTCTTCTTTTCTTTTTTCTATACTTGATCCCATACAAATATGGTGGTTTAATAACATTTTCAAATTGGCTTCAATACACAGCAGTTAGTATACACATGCAGCACAAAAAGCTAATTTTTAAAAATAAATTTAAAAATTGGCTAATACAGCACAAAACAAGATTGTTAACTTTCAGTAAAAAGATATTAACTTCTAACTGCATTTATGAAAGATCACAATAATTTACATTTCTCCTCAAAACATATGGTGGAAGCAGTAATGAAAATAAAGGAAATTCTATCGGGTATATTTTGAGAAAACTTCATGTAAATCTTCTTTGTTGCTTTTCTCCATTCCTACTTTTTGGCATATGCGCTAAACCAATAATGAGGTGATGGTACTTTGACTGCCGTCTAACCGTAACTATCACTATTGATATTAATTTCCGTATTATAAAAAAAGTCGAAGGTTTGCAAAAGATAAACGAAGATTCAATTGCAATGTCTCTTTTCAGATTGTCATCTCATTTTTAGGTTAAGTACTTAATGGTGTTAAAATTGCAAATGAGAATGACGTGCATGTTTGTTTAACCGCGTACATGATGAGCACACATTCATACATACATGTTTCCATCTATAGCAGTGGTGGCCAAACATACACTATCTATTTCTTTCCTTTGTATGTGCTTCGCGGCTAAATAGATAGGCTGTATGTCTCACGCACACTGTACGTGTGTTAAGGGTAAAAAAACAGACAATACTCGCGGATATAGGAAATTGAGAGAATGGCCACCACTGATCTATACATACCTGTGTATGTATATGTGTAATTGCGTGACATTTTACAAACAATTGTCAGTTTTAATAAGTAAAAAGCAGAGATTTAAAAGAATACATATGAATATGAATATATCCTTTTACAGCCCATCACAACGTACTTCATGAGGTAAAATCAATGCGGGCGGATAAGATTAACCCTATGCGACTGACGTGACTTCATTATCACAGTTCCACTGACGTGGTAGTACACTAGACACTTTTTCGACTGCTTATATTTTCCAAATTCCGTTTGTAAACCCACTGAAAATATTTTTGGTTTTAGTTTAATGTACTAGTTTGTTGTTTATTGTAATTTTTTGTTAAAAACAAAACGACAAATCTTATTAAAAACAAAATTATTAGCATGGCATAAATTAGCCTTTAAAAACTTACATCCGTACAAAAACAAACAAAAAAGCTCATATATTATTTATTTTTTGGTAAAAAGTTTAACATTAATTTTAGCTTATACTTAAGCTAACCAATATAGGGAAAAAAGAGATAATGTCAATGCTTAAATAAAAAGTTATAACGTATTTTGTCAGGTCTAACTCAATACTAACGTGGCAGACTTATAGACACTTGTAGGCTCACATCAACGCGTGCGCTCGTTTCAATTGCTTTCTTCGCACTAACGTACACATGGGTACGTAATAAGAAGGTACTGGAAACACCAGAATCGATATTTGTATAATTATGGCGTAAGACAATGTTTTCTTTTTACTGGTGTCTGCTAGACTACGACGTCATTCGCAGAGGATTAAAATAATTGATGGTATATTCCATGTTGGAATCATAAAAATTCTTGTTCATTCTCTCAAAATTACATTGGCAATATCGAACAATTTTTTATTAAATTAAATTTTATATAAAATTTTATGATTTAAATGATTCTTGCAAAAAAAAACCGACTACAAAATAGGTGTGGCACCGCTCACATTTTTGATCATCATCTTGTAGTTTCACGAGAGCTAATTGTGTGTGCGAAGTTTCATAAGAAATTGGTTAAGTAGAAGTAGTAAAATGAATAGTTACTTTTCATGGGTGTTGTGCTGCCCACTTTTCTAGCCATAATGTCGTATTGTAATTATAACTAAATGTATAGTAGAACATATTGAAAAAGATTATATACTTTCCATGGGCGTGGCACATCCCAGAAGCTTAATGTGTATGCGAATTTTCATAAGAATCGCTTGATTAGCTAGAATTGGCTTAAAAGAAATGTGTATTTACTTTGTATGGCGGAGTATTGAGGGAACATACATAAAAAAATACATAACGAATTGATAACCTTTCTTCCTTTTTTAAAGTCTGCTAAAAATTTCAAAATGTTAAATTAGTTCTTATGAATTAATTCTTTTAGATAACCGCACAAATACACAACACATTTTAATGGAAGTAATGTTAGCATTTAAGTGAATTTAGTGGTATAATTGTCAGTGAGTGTTTATGCGAAATAATCTGTTTGTTAAAGATAAACACTATCAATTCATTTCCACATTCTTAGTTAAATATGATCTCAGCATAAGCAGATGCACGTTCTACTGCCATGTACGTTTATTCAAATGAAAATTAAGCAGAAAAAACAGTATGTAATGTTCTTTTTATCTTAAATTTGTGATGAAATTTAAAAAGTTTTAATGAAATGATACATTTCTTACACGAGTATTATAGCATGATAACTTCATAGTTCAGTTACATAAATTAAATAGTAAAAATAATTACAGTAATTAAAAGTCTTTAAATCCTAATAGATTTTTACAAAAAAAGTTATTTGAAAACTATAACTAAAACATTTCAAATATAATCAGGAAAAAAATATATCAAAAATCACCAAAGGTGCAAAGTAATTTGAACTTAAGCCGAAATAATAACTTTCAACTTAAAAACTCCCCCTTAGCGGGAAACATATTGTATGGCGTAAACACTAGATTTTTATGCTTTGTAGAACTTTTTTTTAATTTTCAAAAATCGAAAAAATAGTAGTTTTGGAAGACCCACTAACGGACCGGGTTGAATAGAAGCTAAAAATTAGAAATTTAGAAAAAAAAATGAAAGGATACACTCATTTTCAAAAATACGATTTGAAATTTCAGGCCCAAATATCAAAATAAAAAAACAGTAAAAATTAATTTTAAATGTTTTTCTGAAAAAAAATATCGAAAAACAAAAATTCAAAATGAAAACTGTCCAATTTGGACAATTATTAAGAAAACTATGATCAAAAAACTAAAACAAAGTGATTTTTTGAAGATTTAATATCTTTTAAACGAGTAATCAAAAAACCTCAAGATTTACCAGGAAGACCCTTTTGAGGCATACCAAAAAATATCACAAAATTAGGGCAATAAAATTTTTTTCAAACTGTCCGATTTGGAGTGGAATGCCCCATATATGTTCATCTGTTCCCTCATAACTTCTAACGTACTTATAAAAATTTGAGAAATAAGATATCATTGGAAGCCTCTTGATTGTTGTCTGGTTATAGGCTACACATTAAATTGATTCTGGCGCCCCCTACAGGTCATAAAGTTACGACGAAAAAAAAATTAAAATTTTTGTTTTTTAGACTTATTTCTTGTTAAAAATGCATTTACACTGATTTACACGTATGGGTTCATATCCAAAGAAATTTAATTATTTTTGGCTTGAGTTCGGTTTTAATTTAAATTTTCATTTAAATTATATTTTTATTTAGAGATGTGAAGCATGTAGACAAAGAAAAGTTTGACTGCGCGGAGGGTTGAACTGACGTGTCGATAGCCCCCGCTATTCTTATCAGAGTTCTTTACCGCTTAGAAAAAAGTGAATATCAATAACTATCAAATGAAATACAGTTCTAAGACTGACAGTTAGTTTTAGTTTTAGTAGTATTCTTTCTTAAATTTTTTTCAAAATTCGTTATAAGATAATCTTAAAAACTAAAATTATTTAGGAATAATACATACGGCTTTGACTCTTGTTGTTAACCGGAAAATTTGACTTTTAATATTTATTTTAATATTTTTAATTTTTAATTAATGGTTATATTCAGCAATTAAAAGCTTGCGATATTGTAAAGTGTTGATAATGTATTTAACTAGCTTTTCTGACAGTGTGAATTGGTTAAAAGTAGATTATATTCAACTCCTGACTAAGCGGTAAATAACTCTTATGAGATTAGCGGAAGCTATCGAAACGTCAGTTCAACCCTCCGCGCAGTCAAAATGTTCTTTGTCTACATGCGTCACATTTATCTCTAAATAAAAATATAATTTAATTGAAAATTTAAATTAAAACCGAACGCAAGCCAAAAATCATTAAATTTATTTTTAAATTTTATTCATTTTGCAAGGCTCTTTTTGAAAAAGTACTATATATTCTGTTTCTAAATTTAATGGTTTGGTTTTTTCTCGCTTTTAAGTAAAGTACCAAAATGTGGTCATAAGCCTATTTTACTCTACATTTACCCAAACAATCTGTTGTATAATTTGTACCTTTTTATAAGTTAATAACTAAACCAAAATAATAAATAGCTTTCAGCGCTAATTATGTATGTTTCGTTGCAGTTTTTAGCGCTCACCTCAAAATGTAAAACTGTAAGTTTTTTGTGCACTTCACACATATTGACAAAATAATGTTGTAATTAAATTCAAATCATTATGAAACATTCTACGCGTGAGTAGTATAATTTATTTGCTGGTCACATGGTAATAAAAAACTAATTATAAATTGAATTTTCGAAAATTAAATAAAACCAACAGAACCGCAACATTGTTACAAGTCAATTAAATGTTGTATAATTTGCGCATTATTTTTAGATTTTTTAATCTCCTGCAGAGGCGTATGCAAACTCTGAGCTCTTGATGTTGGAAGTTTAGGAAATTTATTCTCTAAATCCTTACAGCGATATTTGAAATTTCAAATATATTTGCATCATTGAAGTGGTAAAGTAACAGGATTATTTGAGTATTATTCAACTTTAAAAATTTGTATTTTTATTTTTAAATTTCTTTTTTTTTTCTTGTTACTTTAGTTTTTTTTCAAATATTTTTCTCTCTTGAATAATTATTCAGTTGCATTTCGATTCGAACACACTGCCACTGATGTTTTCCTGTCTGCTACATTAAAACAAATTTATGTAAATGGTATTTGTCTGTCTATCGATCTTCCTCTAGAGGATTTGTTGTTATTTCCTTTTGGATTATTTTTGAAGGGACTTAAATAGAATTGTACATGACATTACAATTTTAACCATATGTTTTAAATTTATAATGAAATATATATTCATAACATAACCATCCATCACATTTGATTGTCTGCAAAAAACAATCATATCTGCATTTGCGTAAAAATTCCAAATGTCTACTCAATAGGATGGCAGCTATTTTTTTTACTAATTGTTTCAAAAAGCCTAAAGGGATTTAGTTGAATGTTTTTTATTTAATTTGTGATTTTGAAATAATTTGAAGCTGAAATTATTTATTTAATAAAATCTAAATTTTGTTAAAAAATCAATATCGACAAAATAAACTTTATTTATTAAAGGTTACAATTAAGGAAGTGCAATTAATAGAAAAATCTTAAAAGTATTCTGAAGCAGCATGTTCTTGGGGAAATAATACAAATTAAAATTAAAATGCTTGGCTTCTTACGTTTGCAAGTGCTTATTTTCATATGGGGGAACTGAAAATCGGTGATCATAAAAAAATAAGTTTCATAAAAACAGAAAAAAATTATTTTACATAATTTCAATAAATGATATTCATTGACTTACATTCATTAATATTTTGAAAAAATACGTTGATTTAATGTACGTATACGTTGTTTCAATGAAAATATTGATTGAAGTTCAATGTGAAATATATAATTGAAAGCATTCGTTGTTGTTATTCTTTAACAAAATTAATGAACCAGTTCATTGATTTAACGTACTTATTAGTACATTAGGTTAAGATTAATGAGCAATTCGTTGAAACTATGAACTTTTTCCTTGAATTTATGTACCTTTGGTTCACTGTAAACGGTTTAATATATATCGACCTTTTTTATATATATCTATATATTTTTCTATAATTATATAGTTAATCAAAAAGAAAAAAAAATACTTTTCTTCTTGCTAAATCTGCCACAGTGCGCCGCCTTATTTTATTTTCACACACATTCATCATTTATTATTGTGTTTGTGTTTTTGACAGAATGTCACAACACATACAGTCACAAGTATATTTTCAAATGCTTTCTATCTTCTACACTTTAGGTGTCTGTATTTGCATGTGGCTATGAAATTTATTTTCTATTAATTCATGAATGCCTAAGGCAGAGCTTCGAAAGTGTTTCCTCTTTTGCAAACTTTTAAAAGTGTTATAGAGGCTAAACAATTTGCATAGGGTACTTGTTTTAAATGGCATTTTTAATGGTGTTTTTTGAAAATATATGTATGTGGATGGTTGATTCTCATTTCAAATGCTTTATTCGTGTACGTTGAAAGTATACGGATGTGATCTTAATTCCATGCGGAATTAAAATGTGCGGAATTAGCAAAGCATTGTTGTTGCAAATTATTATTTATAACAACAATGCTTTGGTGATTCCGCATGGCATACAGAACATACCCGATAGTAAAATATTTTATAAAATAAATGCATAAATTTTAAAATGAAAACTACTTTAGCATGATTTAATAGATTATAAATAAGTCTACATGCAATACTGTTTTTCCCCTCTTCATACAAAATGGCTTGTCCGTAATGCATGGTGTTGATTTTCCACATAAAGAAAGAATGAATTTTTCCAAAAACGAGAATAAATTTATAACGATTTTAGAATATTTGCATTTGGTTCTCTTGTTTCATACATCAAGTTTTTTGAAAAATATTAGAAACTATAATTTTTTTCCAAAACTGTTGGTGTCCGCAATCATATGTATTGAGCGTTACGCTTTCTTAGTACGCTTCATTACTCAGTTTAATTATTGAAATTGAATTAACAACATACAGTGAAATAACAGAGTAGGCTTGTACTTCAAAATATGTAAAAGTTTTATGCTCTTTTTTAAATAGTATTATAATGCAAAACGTTTCAACAACCAATCGTTCTTTGTATCAAAAAAATGTAATGAGTATTGTACATATTTATTTTAATTTAATTGCAAATTTTTAGTGTATAAATAAAGAATTTATGTTTAAGCTCATCGAAGATTATACATCTGAATTGTTTTAAATTCAGAATACAGTTTGTGTTCTGAAAGAAAAAAAATATTGAATTCGTATAAATATGTCTTGAGCGTTACGTAATTTTTTTTTTAAATATAATTTATCTATAAATTTTAGGAAAGCAAAAGAAAGTTAACAACATTGGAAGGATAGCAACGATATAATATTATCTGTTTATAATTTTCTGATTTTCTTTGAAAAAAGTTTGCTTCTACCGCACAGTGGGTTGTGATATTTTCGGAGAATGTATTAGGTAGGTTGTATATTGCTACGAATAACTATTTGAAATTGACATAGCTTTTAACATTATTAGTCGATTTTATTAAAATTTGTCTTATTTGAAAGAAGAGTTAGCCTACTTACTTTTCGCTCATGTATGTAAAGAATTATTTTAAAAGGTACCTAAACATTTTTTATTTTTCTATAAGTCCAAATTGAAAAAGTGGTCATAACTTTTAATTTCGTTCTGCGATTATTAAAATGTTTTGTGCTTTCAAACCCTATACTCATTTTTTGTGTTGTGTATTTTTGCGCGAAAATCATTCCCGGAACAACCGCGAAAGAAAATGTAACGCTCAATACGCAAAAATTTTAAAAAATCGGAAATATAATTTTATAAAATATAGTTTTTTCAGGAATGAGGCGAAAACTATAGTAGGAATTCTACCTTCTCATATTTTATTAAGTTCCATTGGTAACAAAAAAAAAAAAAACATTTAACTGCCTGTCCCACGATGTCGACAAGTCGATTTCGTTCTCATATTTATATTGAAAACAATAATAAAAAATTTAAGTTTGTTTTTTGTTTTCAATATAAATATGAGAACGAAATCGACTTGTCGACATTGTGGGGCA
This sequence comes from Panzeria rudis, assembly GCA_956483635.1. Classification (NCBI taxonomy): domain Eukaryota; kingdom Metazoa; phylum Arthropoda; class Insecta; order Diptera; family Tachinidae; genus Panzeria; species Panzeria rudis. The sequence continues at coordinate 190,098,692 of OY101448.1, forward strand.
GCCAGTTTCTCTCTGTAATGCGTAGTGCGATTTACTGGCGTATCGACCACAAATAGATGTGCTATTCTCAAAAATGAGTGAGTTTCGGGAACAAGTTCCCTGATTTCATCAGAACACACTCCGTTATAGTAACGATAAAATAGTGAAACACACCCCACATTGCGTCGATGCTCCAGCGAGTCAATAGACTTGGCTACCCTACTGTCACCGATGAGCTTCTTCGCCCTCTCCTGTACGCGGTCGAGTAACTTCAAAATAGACTTTGAAGCACCGGCCCATACATGAGAGTTGTATTCCATTTTCGGACGGATATAGGAGGTATAGATATTAAGGAGATCAGATGGGATGAAGTATGTCTTACACCGTCTTAAAAAAAACGAGGCACTTGAATGCTTCTTTTGAAACTTGAAAAATGTGATTCGTCCATCGAACATCACACTGAATTTTCATGCCAAGAACATCAAGAGCTACTACTGATTCCTCGATACCCATACCGCCCATATTTACAGATGGAGCAGCACGATCGGTCATACGTCTGTGCGTAAGCATACAACATAAATTGCACAATTAAGGCGTATATCTGAAGAGGGTGTTAGAAGGCAAGCGAGCATGAGTGCTGGATCTAAAAAAATGTTAGGAAGGCCTTACAGAAATCCTTCTAAATGAAAGCCTCCAAAAGTTCTCCGCTGGGATGTTGCTCTTATATTGTGTTTACCACAACCATTGCTAAATTTACTAAAACTTCAATTTGATCTATTTTGCTTTACAAAAACTGTTGGCCAAAAATTCCAAAAAATTTCTTTAGAACATCATTTACTCTAATTGCACATCAGTCTTTCGACTAACTGCCATACCACCATAAGCACATTCATCATACTATACTAACGTTAAGGTATCTTCCACTTACCTTTAACTTCGACATTGGCGCTAGACTGTATGGTACCTAAATGATTTGTGGCCTCACATCGATATACACCTGCCAGCAATAATGTAGGCTGGACAATAACTAAACTGCCATTTGCTTGAATGCGTAGTGCATCAGTTGATTGTGCAACCAAGCGACCGTTGAAATACCATTGAATGTCAGGCGTTGGATTGCCGGTTGCTATGCAATCTAAACGTGTAGCTTCACCATTTAGGGCAACAATACGATCTGTTGGTGTATACACAAAAGTGGGTGGCTGTTGGAGACTGTTGCCGCCTCCACGATTCAAAGGTGAGACTGTGTTTGGTTGTTGCCAGTTACTATGAATGTTTCTATTGCTGTTGTCGATGTTACGAATTAATTCGGTATTCTGTCTGTTATTTTGTTGGTTTAGCTGAACATTCCATAGTTGATTATTATCATTGTTGTTACCATTATAATCCCCATGTGAAGTATAACGATTGTTATTATTGTTTGCTGCATTTGTATTTGTGTTGGAATTTGTACTCTGTTCGACCATCATGCGTATGGGCTGTGTACGTGTTTCACCAACTTCATTCCGTCCAATGCACTCATAAATACCAATATCATTTGAGTCTACCGCATTTATTTTGAGCGTGCCTGAGGACAATATTTGCATTTTAGTTGAATAGTCTGTTGAAACTTCATTTGTATTTTGCATCCAAATTATTTCAGGCTCTGGATCACCCACCATACGACAAGGCAATTCAACTGTTTCACCTGTTGTTAAATGCATGTCATGTGGTGCCATCACTATTTCAGGTTTTCCTACAAAATTGAAAAAGGAGTGAAAAAGAACGATATGAATAATGTGTGTGTCGGCTTGTGTTCATAAACTCAAATTTAAATTGATAGAAGATGTTTTTGTATGAGCACACAAGGAAGGATTTGCAATTGAAAATGTTTTTGTAGAGGCTTTTCGAAAGTAAACTCCACAAAATAGTTCACAAAATTAAAAAAAAGCCATTTTTGATTAAGAAGAACTTTAGTATAAATTAATGGCTTTAATTAATTAATAACCCTTTTGAAAGTTCAAGCCAGGTTTTTTTTTCTTATCAGTCTTCAGTTCGCTTTAAATTTCAAGTTTTCAAATTTATTTGCTGGGATATATACAGCAACCCTTTTGACAATAAATTTGATAGGTTACATTGAATAAAATGTGTTTCTATGATTTTTATGTAAATTCCCAGAAAACTCATGTTTTATTTAGTGTAACGTAAATCATTTATTCATATAGCGCTTTGACGTGTTTTTTTTTTTTGACTTGTTTGTGTGATTGCTTGCAACTAAAATATTTATTAAAAAATTTTATCTGAACAATATGTTGCTGGAAATGAAAACATAGTATTTATTATTGGGGTTTAGTTCGTTTTATTGAGAACAAGCGATAAAAAAACAAACATTTTAAGATAAAAGTTTTGAATTTGCAAAAAAAAATGCATTGTATTTAGCAGAGTGCCGGAAGGGTTTGACTTTGAAATCTAATTACTTTGAACACATTTATGTAAAACTTTGTAAATTGTTTGATTTTTACACAAAGCATATTTATTTTTGTTGTTCTTAACTTATTACACTAGCTTACAAATAAATCAACTTCAAAAAAGAAAAGTTTTTCAAGTTAATTTGAAGTTCTCTAATAATAATAAAATATAAACAAAAATATTTTCATATTATATTAGTTTTGGTACATTGTTCGTAGTTATATGCATATTTTTGCGCATATTTTTAATTTTTAGGTGCATTTGTTAAGCGCTTAAACTAAATTTTTAGTTGCATGAAAGTCCGAGCCCTGATAATAATTATATGTTTCTGAAGAAATTTTTTTTGTGTAAAAATAATAGTGGTGCCTTTTTGGACAAAAATTTTCAAAAATTTAGCATCTTTTCAATTTGCAAATAAGAAATTGTATATTTTTCAACTCGGAAAGAATATTTCCATAACATTTTTTTAAAATAATTTTGTTGTTTAACTAATACAGACTAATTTAGACGAAGACTTTTTAGCTTGATTTTTTTAAACTTTGTGGGGTATAAGGATGTTTAGCGGTATATCTAATGCAAAAGAAATTTACTTTCTTAGGCAATATCTTTGGGAGTTGTTAATGGGTTAAACATGTTTTTACCATCAACTCGACTATCAACTCTAAAAAAATCAAGCAAAAAAGTTTTCCTCTAAATCCCGTATTACAAAGAAACAGTATGACAATCGGATTTTATTTTGATCCGATATATGGAAAATACTGGCCCAAGGTTTTGAAAATTTTCCACATTACCTATAAAAGAGTAGTTATTAACCAAACATGATTTTTTTTAGTACCTTATAAGGGTTAAAGGGAAACAACACATTTTTGCAATCGGGTCCTATGTGTCCTACTTCCTGAACAATATTGGAAGCTCGTCTTTTTAGAGGAAATACACACAGAAAAAAAGGAATATAAAATCAACATGCGGCAATTTTGATTGGAAATCATATTAAATTTACAAGAACTACTTTGTCGTTTGAGTGTGTTAGTGTTTATTTGCTTTGTTCATTGCTACAATTCACGGTTCTGCTTAGTTGTGTGACTTGTTGTTGTTTATTCTGATATGTGTCGTCTATGTAGACGACAAAAAACGAATTAACAGCGAAGATTTACTGCTGCTGGTTAAAAATTACCATTGTTTCATATTAATTTTAAACAGAAAATTATTAATCTAACCTTAAATCACCATTAAAACAATTTTGTTATAAACGTTAAGTTTCATTTTCAATCGACATGACTATAACTTTAATTTCAAATAAGTTTTATGTTAAATAATCATTTAAATCATGTTGAATTAAAATGAAACTTATTTTCCATACGATGGTATTTATTTAGTGTATAGGTAAAGTAAAGTTTGAAGCTGTTGTGGCTGCAGTGGTTAGCGCGTGGACTATCATGCACGTGGCACAAGTTCAAGTCTTGGCTGGGGCAGTCAGCTACAACGCAAAGTTTTCTGATGACTATCACGTAAGTTAAATAATTAATAGAATAGCTACATTAAAGTCATGTCATTTATATCAGCTTGATATATAACTTTAATTCAACATGATTCCTCGTGTTATTTCAATATCAAATTCACGTTGTTTCAACATGAAATAACGTTGATTCAATATGATTTTTCTTATAATACAGTATCAACTTCATTTTGATTTAACTGTACTACAATATTAAATCAACATGAAATATAGTTAATTCAAAAGGATACATTTTCTTTCAAGATTTTTGTAAATCATGTTGATTTAACACGAAACACCTATGAAGCTAAATCACTACCGAAAAATGTTAAATTAACCTGATTTTCAACGATTTTACATGGACATTTTTCTGTGTGTAGGAATTCTTCTTGTTATATATGTCCATGCCAAATTTTATACTGAACGGATTACCCGTTTAGTAATGGCTGATTTATTTGCAAAATATTATGATTCTGCCGCACTGTGCAACGGAAAATGGAAAGCGAAAATATTACATGCGATAATATATCAAGTAATTCTTGCTAAATAAACTGGCTCCAAGACTGAGAGACGGAGAGATTGGACGAGCAGACAGCAAGTCCAAAATAAATAATTTAAGCAGCAGGACTAAGCTCTCAGTAAGCCCATTGAAACGGATTGAAGTCAGTTTTAAATAGGACAAGAAAAGCTAAAAAATATAGAGGAAGTAAACTTCGTTGTAACCAAATAGCAAGTAAAAATATAATGGGGTCGCAAATAAATGTTGCATAAATCACAAATGCCAGTTTCAATTTACTAAGTTTGTTAAAACCAAATGCTTGGCATTGGGTTAGTTTTTACCCTCTATACAATTTACAGTTTTATCATTTTCTTGTACAAAAGTTTTTGCTAATAAAAAATTAAATGAAAAGAATTGAAAGCAAAAAAAAAATAAAGTAAATAATAAAAAAAATAACGAAACAATAACCGTATGCCAGATATTCTGTCTAGATAGGAAGGAGCTTTATTCATTTAGTCACTGCTCAGTAATTTCCCACAGTTTAAATTGGATTTTCAACTGTTTACACTCTAAATAAATACAATGCATAAGCGTGCACACACACATACACACACACACACACACAAACACTCACACATAGACACATATATATAGACATTAAAGCGGGTCGGCCTCCATACAAAAAAAAAAAATTGTGCCGTGCCGGCTACCCCCTAGAATGAAAGACATGTCAATTAAGTTTTTAAAACAGGAAATATTTTTTGCCGCGCCCCAAAATACAGCACTTTTTGTTTGTTATATATAGCGCCGCCATTTAAAGTCCGATCTCATTATATCGCATATCGTTGTTCATGGATTGAATACCTATAGCTTCATTTTCGCCTCTGGTGACTTTTTAATCCGACATCAAATTCTGTGCGCCACTTATGCCATCTCGGATGCTTCCCCCCTAATGTCTAAAACTTAGTAAGCTTTTAATATACTCACTTTTATGCCACGCCCAAAAATAACGCCTCTTTTTTCTTTTTCACATACCAAGTACTTTAGACTGCGTAGATCCCAATACAAAACAAAAAATTTTGCACCAGTCACCCTCTAGAATAAAAGGTATGTCATTGACTTTTCTAAATCTGTGAAAAAATTTTTTGCCACGCCCCTAAAAACAGCACTTTTAATTTTTTATATATTACGCCGCCATTTAAAGTCCGATCTCATCATATTGCATATCGTTGTTTATGACTTGAGTGTGGCTTAATTTTCGGCTCAGATGACTTTTGTATCGGACATCAAATTCTGGGCGCCATTTAAGCCATTTCGGATCCTTTCCTCCTAATGTCAAATTTTTTGCACGCCATACAAAGTTTTAGAAGGACTTTTTTGCTACGTGGAAAAAATTTGACATTAGGAGGGAAGGATCCGAAATGGCATAAGTGGCGCCCAGAATTTGATGTCCGATACAAAAGTCACCTGAGCCGAAAATTAAGCCACACTCAAGTCATAAACAACGATATGCGATTTGATGAGATCGGATATGATGAGATCGAATATAAAAAATTAAAATATCTGTATTTTGGGGCGTGGCAAAATTTTTTTTACAGATTTAGAAAAGTCATTGATATACCTTTTATTCTAGGGAGTGACTGTGCAATTTTGATTTGTCTTGTATTGGAATCTACCCAGTCTAAAGGAATCTGCATGTGAAAAAGAAAAACGAAGCGTAATTTTGGGGCGTGACATAAAAGTGGGTATATTAAAAGCCAGATGTACAAAGCTTAGAAGGGCTTTCTTGTCACGTACATAAAATTGGACATTTAGAGGGAAGCATCCGATATGGCATGATTGGCGCCAATAATTTGATGTCGGATTACAAGCCAGCCGAGGAAAAAATTAAGCCATAGTCACGCCACAAAGAACGACATAGGATATGATGAGATCGGGATTTAAATGCCGGCGATATATGTAAAAAAAATTAAAAGTGCTGGAAATTTTATTGACATATCTTTCATTCGAGAGGGTGACTGGTACAACTTTTTTTCGACCCGCCTTAATATACATACACTATTGTATATGAAAGTAAAAAAAAAATAAAATTTCGTTATAGTTGTTACATCTACAATAGACATACAACATTTATCTAGTTTTAATACTATCACTTACTGCAATGAAAATGATACTCCTGTAGACTCGCAAATCCTACACGGTACAATATTGTTGGCGTTTGACAAGTCAAGAGAATGGTGATGAGTTGTCGTTGGGGATGCTGTTGATGGTGGCGCCACAATGAGTAAACACCACAATTACATTCGATGGGATTGCCATCCAATCGTAGGCGTTTCAGGCTTGGCAAACGTGTAAATGCATCTGGTGGCAGATTAGTCAGTTTATTGTTGGAAAGAAAACTAAATGTTGCAGAAGTGCAAGAGGTACATTAAGTTGTTGTGAAAATAAATAAAAGAGAAAAACATTGAATTTTATAAGATTCTTAGCGTTAGAACAAAATGACTATCTAACAAAATATACTTAAATTGAAAAAAAAAAGTATTTAAAACTGCTTTAAATAAACTTAACTTTAATTATGGGTTTTGAAATCTATAGTGAAAAACTGTCTAATTAAAAGGAGCGTCCTAACGTCTGTTAACAGAAAAAATGATCACCAAAAAATTTCCAAACAAAAGTTTGTCTAAAATAAAACCTAATTTTCAGTAAATGTTCTTTACTGAATCAGTGAATCTTTTGGTTGATTTTTATTTAGGACGGAAATACCAAGAACAACAATAAAAATCAGTTTTCTGTGTCGTAGAAAAATAAGAACAAAAGGAATGCGATTGTAACTAGTTTGTTTACTGAAGATTTCTGAGTGAATCAATTCGTTTAGTGTTGTTGCGTTACTTAATTTGTTTAGAGTCCTTAGATAAACTTTCAGAGTTAAACACATTTAACAAGGTGAAATTTCATTTAAAAAAATACAGTTTTTACTGACTCAAACAAAAATTTGTTTGATATATTACACAAAATCAAGTAAATATTTTTGTTTGATTCTGTAAAATATTTGGTTTAGAGCTTGTAAGTATTTTTAGACAAATTGTTTTATAAATTCAGACAAAAATATTGTGTAATATATTACAGAAAACCCAGTTTATGTTTTTGTTTGATTCAGTAAATTATTTTGTTTAGAATTTGTAAATATTTTTAGACAAGTTCTTTTATAGATTTGGACAATTTGTTTACTGAAAATCCGGGCTTTTCAATGAAATTGTTGATAAATTTTTGTCTGTATTGACAAATTTGTTTGTGGGTACGTTTCTAGACAAAATATTTACTAATTCATTAAATTTCTTTCCTGAATGAAATTTTATTTTTTCTGCATTGTTTTGGAGATAGTGTAGTATAGAAACTGTATGACAATACCAAATACAACGAATTGTAAAAGGCTCCGTAAAGGTCCACCACTGCGTTCACAGAAAAAACTAAATTTAATTTTCTGTAAAGGAATTCAATGAAATAGTAAATATTTTGTCTACGAACGGACCTACAAACAAATTTGTAAAAAAATATAATAATCGGCCATGTCACAGAGTTCAATTCCGTTCGGAAACGGAATTCAACCTATCCAATTTTCGTAGCAGCTGGTGTCTAAAAAAAAATACGCAAATTTGTCAAGTGTGTCCAGACTGTTGACACCGCTACGATACTGCGGTATGCTCTAGCTAGGGCTTGACATATTAGGGTGGATTGGATTCCGTTTCCGAACGGAATAGAACTCTGTGACATGGCCGAATATCTCAACAAATTCATTAAAAAAACGGATTTTTTAAGTGAACAAATTGCTTAAATCTATAAAACAATTTGTCTAAAAATATTTAAAAATTGTAAACAAAACAATTTACTAAATCAAACAAAAGGATTTACTGGACTTTCTGAAAAATATCAAACAATAAGTTTGTCTGAATTTATAAAACAATTAGTCTAAAAATACTAACAAATATTAAACAAAATAGCTAACTTAATTAAATAAAAATATTTAGTGGACTTTTTGTAATATATCAAACAAAATTTTTGTCGGGTCATCATCCATTAAGCATTTATGAAATTTCACTTTGAATGTTTATCTAAAGACTCTAAACGAATGAATGAGAATTAATGCAACGAATGACATTAACGAATTGATTCACTCAAAAATCTTCAGTAAACAAACTTGGTACAATCGCATTTCTTTTGCTATCATTGTTGTTGTTGTTATTTGTGTGTATGTCGTCATCGAGGTTATTTTTTCTTATTGTTTTTGGTGTTTGCGTGCTAAATAAGAGTCAAACAAACAGTTCATAGATTATGTACAGAACATTTACTAAAAACTAAATTTATTTTTAGACAAATTTTTGTTTGAAACATTTTTGGTGATAATTTTTTTTGTGTTGCCTAATTTTAGGGATTTCTCGGCAAATGTTTCTAATTCTTCCAATTCGTTTCTTATATTATTTGGATTGTTACCTTTTAACTTTTACTGCTTTTCACAAAATAATTATTTTAAATCGATTTCATATAATTAAATTGTTAAATTCCTTAAATGAACTTAAATTTACTCTGACAAAATATATTTTTCTAAATTCTTATGCTTAAATACGCAACTCAATACGATTGGCACTATATTTGATTTCAAATTGTCTATACATTTCTGTGTATATTCGTACACACACACTCATTTGTAATACGATACTTACATGCGAGTTAGACGTGGTAGATTGGCGAATGTATCTGCTTCAATTTGCCAAATATCATTGTTCTCCAGGTATCTTTTATTGAAAAAGGAGAAACGAAAAAAAAAAATACAATACATAAAAAGACAACAATTCAACAATAATAACAAAAAATCATTGCAATGAAAACGTGCTTTTATTAGAAGTTGTAAATTTTCAATCAAAATGTGTTGTTTGCATTTCATTTTTCAATCTTTGATCAAACAATTAAACAGGACAATACAAACTACAAAACATCATAGTTTTTTGCAACTACGAGTATCTTAAACTCAATTTTAATTTTATTTATATTTTTAATGAGAAAATCATACATTCCTTCATAAAAATCCGTTTTATTCAACTTAATATTCATTAATGGAATTGGTGTTTTCTTTACTTACATTCCCTCTAGCTGTTGTAATTTTTGAAAAATGTTCTTTGGCAACTTACTAATACGATTATAGTTTAAATACAAAAACCGCAATGAGATCAAATCATCAAAAGCTCCTTCCTGTATATAGGAAATCTCGTTTTCATTTAGAAACAACGTTGTAACCTGCATTAATCCTTCGAATGCATTTGCTGGTATTTCCTCAAAACTATTGAAACGAAAATCACTGAAAAAACAGAAAAGTAGAATATTATAGATTGCAATCGATTGTAAAGTAAGATAAAGAAAAATGATAGAAAATTGTTAATGCAAATAAGTAACTGCTGATATTTTACTAATGACAAAATCAAATTTATAGCAGACACTACTGCTTAAATACATCTACTTTTCTCATCCTTTTGATGTTGGTGTTGAAAGTAGTAGAGGAAGATAAATTTAATAAATATGCTTTTAAATTGAAACTTTAATTATACTTGTAGACTAAAAGAGAAAAGAAAATGTTTAATGTACACTCGTAGAAAAATTTATATTCGGATTTATGACGTTCTGTCATCAGAATTGTGACATCAATGTTATGAAAAATGTCATCAACAAAGTGAAAAGAAACTTCGATTTGTTGACAAACGTCATCTATGCAATGACATCAATTTGATGTCACATATTGTAGATTAGTAACAGTTAAAACATATACATACATGCATACAAATAAAAGAGAGAAAAAAAAGAAATAAATATTCTTCGAATGTTTATAATAAGTGTTTAAAGACAAATTTTGATTGTTTCCTTTGTGATTTTTGTTTTAAGCAAACTTTCGAAAAGTTGATGCACATTTATCATCATTATTATGATAAAACTAAAATGAAAACCTAAAAGCATACAAAAAAGCGTACATGAACAGACAAAAAACGTAATGAAAGGAGTCTCTTACACCTCGTTTTCATATTGATGACACTCAGTCATCACATGTATGTCGCATCAGCATTAAAATAAATGACGCTTATGTTGGCTTTGTTGTGGCTGAGGTAATAGCTTATAAACATGTAATGAATTGAAGAGCCTAAGACCAGGAAGTAAATGGAAGTAGTAAAATTAAAATTTAATATTTTTAATCATGATATTGATTACAGAATTGTCATCATTGTCATTGAAGACAAAATGACCAACTGATGTAAAGGTAAAGTGTAATGGGATCAAAAACGAAGACACCAAATCAAAAATATTTACTTAAAGTACAATAATTTGACTAGTATTAAAGAAACCGCCACCGGACAAGTATACCTATTACTGAGTATTTAAATTATGTCAATTGACCCCCAACAATGACAACACCATGTAAACGTGACATGTCCCTCTCATATAAAGTGCCAGAACGCAAACCGGCTGCTAGTGCTTGGGAACCAGTCACTTGACTTGTCTTGTGACAGGCTCTCTTCCCTCTACGGACTTGTCATGATATTAATGAAAAATTACATCAGCGTTATGACAGTTTTTCTATCAGTGCTTTTGTTCTCAGTTTATGATACGATCGTTGAAGCAGCTTCTTCAAAAATCTCAAATTTGATAAAATAAATTAAAAAAATTGTCCAGAAAATTTTAAATTTCAACTTGTTTTGTAGCTAGAGAGAGGACCATAACTTACTAAAAACTATAGTAGCTATCTTTGTTATTTTACTTGTTGGATAGTGTTATAGAAATTGAGGACATTATTTTGTAGACTGCAATGTTAAACGCAAAAAATTTTATATGAAAAATTTTCATATAAAAAAAAGAAAGAACAATTTTCAATGCTTAGCACTGCGCTGAAATGATTAATATTCAACTATAGTTTGTTTACTATAACCATACATTGATAGCCCCAATCATAATATGGTTCTTATAAGCATGTCACAGCCGTATCTGTTGCTTAAGCCACAACCGTATCATTTGCTTATAGCGAGCGCCATAACTAAAGTTCTGCATGAACAGCTCGCTCATAGTGGTGAGTCTTTTATAAATTACAGGTGACAACGAAATAAAAAATAAATAAATATCACATCTTCAGGTTTCTAGTGAAATTTTACGTAAGTCTTATTTATATTTAATACAAACTAGCGTCATAAAATCAGTTTTTTGGGGATATTATTTTAGCACTAATTGTGAATAAGTATGAAATTAACCCATAAATATATTTTAAGTTTTGACTCCTACTGCTACGCGATAAGCAGGTTTGTAAAGGAGAGTTTTGTTGCGGTAGCCTACAAGCATGCTTACGTACTGCATGATATTTGTTTGCGATGCCCCATTTAGGAGGATTTCTTGTTAAACGCTTGCTTCAGCGCATTGACTATATAATAAAATCATGCACAGAAAAAACTATCACCAAAAAATGTTCAAACAAAAGTTTGTCTAAAAATAAATTTCATTTTCAGTAAATTTTCTTTACATAATCAATGAATTGTTTGTTCAACTCTTATTTAGGACGCACACACCAAAAACAATAAGAAAATCTTTGTCGTAAAAAACAACCCCGTTGATGACATACACACAAATAACAACAACAATAACAACAACACACAATAACAACAACAACAATCCAAGTTTGTTGACTGAAGATTTTTCAGTGAATCAATTCGTTAATGTCGTTCGCTGCGTTAATTCTCATTAATTTTTTTTTAGTCTTTAGATAAACATTCAGACTTGAACACATTTAACAAAGAGAAATTTCATAAATGCTTAATGGATGATGATGACCCAGACAAAAATTTTGTTTGATGTATTACAAAAAATCAAGTAAAAATTTTTGTTTGATTAAGTAAACTATTTTGTTTAATATTTGTTAGTATTTTTAGACTAATTGTTTTATAAATTCAGACAAAAATATTGTTTGATATATTTCAGAAAATCCAGTAAATATTTTTGTTTGATTTAGTAAATTGTTTTGTTTACAATTTGTAAATATTTTTAGACAAATTCTTTTATAGATTTAAACAATTTGTTCACTGAAAAAAACACGTTTTTTCAATGAAATTGTTGAGATATTTTTGTCTATACAAATTTATTTGTAGGTCCGTTTCTAGACAAAATATTTACTATTTCATTGAATTCCCTTACAGAAAATGAAATTTTGTTTTTTTCTGTGTACTATTGTTTTGTCGTTTTAAGAGCGTAACTCGTCGTTGTTCTTCGTAAAAGGTATATATTTTATAATCTCTGCTTTACAGTAAGTAGCGCTTTCTTGAATGCACCACTGTAAGTGAATGTGCAAAAATTAGTTTTTTAGTGGACGAAAAAGAAAAATATAAGAAGCTTAAGCATTTCTTGCCATACATTATTACATATATTCTGGCGACTCATTTTTCGCTACTATGAAGCGCATTTGTATAACAGGAAAAGTCTGTACTGCTTCAAAAATCTCGATTATTTTTTGCTGGGTCATTTCATGTTGAATTTTGAGCTTTTATATCTTCAAATACTTTTCGCAGGATTTTATGACAAATATTTTTGTAGGACATTGAAGCAAAACCTCTACACTCTAAAACATTACTTCAAATTTACCGATCATATATTGTCTAAATTTGTGTTGAAAATTTCTCCTTGTCTAAAATTACATCGATTTTGTAGTTATTTTATTAAAGAAACAATCTTTCAAATTAAACATATTTAGTCCAAGTGGAAAAAATTTAACATAAAGCATAATACGGCTGAATGGTAGACACGTCAGACTATCAGTCAGGAGGTCGCGGTTCAAACCTGCACGCAGCCAATCCCTTTTTTTTAGTAAAAACGTTTTGTTCAAAAATAATGCGTGTGTAATTTTAGGACGATAATAATCGGTAAAGTGTTGCCGACTGTTATCGACCTAATTTTCAACAAAAGTGTTTTAGATTGTATATCGCTGTTTAAGGAGAAGTTATCGTCCCATAGGTAGAAGGTTAAAATATTCCACAAAAATGTCCCAGGTGGAGTCTTATGCTGAGCATAGGGATTAACAAGATTTCCTATAAAAAGGGTAAACTTTAACTTCCCCTAAAATAAAGCCCAGACGTAAAGTTTCAAAACGCTGATTGATACACGTATTTTTTCGTCCCCTCTACCAAAATCAGTCGTAAGAACCTTATTATTTTCTTTTTGTGTTGTACAATGTTATTTCCTTTCATTATTAATAGATGAGGGGGTCAAGGTTTCATAAGATGCAACACTACCTTTAACAGCTTGTCTGATATAATTAATACATTATGCTGGTGCAGCTTCATAAGGACGAAAAATAATCATAATAAATTTATTAACAAAATAAAGAAATAAAAAAGTATATAAAAACTATCTAATAATTTTCAAAACAACTTTTGCAGATTAAATCTTAAAACCTATCCACATCTTAAAAGTTTTATTTTTATTTTATGCTCTAATATGCACATTTTTGAAACAACAAGCACTCAGTTGATGTTTCAAACAGCTCTTGTGCTATAAAACACTTTTGAAATTATACACACTTGTTTCGATCCATATTGCAAGTGCAATTCTTGGGTTTTTCCAACACCAACACAAATGTACAGATCCACACTAATACACTCAGATTCTTAATGTGGTAAGTGTTTATCTGTTTAACGTGCATCCAAATACTCAGTATACTTGAGCAAACGTGAAAAAGGTAAATTTAAACTTGCATCCCATAAAACGTGTTTGAAATGTCGACAACATGGATAATGTTTGCTGCTTGAAACGTGGCTGAAGGAAAAGAAGCCAAGAGTCTATATATAAACAGTGACACTCATAGTGCAAATGATGATAGCTGCAATAAATACTAAAAAAATTTATATGTTTGTGTGTGGCTTTATTAAGGCATGTTTGCCTACAAGCTTTTAGCTTGGCTAAAAGAAATTTTTTTATTCTGCGTTTGCAGTAAATACTTACACTACTGCAACTGCAAACATCAACGTTACCAATACTAATGCCACAATGCAGAAATAATAACCTGTGGCAAAGACGGGTTTCCTTTGATTGCATTCTTTTCACTCTATACTTTTTTGTATGTATTGTTTGTACCATTTAATATGGAAGTATGTATGTATGTATGTGTGTTTATGGGCCACAGAATTTTGTGTTGTCTTTAAGGTACAGGTAGGTATAAATCTGTGTATATGTGGTAAAGTATTTCATTTCGGCAGAAATTAAGCTGACTCCAATATATTTAATTTTATGTCTTTATACGTTTATGTCACCTTTGGCAAGCTTTGCCTGCTAATAATTATTGGAGCTTATTTGGTACTTCCACACTTTCACGCCGAAATATCTTCTTAGTTCCCATCACCCCCTTATAGATTGATTTGGTGGTAGAAAAAATTGTGCCCCATTATTAGTAGGTAGATCTCAAGGGAAACCGCAATAAATCACAAAAAGAATGCATTTCTTGCTGTTAGCTACCAACTTATGGTCCACAAAACTTTACATCGGATGCGATTAATAAAAGATTGGAAATTTGTTTATGGTCCTTCGAAGCCTGTTACGTATTTCATTGTCGCACTAAAGTATACAGCATTAATTTCATTTTGCTATTTTTTTACATACAATCCAAGAACTCGATTTGACGATCGATGAATTCGAGTTTTAGGTCCCTATTATGATTCACAACTAAATCGATAGTTGAGTCGTAGTTGTCAAATTCTTATTATGGAATACAACTTCATCAAAGCATTTGTCTCAGTTTTTTATCAGTTGTGTTTTGGTTTTTATTTCGACTATTGTGTTACTTTTAATTAATTTTAAAATGGTACTTTTAGGCGCCAATCTAACCCATTTGTCAACCCATATTGCTGCCATAGCCATAAAATATAAAATCTCAAGAAAAAATAGTGAGGCTAAAACTAAAAATATTTAAAATATTTTGTGATGGCTACTATGGTCTCAAAAAACAGAGAGTATAGATAAGAACCTTTTTTCGAACATTTTTTCGAAGACAACTAAAATTAGTTGTGAATCATAATCCAAAAAAAATGGTTGAGTTGGGTCGTAGCATTGACAACTCAACCTAGTTGAGTTGTGAATCATAATAGGGGCCTTAAATACAGTCATATAGTTTGTTGTTTATTTCAGAAACTTCAATTAAGGAGCTTGCAAAAAAAAATATTTTATATTGCTCAGAGAGTATTTTGCAAATCAAGTTTAATTTAAACTAAGGAAAACATTTTTTTACTTAGAATCAAGAATTGTTGTTACATATGTCATGTTAAGCGGTCATGTTCTGTAAACCGAATCCGAGTTTTCCATAATGTTTTCAATAATGGCCCATTGATGTAAATCAATTTCAGATATGATAGATATTTTAAACTCTAAAAAATATGAAACTACAAAACAGTCTGAAAAGATACTTCTATTAGCGGACTTAATTTTTCTAAATCGAGTAATTTTAAATCGATTCGATCTATAGAACAGGCAGCAATGTTTTTGTGTTATTAATAAGGTCTTAAAATAGCAAAAAATCTTTGTGCAATTACAGTAAAATAAAAATAATCTCAACTAAACTCATAACTTAATTGTAAAAATAATCTCGATAAAAATATTTCGAACAAAAATTATTCGAATATATATATTCGAATAAAAATTTATTCGAATAAAATTTATTCGAATAAAAATTCTTCAAATAAAAAACATTTGAAGGAAAATTCTTCGAGTGAAGATTATTCCAATAAAATTTTTTCGGATGAAAATTGTACACTGGTCATCAAAGAAAATGTACTTTAAATATTAAAAATACATACATATGGGCAAATACCAGAAATGGTCTACCCAGGACAGAATTTTAGAGCTGTCAAAACTGTTTATATATGTTGATGGAATAATGTGCTATATATTTAACCTTGAAAATATATAAAGGGAAATTTTTTGGCTGAACCCTACCTTGTATTTCATATAAGATGCTATTTTTTAATGTGTTTAATTACACATGTCACCGTAAGCTTAAGTAAGAACGCCACCTATCTTGAAAGTAAGGGAGTTACTATTTTTTTGAGATTATTTCGTAAACTATAAGGAATATGAAGATTTTGTTGAAAGCTTTCTTTTAGATAATAATATTATCTACAACTCCACTAAACACATTTTTGTCGAAATTGTACAATTAAAAAGTTATAGCTTTAAAAAAAATGTAACGTGCGTCACGTAGTGTACGTTACAATCGGTTCACAGCTTTTGGTAAAATAAAAAACCTACAAAGTTTTTTGGATGCAAATAAGTTATTTTAGAATTCTCTTATATTCGTCTTTCTTTTATGAATTAGATTTTTTGTGCTTTATAATCCAAAATTCGCTAAAAATTATGACAACACATTTCGACTTTCAAAGTTACTTCCACTTTTTGTAGCTTCTTTTATTAAATACTTTTTGTTCACGTATTAAATCAGGAATCGATCCCATGATCTCCGCATGATATTAAATTCATACAGAATTCAATGAAAGAATCAAATTACGAAGTAAAACTCACACTCATATCCATCCATATTTGGATCCACGTAAGCGAGAGAGGATGCACTATAAAAAATATGAGTTGAATTAAAAGCTTCGAGCTTAAATAACCAACCAACTTTGGTTTGTAAACAGACCGGTTTCGGCTATGTGCCATCTTCAGTGTTCTATTGAATACTAAATCGTTTTTCTGTTGTCCGTTGTTTCTTTTATTATTCGTTTGTATACCTAACTTCCTTCCTTGATCCCTTTGTATTCTGCTCACTCTTTCTCTCTCTCGCTCTCTCCCTCTCGCCTTTATATGATATTGTGTGTCTCTACGTGCTACCTGTTTCTCTTACTTTCGTCTTATTATTATGTGTCTGTTTAATATTTTGTTTATAATCTACGCTATTAGTTATCAGTTGTTTTATCCCTACATAGGTAATAATCCGTAATTGTACGTTTCTGGGTAATCCTTTTGTCTTGTTCATTTTCTACTACGCTGCCTTAACTATTGTTTTCTTTTGTGTAAAAATATTTTAACGGTTCAAATATTACGTCTGAAGCCGTGTTTATTTGTTCATTTATTATTCTTCCGTCAAATATTTTTTGTTTGTATATTTCCATGTTCTCTAATACGTTCAGTCGCCGTCCTTTATGTTGTGTATGTAATAGATTAACTGTTTTTCTAATATGTCCTGGTGTACATTTGTTATCGAATATGTGGTTTGCGAAATTTGATTCTGTTGTTATTCCTGGTTGTCTCAGTTTCTTGTTGTAGTCTCTCATGTGCTCGCGAAATCGTGTTTTTATCTTTCTTCCAGTTTGTCCGATATAACTGTGTTGGAATGTGCAAGTTAATTTGTACACCCCTTGTTTATCCAGGAAGTCTGTTTCGTTTGTTCTGTTTTGCAGTATTCTACCCAAGTTGTTTCTTGTTTGGAATGCTCTGTTAATGTTGTGTTTTCTAAAAAATTTTGCCAGTTTGTATGTTGATTTTCCCATATACGTAAAAGTAGCCAGGTTTTCCTTTCTTGTTCCTGTTCTCTGTTTCGTTTCTTACTTGCTTGGATATCCTTTCTAATCTTGTCAACTAAGTACAATTACGGATTATTACCTATGTAGGGATAAAACAACTGATAACTAATAGCGCAGATTATAAACAAAATATTAAACACACACATAATAATAAGACGAAAGTAAGAGAAACAGGTAGTAGGTAGAGACACACAATATCATATAAAGGCGAGAGGGAGAGAGATAAAGAGTGAGCAGAATACAAAGGGATCAAGGAAGGAAGTTAGGTATACAAACGAATTATAAAAGAAACAACGGACAACAGAAAAACGATTTAGTATTCAATAGAACACTGAAGATGGCACATAGCCGAAACCGTTCTGTTTACAAACCAAATTTGACGTGGGATGACGGAAAATCGTTCAAAATTAAAAAAACCCCGTCGGAAGAAACACTCAACCAACTTCGTTGTGTGTGCGGTAAATTTCTTCATTCGCTATTGCGTCCTCGTAAGGCAGAGACTATGCACTGCTTTTGCGCATCTCCGAAGCCCTTCGAGTAAATCTTACTGCTTACTTGTACCAAATTTATTTTTGCTGGGGTTGTGCCTCTGCATTAATTTTTAACAAATTAAAATTTTTTGCTATTTTGATCTCTCACCCCAATTTTTGATCAGATCTTGACGTTCTAGGCAGCTATTAATTATTATTATTTTGCTGATGATGTCCGTTTGACTACATGCATGCGTATGTACGCCAACCTCTCATACATTTTTAATTATCGAAACCATATTAGAAGCTTTCTCAAGATTTTGACTTCACTTAGATGTCTTGGGAATATGAACCGATTCGAGAATTTTCAAATTCTAATGGCTATGATCACACCCGAACAATTGTGCTTACATAAAATGCTAGCTTATGGGCATGAGAGGGGAAGAGAACGGTTTTTGGTTAGCATAATTTTTCAACCAACTTCAACCCCGCATTGGCAGCACAAAACTAATACATGCACACTTTGCAAAAACAAATAAATACAAAACACACTAATACACACACACACAAGCTACTAGTATGTTTACATATACATTTTATGCCAGACGAATTAGTCTCGTGTATTTTGGAAAGAACAAAAATTGTGCGGCTTAAAAATTGTGCTCGTGTGATTACCCTCAATCAGAAGATTGTCGAAAAATTTCGAAAGTTGTATTTTGTTTCAAATCACTGCGAAAGCTTTTAGCAAAACAGTTTCTTAAATTTGATCACTTTCGCACTTTGGAAACAGCGTTGACTGCCGCAAGTTCGATCAAAATCGGTTAAATGGTACGAGAGATATCGGTGTCGTGTTATTAAAAAAAAACTTTTATTTTTATTCCATAAATCTATCGACTTTCGATCGATTTGAGCCAGAGATATTATGCAATGTGAAATGTTTTCATATATTTTTTTAATATATTGCATCATGTGGATTTTTCATATTAAACTGCCTGAAGCTACGTATTTTGATGGGAGTACAGTGGAATATTGGAAGCCCTTGCATTTTAGTTGCAGATATGTCATCAAGGGTCAGAGAAAGAAGAAGGGAAACCTTAAATGGGTAGCAACATATCGGAAGAGCCTTTGATAACTCAGTACTGCAAATTTTGTGCTCACGTGTTACTATCTGCTTAGGATATTAAATTGGCTTTCTCCAAGAGTACTCATGATAAAGTTTTAAAGATTTACTGCCACAGTGTTTGCTAAGGACAAGGTCCTTAATAGTTTTTTGATATTCACCAGAACTGCAGGGCAGTTAGTTGATCTAGTAAGCTCGTATGTACCTATTTGCGTGTATATAAATTGCACACATTTAGTTTACTAACGTGTGCCGTACTGCCGCTGGTGTTTTAAAGTTATTTACGTATAATTTATGTTAGTGGCTGACTGCCTGGCTGAAAGTGTTTTTTTTTATTTTGCCGCTTCTTTCTGCAAACTATTCTTTGAGAAGAACAACAAACACATCAAAGACTTATAATACGGATAATACGGAAGTATTTAGCTGCATAGTTTTTATAATTTTAATTATTTCAGTTTTTTGTTTGTTAAAAACGAGGTTATATCCTGTTTAGCTCAGTTTCTAACCAACAACCCTCAATCATTTGAATTTATTAATGCGGCTATTAATTAAGAGTATAGAGTTTTACTTTTTATTAATCAATAGCGTAAATTTACATAAGATTGATGTTTAGTGAAAGTGTGAGGATTTACTGAATAAGCAAATTTTAAGCGTTGAATTGAAAAAAAACTGTTATAGAAAAGCCATTTTGCATAGTTTTTAGATATTTCTAGATATTCTTCTCAATATTTAAAAATTGATTCTACTAAAAATCTGAAGAAAGCTCAACATTTAAATTGTTTATTTAAGTATATAAAGCAATTACACAATACAAATCAAAATACATAAAAAGTAATATGTATTATTTTCAACAATTCATTCGTAAAACTTGAACTGTAAGTTTAGATAATATTTAAAAGAATCTATAAAAAAGAGATGTTAATCAAAGATATGAAATACTTCACAGCAGTTATCTAACGTGCAACGAAAACATTTTAAAGTACCAAGCCTTTATCTATTATTTTTCAAAGCAATTCAAATCATTACTAATGTTTCAACACCCTCTTTATTAAATAAATATTTCCATTGTTTCGAATTAATTTTACATTTGGTGGTAATTATTACGAGTTTGTACGTATTTTAATTTTAGTTTGATTTTTCCCTACTTGCAATTGTTTGCAACTCATACGAGTATCATTTGATAGCTCCTGCGGTATGAATGACCCTAAATGTTGCATGTGTGTTTGTTTACTTATGTGCGGTTGGTTTGTCGGAGAGAAAAAAATATTAAAAAAAAATAAAATAGAGAATTAAAAACAAAAGACTATTATTTCATTGATGCTTTTGTGCATCTAATTAGAACAAATGTTTGTTTTAAAACCGCAAATCATTTGTTTTTGTTTTTTTTTTGCACAACAAAAGTCTGCAACAATATACTTTTTGTCTGTGTGCATTTAATGAATTCCAATAGAAATTGAAAAATTCTTTTGTGGCAACTTAAAAAAAAAAGAAAATAATGTTTAATAATTTTGTCTCTTGTAGGTGCAAAAGAGGAAACATTTTCGAAGTATTCGGAGTTATTCACAAATTAGTATCGAAAAAAGTGCTTTTTCATGCAAAATCAAACAAATTTTCTTTCTAAAGGCTCATACAAAATTTAGAAATTGCAAAAACTTTATATTTTAACTATTATTCTTAAAGACAGGCGTCTTACGAAAAAAATAAGCTATATATGATGAAAATCAATAAATAAATGTTGATTTTATTAGTAATTAAGTAAATACACCTAGACACTTGAAAGGTACTTTCGTTCTAATTTTTTTTTCAAAACAAAAATAAATTTATTACATACAGAATAAATTTACTACAGATTTGTAAATATAGAGAAAAGTATCTCAACAATTTCATTAAAAAAGTGTTTTTTCAGTGAAAAAATTGTTTAAGTCTATAAAACAGTTTGTCTAAAAATATTTACAAATTGTAAACAAAACAATATACTAAATCAAACAAAAAAAATTACTGGATTTTCTGAAAAATATCAAACAATATGTTTGTCTCAATTTATAAAACAATTAGTCTGAAAATACTAACAAATATTAAACAAAATAGTTTACTTAATCAAACTAAAACATTTAGTGGATTTTTGTTATATACCACACAAAATTTTTGTCTGGATCATCACATCATAAATTAAGCATTTGTGAAATTTTACTTTGCTATCATTGTTGTTGTTGTTATTATTTGTGTGTATGTCGTCATCGGAGTTTGTTTTTTTTACGGCACTGAAAACGGGATTTTCTTGTTGTTGTTGGTGTTTGCGTCCTAAATAAAAGTCAAACAAAAAATTCATTGATTCAGTGAGGAACATTTACTGAAAATTAAATTTATTTTTAAACAAACTTTTGTTTGAAATTTTTTTGGTGATAATTTTTTCGGTGTACCTAAAATGTAGGGATTACAAGATTTCGTATGCCGTTTCACTATTCGAATGTTCAAAATGCCTTAACTGTAAATCTTCTAAAATAAGTCTCACCCATAAACTTTCCAAACGGCGAAACACGTGCTATATCGTGCCATAACCGCAAAAAAAGCTCAAGCACCAAAAAGTAAATTTTACAGGAGAAGTCCTTTTTCATTATCCTTGGTTTAAATCGAAGTAGAGCCTTTACATTAGCTACATAGGATTTTAAATTTACAGGAGAAGTCTTTTTTTAATTATAATTGGTTTAAATCGAGGTCGAGCCTTAATATTGTCTAAATAGGATTGTAGTGGACTATTATATTTGTATAATGTTAATAGCTTTAACAAATTTTCTAAAAAATAACTCATGTTTATGGGGCTTAAGATATTTTAAGATATTCGGTTAATTTAATAAAATTATCTTAAAACTAGTAATTATTATCCTTAGCAAGCTGTTTCATTGATATCTTTGCAGTTTTCACACTAGTTTTGCTCTACTTGAAAAAGAGAATTTTAGCTTAAGCGACACTTTGCAGTTACAAAGAAATTTAAACAAATTAAAAATTTAAAGGGAAAATGCACTTAAGATAAAATTTCTTTTGCTGTATTTCCGTAACAGTAATTGAAATGACTTTGAAACTTTGACAGATAATCCAAATTATCGTAAATAATAGATTTTCGTCAAAAAACGATTTTCGAAATGCATGTCGCTTAAGCTTTTTTGGCGGTTATGTCATGATATTTTGTTTGTCCCTTTTACTAAAATCATTTGTCAGAGCGTTGTAGATAGGGTTGGATATTTGATGGTGAAGGTTATTAAAAAAAACTCGGTTGATGAAATCCTATCTGTAGCAATTTGATATAAGTCAAGAGATGTCATTAGCGAATAGTTCGAAAAAAATGAAATTTCATTAGTGGGACCATAAAACTTAATTAGTTCGCAACAAATAAGAATTCGTACGTAGTATCGAATGATTTTTGTATGAAAAAAGTAATAAAAATGTTGGGGACTTGGAACAACCGTGACAGCAACTGGTTA
This sequence comes from Panzeria rudis, assembly GCA_956483635.1. Taxonomy (NCBI): domain Eukaryota; kingdom Metazoa; phylum Arthropoda; class Insecta; order Diptera; family Tachinidae; genus Panzeria; species Panzeria rudis. The sequence goes on from OY101448.1 coordinate 190,121,762, forward strand.
CAACCGAGAATTGCTTATAAACAGGGAAACCGCAAATATGCAATTGCATGTTTTTTCCTGTACGATGTACGTAGGCACAAATAAGATATTTATACGTTTCAAAACTGTTTAAAAATTTTGACATCGATTTCTTAGTGCATATTTTACTCTTCACAGCATGTTTTTGCATATTTTACACTAAGTCGCATATTTTGGACATTTTTTCTGTTTTTTTTTTGTGGCATATTTGGTTGTTTTCCTGTATATTTTGGCTTTTTTAAATTTTAATATGCACATTTACAAAAAAACCAGAAAAGTGTGTTTTGCTATCGAAAATGTTGCAATTTTTTCACATAAAGAAATTTTTTCATTTGCGATTTTAAATTTACTCTAATGAACTTTTTTTCCAAATTTTTCAAAAATTTTCTTCATACCACTGATTTATTCCCAGTTAATTCACAGTCTTAAAAATGTTCAATTATGCAGTTTTGAGGATTTTTTCGTTTTTTTCGAAATTGCTGGATTATTTGTATTTCATAAAAAAAACAGGACGATAATAGTCGCATTTTGCGAATATATAAGATATTTATGCGATATTGCTGATTTGTCCCTAATAGGAAACACAAAATATATCTTGGTGCCCAACATTTTATATTCGCACAGGTTAAAGGCCAGTCCATCATTGTTAAATCGACTCGCGTACCCATAAGGAATCAGAATATATAGGTGGAATGGAATAACGTCCAATGAAATAGTGCCCATGGACGTTATTTCCACGCTAAAAAGGAAATAAAAAATGCAAATAACATTTGAGCAAATGGTACTGCAGAGTGAAGATTGACTGTATAGCCGGGCATTGGACGGGATTAATTGCTTTCTTCTCTCGTTATGTCGAATAGTACCTTCTCAGAGTTTAGTTTTTTGACTAGACAGAAAACCTTTACTCTGCAAAGTCACTATTCGACATTCCCATGAAAATTATATTTCCTTTTTGAAGTGGAAATAATGGTCGTGAACGTTATCTTCTTAGACACTATTGTATGCCACTAATATATAGTATGTATATAATTCGTGGTGTCATGAATGAATCTATATAAATAAAAGAGTAACGTTATTGACTGACTGACTGACTGACTGATTCATCATCGCCCAGCCCAAATCACTAAAGCTAGGATGTATAGATCCACTAAGACGGCGTTTCGGGAAATTCAAACGCTAAGGGGGTAAAAATGGGTAAACACGGGTAAATTCGGTAACCTTATATTTCCGGATCTAACTAAGGTAGACATAAAATTCCAAAAACAGCATAATAAGATAAAAAAATAAGCGGAAGGGTAATTGGTACTTTTTTGAAGTTTTTACATTTAGAGGCCGAAAAAGGGTAAAAATATAATTTTGGTACTTTTTTTGTTAACAGTTTATCTCCTAAAGTAATGAAGATAGAAATTAAATTTAAAATGCATTATTCTATCCTTACGAAGACCTTAAACATGTTTTGGTACTTTTTTGTAATTCGAATATATAAAGGGTAAAATTGGTTGCTCTTTTTGGTCCTTTTTTCCATATAACTATTTTTTATGCAAATTGATATACATAGTGATTGAATATGTTTGTATATTTTCACTAAGAAAAGATTTTTGAAAATTTTAATTCTAAGGGGATTAAAAAGGGTAAATACGGGTAAAATCGGTAACCTTATATCTTCGAATCTAAGTAAGGTAGACATAAAATTCTAAAAGCATCATAATAAGATAGAAAAATGAGCGGACAGGTGTCCGAAACTTTTTTGAAATCTGTACATTTAAAGGCCGAAAAAGGGTGAAAATATAATTTTGGTACTTTGTTTGTTAACAGTTTATCTCCTAAAGTAATGAAGTTAGAAACAAAACTTGAAATTCATTCTTCTCTCCTTAAAAAGCGCTCAAAAACAGTTTTGTATTTTTTCGAATTTCAATATATATTGGGTAAAATTGGTAGCCCTTTTTGGTACTTTTTTCCATACAACTATTTTTTATGCACATTGATACACATACTGAATGCATATGCTTGTATATATTCTCTAAGAACGAATTTTTGAAAACTTAAATTCTAATGAGATTAAAAGGGGTAAACACGGGTAAGCTCGGTGTTCTTATATCTCCGAATTTAAGTAAGGTAGACATAAAATTCCAAAAGCGTCATAATAAGATAGAAAAATAAGTGGATACCTGTTATGTACTTTTTTTGAAATTTGTACATTTAGGGGCCAAAAAAGGGTAAAAATATAATTTTGGTACTTTTTTTTGTTAACGGTTTATATTTTAAAGTAAAGGTACTTTTTCGAAAACCTACTTTTTTTGAAAATGAAGTTTTAAGAAATGGTACTTTTTGAAAAAGTTTTTTTGGAAAGGGTACTTTTTGAAAATGGTACTCTTTTGAAAATAGTTACCTTTTGAAAAATTTCTTTTTAGGGCTTATTGTTTTCGATACGCTGTCCGTCAGTCCGTCTGTCTTTCTGTCTGTCACAGCCTGTTTTCTCGAGAGCCGTAAGAACTACGGGCTAAAGATTAAAGGATGTTCTAAAGCGAGCAACGAAATATGTTGAAATACTAATGTACATACACTTTTATATAAACTCTCGAAATTTTCAAAGTCAGTGTTAATTGGTGTAGTCTGTAGAATATTTAACACAACAAAAATGAAAGGGTGTTCTGAAAGTTAGTGTAATTTTGACTATGTAGTTTAATCAGTTTGCTGTATCTTGAAAACCGTAAGAGGCAAACTCTTGAAATTTTAAAAAACTCTAAAAGTAAAAAATTCCAGAATTAAAAAAGTCAAAACGAAAAATCGCCAAAATGAAAAAATCGCTAAAACGCAAAAATTCGCCAAAACTAAAAAGATCGCCAAAAAACTAGCCAATTCTATGGTTATTTTTAAATGAGTTAATTCATTTTTCTATATCTGCACAACAATGGGGTAGCGAAGCACGCCGGGTATAGCTAGTATTATATAAATTATAAACGCATTGAAAAAGTTTTAAGAGCATATTTTTTTTTACATTGTGGCAGCATATTTTTAAGTTTTTAGTGCATATTTAATGCGCATAAAACACATTTTTTAGAGTATATTTCCGGTTTCCCTGGTTATAGCGGAGCCCTACTGTATTATGTGTTTCGATTACTTTTAATTTTCCCATATCTAGTGATTTTATTTTAGTTTCAAATGAAAGTTTATTTGCTGATAGTTAAGCATTGTGTAAATACACTTCATTGGCTCCTTACCAAGTCGTCCGTATACTTCAACCACAAATAATAAATTTCTTAAGCATTTTATTTTAGTTTTTATCGACTGACATTTTGTAGCATATTTTAGATAATTTTGTAATGTTGCGATCTATTGTTTTTTTTTTGAACTTTTAGCGATTTTTTTTTTGATTTGGATTTATTTAAAATACCTGCAACATCTCTTGCTCTTGCCCGAAAATGTTTATCACATAAAGCTGGTTTATTGTTGCGTATGAGTAATATTGAAATCTAATACTCGTAACACTCATACGCCTCGATAATTACATACATTCTAAATTGTGTGCGGGACTAGCAGTTTAAAAATGCATTAAAATCCTATAAAATTCATTTTTAATTAAGTTTTTTATTATCTGTTTGTTATTTTAATTAAAGTCATATACAGCTACAAACATACATAAATGTCGTAATAAAGACTATTCTATTAAAAACACAGTCCTTACATTATGTAAATAAATACTATGTTTTTTTACATGTTGTTTTATCTCGTAATGTTGACTTTCAAACGAAATATTATACCTACGTACATTTTTTATTTTCCTTATAAAGACAGAATATTTTATAATCATTTTTAAAACTATATTTTCCTTGAACAGCAGGAGAATGAGAAATTTAAGACAAGAACTAACAGACTTTTATAAAGAAAAACAGAATAGCTAAATGCAACAAGAAGAAAAAAAATAATAATAATAAAAGTACGACTAGAACAAAAGAAACAACACAAAGCATGTATTAAAATATCAAGTGTAAGAAAAGCAAAGGAAGAACTAAAAACAAACAGGAAACAAGCAAACAAGCTGTATACAAATAAAAAGGACTGACTCTTTTTTGTCTCTTTTTAAACTTAAATGCAACAGCAAAATAAACTGGCCACTTAGAGACTCTGTGTAGTAGATGTAGTAATTGGTTAGAGGAAAAGCATTTTTCAGTTGAAAAAATTAAATCTTTTAAATTTAAGAAAATGATTTTTATAAATAGTTAACATCGGATAATAAAACACGTTAAATGCTTTCTATTTTTTTTCCATATTAATAACTTAATAATATTTCGAGCTATTCGTCGAATTTGTGTCTCATTGATGGCTGTAAATCTTGATGGTTTTTCCACTTTGTATTATTAAATAGACTAATGTTCATACATAGAATAAATGCATGCTTTAGCATCTTTTATGCGTCTTAAAGTTTTCAGTCAAGTGCCTGAATGTTCAAACGAATGAACAGTTTATGAGAAGTTAAAGAGAAATAAGAGAAAACCTTATCTAACACTGTATAGCACAAAAAAAGTTGCATAGTTCTAACGACTTATTCTGGCACGAAGGACGAAAATACTGTTTATACTCTCTTCATACTAAATGGAGTATCCGTAATGCATGTTGCTGATTTTACACATTAAGAAACTATGAATTTTTCCAAAAACGATATTAAATATAAAAGGGTTTAAGAATATTCCCATTTGGTTCTCTTCTCATACATCAAATTTTTGAAAAATATTAGAAATTATAATTTTTTTTAATTGCTGTTGTCCACGCCTAGATTTTAAGAATTAAACTGAGTAATGAAAGGTACTAAAAAGCGTAACGCTCAATACACAAAGCGTTACGCTTCTTAGTACCTTTCATTACCCAGTTTAATTCTTAAAATCTAGGCGCTTGGGAGTGCGCCAGGCCAAGCTCCGGCCATACAGTGTGTATATTTACACGAAACCATTCGAGCTGTTTTTTCCCCTGGGGCGACTACTATGCCTCTTCTCTTTACGGGGCACTTCTAGTATAGCTAGAAAGCTGAAATTTGATACACAGGTAGGTCTTGATGGGAAAGTACTAAGAAAACTGTGAAAACGGAAATTTTTCATCTAGGGCGGGGTAGAGAGGGCTAGTGTGCCCCTTATCTGTATGGAGCACTTATTGCACCAAATAAAAGCTTAAACAAATTAACTGAGATCTGCACAAAAACATAAATGTGAAAATAAGGCCGAGTTCTTATCCAAAAACTTCGGCCGTTAAAAGTACTGAGATCAAAATAAGGAACAAGTTTTTGATAGGTACAATACCATCTTATTTCTAGGCAACCTGTTGTCTTGGCAATATTTTTCTGCTTTTCTAATATGGGGAAAATGTTGCCAAGCTTACAGGTTGCCTAGAAATGAGATGGTATTGTACCGATCAAGAACTTGGTCCTTATTTTGATCTCAGTATTTTTTTCGGCGGAAATTTTTGGATAGGAATTTGGCATTGTTTTCATATTTATGTTTTTGTGGAGATTGCGTTAACAACATACACTAAAATAGCAGAGCAGGTTTGTACTTCTAACGGACCTTTTCACAATGTACGATTAAAAGTTAACATGACCTTTAGCGGCAAGATTTGTATGCCGAAGTTGCCGTTAAAGTCTACGTTAACTACTAATCATACATTGTAAAAAGGACCATAATTATTTCAAAGTATTGTGAACTTTGGTTAATAGTATTATATTTCAAAACGTTTATTAATCATGGTTTGTATCCACAAAAATGTGTTGAGTGTTACCCATTTTTTTATTTAATAAAAATTTTTTAATGAATAACTTAGAAGTTAATGTTAGAATTGTATTAAATTCACAATATGGTGTGTTCGAAAAAAAACGTTGAATTCGTATAAAAATGTATTGAGCGTTACGCAACAATTTTTTTTAAATTTAATTTATCTATAAATTTTACGACTTAAAAAAAAAGGTGGTTGCTGATGAAGTATATAAAGAACATTATCTGTTTACAAATTTCCGATTTCCTTTGAACAAATTTTGGTTCTACCGCACAGTGGGTTGTTATATTTTCGAAGAATGTATTAGGTAGGTCGTATTTCGATACGAATAATTATTTGAAATTGACATAACTTTTAATATTGTCAGTCGATTTTATTAAAATTAGTCTTATTTGAAAAAACAGTTCGCATACTTTTCGCTCATGTATAAATGTTTGTAAAGAATTATTTTAAAAGATAAAATTTTGTTCCATGTTTTCCATTTTTTCAAGTCAAAATTGAAAAAGTGGCCATAACTTTTAATTTCGTCCTGCGATTATTATAATTCTTTTTTAGAAGGTATATGTATAGTGCTTTCAAACCCTATACTCATTTTTATGGCATATTTGTTTCTCGCGAAAATCATTTTCAGAACAACCGCGAAAGCAAATCTAACGCTCAGTACACAAAAATGTTAAAAAATCTGAAAATATAATTCTGTTTCAGGATCCATTGATTGACGCGAATACAAATCCCACCTTCTCATATTTCATTTAGTTACATTGGTAAACAAAACAAACACACAAAATGTACGTTTAGAATGAGAATCATCCATATATATTTTTGGTACCCTTTACCAGAATCTGGTGTTAGAACCATGTTATTTTGTTGTACAGTGTAATAACATGAAAAGGGAAAAAAGTACTCATCTTACGAAAAGGCAACATGAAACATCAGCCACAACTTTTACATGAAAGTTAGCAAAAGAAAAAGTGAAATTAGAAAGAAAAATAGCTGCAGAAAAATATGAACAACAGCAACGAAAAGGATAACAAAAAAATGATTGCAAAAGCAAGAGCAACAATAATAACAACAAGAATGCATGTAAGCCACTAAAAACAACAGCAAGTCAGTATCTGGTGATTTATGCCATACAAAACCATTCAGTTGTACCAGGTTTTATCCACAAAACACATACACACAACATCAGTTCACACATATACAAACGAAGGAATTCACAAATGCATGCAGAGTTTATTTTTAAGGAATAAAAAGTTTTAAAGAGTTAAATATTTAAGGGGACTAAATGTCCGATTAATATCAGACTAGTCTGTATATTATCCAAAGTCAATTTAATGTCCTTTAAGACATTTAACAGAATAGTCTGCACATTTTCTAATCAACGTCTTACGACTTTTAGCACTCACTTCTTCACATTTTCTGATTTTAGTTTTCTTAATAATTCTCCTTTATCTCTTGAGAGTATGTGCACAAATATTTCAGTTTTTAAACTTATAAAATATTGTTAATTATTTTCTGATGTGCTGTCATAAACATCAGAGCAATGCATGGACAATTTTAAACGACGCTTCTGTTAAATTTTTAGTATTAGCTCCGATTTTCCTTCGACATTAATACGACAGGATGTAAAAAGTATCAGAGAAATCGGAAAATTTTAAAGAAAAAATTTTCAAACAAAAGTTTGTCTAAAACAAAATTTCATTTTCAGTAAATGTTCTTTACTGAATCAGTGAATTTGTTGTTTGACTTTTATTTAGGACGCAAACACTAAAAAAAACAACAGCAAAAACCAGTTTTCTGTGTCTGAAAAAAATAATCCCCATGACGACACAAACATAAATAACAACAACAACAATGATAGCAAAAGCAATGCGATGTCGGAATTCATACAATTAGTATCAGACGTAAATTGTAACAAGTTTTTTTACTGAAGATTTCTGAGTGATTCCATTCGAATATTGTTTAAAACCTAAAAATATAAAAAAAGTTTTTACTGACTCAGAAGAGAAAAAGTTTGTTTGATAAATCGTGGGTGCGCGGGCAAAATGGGATATGTCAGAAGCATAAAGTTATGCGAAATCAAAAAGTAAAGTTTGATTTCACTCCAAAAATCTTCTATCATTCCTATTTTAATGATCGATTACATTAAAAATTTCTCTGGTATCGTGCTAAGCCATTTATAAGCCATTTACAGTGGTCCAAACAACCCTCAACTATCCAAAGGTGAAAACAAACATTTTTGAGAAAAACTTGACTTATCCCCTTTCTCCCGCGCTCCCACGATATTCCAAAAAATGTAGTAAATATTTTTGTTTGATTCAGTAAACTATTTTATTTAGAATCTGGAAGTATTTTTGGACAAATTATTTTATAAATTCACACAAAAATATTGTTTGATATATTACAAAAAAATCCAGTAAATATTTTTGTTTGATTCAGTTAATTATTTTGGGTAGAATTTGTAAATATTTTTAGACAAATTGTTTTATAGACTTGGACAATTTGTTGACTGAAAAAAAACTCCGCTTTTTCTCAATGAAATTATTGAGATATTTTTGTCTGTATTTACAAATTTGTTTGTAGGTCCTTTTCTAGACAAAATATTTACTAATTCATTGAATTTCTTTACTGAAAATGAAATTTATTTTTTTCTGTATTTTCTGATTGACTTCGGATACGAATTCGGCATCTTGAGCAGACTTTCTAACCGGCTTCGGACCGATGTCGGGAAAAAATGTTTGCTGGGTATAACCAAGATTGAAATTGGATAGAAAAATCTGTTGAAGTGTAAATCAGATAAGGTTATTACTATTTTACCTGAAAATTTTAAGAAATTCTTATTGTTTCTTGCGAATTTGCTTTACGTATTAAAATATATTTTTTAAGGCGATTAGCTTGTTATTTTTATATTGTAGCTCATCTGACTACTGCACTAAAGAAATAAAGAAATTCATATATTGCGGATCGCTATTTTCAATGTTTCATAAAACTCATCTATCTTTAGTCAAATAGATACCTGATAGTAAACATTATTAAGCCATCAATGGGTTTATAGAATCATCCGGAAGTCTATTTCTTAGTAAAACCTCCAATAGTTTTTTAAATTTCTTTATTTTTTACCGGTTGCTCAGAAATAGCTAAATTATTTTTTACTTGAGCTCAGTGTTGGCATATTATTTGATTTAGCTTCATAATACTTTTTGTATCAAAATTTCTCATTTCACATTTATCTGATGCATCATTTTTATCATCACTATGATGCTTAGTGGCTTAAAAACTTTTTATTTTGGAAATAATTCGGCAACTCGTGAAACGTTCAAGATTTTTTAATAAAATTTCACACAGACATAGTTATGATGTTTTGCATTCAGGCGCGAGAGCATGGCTTTTTAATGCAAAGGTGAGCTCATGGGTGGGTCAGTCTCCATAGTTGGCTACCTCGGACGCTAACTTTTTAAAAAATATGGTCTAAATCTTAAAATTGTTTATATCTAGATAGTCCTTGAGAATACCTACAAAAACATTCTTACATGTGTTTAATTTCTCTCTTAGTTTCAAAGATATTTGCGTTCAAAAAATATTTTTATAAAAGTGTAAAGGAATCCAATTGTTTTCGCTACGCTGCTCCTCTCTCTGTCTGTCTGTCTGTTCGTCTGTCTGTTCGTCTGTCTGTCCATCTGTCTGTCACAGGCTGTTTTCTCGGAAACCGTAAAAGCTACGAACCTGAAATTTTCACAAAATATGTAAAATTTTGGCCGCTACAACAAATATATGACAGTAAAGCGAGCAACGAAACATGTTGAAATACTAATGTAATATACAGACACTTATATATAGACAAATATAGACAGACTTATATATAGACAAAAAATCGCTAAAATGCAAAAAGTCACCAAAACTTAAAAGATCGTTAAAAAAACTAAAAAACGTCAGAAACCGAAAAAAGTCGTCAAAACGAAAAAAAGCACTAAAACCTAAAAAATTGCTTAAACTAAAAATATCGTAAAAAAATTAAAAAAATCGCCCAAAATGGAAGTAACCACCAAAATGAAAAAAAAGTGCCAAAACGAACACCGAAAAAATCGCAAAAACGGATAGTGTCAAAACAAAAAAAAAATCGCTAAAATTAAAAAAATCACCAAAATCCGAAAAAATCCCTGAACCGAAAAATGCGCTAAAACTGAAAAAATCGCCAAAACTAAAATAAACCGCTAAAGCAAAAAATATCGTTAAAAAACTTTAAAAAACCAAAAAATCGCAAATACTAAAAAATCGGCAAAAAAACAAAAAAAAAAATTGCTGAAAACGAAAAATCGCAAAAAGTCAAATAAAAATCACCAAAATGAAAAAAGGGCCAAAATCAAAAAAATCACAAAAAATATATATTTTTTTAAATAAAAAAACTAAAATTACACAAAAGACCAAAATGAAAAAAATTGCCAAAATGAAAAAAGGGCAAAAACGAAAAGGGATATATGCATGTGTATTCGTACGGAACCCTTCGTGTGCGAGCCAAAGCCGCACTTTGCTGAATTTATTTACTTTTTAATGTTGACATTGAAGTTTATAATCAAATGCAGAAAATTCCATGCCGATATTGTTTTAGTTTAAAAGTTATATGCATATGAACATGGAACATGTAAAAGTCTCCAATTCTAAAAATAGGCGCCAATATTTTTTTTATTATTTTTTCCATGTATCAGAATAAAATGCAACCCTAATGTACATATTGTCATATAAAATGTAAAAGGTCCTATCAACATTTTTAAAAAACTTTCAGGAGAGATAAAAAACTTAATAAACAGCAAATTGTTGCGATTATAAAAACGATATTTTCTAGATAACATCATTAATAAAGTCTGCGGAAAAATGCGGAAAAAACTATTTTTATAATAACAATAGTTTGCTTCTTCTTAAGTCTTTAATATCTCCTGGACAATTTTTAGAAATGTAGATGGACCCTTCTGCATTTTATATGACGATATGACCATTACAGTGAAGAAGGCTGAAAAAAGAAAACATTTTCAGTAGAATCATATTCCTTACATTATTATCTGTGCCTGCTGCAACAAGAGTAGTCCACACTAACATTAAAATCAGCAACACCATCAACAATAGTCGTCAGTTATAGAGATATAAAACCACACAACTACATGAGTTCGTTGGTGGCAGGAGTTCTTCTCTTCTTTGTATGCATTTTGAAATAAACGAGTATGACCAAAATCTACAACATTGTCTACGTGCAGGAGCGTGTAAGCATGTATGTTATTTTAATAGCTATTTGCAACTGAACTATTAAAAAGTATGTCTGTATGTCTGCATTTTAGTTCTATTTTTTTCTTATTTATTATTGTTTGAGTGGTTTATTTTTGTGCCACTTTTATTATGAAACAACAAGAATGAATGGAATATAGAGTGCCTGCCACACAGCTACTTGTAGTGGCAACTAACATTGTCATTATTCTCGCCATCACTACAATTTTTTCTGCAGTTGTTACGTTGTATTCCTGTTTCAAAAGTGGTTGTTAAACAAAAAAAATATTTTTTTAACAAAAATAAAAAGAAAAGTGTATGAGAACAAAAACAACACTAACAACATTATTATTTGCCACTAACAGTGGCAACAATATTAACAGCTTGATGCATACAATGTTGTCTCAAAAAAACTTTGCTGTTCAAATTGCAAAATAAAAACGTCAACAACATTTGACGACACATATTAACCGGCAAGAGACAGCGATGACACAGACCACACAAGCAATAAAATAAACAAAATATGTTTTTGTCCTTGTTGCTGCTGCTGCTGCTGTTGCTGGAAATAGAAATTCAACTTTACAAAGAGATAAACTTAAACTCCCTCAAACATTTTAATGACTTTTTATTAGAGACATTTTTGCAGAGATTTGTAGCATATGTTTAATAATAACATGTGAAAATGCGCTGTTTTAAGCGATTGTTTAGTTAGTTATTCGTATTTAAAAAGAAGAATTTTATGGAAAGAAAAAAAAAGTTAAAACTTCTAAAAATATTTGTTATAAAAAAAAGAAAACCTTGGCCAAAAGGGTTCTTTTTTATAAAAAATATTTTTTTTAAGCTGCTAAAAATACTTCTAATGATAATTAGAAAAAAACGAAAAACATATACATATATAGATATACTTTGTATCGATGGGACTGCCCATTTTTTTAATCGTAATATTACATTGTCACATTACTTAATGTGTGTGCCAAGTTTTTTAAGAATCGCTTAAGTAGAAGTACACTGAAGTAATTTTCTTCATAAGTTGTGTGAATTTTGACATTAATCCAATGAAAATGTTGATTAAAACTCAACCAACGTCACGCTTGTTGAATTAATGAAACAAATTTCGTTAAAATTATTTAAATGAAAATTTCACCAAAGCTGTAAAATAATTTCATTGATACAATGTACTGATTTCGTTAAGTTATTAAAAATATTTCATTTTTTTACGAAATTATTTCATTATTATTATTATTATTATTATTATTTCTTAAGAGAAGTAACACAATCAGGCAATTAATGCCTACCAGTTAATTAATTACCTTCTTTGGGAAATCGATAGTGTAGAGAGAGCAGGTGGTGAAGTGGGAGAGAGATAGAAAGCTTAATTCATTTACAACCCTGCTATTGCGCGTTTTATGTAGAGCAGTGTTGCAAACCCCTCTGGTGTCAAGTAGAGGTATCGAGTTGTTTAAGCTTTGTAGCCATTTTTAGTTCTTTTACTTCGCCGACGGTTTTGCTACAATACCGACGAAAATATTCTATTATTTTAATGAAAGTATTTTATTATTATTAAAAAAATAAGCTAATTAACTTAAACTGTTTTATTAACTATTTTAATTTATGGACAATGCCATGCTACAAATACATACAATAGGCACTAGTGCACAGCAGAAAAATTTCGTATGGGACTCCCTTCTTGCTTCGTAACGCTTTTTGAAATATATTCAGTATAACTTCTACTCTCCGTAACCAGTTTTCTCATCTCGCCTCTTCCGCGATATCATTATTTTTTCTGATGAAACAGAACTAAGTCTGCAGCTGCAGACAATAACGCTGCCAAATAAACAAGCCCAAAACTAAATCGACGGCAGTAGTTTCAAAATTCTCTCATATTACTGTTTATTTTCTTTTGTTCTTATATTTCGTATGAAAAATGTATGAAAATTATTAAAACACGGCAACATTGTTGAGAGAATGATTGGCTGAAACTGAGAGCACGAGAAAAAACGTTCTCATAACTGCTTTTTACGGCGTATGATTACTGTCAGTTTGTATGGAAAAACTCGTCTAGCCCTAGTTCTGTTTCATCATTTTAGTATGTGTTTTTTTTTTGCGAATTTCCGTAATCTGCGCGACGAATTTGATTCTTCTGGAGTTTTGGACCCCCTTTACAATAAAATTTTGTAACTTTTACGATAGGAGATGTTTCCATAAAGTAAATTTGAAATTATCAAAAACATTAACCGGAATCTTTAGCACTAAACAAAATAATAAAAAAAATGAGCAAAAGGAAATGCAAATAAAAAAGTGCCATGCAACATATTTTATAAAAAAATTCATCATAGAAATAAATTTTGTTTTGCTTGGCAACTAATGTTTTAGAACTCACCAAAAGTAAGAAAACTCATCAATTACTGCAATCATAATCTAGGCGTACGGTAGTGCGCCAGGCCAAGTACCGGCCACACAGTGTGTATTATTAATAATAATCATAAAATAATGAAACTTGAAACATAAGGTCTCCATACAGAGGTAAACTTATATATGAAGTTTGAAAGTTCTACCATAAAAGCTTCCCGAGCTAGGGTGCCCCTTATCTGTATGGGGCACTTATTGTACAAAATAAAAGCTTAGAAAAAAGAACTGAGATCCGCATGAAAACATAAATGTGAAAATAAGGCCAAGTTCCTATCGAAAAATGTCGGCCGTAAAAAGTACTGAGATAAAAATAAGGACCAAGTTCTTGATAGGTACAATACCATCTTATTTTTAGGCAACCTGCTAGCTTGGCAATATTTTTTTTGCCTTTTTAATATGGGAAAGAATTATGGGAAAATGTCGCCAAGCTTACAGATTGCCTAAAAATAAGATCGTATTGTACCTTGGTCGTTATTTTGATCTCAGTACTTTTTACGGCCGAAATTTTTGGATAGGAACTTGGCCTTATTTTCACATTTATGTTTTTGTGCAGATACTTTTTACACCATCCAATAGAGAAGAGGAAAATCAAAGAGCTGTTGTATGAATGTCAACAAAAAAAGACCAGCACAAAATGCAACACAACAACGACAACTACAGCTTCCTACAACTACTTGCATGCGATATGAAAAAAAATCCGAGTATGTATTCATGTAATTTGTCCAATAGCCATATATACTCGTATATATGTATATTATTGTATCCTTGAAACTTTTTGTTTTTATTTCGAATTTGTAGTAGAACATTGAGCAATAAGAGTTGGAATGGATTGAAAAGAATCACATGGTCAAATGGCGTACAATGAATTAAGCTCATAAAAATCCAGCCATTTGTAAAGCAGACTTATTTCGATTTATTCACTATATTTAGTCAGCCAAACGAGTAAATATACTGTGTAAGTATACACACACATCATATGGTCTCCAAATTGGAAAATAAAGGGTCCATTCATAGTTACTTTTGTTTTATTTTTAGTATTTTGTTGACAAATGAAGTTAGTTAATCAAGAAGCATTTTCTTTTTAAATAAAGTGGAAAGTGTAGGCAATGCTCAACATATCACGCTTTCACGAAATTATGCAGAATAATACTTTTAAATTACAAAATTGATGTTTTTTATAACACAAATAGCGGTCTGCAAAAAAAAATCATTTTGTCCTTAAATGAAAACAGTTTTTCTATAAGATTTTTTGTTATGGGCAAGACTAATGTTTCCACTAGGTACATCAGCATTTCTTAACCGATTTTAACAAATAATCTACCAAAAGATGATGAATAAAATTACCTTTAAGCCATCCGCATATAATTTTTTTATTTCGAACTGTTTCGGAGTTAATCAGAAAATAGCGGAGACAAATTTTGTTTTTCATGCAAAGTAAAATTTTTTCGTTTTGAAAAACTTATAAAAAAAATAAAGAGGGTAAAAATTTTACATTTTTATCATTTAATAGAAAGCTAAGAGTATTTGGAATAAAATAAGCCATAAATCATGAAAGTCGATGCACAAATGTCTATTTTTTTCACAATTAAGTGAATGAGCTCAATTGGAAAAATTGCGATTTTCATACAACACACTCACACGCACACACATATTGAAATTTTTCTGTTGTATGGAAACTGTCATTTTTATCACTTGAGTTCCTTCACTTAATTGTGAATAAAATCAGTATTTGTCCATCGATTTTCATGATTTCTGTCTTATTTTATTCCTAGTTATCCTAGCTCTGAGAGTAATGATTAAAATTAAAAATTTTTTACAGTTTTAATTTTTTTTTATGAATATTTGAAAACAAAAGTTAAATATTGCAATGAAAAGATTTTTCGCCGTTAATTTTAAAATAACTCGGAAACATCTGAAAATAAAAAAAATTTAATACATGACTTAAGGGCAAGTTTCTCCGCATCTTTTGGTATATTATTTATTCGAATTGGATAATCCGCTCCTGAGTTAGGCCGAAATATACTGATCTACCCAGTGGAAATATTAGCAGCTTCCGTAAAAAGTAGCTTTTAAAATATTTAATCGACAAAAAAAAATGTCTGAACTAGAGCTTTTCAGAGTTTATAACTTAGATGCGGTTGTACGAGTAAATTAAAGAAAATTGTGTAAAAAAACCATATAAAACGTGTACAAGAATATTGCAGTTTCCTGTACTTTGTCTCTACTACGTATTTCATGCACTTTGAACTCTTGCCAAAATACGTTTTTATTATTTGATAAAAAAAATCTGCAAAAAAATTACAGGACATTTTTAAATGTGCAGTTTTTGTTTTCATTTCACAGTTAAATTTGTTCTGTTTTTATTATAGTCTCTATTTGATGTTTTATCAACTTTAAAACAACAACACTTTTTTTATTCAATTCAATTTAAATCCTTATTTTGCAAAGAAAACAATTTATTGAAAACAGTTGGAGCCTCTACAATGTAGAGTCTACATTGAGTTAAACAAAAATAATAATAGAAACTCGGTGAGGATGGTGAGAAATTAAAAAAAGGAATATTAACTACAAATTTTTTTATTACTTGCTCTGCAGGAGTGTGTGTGTGTGCGTTTGTTTGTTTGTATGTAGGTGTGAATGGATCGGAAGTTGCTATACAAAAAAATAGATGATTTGTTGTTGTTGGCATAAAAAGTTACAATTTCATGGGATTTGTTTTTTGTTGATTACTGTGTCACGGCAATAAATTCAAATAAAATTAAATACAAAGTTCTGGGTGTTTATTAAAGCTTACAGCGCTCGATTTGAAAACAGGAGAGGTAGGAGAGAAGGCACTAGCGCTTGAAACTTTTGTATAAACGCAGATTGTATTAAAAAACTTTACATCCAGCATTAACGTAAACTCAAAATGTGTCATCCATTTCAAATTTATAGAACTCTGAACAAATGCGAAGTAAAACTCCCAACAACTTTTGTTATCAAACAGATGCGCGTTATGCTGCAAACAGTGTCACCAATTCTTTAAGTTGATATCCAAAGTTTTTCTGAGAAAATTTGTAAATTTTTGCTATTTATGAAGATAGTTTTTAAATCATTATGTCCTAAAATCTTATATTAAAAATATTTTTTTATATATACTTACAGATTACATATTCGACGAACGCAAATTTTAAAGGTAAGTCATGATTTTTTTTAAATGCAAACTAAACTATGCAACAAGGAAAATGCCGAGGAGTGCCACTAAACATTTTTTTTATGTGAAAAACATTCAAATTTTTAAATTCTATGGATAAATTAAAAAAATTTTTTTTCTAAAATTTGGCATTTTTGCCAGATTTTCTCATAACTTTGGAAGCGGTTGTCCAATTTTATTACAAAAACCACCAAAAAACTTGAAATAGAATAACTTTTAGGCCGTTTTAATATTAATTTTTATATACCCAACGGTTTCGGAATAATTCAGACCGCAATGATGAAAAATATATTTTTTTTAGGTAAAATTAGAAAATTTTTATTTTTTAAAAATTAAACAAAAAGTTGAAAATGTCAAAAACTTAACATTTTTATTAACTTATCAGAAAGCTACAAAAGAAATTTTATTTCATGAAAATCATTGCATAAATATTGATTTTATTCAGAATAAAGTGAAATTACCTGTTTTATGCAAAAAATTGAGTTTTGAAGAGGCTGATCCACGGATTTTATTACAACTTGGCGAAGATTCGTCCAGTTTTGTTTAAAAATTAATTTAAATTATTTGAATTTTAGCCGTCTTTAAGATATTTTAGCATTATTTTTCGGTGTTATTATGGACGAACTAATAAAAAAAAACTAAATTTAAAAATTTTTAAAATTTTTTATATATTAAAAATGGATAGAAATTGAGAAATTACAAAAAAAAACTATTTTTATTGCTATGCCATAAAGCTACGCATATCCCAAATGAATTATATGCTCAATTCACAACCTGTTGTAAGTGTTGTAGATCGTAAAAATGTTGTTGGTAATTTTCATATAAACATGTTTCTAAACAAATGTTTATTTGGAAATTACCAACAACATTTATACGATCTATGACACATACAACAGATTGTAAATTGGCCAATAGTATATTCCACGAAAATCGGTTGATAAATGACGAAAGTAAAGTTACCTGATGTGAATATATTCACTGTACAACAAAATCGTTGAATATATAAAAAATAATATTAGAAGTTTTAGAAAAAAAAATTATCCTGAGAATTTAAAATTTCGACTTTTTTGTAGTTAGGAGACTATAAAATTTGAAAAAAGTATAGTAGTATAAGGTCATGACAGAAGTTTTATTTTATTTGCAACAGTCTTGCACAGAATTTGTGACAATTGTTCTAACCACTTACATCCCACAGTGGTTCCAATTAGAAAAAAGAGTGTAATAAATGTGTATCTTTGAAACTTGTAATCTGATTACAAAACGATATATGCAAAAATCATAGAGGAGGACCTTAGCTTTGAGAATGTTGAAATTTGGACCACCCTGTTGAAACACACGGTGAGCTACAGGGTGTCAAAGTTGACTACCTCGGTCATGAACAAATCTTGTTCACGTCATAACTTTTACAAATAGTATCTGATTTTAATCAATTTAAACTTGTTGTAAAGTTTATGCATATATAAAGATATTTGTCTTTGAATTTTAAAAATTTTGATTTTTGGCCTCGACTTTGTTCCATTTTTCGTAAATATCTCCGGTAACAGTATGACCAAAAATTTCAAAAAAATTTTCCTATGATTATTAATACAATCATTGATAATATGCAGAAATAAATTTTTAGTTATTTCAATTCATGTAGTCGTGAAAAATAATCAAATCAAGATTTTGAAATGAGCGTGAAAAATGGCCCAAAATATAGCTTAATTATTCGACGTTTTTCTCAAAAAATGTACAAGACTAAAATATTTTCTCTTCAATATTTCAAAAGAACAGACTTCAAAAATGACTGCAGTTGAAATTTTAAATCGATTAAAGCATTCACGCTACATCCAGCATTGGACGAAAATAGTGAATTTTTCTACGAAATTTTAAATTCATCGCTTAAGAAAAAAAAACACCCAGCGGTTTTCAAATTTCTCTACAAATTATATTAGACATGCTCTAAGAGTGAGCATTGATTAAAGATAGATGATATTCAACTCTTGACTGCAAACCACCGACTTTGGTCGAGTGGTATACGCGGAAAAGAACTCTGACGAGATTAGCGGGAGCTATCGAAACATGTCAGTTCAACCCTCCATGCAGTCAAATATTTTTCTTTGTTTACATGCTTCACAATTATCTCTAAATAAAAATACCTAGAATATAATTGAAAGATTAATTTAAAACAGAACTCAAGCCAAGGTAATTAAATTTCTTTGGATATAAACCCATACAGTTCGACTATAACCGATAACTTAATTATATAAGATATGTTTAATATAATTGCTTTTAATTGTTACCCGCCCACTCAAAAATGTCGGCAGGAGAGCAGATCTTCTAAAAAGAGTCCAACTTTCAGCAGCATTTTATTTACCTGCATGAAAATAGTACTAAACTTCCTGTTTTATTTCTTTGCTATTTATGAAAAAACGCAGCAATTCTTTTTATGTTTAGAAAATTTTAACGATATATTGAATTTTACGAATTTTTATTAAAAAAAAAGAAAACTTGTGAAGAAAATGCGAATTTCCAATTTTTTTTTACGTATGAGTAATATAATAGATCTTTGTTATTTAAACTAATTGAATAATCCTTCCCACTGTGCCAGACTATACATTGATATTTGTTGTCACAAATGTAAGCGTCAAGCATTTTATTAGGCCATTTGTATGTACATATTTGCAATTCGACTATAACCGATAACTTAATTATATAAGATATGTTTAATATAATTGCTTTTAATTGTTACCCGCCCACTCAAAAATGTCGGCAGGAGAGCAGATCTTCTAAAAAGAGTCCAACTTTCAGCTGCATTTTATTTACCTGCATGAAAATAGTACTAAACTTCCTGTTTTATTTCTTTGCTATTTATGAAAAAACGCAGCAATTCTTTTTATGTTTAGAAAATTTTAACGATATATTGAATTTTACGAATTTTTATTAAAAAAAAAGAAAACTTGTGAAGAAAATGCGAATTTCCAATTTTTTTACGTATGAGTAATATAATAGATCTTTGTTATTTAAACTAATTGAATAATCCTTCCCACTGTGCCAGACTATACATTGATATTTGTTGTCACAAATGTAAGCGTCAAGCATTTTATTAGGCCATTTGTATGTACATATTTGCAATTGCAGCTAGATTTAAGTGATTGAGTTGGTTTCTAACCCAACATTATGAACACTGAATAGTCGCGTAAATTTGTCAAAATATTTTCGCTCAACTGGAAATCTACACAACTACAAATAGACGGATGGATAAAAACAACAGAGATAAAAAATTCCACTTGATATGATAAAATTGAAATTTTGTCAGCAAAAGCTGAAAAGGATTTTTGTATCACAGTTGGAGAGGGAAAATAAAATAAAACTCTAAGTTTACAAAGTAAATTAAATGGATTTTCTTTTTTGTTCCTCTACAACTAGAATAATTTATTCATAAATTAAATGAAAATAAGTTTGTAGTTTAAGAGTTTAATGAACTTCTTTGTGCTTTTGTTTCAGAATTTATTGTTTCTCTTTTATTAAATACTATTCCCACCAATCTTTGCAAATGTATAATTGTTTAACTAAAACTATAACAAATATTAATTCTTACGGAAATTAAAAATTTTCTTAAATAAACTTAAGTTCTTTTGTACTCTCTAAATAATTAAAATCTTTACTCCAAAATAAAAATAGCAAAAATTAAACAGAAAAACATATTTACGGTCATTAAATTTTTATTTTAAGATTAAATAAATTGCTCTTTGTTTGAAACTCTGTACAATTATTTCAATTCCTTTAAGACCATTATGACCATAACGAGAAACAAAG
This sequence comes from Panzeria rudis, assembly GCA_956483635.1. NCBI lineage: Eukaryota > Metazoa > Arthropoda > Insecta > Diptera > Tachinidae > Panzeria > Panzeria rudis. Next base: position 190,142,193 of record OY101448.1, read on the forward strand.
AAGAAAAGTACAAAAGTTAAAAACATGCAATTTCTTTAGGATGAATTTTTCTTTATTTGCATGATTTTTTATTTTTTTTGTTAGACGACAATAAAGTCAGCCATCATCTCATAGCCGCAAAAAATGCTGGAAAAAGAAAAAATTTCATATATCTTATTATGAAAAATGTGCACTACATTTAGGGCATTTTCTCTTTTGCAAAAAAAAAAAAACAAAAAACAAAAATAGTCGAAAACTTCCAAAAGTTTTTCTCTTGATTTAAGCATTTATGTGCCTTAAGGCAAAATTACTTTTATGTAGTTCATTTGTAAAAGGGGCGAAAATGTGGAATATTAAAAAAACAGCAACCAAATATTTATAAAATCTACTGAAACAATTTATGAAAAGATTGAAATGTGGAAATGCACAACAATTTTTATAAAGCAGAACAATATTAAGCGGAGATTGCGGAAAAAGGTCAATCTTAAACGCATGCAATGAAAAATATCTTAACCTTTTATAGCCTTATGCTATAAATATACAAAAAATCTTAAAGTTTTTATATATAACCTCTAAACTAAGTGCAATTGCCATTATCGTATTAGTACAGTAGCAATTTTGCTCAACAAATCATGGATTTTTTACACACCTTGTGCAAAAGCTTTTTACAGGCCAATAAATCAAAAAATTTTTGATTTTCGACCACTGCCAAATGTAGGAGGAGACATGATCAAAATGTAAAAAAACTTCCGTTCAACACATCCTTAAAGGATGGCCTTCCACCATGTAAAAACATAAAATTAACATTTCTAACAAAATATATTACAATTTTAAAAATTCTAGATTTTTTAGTTAAATTTTAAAATTTTGAGTTTTTACGACTCAACGGATTAAGTTATTTCAAAGTTTTTTTTATCCGCAATTTTTATTTCAAAGTGAAATATATCTAAAACTGTAAAATATACAAAAGCAATTGCAAGCACATTTTTTCTTTGTTTTGTTTAGCAAAATCTAATGCGCTTCAAATTCGGTCAGTATTTAAGAAACTTACAAGTCGCACAAAATTTTTACACCCGAGGTAGCCAACTTGAACCCCTGTAGCTCCGCACCTGGTGCAGCAATAGGCTTCATAAGACATGGTGCTAAAAACGTAACTCCTTCTCTACAAACATTAAAACTTTCAGACAAATCCATACAAATGAATTATATTATATTATTAGTTTAGAACTTCCATACTTATTACCACTTTCTTTTTAATTTACACCACTGTGCTACATATGATATATGGCTCCTTGAAAAATGGCCCCAGTGCAAAATGGCCCCAAACTTAAAAATGAAAAATGGCCGCAAACTGAAAAATGAAAAATGGTCCCAAACCAAAAATGAAAAATGGCCCCAAAATTTTTGTATTCAAAACAACAGCAACATTTTTCGAGGCCATTTTTCCTATTTTGGGGCCATTTTTCATTTATTTATTTGGGGCCATTTTTTCTGTTTTGCGGCAATTTTTAATTTTTTTTAGCTTAGAGCCATTTTAAATGATATTTATTTGCTGGAGTTTAAGCAATTGTCTATATGCAGCATTTCGTTGGTGCTTTACCAACTCATCAGTAGACTTTAAACACAATTTTGAACAGTTAAAAACCCTTTATTTTATGTACAAACTTTTAAAAACCATTTGAGAATTCACAAATATATAAATGATTTTCAAATGGCTTAAAGGTTTTTTCCTCTAGGTATATCGAAAAGCAGCTTCGCTGAATAAAGATTTTTTCATATACGGCCTTCGGCCGCGTTTAAAGGGTTTTTCCTCTAGGTATGTAGCAAAGCGGCTTCGCTGGATAAAGATTGTTGCATAGCCGGTCTTTGGCCGGCCTTAAGGATTTTTTCCTCTAGGTATATCAAAAAATGGCTTCGTTGAGTAAAAATCTTTGCAAAAGGTGGCCTTTGGCCAGGCTTAAGGGTTTTTTCCTCTAGGTATATCGAAAAGCAGCTTCGCTGAATAAAGACCTGTGCATAGCAGGCCTTTGGTCGGCCTTAAGAATTTTTCCTTTAAGTATATCGAAAAGCGGCTTTGTTGAGTAAGGATTTTTGCATAGCCACTTTTTAATATACCGAGAGAGAAAAACTCTTAAGCCCATCTGAAGACCGGCCATGTAAAAATTATTACTCAGCGAAGCCGCCTTTCGATGTACCCAGAGGAAAAAATCGTTAAGCCCGGCCGAAGGGCGGCTATACAATAATCATTATTCAGCGAAGTCGTTCTTCGAACGGATAAAATCCTTCGTCAAGACTGCCTGAAGGCAGATTATAATGGCAATTGCGAAAAAAATATGGCTTTATTTCCTATATGTCCACTTTTTGCGTATGGCGTTATTGAAAATAACAACATACGATTTTTGGGGCCATTTTTCCTATTTTGGGGCCATTTTTCAGTTTACATATTCTAATATGGGGAGATTTTTCCTTTATTTTGGGGCAACTTTTTATTTTTAAGTTTGGGGACATATTTTATTTTATGAAAAATTAAAAATGGCCCCAAATATAAAAATGAAAAATGGTTGTTTTCAATACAATAGTTTGGAGCTATTTTTCATTTTTGGTTTGGGGCCATTTTTCATTGCGGCCATTTTTCATGGAGCCATGATATATTGAGGAAAAAATAGTTTTGTAACAGTGATTGCAATAGAAAAAAATGTCGGAAACTCAGTACAAAAGCTTAAAATGTCTAGAGAAAAACATTATTGCATTGCGATTCAATGCCGAAAACGTAATTAATTATTTATACTGAAAAATATTTTTGAATTATGATTAAAGAAGACAGGACAAGGAAAATCTGCGCAGCTAATTACAACTCGAATCAGATATTGAACATATCGAAAAACTTAATATATTAGATAAAATGTATCGCTTGCTATATTTTTAGTAATATGGAAGTACATACATAGTTTGAAAAAAAACTAAAAATGTACTTTTCAAATCAATTAATTGAATTGTCAGAGGAACATATTGTGTGTGTGCAAAGTTTTAAGTAGCATTAGCTGAAATCAGATGCAATATTATTCTAATTGTTCTGTTGGCTGAGTGGTTAGTGCGTTTGGCTACAAACCCTGAGGTCTTGAGTTCAAGACTAGTTTCAGGCAAGCCAACAACATTATGCATTTTTCTTATGTGCATTGGTGTGTTATTGTGTTGGTTGTTGTTATTGGACTGTTAAAGTGATGAAGGCATAGCACTGACCACTTTGACAGTACCGGCAGCGATTAATACTGACATATCCTAACACACTTCACAGCACCCTCATTCGTCGGTATTGTAGCAGATCCGTCGGCGAAGTAAAAGAACTAATAAAATGGCTATACAGCTTAGACAACTCAATGCCTCTACTTGAAACCAGAGGAGCTTGCAACACTGCTCTACAAAAACACGCAATAGCCGGGTTGTAAATGAATTAAACTTTCTATCTCTCTCCGACTTCACCATCTCTTCTCCCTACACTATCCCTTTCCCAAAGAAGGTAACACATTAATTAATTAACTGGTAGACATTAATTGCCTGATTGTGTTATTTCTCTTTAAAAAAAATTTAGGACTCCACACGATAGCCCAAATAGTTTTTAATAACTCTTTTTCTTTCTCTTTATTGCAAATTTTATTAATATTATAGAACTCTTTGAAAAATAGCCATTTATTAAATACACTGCTTCCTTGTTGTGTGATTCCTTGTGAAAGTTTTAATTTATTTATACAGGCAGCTATAAATCTTTAAAATAATAATTCAGGTTAAAAGCATACAGGAAAATGTGTACCCGTAAGTATCGTATAATCCAGGCTGATTAGCAATATGAATTTTAAAATATTTTCATGGTAATAAAAACTAAACGAATTTAATAAAAGCATATGAATTTATGCATGCGAATAAGTTTTAAATTACTTATTCATGTTGTTGTTGTTGTTTTTTTAACAATTCATGTTTTAGTTATAAAATATTTTCATATTTTACAAATATAGTTTTGCAGGAGCATTAGGGAGGAGCTAATTTCGCAAGTTTGAAATAAAATTAATTCTAATGTTCAAATGTGTTCTGTTGTAATTGTTACGTTTAAATTGAATTCTGCTTTGTTATTAAACACAGCAAGCAACGAAGACTTGGCCTGTCTGTCTGTCTGCAAAAACACCCAGAGTCTTTTGTGCGAAACGAGTCTCAGCCTAATGAGGCACCAAAATTGTTATACTTTTGGTGAATTGAAAATGTTTGATTTTGAATTTCTGATTACACTGTACAATAAAATTAAAAGAAATATACGGCGTTATGAAAGTTTACATTTTAACACTCTAATTATTTCCCGTATGGTGCTTTTTGTCCCTTTCTTGACAAACGCTCCCCTTAAACAGAGTTATAACGGCCTGAAATATCATGAAAAAATATTTGTCATAAAATTCTACTACAAATCTACCATAGTTCAAAATTCAACTTGAACTCCAGAAAAAAAGTCAAAACTTAAAATGTTTTTAGGGGAAATTTTTTGGAGATTGAATAATTGTTTGGACTTTCTCTGAAGTATACCTTCACTAGATATTGTCCAGAACTGACTTCTAAACAAAAATTTCAATAGAAAACTAAACCTTTTAAAATTTATCTTGAATTGTCGCCAAAACTTCTTAAATGTTGTGTGCATTAATATACTCTCAGTCTGACTTTCTGTCAGGAAGTCATATTGTTTGTGCTGCTTATTAAAAAAAATATCCATTTGTTTCAGTTAACTAAGTGTAAACAAAGCCATAAACAATAAAAAATAACAAGGAAAAAATATTTAATGTAGGAAACAACATCCCATTGAAAAACAAAACTCTAATTGGATGGAGGCTTTTGGTAGTAAAAAACCAGGTAATTTACAAAGAGTTGAAACAAGTATAAATATAAACTCTTGTTAGTCTACACATACTCATGTATGTCCTGTATAAATGCATATACTATCCAGTTGGCCAAACTGCCTTGCACGACATTGCCTTGCACGACAATTCTTGTACGAATTGTCCTCTGTTGATTAGGTTTTCTAATCGACAATCTCAGCAACAAACTCTTGCATGTTGTCTTCTATTTTTAAACACTTTTGACGACAATCTGAGCGACAATGACTTTCGTTTTGTCCTCAATCGAACTTTGTTGAGGACAATATAAGCGACAATGTCTTACAGTTTGTCTTCAGTAACATTGTGGAGAACAATATGGGCGGCAATATCTTGATTGTTGTCCTCAATCCAACTTTGTTGCTGAGCGATAATGTCTTACATTTTCTCTTTAATCAAGTAAATGAATATGTAAGCCTCTTGTTGTCGATGTTTAAGGTGGTGCAGCAGCCCATTCAAGCCCATTCTAGTTATGGACATTGTTGCTATGTAATCGTTGGCGACAAGATAAGCGATATTGTAGCCTACATAGTCATTGACGCCATAATAGGCGACATTGTCGTTTTTTTAATCATTGGCAATAAGACAGGCGACATTTTCACTTATATAATCATTGACGACAATCTGAGCGACATTGTCGCTCATTGAATCGTACACGATTTTCGCGACACTTGTTCGAAAACTTCGTTAATAATTTTTTTGTTCTGGCTGTCCGACATTTGTCGTCGAGGTTTTAACATTATCATTCACTCGTCATTGATGATGTCTTAAAAACGTGGCTAACTGGGATATTACAAACAAAAACAATAACAACGGCACTAGGAATAACAATAACAAGGTTTATATGAAAACAAACTTCATTCTGGAAACTCATGAGAGTGTATAATTTCTCTTACTGTTTTTCCTAAAAGAAAAACTATACACACAATTAATTAACCATGGCAACAATAACAAAGCTATACTAAAAAGTAAAAGGGCTGTTCAAAAACCTTACAATACTGCTGTACCTCTTAAAAAAAGTACCTTCTAAGAAAGTACCTCTTATAAAAGTAGCGTTTAAGAAAGTAGCTTTTAAAAAGTACTTTTTAAAACAAGTACCTCAGTAAAAAAAGTACCTTTGTAAAAAAGTACCTTAAAAAAAGTTCCTTTAAAAAAAGTATCTTAAAAAAAGTTCCTTTAAAAAAAGTACTTTAAACAAAGTTCCTTTAAAAAAAGTACCTTTTAAAAAAGAATGTACCTTTAAAAAAAGTACATTAAAAAACGTATCCTTTAAAAAAAAGTACCTGTTAAAAAAGTACCTTTTGATAAAATTTCCTTTTAAAAAATGTACTTTTAATACAAGTAACTTTCAAAAAAAGTACATATAAAAAAGTATTTAAAAAAATTTTTTTAAATAAGTACCTTCTGCGGAGAGTATCTTTTGAAAAATGTAGCTTTTAAAAAGGCCATTTAAAAAAGCACTTAAAAAAAAAGATTTTAAAAAATTAACTTTAAAAAATGCCTTTTAAAAAAGACATAAATAGGAATTTTTAAATAGAAATACTTAAAAAAAATATCTTTTAAAAAAGAGCTATTCACCTTTTAAAACCTTTTAAAACAATTATCCTTTAAAAAAATTACCTTTAAAAAGTATCTTTTGAAAAAGGGTTTATTTTTTATTTATTAAAAGTAAGAAAAGTACTTAGTATCTTTAGAATTTCTTTTGAAAGCAATACATTTAAAAAAGGACTTTTTAAAAAAGTACAGTTTAAAAGAGTACCTTTTAGAAAGAAGGTCCTTTAAAAAAGCCTTGTAAAAAGTATCTGTTTAATAAATTACCTTTTAAAAAAATACTTTGAAAACAGTGCCTTTAAAAAAAGCATATTTTAAAAGAGACTCAAAAAGTACCTTTTGAAAATTACATTTTTAATACGCTTTTTTTAATGAGCTATGCAAATGCCTTTAAAAAGAATTCGTGCAAACAAGTACCTTTTAAAGTAGTTTAGGACACACATGCATATATTTCTACTCCTTCGTAAATGCACTCCTATTGCTACGACAAATCCCATTTCACGTCTGCATAAGCTGTAACAGGAAATGGCGACTAAACACATACATACGTACACTTCTGGCTTAGCACGCACTTTATAACAGGAAACAATTCTAAGTAGAGTGAAGCTTAAAATTATAATACACTATAATTATAATACACTAAAATTATAATACACTACTAAAAGTACCAGCTTTTGCTCATATTAGCCCCCAGAAAGTACACTGCATGTTAATGTAGGCTATAAATTGTATGTATACCAAATTTATCCAAAAGAGAAATAAAATATTTTCCCATTTTTACTTCCTAAAAAGTGCCCTATATATTAATCTGGACCATATCATATCCGTCTATGTCCCAAATTTCATAAAAATCCACTATAGTGGAACAAACATCAAAATATCCAAACTTACAAACATTCCAGCTCACAAGCATACAAATTTTCTCTTTTATAATATTAGAAGGATTTATTTAATAGAAAAATGGTCGCCACAAAACCCAGACATGCATTTTTAAAATATTTAACTTAAAAATTTTGTTTCTAAAAATGTTTACATATATTTGCTTGCTGGGTTACATACACTCACACATACAGTTTATCGTGTTTTAAAGCACTGAAATCATGATTGTATACAATTTTCTAAATGCACACTAATACATTCATTCTAACACAAACACTCGTACATTTATCCAGGCACTCACTCACCACTCCATTGATCCATGAAATCCTTAAGCGCCAACATGTTTTAACAAAGAAACATTTATTATACAAGAGTACAAATCACACACACACACACACACACACACACACACACAAAGGAGCCAAGCCAGGCAAGCTACGTTGTTTAAAATAAAACCGAACAAAATTTACAGATTTTCCACATTTTCATGCAAGATTTTAAATGCACATGCAGCAGAATTAAATGATTTTTAGGAAATTTTGTTTAAAACAGGTGTTAAGATCTGTTAATAATGTTTATAAATTTTTGGGAATTAAAATTTGGCAGTCAATTCAAGTAGAACTTTAAATATAGCAAAAAGAGAGGAAATTATTCAATTTTAGAGATTAAGGGCACGTACTCAGCAACTTATGTAATAATTTATATTTAAATAGTATTTTTAATAAATTTAAATACGAGAATAATTTTGAAAGAGATTATTAAGATAGAATTTCAAAAAGTCCCTTAGCTTACAAGATGTTGTAAAAAACCGTGTTAAATAGTCAGATTCATGAAGACTGCTGCTCAACTTAATGATAAAACCGAACTGAGGGCTAGACGAGTTTTTCTATAGAAACTCACATTAATGATACGCCGTAAAAAGTAGCCATAACTCATGAGATAATGATGAAACCAAACTCCCACTAAACCTGAGATTCGAAATAAAAGAAAGTTCACTAAAACGAAGAATTTGCGAAACAAATTTGTTCGATAAATGCTCGTGAATCTAAAAAAAATCGAATGTTCGCAAATGCGAGCTTTTGTCGATAATGTTGCGACAATAAGCTCTACTTTCAAATTTCATAAAATGTGAATGTTCGCAGCATCGAAATATGTCTCGATAAGAAGTGCAATTGCCAAATTTCATAAAATTCGAATGTTCGCAGCATTGAACTATTTTCGATAACTTATCGAATATGTAATTTACATTCATGTGTGCAATAATTGAATAGAAAAAAATTTGCCACGATAGCCTAGTGGATGTGTGCTAATCTGTTAGCCTGGCGGTACCGTGTTCGAATCTGATTGACTGCAGCCTATGTTACAATTTTAAATAAATAAATATTCCATTTACATTAAAATATATAAATTAAAAAAATAATGATAACAATCTTGAAAAATTACTTTTTCCTGCATTTTTGTGGTATCGATATTTCTTCGATATTGGTTCGCTATTGATTTGTCAGCGAAACATCGAAACCGAAAGATTTGCTGCCACAAACTGAGCGACGAGTGGGCTCTAGCAGCTTTTTCTCTTTCCGACTTCGATAGCCGTTCTCGATTGTTTTGTCCGAGAAATGTGTACGCAACATTCGAATGCGATATTATTTTCAAATGTTTTGGTTTGCTGGGCTGGGATTAGACGAGTTTTTTCATACAAACTGACAGTAATCATACGCCGTAAAAAGCAGTCATGAGATAATGATGAAACAGAACGTGAGCTAGACGAGTTTTTCCATACAAATTGACATTAGTCATACGCCGTAAAAAGCAGTCTTGGGATAGGCTCTATTTTATTTTGAGAGCGTTTTTCTCATGCCCTCAGTTTTAGCCACTCATTCTCTCAACAATGTTGCCGTGTTTTAATAAAATTTCCTATATTTTTTATACGAAAAATAAAAATAAAAGAACATAAGCAATAATATGATGGCATTTTGAAGCTACTGGCGTCGATTTAGTTTCGGTCCTCTATATTTGACAGCGTTTTTGCCTGAAGTTGAAGACTTAGTTCTGTTTCATCATGTACTCCAACTTTTGCAATAAAATTGCGAATGGGACCACCTTGCGAATACCGTGAGGACCGTCATTAAAATTATTGCTTTTTGGGACAACATTTTCTCTCTGTGTTATCTCATAGTACAAACCACAAAAAATGAAAAGACGACAAATTAAAACAAATTGAGGTACAAGATGTGCTCAGTACTTTTATGTAAAACACCACGAAGAACATTTTTGTGGAACATTTAACCTTCTAACTCTTCGCGGAATGGGTCTTTTTGTCCCTTTTTTTAAAAAGAGGAAAACACTTTCATTGAAGAGCAGGCATATTTGCAGGTCATACGTGGCATGTCCGATAGAAGGCGTGGTCTGGGAAGGTCCGTTGAAAATCAAATGGAAGTACATTTTTTTATCTTCTTCTATATTTTGGACTATCGTGATTTTTTATTTCGAACTGCTTCTTTTCATCCAAAGTAATTTTTTTTATACACATGAGGGCTAAATGTCGTGTATTTATTAGGAACGAATTAAACATGATGTAGTAGCTACAACATAAACGACATAATAGAAAAATGTATGATGCCTCCCTCTTGTACGTAAATTTCAGTCTTATATACAAATTATTTGCGAAAAAAGAATACGAGAATGTTTATTATTTCTAAAGAACATTTTTTATTAAACAAAACCAAAATTCTAAAAATAGAATATTCCTTCCAAAAGAAACCAGTGTAGAGGCCTTCTAGTAGGCCTATCCCTAGAAGGCAGAAAATAATTAGTTTTGGATCTTAAATTCAGGTCTTGGAAGGCCTGTAAAAATGCCTGTTTTGTGAATGCCTCGTAAGTTTTACCGCTGGGTATGTACGCATTACATAAGTATGTGTATCGTCACATAAAATGCAAAGGGGCCTATCTAAATTTTTAAACATTTTTCAGGAGAGATACAAAATTTAATGAAAAGCAAATTATTGTGATTATAAAAGCTATTTTTTCTGGATAATCTGGATAATATCATTAATAAATTGTAAATTTGAGAAACGGGCCCCAGGTTGCGAATTGACAAAAATTTTTTCTGTTTCCGGTTTGAAAGTGTTAAAAAAAATTGTGTAAAAAAAGCCTAAAAGATTTAAAAACTTTTTTGATTTTTTTTAATTAGAAACATGAAACAATTATTGTAAACTTAAAGAAAAGTTTTTGATCTAAACCGTATATTAAATTGACTAAATAGTTAAACGTTAAAATAAAAAAGACAAAAAACCAAAACAAGTACTTTAATTTACATTTAAATGTTAAAGTGCAATAAAACTTAAAATTTTCTCTACTTCTATTGTCTTCTCTAGCAAAATATTATTAATTTTTCTCTAAAATCAATGATCTGTGTAAAATTGCAAACTGAAATGTAAAAAATTTTATTTTCTATAAAAGAAATTTGTTGCTTATTTGTTTCTATTGGAAAATATTTCAGTTTATGGATAAATATTTGTAAAGTACAAATGTCAGAAACAAATAAAATACAGCTGTGGTATACAACTACTTACAACTACTTTGTGTGTTGTGGAACAAACAGCAAACAAAATATATTCATAAATTCATATAAAATCGAATTAAATCATCGATGCGTATGATAAATATTATACTTTTTCTCTCGAAAATTTTTCTTTTTGTTTTGACTGTAGTCTGCTTGAGTATTTTCTGTTGTTAAACTCATACGCTTTGAAGTAAAAATTCATATGTAATTTCAAATTCAATTTTAAATGCATGTTTTTTAGAGATTTTTTTTATATTGAATTTGCACAAACAAAGGAATGTTTGCTAGTAGCCAGAGAATAATATAGGCAGTAGAGGGCCCTTAATCGGTATAATCGGCATAATTAAAATAGGTTCATACGTGTGGGAGCTTCGGTGTCACAGACAGACAAATAGATACAAAGACACGCACTTTAAATTTATAACACACCTTTGCTTTGGTCGGAGGTTATAACATGTTTTGAACGACTGATTCTGGCAGAGCCCATCAAAAAAATATACACGTGCATTTTGAAAGTTTACATCTGGAATTAGTTTTAGGGGGAGTTAAAGTTCCCCCTTTTCCCACATAGTTATACACAACGAAAAAAATAAATTAAGTAAAGTGCGACTTTGGCTCGCACACGAAGGGCTCCTTACGAATACACATATGTATATCCCTTTTCGTTTTTGCCCCTTTTTCTTTTTGGAAGTTTTTTCGTTGTGCTTTTTGGTTTAATTTAATTTTTTTTTATTTTTTAACTATTTATTTATTTATTTATTTATTTGTTGAATAACTTAATATTAAACAATTAATATAAAGTTAAAGTTTACGAGCACTAGCTACCATGGCCATCAGCTCATAGTATACAATTGAGATTTTAATAATTTAAACATTATCTTGTTGTTAAAATAACTGAGATGTAGGTATAGAATACAAGAGAATTATACAGTTAAATTTTATCGTAGATATTTAACTATTTTTCTTTGTTTTTGGCGAATTTTTTTTGTTTTGGCGCTTTTTTTAATTTTCGTGCCTTTTTTCGTTTTTTTTTCGTTTTTTTTCGTGCGATTTTTCGTTTTTGCAATTTTTTTAGTTTTTGTCGATTTTTTTAGTTTTGGTGATTTTTTGGCTTTGGCGCTTTTTTAAAGTTTTTTTTTTTACTTTTTGACGATATTTTTACTTTTGCGATTTATTTTAGTTGTTGCGATTTGTTTCAGTTTTGGCGCTTTTGTCGGCTTTGGTGATTTTTTTAGTTTTAGCGATTTTTTTTTTGGTTTTGACAGTTTTTTTCGTTCTGGCGATTTTTGTTTGTTTTTTTTTGCGACTGGTTTTTTGCAATTTATTTTTGGTTTTTGCCGATTTTTTTAGTTTTGGCGTTTTTTTTAGTGCCAACGTTTTTTTCGCTTTTTACGATATTTTTAGTTTTAGCGATTTATTTTCGTTTTGGCGCTTTTTTCAGTTTTGACGCTTTTTTCGGTTTTGGGGATTTTTTTCGGTTTTTTGTAATTTTTTTTTAGTTTTTTTGTTGCGATTTTTTTAGTTTTAGCGCTTTTTTTGGTTTGGCGTTTTTTTCCTTTTGGTGATTTTTTTCATTTCTGGCGATTTTTTCGTTTTTTGATGATATTTTTAGTTTTAGCGAAAGTATTTATAAGGCAAAATGAAAACTAAAATCCAAATTAAACCTTTAAAAAATTTATTATTTGACATATTGTCATAATTTTATTTAGACAATGCTTAACCATCAGCAAATACATTTTATTTAAAAATGAAATAACTTTGATTCAACATGATTCTTCGTATTATTTCAGTATCAACTTTATTTTAATATAACTGTAATGGAATATTAAACCAACATGAAACATGGTTATTTCAAAACGGAAATTTTTTTTTCCAAATTATTGTAAATAATGTTAAATTAACATGAAACCCCTATGATGCGAAATCACTACCGAAAAATGTTAAATTAACCTGATTTTTGACGATTTTACTATGAAATATTTTTGTGTGTGTCTGAACTTCATTATTATTTCTGTTGCGCTTTTGTATGTTTGTCCATAAACTTGTTACATTAAGTTAGATTTTTTTTTCGCACTTAACACAGACAGTTGAATTTTATCGGTTGTCTTAGTTTACAATTGGTGAACATTTTACCCCCTAGTGTATCGCCATAAACATTTTACAAACTGTGTTTAAACTGCATCTTTCCACAGACAGCTTTTTGAAAGCAAAATTGTGCAATCCACCCCACTGTGCAATGCAAAATATGTATGTTAAAAAAAAGGATATGTTCATGACATATAAACATAATCATATTGCATTATTTACATGTAAACTTTCCATAAGCTTTGTGTATGTGTGTTTGTGCATGTAACATCTAAGCAACAAAAGAAACTTGTTCTTCATTGTTACATTTTTACTTGAACACTCAACTATATCTGTTATGCTGACTTTAGACGACATGTATTTTACATCTGACTTGTCAAATTTACCACTGCAAAAGTGATACATGCCGTGTGAAACATATGAAACATTGTCAGATGACATTTACAGAAGCAAAGTCAGATGAAAAATTTTCAATTAGAGCGTGTTCTATTTTCATCTGACAAGGCATCTGACATCAGCTGTATTAAATTATCAAAAGTGTGGTTTGGCTGAAAAAACATTAAAAAGCAAAGAGCGCTTTATATATTTACGAAAATTGTGCAAAAACTCAGCTGTTGTGAATACTCAGAGGTTATGTCAGATGTAATTGCACATGTACGTGTCAAAACAAATATTATAAAACGTATGTAAATTGACAATTTCGACAAACATGCGAAGTTACATATGCCTCACACACCTAACAAGCCATATGTAAAAAACATGTCGTCTAAAGTCAGCATTAGCAAGTGTTTACATCTCTGTATAATAATTTGTATGTAACCTGAAAGAAATGTAAAATAGTAAAACTTTACTGATTCACTATTGACTTTGTCCCCAGTACTACTGACTAATTGTAACCCAGCCAATGTTCTGTGCTATAGACATTTAGCATGTGCCTGTCATTGAGATTCTACTAGTGATCTCGGAACTATTGACTTACTATAGACTAGGTGGTTCTTATGGAACCACATTGAGGCATTGACTCCATAAGATTTACTAGTGCATTTTAATGATTCTAGTCAACACATATGAAACTTTTTTTTAGGTAAGACAATTAAATTAGATTTCTTATGTTATATTTTAGTTTTGCGTGCAGCCGCATTTATTTTGAACACAACAAAATGAGACAATAACAAATGGTTTTGTAACTGTCAAAAACTTCTCTTCCCATTAAAGGCAAAATAAAAAGTGTAGACGAAGTCACCAAACTTGGAGACACTTGGTCCCTGGCTTCCTTCAGGGTATATACGTGTGCTAGAACACTTCCTTTACAAGAGTGTCTGCTGAGTGTGTTCTGTGAGTCTGTTTATGTTTACATATGCAACTTTTTGTGTTTGACTATTTGTTAATATTTTAGCTTCGATAAATTCAACACATGTTTACTTACGACTGGCAATAATTTCCTTTTTGTAACAACAATTTTTTATTTTTTATTTTTGCTTATAGTTTTTCTCTAATTTGAATTAATAATCTGCTTGCTCTTGTTTTACACTTGGTTTTTTTTTCTTTCATTCTTTCAATACAATGAAGTTATTTGTTTTTCTTGTTGTTATGCTTCTTTTGACTTTTAGTTTTGAGTAGAATTTTGATTAATGTTGGGTAAGGGGAGTTTATTCGTCAAAGCGTTTGAGGCATTCTGCTTTCAGTACAGAAAATCAATGAATTACTAAATATTTTGTCTAGATACGGACCTAGAAAGAAAATAACACCTCCAACAAACCTCTTCTGTAAACATTGTAGCACATTGCAATTAGTATTGAAACTAGATGTGACATTTATAATCTCTCCTCAAAAAAAAAAAAAGTTGTAAAAAATATTTCAGCTGTCTTTTAAAATACATGCATGCACAAACCATGAAATGTGTTGCAAATTCCAAATGTGTTGAAACTTTTAAATGTATTCGTATACATGGGTAGAGGGAGATGTTTCACATTGTTATGTTTGTTACTTCAATGGCATTTTATGAATTGGAATTTAAGATCTTCTGCAAACATGTGTGTAATTATTTTAATTTATAAATATGTAGTAAAATTTTATTTAATTACCACTGCAGAGAATTTTGTGAAATTTTGCTTTTATTACGCAACATTGTGCTTATTAAAGTCAGTTTTTAAATATCAGAAAAAAAATCTAAATATGTATTTTTATTGAGAAAGCAAGATGTATCTAAATCAAATGTAATACTAGGCAACATGCAAAATGCCAAAGACAGTCGAAATTTAAAATTCTGTGGATACATTTTTTCTTCCAAATTAGGCGGTTTTCTTCTAAAGAGGCTAATATCTACTGATTTTATCATAACTTGGTAAGGCGTTGTCCAATTTTCTTGCAAAATACACTTAAAACTTGAAATAAAATTACCTTTAAGCCCTAATAATATTATTTTTTATATACTAAACGGTTTCAGAATTATTCAGACTGCAATGATAAAAAATAAAATTTTTTTTATTAATATGATTATTTCGAATGTATTTGCTTGTGATTATTAGGGTAAGGTTCATAACGTTGTATTCAGAAAGAATTGGGCATGCTTAATATTCTAAGGAACAAGGGAAAAATTAACATCAACTTTATTTTTTCAACGTATACAGCAGATCATAGCAGCGGCACTTTCGGAAGCCGCTACAATTCCTCATCAGTGCTCATGTGTATTTTGCTTATCACCACTTGTCAGGTGGTTCTGTTGAATGTGATTTCAATTCTTATATATACAACTTTTTTGTGAACATTGAATACAAGAATTAAAGCACTTAAGTTGATATTAAACTGCACTTTCCTAGTGTTGCTATTGGTTTATTGTTCTTCACTCCCATTTTTTATTTTTACAAAATTTATAAAAAATTTTAAATGGCTAAAGCTTACATTGTTATTTATTGTGCATTAAGCTATTTATACACTAAATAAAATAAGCGTAAAATCTTTTTTCGTGTAGATTAATAATCCAGAAAGTATTTTAAAGTTTGGAAGACCATTCGTGAAATATTAAGCGAATAATGCAAAAAGTGGTGTAAATTATGCAAATGTTAAATGTCACTATATCTTTAAAACTAGAGCTGATTGATAGGAAAAAACTAATGACGCCATCATAATCAGCAGATAAAAATACATAAGAATAAGCTATTTTTATTTAAACAACACAAAAAAACTTCCATTTTGTTGTACTGTGTAATCAATTAAATCATGTTGAATTAAAATGAAATTCATTTTACATACGATGGTATTTATTTAGTATCCCAGTTAAATATTTTCATGTTTTTTGAAGCACTAAGGCAATAAAGCGCATAATAATACGCTTTAAAATAAGAGCTTTTTGCAAAGCAGTGAACGTCTATGAAAGAAACTATAAAAAAAATCTGATTTTTCACTGCTGATATAATGCAGGTTTTTAAGCGAGAAAGTTTCATATACTTGCAGTATTGGTGCTGAAAATGGTAATGATTTTCAGCACTTCAAAAAGCGCTTTTTGTATACAAAATGTACTATTCCAAGCCGGGAACTCGCCATACAAAAATCAGCAGCGATATCGGCAGGTGTGTAAGCACTACTTTTATTCTCTCATAGTAAAAATCTGCTTTTTTAAAGAATTTTTTTTACTGGGATGTATCTAAAGTAAAGTTTGAAGCTGTTGTGGCTACAGTGATTAGCGCGTGGACTATCATGGAAGTGACACGAGTTCAAATCTTGGCTGGGGCAGTCAGCTAAAACACAAAGTTTTCTGATGCCTATGCTAGTACATATCATGTATGTAACATAATTAATAATATAGCTATATTAAAGTCATGTTGTTTGCACTTTATTTCAACATGATTCATCGTGTTATTTTAATATGAAATTGACATTGCTTACACTTGAAATAACTTTGATTCAAAATGATTCTTCATGTTGTTCCAATATCAAATTCACGTTGTTTGAACTCTAAATAAGTTTGATTCAACATGATTCTTCGCATTATTTGGGTACCAACTGAAATATTAAATCAATATGAAATATAGTTATTTCAAAAGGAAAAATGTTCTTTCAAGATTATTGTAAATCATGTTGAATTAACATGAAATATCTACGAAGCAAAAAAAAACATGTTAAATTAACCTGGCTTTCGACCGACGATTTTGCATTGAAATTTATTCTGTGTGCACTTTTCAAGACTCCATTAAGACTCAGTTGCATGTGCTGATCCTTTCTGTCTCATAGCTTTTCAATTTGAAAGAAACGATCAGCACATGCAACTACATCAACGTTACGGGCGGCTAACTGAGACTTTACTCACACGTAACGTTGATGTAATTGCATGTTGCTGATCGTTTCTGTCATATTGAAAAGCTATGAGACAGAAACGATCAGCAACATGCAACTACATCAACGTTACGTATGAGTAATGTAACCTTCAGTAATAGAAGTACGCAATTAGTTTAAGTTGTATCTAGACTTGGGCCCAACTCGTTCGAACTCGTTCAGCAGATCGTTTTAGACACAAACCTATGATCACACCCATTATATTACATGGGTTTGATTATAGGTTTATGTCCAACACGAGCTGCTGAACGAGTTGGAACGAGTTGGACGAGTGATAGTCTATTTTTGATCAATAAACAAGCTGCAATGCAAAGTCTTTTCGGATTGTCTGAAGTGGTTTTGGCTGCTATCCAACCCACTATCATTCAGGCTGGCAGTCTAGCACACTTCCTAATAACGTACTGGGGTACGAACCTCCCTAATATCGGAACATATAGAGCCGCGTCTCAGCTGCTCTGCTAAAAAAATCTGGTATTTCCTTTGCCCAACATTTTATTGAATATTCTTCGTTCTTCCTGCAACTCCTGCTAGTACGTGTACAAAATAATTTGTTTTCTCTCTTCATTTTAATGTTCATGTCGAGTACATGAAAAGTAGTCCTTAAGTTGATGATATGCACAAAATATATTTTATTTCAATCATATTCTTTAGTATAAGTTTTTTATTTCTACCATTATTTTGCTGTATGAACTTATTTTTATATTTTAAACACAAGAAAAGAGAATAGAAGTAGAAGATACAAATTGTTTTTTTAACAATAGATTTTTATAAGAATTAAAAAAGAAAACTTTTTATGGTTTTATAGTCATACTTGTATTACAATTTTGTTATGTGAGGTTTACTTACAACAACTTTAATGTTCTCAGGTAATATTTTTTATGCTCTACAATAAGAATAATAGTTCGTACAGAGGCAAGGCAGCAGAGCTTCATTCACAATAACTCGATTATTTTAACAAGAGTATTATAATAATGCGTAACGAAATTGGAGCAACTATTGTAATTGTTCTTAAGAGTTGTACTCTAAAGGAAATTTTTGCTATTCTTTTTTAACAAGCGTCATGGTTATATTTTTAGAAGTAAAACTATTCTAAATTCAAATTAAATAAATATACTACAGTGAAACTTCGATATTTCGAATCTGAAGAGGATCGAAAAATACTTCGTTATAGATATAGATGTTTTGTACATACATATGTATGTATCAGTAAAACCTTGGTATAACGAAATTTGAAGAAGTACGAAAAAATTCGTTATAACCAGGGCTCGGACTTTCATGCAAATAAACAAAGTACCAAAAGTAAAATAATATGAAAATGTGTTTTTAAAAATTTTTTATTATTATTAGAGAAAAACCATTAAACAAACATAATGAGGTTTATTATTTAACGCAACCGAACTTTAGTTGCATTGCCAGTCTGTCACTGAAAATTAATGGTTGCCAGAAAAACACTAAATAGCAACAGAAATTCACATCTCTCAGTTGCCAGTTGCCATCAGTAGTATCATTTTCAGCAACTAGCAACCCAACTGAGGTTCGGTTGCCATCTATAATTGGCCTCCTAATACATATTTTTTTCAAAAATTGAGAAATATGCACTAAAAATTTTTTATAACTCCAAAAATATGCATTTATTGCCAAAATATGCAAAAACATGCACTTACCATCAAAATATGTAAAAATATGTAACTACAAATCGATGCCAAACTACTTAAAATTTCACGATTCGCATAGATAATTAGCCAATACACCTTAATCTATCACCACAAAAAACATACATTTGCATGAAACTCCGAGCCCTGGCTATAACTATAGATAGTTTTGGCCATTTTGCTTAATATATAATTTTGCTTTTTTCTGCCTTCGTTGTATAAAGGTTTTATAGCTGAGAATTTCTTTTTTTACACAAAAACACGTATACTGCTTAAACCTTTTTGGATTTTTTGCAGAAACAATCAGGTTATTGACAGGAATCGAACCTACGGCCCCCGGTTAATAGTCTAGCTCACTATTCTCTACACTACGGGAGTAGCCTTAGCAATAGTGCACTTGTGCATGAAAAGCTTTGCAATAAAAATATTTTTTCAGTGGACTCAGACATTGAGTTTTTCGTTATACCGAAGTTTGTTGCATCGAAATTGCACTTTAAATTTATATATAATTTCTATGAAAATTTTTAAATCCCTTTCTAACCACTTACTAAAGAGAATGTCAAATGATCAAATTTAATCAACGAAACATGACTTCTTTTATTAAGCCTCCCTATTGACCACTGAATTCATTTCTATCTAATTCTTGGGAATATTTAAGAACACCGATGTTTTATAACTTTTCAATTAAAACAATCAAATTTGATGCAAAGTCATATTGTCAATATCATAATCATGGCACATAAGTGTTTATGCGTTTGTATATAAAATAGCCAATTAAACGATTACTTTTCACACACATACACACACACACACACACACACACACACACACATTAAAGCAAATCAATTTCTGTTTTGCATTCTAAAATATTTGTATTTCAGTTCATGTCTTTAGAGAATGAAACGAGAAATGTCAATATAGAACATGTTATTTTATTGAAAATTTAATGGACTTTTGACATAATTGTTGCTCTTATTGACAACGACATATGTAACAAAAGCAATGGCCAATCATTGTCAAAAGCTTTTGGATTACTGTTACGACATTCGACTAGGGCTGTCAGATTTTTTCCGACCTATTTCGCCAAATTGATTTTAAAAATCGCCAAAAGTCGCCAAAATCAATTTTATGTACTTTTTCTTAATATATATTTGATAATAAATTTGTTTTTATATAATGCTTTTTTTAATATACATTTTTATAAAATAATCGTATAAAAATTTAGCAGAAAACCGCCAAAAGTAGAAATAAAATCGCCAAAAATTATTTCTTGTAAATTTTGCTCATCCAAATTCAAAACCCATTAATGACTAAAATTAATGTAAGAAAAATCGTCAAAATCACATTGTTTTAATTTCTAGTAGACGAGTTTTGGTGGGATTTATTTTTCTGAATTATAAAAATTTTCAAGTTCGATTTTGTTAAAAAAAATAGCCATAAAAATCGCTAAAAAAAATTCATTTATCGCCAGAAAAATCGCCATGTCGCCAAATCAAAAATTTAGACGCGAAACAAGTTGAAAAATCGCCACGTTTGGCGAGAAATCGCCATATCTGACAACCCTGCATTCGACGAGAAAGTAAAATATTTATGAATCTATTGCATGATTGTATGTACAGGAGTATTTGAGATTTTAATACATTTGTCTTAACACCGAAATTTGGTAGAAGCTCCGAAGCTTTTTGTGATCCTTTCCTTCCCCAACTGAGGTATGCTCAATTTTTCCAGATTCTTCGAAGGTCAACTTTAATCGTCTAACTAAGGCAAAACAAAAATGAATGTACTAAATATTTTTCTGTGGAATAATTACGATTAGCTGTTGAGCTAGCTAACTAGCTAAATGGGTGTCTTCAATGACACCAAAGCTCAAAATTCAACTTGAACGCCAGATATAAGTAAAAAATGTGTTAACGGGTTAATTTCATACTCATTCACAATTAGTGCTAAAATATCCCACAAACCCGTACTTTATGATGCCAGTTTGTAAGCTTTTAAAGCTTACAACTGGGACTCATTTTTGGAGGAGTAAAAGTTCCGTTGTACATTGTTATTATAGTGAATCGGCATAGGAAATCTGGTAAGCCTTTCTCTTTAGGTATGAGATGTGTTGTGGAATATTTTAAAACTAACTCTTTGCTGTGTTGATCTTTTGGTCCCTTTGTTGCAAAAAGGAGAAACAACTTCTCTTAAACAGCAATATAGGGGGCTAAAACGTTCTGATATTAATAGGATAATATAAAAAAAAAAACTTAGCCGATGCCCCTGGTAGCTAGTACTTTCACTTCCTTATATTGATCTTATATTTAGCTATAAGTTTAATATTAAATAAATAAATATATAAATAAATAAATAAATAAATAAATAAATAAAAAAAACTGTGGTATCGTTTAATACATTATGCGGCAAAAAATAGAAGAAGTTATGGTAGAGCGATAAGATTTACCACGTTTGTTTATATTGGCAACTCTTATAAAAATTCAAAATATGGTTGATATCGGCGCTAGGATTTGCATCCTTCCCATAAAATAATAGTTATATTTCCAAAAAAATCTCACATACGGTACTAATGCTGAGACCAAATTTCATGCAATTCGGAGCAAGAATACTTTTTGCTCAAATTTCTTACTCCCCAGCAAAAACTTTGATAACTGGTAGGCAAAAAAGTATATGAGGACTAAGTCGTAACTACTTACAATTTGATTCGATAGCTACTAATTTTTGTTTGAGAAGTCCAAGAAATAAGAGGTACCCCTTACAAATGTATTTATATTGTCACATCAATTAGCTAGTTACTATTTGGCTTACTTGAAGCTAAAAAATAAGTATGTAGTCAAATAAACAAATTAAAATAAAAATAAAAAAATTACACACATTATATTTGATTTATTTATGTATATTTTTAATATATTTTTTTGACCCAGCTGGGATACGAACCTATGCTCGTTCCGATTTGAAGACAAGTGCTTTACCCACTCAGATATTGTCAGATATAACTTTAAGCAACAAAATTGGTTTTCATATACAAACACATGTTGACTTAAAAAGTGGTTGTCTACTTATTTTAATAATACATAATCAACAAATTGTAACTCCTTTCAGCTAATAAGAAAAATACGTACTAATTTTATTCAAAACTAGGTACTAGTTCTAATTAGATGCGTAGTATTAAGATAAATAAGTACCACTCATTACTTTGTAACCTATTAATAAAGTACTACCGATTACAAAAATGACAAAAGTTTTTGTGAGTCTTGCACGAAAGACGTGATTTTTATAAATTGAATTCCCTCACTTAATTGTGAATAAAATTAAAAGTTGCAAGTTGATTTTAATCAAATGTCGCTTGTTCTGTTTGGAACATATTTACCTATTTATCTATGGAAAAATAATGGAATTATTTTGCTTTTTTTTATGAATTTTTTAAGAATAAAAATTTTTATAAAAACCTTTATTTTTGCCAGAAGTAAAAATCTTCAATACTTGTGTTATTTACCACCGTTAAACCCTCAAATTTCATCATTTAATAATATTTTTAAGAAATAGTCTAATATTCGAATTCACATAAAATTTGAATGGACAGAAGAGATATGGTAGTAAAATTTTAAACTTGAATAGACGAAATACTTTACTAATAGATAGAAAAATATGTTTTACCATTTATGCTATTTAAGCAGTGGAATTCCAGAACGGGAAAAGTATGTTCCAAAAAATTGGTTTTTTTCTACAAAAATTTTCGCCTTTTCGTTATTTATCGTGCGATATCTAAATAACTTTCGGTATATTTAGACAATACCTATGCCCTTAGAAGATTTGTGGTGATCGTTGCTTTGCACTCTGAGGAATTTTCAACGAAGCCACACATTTTCTTTCAAAATCGGTCAACTTAGGATGGGGCTGGAGGGAGAACCATTACCTCCTTTGACCTGATTTTTCTTCTACACTCATTAATCATAGGTTTTCTTTAAAAAAACAGCCAACATTTTTGTATGTTTCAGAGGAAATTTATTTTATATAACCGAAAAAACAATGCCGTATTTTTGGGAAAAAAATCAAAAATTTAGCATTTTTTACTTGTTTCATATTCAGATGCGGAAAACTTTTTAACAAAAAAAAAAAAAAAAGATGTTGGCATGAAATGTTCCGTGTTTTGTTTTAAATTTAATCGCTATTATTGCTGTGTTTTGAAAAATTTTTAGGGCATTAGGTTTGTCCACCACATCAAAAAAAAAAAACTTAATTAAGGTGGACCAAAAATAAAAAATTTCGAACGCAATTATCTCGGAAACTAAAAGAGATATTCCACTCATGTAAGCATGTTTTTTATGGACATTCTTGAGGACAATCTATATGTAGAACAATTTTTACATTCGGACAATAAATACATAAACTTATGGCAATTTTCTTTAAAAAACTTACTGTCCGAGGTAGCCAATTTAGGGGCTTTTCCCACGAGCCCCCTTAATGGTAAGAAAATATGCCTTCGCATGTAAATTTAAAAACACACCAGCTATTTCTGTGTCAAATTTCATAACGATATCTTGATCGGTTCACGATTTACCGAATTATTTCCACAAAAAAGTTTTTAAGCCACTGTGCGTCTGAAATATTGAGAAAAAAATGTTTACTGGGTAGTTAAAAAAGCATTATTCAAATGCACTTAATGTCCAAAAGATGTGTTTCACCATTTTCAATACAAAATGCCACCAGCATTCAGAATTACTTTAATAAATATTACTCATGCAATTACGTGCAGCATTTAAAGTTAATATACAACTACTCGTACTTAAAAGCATGCCAAAAATTGCTTTTCTCTGGATACAAACAATTTCATTTAAATTAAACAAAATATAAAAAAAAGATTTTACATTTTTGTTCAAGAATATCAGAGATAACGTGTAAAATGTGTAAGTAAATAAAAACGAAAAAAAACATGGCACATGCATGCAGTGTAAAATGTATCAACACTAAATTTCCAACAACTTAAAATATCTGAATCTGGACAACTAGTAAGAATGATATTGTGAATGATAGTAGAAAAAAAGAGAATGCTAGTGGGGATTTAAACAATTATGATGATAATGAAGCTGAAAACCGCATATTTCTGATGATGCCTTTTTGTGTACGGAAATAAACTTTAATATGAATGAATGAAGGAAAGCAAAAAATATGTTTTCTGCAATGCTTTCTATTCTTTTTTTGTGCATCCCCACACTCGATGGCACAATTTTTTAATTTTAAAAAATCATTTTAATGAAATTTAATAATTTAAAGTGAATTTGTTGTTGTTTACTTTCAATCTTGTCAGATGTTCATATAAACAAAATGAAAAGAAAATATTCAAAATTAAATAATACAAAATGTGAGATAAAATAAAAACATTTTTTGAAATTTTACTGAAAGGAAAGAATTTTTCCTTAATAAAAATTTTCTGCTTGTAGCATGTATATTTTTTTTTGTCTTCACTAATTAAAAATGTGTATAATTTTCTTTTTAAACTATTTTTTTAAAGAAACAAAGATTTGCATAAAATAAACAAAACAATCATTTTTATGACATCATTTTGCCTGGTCAAAAAGATTTTCGTTTTTTTTTTATTAGTTTTTTGTTTCCATATGTTCTCTTTTGATTACATTTTCATAAAATGAAACGAACTTTATCTTAAAAGTTATTTAAATAAAAGCAAACATTTTATATAAACATGCCAACACTACTCGACAAAATTTTTAATTAATTAATATTCCAAGGAACAAGGGAAAAATTAAGCTAATTTTTCAAAGTACACAGCAGATCATAGCAGCGCCACTTTCGGAAGCCGCTACACTTCCATCGTCAGTCCTCACGTGTTTACCACCACTTGTCAGGTGGCTCTGTTGAATGTGATTTCAATTCTTATATATACAACTTTTTTGTGGAAATTGAATACGAGAACTAAATCAATTTAAGTTGACATTAAACTGCACTTTCTGAATATAACGTTACGAACCTTAGCCTAATAATCAGTTTGGATTCACAAGCAAATACGCTCGAAATAATCATATTAATAAAACAATGCTTGGCATGTTTACATGTGCATATATACTAGGGTGATCGATTATTGGACATTTTCGAGAAACCGGGTTTCCGGTTTTCCAGAAACAGGTGTACAGGTTGGCATTTGTTCTTTTTCTTGTTTATTTCTTGACATTCACGCAACAAGCATTTTTTGCCTATGATGGATGTCAAAGTCCATATAAAATATGAAGTTTGACATTCATTCTAAATCACAAGGCCAATTTAATTCGCCCGTGCTGCCACCTTATAAAATTAATTCATCTTAATTGCATGCTTCAGAAAATGCTCTTGAACAGAAATACTTGGGAAAATCAACAGTCAAAGTTCGTCAAGTTTTAATATAGTAAAAACTAATAAAATGTACTAGGGTGCCTCGGTAGGCTAGTGGGTAGTGTGCTAGCCTATCAGTGTGGAGGTTGTGGGCTCGATTCCCACCATAGACTTTGGTCTGTTTCACTACAACGAGTGAAGGTCTTTGTTACTATTCTCGTTTAAATTAAGTTATGATATAATTTGTAATTGTATTTGTAAATTCAGTAAAACGTACTAGTCGAAAAGTATACGACTGGGCCGGTTTTTTAATTAAAAAAAAACTCCCGAACTATTCGACATTCGAAAAATCAATATTTTGAAAAAAACCGACAACCGTATTATGGAAAAAACCGGTTTAAAAACCGGGTCGATCACATAAATATATACTTAAGTATAAAATCAAACCAAAAAAGTTTTGACTTGAGTAGAACAAAAAATCTGAAAAATGGGAATGAAGAAAAATAATCTGACAGCAACACACTTACTGCTTTAGCCTTGGAAGGCATCGAACATGCGACCTTCTGGTTAGTAGTTTTACACACACAATATCAGCTAAACTATAATTACATTGGTTGCTTTTTACTATATTTTATGAAATTGGTTAGATTTACCAATATTTTATTTTGAGTGTATATATGAAGCAAAATCACTACTCAAAAATGTTAAATTAATCTTGTTTTCGAATATTTTAATATAAAATTTTTCTGCGTGTATAAATCGCCAAGTAGCAATTATCAGTCAGATATACGAAAGTTACACGATGACTTTTTTGTTTGACTATTTTTGGTTTATGGACGAAAGGGGTAGAATTGATGTTCAGCGGGGTAGCAACTTTAAAAGAAAATTTAAAAAAAGTCACGCAACAAAGCCATCGTTTGAATTCCGTATTAATATAAAAATTAGAATAAGTAGTCCAAATTTGACCACACACGGAGAGAAAGAATTCGGATAAATCAAAGTTACTATACGTTGCCTGCAAGCAAGAGAGCGAGGTCAAGGCTCTATCCCCAGCTATTGACCACAAGTCAATAACCGTAGTTACCCAGTGGTAACAATATCCATTACGTAATCGCCAAAATGTTTTTCTTTATACATATAAGGCACAAAGTCTATGAAATACAATGAAATACTCACATACACAGTGCAAAATAGTCGCAGCTATTATTAGTAAATGGCATATTGGATTACACGTACATTGCAATCTAAGTACTTCGATGCTCGCTTAGAACGTCATCCTGACACCACTGGCTACTATCTAAGTAGTTCGTTTCATTTGCCATTTTTTAGATTCGTTACTTTGGTTCTCCAATTTGTACGACACCACGCCTCGCTGCAAAATGTTGAATTTTTTATAGAGGATTTAAAACTCAGTGGCGATATTTAGATTTTGATGCAAATAGTCTTGCGAAAGAGCAAATGCAAAGTATCGTAGCTTTTTTACGAAATCTAAAGGAAACTTTGTGCATTTTCTTGTTGGATTTTACAAAAGAGTTATGCTATTTTGCATTTGGTCTTTCGCAAGACCATTTACCCCAAAAAGTCAGTAGCATAGTTCAGTATTTGATGCAAATGGTCTTGCGAAAGTGCAAATGCAAAATAACGTAGCTTTTTTATAAAATCCAACACCACAAAATACACAAAACTTCATAAAAAAGCTACGATATTTTGCACTTGCACTTTTGCAAGACCATTTGCATCAAACACTGAATTCCGCTAGTATACTCCCAATAAGAAACATTTCAAAGCTTGCAACTTTAGGAATGCGCTGATTTTGAGTTCACAATTGAGGTATTTTTTCGTTCTTCTTTTTTTCGTTCTTTCTTTTTCTTTCGACATAGAAAGCACGATATTACAAAAAAAACTTAACCTTTTTCTGTCGTTTAGTGTAATTAGATAATAAAAAATGAATTAATAAATAAAACAATTTCTCAGCACATGCCACTTGTGAACGAACGCAAACATTTATGTATACACAAAATATATGGTGGACACACAAGCATTTTTCATTTACTAAAAACAACAGTCAAAGCACGAAATGAAATTTAAATTGAAAAATGCACAAATAAAAGAAATTTATAAACAATCAAAATACATTTTAATTCAAATAAATCATGAAAATATACTTAGATAAATATTTCTAAGTTTAAACAAAGAAAACTTCAAAATGCGAATGTAAATATTTCTATTGTTTGAATGGTAAATATGCGTACGCTAACTGTAAAGTGACTTAAGAGCCCCTCTTTGGTGTAAAACTAATGAAGAAAAATATAATTTCGTAGTGCAAGTAGGCTATAGGAAACTAATTGAAATCATTTCTACAAGAATTTTACGCCAAAGCTAGGGTTTCCAAATTCCCAATTTTTTTTCCATACCCGGGAATCGGGAAAAATTTTGTTACGTTCCCGGGAACCCGGGAACTCCCATCATATATTAAATAATGCTATTTTTAAAGTTTATTATATTTTTTAATTGAAACATAGTAAAATAAATTAAATATCAGTAATTCAAAATTGATTGAACAGCAGATTATAACTGCCTAGCAGGAGCTTTTGTACCACTTGCTATCAACGCACTAGGCCCTCGATTGGTGAAAATGGGAGTCGTACAATATGATCCCCCGAAGAAAAAATAACACCATTTAACGAAGACAAAAATATTAGCAAAATACCCTCACTGTACGGACAGATTTTTTCCACATCAAAAACATTTATCTAAAGTACAGTACATAATATGATTAGTATTAAAGAAACCTCAACAGGATATGTACTTTAAGTTTGGAATATACTAGAACATATCACAACGACACGTGAACGTGACAGGTCCTTCTCATATAAAGTTCCAGAACTCCAGCCGGTTGAAAGAACTTGATAGCCAGCCACGTGACTTGTCTTGTGACAGGTTCTCTTTCTTCTAGGGCAATAATTCAGAAGAACTTCAAAAAAATGTTTTCAAAAATTATTTTAGAGTGCAATAGCAATAGAACAAATGTGTTCTGAACAACATGGTCGCATATTCCAGTACAGCTTTAATTCGCGGAATTCCCAACGAAAATTCCCCTGAATCAGGAGGTGAAAAATTGCTCTATTTCCCGGGACTTATTTCCCGACACTTCCTTGGAATGAAACCCTACGCAAAACGTACAAAGAAAAAACAAAACTACGATTTCAATTACTAAAACTGCAGATTCAATTAATTGTGTTGTTGCTAAAATCCAACCTATGACGAAAATAACACATTAAATTTTTTGACGAAAGCTAAAATAAGAAATAATTTTTAAACCTAAAATGTTCAATTAATTTTCTATGATAACCATTCCCAGGAACAATTTCGATGGCAAAGTAATGAGTTAAAATGCTAATAAACATACCCTTCACTGCTTCTACCTTGGCATTTTAACCAATTACTTTACTCTACGTCTTCACGAGCCATCTACTTGAACATGACATGAACATGACGCCGGCAGAGCAACTGTAAAAAATTTATCAACTTCTTTGTGTGGTGAATACGTACGATGTCCATGTTCTGCTTTATCAATGTATTTTGTCGTTGTGCAATAGAAATGAAATATTTACCAATTGATGCTCAGCCATATGTTCGGGCATCGATGTCAGAGCATGGACGAAACATGGATATGAGCGCTCTACATTAGCCATTTGCAATGTCCGATATGATGCTCATACCAAGTTCATGGCCACTGTATACATGTCGATGTCATTAAGGCAAGTACTTACCACATTTGATTACAAATAGCAAGTTATAAATTTCAATATTTAGAAGGCATTGAGTACACAAAACATAATAAAAAGTAAATGTCTCTGCTAAGCATTGAGCTCATGCCGTTTTCAGCTATTGTGTTATTTTATGACAAGTGTTTTGCTCACAAGGCTACTTCACCAGGGGTTGAACTGCTTATCGTCTGTACCCAGCAAAATCTTGGCTTACTGGTAGGCAAAAAAGTATATGAGGATTTAAGTCGTAACTACTTACAATTTGACTCGATAACTACTTATTTTTGTTTGAGAAGTCCTAAAAAAAGGAGTACCCCTTACAAATATATTTACAGTTTCACAGAAATTAACTAGTTACTATTTGGCTTACTTGAAGCTAAAAAAAGCAGTCAAGTAAACAAATTAAAATATAAAAAAAATTTATATACATTATTTTATTATTATTTTATTTATATTATTAATTTTGTTATTTTTTTGAACCAGCTGGGATACGAACCTGTGCTCGTTCAGATTTGACGACAAGTACCGTACCTATTGAGCTATTGTTGACTTATAAGTTTAAGCGACAAAAATTAGTTTTCATATACAAACAAATGTTGACTTTGAGAAAAAACGTACTAATTTTATTAAAAACTAGGTAGTAGATCTAATTTAAATCATAGTAATAAGATAAATAAATACCACTCATTACTTTGTAACCCATTAATAAAGTACTACCGATTGCAAAACTGACAAAAGTTTTTGCTGGG
This sequence comes from Panzeria rudis, assembly GCA_956483635.1. NCBI lineage: Eukaryota > Metazoa > Arthropoda > Insecta > Diptera > Tachinidae > Panzeria > Panzeria rudis. The sequence goes on from OY101448.1 coordinate 190,171,983, forward strand.
TATGGTAAGCAGATACACTGCTACTCTGCCAGTAAGAGAATAAATGGTTTGTTTAATTACTAGTAAGTAATTGATCAACTACTGTAAAGTAATTCAGCCGGTATGTAGCTTGTGGTTGAAAAGTATATTGTTTGGTAATGACAACACATTATCAAGTTTGTTGCAAGACTTACATTTTCTTGCTGCTTATTAATTTTCAACCCATTCTATTCAAACACAACTGCCCAAAAATCTTGATATCTTTATTTGAAGAAATAAAATCTGTTCAAACAGAAGCTATTAGAGAACTATTTAGCTGGTATACAATTAATTGTTATTAACCACACAGAAAAAATTATTCCTCAAAAATTTCAATAAAATCTGTTTATCATTAAAATTGTTATCAACTAATTTAGCGATCAAATTGACTCATGTGGTCAAAAACGAAATTTTCCATCAAATTTTAAAAGTTTTCAGTACACAAAACAAGTAAAATACGATTCAATTACGAAATCTGCAGATTCAATTAATTTCGCTGCTGAAGTTCAACCTACGACAAAAGTTGTACATTCAGTAACTAAAATTCAAATTTTCAATCGCTCAATGCTTGTGAAAATTGTTAGATAATATTGTTTATAATCACATGAGTAATTGATTCAATTACGAAATTATTTTAAAATGCTTTTAATTTTTGATAGTATATTAATTGAACATATTTTAGGGCTGATTTTTTCCGCGTAATTGAATATACAATTTTCGTCGTAGATTGAGCTTCAACAGCACAACTAATTGAATCTGCAATTTTAGTAATTAAAATCGTATTTTAGTTTTTTTCTGTGCATGAAACTATATTTTTATCTAGCCGCTGGCAGAACTTTGTTTAATATTTTCTAAATTTTTAATATTTAATAACTACAACAATACACCGGAAGTTCCATATTTAGAGTTAAGATTAATCCGCATATCTTCAAGAGCTCCAATCATATCTAGACAAAATGACGCAAATAATAAAAAAATATATAAAAATGTCAAGAATGGTTCCTTTGTATAATAATTAAGAATACGTAAAGTTTTACATTTCCAATTCTGGAAAAAGTACCATTAAGGGGTAAAAAGTAATTTTTAAGTTAAGGTTCAGTACCATTTCAAAATCTGTATTTTCCATTACTTTTGCTTTTTGTTTAAAAAACAAAAAATTAACTCATATGAACTGAATAGGTTATAAGTCTGAAATTTTATTATTTCGGCTTTTTAGTTCAATATCAGATAGGGAAATTTCGACAAACTAAATTGAGTCGCCATAGAAATGAATGCAAGAATTTACATGAAAAAAGTCTTGTATTCTATTTTGCAATAAATATTTGTTAAATAGCTGATATTTCCTTGTAAAAAGCATCTACCTTCATAAGTGGTAAAAGTGAACAAGAACGCTGATGAGACGGTGTAGCGGTATGTCGAAATCAGTAGTACTAATCCTTTCTGCTAATCTGACTTGAATATTGCAACACTTCACTCTTAATAAAATAATTTGAATTTACATTAATCCAAATATTGAACTAAAAAGCCGAAATAATAAAATTTAACTCATGTTATTTTTTCATAAAAAGGAAGTTTTTTGGACGTCAAAGAAATTCAATATTTAATGACCACTCTAAGTGATATTTAATATTTTCATAGTTTACACCATTTTTAGTATTGTTCGCTCAAAATTTAACGAGCGGTCTTCCAAACCCTAAAATACTTTCTGGATTATTAATCTATACTAATATCTTTTTCATTTGAGTTAAGTCACATTGGTGAGTACACAATATCTTACTGTTATTCTATAAGACTTAAAACTTTTTTTTGTATATTTTCTGAAATCAAAATAGCTGATATGTATTCACGTCCGCTGATTGCTTATGACTTTCAACAAAAAATTCATTAATATGTACCTTACATAAAGCTTGTTGTCTTCCATTTCAACATTGTCCTGTCCTTATTGAAAAATCCTTTACATTCTGACATTATTCGTCAATTTCGTTTGAAAAAAAAACTAAATTACACAAATGAAAAAAAGCTGAAAATACCACTCTAACGGCCCTTTTCACAATGTGTGATTAAAAGCTAACATGGACTTTAACGGAAACTTCGCCATACAAAACTTGCAGTTAAAGTCCACGTTAATTCTTAGTCATACATTGTGAAAAGGGCCGTAAGAGTGATAGCTGATTGAAGGTAAATGATAGATATTCCACTACTGACTGGAAACTACCGAGATTCCTATCAGTAGTGGTCGAGTGGTCTAAGCGGTAAAGAGCTCTGACGACTGACGGGGAGGTCTCGAAACATGTAAGTTCAACCCTCCGCGCAGTCAACAGTTTTCTTTATCGACAAGCTTCACATTTTTCTCTAAATAAAAATATAATTTAACTAAAAAATTAAATTAAAATCGAACTCAAACCAAAATAGCTAAATTTCTTTGGAAAAAAAACGTTAAAAATCTGTACCATTTAAATTTTATTAGTTTTTTAAAATAATTTGTAGAATGTTTTTGCAACATAATCATCCCTAATCTGCCTTTAAACTCTTCATTAAATATTTTTTAAAAGTTTTGTTTACATTTTTTATTATATGTATTAAAATAAAAACTATTTAATCTCTTGTAACATTTTTATTATAAATTTTATAAAAAGCTTTGAATCCATTTAATCAATTTTTTTTTATGAATTTATCATTTAAATAAACTTGAAATGATATTAATTTTTAATGTGTGTATTTGAAAAATGTTAGTAAAGTTTATATCTACAAAATAGTAAAACGTTAAAAGTAGTAAAATAGCAAATAGTAATGCAAATAAATAAATGGAAAAAATATATAAAAAATGTAAAAAAGAAATGGATAATAAAGTTATTTATTTATGGTGCAGCATAAACTGATGTCAGTAAAATAAATATGTTTTTTTTAGTTTCTAGATTAAAAAATTTTTACGAATATATATTTCAAATAAAGTAGAACTACAATAAATTTTTAGTAGTTTTTTTAATTTTTACTTCCTTCTTCATCCTTTTTTTGTGTATGAAACCGAATGAACTATTTCCCCAAACAATCATAGATTATTTAAAAGCATATTTCTGTATTGGCTGGAAGTACGAACATGTTCTCAAAAGAAAAGCAAGAATAAAAGCAATAAATGTGTAAATTTTAGACAAAAATGTAGCAAAATGTAAATATTAATTTTAAACTAAATGGCATAAAATGAAAAAAAAAGAATATTTGAAAAAAGGCTGCAAATGTGAAAAACAAAAGGATATTTTTTGTAAAGCATTAAAATACTAATCCATCTAAATTTTAGATGGATTAGTAGGGGCTGGTGGTGGATACATACCGTCTTTCGCACTCTAGGAGTAAATAGTTTCTTATGCTTAAAATTTAATAATTTCTCTGAAGCAAATTTTTGTATCAATTGTCTTCAATATACTTGTCCTTTGACTGGCGAAAATGATAGTGGTACAATATGCTCCCGAGTCGTGAGCGGTGAAAAGACAACAGATCAATTAATTAGAACAAAAATGGTAACAAAGCTCCCTCATTGTGTAAGCAGATTTTTTTCAAATCAAAAATATTTGTTTATATTTATTACACACGGAAAAAATTATCACCAAAAAATTTTCAAACAAAAGTTTGTCTAAAAATAAATTTAATTTTCAGTAAATGTTTGTTTGACTTTTATTTAGAACGCAAACACCAAAAACAACAATTAAAACTGTGTCGTAAAAAACCACCCCGATGACGACATACACACAAACAACAACAACAACAATCATAGCAAGAGGAATGCAATTGTACCAAGTTTGTTTACAAAAGATTTTTGAGTGAATTGATTAGGTAATGTCGTTGCATTAATTCTCATTAATTTTTTTAGAGTATTAAGATAAACATTCAGACTTGAACACATTTAACAAAGTGAAATCTCATTAATGCTTAATGGATGATCATGATGACACAGACAAAAATTTTTTTTGTATTTTGTTTGATTAAGTAAATTATTTTGCTTAATTTTTATTTTATTTGAACTGAATAGGTAAAGTCTGAAAATTTTTTTATTATTTCGGCTTTCTAGTTCAATAATTGAATTAATGTAAATTCAAATTATTTTTATTAAGAGTGGAGTGCTGGATCAGTACTACTGATTTCGACGGCCGCTACGCTCGTCATCATCAGCGTTCTTGTTCGCTTTTACCACTTATGAAAGTGGATGCTTTTTTCAATGAAACATCAGCTATTTAACTGATCCGTTCTGCTAATCTGATTTGAATATTCCAGCACTCCACTCTTAATAAAAATAATTTGAATTTACATTAATTCAATTATTGAACTAGAAAGCCGAAATAATAAAAAAATGTTCAGAAATTATTTTGCTTAATAATTGTAAGCATTTCTAGACTAATTGTTTATTAAATTCAGACAGAAATATTGTTTGATATTTTTTCAGAAAATCCAGTAAATATTTTTGTTTGATTTAGTAAATTGTTGTGTCTGCAATTTGTAAATATTTTTAGACAAATTGTTTTATAGATTTAAACAATTTGTTCACTGAAAAAAACAAGATTTTTTCAATGAAATTGTTGAGGTATTTTTGTCTATATTTACAAATTCGTTTGTAGGTCCGTTCATAGACAAATTATTTACTATTTCATTGAATTCCTTTACAGAAAATGAAATTAGTTTTTTCTGTGCTGTAATTTGACTAGTATTAAAGAAATCGTTACAGGACAAGTACCTTAATTTTGGATCTAGAACCTATTACTGTGCATATTAATTATGTCAGTTGAACCCCACTCCAATGGCAGCACCATGTTAAAGTGAGAGGTCCTTTTCATATAAAGTTGAAGAATACGAACCGCCTGCTAATCCTTGAAAACCAGTCACGTTTTTTTTAAGAGAAGTAACACAATCAGCAATTAATGCCTACCAGTTAATTAACTAATGTGTTACCTTCTTTGGGAAAGGGATAGTGTAGAGAGAACAGGTGGTGAAGTGGGAGAGAGATAGAAAGCTTAATTCATGTACAACCCTGCTATTGTGCGTTATTTTTTTTTTGTAGAACAGTGTTGCAAGCCCCTCTTGTGTCAAGTAGAGGCATTGAGCTGCTTAAGCTGTGTAGCTACTTTATTAATTATTTTACTTCGCCGATAGTTCTTCTACAATAACGACGAAGGAGGGTGCTGTGAAGTGCATTAGGATATGTTAGTATTAATAGCTGCCGGTACTGCCAAGGTGATCAGTGCTATGCCTTCATCACTTTAACAATCCAACAACAACCAACACAATAACACACCAAGTCACATGAGAAAAATGCACGATGTTGTTGGCTTACCTGAAACTAGTCTTAAACTCAAGACCTCAGGGTTTGTAGTCAAACGCGCTAACTACTCAGCCAATTCTTTCCTCTAGGCGAGATGCATAAGTTTAAATTTAAGAAGAAGATGCAACGCTAGTGACTAATTTTTACCCTGCTCTCCATGTTGGAATTTTTATGTTCAATATTGTCAAAATCGGTATTTAAAAGAAGCAGTTTTTTTAAGTGTTTATGTTTTATATGAAAGTTGCATAAGACTTGTAATATATGCTGAAATAATTTACTTCATAGATTCTGTGAATTTCGAAATTAATCCAATGAAAAACTTCATTAAAACTTTACCAACATCACGCTTCGTTGGATTAGTGAAACAAGTTTCTTTAAAATTATTTTAATGAAAATATTTCATTATTTGAACAAAGTTGTTTCATCATTTCAATGGAATTTGTCATTATTTTAATGATATTATTTAATTACTTTAATGAAATTAGGTCATTATATTAATGAAATTCTTTTATTGTTTTAATGAAATTATTTCATTGGTACAAATATGTACGATAGGTACTAAGAACATCAGAAAAATTTGTAATGTTAATCGCCGCACAGAAAATTTTTTTCAAATTTTATTTTCAAACAAGCATTTGTTTGAATTTGAAGTATAATTAAATAAATAGTTTGTTTGATTCAGTAAATGTTTCATTATGAGTTTTATGTACACTAAAAATAGCAACAGAAATCATTAAATGGACCGTTTTCAGTAAAATAATTGTCTGAATTTGCAATAAGAAAGAGTACAACAACAACAACAATCATGCAAAATATTTTTTTTATTCGCTTTTGTATGATAACTATTGTTTCTTATGAAAGAAAATATATATGTGATTTATTTCATCGGTCTTTCATAAATTCAATGAAAATTTTCGTAAAAACCATGAAATACGTTTCATTAAAATTATGTCATTGAAAAACTTGAAAGTTTTCTTTTTTAATTTTTAAGTATCCATTAAAACATTTTGTCAAATTTAAAGGGGCTTCAATAGAATGACAAAATATTATTGTCTAAATAAATTTCCTAACGAAACTTTGAAAGCAATTCCAATAAAATTCTTTCACAATATTCATGAAATTTCACATAAATTTCATTAGAATTGTGAAACAAATCTAACGAAATCAATGTATTGGATTTATAAACTGAAATGTTCTCAGTGTGACAACATTGTGATCGAACAGCTGACGCTGAGTAGTAGTTCATTTTAATGAGACTTAAAAAATCTAAAAATTATTTCTGCAACTAAAAAATATACTGTATTGAGAATTTATACAGAATTTTTTAAAATGCGTTATTAAATGGTGGTGTGGGCAGTGGATGGTCTTAAAAATACCAAAAATTACACTAAATACTTTATGAACAGCTCCTATGGTGTAAATCAAGGTATAAGTGTATGTATTCAAATATATCCATTAAGCAAGTATTCATACCCAACCACATAATTGTATTTAGAAAGAAAAAGAAACGTTCATTTTACCAAATTGTTAATTAAAAAATAAATGAAACAAATTACTAATTAAAAGTAAACATAAAACATGAATGAAATAAAGTTCAGTTGGCAAAATAAATATGTATAGAAATTTCATCCGAGAAATGAAAGGTGACCAAAAGGGTCAAGGTCAGATTAGTTACTTAAATATTTTGTACGAGTGGTAAGCAAATAGTAAGAACATATTTGCATTACTACATTTTAATAAAGAACAAATTTAAATAGAAGAAAGCTGGAAAGAGTTTATTTAGCCATGTTTGCCTTATACAGAAGACAAAAAGACTAAAAAAGATTTACATTTACTTATTGAATTTTTTACAAAATGTATTTATTCGAAATATTCTCAAGAATTTATGTGCAAAAAAGTTAAACTGATATGTTGTGGCTAGTTATATGCTGGCATTTTGTTGGTTGTTAATGCCAACTCATCAGTAGATATTTAAACAAAAATCGGTTCCACATTTGTTATCCTCCAATGGAGGAGGATCTAAACAGAAAAATAAAGCAATGTAAAATCAACATGATGCAATTGTGATTTGAAATCATATTAAATTTACATGACATAATTTGCCGCTTAAGTGTGTTAGTGTTTATTTGCTTTGTTCATTGCTACAGTTCACTGTTGTGCTTAGTTGTGTGACTTGTTGTTGTTTATTCTGGCATGTGTCGGCTATGTAGACGACAAAAAACGAATAACCAGCGATAATTTACTGCTGCTGGCTTAAAATTACCATTGTTTCATATTAATTTTAAATGAAAAATTATTAATATAACCTTAAATCTCTTTGATTTTAAATTTTGCACTGTTGAAAGAACTTTGTTATAAACGATACATTTCATTTAAAATCAATATGTCAATAACTTTAATTTCAAATAAGCTTTATGTTAAATAATCATTTAAATCATGTTGAATTAAAATGAAATTCATTTTACATACGATGGGTATTTATTTAGTGTATATGTAGGTAAAGTAAAGTTTGAAGCTGTTGTGGCTGCAGTAGTTAGCGCGTGGACTATCATGCAAGTGGCACGAGTTTAAGTCTTGGCCGGTGCAGCCAACTACAACACAGTTTTCTAATGCTAATAACCATCATCATCATCATCATCATTCAGCTCTACAACCCGAGGTGGGTTTTGGCTTTCTCCACAACTCGTCTCCATTCCTCTCTATTTCTAGCATGGGTGCGCCAATTCCGTAGTCCCATTGCTCTCATATCATCATCAATATTGTCAATTAGGCGCTAGCGTGGCCGGCCTTTATTTCTTGAAATTTGTGGTATGTAGTCAAGAACAAGCTTTTGCGCCCGGTTTTGATCTATCCTTAGTACATGGCCTATCCATCTTAGTCTTTGCGCTTTAATGTATTTTACTAAATCCTCGCCTTGATTTAGCTGTAAAAGTTCTTCATTGCTCCTTAGGAACTAATCTCCCTTTTCATTTCGTCTTCGCCCAAATATTCGTCTAAGGATTTTTCTTTCGAAAATTCTGAGAGACTCTTCTTCGGAATTCATCATAGACCAAACCTCTGATCCGTAAGTAGCTATAGGCCTTATGATGGTATTGTAAATTCTCAGCTTGCAGGCTCTTGATAAAAGTTTTGATTTAAATATCTGAATATGTGCAAAATATGATTTGGTTGCTGCTACAATTCGGTCTTGTATACAGTCTCTTGCACTATTATCATTACTAATAAGTACGCCCAAGTACTTGAACTTGTCTACTCCTTCAAAATTATATTCTCCTATACTGATATCTCGTGGCCTTCTTCTTTCAGCGCTTCTGGATAGTATCATATACTTGGTTTTTTATTGATTAACCACTAGCCCTATTTCTTTTGCAGATGCTTGTATATTTTGAAATGTCTCTTCCAGATATCGCCTGTTTCGAGCTAAAATCGAAATATTATCGGCGTAGGCGATTGCCATCCCTGACCGATTAAACACATTTCCAAGTCCTGTGTGGTTTCTTATAGCATAATGCAGGCATATGTTAAACAGAACTATGGACAAACTGTCCCCTTGTCTTACTCCTGTGTTGATGTGAAAATTTTCACTTTGCTCTTGCTAGACACCCGCTAATAACCATCACTCAAGTGAAATAATTAATAAAATACCTACATTAAAGTCATGTTGTTTCATCTTGATATAACTATAATTCAACATGATTCTTAATATTATTTCAATATCAAATTAACGTTGTTTCAACTTGAAATAAATTTGATCCAACATGATTTTTCGTATTATTTCAGTATCAACTTCATTTTGATTTAACTGTACTGCAATATTAAATCAACATGAAATATAGTTAATTCAAAAGGACAAATGCTCCTTCAAGATTATTGTAAATCATGTTGAATTAACATGAAACTCCTATAAAGCAAAATCAGTACCGAAAAATGTTAAATTAACCAGGTTTTCGACGATTTTTCTGTGTATATCAAATGCTAAACCGATGAACCACATTTGAAAACTTTTCAAAACTCGTATGTTCATAGTTAGACTCCCAAACAGGGAATGAGAATCATAATACACAAGCATAATAGTTTTATTAAATAATTCTTGCAAAAAGACCGACTACAAAATAGGTGTGGCACTGCCCCCATATATTATCATCATGTACTGTTACGAGAACTAATTGCGTGTGTGAAGTCTTATAAGAATGGGATAAGTAGAAGGAGTTAAAATGAATATTTACTTTTCATGGGCGTGGTACTGCCCACTTTTTTAACCACAATGTTGCATTGTAACGATGACTAAATGTGTTTGCGATAACTATATGTGTTGTAACGATAACTAAATGTGTTTCATAAGAATCGGGCAAGTAGAAGTAGTTAAAATGTTTATTTACTTTTCATGAGCGTGGCACTGCCCACTTTCCTAAACATAATATTGTATTGTAACGATAACCAAAGGTGTATGCAAAGTTTCATCAGAATCGGTTTAGTTGAATTTGTTTAAAAATAATATTTACTTTGCATGGGCGTGGCACAGCCCACTTTTTTGATCCTGATGTAGTATTTAAACAGAAGCTTAATAAGAATCGGTTGAATATAAGTAGTTGAAAACGAATGTGTATCTACTTTTTATGGGCGTGACCTCGCCAACTTTTCAGCGGGACTAATCTGGAAGCACATCCTTTCAAATAGAGAAAAAAAAATCCGAAGTCGTTTTATAAATGGCAGAGTTTTGAGCGAACATACATAAAAAATAATTAAAAATACATGACGAATTGATAACCTTTCTCCTTTTTTTTGAAGTCTGATAAAAATCCAAAACCTTTAAAAATTAACAACACACCAAATAATTTCTATTGGATATGAATCATTTTATATTTCTTATAAATACGTTTATTATCCAACAAAGGTTGACTAATTGTATAAAGGTTTATTCTGTAAATTTTTCTTATTTTTATCTTTGGATATTATTTTTAATTTGGATATAATAATTTACCAGTTTAGGACTAAAAGGTCTATGTAGATATAAAAGTGAAGAAGCACATATACATATATTTTTGAAAATTTTAATTTCTGAATATGTACATATGTAAAATTTTTTTAAGTGGTCCGAGAATTTTTTTAATTGCAGCATTGTGAAGAGGCTCTTATTTCCTTTCAAATGATATATTATTACTGACCTCTGATATTTGTAATTATGTTATTGTTGCCATTAGAGGGCTGCATGAATATACTTGAAAGAATTCGTATGTATGTATGTATGTTTGTGTGTGTATGCATGTATGGTTGTTTGTATATATGTGTGTATATTATATGTCGTGGCTAAGTATCTACATACATATGCATGCATGTATACATAAGTAAATACATAAGAACATACATATATGCACACACGAAATTCATACGAGCACATTCTACGAATACATTTAAGTACACTTTGCACTTTATTAATTTGGTTTTTAAATACCAAATTAAAGATGAAACAATTATATACTCGTACATACTTATTAAATAAATTATAATAATGGCATAAAGTTAAATGTGAAACTTTTTTACATTAAAATTTTTCGAATACTTTAATATATTAACTTTTATCCTATAAAATATTTTAGGGTATGCCTTTTAACTACGGAAAAATAAGTATGAAAACTCTATAGAGACATGATACAATCTCTAAAGAAAAGGGTAATTAATTTAAGCATTCATAGCAGAACATAATAACATGCTGGTTATGAAGAAATTATCTCATGTCCACCCCATAAAGCGGCTTGCCTGTGAAACAATTGGACACACAGACTCTACATTTTCTATGCCTCTCTCAGATTCCACCCCCTATACCTCCTTCCCTGAGAAACAATTGGAGCAACCGACTCTAGTTTATTATTGTATTGCTCAAGTGCGTTCTATATCTATAGCGGCTTACCTGTGAAACAATTGGACACACAGACTCTACATTTTCTATGCCTCTCTCAGATTCCACCCTCTACACCTCCTTCCCTGAAAAACAATTGGACCAACCGACTCTCGTGTATTATTCTATTGACCAAGTGCTTTCTATGAGTGTATAGCACTATCCCGCAGGTCTTCTACAAGTTCCTCTTTTATCGATTTATTATTTTAAATTGCGAATTTTCTATGTCTCTTTAAGATCCCAGCCCCTATAGCGGCTTACCTGAGAAACGATTGGACACACCGACTCTACATTTTCTATGCCTCTGTCAGTAAAATAAATTAACATTTTTCGTATAAAATATTTTAGGGTATGCCTTTTAACTACGGAAAAATTAAGTATGGAAACTCTATAGAGAAAAAAATTTATTAATTTAAGCATTCATGGCAGAACATAATAACATACTGGTTATGAAGAAATTATCACATGTCCAATTTGTTTCTAATAAAGATACTAGCTCCAGCCTAACATTCGTCTTTGCTCTACATATGATGAGCTTCCGTAATATGGTTTTACGATACCAGATTATTTAAACTCATATACAAAACTGACTGTGTTATGTGTAGGCTACTGAAGGGTCACCCTAGTCTTTATTAAATATTTTCCATTTTGACTATAAACCTCTTGAATTTATGAATATATTTTAATTAATTATAAATAGTCATCATTTTAATTTTCAAACAATGGCCAAACTTATTGATTTAATTGTTATTGAAATTTATTACCCTGGAATGAATAAATATTTTAAAGTTATGCATAATTATTATTTAAAAATAACAATTGAAAATTTGTTTAAAAATGCTCGCTTTTTGTGCAGTTTAAGTAAGTACTCAATTAATTCAATGTTTCGTATAATATTTAATTAAAATGTAACATGCGAGTGTATTATTTATATAAACTGTTTGTTTAAGAATTCTTTTATTTATCATTTAATGATGGCGATGATGATGATGATGATAAAAATGTATAGTATACAGTCAGGTCACAGATTCCGTGCGGATTGGTTTTGATTCCGTAGTTGTTATTCCGAAAAAGTACATTTTTGGTGCTTTAGATTCCGTTTATTTTGTATTTCGTTTTTACAATGATAAAGTTATTATACCTTAAGGCGTTTGTTTGCTCTTGTTTTTAGATACAAAGCTCACATTAAGCTTTTTATTAACATGGAAAGCTCATGACCAAATATTTATTTGACGCTCCTAAAAGTATGAACGTGTTTTAATATTTACTGCAAATGAAGTCTGTAGAAAAGTGTTTTTCGATTCCACTTTGAAATTTAAAAGTGGTTCGATTACCAAGAAAATTTTCGTTTTTCGTTTTCTGAAGAAGCAACTTACTGAATTGAAACCACTTCCGATCGGAATGGTATTCTGTGACATGGCTGATAATATGCATTAAACTCATAATTATCATAAACTCATAATTATCTCATATCAGTTGTGTTATTGGGTGAGAAAATAAGTATGGTTAGATATATTGTTACAAGCCATCAGGAAACACAGGGAGATAATGCTCCTAAGAAGTCGGTACAATGATAGAATATCGGTATAAATTACATCGTTATTTCGTCATTTAACACTTAAAGAAGAAAGGTAGGCATATCACACATCAGAATTTACAAAATTATGTGTACTTTTCAGATTTTAGCAATTTAAAAACCTTTTAAAAGAATTTTTGCAAAAAAAGTATACAATTTTTCCTTAATGCTATAAAATCGCTGATTATTAACATTTTCTCATGACATTTTAAAGTTGTATAAGAACTTACGTCATAAGGGCCAGGCCACACGGACGTTTCTAAAACGCGCGTTTCTGTTTTTTTATATTAAATTTTAAAGTTTTTAATTTTTAAACTTTCAAATTTAATACAGAAAAACAGTAACGCGCGTTTTAAGAACGCCCGTGTGGCCTAGCCCTAAATACCAAACAAGAAAAGCAAACTGGGTTTCTTTTCTGAGAATCTCAGGATTCCTAAGAAACTTCCCAGAAATCCCAAAATGGAATTTTTATGATTTTGCCCATAAAGTCCACATTAGGTCCAAGAGCCATAACTTGCTTTGTCAAACAAATGAATGTAGTTAAGAGTTTCTGCAAGAGGCATTTCTTTTTGTTTCCAAACTTTGGGATTTTAGAAAATAAGGGCTAAAATAAAAACTTCGCTGCCAAATAGGTTAAATTGGGAAGGGTCCAGGTTCATCAAAAATATTAAATTGGACAAAAGTTTTTTATTTTTACAGCTCTAATAGTGACAGTATGAATTGATTAAAAGTAGATGATATTCGGCTCTTGACTGCAAACACCCGACTTTGGTCGAGTGGTCTAAGCGGTAAAGAGCTCTGATGAGATTAGCGGGAGCTATCGAAACGTCAGTTCAACCCTCCGCGCAGTCAAAATGTTCTTTGTCTACATGCTTCACATTTATATCTAAATAAAAATATAATTTAATTGAAAAATTAAATTAAAACCGAACTTAAGCCAAAATAATTAAAATTTCTTTGGATATTAATCCATACAGTTCGACTAAACTCATAACTTAATTGTTAAATTAAAAATTTTTTCAATTCTCAAATCAAAACTGGTAATTTTCTATCAACTTTTTTTTAAACTATTCGAAATTTTGTTGTTTAACTAATAAATAAACAATAGTGATAATCGGCTTTTATTAGAATCTGATATCTTGAAAATACTGGAACAAGATTATGAAAAATTAAGAAACTTTAATTTTAAAATGAGTATGCCTCACTAAATATACAAGATAATTGCTTAACCAAAGATATTTTTTTAGAACCTTATAAGGGCAAATATTTTTCCCGTAAGATTCACTCCCAGACCAACCGTGAGTGACTATTTGTTTATTACAGCCAAGGCGTAATTTTACAGGAGGTGGTAATAATACAACAAACACAATATCAATTCGCCTGGTTGGCCGTATATGTCAAAAACAGAAAACGAAAATTTATTTAAAATGTACTTTTAACAACTATGATTACAATTAATATGCCTAAAAGAAATACCTTCTTTTGTTTATCGCCACATAAAAGTGTCTATGCCTTTGCTAATCATTTAAAAACACACAATTAAAAAACAATTGACAGATACAGCCAACGCGGCGAAATAGTCATATCGTTAGCCAAACATGCAAATATGCTAAGTCCAGTTTTACACATTTTTCAGGAGGAAGAAAAAATTTGCTAACTTTTTCTGTTTTAAATATTTTTTTAGTCTGTAAACGCAGGAATGTTTTATTTATTACGCCGTTTAGATGCCAATAATCTCCCGATTAAATAAAACTACAAGAGTGAAGTTATTTGATGTTTTTGGACTTAGCATATTTGCATTTCATGATTTTTATTTTTTTTGTGGACTTACCATATTTTCTTATAAAGTGGTATTATTGTTATTTTAAAGAAACAAAATTTGTTATTAATAGTTATTATGTTTTTTTATTTTTATTAATTAGAAAGAAAACAAAAGAAATAAAAAAAAATATTCCACAAGTTGTAAATTAAAAAATTAAATGTAATGAAATTAATGTAATAGTTTTCAAAATAACACAAAAATAACAGTCTATTCATTGCTGTTAACAAATGGGGTATTGTTTATAAAAAGTTATGCTGCGTACAAGGTGAACATAATGTGGTAATTCATCATAATATTTATGGTGGTCCTTGGGTAGACTTGCTTTTAAATATTGCAGGTCTTCGTATTTTTTTGGCAGTTATTTTTCTTCTTTCTGCGTATAGTCCAAGGAAGTTAGAAAAATGCATAGCTTTTACACTTTTGTTTATTTTTTGGTGTAAAGTACTCCAGTCATCCGGAAATCGGAGTTTAAAATATACTTCGCCATTTGGAGTATATTTCATACCACGAATATCCGTCACCTTCGCATCGCCTTTTCCATGACCAGGTCGAATACTTTTAAGAAATCGAATATTTTTAAAAGTTTTAAAAAACGTATGATCCAAATACATGACATCATAGGGTTCAGGTTTCTTACGGGCTGATTTGCATATGCCAATGTATTCAGCAGGGACGTCAATGTTTCTGTTTTTAAAAGTACGTTCTATTGTTGAGTGAACACTGTCTGCTTCCATTTGGGTGTGACCGACTTCAAGTATTTTTTTCTCAATAATAATGCCATGTTTTACAGCACAATTTCACTCATTACACAGTTACGGTTTTGATAGGTACAACCGTCAATGTAAAAAATTATTTTTTCTGGATTGTCATTGGCAGGGAGAATTTTATTTTCAATAAAGAAAGTCCAAATACTTGCAAATACTTCCGCGCCTAATCCACCTTCAGCCTCGTTCCATAAAAAACAGAATGCTTTTTTGTTATTTATGTTGTAAAAAACCAAATTATGAACCTGTAATTTGGTTCGATAATATAAGCTGCTGGCCTAAGATTTTGGAGCCATTAGCACAGCCTGAAGACATAATTTGCTTTGGAATTCTGTGTGGACTTAACATATTTGCGTTTTGTGTGTTGGACTTAGCATATTTGCATACCATTGCGAAACGAAGGGGAAACACGACATAACGGTATTTTTTTTCTACATGATGTATTTTTGATTGTTCTATCATTCTGTATCAAAATCTCAATTTTTATAAAAATGGACTTAGCATATTTGCATGTTTGGCTAACGATATGTGATTTCAACATGACCTGTATTATTGGAGCATGATTGCAGCAAAAGCTATAAGAGAAAGTATTTATTTTTTCGCTCCTAAAATGATGCCTAATTTTTTGTTCACGAAAATTAAACTCTTTGGAAACTAAACCGAAATTAATATTTTTATTGAAGTAACTCTGTCCACATTGACTCTACCTTTGAATTTTTTTTGGGAGGGGGAATGTGCATTTTTCCTTTCCTCTGAGTTCACGCCTGGGTTTAAGGTATAATCCTACTAATACTATATATAAGGAAGTTTGTATCTTTGTGAGTTTGGATGTTTGTTCCACTATCACCCGAAAACCGCTTAATGGGTTTGGACGAAATTTGGTAGACAAATAGCAAGCATACGGCCTAGATTAAAATATAGGGTATTTTTCAGGAGCTAAAAACGGATAAAACGGATGGTTACTCTTGGTACTTTTTCTTTTTTTTTTGCCTGGGACTGTATTCTGGCATTTCAGCAGCTCGCTGACGAAGTCGCGGGTGAATGCAAGTACTACATATAAAGTTTCTCTCTTAAAACTTCAGCCTTATTAAAATTTTTCCGAAACCATAGAATGCAATTCCTTAAATAGTTGATATTATTTTATCACCCACACTATCACATTAAATTTTTAAATGATTTTAAATACATTTACATTGATGCATATGTACGTACATACTCGTATGTACTTCACTATGTGCAGTCATGTAAGTAGCAGTAATGTGCTTAATATTTATAACATTTAAATACTCCTATTGTTTATTGACCCATTTACTTGCGATAAAGTTACTTTAAATGTTTAACGATAAAGAATAAAATTAACCATCGTATGAAAATGATTAAAAACAAATTATGTATACACACTGCGATATCTGCTATAAAATTAATGAAAAATTAAACAAAAAATCAGAAATAATTTCTTGGAAATTTATTTATTATTTTGCATATAAAAGGTATAAGAGTTACAATGTGTAAAAAAATAAAAGATTTTTTATTTTATGCGAGGGAAATTTCAATGAATTTATGTGTGTATAATGACTGATTTGAAGGTTTGAATATGTTTCGATTTTTTACTTGGTTTGTTAAAATTTGTGCAATATATTTATTATCTTATTATTTTGGATATAGATTTATCAAAAAATATATCAATCAGTCTTTTGTCCAGCTCATGTCCAAACATGATCCCGCATGATCGTGAGTAGGTTAGATTTGGTTAGGAAGGCTAGAGTGAAACACACTTCCACTCGGCGGCCTAATTGGATCCATTCGATTCCCTTCTGTAAAATACCCATGTAGACATAAAAATACCCTGTTGTACACACAGTCGCGGATCCAGCTTGAGTTTTTTTTGGGTAGGGGGGGGGGGGGTAACTTCTAAGTGAAACATACTATTTTGCAAAACTTCTTTTAGAAACTCTGTAGCAATTTACAGATTTGTTACGGATTAGATAAATTATACTGAAAATTTTGTAAAAAGCGTTACGAAGGGAGAGGGGGAATAAAAACTCCCGAAAATAGCGTTACGTAATATGCGCATGGCCCAAAACTCGAATAACTTTTTTTTTTGTAATTAATATAAATTATTTATTTCTATTTCATTTGAAAGATAATTTTAATAAATTTTTAATGGGTTTTACAAATAATACTGGCCAGCATAAAAAATCGTCTCTAAATAAAAAATATGCGGAAATACAAAGTTTAAAGCGCTAAATTCAAATCCGTTTTCATCTTTTTTCTATCACGTACAGATTTTTTCAACGGGCATGACTAATATTTCCACTATGTACATTAGGATAATTCACAATAACTTAAGAACGGCTTGTCCGCCGCTAAAAGATGCGGAATAAAATGCTCTTTAAGTCATCTATGTATATATAATTTTTTTTCTATTTCCAACTGTTTTTTAGTTATTCAGAAATTAACGGCGAAAATTTCTTTTTTAAAGCAAAATTAAACTTTTTTTTCGTTTTCAAAATTTTACGAGGGCAAAAATTAAATTTTTTCATTTATCAGAAAGCTGGGTATAGTAGGAATAAAATAAGCCATAAATCATTGAAATCGATGAACAAATTTCGATTTTATTCAGAATTTAGTATGAGAACTTAATTGGCAAAAATTGGGAGTTTCATACAACACACACAAATCAAACTGTTTCTCTTGTATGGAAATTGTGATTATTATCAATTGAGTTCTTTCATTTAACTGTGAATAAAATCGACAATTTTCCATCGATTTTAATGATTTATGGCTTATTTTATTGCTAATATATATAGCTTTCTGACAAGTGATAAAAGTTTTAAAGTTTGGCGCAGTGAACTTTTTAATGAGTTTCTGAAATCGTAAAAAATGTCTAATTTTTAATGAGAAAAAAATATATTTTTCGCTGCTAATTTCTGAATACGTTTTCGAGTTATGATGAAATATATTAGCGGGACAGCCCTATTTGGGGTATCATATTAGTCATGCTCATACGAACCTTAAAATAGTCCATCTACTCGGAGGAGTGCCATCAAACGTGCGATTAAACTCTCTTTGGAATTTCTAATGATATCGTGATAGCGGCGCACAATCCAAATTCTTGTTTCATCATCCCAATCTTCCATTTTACTTAAATTTTAAGACCACTGTTCGAAAAAAAATTAAACCGATTGATTGCACAGAAAGAAAGATATAACGTTTTATCGTACCAGCATTCATCAGCCACACGTTACACAGTGGTTCAAATTGGGGAAAAATGGGTAATAAATCTGTATCTTTGAAACTTGCCATCCGATTATAAAACGATGTATGTGAAAATCATAGAGGAGGACCTGAGCTTTCAGAATGTTGAAATTTGGACCACCCTGTTGAAACACACTTTGAGCTACAGTGTGTTGAAATTGACTACCTCGGGCATGGAAAACCTTGTCGACCTCATTCCATTCTATGATTTTTATATACATATTTTTGTAATCGGATCGCAAGTTTCAAAGATACAAATTTATTACCCTTTGTTCAATTGGAACCACTGTGCGCTAGTTTGGATCGTCCTAAGTCACGAGTGGTCCTATTCATGATCTAATTACTGAGTTCCTTCACTTACTTTCTCATCTAACGCCGAACCTATTCTCGCCCACCCGTCGCCGGTCTCATTTCTCTCAGCATTACAGTGATCTGAAACCCAACATAGTCTGACACTATATTTGTCCATAAGCACGCTGAGGGCTCTTCTACAGTCGCTAACTAGCTTCGATTCCATACGGTGTCCTTTCAAAGTCTCTAGTATCCCCTAGTCACATATTCGGCCACCGAATCCGTGATCTTTAGGATCGCTAGGATCTCAGCCTGGAAAACGCTACATTCATTCGGGAGTCTGAGAGACTAGCGCCCGTGCCTCTTTCTAATTTTAGCCCGCCAGTAAACCGTAGAGCCTATCAGATTGAACCGAAAAGTTCCCATCCGGAATAACTAATAAGGGTGTCCTGCGAAAATCAATTTCAACGACCTTGGAATCCTTGAAGACTGGAAGACTTGCCCATTAAAACTAATCTCTTTTAAGATTCTTGTCCTCACTTGCCAAGAAAATTCTAAGCAAACTTCTTGCCGCCATTCTCACCACAAAATCCTCTTTGGGAAGTAGATGCAAAATAACGTTTAAGGCATCGTGAGTACTTTTATCTTTCTATCACCTGAGGGTGTATAAACGTGGGTATGGAAAACTCACCGTAAGTGAACGTGCATGAGTAGAATTTTTATGTGATTCTTTCATGATTAGAAAGTTTTGAAAAGTAAATTAAAATTTAAAAAAAAATTATTGAAATTATGAGGCATTAGTGGCAGGAAGACCTTAACATTTTTTTCTCGAGCTCGACTTACTTCTCTTCGTGAGTATTTCGTGAGCGTGTGTTTTGTGATCTTTACTAAATTTTTCTTTACACTCACAAGCAGTGTTGCCAGTGAAATTTCGAGAGATACATTTTAGCTTCCAAAAAGATACATTTTTTTCCAAAAAGATACATTTTGAAAAAAATTTCAAAATCCGTTTTTAACGTTTAACATACCGACTCCTTAGCGCCAAATGATCGTTAGCGACAAAAATTTAATTTTACAGGAGGAGGGTTTTTTATTGTATTTAAACATGATTTATATTCATAAACTGTCGCTTACGATAAAATTTTATAGCCTGTATTTCAAAAGTTATCAAAAGTTTTGATATTTTTACGATTTTAAACTATGGCTATCCCCATAAAATTTTGATTTCAATAAAAAAAATTCTTTTTTACAAAATGTCGCTTACGATAATTTCGCGCAAAGGGGTTGATATATTAACATAACATTTTTATTTCATATTTAATGAATGAAATGAAGGAAAATGATATCATATCAATTCATTTGTATATTTATTTAAGTCATGAATATTAGGTATGTAATTTTTAAAAATTCAGTAAGCAAACTTTAAAATTAATTATATGTAACAATCTTTGGATGTTGTCAAACAAATTAAATTTTGTAAAAATTACTATACGAGTAAAAAACTTTATCAGAGACGGAAAGTCCAATATTTTACTTCTGTACATTTTGCGTACAGATTCAAAAGATACGAAAAATGTCAGGATTATACGTGGTACCTAAAGTCATCAAAAGATACGAAAAATGTATCTTTCGTATCCTAATGGCATCACTGCTCACAAGAGAGTGCATGAACGTGTGGCATAAAAACGAGGTCGTGCCTGATCGATCGTGCATAAGTAATGACCGTGAGTGAAAAATTACTCACGGTCCTATCTCCCACAATTGAAAGTAATTAATCTCATGTACAACCAAACTAGGCCACTTAAATATTTTGCGAAGGACATGAAAAACCCATGAGCACTGATGAGGGAATGTTGCGGCTTCCAGAAGCAACGTTATTATACTCTTTTCTGTGTGCTGTGGACTTAATTAACCTTAAATTTTCTCTTTAAAAGACTTATTTCAACTTATTTAAAATTGTTTAAAATATAAAAAATTTCTCTCATATTTTTACCAAAATGGGCTCTTGAAAAGTTAGATGAAGATCCACTTTTTTATCGAAGAATTGTGTTCAGCGACGAGGCTCATTTCTGGTTGAATGGATACGTGAACAAGCAAAACTGCCGTATTTGGAGTGAAGAGCAGCCAGAAGCATTGCAAGAGCTACCAATGCATCCGCAAAAAACAACCGTTTGGTGCGGATTATGGGCTGGCGGCATCATTGGGCCGTATTTCTTCAAAGATGATGCGAATCACAACGTTACTGTGAATGGTGAGCGCTACCGTGCGATGATAACAAACTTTTTTCTGCCCAAAATGGAAGAGCTTGACTTGCATGACATGTGGTTTCAACAAGACGGTGCCACATGCCACACAGCACGCGAAACAATGGACCAATTGAGAGGCGAGTTCGGTGAACAGTTTATTTCACGCTTGGGACCAGTCAATTGGCCGCCCAGATCGTGCGATTTAACGCCTCTAGACTATTTTTTGTGGGGCTATGTTAAGGCTAATGTCTATAGCGACAAGCCCGCTTCGATTGACGCACTGGAAGCCAACATTGCCAACATTATTCGTGAGATACCGGCCGAAATGTTGGAAAGAGTATGCCAAAATTGGACTAAGCGGATGGACCATTTGAGGCGCAGCCGCGGCCAACATTTGCATGAAATAATCTTCAAACATTAAATTATATCGACCCAACTATCGATCCAAATAAATATTTCATGCATTTTTCTGAATTTTATGTGTTTTTTTTTTTGTTTACTTTCCGATAGTTCTTATAAAATCACCCATTATTAAAAGCTTTTTTGAAAAATAAAAAAAGATAAACTTGAAACTATTAACAGCAGATGTTCAAGAAACTTTTCATATACCAAAAATTCTTAAATCGATATTTAATACAATTTAAATCAAAGAATTTTCAACGAAATGTTATTATTTTCTTAGTTTTTTTCCAAAACCACATTTCAAAATGCAAAAAAGTCTACGAAAAACTTCAAAACATGAACAGAAGATGAACCTTAACGCAGAAACCAATACGAAAAAAATGTCAATTGTTAATAGTTAAAAACAAAAAAAAAAGAGAAACAAAAAACTTTAAAAACAAAAATTCTAAAGAGTATAATATTGCGAATAAAAAGAAAATAAAAAAAGATAAAAACAAATGAAATAAAAAGGCTGAACAGTTGCCAAAAGAAAAAAGTTGAAAAAAAAGAAGAAATACTTACAGAACAGTAGTATCTTGAGGTACTTTTGGTACGGCAGTTGCATGTAAACGCAAACAGCGAACAGTTCGTTGAAAACAGTTGCAATCTGTGGGGCAAGGAACAGCCAAAGAGGGAGCTGTCAACACAGACAATAACCAAAAGCTGGCAAACAATTGCGCGATTATGTAGCGAGACATTTTCAACATTGACAATTCCCTTTAAAATAGTTTTTGTTCTTGTTGTTTATTTGTAGCTAGTTTGCACAAGGTGTTGATTAACTTTTAGCACATACTATATGGCAGCAGATGAAAAACTATAAGTAATGTTATAACTCTTTTTGTTGCACTGGCGGAAATACACTAACGGACGCGTTATTGTTTTTGTTGGATTTGTATTTTCTTTTCTTTCCGAAAAATTAAAGAAAAACTTTTCACTTGTTTTATTTTAACTTTTTTTCTATGGTGCGCTGCAAAAGAGTTTGTGTTTTGAACTTTATGCACTTTTCATGTACTTTTTTGTTAATTGAAAATAATGCACTGGCAGAGAAAGACGTTAAACAAGCAGTTTTCTTGACACTTCTTTTAAATGTTTACGATTATCGCGCGAAAAAATCTTTTTTTAATTGACTTGACTTTTCATGTTTGCCGTCTCTTTTGTTGTGTTCTAAATATGATCATGTGAATTAAAATTGAATCATAATTTTTTTTTGCATTTATTTTTTTATTTTTAAAATATTTTTAATCCGCTACCAGCAGCTGTAGTGCATGACTTACGCACCGCTATTAAATTTTAGTTTTTGAACTAGAAGGCCATTAGATTTTTTGAAAATTTTTAGCATGATAAAATAAATAAAAATAAAAGCAAACAGTAAATACACATCATATTTTTTTTGCACAGAACATTTTGATATTAAACCATAAAGAACCTTAAAGGTATTAATTCTTCAGCATTTTATGGCTAAAACTGAGAGCTGAAAAAAATTAGTTAAAGACACAGAATCAATATAAACATAAACAAACTTAAATAACTTTAATAACGAAATTACCCAGTTACTGGTTTGGAGTACTACATTTTTGATACAAAAAGCGCTTTTTGAAGCGCAAAGAATCATCACTATTTTCAGCACTAAAATTTAAAATATGGAACTTTCTCGCCTAAAGAACGTGAATTATGTCAGCAGTGAGAAATCAAATTTTTTATATAGTTTCTTTCATATACGTTCACTGCTCCGAAATAAGATCTTATTTCAAAGCTTATTATTATGCGCTTTATTGCCTTATTTTACTTGGTAATTTAATACAGCGGATGGTCCAAATACACACAAGTATGTTTTAAAATCATATGTTGTTAAAATTGAAATACTATTGGCTATCAGTCAGTATCTCATACCATCGCGGACGAAAATAAGTCGCCTTACGCATGAAGAACGTTGGGAAATATTGTAAACTTATTTCCAAAATTAGTGCACTGCTGTCCAAACTGTGCGTTTTTAAAAGGAAGTTTTGTCTGAAATCAAGCACCCACTGAGAATGATGCACGCAAGTTTTTGCAAAATTTTCGTGAGACTGGCTTGCTAGTGAACAATATTCATGATCCATATTGCACAGTGTTGTGAGGGTGGCCATAAATGGTTAAACTAGCCTACCACAGCTTTAAATTGGAATAATTTTATGAATTATTAGCTTAGCTTGAGCCAGCGCGTAAAAGACAATTTTTTGCTAAATAAACGAAGCCAAAAATCGTGGAGATCCCACAAAAAATATGAAAGTTATAAGTCATTAAGTGGAAAAGTCTGATTTTATTTTCCATAGAATTAAAGCAATTTTACATGAAAAAAATCGACGTTTTTAGCTTAATGGCTTATAACTTTCTTATTTTTCGTTGGAGCTTAGCGACTTCAAGCTTCATACGTTGCCGTACGAACACACATACATCCCTTTTCGTTTTTGCCCTTTTTTCATTTTGAAAATTTTCTCGTTTTACTTTTTCGGTTAATTTTAGTTTGTTTTTATTTTTTTTAAGTTTTGTTTTTGCTGATTTAGCGATTTTCTGTTTTTGTTTTCGTGCTTTTTCATTTTGGTGATTTCTTTTTGCGATTTTTCGTTTTTTGCAATTTTTTTTTTTTCGTTTTTTGCCAATTTTTTTAGTTTTAGCAATTTTTTGGCCTTGGCGTTTTTTTGTTTTAACGTTTTTTCGCTTTTGGACGATATTTTTAGTTTTAGCGATTTATTTTAGTTTTGGCGCTTTTTTCGGCTTTCAAGATTTTTTTTGGTTTTTGGTGATCTTTTAATTTTAGTGATTTTTTTTTAGTTTGACACTTTTTCGTTTTGGTGATTTTTTCCATTTTTGGCGATTTTTTTCGTTTTTTTACAATTATTGCCTTACGTTTCACGTATAATATGTGCTTAGCACTTTTACGTAGAACACCATGGCTAACATTTTTGTGGAATATTTTTCTAGCTCTTCGCAATATGGGTCTTTTTGGCCTCTAAATAAATAAGGAGCAATAAAGTCCCTTTCAGCGGTGACATAGCGGGCTGAAATGTTCTACAAAAATTTTCTTCGTGGTGTTTTACATAAAATTGCTGCACTCATCTTATACCTTAAACGTAAAAATACGGTCACACTTGGCAAATATTTGCTGAAAAAAACGTGACCAACAGACAAGCTAAAATGTTATTTCATTTAATACCAATATTTTTTTAAATATTGGTTCATATTTATTAAAAATAATATAAAAAAGCTTTTTGCAGCATAATTAACTTTATTTTGTGATATAAAAACCGCATTAAATCATACTAACCCTTAGCAAAAGTAGTGGTTACGCTTTCTTGGGCAACTATTTGCCTAGTGTAAACGTACCTTAAGATTTACAAGATTTCCAATGCAGTACTCGGCATTGGAAATCTCGTGAATAAGTATGAAACTAACCCTAAGCCGAGTCTGCTGCTCTGTTGTCTTTGAAGAACTGTAGTAAAATTTTATGGCCAACATTTTTGTAGAACATTTCATCCCCGCCTTCCCAATTTTGACGGGTGTTTTTCACGATTTATTAGAATAGAGCCAAAAATTACCGTTACATAGGTGAGTTAGAGGGTTAATATGTATCAAAAATATTTTCTTCAAAGTTTCTGAACATACAACTACACCTCAAATGTAAAGATAAGATAAAGATGTCTTTATCAGTCTATAGTGTTTGTAAACATGTTCCACTGTAGCGCCTAAACTTCTTATCTGATTTTGATGCGTGAGGAAAACTCAAAATGACGGCCATGGGATGACATAACGTCAGGGATCAAAAATTTAAAATTTTCTAAATAAATAAATTGAAAATGACGGCAATAGAAAAAAAAATTAAGTCAGGACCCAAAAGTTTAAAATCCTCAAAACCTATGAAAAACAGCGTTTAATGCTGCAAGTTAGATCTAAATCAGCTAAGTGGTTCGAGGGATATGGTTATCGAAGATTAAAAAAGAAAATTTTTTTTATTACTCCAACAATCTTTGGATTTTATAGAGCTTTGAGCTTAAAATTTGTGCAACGTTTTAGGGATGGCCTGCAAATTGAACTATTTCTAATTAGCTCTGGTTGCCGAGATCAACTATTACACAAAATATTACGGCGGTAGAACGCCCTTATATTAAATTGGAGAACGGATCGTCTAACTAATACGGGTTTTACATGAAGACTTTTTAGCCTGACTTTTATAAAGTTTATTGATGAACGGGGAAAAAGGATTTCTACTCCAAAAGAAAATTGATTTTTCTAATCAATCTCATTTGGAGTTGCTACACGGTTAAACGCACTTTTATACTGTTCGTCCATCAACTTGAAAAAATTAAAGCTAACAAGTTTTCGTGTAAATCCAATATTAGAATAAATAATTCGATTTTCACACTAAAAGTCTCTTTAAATCGCATTGATATCATTTTTCAGTCTCATCAATAGTTTTTTGAGATATTTAGGAAATTGTGTAAAAAAATTCCTATGCAAACTGGAAATATTTTTTCAAAAGTTCATATCAAACCTAAATTGACAAAAATTTCGCTCTAAATGTGCACACACACAAGGCTACACAGGTTGCACATAAAATAAGACACATTTCATTCAAATTGGATCCAAAAATTTTATTTTATTCACAATTATGTGATGATATTTCATTGAGAAAACTAACAATATGCTTCCAACAGCAGTAACACTCAAAAATGCCTGAGACAAGAATTTATTCCTTTAAAGTTCTTTGTATTAAGTTTCCATATATTTTTATCATTAAGGTTTTTTTTTTGTTGTTCTTATTATTAGTTATTTTTTCTTTAACCACGATAATAAAAACTATTTATGTTATTAGTCAGGATATCAAAATCCACATTATCATTTCATTATTATAAAAATTTTTGGCGTTTTTTAATAATATTTCAATTTTAAATAAATTTAGAGTTAATTTAAATTTTTTATCACTTAACGAATTTATATGTTTTCTAAATATTTATTTTAGTTTGCACAAAATATTATTTCTTGCAATTGCAAACATTTTGTATTGAAATCATTTTTACAAACAATATTAATTGAATTGAATTTTTTTGAGTTTTTCTTAGCACACACCCGCTTTGCAAACCGTTCTCGAAGACCAACAATATAAATCTGACATGCATGCGAATTTCCATAAAAATATTTTTCTTTTTGTTACTTTTACTGTTCGTTCAACGCGTTGCACAGATGTTTTAATAAGTGGGTGTGCATGTGTGTGTGTGTCTTTATTTTAGGGGGAATATTTTCAGATTGCATCTTCGTCCTTTGTCGTTTTGTTTGTAATCGCATATATTAACATCTTCATTATCATTCTGGTCATTATCATTGTTGCCATCAGCCATTCCCCATTAACAAATTGAAATCATCATAATGATGTTGCATGTTCTGTTGCATGCTTGTTTACTAGTGTTGCAAGCAACATGGCTGTTATCCAACAACCGGATGCAAATGTTCGATAACAGCAACACATGTATTGTCGTTTTCAATATTCCCACAAATACTTTTGTACTTGAAGTAAGTCTAGAAACTGAATTCCCCAGTTGGCCTACTTGTCGTAGAGGACATTTTCATCAACGACTGCTTAAGGAAATTTTGAAATTTGTCATCCACGATATTTGTCGATTACACTTTCTTTTAAGACAATCTAACAGAACCCGTACTCAAAGAACGGCTAAAAGGAAAACTACTCAACTGGTCATTCCAACTAATTGGTAGATATGGTCCGCAAGCTAGTCTTGCAACCAAAGTGTATTAATACAAGTGGCCTTATCATTACAGAAACGTACATACAAATTTGTTATAGAAGTATTTTTTATATGCACGTTGACAGTTGTGGTAAAAGTTTTATTCTATTTTATATGGAGTTTGAACGGATTGGGTAAGTCAGCTGATGATCAGATATGATAACAAGGCCACCTGTTATCAATTCGCCTTGGTTGCAACGTTCAATTTAAAATTTTGTGTAATTTCGTTACAACAAAAAATGAGCAAATGAACTTCTTGTGGACATTGTCGCTCAGTCTGTCACCAGTTTGAATCATTCTGATACATACCTGCTTGCTAAAATTGAGCTTAAGAAAAGTTCTGTTACAATGTCTATTAAAACTTCTTGTATTAAATACTCTCTGAGTGACAAATCTCTCAAATTGTTATTGTAAAACACATGTAAAAAAGAAACAAACGAAAAAAATGTAACGGGGACATTTGTGAAGGCTCATTTAGCCGACCGTAACGTTGATGTAGTTGCATGTTCTGATCGTTTCAGTCACATTGAAAGGCTATGAGACAGAAACGATCAGCATATGCAACTACATCAACGTTACGGTCGGCTAAATGAGCCTTGAGGATGTTGTCGTTGAAATGGTCATTAATGAAAAGATGGGTGACAGTGTCGCTCTTGTCATATATGAACTTAGCGGCTATTTGTTCGAAAATGTCCTCACTGATACCCAGTTGGCCAGATTGACTTGCACGACATTGTCATCTACGATTCTTGCACGAACTGTCCTCTGTCGATTGGTTTTCTATTCGACATTGTAAAGGAAATCGTCGTTCACCACAATCTGAGCGACAAATTCCTGCAAGTTGTCCTCAATCCAACTTTATTGAGGACAATATGAGCGACGATGTCTTAGATTTTCTCCCCATTAACATTGTGGAGGACAAGATGAGTGACAATGTTTTAATTGTTGTCCTCAATCCAACTTTGTTGAGGACAATATGAGCGACAATGTCTTGCATTTTGTCGTCAATCAAGCAAATGAATATGTAGGCCTTTTGTTGTCTATGTTTTAAGTGGCGCAGCAGCAGGGTGGTAATCGCGATAACTTATAAACATGCAGCCTCAGTTCGAATCTCAGCTAGTTCAGTCAATAATTTAAATGAAACGGAAAAACAGATAAGCAAAAGCATTCAATAATTAAGTAGGTGACATTGCCGCTATGTAATCGTTAACGACAGGGTAAACGACTGAATCATCTTGTGTTATGTGAACGACAATCTGAGCGACATTGTCGCTTATTAAATCGTGCACGATTTTCGCGACACTTGTTCGAAAAGTTCATCGATGATTTGTTTCGGCTGTCCGACATGTGTCGTCGAGGATTTAACATTGTCGTGCACCCGTTATTGATGATGTCTTAAAGACGTGGCCAACTGGGTATGTTTGAGCTGTCACCAACAGACGATTTAGCATTGTCATGCATCGGTCTTGCAAGATGTCTGAAAGACATGGCCAACCGGGTTATTTCTTCCTTTGCTCAGAATGTAATTGTGTGTGTGTGTGTGTGTGTGTGTGTGTGTGTTTGTGTGTGTTTGTGGGTATTATTTTTATATCAGCAACAGTTTTTTTTAACTTGATATGAAAATATTATGAAAAAAAAAAAATATATACATGAAAGTAGCTTGCGACTTTGGATGTGGATAAGTTGTGTGACACAGTAACTCGAAAATTAAGTTTATTTTTTAGTTTTTATTAAACTTTGGTTTTTAAGTTTCTTAAGCATTTGTAGAAGAAGCACTATGTTTTGGCATGCTTTTTGGATATCAAGGCTTTTTTAATATCCTTAAAAATCGGAGCACTTTCCTACAGGAAGACAAACTCATAGTTTCTCGTCTGGGAATCGGAAAGAAGAAGGTTGTGACACTAGAGTGGTAATAAGAAAAATAAAATTTAGATTTCTTCAATTCTCATACACCAAATGGGTCCGCACACCCACTAAAGTTTGAACAAATGCTCTTTTGCGGTTTTTGTGTTTCATAAATTAACTACTTTCAAAAAACTTTCTCTTAAAAACTTGTTGTCTGTGAAGTTTCCAACAGCTTTTGCCTTACTGAATTTTATCTAAATTTCTCTTGACTCTTTATTAAAAAAAGTGGCGAAAAGCCCCTTTCATCGGCGATATAGCGATATGTTGTATAAAAATATTATCCATGATGTTTTACATAAAAATGCCGAACACATCTTATTCCTTAAACGTAATGCTTACAAGAGGAGCAAAAGGGGGAATCTTAACTCTCCCTAAAACGAGTCCCATATGTAAACTTTTAAAACACCGATACATGTATATATTTTTGTCCTTCCCTCTGTCAGAATCAGTCGATAGAACCATGTTATTTTTTTGTTTTGTTGCACAGAGTAATAAAAGCTAAATCTTTGCAATCGTAACACTGTGCTCAATTCTGCACTAATTTTATAAACAATATACGTGTTTTTTTCTTCTTTAAAGAATCGCACACATATTTCATATTTTTGATTTTTGGTCTTGTATGCTTTTTAGAACAATTGGGTTGCGATAATTGTGGGTCTTTATTTCATAATGTGTTTTCATAATCATACAAATTTTGCACAATATTAATGTCATACACATTTATATTTACAACAGACATGGAAAATTAAAATTTTGAAAAGGCACTAAACTTTAACTAATGGCCTAATTTAATGAAAAATTAAAAAAAAAGATCATGGAAGAATTTATATTGAAGTGTATCTAAGCTTATGCATACAATACAAAGGAAGACTTATGCTTTATCTGTAAAATAATTCTGAAAAAAATATGTAACACTGAAAAAAGAGCCATTCCGAAATTTTTCTTGGTACCAAACCTTTCATGCCCTTCATGAGACCACACGGGCGTTTCTGCTTTTTATATTACATTTGAAGTTTTAAAAACCTTAGAACTTTCAAATTTAATATAAAAAGCAGAAACGTTGCATTTTAAAAACGCCCGTGTAGCCTTGTTTTATAGGAAATTATACAAAAAAACGTTTTCATCGCAGACCTGTGTAATCGACCCAAAGTTCCGTAAAACCAAATGATTTTTGCTTTATTTTTAAATGAACTAACGTCACGTTAGTTGCTTATTATTTTTTATCTTAAGTTAGTGTTTATTAGTTTTATATTTTTACTCGCTGTTTGTTATTTTAATTTTCACTGGAAGTCCTTCGGCACGAACTTAACACAAATTTACCCTTAAACTTTTCGCTTTCAAGAAATATTATTTCTTTTCTGGTATGTGTGTCTTTTTTGTGCATTTGACCATGTGACCTCCCGGTTAGTAGTCTAGCATACTATCACTGAAAATATTCTGTACGTAAAATTAACTGAAATTGCAATATAAAATAAATTAAAACTCAATTAAAAACCGGCCTACTTATTTTTCATTTAAATTTAACACCATGTTTATTCAACTTTAAATGTTAAAACGATAACAGACTTAAAACCATAAAAAATAATGATTCCTTATTTGTTTGGATTAATTTAACTGTCAAAAGAACTAATAAAAGAGGTTTCCTTGTTTCTGCTATTTTTGCTGTTAAATAATCAACCCCAAGTTCGGTAAAACTAATTGAATTTCTGCTTGATTTTTAAATGTTAGAGGCTTATTATTACGTATCTTTAATTTTTATTTTATTAAACTTATATTTTTACTCACTGTTTGTTATGTTAACTTCTACTGGGATCGAACAGAGCTCGTTCGGGTTTGAAATCCAACGTATCAACCATTTGGCCAAAGCATAGCATGTAAATCGGCTGCACGAGTAAGTTTAACTCAATTTTATGCATATAACATTACAAAAAAAAAAAAAAGCACACGCATGGTCTTGGCTGAAATTGAACATTAGACCTCTCGTTTAATAGTCTAACGTACTAACCATTACACCACAGATTTTAAATGTGTATTTATATAATTTCCGCTAATTTTCGTACGGAATATTTTGAGTATTTGTGTGTGTGTGTGTTATTTCTATGCATGTACTTTTTTGGTATTTATAACATAAACAAGGGACAATATTAAAAGCAATCGAAAATGCTTTTTAATGTGCACTTAGTTTTTTTTATTGAATGTTAGAATCAGTTAAAAATAAGATTGCTTAGAATTTTAAATGTTTGCTCTTTTAAAAATGATTACACGGAATACTTCTTGAACAAAATACATTCCGTTACTGTCATAATATTGTGAGTGATCCGCTACACTACCGGCTTAAAATTAATTTATTTTAAATTACAATTTCAGCTAATTTTACGTTTCGAATATTTTGAGTGTTTTTGCGTGTGTGTGTTATTTTTATGCGTGTACTTTTTTGGTCTTATAAAATAAACAACGGACAATATTGAAAGCAACCCGAAAACCATATTAATGTGTACTTAGTTTTTTTTAATTGAATTTTAGAATCAGTTAAAAATAAGATTGCTTAGAATTTTAAATGTATATTCATTTAAAAATGACTACACGGACTACTTATTGAGTAAAGTACATTCCGTTACTGTAATAATATTTTGAGTGTACTAAATTTTCCATTCCTGATTTTTGTTTAATATTTTTGTATGCATGCAAATTTATAAAAATACTTTCCGAAATTAAAACTTAAGTTTATGACTGTTATAAATTCAAATCATTGCTTGCAAATCTCATGACGCCTAAAAAAGCCGCAAGCTATTTCCAGGATATGTTTCTACCTAACCTAGTTACATGCATAAATTTTGTAATTTATTTATTTGAACATTTTATGTAATATAAAGGGAAATCTCTTAATAGAGGACATATAAATTTCGAACATCGAATTGTAAAGCAAGAAACATTGAAAATCAAGGTGAATTGGCTATCAGGTGACTCTGAGAGACCAGGTGATTATTTTTATATGTTTTGTTTTGAATAGCACTTCTACCTAATTTGCTGAAAACACATTTCAATTTTAACCTCTTTAACTTTATGCTGTTAATTTAAACTACAAACTTCAATAAAAATGTATAAGTCGTAATCATCCTGAACTTAACACACATTCCTAATGGACTTCTAAACATGCAGGTACATTTGTATCAGAATGAATTTGCTTTCAAGAGAAAACATTAGCCCAATTCACAATCTTGTGCAAATGGTCTTGCATCGTAGCATTTGCAAAATTGATAGTATATTTATACTCACCACTAACAATTGTTAAGTGGTGAGTATCAGTATGCAATACTATTTTGCAAATGCTACGATGCAAGACCATTTGCACAAGATTGTGAATTGGGCTATTGGAAATTCTTATCTCGTTAAACATTCAAACATACTTTTAATTGTGGACCACCACACAGTATTCATATGATTACAAATGTATGTTGTTTTCTTTTTTGGAATTTAAGTTATCAAGGAGGTTTTGCAAAAGTAAAAAATAACTGAATGTGTTTAAAATAACTTTTAACTTTATAAATTTTTTTTTGCTTTTAAATTTTTTAAGAAATATGTTTTCTCGAAGTTGCATTTTTTCTTAAAAAACTATTACATTTTGCTCTTCTGTTTGCCACAAATGTAATTGTGTGTACAAAAATGTTTTCCCAAAGAAGATGCTTCGACTGCACGCAAATGATAAACCCGTTAAGGTACACAAAATTCAGCACGTTCTCAGATGTTTTAAAATCAGAGGGAGCTCTATTGGTAGAGCCACTGTTATGCCTAGTTGCTCCAAAATGGGTTCCAATTGACATTGCAGATATTCGGCAGCTGTATTGAATGCAAACAAGCATTTTGTAGCTCTTTGACGAGGCGTCAACTTGGTTGTCGGTGACTCTCTTTGTTCGTCCGCAATAATATTTTCGTCCACACTTCCGTGCTCTAGTACTCTGAGTAGCTACAAGTTGTAATATTCCAGCAAAAACTTTTGTCATATTTGTAATCGGTAGTACTTTATTAATGGATTCCAAAGTAATGAGTGGTACTTATTTATCGTATTACTATGCTTCAAATTAATTTTTTAATAAAATGAATACGTATTTTTCTCATTATCTGAAAGTTGATATGTGTTAATAAAATAAGTAGACAACCACTTTTTAAGTCAACATGTGTTTGTATATAGAAACTAGTTTTTGTTGCTTAAACGTATAAGTCAATAATAGCTGAGCCGGTACAGTTCTTGACTTCTTATCTGAACGAGCACAAGTTCGTATCCCAGCTGGGTCAAAAAAATAAATAAGAAAAACTAAAATAATATAAAAAAATATAAATAAAACATAATATGTATAATTTTTTATTATTTTAATTTGTTTATTCGACTACTTATTTTTTAGCTTCAAGTATGCCAAATAATAACTAGTTAATTGCTATGACTGGGGAATGGGACTCTTCTCAGAGGTGGAAAGATACTGATTGACACTCACTTGGGAGTGGCCAGAACGATTCCTTTGTTGAAGTGTCCAACCAGCTAACTACTTCCGGTCTTCGACCAAGTATTCCCCGGGCAATGGCTTTAGGGCAACCGCTTCGAAGCTAGCTAGAGTTAGAAGGAGCCACAGCCATGTATCCTGAGTGTCTGAGAGATGTCTCAGGAAAGTCGGCAATAAACCGCTGAAGCATGGTTGCATCGTGGGATTGGACGTACAAATAGCAGCCCTATCACCAATCTGGGGGACGAGGGCTAGCAACCCACGTCTTCCGAAGTCCCAAATTTGCTAACGAATCGCTAAAGACGCCCTATGCTACAATGGGAGTTAAAGGAACCCATATATATATAATTGCTATGACAATGTAAATACATTTGTAAGGGATACCCCTTATTTTTTGGACTTCTCAAACAAAAATAAGAAATTATCGAGTCAAATACTATTTTGCCTACCAGTAAGCAAAGTTTTTGCTGGGATATATAATTGCCACCTCGTTTAGAGATTTCCAGCATTCGCAAGCCATACTCTGATATTTCAGCCAGTTGGCCTGTCCGCTTTTTTTATTGTTAAAGTTTCTTCAATTACTGAAATGAAGAAAAAAATATATGAGAAAATTTATTTAAAAGTACAAGAAATGATCTTTCAAAATTTCTTAATGGGTTAATCCAATATACTTTATATTGAAAAGTTAAAGAAATAGCACAGAACTTTACCAAAAAATCGAATTGTAAAATATAACTACTGATGTACTAAATATTAAAAAAAAATAAACTTCTACAAATGTTAGGAAAAAGGAGGAAGCTTATGAATGTACGAGTATCTGTGTTAGTTAACCACCCAGCAGCCAAAGTTACAACTAGATACGCTTTTGGACAGTCATATTACTAGTTGTAATGTTGCTGGTCAAAATATGACAGTGGCTCAGTGAGTACTTGCCTTGAAATATGAGGAATGTGTGTTCGTACCCTGGTTGAGCCAAAGTTTTTTTAAGAGTTACAAAATCTAAACAAAAAAACTAGTAAGAGCACTAGTTTACAACAACTAGGATTCCAATTGGAATATAACTGTATACAAATGAACTAGTTGGGCTCCTATGACAACCTAATGTTAAAATTGATAGTTCGATATATGAAAAAAGGACAGATAGGCAACTAGTCTGAAGTAAAAAGCAACTAGTATAGTTCTAACTACATACTAGTTACTTTGTCTGCAGGGCAGTGCCAGCATCTACAGTCGTTAAACTTGTATGGGATACGATAAACATAAGAACTTTTCATTGTTTTTACATTGAGGAAATAGAAGATAAATGTCTGTAAAATTATTGGATGGTATAAAAAATTGAATTAAATGAATGATGTATATATTAAAAACAAGGTACTAACTGAAATATAAGAATATATTGTTGAATTAGGGAAAAACTGTTTCAAATTTCACAGAAAAAAGTAAAACCAAGATTCACTTAAAAAAAACGTTGATTTTATTGAAAAAATAATTAGATTTCCAAATATCATGAAATTTGTTTCAACAGTTTTAATGGAAAAATTAACGATATTTTTAATAAAAAAACATAATATTCCTGCATCTTCTGTAAATCTAGTCGATGATTTAAAACGCTCGATTTAGAGAAATTAAATCCAAAAATGTTTTTAACCTTTTTTGCAGTTTCATATTTTTTAGAGCTTAAAATACCATATCTGAAATTAATTTACAATATATAATTTTTGAAAAACGATAAATTTGCTCAGATTCGGACCGATTAATTAAAAAAATCCAAAGAAATTTAATTATTTTGGCTTGAGTTTGGTTTTAATTAAATTTTTCAATTAAATTATAGCTTTATTTAGAGAGAAATGTAAAGTATGTAGACAAAGAAAAATTAATGACTGCACGGTGGGTTGAACTTGACATGTTTTGAGACCACCCGGTCTACTCATCAAAACTCTTTACCGCATTTATCTTATTTTTCTAGAAATACATACATACAACGAAATATTGTATTAAGCTGATAACAAATGTTATTGAAATTCACATTTTTACTATAACATGATTTTATTGAATATAATTCTTGTCTACTTTTTTTTCTGTGTTCCAGAACTCGATTGTTTATTTTATTGCTTCGCAGTAAAGCACAGTAGTAACAGTTCGCATTAAATAAAGCTTTCGTCGTCCTTCATAAACAAACTTCTACATATAAACCTCAAAATTTTCTCATACATTTAATCGAGGAAAACCATGTTGTAACATATAAAATATATATTTTGGTTTTAAGTTTTTATTTTATACATATTGTGTGGTGCAATGATGTGTTTTTAAGAAAAAATAAAAATAAAATAAATATGGTTCATAAAATTGGTATTTACAAGAAAAACTCTGTATGTGTATGAGTCACTGTGACCATAACCCTGCACACAACACGTCTTGTCCATACACGAATGTATATGGTGATCCATAAAGGACTAGTCTAAAGATAACCCAAATGTATGGAGAAGACATGTTCGATTTAATATTATGATGTCCTAGGGCTGGACCATATAAATCATCATTTTATTACATCGGAGTAGTCACAAAACTACTCTATGTCACTATGATTATATGCGT
Organism: Panzeria rudis; assembly: GCA_956483635.1. Taxonomy (NCBI): domain Eukaryota; kingdom Metazoa; phylum Arthropoda; class Insecta; order Diptera; family Tachinidae; genus Panzeria; species Panzeria rudis. The sequence goes on from OY101448.1 coordinate 190,208,373, forward strand.
TAAAACGCGCGTACTTGTCGTTTAACTACAAACCATTGTTTGCAAATGACATGATCCATGCCTTAAAACTACTCTAAGTGACTATTCGAGGGAACACCCAAGTGTTCGTGTTTTAACGATTCCAGTTCTTAAAACGCGAACACTTGTGGGTTAACATCAAGCTCTTCTTTGCAAATGACATGGTCCATGACTACATTACATAGGACCATGTTGTAACTAGTCCATTTCAACTAAAATGGTAAACGTAATCCAATAATATCTGCAGGGTGTGACCATAAGTGAGTATGACTGTGTGTGTGTGCACGAGTGTTGACTTATGAAAAATGTTTGTAAATTGCTAGATGATGATAAGAAAAACGGAATCAAATTTAAAAACTATCAATATAGGCCATGTCAGATAAAACTTTTGCTTCGCGTTGCGTTACAGATTCGCTTTGACATCTAAGATGAAATGTACATACTTATACGAAACATGTCACATAAAGCACTTTTAACGCAGCGTGAAGCGAAAAGTTCGGCAACTCTCATCTTTTTGCTTGCTTTGACAATCAGCTGGAATAATTTTCTTTTATTATATTGCCAAACGAAACATATTGCGCGTTTGAATCTGTTTTAATAAGAGGTAAATATGTATGTGGCATTTATTTATTTATAATAAATCGTAAAATAACATAATTGACTTTTATTTTTATAAAAAATATATATATAAATAGCAAAATTATCAACTACTTTTTTGGTAAACGATCAATGCGCGAGCAGAGGGCGAAGCCGATGTAAAATGGTGATCGGCGCCGGCTAAGAACAAATATAGTCGGCGGCGGCTATTAGCCGGCTAAGAGCCGAAAATTTTTCGCCGGCGGCGGCTACCTAAATTTATCGGCTAACGGTCGGCTAACAGAGTATTTCTTGCTTACTTACATACAAGGTATATTTACAACAGGTATACTCGGCCCAATTATAAATAACTTGCCTTTCTAGACGATTTACTGCCTTATTTATGAATATAATTTTCATAAGAAATTTTTTTCATATGTTCCAAAACCGAATTAAATATTTTTAAATGCGCATGTTAGTAAATATCCACTTTTTATTATAAAAAATCGGCTTAGCCGCTAGCCGATATTAGCCGCAATAACCGGCGGCGGCTAAGTGATTGTGAAAATCACCGGCGGCGGCTAATAGCCGGCTATTAGCCGACCGGCTTCGTGCTCTGTGCGCGAGTGTTGTCAAAGTTTTCATTGTGTCATACTCCTTTTGCTTTACACTTTTCTATCAAAGTTAGAAACGTCACGTAAAGCGACAAAGTTTTATCTGACACGGCCTTATGATATTAAGAGAATAATAAAACATACGAAAATGAAACAAGTGCTATAAAAAATAACTACTAAATATTATACATCATTTTTTCTATCAATTTATTGCATACGAGTATGTATAATATGGGATACATATACAAATATGTATGTTTAAGTTTACTGTTAGCGATAAAAGTGTGGGGAGATTTGGGAATAATTTGCCCAGCAGCTAAAGTTACAACTAGTAACGCTTTGGGACAGTGATATTACTAGTTGTAACAAGACTAGTAACTTTACTGGTGAAAAAGAACAATCATTTTACTAGTTGTATCGCGACTAGTAACGATACTAGTAAAAAAGGACAATTATATTACTAGTTGTATCGAGACTAGTAACGATACTAGCCAAAAGGGACAACATTTTCAGTTATACGATTTTATATAAAACATTTTTTTAGCTCTCAAAATAATAAGTAGAATGTGGCTCAGTGGGTAGAGTACTTGCCTTAAAGCATGAGGAATGTGTGTTCATACCCCGGTTGAGCCAAAGTTTTTTTAAGAGTTAAAAAACTATTAATAAAAAAAACTAGTAAGCGTACTAGTTTACTATAACTAGGATTCCAACTGGGATATAACTGTATGCAAATGAACTAGTTGGTCTCCTATGACAACCTAATGCTAAAATCGATAGTTCGATGTATGAAAAAATGATAGATAGGCAACTAGTCTGAAACAAAAAGCAACTAGTATAGTTCCAACTACATACCAGTTACTTTGTCTGCAGGGTGTATAGAAAAGCATTTCAATATCTTGCATAACAGTTTAAAGAAACATTTAAGACTTTCTGTGAAGCACATATGAAGAATATATCGTGACATTTTTAAGTTTATCTTATATTTGGAAATAAATCCTTATTTGTCAGACTTGCAGTTAAAGTTTTTAGTTTTCTAATCAAAAATAGAAATACAAATTTAAAAGCTGACTTTAAAACAGGGCCACAATAATATATACTTTTCGTCTGTGAGTTTATTTGCTTATACAGACAGGAATATTTTAGAAACATACATACTAACACATGCGAATGAATGTATGTACCCTGCAGCTAAATTTATGACTAGCTAAATTTTGGGACAGTGACATTACTAGTTGTAACGAGACTGGTAAGTTACCAGTGGTAACGATACTAGTCAAAAAAATACAAAAATAAATTTGAAATCTAAAAAATAGATTAAACTAGTTTATTATAAATTGACATATTTTTCAGGTGTAAGTGGCTAAAACATCTTTTAGCAAAAAAAAATAATAATAATAGTAAAAAAAGTGGAAAGTGGCTCAGTGTGTAGAGTACTTGCCTTAAAATATGAGGAATGTGTGGTCGTACCCCGGTTGAGCCCAAGTTTTCTTAAGAGTAGAAAAACTATAAACAAATAAACTACAAATGAACTAGTTGGGCTCCTATAGCAGCCTAATGTTAAAATCGATAATTCGATACATGAAAAAAGGACAGATAGGTAACTAGTCTAAAGTAAAAAGCAACTAGTTATATCTAACCACATTGTAGTTACTTTGTCTGCAGGGTATGTATGCAAACATATTCGAACACGTATTCACATAAAGGAATATATGAATATTTTTACACATGCAGATATTTCTACATATGCACTTTGTTATATTGCAACAAACTTACAAACAGAAAAGATTCTATTGTAAAAAATTCTCGTTTTTCAACCATCCATTTGTAACTGTTTGTTGTTGCATACATTTATGTATTACTTTAAGCGTTTATTGCAATAGACATATACATACATATGCATATTTGTGCTTGTATTTATTTTGTAGTGCTCTTTACTCTTGCTTTTATTCTTTCTTTTTGTTTTTTACATTTGCCCTTATGCTCACAATAGCTTTTATATGTCCTTTCTAACATTAAAATTACTGTCGTTTAAAAATACCAACATACAAAAACATTAACATTTGGGGTATTCACAAGGTGTCTTAGCATGTCATAATGTCATAAAGTGCTAATGTTTTAGGACAGTTTAAAAACATTGTTGTTGTGCATAAAACAAAAAAGTCCTAAAATAATAAGAGTTTTTGTGCTGTGTTTATTATTTTGTCATAACTAAACAGTAAAAATCTGAGTCGAACGGCCGAAACTCTTTCGTCCAGCCGGTGATAATAATTACAATCCGCCGCCATTGATATAAATGAATGTAAGTAATATGCAGTAAACTATGTCCTAAAATTGTTCACAGTTTTATAACTTCACAAATAAAAAATCGAGACATTTAAAAATATGCAAGTGAGAAAATTTTGTTTGTATACTTTAGCTGGCTAACAGCCAACTAACGTTTTTGCACTAGCAGCCGCGTGGAAAATTAGTCGGCTCAGTCACCGGCAACAGCTGATTTCGTTTATGTCCATGTATTTGAACAATTTCACTTTCTGTGTGCGTTGAAATTTGTTTTTACTTTAATGAAAAATGAAGAGTTTAAAAGATATTCAGCTCGGCTTTATTTACTTTATTAACAAGTTGAATAATTTAAAAACAAACTGTCTATTATCTAAATTTTTTCACCTGTTCTTGGCATTCTGATTTCAAGTATTTAGAATTGCTTTTTTTTATCAGCTGATACAAATTTGAAATAGCACACTAACTTATGAGGGGTTGCTCACAGCAGTCATATTTTTTCGTGTTATTATTTTAAAACATATGACTTTATGACTACCTTGTGAATCCCCAAATTTTGTTATTTGGTTATTAATATTTTATTTAAACCCATCAGTTCGGTTATTTTTATTGTTTGATATGATTGTTTCGAACTTATTTGCTTGTGAATCCATATTGATTATTAGACTAAGGTTCGTAACGTTATATTCAGAAAGAATCAGGCATGGTTAACATTCCAGGGAACAAGGGAAAAATTAACATCAATTTAATTGTTTAACGTACACAGCAGAATTTAGCAACGCTGTTTTCGGAAGCCGATACACTGCGATCATCAGTGCTCATCTGCATTTTGCTTATCACCACTTGTGATATGGCTCTGTTGAATGTGATTTCAATTCTTATACTATATACAAAGTTTTCGTGAATATTGCATACGATAATTAAATCACTTAAGTTGATGTTAACTTACCGTTTCACCACAGCAATGGCCCCGTGTTACCGAACAATAGGTTTTCTTTTCATCTTTAGTGTACGGAACCCTAAAATTAAAAATCTAAAAATACAGCATACACCCACCCCTTAAACACTTTTTGCCGATTTTGGTCCGAAGTTAAAGAGTCTACACAAGATGCCGAAGTCGGTACGAAAACGTACCAAAAATCATATGACTGGTTGACAAGAAAGCGGACCTCTTTGTCTCAAGAATTCTAAGAACTTTGCCGAAATGTTCAAGAGAAATCTGGACGAATTCTGAAGAGTTTTCTAGGTAAAGGAGTTTCCGACATGTCTGCACAATTTCGCAAAACTCTCGAGAGATAAATGAAAACTATTACGAAAATTAAAATTTTACATTATGCAGAACTGACTGCAAATTGTCTTTAGTCGTAGGCTGGAAAATATGCAGAGTATTCTTTTAAATGTCGTAAAGATAATTTGATTGCTTTCAAATAATGTGCAGACTAGTCTGATAATAATCGGATAATATTTCAGAAAATGTACAGAAACGTCGTGGCATAAAACTGACGGTCATTCTGCCAAATGTTTTAGGAAATTTTAGACAACTCGGTTGATTGTCTGGTAAAGTCTCAGACTTCAGGCATGTCGACCAAAAATGTCTCTTTGGCTCTTTTACTCACATACGCGCACACACACACACACACACACGTAAACATTAAGTCGTTCTCATGATTTATAGCGTAAACATAACGGAAATTAATGTTTTGCTAGTGCATTAAAAAAGGAAAAAATCTACTACGCCTTTGTGTTAATCGAAATGAAAAGGTTTGTGAATGAATGCAGGTGTGTGTATGCGTGTGTACACAAGCATTGCATTTATCGTATAAAATATTGCATACTTTAAGGAGGTCTTCTAGCTGTTCTACGAAATTTGCTAAAAGTGCAACAATAAACAAACAGTTATAGACAGCCCACATATCAGAAATGATCTAAAGCATTTTCTTGCCTTTTTAACATTTTGACAGCTTTATAGTTTCATATGTATGTATGTGTTTACAAACGTGCATATTAATTATATTACGCACTTCCGTTATTATTATGCTTTATGATCATGACAAAAAAAAACTTAATTTTAAGTGAAACAATTTACTTAAGAAAATTATAAAGAATGTTACTTACACAGTAGTACAAGAAGTAAAACCTAAGCGGGGCCAATTGCAGTATTATTCAATTGCTTATTACATACATATATTTAATTGTAATGGCAGTATTACGAGTACCAATAACTTTTACATCGAATGGGTTGATTTTTGCGCATCGGATCCGGAAACTCTGCAGGTCGCTTCTTAGCTTGCTCCTTGAATTTAAACATGTTTCTCAAACGTTGCTTCGGCTTCAGTCCCAAACGAAAGCTGTCTAATCAGTTGCCACGGTGCACAGTGGTATTTTGATGGCAAAAAAGCAATTTTTCGACTATTACTTTTCAAAAATCTAAAGATGCAGTTCTATAGAGAATTGTTTCACCAAGGCAAATACATGATTTGTTTTCGTAAAAAGCCACATTTTGTGCAAAACAAAAAATATAGTGTAGCTAGCTACTCAAATATTGTATAACGAAAACTGATAAAAATGTTCATGCAACTCAGTAGGTTATGCATGTATGGAAAGGACCCAATAAACCCACAGACATGAATGACACACATGAACTCTGACAAACATTGCTATTTGTCAGTTTTTCCTCTTAGACTGTTCAGGGAAACTGACAAACATTGCATTTAAATTTTTTTCAAAAGAAAACTGAAAAAATTTCTCAATTTTCAAACATATTTAAAATGAATAAAAGTGCGAGAAAAGCAAATGTGATTACAAATTTGAATTAAAAATTAAAATAATTTGAAAAAATATGCCCTTTCCTTTGAAATTTACATTGAAGTATGTCAGTCTTCCACTTACACCATAGGAAATGTGTGAGCAAAGAAGAAATTATTAAAAAGTTTTAATATTCATCCAACATGTTTGTCACTCAAAACAATTAACCATATACAGTCGGGGAATCCATCGAAGATGGCATGTATATTATTCAAGTATGTGAGTTTGGGGTACACCCTTAAGTTATTTTCACTGCTAACATTTTAATTAGTGATGTAACGAATAGCCTTTTTGCCGATACGATACCGATACTCAAAAAAAAAAAAATGTCGGCGATACCGATTCTGATACGCATATTGAAATTGAGTTCAAGTTAAATTTAACAAAACTCAAGTAGAGTAATTTTTCTATTATACAAAATTGCAATATAGGAACTATATTTTCATTGCTTCCAAAGAATCAATATTAAAAATGGGCATATAATTAGTGGAGGAGGAAGTAAAAATTTATTTAAGTTATACAAAAATTTGTAATTCCTTTATAATTTAAAAAAAAATACTCACCATGCTTTTTTCGATTTTTTAAAGGACATTTATGAACGGATATTCTTCTAAAAGTTTATATTTATTCACTTAAATGTCCATGAAAATAATGTTTTGCGTTTAAGTTTGCATAAAAGAAAGAAATTGTGAAAATGTGTAATTTTTCGTCCTTTTTCCTAGAGGAAAATATTATAGAACGACAAAAAAGAAATGTTTCTTAAAATCGCTTCCAATTCGGTGATTGGTAATCGAAAAAGAGAACTTCTTGCAATGACAAGCATATGTAACAATCATTAGAAATTATCCACATTTGCACTACTTGCGGATAGCAAATTCTACATTTTTATGACTTCCTTGGAGTGGGAATAGGATTTAAAAAAAAAATGAATTGAAGTTGAATTCATGGCAAAAGTAACAAAAATAATTTTTTTTTACAAAATAGCAGCGTGAAATATTATTATTAGTGTTTTAAATTGATATTAATAAGATTTAAAAAACAACGAATTGAATTTCAATTCATGGTGAAATTAACAAAAAATAAATAATATGTTCAAAAAAGCTCGAAGAAAATTTTTTAAAGTATCGTCGTATCGACAGTAAAATATCGCCGATATATCGGTATCGGTTACATCCCTAATTTTAATAGTGTTTTTTATTGAAATACAGTATTTTATTATTAATATTAAAAAATATATATGTACTTATGTGGTTTTAATAGAAATGCCTTTATAAAATTTAGCATTTCCAGTTTTCTTTGGGAAAATAAGAAGTTATCTCCGTTTACCTTCGCCTTGTTACTGCAACAAAATGGAATATTTTACACCTAAAATACTAAAGAATCAAAGTCGATATTCCGCTTTTACGATTTTGGAATAAGAGCCTATCTCAAGTTTGCTCAAACAATTTTTTTGTAAGTAGTCTCTTAAGTAGAGTAAGGATTTTATTCCAAACCGTGCCGTGAGTGTATTCATACGTGAAAATTCTGCCTAATTCGAGCATAGACATTATTCCATTTGATAAATTGATATTTTTTGATTGGGTTTGGTTTCTAAACTCGAGTTTAGTCATTATTGAGTTATTTTTGAAGTTAAAGTCAATTCATTAAGTTTGGAATAACAGCTTAAGTAGAGATAGGATCTAGAAATTTAAAAACAACGAAAAGGAAAAAAACTAAACGGTTTGCTTTGTTTATTTCTCTTATGTTAACTGTTTTTTCATTGTAAATTAAATTACAAATTGAAATATTATAAAATTACTAGCATCGATAATACAAAGGTTAGCTTAATCTAAATTCCCTGATTACATGCAACGATTTAAAATTTAAAAATGCTCTCTTGACAACTTGCCGAAATCGAGTTTAGCTGTTATTCCTTGTGGGCACAGATATGTGTGTGGGAGTTTTGCAAATATGACATCGGAATTTTATATTAATGGGGTGGGGGAGGGTTTTAAAGTTTCCCCCCTTTGGCCTGTTCGTGCAGCATATCGATATATAAAACTATATGTTCTTTACATCTGTGGTGTAGTTGTTGTTCAGCAACTTTGTAGAAAATATTCAGACAAATATTTTTGTGCAACATTTTAAACCTCTAACTCCCCAAAATAATGGTACATTTTTGGTCTACTCTAACAAATCGTAAAAAACAGCTCTAAAAAAAGGGAGGGTGGGAATGAAATGTTCTACAAAAATGTTGGCCATAAAATTTTACTACAGGTCTTCAATGACAACCAATCTCCAGACTTAACTTTGACGCTAGAAATCATTCAAAACTTAAAAGGTGTTTAAGTGCTAATTTCCTACATATTCACAATTCGTACTTATCATAGGAAATTTTGTAAGCCTTACGTTTAAGGTATAAGATGTGTTCAGCACTTTTATGTACAAGACCTCAGATGTAAACCGATATGCTCCACGAACAGGCCCAATAGCGGAAATTATAGCCCCACAGCACAGCTGTGCTAGATGTTTAAATACGTTTTGATTTTGCTATTTATTTCTTGTATGCGAACTTTTTGTTTGAAGTCAAAATAACTTTACAATTTATTCTGACAGTTTAATTTCGTGCAGCATGAGCTCTTCATCGACTATTAAAGTTCCCTACGTGACCCACAATAATGTCACTAAAATGCTTACAATTGGGTTATGCGCCTACACGGCAAGTTAAATTTTTTTTTTAATTTAGTTTATATTCGTTTTATTTTATAAGTTGAAGGCATGTTCATTCTACCTGGTAGGTTAAAGCAACCTTGTAATAATGATAAACTATTTATAAGTCCGACAAAATCCTGCCTTTAACTATTGCCAAGTTGTAATAATGGCCCTTAGTATTATTATTTAACAAATAAAATTTAAACTTTAAATACAGCTGAAAATTAGACCAACTTAAAAATAACTTTCAGTCAGTAGTCGCACTTGCATTTAATCATTTTTGTTAGAAAAGTTTATTTAAACATTTTTTCACGTAAACTTTTTCGTTCATATTTTTCTTCTCTATTTCACTCATATTTTTCGTTTTGTTTCCAAAACTAATTCCGAAATAATTTTTGCCAACATTTACTGTGTTAACTGAATATGCGTGTTGGCTCCTGCATCCTTTAAAATCATAAAGTCACTGGGTGGTGATTGTGAACGTGCTGTGGGCGATGTCATATAGACACAGCTTGTATTTGTAAGAATGAGAATGAAGAATGAAGTGGGCCAGGCAGTAAGAGAAAAAATAACTGAGGGAGTTATCAAACGCGAGGATATTTTTATCGTTTCTAAGGTAATATAATTTAACATTGAGAAATAAAACTTTTCTTTTACAATTTGGTGTGAAGTTGTACAAAAAAAAAAAGTTTTAAGTTTCTGGGGAACATAAAAAACGAAATAAAATTTTAGCTAAAATATTTCTAATTAATTTCTCAGTTGGGGTGTCACTTTCGTGAACCCGAACGAGTTGAATATGCCTGCCGCAAAAGTTTAGCCAACTTTGGCCTTGACTTTCTTGACTGTTATTTAATGCATTAGCCCTGTTCGTATCTTCATAGAAGCGATGATGTTATGTTGCCTACCCGTGCTGAGGGAGAAGTTGAATTAAGGTTGCTAATTGAAGATTTATCAATTTAAAGTCTCTGTATGTGGCTCAATTTAATTTTCTTTTCATTAAATGATGCTGATTATATGGACACTTGGAAGGCCATGAGGCTTTGATGGAAAAGGGTTTAGTTAAAAATATTGGCGTTTCCAATTTCAACTCCGAACAATTGGGTCGTTTGTTCACCAATTGTGAAATTAAGGGCATCCACAATCAAACTGAATGGTTATGCTGGCTTAAATCAAAAGCGTCTTATTGCCTTGTGCAAAAAGTAGGTACAACATTGTAGTGGCAGCCTATTGTCCTTTGGGTAGACCGGAGCCGGGGAAAAATTCTAGTTTATCTGGAAGGCAACTTTATATGAGAGACTCCGGTAACTTTTACATGATGTTGTCATTGGAGTGGGTCGATCGACATAAATATGATGCTCAGTGATAGTTTCTAGACCCAAACTTCATGCACTTGTCTTGTGATGGTTCCCTTTTTACTAGTTAATTTACTGTATTTTAAACAAATATTTTACATTTGGAATAAAATCTGATTGTACAGTGACGGTATTTTGCAAAAAATTTTGTAATAATTTTGTGATATGCGGGTATGTTCTGTATTTCATGTGGAATTAAAATGTGCGGAATTATCAAAGCATTGTTGTTGTAAATTAATAATGAAATACAGAACATGGTCGATTATCTATTTTTACCAGTCTCGACTCAGGAACATTTTGTACCATTCCCATTTTCACCAGTTACAGGACAAGTACGTTCAAGACAATTGGTACAACATACGCCGCAGGAAAGTGATAAAATATATTAAAAACCGTGGTTTTGAAGTGGTTATTCGAATGAAGATTTTTATTCGTTATTCGTTCGAATAAGAGTTTTAAATTATTCGGCTATTCGAACAAGAAAAAAATTATGAAATTTTATTCGAACGATTATAAAACCTTAATAATTGACAACACTATTCTTAAGATATAGGACAATTAATAATTGCTTTTTATGCGGGATACCCGTCTGTCCTTCCTATACCTCCAATATTTTGCACGAAAGCGCACTGTATTCCAAAAGCTACCTACATTACATATAAAGAGCCTCACTATTGTAGTTCTGTAGATATAGGAAAAATTAATAATAATAATTAATACAAACTAATCGTTACCCTCCTAAATTTTTTGCAGTACGTATACAAATATAATATATTAAAATATCGAATACTTGTGAAAAACAATTACTTTCAACCCACTGTGTTTTATTTCTTTTAAAACATTTTTATTGTAGGGTGTCTAAAGAGTCGTTATAGTTCCTTAAGTATCTATCGTCTGTTAATTTAATCAAAATAAAAGCTCTGTTGAAGCAATAACTAACAGAAAGCTTTTAAGTGATTAAGACAACAAACGCAAAATAAAGCAAAATAGAAATAAAAAATTGAGAAAAACTAAAATGGAAATAACTTTATGGAATTGGCTACAGTAATCAAAAGTTGTTTAAAACCGAAACATCACCGGCGCATAAAAAGATTCAATACCTAAATACAATATTTTTGACTTCGATAATTGACAAACAGGAGCCATTGTAAGTTAAATATATTGCTCAAGGCGTATTTAAACAGGGGGCGTCAATTCTACAACATTAAAAAAACAACTGACATGTAAACATATGTATATAAATTTTGACACAAGGGTCACTAATTACCCGAAAAAAGTGGCACAGCTGTGCTATCTGCTATATAACAGGTAGTACGCTGTATTTGTTATAATACGCCTTGTATTTTTTTGTGTGCGAACAACTTATTCGAAATTAAAATAACTTTACAGATCTCTCAGTTTAATTTCGTGCAACATGAGCTCCTCATCAACTGTTAAAGTTCCCTACGTGACCCACAATAATGGCACTAAAATGCAAACAATCGGGTTGGGCACCTACACGGTAAGTTAAAATTGTTTGAAATTTTTGTTTAGATTCGTTTTATTTTTCTTGTTATCATCCGCTTGGAAAACATTTTTATTCCATCAATACATACATTTGAAATTCAATATGTCAAGTTTATGTGATTGATATCAACTAAACTTTTTGTCGTCAATGTAAAGGCCTTTCCCACTTCTTATCTGTTTTTGGAAAATGCACTAAGACGGGGTTCACACAGGACAATTTGTGTTGCGCAATTTTTATTTCAGCCGCGAGAAAGATAGAGAAAGTTGCACAACAAAAAATGTCCTGTGTGAACCCACTCTAACTAAACTCAATTGTACTAAGAACAACAAAATAGTTTTTAATAATTCACGAAATATTTTTTACGCTTTTATTACTTTAAACAATGAATTTCGGTGGCTTTCTTTTGAAATTGAAGACAATTTTAGATATTTCGGAGTAGCTTTTTTTTTAGTGAAATTATGTGTTTCGGATGGATGAAGGGCACTTTCGTTGCATTTTCTGATATGTCCTTATAAAATATTCAATTTTCAGAAAAATTGTGATCTTTCGGGGTAACTTCGATTTATTGAGTTTTCTTCTTTCGTGAAATTATGCTTTTGTAGTTGATTTAAAGCACTTTTTGTGCATAACAAAATATGTGTTAAATATCGAATTTTCGAACGTAGTATTCCAGCTTAAGGAAAATTTTATATTTTTTGAGAACATTTTAATTTTTTTTCGTGAAGTTATTTATGAATGATTTTAGAGTTTTGGCAGTAACATCGATTATTTTGCAAGCTATCAATTTCTTTATTCAAATTATGTGTTTGTGCTAGATTTAAGGAACTCTTTAATCCCGGACTTGCGGAAAATTTTAGAATTTTTCATTTCATTCGTTAACAAATATGTGTTAAGTTTCAAATCTTGGAGTTATCGGTATCTTTAGTCATATGTGTTTCTGGTGAATATAGGCAACGTTTCGAGCTTGTGATATGTTTCGAACTTCCGAAAATTTTAAATTTTCTAGATGTAATTTCGTTTTTGTGAAAATTTTCGATGTCTTTAGTAGAATTAAAGGTTTATGGTTGATTTGCTGCGCTTTTAGTGCATTCTCGAATATGTATTAAATTCAGAAATCCGGATTTAGGAAATTTAGGTTTTACGGAGAAACTTTGTTTTCTTTAGTGAAATTATGTATGTAGGCATACATTAAGGGCGGACTTAGGGGTTTTTTGGTGCATTTGCGAATTTTGTATATACCGAATTTTCGAAATAATTTAGATTTTAGGGTCTAAAACGGACTTATTCGCAATTTTTATTATTTTTTATATTTTATTATTTAGCGGATACATGGGCTTGTGGTGGATTTAGATTACTTTTCGGACGTGAGTTACATTTCAAACTTAAAGAAAATTTTAGACTATTTGAGAACTTTCGATTTCTTTCGCCTCACTTTTTGTGCATTTTCGCACAAGTGATAAACTTAACATTTTCAGAAAGCTTTCGATTCTTCGTGTTAAATTCTATTTTTTACGAGTTATCGATACTTTTAGTGAACATATATGTATATGTTGAACTCTCGACAATTTTGGAATTCGAATGTGTGCTACATTTGAACATCTGGAATTATGTTTTCTCGGTTGACTTAGGACATCTTTCGAGCATATGTATGTATGTTGAATTTCGAACTCCAGAAAAATTTCAAAAATTTCCTTAGTAACTTGGGCCAGATTTTGTAAATATAAACGTTTCGTTCGTGTTGAAATTTGTATGGATAAATATTCTTTTCAAACACATTTAAGTTATTTTTTATTCAAATTTGAAACATTTCTTTACAAAATCTGCCTATTAATATATTTTTTAGAATTCCCGTATCTTTCGGGAAGTTATGGGTGGGTGTGTGTTGCTTTAGTGTAATTTCGAATATTTGTTAAATTTAAAATTTTCAGAGAGCTTTAACATTTTTAGGAATAATTTCGACTTCCCGAGATCCTGCTGTCATTTTAGCGAAATTATATATTATTAGTAAATTTAGAGCACTTTTCGAACTTGTGTTAAGTTTCGAAATTTCGGAAAATTTTGAATTTTTTTTGCAGTAACTTCGTTTTTGGAAAATGTTGGATTTGTGTGTTAGCGAATTTTTTCATTTGTGTTGAAAACAAAATTTTCGGAGAACTATCGCTTTTTCGGAGTAACTTTGTATCCTCGGGAATCTTCGATTTCTTTAGTGAAATTATGTATTTTTTTAATATATGCAGAACGTTTAGTGCACTTTCAAATACAATAAACGTGTAAATTTATTTTATAATATAACAAGTACATTTATAATTTGCCGTAACCTGATCGTCTTTGTCGTAAATGTTTAGCTCCAAAATGTACAACAATTTTCTGAACTTAGAACACTAAAATCACTTCCTCTCCAAAATTTAATCACATTTAAATAAGTATGAATGTGTGTAATATAGTTTTAACTTATAATTAGTATTATTATTTAATAAATAAAATTTAAACTTTAAATACAACGGAAAATTCAACCAACATAACAATAGCTCTGTTCAATAACTCAAAATTCTTAATAATTGTTAATAGTTTTCACTGAAAAGTGTTCACGTACCGAACAGTTTTAGTAATAACTATTAACAATTGTTAACAACTTTTCAGTTATTGAACAAAGCTAATAACTTTCAGTCAGTCGCACTCATGGTATAAGTTTTTTTTATATCATGGTCGCACTTGCATTTAATAATTTTTCTAAGAAAAGTTTGTTTAAATTTTTTCATGTAACCTTTTCGTTCATATATTTTTTTTCTATTTCACTCATACTTTTCTTTTTGTTTGCAAAAATAATTCCATAATAATTTTTGCCATCATATACTGCGTTAACTGAATATGCGTGTTGGTTCCATAGTCATTGGGTGGTGATTGTGAACGTGCTGTGGGTGATGCTATTGATGCTGGATATCGTCATATAGACACAGCTTATTTCTATGAGAATGAACATGAGGTGGGCAATGCAGTAAGAAATAAAATAGCTGCCGGAGTTATCAAACGCGAGGATATTTTTATCGTTTCTAAGGTAATATAATCGTTAAGAAATAAAATGATTTTTCTTTTACCATATAGTGTAAAGTTGTACAAAAAAGGTTTCAAGTTTCTGGAGAGTATAAAAAACTAAATAAATTTTGCAGTTATGGTGTCACTTTCATGAACCCGAACAAGTTGAATATGCCTGTCGCAAAAGTTTAGCTAACTTTGGCCTTGACTACCTTGACTGCTATTTAATGCATTGGCCCTATTCGTATGTTCATAGAGGCGATGATGTTATGATGCCCACCAATGCCAAGGGAGATGTTGAATTAAGGTTGTTAATTTAACATTTTTCAATTTAAAATCTCTGTATGTGGAACAATTTAATATTCTTTTCATTAAGTGATGTTGATTATTTGGACACTTGGAAGGCCATGGAGGCTTTGGTGGAAAAGGGTTTAGTTAAAAGCATTGGCGTTTCCAACTTTAATTCCGAGCAATTGGCTCGTCTGTTGGCTAACTGTAAAATTAAGCCCATCCACAATCAAATTGAATGTCATCCTGGATTAAACCAAAAACCTCTTATTGCCTTGTGCAAAAAGTACAACATTGTAGTGACTGCCTATTGTCCTTTGGGTAGACCGGAGCCGGCTAAAAAAATTCCAGTTTATCTATTTGACGACAAAGTTAAAGCAATTGGTGATAAATATAAAAAGTCATCTGCTCAAGTAGTTTTGCGATATTTGGTATGTTTTTTTTAACTTAAATGTATATTTTAACTTAATATATGTTCTTTTTTTCAATTTTAGATTGAACTTGGTACCGTCCCTATTCCTAAGTCTGTTAATAAGAATCGTATTATTGAAAATTTTAATGTTTTTGATTTTAAACTCTCCTCCGAAGATCATAAAATTTTGGATACTTACAATACTGGCGATCGTTTGATTCCCATGGATCATGCCAAGAAGAGCAGTCATTATCCATTTAATATTGAATATTAAGGGAAATTATATTTATGTGAACTACTTATATAAGTACATATCGCTCATTTGCTGCAACAGCGTGATAACTCAAAAAACGTAATTTTTGAGGTAATAATGCAGAATTAATCGTCATATCCTCTTATGTATGTACATATGTATATATTTTGTAGAAATTTCATACAAATATCATATATACTCAACTTTTCAGAGAATAATAAGTTTTCTTCCTTCATTAATTTGTGTGTGAATTAAAAACTAAACTCGTTTTCTGTAAAACTATTTATTTTGAGCTATGACGTTGTTGTAGCAAATGAGCGATAATTACTCGTAGTAGGTACCTATGTAATAATTTTATTATATCGCTATGACGTTGTTGTAGCAAATGAGCGATTTGTATAGTATACGAACTTGGTAACAACATGCCACATACAAGATAATTGAATATGTTATCTATTTCTTTTTTACCTTTAAATGTGTTTCAAAATAAAGAATTTAAACTATTTTGAATCTATTTACTTTTAGTCAGATCAAATAAGACATAATAAGGCCAATCGAAAGAAATAATTCGCCGAGTTTTAAAAATTGTCACAGTTGGTCCTTGGTATATACATATATTTAAAGAAACTAAAGAATCGTGGTTGTGAGTGGGCGATCTAGAGGGATGAGAGGCCCCCTTAAGCTGATTTATTTTAGTTCTCTGCTCATGGGTCTGAAACTATAGCTTTTAGCTAAAGTTTCTTGATAAAAAACTTAAAGTTGACAACATTTTCTACAAAGAGTGTCTACAATTCGCGACCTCAGTCTTGTTTTGGCCCGCCTACTATTTAAAAAAAAATTAGTTAATTATGGGGTATATATATTTTGAATACCCTCGTTCAGAATCCAAAAACTGTTTCGCGAAATTGTTCCTGGTTTCTGAGATATCAAGCATTCATTGTGCTCGATATCCTCATTTTTGATAAATATTTTGTAAAAAATTTTTTTTTTAAATAAAAAAATTAAAATCTGAAATCAAGTAAAATACCAAGTTTCATCAATATTAACTTTTTATTCCATGTAAATATCTTTTCTAATAACATTTATACGCTTATTTTCAATAAAAAGTAGAAAATTTTATCTCAATAACAAGTTACTCAATACACATCAGTTAGTATACACATGGAGCAACAAAAGCTACTTTTTACAAATAAAATAAAAAAAGTGGCTACTGGAGCACAAAACTAGATATTTTACTTTCTGTAAAAAGATGTTAATTTCTAATCGGATTGATGAAAGTTCACAAAAATTTACATTTTTCTTCCAAACATATGCCGGAAGCAGTGGTGAGATTACAAAAATTCTTATGGGATATATTTTGAGAAAACTTTATGTAAATCTTCTTTGTTATTTTTCTCCATTCCGACTTTTTGGCATATGTGCCAAAACAATACTAAGGTCGCGATATATCATTTTTTTTACTTAAGACCAACCTTTTTGTATTTATAGAGCCAAGAATTCCAAATTTGAATTTTTTGAAACCTAAAATTATCTAAAACATTTTTTTAGGGTAATTATAAAAATAAAAATTTCATTTCGGCCATTGTGTCTCGCTATACATGCATATACCATTTAAAGCGCCATCCAGAATAACGTAATATGGTCGAAATTATTGGAGTGCATAGCACATCAACTGTAGCGCACTTAACTTCATTCAGAGCTTTCATTGTATAATAAGACAAAGCAAAAACAATTCAATTTAAAACTGCAAGTGCAAAGCTGCCAATTGTCAAGGAATGCAATTTATCTTTGAAACCCGCATACCTCGTCTGTGTCTACTGCAAAAGCCACAAGAAATCGTGGAATCTCTGCAGAATATTAAAAATTACAGTTCTTAAATAAAATCAACAAATTCCACGACTAATTTCATCCCACTGTCTTCGGTGGGGAAAATACGAGTTACTCCAACAAATTGCAAGTCATTTGGTATGTTTTTTAGTTGTTTGAATTAATTTTGTTGTAATATCTGATGTAGTTATATATGTAAGTATATGCATACGCACATACATATGTATATACATATGTATTGATGTATGTACATAAATGCCAAATGATAATGGAGCTTTTTTAGTATACTTTTAATTGTCTTCTAATTCAGATGTTGATTCGATTGGAAGCGGTCTGTGGTCTGTTTCGTGAATATTCTATAAAATTTGGTAAATCAAGTGGTGGTGATTTTAAAGTGCATAGATTTTGCAGAGATTTAATTAACAACAACATTCAAAGATACAGTATCAAAATGGCTCCGATTTTAGCACCTACAGTGAAATTAAACAATGGTTATCAAATGCCCATTTTCGGCTTAGGCACTTATGAGGTAAGTTTTGTTTACAACTTTTCCCCCGAGATTTTGAAGGGGTAATATTTTTATATTAAGATAAGCAGATGGTTTATCTAATTATTAAATTATGTGATTAACATACATCCATACATATGTGTATATAGACACACCGATGTACTTATCTTCATATGTACATATATATCGTCATATAAAATGCAAAAGGGTCTATCTACATATTTTAAAAATTTGCAGGAGATACAAATCTTAATACAAAGCAAACTAGTATTTATAAAAACAAATTTTTCTAAGCGGTATCATTAACAAAGTTTGAATTTAAGATAATATGCTGAAAAACAATATTTATAATCACAATAATTTGCTTTTTATTAAGTTTGGAACAAATATGGTTTAGCTACTCCTCTCAAAAATAAATAACATTATTCTATCCGATAGAAAATTAAAAAAAAAAAATTAAATAAAAAGTTTCCGAGTTATGGGCCTCTGAATTTCCAGTCCAAAATTGTGATTATATGACATATTTTCAATCGAATACGGTTAATAATGGTATCCTTTAAAAGCTTTTGAAAAGATCTTTAAGGAATTATAAATTCGTTAGCCAAGTAAGCCCGACAGCTATTTTACTTCGTACCGATACTAAGGTGCACAAATACTATGTTTCGGCCGGGATTAAAAATTTTCTACTCGTAAGTATATCGAATAGTGGCTTCGCTGAGTAAAGATTCATGTATCCCACTCAGTTATTAGCTTTCTGGGCTGCTCTATACCACAGTACTTCAATATTCGCAACTTTGTTTTCTTTTACAAAATGATTGTTACTACTGGTATACCTAATTACTTAAGATCTAAATTTATTTTCTCAAGATCTGAAAGAAATCCTCATGTTGTTATGCCACTAATCACTTGCTCTCTATATGAGCGATCTCTTGTTACTAGATGTGCTCGAGTGTGGAATCACTTGCCAATTGGGCTACGTACCTTTATTTTTTCCTCATATCTTGCTAATAATAATATGTAGTTTTTCTTTATAATAAATTCTCTTTACTTTATTTAATCGTTTTTCTCTCGCTGATATGGACTTAAATCGGAACGCTATCATCCGCATTCAGTAGGTGTACAATTTAACTTAATTTCATTTCTTATTTAATTTAAAAATTTTCAATCTTTTGTTTTAGTAACACTGTTTATACATTATTTTAATTGATTTTTGTACTAATCTATAACTGTTGTTAGTTTATGAAGTATTCCAGCAATACCCTCTTGGCCTTATTGGCTTTTGTATTGCAGATATAAATAAATAAATAAATAATAAAATAATAATGGTAAGATTCTCTCTAGGAAAAATCTATTATACATTTTAGCATCTTCTGAAAGGTAAAGCGTTTAAATGATACCATTATTGACTACATTCGATGGAAAATATACCATATAATCACAATTTTGGACTAGAACTTCAGAAGCCCATAACTCGGAAATTTAAGGCTGTTTTTTTACATAATTTTTCTTCTTATCTTTTAATTTTCTATCGGATAGGATAATTTTTATTTATTTTTCGTTTTTTTATCTCCTAAAAATTAAAAATAATAACGTTGATAGGCTCTTTTGTGTTTTATATGACGATATGTATGTATGTATGTAGAAAGATTCCGAGCAATAAGTCAAAGAAGTAAAAAACATGTTTATGAACGAATGTGAAATGAAAACAAAATTTATAAAACAAATGCCGGCAATTTAACATAATCTTTGTTAACGTGCAGTTATACTAACTGTTACGATTACTGTTTGTAACATTAAGCTTTTTATTTACTGTTTGAGAACTGTTGCTGTTATGGGCTGCTAGGTTTGCAGATAATTTTAAATACATAATTGGGGAATGGTCTACTTTTAAGATAATGTAGTATAGCCAACGAACGACAAAATCGTCTGTATTTCAGATGTATATAAATACTTTTATTAAGGTTCATAGAGAAATTATCCAATCGTATGTATATCTCAAAAAGCATCCACAAAAATATAATGCCACATCCAAACAATAGATATGCCCATAAAAAAACTGTAAGTTATAGGAAATAAATTCAGTAAAGTGCGACTCTGACTCGCATACGAAGGGTTCCGTACAAATACCATTTACATATATACATATATACATACATATGTACATGCCTACATACATATATTCCTTATGCCTTTTTGCGATTTTTTTTAGTTATGGCGATTTCGGTTTTTGGCGATTTCTTACTTTTGGGGATTTCTTTTTTTGTTTTTGTGTTTTGGCGATTTCTTAGTTGTGGCAATTTTATTTTTCTTTTTAGTGCTTTTTCCGTTTTTGCTACTTTTTTAGTTTTGGGGATTTTTTCGTTTTTGGCAATTTTTTATTTAAATTTTTTTTTACGATTTTTATATATATATATATATTTTTTTTGCGATTTTTGTTAGTTTTGGCGATTTATTTGGTTTTTTACCATATTTTCAAACATTAAGATTTTTTTAGCTTTGGCGCTTTTTCCTGTTTTGGTGATTTTTTAGTTTTTAGCGTTTTTTTCGTTTTGGTAATTTTTTTCGTTTTTGGAGATTTTTTTATTTTTGACGAGTTTTTTCGGTTTTTAGGGATTTATTTAGTGTTGGGTTTTTTTCGTTGTCGGCGATTCCTTTTTTTGTTTTATTTGCGGTTTTTTAGTTTTGGTGATTTGTTTTTCGTTTTTTGACTATATTTTTAATTTTGTTGGAAAGGATACTGCTAAATTTCAAAATTGCAGAAGCTGATAGAATGTCCTTTAATTTTTAGTTAGTTTATTTTAGCATTTGCTACCGTTGCCTTTAAAATGCTGCACTAGCTGTGACAGTTTCAAGAGTTTGGTTTGGTTCTTACCGGTTTTCAACATACAGTTAATTTTCAACATTACATTAACTGAAAGAATACCCTTTAATTTATTTTTATTTTGTTAAGGTTACAGTATTAATTGGTTTAGTCTGCAAAACAATCACTAGTCGTGAAGATTTCAAGTATGTATCTACATGTGAGTGTGTATATTACATTATGGCTCAGAAGATATAGCTATATTTCAAAATTACATAACCTCATTCTATAATTTAATTTTTATATTGTTTTTTTTTTTTTTAGAATTCGCTACTACTCGCGACCTCACTGCTTTGGCCCACCGACCATTTATGAAAAATTGAGCTAGGTATGGGGTACATATATTTTGAATATACTCTTTCAGAGTCCGAAATCTGTTTCACGAAATTGTTTCTGGTTTCATTGTGCTCTATCATCAATTTTTATAATATTTTTGTAAAAAAAAGATTTAAAAAAAAATTAAAAACAGAAATCAAGTTAAATACCATGTTTCATCAATATGTATTTACTTTTTATTCCATGTAAATATCTTTTCTAATACTATATATACGCTTATTTTCCATAAACAGTAGGAAATTTCATCTCAATAACAAGTTACTCAATACACAGCAGTTAGTATACACATGCAGCACAAAAAGCTACTTTTTAAAAATAAAATAAAAAAAGTGGCTAATGCAGCACAAAACAAGATATTTTACTTTCAGTAAAAAGATGTTAATTTCTAATCGGATTGATGAAAGTTCGGAAAAAGTACATTTTTCTTCCAAACATATACCGGAAGCAGTGGTGAGAATACAAAAAAATTCTATCGGATACATTTTGAGAAAACTCTATGTAAATCTTCTTTGTTGTTTTTCTCCATTCCGACTTTTTGGCATATGGGCCAAAACATTACTAAGGTCGCGATGTATATATTAACAATTTGGATTTAATTTTAAAGTCCTTTCCCTCCTACATTTAAGCTTAAAAAACAAAAATGTGAGAATGCCGTAAGTGAAGCTCTTAATATCGGCTATCGTCATATCGATACAGCCTATTTATATCGTAATGAATCATTAATTGGTAAAATTATAAAAGAAAAAATTGAGCACAAAACAATAAAACGCGAAGAAATATTTTTGGTAACAAAATTGTGGAACATATATCATGATCCAAAGATGGTTAAATATGCCTGTAAAATGCAAATGGAAGCATTGCAATTAGAATATATAGATTTGTATTTAATGCATTCACCTATTGGCTATAAATATGAAAATGATGAAGCCTTAAAGCCTCATGTGGAAGATGAATTGCAAACTAAGTAAGTTTTTTTTTAAAATAATAAACAATCCGATAAATAAAATTAATATATTTATGTATGTTTGTATGTATTTTAAGCAATATTGACTATGTGGATACATATAAAGCTATGGAAGAATTAGTTTCTCTAGGCTGGGTACGCAGTTTGGGTTTATCCAATTTTAATACCACACAAATGCAAAGAATATTAGATAATTGTCGAACAATTCCGGTAACAAATCAAGTGGAATGTCATCCAGCTTTAAATCAGCAAAAAATAAGAACATTTTGTAAGCAACATGATATTTTGGTTACCGCCTATTCTCCCCTGGCCAGACCTAAACCTTCCAAGCCTTTACCAGACTTTTATGAATCGGAAGGGCTAAAAACTATTGCTGAAAAGTATCATAAAACAAAAGCGCAAGTAGTTTTAAGATATTTGGTAAGTTCTTCTATATAATCATAAACAAAAGTGTTAATTTTTCTTCCTATTTTTGTTAACAGATTGACATTGGCACTGTTCCTATACCCAAATCATCACGATCAGAAAGACTTTTAGAAAATATAAATATATTTGATTTTAAACTTTCTGCTGAAGAAATTGCCGTGATGGATAGTTTTAATACTGAAAAGCGATTATGGCGTGATGAAAAAGCGAAATTTCATCAGTATTATCCTTTTAACGAAGTTTAAAAATATAATTTATATAAAATATCGTATTGTTATAACGTTAAGCGTAAAATAAAAATTACTCCAAAGTTTAGAAAAAAATTTATTAGATATTGAATTTGGTTTCAACTTACTTTGCAATTGAATCAAATACTAATGTGATCAAAACCAAAATTTTGTAGCAATTTTTGCAAACTTGCAGCAATTGAATATTGGAATTTTAGTAATTGAATATATCTGCAGGTGCGAGGTAAACTACACCAAGTCACATTTTTTCAGAGTATGTAGGTTTTTTATATTGTTGGAATCAGCATTTGTTCCTCTATCGATAGGTGAAATTTAGTAAGTCCTGTGTTTTAAGGGACAGTAGTACTGCTCAAAACCATGTGCGGGGTAAATAACACCAAGTCCTTTTTAATAAGTAAGGGTAGTATTATATTACGTAATTTTATTACGGATGTTAGATTTAAAAAATATTCTTAAGAGTTATATAAAATATTTGGGGTAAGTCAAGTTGTTACTCCTACAGAGATAGAACCATTTGCGATTTTAAACATGTGACTTGGTGTAGTTTACCTCCCACATACAGCCATAATTTTCGTTATATGATAAACTTAAAAAACAAAAATAACCCTTTTTTAATGAGCTGCGCTTTTTGCAAAATTTTTCGAATTTAAATTGGTGGAATTAACACGCCTCAGTTCTTTTTCGTGAAAAATCTACGTTTTTCGTAAAAGTTTTAGTATATATAATGTAAACTTTACAATTTATGAGTTTTAGGGCCATTATTACAACTTGACAATAGCTAAAAGCAGGCTTTTGTCGGACGGATAAGCAGTTTATCATTATTACAAATTTACTTTAACCTACCAGCCCCATTATTCTGTAACTCGCTAAAGCTAAATCTCTATCGCTAAAAATCTATAAAGTCGATTTATCAATTTTTGGCTACGAGTACAATTTTTCAACGTGTATTTCTAAATTAGGCAATGTCTTAAAAATTTAATCCGCCGAAATTTTAGTGTTTTAAGCCATCGCCAAAAATGTTCAATTTTGTATTTGTTCAGCATTTTAGCGATTGAGATTTAGCTTTAGCGAATTACGGAATACGGGGGCAGGTAGGATGCACCTGACTTTAACTTTCTCACTTTCATTTAAAGTAAAGTTTTAATAAAGGTAAACCTTTTATTCGTCCGACAAAATCCTGCCTTTAGCTATTGCCTAGTTGTAATAATGATCCTTAATCATCTAAATTCCTTTAAATTTACATAAAAAATAGTACTGCAATTTTAATTCGCGCAAAACCGTTTTTTTTTTCAAAAAAAGTTTCGAAAAAATTTTTTTCGCAAAAAAATTTTTAATTTCATACAACGGAATGAAGTTGTCGTTTATTTTTTACTCTTTAGTGAGTACATTGGTTTTTATTCGGCTGTATACATATACGAGCCGAATAACGTTCGGAACTCTGGTGCCAGTATGAGCGACTATGGTTTAGTGTTATGAATTACTGTGAATTGAAATTTAAATGGCTTGTTGCATATGACTAGTAAATGCAGGTTTGAAAAATTTTCAGACAAGAAAAATCAGCAGAAAATTCGAAAATTACTTCGAACGAGTGTCATACTTCAACTTGGATATATTGGTTTTAGCTTAATGAAAAATATTGCGTACTATCTTTAATATAAAAATATCTAATGTAAAAAGTCTGATATTGCATTGTTGTACAAAGCTAATGCTTTAATTCAAATTATATATACACAACGATTCTATACTTTTTAAGAGACAAATTTTGATACCCATATTGACCAAATTTTACTTATCATTGGATGTGTCATGAAATAACCCTTCAAATGATGTACATACTTTTTTCGCACTTTTTTCTCTGACACGGTCTAATGTGTATACTATTTACTATACTAATATGTATATGTATTTTTTGTTTACAGTCCAAAAACAATGAAGGCGAAAAGGCCGTTAAACATGCAATTGATGTCGGTTATCGTCATATAGATACTGCGTATTTTTATCAAAATGAAGCAGAAATTGGTACAGCCATTAAGGACAAAATTGCTGAGGGTGTCGTTAAAAGAGAAGACATATTTTTGGTTACCAAGGTAAGTCGATATTCATTTTATTTATATTTATTAAAATAAATTTTAAACGCCATTCCAAGTTATGGAATATACATCACGAACCCGAACGTGTGGAGGGGGCCTGTCGCAAGCAATTGGAATTATTGGGTTTGGATTATATAGATTTGTATTTAATGCATCTCCCTGTAGGCTATAAATATGTTAGTGAAACAGATTTATTGCCTAAAGATGAGGCTGGTACTTTGCTATTGAGGTAGGAATGTATACTTTTGAATAAATGACCCCATACCAATCAGTCCCATAAAATACTATCCTCATATTCTAGTGATGTTGATTATTTAGACACCTATAAGGCCATGGAAAAATTGATTAAACTTGGTTTGGTACGCAGTATTGGTGTTTCCAATTTTAATAGTCAACAATTACAACGCGTTTTGGATAACTGTGAGATAAAACCAGTCACTAATCAAGTTGAATGTTCGCCGGCATTAAATCAACGTAAATTAACCAAATTCTGTAAAGAGCGTGATATTACATTGACTGCCTATTCGCCTTTGGGACGCCCTAAACCGGCCGAAAAGAAACCAGATTTCTATTATTCGGAGAAAACTCAAGCTCTTTGTGAAAAGTATAAAAAGACTCCAGCTCAAATTATTTTGCGTTATTTGGTTAGTAAATAATTGGATTGAATTAAAGTATTTTTGTTTGTTTTTGCAATAAATAAATATCATTATCAGGTCGATATTGGGGTTATGCCAATTCCTAAATCTTCCAGTCCCCAACGTATTGAAGAGAATTTCAACATTTTCGATTTTAAATTAACACCCGAAGATATTGCTATAATGGATACCTTCCATACTGGAGAACGTGTGGTGCATTTTAATCTAATTAAAGGCCACAATCATAAATATTTCCCATTTTACATTGAATTTTAAATCGAATGACTTGTTTGAGATGATTTCAATTTGTTAATAAAACTACCTTAAAGGTGCAAAAATTAGGAAGTGTTTATTTGATACTTGGACAGAAATATTTCGCATTAAATGGTTGTATGTGTTTTATTTGATTTAAATCAAAAAAAAAATAGTTTAATTTAATTCTATTAATTACTTTCAAGTTGTGTGTTTTTAATTCTAGAGACTTTCTTTGAGTCGGTTTTCTTTTATTGATTTTTAAATATTCAATTAAGTTAACCGACTGCAAAACAGAGTGAGAGAGAGAGAGACGGACAAGAAAACAAATTAAAGAAAAAAAATGGCAGATTTCTGAGGAAACAAAAATTAAAATAACCTTGCTTTAAAGAAAACGGGCTTTAAAATAGAGAGGTGGACCAGAGATGGACGGAGGGGGAAAATCCGAAATAAAAACATTGAAACAACGGGAAAAAAATCTGACAGTATATCCTTTTACTTAAAGTAGAAATTTTCCGAATCGGTTCATAAATGACTGAGATCTGAGGAAACAAACATTAAAAAAAAAAGATAAGTTACGGTTGACCTTGCAGGCCATCGGTGTAACTTTCCGCTAATTTCAAGCTAGAATTTCCATAGATTTTTTAATTAATTAAAAACGTCTTTAAAACCCTTTAAACCCCTTCGAAAATAGAATTTTTGAAAATTTTCGACAACGAACGAATATCAATCGATTCTAGTGAAATTGTCAGCAATTCTAGTAGTTTTTTAAGGTTAAGAGCTGATTAGGTAATGGATTCGATCGGAACGGTGGATTAAAAGTTATTTTAAAAATATCTGGAAATCCACCAAGTCGAATCGGTTCATATTCACACGATTTCTATGTTTAGCCATAATCTTAAGAATAGTCGATTAAGCCTTTCAAAAGCTATGTGTGGCTTACATGCGTACACACATATCCAAAGATCAGTCATCATAGAAATAGTCAGAATAGCTTCGTAGGATATCAAAACGTTGGAGTCTGATGAAAATTCGATTGTCGAAACCGGGGTAAAATCAGTACTTCCCATTTTTAGTTTGCGGAAAGTTAAAAAAATATTAATAAATTGATAAATTTACATCTAGGCAGGCTAGTCAACAATTTTTTGTTAGAATTCCATTAAAAGCATGCGTTCGTTTTTTGCTATTACGTTCAAAAGTTTTTAGATAATATTGGAATCGGTGGAATACCATACGAACGTAACTGTTTTGATACTACTGGATAATACCATAAATTTCTAGAAGTGTATTTTTGGAATTGCTGCATCTTGTATGAATGTATGGGCTGTTATTGAAAGCGGCTCCTATTAAGACTTGAACTACTCGAACACAAAACACACAAGGATATACTTATAGATTGGTCTCATTGTTGTTTTTTTTTTCTTATATTTTTTTAAATATCTGTTCGTCTTTCCGCTTTCTTGTAAGTTTTTTTTTCTTCCAAGAATTATTGTATTTATTTTTAAAATTATTTTCATTGACTTGTATTTTTTTTTACCATTTACACTAAAAGTAAATATCTACGAGTCATCTTATTTATATACTTTTCGTAGGATATTTTAAAACCATTTTTTATATTGTCACACATTCATCATCCTAAAATTCTTCACGCATTTTTAATTTATTCACAAATAAAGAAATGAAATTAACAAAAGGACAAATATAAAAAAAAATGCGACACAAAATTTGCAAAAGCTCCGTAATAAATAAAAAATTATCATAATCCCCCTAATTTGAATGGCGATGTCGACGTCACATCAACACGACAGCAGAAAGTTGTCATCGTTCTTTGGATATGTGTGTCATATGTGTACTCTT
Organism: Panzeria rudis; assembly: GCA_956483635.1. Taxonomy (NCBI): domain Eukaryota; kingdom Metazoa; phylum Arthropoda; class Insecta; order Diptera; family Tachinidae; genus Panzeria; species Panzeria rudis. The sequence goes on from OY101448.1 coordinate 190,236,202, forward strand.
TCTCGAAAACAATTGGGTTATATTAACATGCTGGGCTAATTTTATAATCCTCAGAAAATAGTAAGAGACTGGCAATAGTAGTGAATTGTTGTCGACAACGAGTAGACAAGTGATATTTTTTTTACGGTCGCGTTGATATGACGTCGATGACGCCATTCATAATAAGGGGGAATAATTGCTTTATTTCATTTACATGCCGCGACCTCATTTCGGTTTTGGCCCACCGACCATTAAAACAAAATTGAGTTAGGTACGGGTCATATATGTTTTGAATACCCTCTTTCAGAACTCGAAACCTGTTTCGCGATATTTTTTCTGGTTTCTGAGATATCAAGCATTCATTGTGCCCGATATAATAAATTTTGATAAATTTTTTATAAATTTTTTTTTTTAAATGAAATTCGGAAATCAAGTAAAATACCAAGTTTCATCAATATTGACTTTATTCGATGTAAATATCTTTTCTAATAACATTTATACCCTTATTTTCACTAAAAAGTATAAATTTTTATCTCAATAACAATTTACTCAATACGCAGCACAAAAAGCTACTTTTTGAAAATAAAATAAAAAAAATTGGCTAATGCAGCACAAACCAAGATATTTTACTTTCAATAAAAAGATATTAATTTCTAACCGGATTGATGAAAGTTCACAAAATTTTAAATTTTTCTTCCAAACATATGACGGAAGCAGTGGTGAGAATACAAAAAGTCTATCGGGTATTTTTTGCGAGAACTTCATGTAAATCTTCTTTGTGATTTTTCCCCATTCCGACTTTTTAGCATATGAGCTAAACTAGAAATGAGGTCGCGATATGTATGTGGTTGGCTGCACTTTTATGCATTTAAGATCCGAGCAACGTTTTATTGCAAACTTATACGGGTCAAACTTGCTTGTTAAGGTAGTCCATAGGTTAGGTTATGTTAGGTTATCAGGTTGCCGGTGAAAAAATCTAAGAAAGGGTTCCAGCCCACTTGGGTCCAATAATAATGGTCCCTTTGTGATACCTGTAAAGAAAAGGAAAAAGAAGAGAGAACAGGACAGAGTAGTATATAGGGTGAAAGGAGAGAAGTTAATAAAGATATTAGAAGTAGTATTAGTTAGAAGAGAAGCGAAGAGTATTAGTTAGAAGAGAAGAGAGAGAGAGAGAGAGGTAAGGCGTACGGAGTTCCGTGCAGGAAGGGTCGTTCGTGAATTAAAACGCCATTTAGGTAGTCAGCGAGTGAACCACCCGCTGCTCCTGATGAAGGAACTTATGTTCTTGAGCTCTATTTCTGAGAACTCGGAGAGGCTACCGAAGAATCTTTTGCCCAGGAGGCGAAGGCGGTGGTCCTCCAGAGCTGGGCAAGGGCATAAAAGGTGCATTATTTATTTATTTATTATCCATTTTGCAATACAAAGCCATCAAGACCAAAAATACGTTTTACGTAGTTTCAGTAAGACTAAGTAAGCAACTAAAACTAATTATATTAAATAACACAATTATATTGCGTAAAAAATTTCATACTAATTACTTAAACAACTAATCGAATAAGTTCAATTATAATTCATTTAATGGCTCCCCAGCCGAATGCATATAAACTCTTATTTAGTTTCTTTAAATATATGTACCAAGGACCAACTGTGACAATTTTCAAAAATCCGGGAACTATTTCCTTCGATTTGTCTTATTTGCACGGCCTAATACATTCTTGTTAAACATTTTCGAAATAATCTGATATGTGATGAAAATCGTTCGATTTCAAATCGCGTGATTTCCCAACACTAATAATAATAAATTCACGATGCAGTGGAGTTTAAGTTAGAATGGAATAATCGGATAAGTAGAAGTAGTTAAAATTAGTATATACTTTTCATGGGCGTGGCACTGCCCACTTTTCTAACCAAAATGATGTATTGTAACGATAACTAAGTGTGTATGCAAATTTTCACAAGACTCGGCTAAGTAGAAGTAGTTAAAATGCTTATTTACTTTTAATGGGCGTGGCACTGCCCACTTTTCTAAACATAATGTTGTATTGTAACGATAACTAAGACTATATGCAAAGTTTCATAAGAATCGGTTTAGTAGAAGTTGTTGAAAACGAATGTGTATTTGCTTTGCATGGGCGTGGCAAATCCCACTTTCTTTATCCTGATGTAGTATTTAAACAGATGCTTAATGTAAGTGTACAGTTTCGTAAGAATCAGTTAAGTAGAAGAAGTTGAAAACGAATGTGTATTTACTTTGCATGGGCGTAACCCCGCCGACTTTTCAATGGAACCAATCTGGAAGTACATCCTTTTAAATAGAAAAAAAATCCAAAATCGGTTCATAAATAGCGGAGTTTTGAGGGAACATAAATAAAAAAAAATACATGACGAATTGATCATCTTTCTCCTTTTTTTGAACTCGGTTAAAAGGAGGAATGTTATCGTGTACGTCGCAATTTATAAACCGATTTCGAACTTCTGTATTTCCAGATAGGTCCGGTTGAAAACTCGGCAGGGTGACGCCCATAGGAAATAAATATACACTCCTATTTGTATTCAACCGAATGCTATAAAACTTTGCATACACATTAAGCTATATATTTTTTTCAAAAATGGCACCACGATGTAGGAGGCAAGGAGCAATATCTGCCCCTCTGTAACTATCTGACCAATTCCAGTGAAATTTAAAACATGGATAGATCTGAGTCTGGTAGAACACATAGGTGATATATTTTTTCAATAATAGAACCACGAGGGAGATTAAGGAGCAATTCCTACCCTTCCGAAACTATAAGCAATTTTAATTAAATTTAAAACATGGATAGATCTGAGTCTGGAAGGCCACATAGGCTATATATTTTTTCAAAAATAAGCCGACTATTGGGTAAGGGGACATTTCTAAGGTAAGTATAACGTAAGGACTAAGTTCCCACCCGGTGTCCTACGACACCGTGCTTTCTTTTTTCAGAACAACCGCGAAAGCAAATGTAACGCTCAATACAAAAAAAATATATATAAAATTTAAAAATAGAAAAATATATGTACGTAATTATTATTCGAACTGAAATAGGTTTAAGTCGGAAATACTAATCCGTTCTGCTAGTCTGATTAAATATTCTAATATTCCACTCTTAAAAAATAATTTGAATTTACATTAATTCAATTATTGAACTTTAGCCGAATAATAATAATTTCCGACTTAAAAATAGAAAAATATAATTTTATTTCAGGACCCATTGAATGGGTCGAAAACTATAATATGAATCCTAACCTCTCATATTTCAATCAGTTACATTCGTAAACAAAAAAAATCATAATATGTACGTTTAGAATGAGAATCACTCATATAATAAATAAATAGTAATTTTACTATAAATAAAGACTAGTGACCGCCGCGAAGGTCATTTATACAAAAGTTTCTGCTGGTAATTTTTTTTTTTGAACTTTTAAATAAATTTGAAACAAAAATCATTTCGTGCTATATGAGACTACATTGTTTTTATTAACTGATAGATAGTTCGCCCGTTCGTCGATGCCACTAGTCATCCAACCGCCTTTAGGTCTGTAATAATTGTAGTTGCACTATGAATTTAATGACTCAACACAGTGGCGTGTCTGTACGCATGCTCATGTGCACTTGCACAACTTTTTTTGTTTTGCTTCTTGGATAATTTTATTTGTTTTAAGGTTTCTTAGTGGTGAAATCACTTTTGACTGCGGCTGTTTCCAAAACTTTTGAAGGCCATGATCGTAATTTTTTTAAATTTAAAGTGGGAGATTTTGGTGAGTGCAAGCTTTAATGTTTTTTTTGTTGATGTTTAATTTGAGTTTATTGTGACAGTAAAAAAGTATTAATGAAACCGAGTTATGATATTTATTTTGATCGCAAGAATTTAAAGCAGGGATCGTAACTGTTATGAAAAAGTCAAATAATAATAGTTATTTTGTTGGCCAATATGTTTTCGGTCAAAAAATAATGGTTATTTTTTGACTATTATTTTTTAGGTCAAAAATAAAAGTTAAAATATGACTGATATTTTTTTGGTCAAAAATACCAAAAATAAAAGTTAAAATTTGACCGATATGTTTTTGGTAAAAGACAAAAATCTTATATAAAAGTCCAGAGAAGTCCTAAAAAATAAAAATTTTTCATAACTGTTGTTTAATGATCTAAAAAATAAAAATCATTTATAACTGTTATTAGAAGACCTAAAAAATAAAAAGCTTTCATAACTGTTATTTAAGGACCTAAAAAATAAAAATCATTTATAAAGGTCTCAAGAAGACTTAAAAAATCAAAATTATATATAACTGTTATTTCACGACCTAAAAAGTAAAAATCTTTCATAACTGTTATAAGAAGACTAAAAAAATTTGTGCTCATTTTTAATTGTTATTCAGGGAGCACTTTTTTAAATAGCTTGTAATAATAATTATTTGACAATTTTTTCAAATATAGGTTATAACTGTTATGTCCCTGCTTGGAATTATTAAATTTTAAATATAAATTTTTCCTTTATGAAATTTATTATTTGACATATTGTCAAATGGGTTTTTAAAAGTTTGTACATAAGATAAAGGGTTTGTAACTGTTCAAAATTGTGTTTTAAGTCTACTGACGAGTTGGTGGTAAAGCACCAACGAAATGCTGCATATAGACAATTGTTTAAAGTCCAGCAAATAAATTTCATTTAAAATATACATTTTTCTCTATTTTTATATAAAGCTAACTGTAACTACACTCTAAAACATTACTTAAAATTTACGATCATATATTGTCTAAATTTGTGTGGAAAATTTCTCCTTGTCTAAAATTACATATATTTTGTAGTTATTTTATTAAAGAAAAAAAAACTTCATATCAAACATATTTAGTCCAAGTGGAAAAAATTCAACTTAAAGTATAATACGGCTATGGCTGAATGGTAGATACGTCAGACTATCAGTCAGGAGGTTGCGGTTCAAACCTGCACACAGCCAATTGCTTTTTTTGAGTAAAAACATTTTGTTCAAAAATAATGCGTGTGTAATTTTAGGTCGAAAGTAATCTGTAAAGTGTTGCCTACTATTATCGACCTAATTTTCATCAAAAGTGTTTTAGAGTGTATGTATGTACTTATATACATAAATAATTATAGAAAAACTTGTTCACAAACTTTATTAAAATAATTCGATCTATTTATTTTACACATAGAAAAAAAATATTTCTCAAAAATTAAAAAAAAAATAAAAATTATCAGAAACTAGAACTGCTTTCAATTAAATAGTTTCGTAATTAAATCAAACTCATGTAATCAAAACAGAATATCTACGCCAAGGTAGATCTATAAGGTATACTTATCGGCGAATTGATAAAAAAAATCAACTTTTTTTGGGAATTGTGGTCACTGCTGCCATATTTTTTTCACGAAAATCTTCTAAATGCAAAATAAAAAATCTTATTTTTCCCTCAAAAATCTTCTTTCAGCTAAAATTTATATTATTTAAATCACAACGCGAGAAATATATGAACATGAAACTAAAAAACATAAAATATTTACATTGAGGAAGGAGCTTATCAACTTCAGATACTGTTAGACTTTAAAAGAAGAATCTAAGTACCCATTTTCCTTGAAGTACATGATATATGCATAAGTACGTTGGTGCATCTTGAATATTTTGTTAATTTTTAGTGGAAAATCTAGCAAATCTAAAAAAGGTAGAACGCTCAAAAAATTTATTTTGTGAAGAAGCTATGAACGATCAATGGAGTCTAATAGCTTTCGAATAGCTTCCTAGTTCAGATTCATCGAAGCTTATTTGTAACAATCTGCTGAAATCTCATAAAAAGTTTCTACTGGGCAACAAATCACCTTAGGCTAGATTTATTGATATGCGCGCTATCCATATAACGAACGGTCGACTTCAGTTCAAAAAATTTAGTGCTGTTATAATAAATTTTCTACTCAAGCCGACCGTCTGTTATGTGGAAACTGTGCAATAATTCGTTTAGTTCAATTTTTATACGAGAGAAAACATAACTCATTCAAAACTGAAAAACTGACCTCATCACAAATTGCCTGGGACTGATCCAGTCTTGCTTTGAAAAAGGAATGAACTTAATTGTACTCCTTATATATTTCCATTCATAAAAACACTTATATCGAGATAATATAAAGGCTGGTTAAATTTTAAGGGCGGATGTTGAATGTGAACCACACCTAAACGTCAAGTTTTTTTCTGCATTTCATTTGATATTTCTCAATTTCAGACTAGTTCAATTTGAACCATGGAAAGATACACATTCGAGCAACGCGTTAAAGTTATTCAGGCTTATTATGAAAATGGGCGTTCAAATCAAAATGCATATCGTTCACTTCGTGATTTTTTCGGTCAATTTGATCGTCCAAATGTGCATACAATCGGAAAAATCGTGCAAAAATTTGAGCAAACCGGTTCTGTAGGAGATGTGAAAATACCAGTGCATTCTCGTACAGCTCGTTTGATGCGGTTTATGGGCTGGCGGCATCATCGGGCCGTATTTTTTCCAAAATGAGATCGGTCAGACAGTTACTGTGAATGGTGTTCGCTATCGTGAGATGATAACGAACTTTTTATGGCGCGAATTGGAAGATATGGATGTGGACGATATGTGGCTTCAACTTAATTTACTTAAGTTAAATTTTCAAAGTTTTGTAAAAAAATTCACAAATACAATTGAACAATGCGACTTATATTTTCGAATAGTGTGGATCCTAGGTTACAATTTTCATATGGTCCACATGGGCTGCAAGTAAAGATGTGCCCAAACATGGGCAAAATCTCTCAGAGATAGTCAAAAATTTGCTTAAGTTCAATTTTCAAAGTTTTGTAAAAAACGAAACAATGGCTCTTTTGCGCGACAAATTCAATTGCCTTGTTATCTCACGTGGTGGCGATGTCAATTGGCCGCCAAGATCGTGTGATTTGACACCGTTGGACTTCTTTCTTTGGGGTTATTTGAAAGAAAAGGTGTACATTTCAAGAGCTATAGGATGAGATAATTCGGCACATTAACGGCATAGAACCTCATATATGCCTCAGCGTATCGAAAATTTGGACCATCTTTTGTGCTTTTTGACAACCTCGAACATAAACATCAAAAAAAGCCGTATTGTTTTTGCTGTTGTTGGGTTGTTGTAGCATCGCTACTACCTGTAGTATAATTCTACCATGTATGGGCTGATGCACAGACCAAGGTGAATTAATTTTATCAGGTGGTGTTGATTCTAAAACAACTACAACATTACAATAACATTTGACATCTCAGCCCCTATGTCAACGTATAAAAATTTTGACATACGAGCATCTAATTTGCGGAAAAAAAAGTAGAACAGCTGTGCTTATAATATCACCTGCATAAATCCACCTTGGCACATACCTTATATATCGACCTTGATCTACGCCAATCAAAACACACTTAATTGAATGTACGAAAGTGAAATTTATTTTGTATAAGAAACACAAACAAAACTACTCAAATTTTATAAATTTGTTTTTGTTTTTCATACAAATTTTGAAAATTATAAAAGGCAAAGCAAAGCCCGAAATTTTTCGGTGAAGAGTATGTATGAAAAACATAAACAAATTTTTATAGAATTTTAGTAATTGTTTGTCATTTGATTTGACCTAACGCAAAATTGCGTCCGTTTTGAAATCTGGTCAATGGGACCTTTGTATTGAAATCGGAAGGGTTTTTTTTGCAGCATCATGTTTGTTTCGTGTTTTTAATTAAGAAAATAAAAAGCTGCGTAGAGAACAATATGATTTTTTATATATTTTTTTAATTAAGATTAAAATTGTGCCACCTATTCTGAAGGGAGAAGTAAAGCAAATTTAAACAAAAATGTTTTGAGAAAAATGCAATTAAAAAATTCGTATTGAAATCACTAAAGAAAAAAATCAGGAATTTATTCTGAAATTCGAATCGAAAGAAAATGCTTTCGCAATGTAATGCTAGGAACACAACTGGGACGAACGACGAATTTCGTCCAACACGACGAATTCGTCGATAAAAATTCGTTGTGTAAATTCGTCGTGTGAAGCACAATAGCGACGAAAACGCAACATCTGTTGTTTACTATTTATGCAAAGTGTGACCGTATTAAAAAAATAATACACAATTGAATAATTAAACATTAGCAAAAACACAGCTAACACCAATTTTTATAGTTAATTAATATCTATATTTACTTCAAATGCAATAAAATAAAAATAAAAAAATAATTAAAGCAATAATTATCTTTATTTACTAAAACACTTGAAAAATAAAACCAAACATGGTCACTTGGTACTGATATATTCGTCGTTCGCCGGCGTAAGAAATAGAAATAAATCTATTCAGAGTTCGCCGCGTATGACGAATTTCGTCCGACGCCGTTATTGTGTGTATTTTCATATACACAAATGTGTTTTATTTTTGGCGACGAATATTCGCGACCAAAAATTCGTCGTTCGTCCCAGTTGTGTTCCTAGCATAAAGAACAAACCCCAGAAGTTTTTATAAAAAATTTCTCTTCGAACAAACTTAGGATTCTAGCACTTGAAAATAGATAAGTTTGTTTGATTACTTTATAGGTCGATTCAATCGATATGAAGCATACCTTTCATAAAAAGAGACTTATATATCAACAATATGGATTTAATTTTAAAATCCTTTCCTTTTGTCTCCTTCATATGAGCTTAAATGAATACCGTAAGAGAAGCTCTTAATATCGGCTATCGTCATATCGATACAGCCTGTTATATCGCAACGAATCATTAATTGGTAAAATTATAAAAGAAAAAATTGAGCACAAAACAATAAAACGTGAAGAGATATTTTTTTGGTAACAAAAATAGAATGAAAGGTACACCAATAGCGTTTCTAAAAATGCAAAAAAAAAATTTATTTATCTCGCTCCAAAATACAGCACTTTTTGTTTTTTATATACATATGCATGATACAATAATATAATGTACATATGTACATACATACATAAATGTCAAATGATAATTGAGTTTTTTTAGTCTACTTTTAATTGTCTTCTATTGCAGATGTTGATTGGATTGGAAGCGGCTGTGTGGTCTGTTTCGTGAATATTCTATCAAATGGTGTTGATTTTAAAGTGCATAGATTTTGCAGAGATCTTATTAACAACAACAGTCGCAGATACAGTATAAAAATGGCTCCGATTTTGGCACCCACAGTGAAATTAAACAATGGCTATGAAATGCCCATTTTCGGCTTGGGCACTTATGAGGTAAGTTTTGTTTACAACTTCTTACACCTATTTTTAAGGGTAATATTTTTACATTAAGATAAGCAGATGTTTTATCTAACCAGCAAATTATGTCATTAACATGCATATGTACATTAGGGTGGAGCCTAAAAGTATTTTCTTTAATTTTAATTTTCCTGTATTATGAATCGATGAATCTACAGTTTGAAGCACTCTGAAAAAATCAGGGACCGTAACAGTTTTTTTTTTTCGAAAAAGTCATATAATAATAGTTATATTTTGACCAATATGTTTTGGCAAAAAAATAACAGTTATTTTTTGACTATTATTTTTTAGGTTAAAAATAAAAGTTAAAATTTGACCGTAATTTTTTTCGGCCAAAAATAAAAGTTAAAATTTGACCGTAATTTTTTTGGCCAAAAATAAAAGTTAAAATTTTACCGATATTTTTCGGTCAAAAATAAAAGTTAAATTTTGACCGATATTTTTTTTTTGTCAAAAATAAAAGTTAAAATTTGAAAAAAAGAACAAGTAATATTTGGAGTTAATAATCTAACATGGTGAATTTCCTACTAATCAACATCTATATAACTTGTAAGTGAATATAAAGAGCAGCAATGGCTCTTATATTCAATTTCGTTAAATTAATTGGTTCAATAGTTGATGCTCCTGTTCACTAATATTAATCATGACAAGTGGTTAAAATAAACAAAGAATGCTGGTTAAGCGACTTCTAAGTCCGTTTAAACTTTAACTTTTATTTTTGACCAAAAAAATATCGGTCAAGTTTTAACTTTTATTTTGGACCGAAAAAATATCGGTCACATTTTAGCTTTTATTTTCGACCAAAAAAAAATATCGGTAAAAAAATAAGAGTTATATTTTGACTTTTTTGAAAAACGTAAACAAATAAAAGTATTTTTAGAATTTTATTCTTTAGCTCACGACCATCACAATGCTATAATCAAATATCGTATAGACAAATTCTTTCTGTCTGACTTTTTGCACTGAAATTTTTATAATAACTGTTATTTTCGGTCCCTGGAAAATTTTTTTAGCTAGAACTTAAGTTTTGAATCAAGCCGGTTTTTTAAGTAAGAATATTTGGATTCTGATTAACAGACAGATATTGAAGCCTCAGTTAAGAGTTTTGAGACTGCCCACATATTAAAAAAAACTAATTTTGAGGGTTTCAAAATTGTTACGGAGCTGAGAGTTTATACTAAAACTTTGTTAAGAAGCGTTACGAAGGCTATTGGGGGTTAAATAACTCGATAATGGCGTTACGTAAATATTAACAGCAAATTCACACGCCTATCTATTGTTTGAGTATATGTATCAGGAATCAGAAATAAAAAAATAAAAAAATTTTTCGGAGAAACTCATCATGGATTTATAGAAGATTAGTAACTTTTTCGACCAGCTTTTATATTTCCAGCCACCAGTTCTCTCTTGGACATTGAATGAGCAAATAAATTATATGAATCTAGGAGCACCCTTAAAACTGGTTTTCATTATTGCACTAAGGGCGGGTAACAATTTCCAGTATTTGGTTAAAAAATATCCCTAAAATATTTGCTAAAAACTAAATCGAATGACTGAAAAGGACGTTTCAACTTGGATTTGATATTGTACAATAACAACTGTCTTGCCGTTATGAATAATTTTAATATTGAAAAGCGATTATGGCGTGATGAAAAAGCAAAGTTTCATCAGTATTATCCTTTTTTTAAATGAAGTTTTACAATTTAATTTTAAATAAAAAATATCGTATTGTTCAAAGTATAGAGCTCGAAAAAATTATCGGCTAAAAAATTTTCAATGAAAAATTTAACAGAAACTAAATTTGTTTTCCATTAACTTCATAATTGAATCAAATACTCATGTGATCAAAACCAAAATTTTTTTAAGCAATTTTTGCAAGTTTTGAGCAATTGCATATTGGAATTTTACTAATTGAATATATCTGTAGGTGCGAGGTAAACTACAACAAGTCAAATTTTTTTCAAAATACGTTTTTTATATTGTTGGAATCAGCATTTTCCCTCTACCGATAGGTGAAATCCAGTAAGTTCTATGTTTTAAGGGACAGTACTACTGTCCAAAACCATCTGCGAGGTAAACAACACCAAATCCTTTTTAATAAATAAGGGTAATACATATTATATGACGTAATTTTATTATGGATATTATAGTTATATAAAATATTTGGTGTAAGTCAAATTTTTAATCCTACAGAGATAGAACCATTTGCGATTTTAAACATGTGACTTGGTGTAGTTTATCTCCCACATACAGATATAATTTTCGTCGTATTCTGAACTTAAAAAACAAAAATAACACTGTGCTTGAATTTGCAACTATTTTTCTTTAATAAGCTGTGCATCATACTGGTAAACAGAATTCGAGTACGATATTTCTGTACTTTTGCGATAGTGATGTGTTGTGAAGTTAATACCACTTAAGTTATGAGTTTAGTCAAACTGTATAGGTTTATATCCAAAGAAATTTAATTATTTTGGCTTGAGTACCGGTTTAAATTTAATTTTTCAATTAAATTATATTTTTATTTAGCGATAAATGTGAAGCATATAGACAAAGAAAATGTTTGACTGCAGGGAGGGTTGAACTGATGTTTCGATAGCTCCCACTAATCTCTTCAGAATTAGACCACTCAACCAAAGTCGGTGGTTTGCAGTCAAGACTTGAATGTCATTTACTTTTAATTAATTCATACTGTCACTCTTAGAGCTATTAAATTAAATTCGATCGGAATGGGGTTCTGTGAAGTTTCTAGCAACTTTAAAGCTTAGTACACATCTCTGCTGCCATAAGAAGTTTGTATAAATTAAGGCTTGAAAAAATTGGTCCTAGCTTAATGAAAAATATTGCGTACTACATATCTTTAATATAAAAATATATTTAATATAAAAAGTCTGATATTGCATTGTTGTACAAAGCTAATGCTTCAATTCAAATTATATATACAAAACGATTATATACTTTTGAAAAACCAAATTTTGATAGATTGCCCAAATTTTACTTATCATTGGATGTGCTATGAAATAACCTTTCAAATGATGTACAGACTTTTTCACACTTGTCTCTGACTTGGTCTAATATGCATACTACGTACATATGTATGTATATGTATTTTTTGTTTACAGTCTAAAAACAATGAAGGCGAAAAAGCCGTTAAACATGCCATTGATGTCGGCTATCGTCATATAGATACTGCGTATTTGTATCAAAATGAAGCAGAAATTGGTAAAGCCATTAAGGACAAAATTGCCGAGGGTGTCGTTAAAAGAGAAGACATATTTATGGTCACCAAGGTATGTCGATATCCATTTTATTTATATTAATTAAAACAATTTTCAAACGCCATTCCAAGTTATGGAATATACATCACGAACCCGAACGTGTGGAGGGGACCTGTCGCAAGCAATTGAAATTATTGGGTTTGGATTATATAGATTTGTATTTAATGCATTTCCCTGTAGGTTATAAATATGTTAGCGAAACTGATTTAATGCATAAAGATGAGGCTGGTACTTTGCTATTGAGGTAGGAATGGATACTTTTGAATTAATGACCCTATACCAATCAGTCCCATAAAATACTATCCTCCTATTCTAGTGATGTTGATTATTTAGACACCTATAAGGCCATGGAAAAATTGATTAAACTTGGTTTGGTACGCAGTATTGGTGTTTCCAATTTTAATAGTCAACAATTACAACGCCTTTTGGATAACTGTGAGATAAAACCAGTCACTAATCAAGTTGAATGTTCGCCGGCATTAAATCAACGTAAATTAACCAAATTCTGTAAAGAGCGTGATATTACATTGACTGCCTATTCGCCTTTGGGACGCCCTAAACCGGCCGAAAAGAAACCAGATTTCTATTATTCGGAGAAAACTCAAGCTCTGTGCGAAAAGTATAAAAAGACTCCAGCTCAAATTATTTTGCGTTATTTGGTTAGTAAATAATTGGATTGAATTAAAGTATTTTTGTTTGTTTTTGCAATAAATAAATATCATTATCAGGTCGATATTGGGGTTATGCCAATTCCTAAATCTTCCAGTCCCCAACGTATTGAAGAGAATTTCAACATTTTCGATTTTAAATTAACACCCGAAGATATTGCTATAATGGATACCTTCCATACTGGAGAACGTGTGGTGCATTTTAATCTAATTAAAGGCCACAATCATAAATATTTCCCATTTTACATTGAATTTTAAATCGAATGACTTGTTTGAGATGATTTCAATTTGTTAATAAAACTACCTTAAAGGTGCAAAAATTAGGAAGTGTTTATTTGATACTTGGACAGAAATATTTCGCATTAAATGGTTGTATGTGTTTTATTTGATTTTAGTTTAAAAATCATTTAATTTAATTCTATTAATTACTTTAGTTACGTTTAGTAACTCAGGAGTGAATTCAAGTTGTGTGTTTTTAATTCCAGAGACTTTCGTTGTGATTAAATGCGAAAATTAAAATGTTTGTTCGAGTCGGCTTTTTTTTGTGTTCATTTGTTGATTTTTAAATATTCAATTAAAGAACAAAAAAATGGCGGAGTTCTGAGGAAAGAAACAAAAATTAAGATAGCTCTTGCAAAAAAGAAAACGGACTCTAAAATAGAGAGGTGGACCAGAGATGGACGGAGGGGAACAAATCCTAAATAAGAACATTGAAACAACGGTACCAATTTGACAGTATATCCTTCCATTTAAAATAAAAATTTTCCAAATCGGATCATACATGACTCGAGATCTGAGGAAACAAACATTAAAAAAAAGATAATATACGGTTGACTTTGCAGGCCATTGGTGGAACTTCCCGTGCATTTCAAGCTCACCGAGCTATTGTTTCCATAGATTTTTGAAGTATGTATTTAAAAAACCCGTTTTCAAAATTTTCGATAGCGTTATCCTTCAAACCGACAGATCAAATTTGTAACATTTGACCCCATTTGGTAAGTCCTAAAATTGAACTTTTTTTTTGTTGACATTTTTGGACAACGAACGCCGAATCAATCGATTTTATTGAAATTGTCAGCAATTCACGTAGTTTTTTAAGGTTAAGAGAGTATTGGATTTTGGACTGGATTGGAACGGTGGACTAAAAACTGTTTAAAAAAAGATCTCGAAATCTACCAAGTCGAATCGGTTTATATTCACTCGATTTCTAAGTTTAGCCAAAATCTTAAGAATAGTCGATTAAGGCGTTCAAAAGTTGTGGGTGGCTTACATTCTTACACACACACACACACACACATACATAGACCAGTTATCGTTCAAATAGTCATAATAGCTTGATAGAATCTCAACACGTTAGAATCTGCTGAAAATTCGAATTTTCGAAACCGGGATAAAATCAGTACTTTCCATTTCTAGTTTGCGGAAAATTAAAAAAAATATTAATCAGTTAATAACTTTATATCTAGGCAAGTGTCAAAAATTTTTTTTGCTGAATTCCATTAACCACATGAGTACGTTTTTTGCTATTACGTTCAAAAGTTTTTAGATAATATTGAAATCGGTGGAGTACCATACGAAAGCAACTGTTTTCATGGATACCATAAATTTGTAGAAGTGTATTTCTGGAATTGCTGCTTCTTGTATGAATGTATGGGCAGTTATTGAAAGCGGCTCCTATTTATGTGTTTAATTGTGACTTCTAGATTGGTCTCATTGTTATTTTTTTATTTTTGTTCAATATCTGTCTGTTCGTCTTTCCGCTTTGTTGTAAGTTTTTTTTTTCTTTCAAGAATTATTATATATAACTTTAAAATTATTTTTATTGACTTGTGTTTTTTTACCATTTACACTAAAAGTAAATCTTTAAACGTCATCTTATTCATATGCTTTTCGTAGGATATTTTGAAAAAATTTTTTATATTGTCACAAACTCATCATCCTAAAATTTTTCACGTACTTTTAATTTATTCATAAATAAAGAAACTAAATTAACAAAAGGACAAATATTTAAAAAAATGCGACACAAAATTAGCAAAACTTCCGTAATAAATAAAAAATGATCATAACAATTGCTTTATTTCATTTATGCGTTATTGCAAACGTACATGGGGTAAACTTGCTTGTTAAGGTAGTCCATGCATGGCAAACCAATTCAGAACGCTTCGATTGTAATGTTCTTGTCGTGCTCCTTAAAAGGTTGTTCCTCGTGCTCTTTTACATAAAAGTGCTGAATACATCTTATACCTTACACTTAAGTGTAGCAAGATTTCCTAAGCCGATTCACTATAACAATGTGCAGAAGAATACAATTTTAGTTGTCCCTAAAATTATTTTCTTTGGTGCCCTCTACCAGAATCGGAACAATCTTGTAAATTTTTTTTTCTCTGCTTCAAAAAAAAACTCCTATTATAATAATTCGTTGTTCAACGTAATAGTTGTTCAACGTAAAGGAGGCCACAGACGTTGCGACCGTTGGTGCAAATTGAGTAGGTTGTACACGAAATTGCAACGTTTGTGGGCTTTTTGTATTACGTTGTGTCTTGGTTGTACGAAAGATTTGATTTTTTGCCATGTTGTACAACACTGTCGCAACGTTTGTGTGCCTGTCGTATACTATTTTATGTATTATACGTGTTTATTCTTGTTGTCACCACCTTGCAGTAAACATTGAATGTGAGTATTATTTGCGGACAACATATAATGAGAGATATTTACTTGCTCACAAGTTGATTGCAAAATGAAGTTGTGCATGAGATTGCAAACCAAATTGTATCGTTTGAGCGATAAACATACAACTTGATTACTAGCTGAGTTGTACCAACGGTCGCAAAGTCTGTGGCTTGCATAATAAAGCAAGCCATACACGTTACAACAGATGGTACAAATTGAGTAGGTTGCACACGAAGTTGCAACGTTTGTGGGCTCGTTCTATTACGTTATGTGTTGGTTGTACGAAAGATCAAAAAGATTTGATATTTTGCCATGTTATACAACACTGTCGCAACGTTTGTGTTCCTGTCGCATACTATTTTATGTAGTATACGTGTTTATTCTTCTTGTGACCACCATGCAGTAATCATTGAATGTGAGTATTCTTTGCGGACAGCATAAAATGAGAGATCTTTACTTGCTCACAAGTTGATTGCAAAATGAAGTTGTGCATAAGATCGCACACTAAATTGTATCGTTTGTGCGACAAACATACAACTTGATTACTTACTAGCTGAGTTGTACCAACGGTCGCAAAGAGTGTGGCTTACATAAGACCACATTCTTTCAGCTAGTTCGCCCGTTTGCCGATGCCACAAGTCATCCAATAATCTGTAATAATTCTGCTGCAATAAGGAATAAGTGCTTAAGTCGAGATAAGCAAATTTTGAGTTAATACATATATTCAAAAGTACCTCTGGGCAAATTTTCATTTATTTCGTACGATTTTTCAGAAATTAATTATTAAATTTCAAATTGAATATATTTATTATAGTAGAAACAACCATATATTACTAACTTAAAAGAATCGAAGAACGAAAAGTCAACATTAAGAGCATTAGGAATTAATTTCTAAAATCCACTTGAACGTTTAAAAGTGCTCTCCTACAAAACTATAAAATATGACTTAAGCACTTTTTCTTTGTGCCACAGAATTGTAGTTGCACTATGAATTTAATGACTCAACATAGTGGCGCTTTTACGCATGCTCATGTGCACTTGCACAACTTTTGTTTTGCTTCTTGGACAATTTTATTTCTTTTAAGGTTTCTTAGTGGTGAAACCACTTTTAACTGCGACTTTTTCCCAAACTTTTGAAGGCCATGATCGTAATTTTTTTATCTTAAAATGCGAGTTTTTGTATGCAAGCTTTAAGGTTTTTTTTGTTGAGTTTAATTGGAGTTTAATGTTTGTTACTCTCAAAAATGCTAAAAAAATATTGATCTGCATGCATGCAAGTATTAATTAATGAAATCGAGTTGAATGAATTTAAAGTCTTGGAATTATTAAATTTTAATTATACAGTAGTTTTTTATATGTATAAAGTTAAATGTAACTATATACATTAGGGCGGCAATGAAATATTTATTTGTTAATTTAAACAAACTCTGTTTGGATTACTGTGACATTTGGTATAAAACTCAAGTGGTGAAAATTTTAGCCAAATCGGATAATTTCCAGGCGCGCCCCATTGAATTTAAAATTAAGATTTTGTGAAATTTACCAAAATTAAGCATAAAAAAGAACGCCTTAGGGTCTCCAATTCGGCTCAAATTTTTACCTCCACCCAATCAAAGATTATTATTTGGAAATTATGCTTCATTTCTTAAAATTTCACAAAATTTGAACTTTGACCACTAGAGGTCGCACGTTATAGTTATTCGAATCGCGCCAACATTTTTATCTACGCTTAAAGAAAGATAACTATATATAAATTGAGTTAAACTTTGGCAAACTTTTGGAAAACTTAAAAATTTACCTCAATGTGGCACGCCCGTGAGTTATCCCATTTGACTGAAATTTTCGCAACGTGTGTTTTACACAAAGTACTTTAATAATCAGCACAGCTATTTTATGTTTTTCCATTGTCAGCCTAATGTATATAATACATGTGCACATGTGCAAAATGTACATTAGGGTGACAATGAAAAAATAAGCTGTGCGGACTATTTTGATATTTGGGCTTTAAGACACGTGGTAAACATTTTAGCCAAATCGGGTAGCTCTCAGGCGTGCCAGACTGAGGTAAAATTTTAAGTTTTCCAAAATTTGCCAATGTTAAACTCAATTTAAATATAGTGATCTTTCATTAAGCGTAGATAAAAATTTTGGCCCGATTCGAATAACTATAACGTGCGACCTCTAGTGGTCAAAGTTAAAATTTTGTGAAATTTTTAAAAACTATGCATAATTTCCAAACAATAATCTTTGATTGGGTGGAGCTAAAAATTTTAGCCGAATTGGAGAACCCTAAGGCGTCCCTTTTTTGATTCATTTTGGTAGATTTCACAAGATTTCAACGTAGAAGCACTCCTGAAAGTTATTCGATTTGGCTAAAATTTTCAGCACGTGAGTTTTATACCAAATGCTACAATAATCGGTTTGGATTTTGCTGTAAATAACAAATCAAAAATATTTCATCGCCACCCTAATGTACATACATAGATAACACTACACAACAAATTTGCAACTTTTGGGAGTAGCTGACTTTAGACTTTGAAATTCTTATTCGCAACATAAAACATAGTAGAACTGCATGAATAAAATTTTTGCATCGCATCACATTTGCTATTAAAATGCATTTAATGTTTTTACGTGGTTTACCCCTTTCTCGACCTTAAATTAATGGAATCTTTTTAAAGAATCTTAATCTAATCATCTCAATCTAATCAAATGTACCTTTCTTATGGATATAATTTTGTTGCAATATATTTTCGCATAACCATACAGTTCGACTAAATTCATAACTCAATTCTTAAAACTCTTACCCTACGTCGTCTATACCTGATATATTTTTATCATGACAAAACTCAAACTTTATATTGAAAAATAATTTGTTTTATGTTAGCTGCTTTTCTTATATGGAATTTGACATTTGTCATGACGTAGGGTAAAGGCACTTAGCTAAACATGAATGTATACTGGTTCAAAAAAGTTGGGCAGAAATAAAAAATCTTAAAACCCCCAGCATTTAAAAATATCAAAGATATTTCATGCTGGTAATGACAGAAATCGAAGCTAAAAAAGTTGAACATGATAAGAAAAAACATAGTGAAGTTCCGAACCTTTGTTGCCGATGATAGTCACGAGATGGCGACTTATCTGTTAATTGGTACAAAGTAACAATAGGAGTTGTTGCTGCCCTCGCTGGCAGTTCGTGTAGGTGGAAAAGAACTCTGATGAAATGGCTGTGGGTGGTGGCCTCGAAACATCTGATGTCAGTTCAACCTTCCGCACAACCAAATTTTTCTTCGAATGTTCAATATTTACATGCTTTTTAATTTCTTTCTAATATAAAAATAATATAATCGAACGATTAAATTGAAAACGAACTTAAGCCAAATTAATTAAATAACTTTGGATAAAAACCACATAGTTCGACTAAATTCATATCTAAATGACATTGTTAGGAAGTACAAATATGAAATTTATATGAACAAAACTTTGTTGCAATTTGAACGACACGCGTAAACTATACATTCCAATAAACATAGTGTTGTAAAAAATCTTTACATTCCATCTAATTTGCTATGTACATGTTTAAAATTGTACCACAACTATTAGTGGGAATAAAGCTAAAAAAGGACTTTTTTGAACTCCTTACAATGTCACATAGTTATTTTGAAACAAATTCCATCAAAATTATACTCAAAAGAAAGGTGTCTTTATTTAGATTACGAATTACGAATATTCAAAAATATTTTATGATTTTTTAAGGTAAAAATTAAAAGTACATTTACTAGTAACTGTGACGTGATGCAAAAATTTTATTTATGCAGTTCTACTATAATAATTCCATAGGCTAAAGCCAGATAGTTTTTGACTGTTGTGTGTGTAAGTGTAATCATAGACAAATTTGTGCACCAACTTTATTGAAATAATTCGACATATTCATTATACACATAGAAAAACAATTATTTCTCAAAAATTTTCAATAAAAACAATTATCAGAAACTAGAACTGGTTTCAATTACATAGTTTCGTAATTGAATCAAGCTAATGTAATCAAAAACAAAAAATTTTCAATTTTGAATGAAAACTTGAATTTTAGTATATAATTGAATGTTAATTGGCGTAGCTAGAAATTGTTAAAAAAAATTTTGGCGAGGGGTCTAAAGTAGGGATGTAACGATACGTGTTTTTGCCCATACGATATCGATACTCAAAAAGAAATCGGCGATACCGATTCCGATACCGATACGCATATTGAAATTGAGTTCAAGTTTAAATTAACAAAACTCAAGTAGGGTAATTTTTTATTATACAAAATTACAGTGTAAGAGATTATTAATATATAAAATTGTTATTAACCCAGAGTATACAAAATTGGAAGTAATTTTTAAGGAACTACATTTTCATCGATTCTAAATTCATACATAGTCCAAAAATATATTTTTTTTAAATAACACAAAGATAACCTTTGATCACCCCTATATATTGTTTTGATGCGTTATGTTGCCCTAACTCCAAAAACAGTCGAATTTTAAAATTCGTTTTTTAAATTCTTTTCTAAAATGTGCGATTTTTCAAGAGGCTGCTACACTGATTTCATTATAACTTGGGAAGGGCTACTACAATTTTATTACAAAAACACTAAAAAACTTTGGATAAAATTACCTTTAAGCCGTTCTAACATTTTTTTTATATACTTAATAGTTTCGGAATTATTCAGACCGCAATGATGAGAAATATATCTTTTTATGCAAAATTGCAAAAAATTTTATGTTTTAAAAATTTATAAAAAATCAAAAATGTATAAAACTTACCTTTTTTATTAACTGCTAATAAAGCCACATATACTACAAATAAAATAAGCTTTATTGGATGAAAATCGATGGAGTAAATATTGATTTTATTCACAATAAAGTGAAGTCATATATATTTACATTGTACAACAAAATCAAAAGCTTTCAAAACACTGATATACGTTTTTTTTGTTGCTTCGACCAGAATCAGTCGTTAGCACCTTGCTATCTTCTTATGTTGTACAGTGTAATTATTTACTTAAAATTACGAAATATGTGGGTTTTTTTCACTGTCGTTTGTCTAGTATTTTTTCATAAATCAATAAGACATTATTTTCTTAACAGAAGAAGACCCTTTCTTACATGTCTTGTTGTTTTTTTTTTGGATTTGCATAAAATATGTATATTTCTATAAACTCATCAAGCAAGATCTCTACACTAATGTTAAATTAAATCAAATTTTAATTTTGAACTTAAAAAAAATAGTAAACATTTTCGCTTTAGAACGCTATTAATTAAATTATTCATAATATATTTTTTATATATTTTTTTCTTTCATATAAAATTTTAAAAAGTGTAGTTATGTGCCTTTGCATTTCAGCTAACGATATTTAAATATTTGTGGTAAATAAACTTTAGTATGTAGGTATATAACAAAAATATTTTATACTTTTTTTCTGTTTCAAGCATAATTTGTATTCTTGAATAAATTCATAAACATTTTGGAATTTTTTTGATTAAAAGCTGTAAATAAATAAATTACGCTGCTTTACAACCAAACGATAACTACAAACTATAACTTTTCTAACGCTATTCTTATGGTAATTAGGATTTGCTAAGAACAAGAAAAATTAAAAATTCATTCCGGTCATTGTCCAGATAATGGTACGTTTGTGTTTTTCGATGTATACTTCTCTTTAAAGCGCCATCTAGATTCCAACGGCTTTTTTCATTAAAATAATATCTTCTTTGAAAGGCTAATTGGGTTTGATCGTATAAAAGATGCCTCTGAGTTATAGTGGATCAAAGTTAAGATGTTATCAAGGTGGATTTATACAGGTGCTATTATAAGCACAGCTGATGTACTTTTTTCCTGCAAATTAGAGGCTCGTACGTATGTCACAATTTGTATATGTTGACATAGAGGCTGAGATGTCAAAGGTTATTGTAATGTTGTAATTGTTTTAGAATCAGCACCACCTGATAAAATTAATTCGCCTTGGATGTTATAAAACTTTTAACGTTTTTCACAAATTGTACCAAAAATAATAACAAAATCCATAGTTTTATTCCATTCCATTACAAAAATTTTAAGCCATAATGAAAACACACTTTCAAATAGAACAAATCTAAAAAAAATCAAAAGTGTTGTTTACGGAACCCAGGCAGTTGGTTTGTCTAGACAATTCTATGGAAATCATCCAAAAAAACTGATTGATTTTGGTATAAATTTTCTACTCAAATCAACTGTCTGGGTGATGTAAGCATAATACAATTTGGACAGTATTTATTTTAACGTTTTGTTGGTAGTACTATTGTAGTATATTCATTAATTAAAAAAATACGTTACTACTGAATTTTGACCAAACTCTCTGTATGTACTAAAATCAGGCATGGCAAATATTTATATATCAAAGTTGTAATAAATTATGCGAGTTATAAAATGCTAAAAAAAAATTAAGTTAGAATTTCTTTCTTAAATAAAAATACAAATATACAAAAATAATTTGATCGAAAGATTAAATTAAAAATGAACTTAAGCCAAACTAATTAAATAACATCGATGATATTCCACGCTGGTAAGACTGAAATGGAAAAAGCTTAAAATAGTTGAACATGCTAAGGGAAGATAGTTAGTGAAGCTCCGAACATTTAGAAAAAGTTCAATAAGCTGCGATTCACCACAAGATGGCGACAGTCTGCTAATTGAGCTTACTAATATTAGTAGGATTTTCGCTACAGTGTTGTTGCCACTGTCAGTGGTAGTGTGGGTAAAGGACTCTGATGAGTAGACTTGGTGGTCACGAAACAGCTATCAGTTCAACCTTCCGTACAGCCAAATTTTTCTTTGAATGTTCAATATTTACATGCTTTAGAATTTCTTTCTTAAATAAAAATAATTTGATCGAAAGATTAAATTAAAAATGAACGTAAGCCGAACTAATTAAGTAACTTTGGATAAAAACCATACAGTTCGACTAAAAATTCACAACTCAATTATTAAGTTATGAATTTTAGTCGAAGTGTATGAGTTTATATCCAAAGAAATTTAATTATTTTGGCTTGAGTTCGGTTAAATTAAAAATTATTCCTCCATATTATGAATGGCGTCGTCGACGTCACATCAACACGACAGTAAAAAAGTGTCACCTGTCTACACGTTGTCGATAACAATTTACTACTGTTGACAGTCTCTTACTATTTTCTGAGGCTTATTAAATTAGCCGTGCATATTAACATGTCAATTGTTGTCGTCAAAAAGTAAAAATGTTTTGCTGTCGTGTTGATGTGACGTCGACGTCGCCATTCATAATAGGTGGAATTAAATTTCATTGGATATAAAAAAAATTATAAATTCTACTACAGCTTTTGTTGGCAAGTTTTATAATATGTATTTTCTAAAGAATTAGACTTAAACTGCGCCTAATATAGTGCAATCTAGAGCTGCAATTTTCCTTAACACGCCTAGAGGGAATATATACATAATAGTAACCGGTTCAAGTTCTGGAACTTTATATAAGAGGGACCTGTCACTTTTACATGGCGTTGACATTGGAGGGGGTCAATTGACTTAATTAAAATACTCAGTGATAGGTTCTAGATTCAGACTTTAGATACATGTCCTGTGGCTGCTTTTTTAATACTTCTCAAATTATTGTACTTTAAAGTTTAAACAAATTAAATTTTTTTACGAAAAAATCTCTAGCATAACATATTTGTAAATTATACACTGTTTCCATACAAAATTCCTTACATAAAGAATATCTGTAGGTGGGAGATAAACTACACCAAGTCACCTTTTTTCGAAATACGTTTTTATACTCTTGGAATTAGCATTTTTCCTCTACCGATAAGTGGAAGGGATGTAGTACTGCTCAAAACCAATTCAAAGTAAAGAAC
This sequence comes from Panzeria rudis, assembly GCA_956483635.1. Classification (NCBI taxonomy): domain Eukaryota; kingdom Metazoa; phylum Arthropoda; class Insecta; order Diptera; family Tachinidae; genus Panzeria; species Panzeria rudis. Next base: position 190,259,982 of record OY101448.1, read on the forward strand.
ACCAAGTCGTTTTTAATAAGTTGCGGTACACTGAAAATAATCCATGCAACATTTTACGAAAAAAAACTTTCGTAGATACTTTTTCCGTAGAATATACGAAACTTTCGTACATATTACGAAAAAAAAATTCATAATTTTGTTGAATTTACGAAAGTAATGATAACTTTTCCTTGTTAAAAAGTATACATATTTGAAATAAAAAAATAATTAAAACTTTTTTTTTTATAAATTGATATAGTTTTCAGATGTTAAGCGTAGTATGCAGCTCTGCCTGAAATTCAGGCTGCCATAAGAAGTATGTGAAAAAAAACAAACTGAAATTCAGGTTGGTAAATGTCGTAAAGAAATTTCCGTTTACTACTAGTAGGCAATTCCAAAAGAAAAGTACACGGAATTTTGGCATTTATTGTCTATTACAGGCATGTTATAATAATAAGTGGAGAATTTTTGCTGTCAACTGAAACATAAATTAATGTTCAGACAATTGTTAGGTCACGAAATGTTTTACACTTCTAATTTTTCGTACATTGTAAATAATTTTTAGTGTTTTTGTTTGTTGTAGATTAAAAAATATATAAATTTGTGTGTATGCAAACAAAATTCTGTATAGAATTCTACACGATTATTTTTCCGTGTAGAAATAAATGCAAAACTCCAAACCTGAATTTCAGTAAGAACTGCATACTACGCTTTACAGGGCTTTTATATTGTCTCGAAATATAGTACTGACGAGATTTCGAGCTAAATATACTTGTCTTTACCAGATTTCCAACACAAAACGAAATCTACTTTATCAGTAGATTTGGACGAAATCTACTTTATCAGTAGATTTGGACGAAATCTACTTAAAATCTATTATTTTTATTTACTTTTTACTACACTGTACAACATTTTTATTTAAAAAGTGAGTGAATTGGATATAAGAATACTACGCTCTACAAAAATCTTCCATAAAAGGTGTGTGAATTAGCTAAGTTTGCACTTATTGGTTGACGATAAATTTCAGCCAAAGAATTTTGTCTTGGATACTAAATCTTGAAAAATGTCCGAAAAGCTTAGTTTAAAAGATATAGATTTCGATAAAGATTTCAAATCAAATTGTCTCGAAATCTAGCTCTTATAAAATAAGTAAAAATTAAGCCAAATTTTTTTTACTTTTATTTTTTAGTTATTTTCGTATGGCATTATAGCAAGTCCGTAACAATCAAATGCAGTGTTGTTATTAGGTTGGTTCGAACAGCGGTTTATATGATTATGGTTATGTCACGCTCGAAATACATAGACGCTCGAAATACATATCTCGTGGAACACTGATTACCGTATTACAATAATACTGAACTTTCTATCCCTGCCTGAATGCTCTTTTTCTTAAATTTTTATGTTAAAACTCATTCTCACACATACATACATTCCTTAAATATCTGAGTGCTTTTTTTGATGCAGCTTTTATACACTGTTACAAATATTTTTTGAGTGTTTGGTTAACATAATGTTTTACATTAAGCCTGTGTTTAAGTGTGGCGCGACTGTTAAAAAGAGTGTCTGGCTGGCTGTTGAAGTATAGTTTTTTTTTAAATATTAATTCATTTTCATAAAACCATTTAGTTTGGCTAGAAACTTCAACAAATTAACAACATTTTAATAAAAGTGGATTAAAAGAAATAAAAAGTATATTTGAAAGAAACAAAAACAAATAAAAGAAAAACAAAAAGTAACTCAAAACTAAATTAAGAGTTACTTAGCCAAATAGTAGTAAAAATAAAAGAAAATATAAAAAGCACAAACGTAATACAATTAACACATTAAGGTGTTGTGTAGTAATAATCGCACACAAAAAATATATATAAAAGTTATATAAATTATAAAAAAAGTGAGTTTTGGTGTTAACAAATAATTTATAACTAAATTATTGTACAATAGAAAATTAAAAATATGTTATTAATTATCTAAGAAAATAATGAAAGATTAAAGAACCATCAACCCACCTTCATTCACTGTTTGTGGATTTTGAATTGCTCCTACAAAATAAAAACATTTTAAGTTGCCGCTTTATATCTTATGTTTACTTTCACTTTTTCACATTTTCTTTAATTTGTTGTGTTGTTGTTGTTTTTTCCATTCAAATAAACAGGAAATCTCAAGACTGCCACTTTTCTTCTTTCTCAGAGTCAGTGATTTGCAAAATTTAAATACGTTTTTATTTTTATTTTCGTGTTTTTGGCTTTTGTTAAACCTGTTGGTTGCATTTTTATTTTTGTGGCAGCTGTTTGTTGCATGAAAAGAAACTAATATCCCTCCCACTAATTTTCTGCTTCATTTCATAGTAAATGGGTTTTTCCAATACACCAGTTTTGCCATTAAAAGAAAGCACAGACCAGATGATTGGTGATTGATTTTAGAGGAAAAAAATCTGATATTTGTTTTTTGTTTGTTAATTGAATGACTTCAAATAGAATTGGGAAAAATTCCAAGTTTATTTATAAATTAAGTAAGTAAATAATTATAAAAAAAATCTTTGGAGTCTAGTGTAAAATATATAATTATTAAAAAAGTTATAAATACCATTTTCGGAGTCATGGTAATGCACCTGGCACTTGTTATATGGATGGATGTAATCTTTTTTATAAGTGTTAACTTTAAAACACAATTTCGACTCTTAATTCTGTAGTTTTCATGAACAACTGCATAAGTAAACTTTTTGTTATTTATTTTTATTGGATCTTAACGATTTAATGGTTCTTGTACTCGGCACTAAATTATCTTTAACATGTCCCAAAAACAATGTACACATACAATTTCCTTAATTTTTCCTTAATGGAGCAACTTAAAGTGATGAACTTAAAAAAAAGTCTAAAGAATCAATTTTAAGAATCAAATAAACAAATAATCAAAAAAATATTTTAGGATTCCATTAAAAATTTAATTGAAATAGTTGTAAAGATTCAACACCTTTTGCAAAGAGTACTTTCTATAAAGAGAATATTAGAACAAACACTTTTTCTGGATGCAACTTTTTCTTACTTTTTTGTGCTTTTATCTGGATGAAACTTTTTGTAAAAGTGTTGTATAAAAAAGATACTTTTTGCAAAGGAATTTTTTAAAACAAAAACTTTTTGCAAAAAGTACTTTTTCATCAGGATACTTTTTGGAAAATGTACTTTTTTAGAAAATGTACTTTTTGGAAAAGGTATTTTTTTTTTAAAAATGTACTTTTTGGAAAATTTCTTTTTTTAAAAGGTACTTTTTTGAAAATGTACTTTTAAAAAATTTTGTTTATGAAAAGGGTACTTTTTGGAAAAGGTATTTTTTAGAAGTAAGTACATTTTGAACAATCTTGTCCGCTGACAGTAACTGCTTACAGAATAACCGCTTACAGAATATTTCATAATATACTCTCACGACTAATTTCTTGTTCTTAAAGCAGTGCTCTTCGACGATATCGCGTCCATTGGCAACCCTTTTCAGCATTTTGCAACATGCTGGTGAATTTCCAAAGTCTTCGAGGGTGCTAATGTAACTCCAGAACCCAAAAAGAGAGAGAGAGAGAGTTTAGTAGCCCTGAAAATTACCGCTCAATCGCAATTTTCTCTGCACTTTCAAAAGTGCTGGAAAGTATGGTGAATTTCCATCTTGGGAAGTGTTTGGAGTACAACAGGTTACTCAGCATGCGGTAGTATGGCTTCCGTAGAGGGGTCGCTTACTAGCCTTTCTTTCGCAGATGTGGTGCTATTCTACACACCATTTCCGAGAAAGTAAATTGGTTGCTCTAGATATTTTCTAGTCGTTTGATAGAGTGTGTCATGAGCCACTTTTTGCTTTCGGTCTCGGCGACGACTTTTCTCGATTAATATCGAGCTTTCTCAGGGATCTCACTATACGATCGCGTCAAACGAGTGCAGAATTGATCCAGGGGTACCGCAAGGCTCCGTTATTTCACCTTGCAACTCTATTTACTCTTTCGCAAATTTTTTTTCGTTTATTTTATTTATTGTATCTTCAATAAAATTGATCTAACAATAAGTAATCAGATCTTAACTCTCAAATTTTAAATTGTATGCCAGGCGAAAGTATTTGTTTCTGCGGTTGCTTCTTAGGTTATTGTTTACGACTCTCGTGTTCGGCTGAGACCAAGAGTGTCGCTCCTTCTCAGGCGAGTGTGGCCTCTATAATTTAGAATGTTGCGGGCTTGGAAGCGACTCTAGCTTCTTGATATGTGTTGTCTGTCACATTTTTTGAAAACACAGTCTTTACCATCGGTACATCTAGATCTTTGTGAATGCGCAAATTTCTAACATACCAAGGAGCGGCTGTAATCGTACGAAGTATTTTATTTTATCGCTGTTGAACTTTCTCTATATATGATGTCGAGGCAGTACCTTACATCTAAATTCCACAGCACACAGGTGCGAATCCAGCTTAAGCTTTTGGGAGGGGAACTTTTAAATGAAACATACCATTTTGAAAATTTTCATTTAGAAACTCAAAAGATATGAAGCATGTTTTATTCGTATTGGGAGGTGAAATATCCCTTTTCCCCTCCCGTGGATCCACGCCTCATAGGACCATATTGGTTTTAAAATCGTGTTGCATGGTAAAAGTTTATAATGTAGGCTTAGTGTAGAACTTCTCCCATATATTCTGGTTATTAATTTGGACAGGTGGGCATTTTTTCCTGCGTAATGTGAATGTGATATGTACACATTTTTGTTCATTGACCTTTTGTTGGTAAAATGGTTAAAACAATGGAGAATAAAGGTCAATGAACAAAAAACGTCAATGAGCTCATGCGCAGATGACAACAGCCATCAATATGCCAAGATTGTCGCTAATTGAGGTGAATCAATGCTCGTAAGACCTTACGCTGCATGCTTCATCTGTAATTATGGACGCTATAAATGTTAAGGAATCAGAAGCTTAATGATCTTGGCATATAAATCCAGTGTGATGTTCAATGAAATGATCACATTTTTAAAGTCACAAAAGAAGCATTCAAGTACCTCGGTTTCTTAAGAGACACTTCACTCCATCTGATCCTTATGTTTAAATTGCTGCTTCGAGCTGTATTTTGAAGATAGTAAACCGCGTACAGGGGAGGTCGAAGATACTTATCAGTGGGGCAGCCAACTCGTTTGACTCGCCGGTGCATCGCGACGCAATGTTAGGTGTGTTTCATTGTAATGTAATGTTTTCTAATCAAATCAGGAAATTTATTCCCGAGACCTGCCTGATGGTGCTCTTAGGGCCTACTCACGTAACGCTATTTTTGAAGGTTTTATACCCCCCCTCCCCCTCCTTCGTAACGCTTTTGACAAAATTTTCAGTATAAATTATCTAATCCGTAACAAATATTTAACCCCCCTGGAGCGTTACGTAATATGTGAATGGCACCTTAACATTGCGCAAAGTTGAGTGTTCAGCACCACCACAGAGTTATCCCCGAAAGCACTTGTGTGACTTGCAAGAAACGCATAGGCAAAAACTTCTGTTAAACTCTTACTACATCAGCAACTTACGCGATGCATCCGAGTTTTGCCAAGGAATAACCAGCAAACTATAGGTCTACTACAAAGCAGACAACCCATACCCCGACCACAAATCACTATTTGATGAAGCGTCTGTTGATTTAGCAACAGCACAAAGAGGCTTGTATATTTGACCGAAGTCCAACCTGCCACTAGCACTGGTCGAGCATCAATCATTTAACCAACACCTCTTCCAGCGATGTTGGTAGAAACCACAGCCATCACGTGGACTCCCGTAGGAGACCTCTCAAATAACCGGTCACAGACTCGACGTTCATGCTGAGGGTCAAACGAAGTCCGCCAGCACACCGTCCCCATAAGAACAGAGTATGCCTAGCACCTCCATTCGCACAGAAACAGAGTATGCCTAATGGCTAGCACCATCTCGTTAACCGTCTCCAAGGCAGGTCATCTGTGGGGTTACTGGAACCCGTGCTATCAGTGTCTGTACATCCAACATATTCTTTATAAATAGAGCTCATCCGTTTGTGGTCGATCTGCCAGTGAGCCGCATTACGAATTATAGAGAAAATTCATACTTTAGCCGAACAGTTTGTATGTGGAATAAACCATCCGTAGAGGTCTTTCCAGTCACTTTCAGTGTGAGAAAGTTCAAACCGAATGTTCACAAACACTTCAGCCTCTATCCTCTTTCGCATTACCAATTTTTCTGCTAAATGCAACTTATGCAATGTAAGGGTCATCATCTGATTGCTGGTGTTAGTTTATGACAATCTCCGAAAAAATACCGTAAAAATAGCTTGCAAATCGATGGGTAGGTGTGTTTTTTTTAAATTTGTCAAAATTCGAGCTATTGAAATTTTCAATAATCAGTTTTTAGTTATTTATTTGCGGATATTTATAAAAGTAAAAAACACTTTTAAAAGTATTCTGCATTTGAAGAAGCACACAACCTTCAATTTGATTTTTAGAGGACATTTTTTTTTATTTCTTATACATATTTCACTCAATCAAGACCTTGAAAAACGGTTTTATAAACTATAAAATTCTTGAAGATAACAATTCTTTATGACTTATAAACACAACAAATTGTTTTAAACAAATAAAAGGTATTTCAAACCCTATTTTAACAATACTGACACTTGAGTTTTACTTAAATATTTAATACCTGCAGACAAATCAAATTGTGTAAAGTTTTTTTTGAAGACTCTGTTTTAAACAAGACTTCATTAATATGCCAAGTTAAACACAATTATGCAATCAAATTATCGTTTTTATTTTAATATTGGCTTCTTTTTTAATTTTATATGTTGACGGCTTCATTGTTAGTATTTGTTCATGTAAATACGAATGCTCTTCTAGTATAAACCAATAAAAAAAAAACAATCAAGGTTAACACATTGAAATACAAAATAGCTACTAAGTCGATATATGCCAAAAGATTAAATGTTATGTTTAAAGTTAATTTAAGCAGGGGGGTTTTTTTAGCAGTATTTTGATAGTTTATTTGTTCAACTATATTTCTGTTAAAACACAGAAACTAATCATTTAAAAATAAATGGAAGAATTTGAGTTTGACGTCTTGCAGCGAATGTTTTCTTAAAATGTACTTTAAATAACACACGTTCACAAAAAATATTATAATGCGAGTATTTCGAACTAAAGTTCGTAGCGTTCTATTTCAGAGAGAATTAGACGTGATCAATATTCCAAAAAACAAAAGAAAATTAGGATGAACCGAAAATGATAGGAGTGAGACAGCTTCCGAAAATAACGTTGTTCTGTTCTGCCGTGTAGGCTGTAAATAAAATTCATGTCAGTTTTCCCCTATTCCTTAAAATATTGATCATGTCTAATTCTCTACGAAATATAACATCACGCACTTTAACCTATTATAATCACTTTGGACTTTGTTATATGTTAAAATGAAGTTCATAGCCTTAGTGCTAGAAGTTTTTGCTACTTTTAATTACCCAATACTTGCTCTATATTTTTAACGAGTATAAATAAGTATCGAGTGCCTAACTAATTTTGAGTACCCTAAAAAGAGCAATTACTCGATACTCGGCGCCCACTAGTCAATACTTTGCCTGCCTTGTTCTCAAGATAAGGTTAGGTAAGGAAGATTAGTGTGAAGCACACTTCCACTCGGAGACCGAATTGGATCCATTGTGATTCCTTTCTGCGGAATGCCCATGTATACAAAAATATACTCTTGTGTCTTATATATTCAAGTTTCCACTTCGTGATATCACTAATCCTCGCACGGAAACGTCTGCATAACCATTTAAGCCAATGGCGCTGCAGCCTTGGGCAATCATCCTCGCATAGCCAACATAAATTGGGAGTAATCATTTCCCAAATGCTAATCCTTGTCTTGATCGAGCAGTGACCAGTCAATGCACCTATCAATACACTTAGCCCCATTTCTATTTATACCTAGTAGTAGTTCGGATCTTCCTAAGTCAAGTTTGGCCACATAGTCCTACTCCCCAGAAATAATTGATCCTAGCTATCACTTAATTACTGAGTTTCCTATAGCAGTAACCAATCGGTAACTTAACTGATATATCACTTACTTCCTCCAATAACGCCCAAGCTATTATTGCCAGTTTGTTGGCGGTCTCATTTTCCTCAATACTATATTTGTCCATGCTCTCTTGCAGTCGCTAACTACCCAGTAAAAAAGTTGCTTCCAATAAAGCAGGTTTCTACTATTATCGAATAAAAGTAGCGCTGACAAACCTGCTGACATCGCTGCTGATTTTTGTATGGCGAGTTCCCTGATTGGATTACTACATTTTTGCTCACAAAAGCGCTTTTGAAGCACTGAAAATCATCAATATTTTCAGCACTAGAACTGAAAATATATGAAAAAAGTGGTTCGATGTGGATTGGCATCGTTAACGCCATTTGAATTTTTCTTATTTTGTTTCTTTATTTATTGTTATTAATTTCATATTTTTACTCAATGTTTGTTATTTTAACTTCAACTAGTATCGAACTAAAAACCTTCAGGTTTGAAGTCCAACGTACCAATCACTCGACCAAAAACACTGTTGCAAAACGGCACCAAGAAACTCAAATAAACTTACTCTTCATTCATGCTTAAAAACCTGCTTTGGATCAGCACTATAAAATCAGCTTTTTTGTATAGCTTGTGTACGAAGCTTTCGTATAAGTAAAAAGCAAATACTTTTCTCGCTTCAAAACCTGCATTGTTTTGACGCTATGAAATCAGCTCCTGAACAAGCTCATATTTTAAAGCGAATTATGAAGCGCTTTATTTCTTTAGCGCTTCAAAAAACATGAAAATTTTTTACTGGGTAGTTTCGATTTAACACTGTGTCGAAGCCTTTAGCTCAGCCTGACTGTTAACGTAGAAGGTTACCTCTTTGCCCTCAGTCACATTTTTAGCCACTAATTCCGTGGGAGTCTGAAAGACTTACGAACGTTCATTCCCCTATCTGGAATAACTTTTGAGCGTTGGCTGCTAAAAACAATTTCAACGACCTTGGAGTCCGCTAATCCGCGGGTTATGGAGACCTGCCAATTAAAACTAGCCCCATTTAAGATTCCTGTGTGACCTGTAAATATTGTCCTCACCAAACCATAACCTCGTCTAAGGCAGCCTGAGGCGTGCCCCTTAGGGCATATGTGATACTCAGCACCTCTACGCCTCCCACCATAGCACACATCCATCACAAAGAACCGGCCCGATTGCACCGCCTTCTGTTGCATGCTCCAGTTCCTTCCTATGGAGTTCCTGCACGCGTACTAGGCATTGAGACCTTTCCTTAGCCTTTCCTGTGTGTTCCTTTTCCAACTTCTCAATTCTACCCCTCCAATTCTATGTAACTTAAAGCTATCTTTTTTGTATCTCCCGGTAAAGAAAACTAGCTACGTTTTCTCTGGGTTGACCATTAGTCTCTTGCTGATAGCCCAGTAGGACCGTTCACTAAGCAACCTTTACATAACTTCACTGATAGTGGGAAGAAACTTATAAACCATAAAATTTTTACTAAACAAAAATAACTGTAAAGTAATTAAAAAGTAGCTCCTTTGCACTTACTAAAAAGAACTTATAAAAAATCTAACTTTCCTAACATCATGAACATGCCTTCGGATCCAATGAATAGGCACCAAAAAAAGAGAACTTCTTGCAATGACAAGCCCTTGTAAAAATCATCAGAAATTATCCGGATCCGGAAGTGGTTCGACTTGCGGACTTCAAGTTCAAAAGTTTGTCTAAAATAAAATTTCATTTTCAGTAAATGTTCTTTATTGAATCAGTGAATTTTTTGTTTCACCTTATTTAGGACGCAAATATCAAAAACAACAACAAAAACCAGTTTGCTGTTTCGTAAAAAAACAACCCCGATGACGACATATACATAAATAACGACAATGAAAGCAAAATAAATGCGATTGTATTATGTTTGTTTACTGAAAAGTTTTTAGTGAATCAATTCGTTAATGTTGTGTTAATTCTCATTCATTTGTTTAAAGTCTTTAGATAAATATACAGAGTTCAATATGGATGATGATGTTATTATTTAAAACTTAAAAATTTTGAAAAAAAATTAGTTTTTATTGACTCAGACAAAAGGTTTATTTGATATATCAAATATTACAACAAAAAAACCTGTAAATATTTTTGTTTGATTCAGTAAATTATTTTGTTTAGAATTTGTAATTTTTTTGGATAAATTATTTTATAAATTCAGATAAAAATATTGTTTGATATATAACAGAATATCCAGTAAATATTTTTGTTTGATTCAGTAAATTATTTTGTTTCGAAATTTGTTTGAGCGGTTTTAAAGTTATAATCTATTTTCTTGGGGGTTTTTTAAAATTTCTAATTTAATATTATTAAAATTTTTCATACAATTTTAATTGAAACTAGATTTAGTTTTTGATTAAGTGTATTGTTTGAAAATTTTTTAGGAATAATTTTTTCTTTGTATGTGTGACATCCTCTATAAAGCAGGCATTTTAAATTGATACATACCACTAATGTTTCTAGATTTATTTTTTCGTATGAAAGCAGAATACCAATTTGTGTGAAGTTTTCTTTCTTCTCATTTTTAATTTTTCACGGACACAAAATTGAATCCTCAAAACTATAAGTCGATCGGGAGAGGCGATTCTGTGTCTCTTATGATTTCATTTTTAAATTGCTTTATTAGTTTCAATTGTAACAAACAAACAATGCAAAAGAATCTTGCAACGTAATTTTCACAATTTGCAAGACGTCCGATCAATTTGAAACTTTTCACACACTTTAGGTTATCATGACAATACAATCTGACGGATATGAAAGCGGCCAGTGCCACGCCTATACTAAGTAACCGATTCCTATGAAACCGATTCCTATGAAACTTTGCACACACATTGGGTTGCCTTGACAATAAAAATGTGGGCAGTGCCACGCCAATACAATGTAAATAAAGCGATTTTTTAAGTTTTTAAACTATGTATTATTAATCATAAATTTTTGTACCTAAAAAGTTCTAATTCAATAGTTTTGTTGAAAGTAAATTTTTTCTTTGCCATAAACAGTTTTTGCCCTGAACGTGACGTGTTTTTATATTTAAATATGTAAATATTTGCGTTTTAATAAAATGTCAATATTTAACACTTTTTTCCTGGCAGATAAAATAGAAATAACAACAGAAATATTGTTCTTATTACGATCTTTCACTCAAAAAGTCTCCTGCTGATAAAATAATTTCGTTGAAAGAATTATTGACATTTAACAATTTTCTAACAAATTGAAAAAGTGTTTTTTTTGTTATTTACGAATTTGTTTCTAATATGAAATTAAATATTTAAACAAAATACTGTTAAAATACGATGACAAATCAATCCATTCATATTTAAACGTATTTATTTTGCGTTGTTGTAATGCATTTAAAAAATATATTTAAGGTTCAATTGTCTACAAAATTGATTTGTTTTAAGAAAACGTGCCTTAGTTTTGAGTTTATCTTTTTTTTTAAGTTAAATTTTGTACTTGAATGAAATTAAATTTGAAATATTATTTCCGTGTAATATTGAAGATGATTTTTTTTTTTTTGGATTTTTTTATTTTTGTGTATATATCTGGATATGTATTTATTTTCTATTCAAGTTTAAGGTAGAGTATATTTATAAATAATAGGGAAGTGCGTTGGATCGTTTAATAAGACTTTTTGATTAATCAATACACTGGTTAACTAATTAACTACTTGAGCGGTTAATCAAGAATTCTGCTTAATCAAAATGCTGATTAATCAAATATTTTGATTGTCCAAATTTGAATAATTTTATTCATATTGGATCACAAGAAAAGTTACAAACTTCTACTGTAATTTACAACAAGTTTTTTTAAAGTAACATTTTATAAAAATATGGGTCAAATAAAACGCGTCAAAAATATATGTGGGTGTTACAGATAAAAATGTCAAATTTTTACCATACTTTGTTCGTTATGTCCACTTAGTGACAATTTGGTATTTTCATCTGTTCGCGATATATGATTTTTTTTTTTAGAAAAATATGTAAAAATAAAATACGAGGCAAAGAAAATTGGCTCAAAAATAGATACAGTCCTAGTCATATATATTTACACATATACGAATTTAAGTAAGCTGAATGGTTAGCGCGTTTGACTACAAACCCTGAGGTTTTGAGTTCAAGACTAGTTTTAGGCAAGTTAACAACATCATGAATTTTTCTGATGTGCGTTGGTGTGTTATTGTGTTGGTTGTTGTTGGACTGTTAAAGTGATGAAGGCATAGAACTGATCACTTTGGCAGTACCGGCAGCGATTAATACTAACACATCCTAACTTCACTTCACAGCACCCTCCTTCAACTAATTAATTATTGTAGCAGAACCCACAGAATACTCACTTTTGGCAGCTAAAAAAGGCTGTTATCATGTGTTATGCAGTTTTACATGCAAAATGTTCTTACTAAGATAATAAGAAAGAGATAGTCAAATTAGAAACCACATTAGAAAATAAGATTTGCTTTCTCTTTCTTACAATCTTCGTAATGTTGTTGTACAGTGACGGGTCTAGTTAGTAGTCTATGGCAGAACCGTCGGCGAAGTAAAAGAACTAGTTAAAAAATGGCTACACAGCTTAAGCAAATTATTGCCTCTACTTGACACTAGAGGGGCTGCAACACTGCTTCACAAAAAACGCGCAATACCAGAGTTGTAAATGAATTAAGCTTTCTCTCTCTCTCCCACTTCTCCACCAGTTCTCCCTACACTATCCTTTCCCAAAGAAGGTAACACATTAATTAATTAACTGGTAGCCATTAATTGCCTGCTTGTGTTACTTCTCTTAAAAAAAAATATCACATTGATATTTTTATCCCCACATGGGATTTTTTAAGCTCTAAGTGGGTGCACTTTTTCCAAAAATTATAAAGACGATATTATTTTAACACAATGAAACTTCTGTCTTATACACAGAAAAAAATATATTAAATTTACATGAAATAATTTATCGTTTAAGGGCCATTATTACAACTTGGCAATAGTTAAACGCTGGATTTTGTCGGACGAATAAACAGTTTATCTTTATTACAATTTTACTATAACTAAAAGTGAGCGATACGTTAAAGGCAAGTTCATCCTACCTTGTAGGATAAAGTAACTTTGTAATAATGATAAACTGTTTATCTGTCCAAAAAAATCCAGCCTTTAACTATTGCCAAGTTGTAATAATGGCCCTAAGTGTGTTAGTGTTTATTTGCTTTGTTCATTGCTACAATTCACTGTTCTGCTTAGTTGGTGACTTGTTGTTGTTTATTCTTACATGTGTCGATTATGTAGACGACAAAAAACGAATTACCAGCGAACATTTTATGCTGCTGGTTTAAAATTACCATTGTTTCATATTCATTTTAAATGCAAAATTAATAATATAACTTTAAATCTCTTTGATTTAAAATTTTTCACTGTTAAGATAACTTTGTTATAAACGTTACATTTCATTTTAAATCAACATGACTATAACTTTAATTTCAAATAAGTTGTATGTTAAATAATCATTTAAATCATGTTGAAGTAAAATTAAATTCATTTTACATGCGATGGTATTTATTTAGCTTATAGGTAAAGTAAAGTTTGAAGCTGTTGTGGCTGCAGTGGTTAGCGCATGGACTATCATGCAAGTGGTACGAGTTCAAACCTTGGCTGGGGCAGTCAGCTACAACGCAAAGTTTTCTGAAGACTATCACGTGAGTAAAATAATTAATAAAATAGCTACATTAAAGTCATGTTGTTTCAGCTTGATATAACTATAATTCAACATGATTCTTAGTGTGTTTCAATATTAAAATCAAGTTGTTTAAACTTGAAATAACTTTGATTCAACATGATTCTTCGTGTTGTTCCAATATCAAATTCCCGTTGTTTCAACTCGAAATAACTTTGATTCAATATGATTTTTCGTATTATTTCAGTATAAACTTCATTTTGATTTAAGTGTACTGCAATATTAAATCAACATGAAATATAGTTAATTCAAAAGGATAAAATTTCCTTCAAAATTATTGTAAATCATAAATAAATAAATTAAAATGAAACGCCTATGAAACAAAATCACTACCGAAAAATTTTAAATTAGCCTGGTTTTCGACGATTTTACATGAAAACTTTTCTGTGTGTAGTATCGGAAGGGTTCCTTCTACACTCCCAAAAAGTTCAATGCTTTATGTACAACAGGCCTCATACAGGCTTCAGTTGAAAATCGACAAAACGAGAAAAAACTGTGTAGTATTCGGGTGGTCACTTTTCGACCGCTTAATTATTTCAGTGCAGTTTTGCTTAGCAATATGAAGTGCTCATTGCTGCCCCATAAAATAAAGCATAAATCATTTCAATAACTTTTCCTCTTAAAAAGCTATAGAAATTAGAAAAAAAGTATGAAGTTGGTAAAAAATTTTACTTCCGAAGTTATACAATAAAAACAAGACATGACTTTAAAAAATCAAAAAACCCGACTGCGTAAAAAACTAAAAGAAAAAAAAAACAAGTCCAGTGTGCGGAACATAGGGACTTTTACATTAGATTAGATTTTTAATTAGGGATGTAACGAATACCGATACCGATATATCGGCGATACTTCAGATTTTCCGATACATCGGTATCGGCGATATTTTACTGTCGATACGACGATATTTTTAAAAAAAATTTCAGAGTTTTTTTCTGACAAATTATTTATCTTTTGTTAATTTTACCATGAACTAAATTCATTTCGTTATTTTTTAAATCTTATTAATATCAATTTTAAAAATTAATAATATTTTATGCTGTTATTTTGTAAAAAAATTATTTATTTTTGTTAATTTTACCATGAATTTAAATTCAATTCGTTGATATTTAAATAAATCTTCCAGCAAAAAAAGACACTCCAAAGAAGTCATGAAAATGTAGAATTCGCGATCCGGAAGTTTTGCGAATTTGCACAATTTCTAATTAGTTTTACATATCCTTGCCATTGCAAGAACTTCTCAACTTCGATTACCAATCACCCAATTGGAAGCGATGCTAGGACAAATTTCTTTTTCCGTGTTCTATAATGATTTTTCCTCAAGGAAAAAGGATAAAAAATTACCCATTTTCACAATATTTTTTTAATGCGAATTTAAATTGAAAATTGTATTTTCATGTAAATTTAAGTGAATAAATATAAACTTTTAGAAGACTTTTAATAATTAAGCCATTAAGTTATTTAGAAGACTATTAGCTGATAAATGTCCTTTAAAATCGATTTTTTAAAAAGCATGGAGACTATTTTTTAAAATTATAAAGGAATTAAAAATTTTCTTGCTTTTTTACTAATTATCTGCATATTTTTAATACAGATTTTTTGGAAGCAAAGAAAATGTAGCTCCTTAAAAATTACTACCAATTTTTTATACTGGGTTAATATCAATTTTAAATATTAATAATCTCTTACACTGTAATTTTGTATAAGAAAAAAAATTGCACTTGAGTTTTGTTAATCTAAATTTGAACGCAATTTCAATATTCGTATCGGTATCGGAATCGGTATCGGCGATATTTATTTTTAAATATCGGTATCGGTATCGGATCGGCCAAACGGCGTATCGTTACATCCCTATTTTTAATGCTTTCCATCTGTACAAGTCGCTGTGCTCCGCACACTGGACTTGTTTTTTTCTTTTAGTTCTTTTAATCAGTCGCGAGTTTTGATTTTTTAAATTTATGTCTTGTTACCTTTAATTATCCTAACCGGTCATTCGAAATTAAAAATCATAAGAAAAACCTAACGATGATTTTTAAATAAATATGTATATTAAATGATATCACACCCTAAATACAAAAGGGTCACAACTCAAAATACTAAAATTTTCAGGAGAGACAAAAAACTGTTTATGTGCAGAAGCAACACACTTAACATAAAAATAGACATAACTGTATTTTTCCAGATAGTGATGTGAAAGAAATTTTTGCAGTAGTTAGAGATGTGTACTCTGAATTAATTTATGGAAAAAAGTCAGTTGTGACCCTTTTGTATTTAGGGTGCGATATATTGAATATATTAAATGATAGCTAATTGATATAGTTTGCCGACTTTTTATTTTTTTCGTATCCACAATCGATTGACGTAAGAATCATCAAAATCGGCGCACACGTTCGGTTTATATAGTGCCGCAAAGGAACACACATACATACACACATACATAGTCTGATAAACACAATACCCTTCTTTGCGTCGCGCAGTCGGGTAAAAAAATTAAATGAAGGCCGTTTGGAGTTTCTGGTACCTAAAAGATTATTCTCAATTTTTTTTATTAAAACTAAAAACCGTGCGTGCGGGCACATCTATTTGTTGATATCACTTGGAATTACTCAAAAATAAATAAGACCAAAAGCAACAACATAAAATATTCAATTATTCAAAATGTAAGTTAGTAAAAATTTTGATTTATCAATTAATCGTCATTTTGAATAATCAAAATTATTTGATTAATCATAAACTTTAGTTTGAAATAAGCGATTAATAAAATTTTGATTAATCAAGATGCTTGAATAATTATTTAAATTTATGAAAATAGAAGGGCATAAACCTTATGTTGTAGCCTGCGTGTAAATGAAAATTAAAACGTGTGCTCTGAAAAATGCATCGTTATAGGTCAGCGGCGCATAGTGTTCAATTTTTAAAATTAACAGGCAAAAATTAATTACTCAAAAACTAAAAACAAAAAAAGTTAAAAACCTGAAAGCATATTCTGTGAAAATTTCAACACCGTACGTACCTCTTACCATGTTCGAAATAGAAGCTTGTGACAGAAAGACAGACAGACAGACGGATGGACAGCGCGTAGCGAAACCCTAAAAAGCAACGGCACGAAGTAAACAAACACATAAAGTAACTTAACACTTTGATTAATTATTTGGATTTTGTTAATATTTGATAAGAAGACGAAAATATACTTTACAATTATTGATAATTTCGAAACAATAAAAATGTAATTCTTTATACATGACTTTTTTAATTTTTTTACTGAAATAATTATTAATCAAATCTTTTGGAAGCAACTAATTGCGACTTTTCTCCTTTTAAGGTAGTAATTTATCTTTAATCTGATTCTGCGTCTTTAAAGAAATCTTCTTTATACATACGTAATTAAAAATAATTAGTTTATTGACTGGTACATGCCTTTTTAATTACAACCATTTACATTTTGATTTAAATTGTTTAGCTCATTAAATAATTTATGTTTCATTTTTTAATGGCTTTGTGATTTTAAAATTTTACATATCTTGATTTCATCTCTTTTTGTGATTATTGTATTATTGAGCGCTCCATTTTATGCTAATCAGAATATAATTGTTATAATTACTTTTTATTTAAATTTTAGAAAATCATCCCAAGCATTACAAATAGATTTTTTTGTTTTGTTTATGGCCATTAAACAAAATTTATTATCTATCAGTAGTAACATAAACTAAAAGGGCTCTTCCATTAATTTTAAATAGAAATATGCGTGCCATTAGAGTAGGTAGATATTTTTACAAGAGGAGCAGCACTGGGTATTCAAAAGGTCATTTTACTATGCACAGTGGGGAATTTTAGAAAAAATGGAAATAAATCTGCAATTTCCAAATGCGCAGTCCGATATTTCATACGGCATTTATGGAGGTGTTGCTGAGCTCAAGTTTGGACTTTATATCTTTAAAGGGGTTGGAGCCACAAGGCCAAAAAATGGGGTCACATCATGCTTCTGAAAAATTTCAACCTAAGAGCCAAGCTAATGTTTTTGATCTGATAAAAAAAGAGTTTTTGCAAGTAGATTCTCCTATCTAAGAGGTAAAAAAAGTCTACTACATTTATGGATTTTCGCTTACAGTTTAGAAGATATTCGACTAAATTAATTAATATTTCAACTTTTTTACCCACCTTGGTCCACGGCTTTGTTAATGGTGAAGTCAAATCTTTTCCAATTTTCTAAAAAAAATTTGTTCAAAAATCGCTACTCAGTCAAACATTATACGCAGTTTAAATTAAAATTTTGAAAAAAGTAGATTTTTCCCCGTTTATTTGCAGAGAAAAGTGCGTTAATTATTTCGTAATTATAAATTTTTTTTGCAATAATACTTACCCCCCATGTTTATACCTATTGGAAAGGTAATACTATAAAGCAGATCCCTGCAAACATTTCTTTTTAAATTTTCGTATTGAATAAGCCAGAGCGTTTCAAAATAGACCAATTTTTATTGCAAATATCAGTTTTAAGGCTCGTTTTCTCAAATAGCAAGGCTGTAATCAAAACGGGTATTAACTCATCTTAAGGCCTAATGTGCCCTTAAACATTTCCCCAAAAGTTATCTGCGCCCGGCGAAAAATACAGCGAAAATACTGAAAATCCCATTTTTGGGTTATTATGGAATTTCTTAGGGCATAGGATTACATTTTTCATAAGCCCGGTGTGACCCACTTTTGGGTCTTGTGGCTCCACCCCCTTTAAAGATATATAGTTCAAACATAAGCTCAGCAACACCTCTATAAATGCCGTATGAAAATTTATAAGAATCGGATTGCGCGTTTGGAAACTACAGATTTATTTAAATTTGTTTTCCAAAATCTGTTACTGTGCTACGTTAGGAAGGAAATAAACTTGCAGCAATATTTTGCGCATTCCAGGACTGGCAATTCCACCCATGTAATAACCTTTCTACGACTATGGAAATAATAGTAATAGTTGTTTTACACTATCTCACAAGCCGTTCGACTTTTCTAGAAAATGCAACCCTGATCTAATGAGTTTATGGAAATTTTTGAAAAAGCAATAACAACACATTATATCAGGGTAGCATTTTGTGCAGAAGTCGAACAGCTTGTATAATAGTTTAAACACTGTTTAAATGAATAAAAGTACTAAAGATTTTTGGCTCCTTTTTTGTGTTAAGTCACATCATTGTATATGTTACAGTTACAGTGAACCTTCGATATAAAGAATCTGTAGGTGATAGCAAAATACTTCGTTACAGCTACGAATTCGTTGCACTTATGCAGTAGATAACGAAATTTGAAGAAATACGAAAAAAAAATTCGTTATAACTAGTGTTCGCTCGGACTTACATGCAACTAAAAAATGATTTTAGGCGCTTAACAAATGCACCTAAAAATGAAAAATATGCGCAAAAATATGCATTTACATACGAAGAAAGTTGGGTAACTAAAATAATATGAAAATATTTTTTTTTTAATATTTCATTATTATTAGAGAAAAAACATAAAACAAACATAATTGGGTCTATTACTTAAGACGCCTTCACATTGTAATACAAGCTTTGAGATTTTTATTGGATTTAGTAAGACGAAAATCAAATCAAAATCAGTCTGACTGTCAAAAAATCTTAAAGAAAATTTTCTTATTACATTTTGTTTCTACACTATCACATTCCAAATAAAACGTAACATAAATAATTTGCAATAAAGCACATTTTTTCGTTCTTCTTTTTCTTTATTTATGCCGGCAAACAAATACACAACTGTTTTTGTTATTCCTATGCTTGTTTGTGCAACAGACAACCCTAATAAAATGAAAAATGTGATTGTTTAGAAAATTTCCTAAAAATGACGAATCCCATAATACTGTCAAGTGTCTTTACGTATTATTTGACAAATCATAACTATTTGTTTTCACACTGTTGGATTTTTACTTAAGATTTGAGTTTTTGACAAGTATTAATACTAAATCTAATAGTCTGAAGGCCGCTTTAGTGCAACCGAAATTTAGTTGTGTTGCTAGTCGGCAATTGAAAAATAATGGCTGCCAGAAAGGTACTAAATAGCAACTGAAATTGATAGCTCTCAGTTACCAGTTGAAATCAGTAGTATAATTTTCAGCAACTGGCAACCCCACTGAGGCTCGGTTGCTATCCATAATCGGCCTATTAATATTTTTTTTTTACAAATTGAGAAATATGTATTAAGAAATTTTTATAACTCCAAAAATATGCCTTTATTGGCTAAATATGCACTTACCACCAAAATATGCAACTACACATCGATACCAACCTACTTAAAATTTGATGATTCTCATAAATAATTAGTCAATACCTCTTCATATATCACCACAAAAAACATGCATTTGCATGAAAGTCCAAGCTCTGGTTATAACTATAGCTTTTGACAAAAGACTTTTACCTTTGATTTATTCTTTTAAATTTGATTTATTCTGACTTCATTGTATACAGGCTTTTGAATGAGTACTTCGATATATAGATGCTCTACATATGCACTTGCAAAGACATTTATAATTCGTTGTTTTGATAATGGGACTTTCCAGTTTTGCTTATCCTGACTTCGTTATTAGAGGCTTTTGAATAAATACTTTGCCATATAGATCCTTTATGGCTCAGAATTTCTTCGTTATACTGCATTTTTGTATGAAAAACTTGGCAATACAGAGGTTTTTTCAGGGGACTCAGAAAAATTCTTTATTTAAGTTTTTGGCTATATCAAAGTTCGTTATATCAAAGTTTCACTATATTTAAACATTTTTTTTTGTCTAATTTTTAAAGCAATAAAAGCGTTTTAAAAATAGATAAGTAATAAAAAAAATATGATAAAAAATTAAGCCACATTTAATTTCACTGTTTTCTGGAGATGCCCTTAGAGATAAAAAATCCCATGAAATGAACATATAAATATTTCAATACATATTTAAAACCTGTTTTAAATTTATTCATGCGACAAAGCTGGTACTAATAATTGATCGTTATTTTAGTGCAAACTCTGTAAGATGCTCTGAAGAGATGATTATACATAATAATAATATTATAATTTAGTCACGTTCGCATGTATAATTAGCAGTTGATTGGGAAGATTTGAATAATAATAATAAAAAATATATTGTGTTGCTTTGAAATATGGTTACTCACTAGACTGAATACGTAACTTATAATTTTTCACTGATAAATAGTTTCAGCTAGGTAGATCGATTATTCGACTCTTTTTTCAAGCACCGGCTTTCGGTTTTTTCGGATAGTTGATATATTTGAAAACCGGGCTTCGGTTATACCTTATTAAAATAACCGGTTAACCGGTTTTAAGAACATGAGAAATAAGCAAAAATTAAATTATTCAAATAAAAATGTATGTGAATAAAAACCAATAATAGAAAAAGGAATTTACTAAAAATTTAAATAGGTTAAAATTAGTTAAAAGTTCTAATGCAATTAGACTACAATTTCCATTCTTTTGTTTAATTTTGATAATTTTTCTTTTTAATTCTTTTTTTATAAATCAAACAAAGGACTGATTTGAAAATTCCATTATTATTTTTTTTTGGTTGGCGTAAGAAAAGAAAATTTTAAAGTATTTTTTTTAATATAATGCACAATATCTCTGAAACTAGAGGTGCTAGACGGACGAAAATACATAAGGATCAGTTATTTTGATTTCGAGAAATTAAAATAAAATATAATTTTAAGGACTTAACCAAAAATACGAGATTTTTAACATCCTTGCAATAACAGTAAGATATCCTGATATGCTCATCAATGTGCCTCTATCTAAATAAAAGAGAATTTTGGGTAGATTAATAATACAGTAAGTGTTTTAAAGTGTGGAAGACCATTCGTGAAATATTAAGCGAATAATACAAAAAGTAGTGTAAATTATGCAAATGCTAAATGTCACAATATCTTTAAAACTACAGCTGATAGAGAAAAACTAATGATGCCATCGTAAATAGGAGTTAAAAATACATACGGATCAGCTATTTTTATTTAAACAGCACAAAAAAACCTCCATTTTGTTGTGCTATGTTGTCAATACATTTTTCATTTCAACAAGTTTTATGCTTCTCCTGTAAAACTTTTAAAATGTTAGATAGGGCATTTTGCATTTTCTGTGACGATATGCTGTAATGATCGGATCAAAATTCATTGAGTTAGAGCCCTTAAGATTTAAAAAGAAAAATGAATTTAATACGTTTTTACTATTTTAAATCGCTCCGTTAAAAAAAAGAAAAATTCTAAAAATAAATTTTTTTGGACCCAACGTTAAAGAAAACTTTTTCCCAAACGTATTAATAAATAGGCAGCTTTTGTAAAAAATTTCGTTTCTAAAAGTTTCAAATTTGTATGAAAAGTAACGTAAAATACGTTTCAAAAACAATTTTTTCCATACAAATTTCAAAACGCAAAAAGTGTTTGTATTTACAAAATCTGGCCTTAAGTGTATAAATTGTTAACATCGGTCAAAAAACATGGACAAAAAAAAATGAAAACAAGTTCAATCACAAATATTCAGAAAACAACTTAGTGAAAATTATTACAAATTACGGTTATCTTATCAGTGGAAGCTTCCTTCCAATTGATGCCTTATCTGCCGTACATTCCTCATGATTTGTTTTTTATTTTCCCATATTAAAAATTAATTGTTCTGCACTTTCCAAAAAGTATTTATATCGAACATTCTCTAGGATCGAGATTAATTCAAGAGTACCACAAGACTGTTTTTTCTCCCAACCTATTTTGCAGATGGCAGCAGTATTTGGTATTCACATTCAGTCAGCAATATGCAAAGCTTGTCGGAGGTTGAAGCTAAAAAGAAAATCTTGACTGATACACTTAATCGAGATCTGGTTACAATTGCTGAAAGGGGTCATTCGAATAGGGACGATTTTAATGCTTACGGATAGGTTTATGGGGATGTTCACATATTACGTAAGGCCATTTTCGCTGTAACACTTTCTAACACATTTTCATTGTAAATTATAAATTCCGTAAACAAAACTTTAACACCGATTTTCCAGGAAAATTTTTAAAATTTCTTGGGAGAATTTTCATAGACATTCTCATTTCCCAAATCCTAGTTTACGTAGCCAGAGTATTTTACAAGGAATATAATTTAACACTCAGGTGCCTAATATGACTAATATTCGATCTTCGACCGCGATCGAACGAATCCTCGTTTGGTATTATGACGCACATTCGATGAATAATAGCGCTATTGTGAATATCAGTCATTGTCATTGTTCACAATAGTATATTTCTATCAGCTGTTACTAAAGCTAATTACAATTTGTTTGCAAATTGAGTTACATATAAATTAGAGAGAAATAAACTTAAAAATTATAAGAGTTTTTTTTATTAAACTAATAAATATTATGATTTCATACATAAAAGATTTATGAGATCAAATCAATTTGTGTAAATTGTAAATTTTCTTCCATCAGTGAAACAGGCATTTCTAGTTGTTGTTAAGGCTGATTTAGCCGACCGTAACGGTTAAATGAGCCTTTAGTCACTCACGACATTACCCAGTAAAAAATTGCTTCAAATAAAGCAGGTTTTTACTATGAGAGAATAAAAGTAGCGCTTACAAACCTGCTAATAACGCTGCTGATTTTTGTTTGGCGAGTTCCCGGTTTGGAGTACTACATTTTTGATACAAAAAGCGCTTTTTAAAGCGCTGAAAATCATCAGCATCTATGGAACTTTCTCGCTTAAGAACATGCATTGTATCAACAGTGAAAAATCAGATTTCTTGTATATTTTCTTTAATATACATTCACTGCTCTGCAATAAGGTCTTCTTTTAAAGCGTATTATTATGCGCTTTATTGCCTTACCCCCCATTAACACAAAGCTCAGTTATGTTGATTTTAACTTTAAGTTTATTAACTTTCAGTTTGCCTAAACTTGAGTTTTAACTGAAAGTTAACAATTTTCGTTAACAATAAAAAAATTCAGTTAACTTGTGTCAACAACTTTTTTGATTGCCTGAAATAAACTATTTTTGAGAAATGCAAAATTTTTAGCAATTTATATAAATAATATCATGGTTCAACAGCATCTGAGTACGACCGCTGTACAAGGAAGTGCTGCATTCGCCTAAGAAGCTTTGAATTTGTTATTATTCTTGAAAATTTATGTTAAGAATAACAAAAAAGTAATTTATTTTCAAATGTCAATAATTTCTTCAGTTAAGAACTTAAGGGCAAAATACCACCATCAACATGCTTGACAAGCGTGGTACTGGTATGTGTGAAATTTCGTTAGTATTAGTGACACCGACGACGATTGATGGAAAATCTACTTGGTTTTGATTTTTCGTCAAGCACACGTACACGAATCCGACATCAAGCAGATTGATGGTGTATTTTGCCCTTTAAACTAAAAAAGTTCCAGTTAAATTTAATTGGAATTGAATAGGTAAATCTGCTTTGTGTTAATGAAATTTTATTTATCAAGATTTAAATTTTGAGTTTAGTGTTAACTGCAGGTTCATATTTTTATTGTTAACGGCCCTTAGTGCTTCAAAAAACATGAACATTTTTTACTGGGTATATTTGAACAAAATTTACAAAAATAGTTTAAACTTTAGTAAAGTTACTGCTTCGTCACCCAAAAGCAAAAAACGGTTGCAAACTACTTAAATTTTCAACAATTTCCCACATACAAGCGTACGTCGAAAGCAAAATTGTATTCGATTTAAAATACGTTGCGCAACAAAATTTTCGATAGTGCTGCCAGCCCATAATACGAATTTGACATTCGGTGTTCGATAGCCGGCGAAGATCCAACATCGAATGCAACTCATAATAGGGGCCAATCAGTGTCCAATATATAAAAAAAATAGCACAAATTACACATAAAAATGGGACATTTAGGGATAAAAATTTATATGAAAATATGTACATGTTCCTTGTTGAACTCTTTTAAAGATGCCGAACCAAAAAATATGCTTTTAATTTTAATAATCGCTTATTTTAAACAGCGATAACATAAAACCTTTGTGACCAAATAACATTAAATGGTTTGGGGCTATTAATGCATCAAACTAGTTTTTTCAGTTGCACCCAAAATTAGTGTCCGTATGAGTAACTGTTACAAATGATTATTTTTTTTTGTTCAGGTCTTAAATAATTAATATTAAAAATTTTTCACAATAGAACGTCATTAAAAGGTCGCCATAATATTCCATCTAAGTGATCAATATTTTAAGTCATAAACCATTATTTCATTAAAGTAATTCTTTTAATTAACCCACGTCTATACCTGATATATTTTTATCATGACAAATGTCAAATTCCATATAGGAAAAACCGCTAACATAAAACAAATTATTTTTCAATATAAAGTTTGACTTTTGTCATGATAAAAATATATCAGGTATAGACGTAGGGTTACAATCGAACATATTTTTTTTATATTTCATTTACATTATTAACCGAATACTTGAAAACGCTAAAGGCTCAAGTAACTACACACGCACAATGTGCGTTCGTTTTTAATGATACTTTTTATAAAAACTCAAACTCGTATAAAATTATCACTCAAAAAATACTCATAAAAACTAGGGAGCTTTTTTCAAGATTTGCTGCTGGTTGTTTGTTAAACGTTAAAAAAATGATGTAACATGCTATTTCTCTTATTGTATTGTTTAACTTAAATTGGTTTGAAAACATTATAGCCAAGTTAATAACATGTGTATTTTTTGGCTTACAAAAATAAAAGCAAAATGTATACAAAACTTGCCGGCTGATTTTTAACCTAAAAAACTCGTAAAACCAGCAAATTTATTATAAAAAATTTCAAACCAAACGAAAACCCAAAAATGGAACAATTGTGTGAAGGTCAGGATGTTACAGAATATTAAATGTTTTAACATTTACTTTCGTATCGTCTTCGTCATGCACATCCAAACACTATGTTTCCTTCTGATTTTTTTTTGACGTATCGGTCAAAAACAAATCACGATCGAATCTCAATCGCCATTTATTTTATTACAGTTTTATTATTATTATTTTCTTTTTATTATTTATAAAACTGGTCGTTTATTCAGAAATTAATGCTAAAAGTTAATGACACATTATTTGTGTGACGGATGTTAATAGTTATTTTATATATTTTAAAATTCGTCGGTTGGTTTCATTTTTTACCCTTGATTTTTTTCCAATTTTTGTAATATTTTGTTTTGAAAAATGTTGTTTAATGAACTCAAAATAGTGACACAAATTATTGTTAAATGGAATTTTAAATATGTACAAACATAAATTTTGAAACAAAGACAGTTTAACTTTACCCCACGTTTACAACTGACACAATCAATAATACGTATTAGTTGTCAAAAACCTAAGTCTTTTCTAGATGTTTATTGCTGAATCTGTGTGTCTTTGACGCCGTAAAAAGGTGACTTGATCCAAAATGTTTTAACCCATGTTTGAAGAAAATTGGTCCAGCCGTTTTGAGATTATCATCTATTTTCTTCGGGGGTTTTTCCAATTTTTAATTTAATGTTATTAATACATTCGAGTTCAGAAAATATTGATTTGCTAAAAATTTTTTTGCAATTTTTTTTATTTGGACCAAAAATACAATACTGTTCACTGAAAAACTAATTCAGCTCATCAATACAATTCAACAAATAAATGTCCAAAAAATTAAACAAACATTTTAAAAATACGATGAATAGAAACAGAAAATTTTTATAAAATAGTGCCAAAAAATTAATTATAACTAAAAAGTGATTGTGGGTGTAAAAAATTGCAAATTAATGGATAGAGTTCCTGATATATATGTTTTGCGCTAGCTCAGTCACACCCCGTCTTCACGAGACATAATCTTACTCTAACATTTGTCAAACTTCATACATAAAAACATCAGAAAAATGTTAGTGCTATTTTTTCATATTGTCTTTGACTTTTGTCAAGACAAATCATCAATGGCTCGTAATTTCCTAACGGCTAAACAACCTAAACATCTAATTTTTGTTTCTGTTTGGCGATTTTCAATAACATAACATAACATATTACCGGCAGAATATGACCGTCCGAATTTTCACAGAATATGTAAAACCTTGCCTGCTACAAAACAAAATAAGATCGCTAAAACCCAAAAAATCACCAAAACTAAAAATAACGCCAAAAGAACTTTAAAAACTCCAAAAACCGAAAAAGTCGTCCAAACGAAAAAAACACCAAAACTTAAAAAAATCGCTTAAACTAAAAATATCGTGAAAAAACGAAAAAAAAATTTTTTTTAAATCGCCAAAAGAAAACACAACACTGAAAAAAATCGCCAAAACTGAAAAAAAATCGCCAAAACTGAAAAAAACGCCAAAACTGAAAAAAATCGTCAAAACTGAAAAAATCGCCACAACTGAAAAAAATCTGCAAAACTAAAAAATCGCCAACAACTGAAAAAAATCGCCAAAACTGCAAAAAAAATCTCCAAAACTAAAAAATCGCCAAAAACTGAAAAAAATCGCCAAAACTGCAAAAAAATCTCCAAAACTGAACAAATCGCCGGTTTAGCCGGCTAATTCGGCTAAGCTAGCTAAATGACATAAGCTGGCCGGTTAACCGGCTAATTTTCTTAGCTAATATTTTTAGCCGGCTTGGCCAGCTAAATTGTAAGCCCTAATATTTTCCCTAAATTTCTTAAAAATTTTCCTCATTCCATTGATTTATTCCCAGTTTATTCACAGCTTTAAACTTTTCCAATTATGTGCTTTGGATGATTTTTTGAACAATTTCAATTTTGTCGAGATTGTTGGCTTATTTGCATTTCATAGAAAAATAGCAGGACGAGAATAGTCGCGTTTTTGCGAATATTTAAGCTATTTATGCGATTTGCTCCTAATAGAACCACAAAATATATCCAGGGAAATACCCAAAATTTTTTTCAAAGCAAATCCCGGGAAATTTTATCATTAAATTTTGGGGAAATTCAATTTCACCTTTTTTGGATTTTACTTTTTGTTACATTGCTGTTCATTGTTTTGTTACATAAAAATACAAATTCTAATGTTATGTACATACACATGCAACATATCAGCAATCAGTAGTATGCAAATATTATGATAAAACCAACGATTACGCGGCACAAAGCGTTAAGCAAATACGGTATCTTAATATCGATCCTTTATTTAAACGTAGTGATATCTCGAAAACCCAAACTTTTTAAGTTACTGAAGAAAAAGTGTTCCTTAATGCCTTATTTATATGTAAAAAAATTTCAGAAACATATCTTAATATCTCTGATTTTTTCGAGATATAACTACGTTCCAATAAAAGAGTGCTATGTGCGTGTACGGCCTATATTATGGAATGTATAACTCAGGGTTGGTGAACATTTCAGGGGTATTTGGGGGATAACATTTTTGAAATTTGGTTTTTGTTCCCCTAAATTCCACTTTGTGATGTGATTTAGAAAATTAAAATTAAAAATTACATATGCATATGAATTTATAATGTTTAATTAGTTTTTAAATGTATGTATGTAAGTATTTATTTTTTAATCAATAAAGTTGCTTTTATTCATTGTATTTTGATTAAAAAACAACTTATATTTTTGTCTTGAGCTAATTTGATTCTAATCACTACATTTCAAAATTTCCCGAGAATCTTGGGAATAAGAAATTTTATTTCCTGTTTCCCGGGAATAGAAAAAGTCCGGGAAATTAGAAACCCTAGCTAGAAGGTTTGAAGGAAGTGGTGGTAGTGGATAGTGTGCTAGACTGTTAGCCGGAAGGTCGCAGGTTCGATTCCTGCCAAAACCCTGGGTGTTTCTGCAGAAAAGCCAAAATAAGGCTTAAGCAGTGTCTGGTTTTAATAAAAAGTAAAAATTTACTTTATAAAAAGTACCTTTTTAATAAAAAGTACCTTTTTAATAAAAAGTACCTTTTTAATAAAAAGTACCTTTTTAATAAAAAGTACCTTTTTAATAAAAAGTACCTTTTTAATAAAAAGTACCTTTTTAATAAAAAGTACCTTTTTAATAAAAAGTACCTTTTTAATAAAAAGTACCTTTTTAATAAAAAGTACCTTTTTAATAAAAAGTACCTTTTTAATAAAAAGTACCTTTTTAATAAAAAGTATCTTTTTAATAAAAAGTACCTTTTTAATAAAAAGTACCTTTTTAATAAAAAGTACCTTTTTAATAAAAAGTACCTTTTTAATAAAAAGTACCTTTTTAATAAAAAGTACCATTTTAATAAAAAGTACCTTTTTAATAAAAAGTACCTTTTTAATAAAAAGTACCTTTTTAATAAAAAGTACCTTTTTAATAAAAAGTACCTTTTTAATAAAAAGTACCTTTTTAATAAAAAGTACCTTTTTAATAAAAAGTACCTTTTTAATAAAAAGTACCTTTTTAATAAAAAGTACCTTTTTAATAAAAAGTACTTTTTTAATAAAAAGTACCTTTTTAATAAAAAGTACCTTTTTAATTAAAAGTACTTTTTTAATAAAAAGTACCTTTTTAATTAAAAGTACCTTTTTAATAAAAAGTACCTTTTTAATAAAAAGTACCTTTTTAATAAAAAGTACCTTTTCAATAAAAAGTACCTTTTTAATAAAAAGTACCTTTTCAATAAAAAGTACCTTTTTAATAAAAATATCTTTTTAATAAAAAGTAAATTTTTAATAAAAAAGTATCTTTTTAACAAAAAGTCACTTTTCAATAAAAAGTACATTTTTTATAAAAAAGTACATTTTTTATGAAAAAGTACATTTTTAATAAAAAGTACATTTTTAATTTAAAAAAAGTATCTTTTAAACAATTTCAATCAAAAAGATTTGTTACAGAGTTAATAATTTATACTGAAAGTTATTGCGATGGGTTACAACGGGAGAAGGCGCTCAAAAACAACATAAACGGCATTACGTAATAGGTATGTATGTCAACATTCAATACACATATTTCCGTACCAATCTGCACTTAAATTCAAGATACTGGTGTAGGTGTATCTAACAATTGATAATGTTTTGTTCACATTTTGAACTTGTCAAACATCTTTATCAATTCTCCCTGACAATGAACTTGTAGTATTTTGATTCGAATAAATGAAGCTTTTATTTTAATGCAGAAACTACAATTTTAAATTGAAGAAAACTAAAGTTTATTGACCATGCGATTTATGGACATATATATTGAAATAGGTACCCTCTAGTACATCATTTGATAGTGGGTTGTAAGTTTGTGTGGTGATCGTTTAATCTTAAAAAAAAACTTGAAAATAAATATGAAGCTTTACTTTTAAATAAAAAAACCTCAGTTAAAAGAACCTTGTCCAGGCTTGCTTGGTATGTTCATACAAAATTAACAGCGTAAAAAAAGTCTGGGGTTGTGAGTTCATTTCCCGCCAAATGCTTCAGATGTTTCTGTAGAAAAGCTTCGAAATTTGAATTTGACTACAAGAAAAATTAAATTTACAAAAATGAGCTTGTATATTTTAGAATAAAAATTATTTGAAAGAAAGCAGGTAGTTCTATAGCCGTTTTCCAAGTAATTTCTTTCGCCCATTCTTTTATTCCATTTTCAGGTTTAAAATCTGAGAAATCGCTACTTTCGAACTCTTCCTGTTTCAATGAGAATTGATTAGATTAGAACTTTATTAATTTCGATGTGTAATTAACATTAATTAATTTTTTTTATTTCAGTGTTGGAAACTCAAGTGATGCAACGTCCAAATTTAAATGGTCACAGCAACGGTGAAGAGTTCGATCCGTATGTGTGTTCCCTGTCAGCCGATATGAAAAAATTGGCCAAAGAAGAACTTCATGAAGATGAGAATATACGCAAACAAGCATTAGCACAATTTCGCGAATGGATTGCCAAACATCCGCACATTAGAAAATGCCGCACAGACTCTTTATTCCTGTTGAGATTTTTGCGCACAAAAAAGTTCTCCGTGCCAGGTGCATGTGAAATGTTAGAACGTTATTTGACCATTAGACAACTATTTCCACAGTGGTTCAGTAAACTCGACATTGAAGATCCCGCTATAAATGAAATTTTTGAAAATGGTTATTTAGTGCCGTTGCCTCAACGTGATGAACACGGCCGTCAAGTGATATTTTCAGTGGCTGGAAAATTCGATCCCTACAAGTTTACTTCAGTACAAATGGCCCGTATACATTCTTTAATCTGTGAAGCTCTGTTAGATGATGAAGAGTCACAGGTGTCTGGTTATGTTTATGTAAATGATGAGAGTGGCATGAATATGGGATTTGTAAGCCTGTGGTCATTAACAGATTTGAGAAGTATTATCAAATGTATACAGAATTCGACACCAATGAGACACAAGGAAACACATTTCATTAATATTCCTCACTACGCGAACAGAATTATTGAATTGGCTGTTTCAATGCTGAGCGATAAATTGAAGAAGCGTATTATTGTAAGTATCAAAATTAAATTAAAAAAAAGTGAGTTTAAGGGTGAACCCACACCGAATACGACAAAACTGTTTTTTGTGCCTTATACGACAACAGAACATAAGTTCTTATGAGACAACGCACACCAAATTTTTTTGGTGTGCGTTATAATCATACGAGTGTTTTTGACTTAAAAGACAAAAACGTTTTGTCGTCTGCGGTGTGTTTTCAGGCTAAGGCTGAGGCCATATGGTCGTTTGTAAAAGGCACGTATCGCCATTTTTGGAAAAAATATATGGTTTTTGAGCGTTGCATCCTGTTATTATAGAGTATTGTTTTCAGTTAAGAGAAAAATGAAGGGGGTTTATAAATTGCAAATTTAGTGCAGAAACGCAGTAACGGACGTTTTAAAAATGTGTGGCTCTGCCTTAAAGATGTTTTAAAATTGGGCACGAATAAAAATAGACTAAAGGTAACAACTGGGATTTGTTGTGAGAAACATCAATTTAGTAGTGATGCAATTCTCTTATCCAAATTTATCATAAAATTTTTATAAATAAGAATTGTGATCACGTTCAACTGAGCCACCCGGACATAACAACAAGTGGTGGGATACACATGAGCACTGACGATGGGAGTGAGGCGGCTTCCGAAAACAATGCGCTTCTGTTCTACTATTTACGTCGAAAGTTAAATTAATGTTGATTTTCCATTGTTCCTTGGAATAGATGTGTTCGGCACTTTATGTAAAATACCACGATAAAAAGTTTTGCGAAACATTTTTACCCTCTAACTCTTCCTTGTATGGGTCTTTTTGTGCCTTTCTTAGAAAAGGGACAAAAACACCCCTTCAGCGGGAATATAGCGGCTTGAAATGTGCTACAAAAATAGTCGTCATAAAATTCTACTACAAGTCCTGAAACACACACAAGCTTCAGATTCAACTTGAACGCCCGAATCCATTCAAAACCTAAAATTCGTTTCGTGGTTAATTTCATACTTATTCACAATTAATACTCGGCATAAGAAATTTTGTAAGCCTTACGGTCAAGGTATAAAATGTATTCAGCACTTTTATGTAAAACACCACGAGGAACATTTATGTAGAACATTTCAGCCGGCTATATCGCCGCTGAAAGGAATTTTTTCCCCTTTTTTAAGAAAGGGACAAAAAAAACCAATACCTCGAAAAGTTGGAGGGTTAAAATGTTTTACAAAATTTTTCTCCTGATAAACATAAAATGGATGAACACATCTTATACCTTAAACGTAAGGCTGGCTTATAAGATTTGCGAGTCAGCATAACTATGTACATATGTGCAAAGGAGGGAAATTTAACTCCCCGTAAAATGAATATGTAGCAAATGTAAACTTTTACCAGAATTAGTCGTTAGAACACTGTACTTTTGAAAAATATTTCATTTTGTTTGTACAGTGCTACCTATCGACGGAAATCTGCTGTACACTTAAACTCAATAAATATATTCTTCTTTTAAACACAAATAACTAACAAAGGTTTTTTATTATTTCCAGGTTCACAAAAACGTTGAAGCATTAAAAACTAAAATCGATCCTGCTATTCTACCTAAAGAATATGGCGGCACGGTGCCTTTGGCTGATATGATTAAAGAATTCAAAATAAAATTGCAACAGAAACGTGCTGCCATTTTGGCACTAGATGACATGCAAATTGAAGTGACTAAAGATGTCGCCAACTTTGCAGGCAACGACATCGGTGACATTGACGCTGGTGTAGTGGGCAGCTTTAGAAAGCTGGAGGTAGATTAGGTCAATGTAGCACATATCGCTGAAATCTTTTTAATATAAAACCTTAAAAAAATATCTAAACTTCTCATGTTATTTGAATATTTTAGTGTTAAGTATTTAGTTGCAAAAATTATAGTTTGTTGTGGTTTACAGGCTGCATTTAGACTAGCTTGTAATCCGTAACAAGCAACAGTTCGTATTTTTAATTAATTCGGAGAATATCTCGAATATCTCGAATAACTTTAATACATTTTGTTAAGTATTTAGTTTTATTATCATATATTTGCTTTTACATTTTTAAGAGTTTCTGTAAATGTTTAAAAGTATCTTTAGATATTTCATTAATCGTCATTACTTTTAAAATGTATCTGTAATTAAGTAGGTTAAACTCCTCCAGGTATTACTTTCTATTTATTGCTATCAAGTCGTCTTATACATTTTGCGATGCAACATTTTTTTGATACTATTCTGCTACACTGATTTTAAACAACATCAAAAAAGCAGATAAAGATATTTAAACTTTATTTGTTGTATTTATTATTAACATGATTTATTCCCTTTTATAAAAACTTTATATGTTTTCTTATATTGTCTTGTAATTTGTTTTGTCTACTTGTGAAAAATGTGTTGTTTTGTTTAAAAGATAGAAATTGGTTTAAAAAAATTTAAAAGAAATAAAATGTAATATATAATTAAAAACAAGCAACGTATTTTATTTAACACAATAAGAAGTTTAATTAGGTCTTAAATCCCTAAAAAAAAAAGCAAACAAAAATTTAACACCTGGTCACCCTAGCTGAAATGGTAAAAATTTGGTGGCTTCAAATATTGCTGAAACACCAGGCACACAGAATTAATTAGCAAGCATGATTTTTATTTTGCCAAATTTTTTCACCCAGAAATCTAAAGCATACTTTAAGGCTTTTATAAAATTGTTATAGATGCCACCCTGTTGTGTGATATATAATGTCGGAAATTTTACAGCATACTTTGGGGCGCAACTAGAAAATAGCACTATAGGCACCGGGGCACTTTTGCTAAAATTTTGCAAAAATTATGACGTGCTGCCATATCGTATATATATATTGATGGATACTTACATACATACATGTTTTTCAAAAGTAATTTTAAATGCGTGTGTACATTGACCCCTCTGCGCGAAATTATCGTAAGTGACATTTTGTAAAAAACTGATTTTCTTATTGAAATCAAAATTTTTTGAACCTACCCATAGTTTAAAATCGTGAAAATGTCAAAATTGCTTATAACTTTTGAAATACAGGCGACAGTTTATGAATATAAATCATGCTGAAATACAAAAAAAAAACTCTTGTCCTGAAAATTTTAATTTTTGTCGCTTACGATCATTTGGCGCTAAGGGGTGGATATAATCAATTTTCATAAATTTTTTATTTTGTGTTTACAAAACGCAATCTTAAACAAACGTTCTGTATTTAACATCGACGGCTAAATCAGAAAAGGCATACATATCTCTCATTTTTTCGAAGTAATATTTTTAATGTTTTCGGTTAGTCAATTTCTAAATACTAAAGAACTAATAGTCCGTTTTAACGAACTAATAGTGCATTTATGTACAGTATACCGAAATCTGGTACTTTGTAATCTATATAAATTTTTACAGCGACTGAAAAATATTTAGAGGTGGTTCAAAGTTTAAAAAGTTAGTAATCTTTTCTTGCAAAAAATTGATCGCTGTATTGATATTTGGTAGACATCTTACGGTCACACTTGGAAAATATTTGATAAAAAAACGTAACCACTACGTTTTTTGGTTTTTATATCACAAAATAAAGTCAATTATGCCGCAAAATTCTATTTTTATATTATTTTTAATAAATGCGAACCCATATTTAAAAAAAATATTGGAATTAAAGAAAATGCAATTTTAGCTTGTGTATCTGTCGGCCACGTTTTTTTTCGGCAAATATTTGCCAAGTGTGGCCGTAACTTTATACATAATTCCCAAGCTACTGAACAAATTTTCATAAAATAGCGCTGAGCAACAGATTAAATTTTTTTTAATAAATAAGATCAACGACTGATTCAGGTAGAGGGCACAAAAAATATATATGTACGTGTATCAGCGTTTTGAAAATTTACATTTATTTTAGGGGGGTTGAATACCCACTTCCCTTTTTTTGCACATAGTTCTAGTTGACTCGGCATAAGAAATCTTGTAAGGCTTACGTTTAAGTTATAAGATGTGTTCAGCAATTTTATGTAAAACATTACGAGGAGCATTTTTGTAAAACATTTTCGTTGTAAGGGTCTTTCTCCCAAAAAGGGCAAACAACTCCCCTTCAGCGGCGATATAACGCATCTGTTGTTAAGCAGATGCATCAACTGGCTCAAGATGTAGTATGTGTAGCCTCTTTATTAATCGTTTTACTTCGCTGACGATTTTGCTATCATTATTGACGTAGGAGGGCGCTGTGATCTACATTAGCATAGGACAATATCAATCACTGCCAGTACTGGGGCCGAGTCGTCGCTTTCGATATCTAGCTGATTCGATCGAGTTTTCTTAGTTTGAGATGATGGCTTTCGTTATCGAGCAATATAAAGACATTGTCCGATATCGAATGTCATAATCTCAAACTAAGAAACCTCGATCGAATCAGCTCGATATCGAATGCGACGATTCGGCCACTGGTTAGTGATTAGAGCTTCATCCCTTAAACAGTCCAATAACAACTAGCTCAATACCACACTAGTGCACATCAGCACAAAATTTTGGCTGTCGATGATTTGCCTGTCGCAGGAATCAAGCCCAGCATCATTTGCTTTGTATATAACGAGCTAATTACTTCACCCAACAGCACCCTCATAGTACCAAATATTTTATTGGAGTACTGCAGTAATTTTGAAACGTGAATTGTACCGAAAAAAGTACAAGTGTTTTATTAAGTTTTTTTCCTTCTGCTTTGAAATACCGCAAATTTTTCAAACGCCTTTTCTATATTGAGCCATCGATATTAAACTTGT
The DNA here is from genome assembly GCA_956483635.1 of Panzeria rudis. Lineage (NCBI taxonomy): Eukaryota > Metazoa > Arthropoda > Insecta > Diptera > Tachinidae > Panzeria > Panzeria rudis. The sequence continues at coordinate 190,295,892 of OY101448.1, forward strand.
TAGTAGGAAATAAATAATTTACTTATTTTTTGTATTTCGATGTGATAAATCGCATGTCCCTTGGCATGTAAAAAAGTCGGAGTAATCAGCTTTATTACGAGCGTCGTAGTCGTACTTTGATTTCGACATTATTTTATAAGAAGAAATACGAGTTGCTTGTTATCCTTAATCAAAAATATCAAAGTCGAAATACGACAGTGATACTCGTAATAATGATAAATAGTTTATTATTCTTATTTTGAATTTGATCAGGAAACTCCCTCCTCCCTCACCTACATATATACGAAAATTCTAAAAGAGAATAAATAAATTCATTTCAAAAAGAGCATTATCATTTACTTACTTTTCTCTTTTTAATTTCCTCTTACCCATTGGAAAATCCTTTTATTTTATATTGCTTTTGCTAATTACTTTTAGCTCCATCGTTCTGCACTTCGCTCGGTTGTTAGAAATGTATCCAGTTTTTCCTGTATATCGGGCGAGGGTGTATAAATATGTTTTAAGTATAAATTAAAATAATCAGTATAGTTCATGGGCGTGGAAATGCGATTTTTGCGTACGGGTAAACGTGGTGATAAAGACAACATACTGGCCCACTGGCCATCACACAGATCATCGTAACGTAACAAGCCCACCTCACGGCCACCTAAATCACCAGGACCACGACACATAGGAGCACCATCCCATAACTTCGAACTATGTTCACGTATCCAACGAGCCAAATACAAGGCACGACAATCACAATGCCAAGGATTTTTGTCCAATTTAACCGAGACGAGTTTAAGTAAATCGGCAAACGAGCCATGGGGCAAGTATTGTAATTTATTGGAATCGATGCGTCTGTAGAAAAGTAAAAAAAAAATATTATTTTACAATTTCATTCCAAAGAAGTCTTTAGAAATTGGATTTCTCCACTTACAATTTCTCTAAACTCTTAAATGGGGCGAATACTTTGGAATTTATATATTTTAAATTGTTATTATTTAGCATTAGGTTCCTTAGATTTATAAGACCCTCAAAGTCGGCCGATTCCAAGGTGGTGAGATTGTTGGAAAAGAATGTTAGACGTATAAGAGATTTTGAATTTAAAAAGACTCCATCCGGTATAGTGGACAAAGCATTTTGTCCCAAAAATAGCTCGTTTAAATTGATTAATTCGTCAAAGGCTCGGTTGTTAATCTACAGTGAAAGAAATAATATACAGAAAAGCTGTGGCGAAGTATCGAGAAAAAAGAATTATAACCCAAGGGATTGGTTTGGCATCATTTTCTCTACTACTTAGCCAATGGCAAAGCCATAACTTTTTTTTTATCAAGATATAGAGTTTGTAAAGTTAAGGATTACACTGGTCTGCAGACAAAATTGCTTTTAAATGAAAACACATGGAATATATAAACTTTAATGCGCTAAATTCAAATATGTTTTCAGTTTTTTTTTAACACGCCGAGATTTTTTTTATGGGCATGACTAATATTTCCACTACATCAGTATATTTCACCATAAATCGAAAACTGAGGACACACTATTTTTAAGCACATCGAGCTGATAATAAAGGTCCTAGTTTTGCTCAAAAAGGAATTCCACTGTCGGTCTGTGTAATTAATTAATCGATAGATTTTTTCTTATTTTTTTGCACCGTGTAAAAATATTTGATTTGGATAGAAAGTTAAATTTTTGAAACCAAATAAGTTTAATTTATTTAAAAGATCTCTAGTTTCATTTTATTGTATCAAATGATTACCTTGACTATCCGATTCATGGTCAAGTCCAACGTTATAAGTCTCGCCAGACTTTTAAAAATTGTGCCTGATATTGTACTTATTTGGTTATTGTTCAATATAAGGGTTCTCAAGCTAATAAGTCCTGAAAAGAAGTCCTCTGATATTGAAGCTGGAAAAAATTATATAAAAAGTACATGTGGAAATCTTATTTAAAATCCAAACTACAACTTACCAATTGCATTCGATGAAAAATCTAAAACGGTCAATTTGTCCAAATTCAAAACACTGCTCGATTTCAAAACTTGCAACTCATTGCGTGACATATCAAGTTCTTCTAAAATCAATTGGTCGCGCAAGAGATTTGAGGGAAATTCTTTAATTTTATTATCGGACAAATTTATAATTGTCAAACGTTGGCAATGATTAAACAGCTGCTCATCGACTGTGGTTAAACGATTTTTGCCTAAGTCAAGTAGACTTAAATGTCGCAATTTCCAAAAGATTCGATAATCCAATTCTTCAATTAAATTGTATTGAATGCGGCTGCAAATGAAAAAATAAAAATTCTACAGTCTGTTAATTGCGCTTACTAAAATAAGTAGGATTTTCGCTACAGTGTTGTTGCTACTGTCACTGGTAGTGTAGGTAAAGGGCTCTGATGAGTAGACTGTGGTAGTCTCGAAACAGCTGTCAGTTCAACATTCCGTACATCCAAAAATTTTTCTTTGAATGTTCAATATTTACATGCTTTAGAATTTCTTTCTTAAATAAAAAATAGTTTGATCGAAAGATTAAATTGAAAATGAACTTAAGCCAAACTGATTATCCACTTAATAATCTAAGTTTTACCGAGCAACATTGCTCAGTCAAACCCAAGTTAGAATTGTATAAAATATAAATTTAAAAATTCGATACTTGAACAGAAAACTAAATAGTTTTTACAAAAATTCTATCAATATGTTAAAACTGAATAAAAATGAATGTATTTAATACTATTATGCGGGAAAACGTGGAAAACTGCATTTCGGATGTTTGCAAATGAAGGAAATATTGTGATTTTTCTTGAAGTTTAGAGTGTTTGTTGCCTTACTTCTAATAAAAAAATTCAAGAATGCCACATATTGATTGAAAAAAGTTAGGCAGAGCTGGAAAAATTTAAAGCTCCTAATCCATTATTGAAAAATAGATTTGCTGGTTAAAGAACGTTTAAGTTTGTTTCTGGTTTAATTTAAACACATGTTAAGCTAAATTTAACCAAAAAGTAAGAAACCAGAACTAAGTGATAGGAAAAAACTGAGAACACAGTATTTTTAGTGAATCAAACTAATTAGAAAATTTTGTTATTATCACATGTATTAAAATCGACTACAAAACGTTACTCAACAAATAACACAATTTTTTGTAGACCTGTGTAGAGAATGTTGTAATTAGGTCTCTTCTCTTAAGAACATTCCTTCCATTGAAAAAAAAAAAAATCTCAACTTACAGCTGTATTAAACTGTCCAAATCTTCAAAAAGATCGAATGGCAAAAAGTCCAATTGATTGCTGGATAAATCCAATTCCTTGAGTAACGTAAGACCACGAAAGGTGTCTTTGTGCAAAGTAGATAAAACATTGCGGGAGAGATCTCTTAAAACAAAAGCAAAAATAAATTAACATCTTTGTAAGAAAATCACGTGACACACACACCTACATAAACACCATATTCATGGGCATAACCTGAGTAACCGGTACCGATTTCAAATTTGCATTCCAACAATTAAAACTTTTCGTATCGGGATTACAACGGCAAGCACTTGATGTACAATGATTCCATTCTAAACGACTGCCTAAGGCCAAACGCCATACGGGCTGCTCAACCGAACGTAAACGACTTTCGATTTGACGCACCATTTTAGTCAGTCGATTATCACCATCATCTTGATGCTCTAAAGTGGTAGTACGATCATTTTGTGGTATTTTTTGTACCGGTATTACAATGGAAGTTTGCAAGACCACTAACAATTGCGCCACTAATTTTAGGACCTCACAGGCATTTAAAGTACAATTTGGCGCCGCTGCTACGGGCAGTACAATCTGTTGGCGAAATTTCTCTAAAGTTTCCAAATTTTGATTTAAGAGATTTTGTAGTCCTTTGCAAGGACTAATCACAATTAAAATAGTCGTTATAAAAATTACAAAATTTAAATATGACATTTCTGCTTGAAGATTTTTATTTATTTAACCGCCTAAAATGTTTGCTTAACAAGTGAATTTTAGAAAATCTACTAATTTGATTCGTTTCTTAGAGTCTCCTATTTATACTGACTGACTTTTAGCAAAAGCTAACTATTGCTATTTAGTGATTTATTATGTTAATTTTAAGTACTTTTCTTAAATTAAGTGCATTTAGTTGATTATTTCAAAATGTAGTTCAAGATTGCAGAATAATGAAATTTTACAAAGAAAAAAAAATTTATATTAAATTCAAAGTGTCTCAGGTTTTTGATTTTTTTTGCATCATTTATAAATCGGGCCAATGACCGCTTTATATGGGAGACAATTGAGGCTTTTTAGTATTTGTATTAAAATTTTGAATGTCAATAACGTGGACTGTTGTTACTGAGAAGTCCATTTTAATTGAAGTAACACAATTTATACTCGCAAATAAAATTGATTTAAGCTGAATCTAAACTTAGATAACACTAGTCTGCAGAAAAATCGAATTTTTAATAAAAATATGTTTTATATACAAAGTCTAATGCGCTAAATTCAAACAAATTTTCATTATTTTTCTATCACGTACAGATTTTTCTTAATGGGCCTGATTAGCATTTCTACTAGATACATCGGTATATTTCACCATAGCAAGAATAAACCACCTGAAGATCCGGAACGAAATTGACTTTAAGTCATTAATACATAATTTATTTATATTCCTAACTTTTTCAGAGATATTCAAAAATTAGCGGCGAAAGCTTTCTTTTTTTCATGAAAAATTTATTTATTTTTTGTTTTTAAAAACTCATAAAAAAAATCAAGAGGGCAAAAATTTAAAATTTTTAGCATTTATCCGAAAGCAAGTTATATTAGGAATAAAATAAGATATAAATCATTGAAATCGATGAACAAATGTCGATTTTATTCAAAATTGAGGGGAACTTAATTGACAAAATTGCGATTTATATAACATACACACACACAAATCAACATTTTTCTGTTGTATGAAAATTTTGATTTTCATTAATTGAGTTCCTTCAGTTAATTGTGTATAAAATCGACATTTGGCCATCGATTTTAATGATTTATGCCTTTTTTAGCCCTAATATACAAAGCTTTGTGCTAAATGCAAGGCTACTATACCCTTTAATTTTTCCAAATGACAAAAAACTTATTGGGATCGACTTCCAAATTTTTTGCAGACCAGTGTAATTGGAAACAAGCCCTAACATTCATTAAAAAACGCAAAAACTATAATTGTGACAAAAAATCGGGACAAAATGCGAAAATGACAAATATTCGCAAAAATTTGGAAAATATAGGAGGGTCTAAAATTTATTATAAATCGCTTAAGCTCTAGCAAAGAAGAACAAAATCCTAGAGCGCACAGAAAATGTTAAATCACAAAGTTATTATAATCAATCGCCTAAAAACAATAAAGTACTTTGTGAATCCAAAATAATTATTAGGCTAAGGTTCGTAACGTTATATTCAGAAAGAATTGGGCATGATTAATATTCCAAGGAACAAGGGAAAAATTAACATCAACTTAATTTTTCAACGTACACAGCAGAACAGAGTAGCGCCACTTTCGGAAGCCGCTACACTTCCATCGTCAGTGCTCACGTGTATTTGCTTTTCCCTTGTTCCTTGGAATATTAAGCATGCCCAATTCTTTCTGAATATAACGTTACGAACCTTAGCCTAATAATCAATTTGGATTCACAAAGCAAATACGTTCGAAAAAATCATATAAATAAATAAAGTACTTTATCTGTTGAATATATTGAAAAATTGCTTCTCTTACTTAGGATGTTGTGCTTGCACAGAGAAAATAGATTGATTGAAAAATTGCCACAACTATCGAATATCACTTTGACTAATCAATTTTTATCGTAATTAACGATAATTTACAAATGCAATAGATTATCATTATTTATAAATGTAATTAAATATTCATAATATAAACACATTTCTCACAACCGAAGCATTTAATTAACCTAATCAATTTATGTATGACTAAAACTAATTTATAATTTTGGGGAGCTCAACTAACTTTACTTATAACGGCGACTGCAACAAAAAATATTCCCCGCCTATTGTGAAAGGCGCCGTCGACGTCGCATCAACACGACATAAAAAAATTGTCACTTGTCTACTCTTTGTCGACAACAATTGATTAATAGTAACATGCTGGACTAATTTCATAAGCTTCAGAAAATAGTAAGAGACTGTCAACAGCAGTCAATTGTTGTCGGCAATGAGTAGACAAGTGACAATTGTTTACTGTCGTGTTGATGTGACGTCGACGTCGCCTTTCATAATAGGGGGGATTGTTGGAATATAAATTATTTGTACTTGTACTAGGCATATTTTCACATAGAGAAAATAGATTCGTGAGACAACCGAACTTGTTGCCAATCGAATTTTGGCAGTTGCACCAACTATCATAGAACTATTATTGGAAAATATGTTATTTTACAGTAATAAATAATTGCTAGTGCGAACCGTTTAATCGGTTAGGTGTATCAATGATAATACAATTAACCACTAGTTAGTTGCAACAACCGATAAAAACAAAAGTAAATTTAGAAAGACAAATTTTTTAGTTGCAAATACCAATAGTTGGTACTAAAATCCAATACATAATATTTTATTAGGCTGTGCTTATCATATTTATTGCTTAGTTATGACAAAAGCATAAGATCGGTTGATCTAAGAATTGTCAGAATCATATCTTTATCGTGGTAAAGAACATGTATTATTTTTTAGATTCTAAGGAAGATATGTACAGTAGTTTTGATTTAACTGCCTTTAGTTTAAGAGCACTTTTGACTTAACTGCAAAAAATTAGTACCTATTGTAGCTATTACTTAAAATCCCATAGAAATTCGTTTTTTAAATGCACTTTCTATACCTGCACTTTTAACATAAATGTCTTAAATTTTTGACATTTTAAAATTATTTTCATACAGAAAATCAATCTTAGCTGCATTTTTACTTAACTGCACAAAATATTTGTTTTCTGTGATTATTCTTCAAAATCCTATTTCAAGTGCGCTTTGTATACCTGCACATTTAACATATTTTTTTGGCAGTTTTTAATTATTTTCATATAAAAAATTAAGGTTAGCTGCATACATTAAATAATTGTGTCTACATGCACATTAGGGCAGATAACTACATTTAATATAAGAGTATTTTTAATTAACTGCACTAAAAATCGGGAAAAGTTGATGGTGCGGCTAAGTAAAAATTACTGTATTTATTTATAACTTCAGGGAAAAATAGGCGATGCAATGTTAAAATTAAAACGCAAGCTGTAAACTATTTATTAGAGCATTAAAGAAATCACAAAAACCGTTAAGAGTCCGACCAATTACATGGGTAAAAAGGGCAATGAAATTATGCATTCGAAACGGCATATGCTAATTTGAAAGGTAAACTTGCTATAATTGCTTTTGAGCCTTTATTAGCTAAATGTGCAAATTTCAGTCGATATTGGAAAAGTTATCAAATGGAGCTCAAACAACATTCAAGCCATATATTGTTTTAGATATAGTGTTGCAAAATTCTATAAAAACACATGCGTCCACTTCTCTATGCAATTGTTTTAGTTTTTTGTAAAATATATAATGGTTTATATCTGAACTAAAAAAAAATTAAAAGCTTATTTTATGCACTACATATATTCAGTTCCTTGTATCGAATTTATTCAGAATATATAACTGAATTATTAGATAGTGGGTGTAACCGACAAAATTGGATTGGCAACAAATTCGAATACCACAACGAATCTGTTTTCTCTGTGTGGCGTTGGATCAAGACTAAAAGCTTTCCTAACGAGTATATCGAATGTCGGCTTCGCCGAATGCAGATTCTTGATGACCATTCTACTGTATACTATAGGTATATAGGTATTATGGGGTCAAATAACTTTTATGACACACCCAAAATATGGCTTCTTACACTGAAAGAGTTCATTAGATCTATAAAAATTCTTAGAAATAATCCGAATTGTCATAACTTCCGAATAACAAGTTATCGACTTTTTTTGGAAGCTCTTTTTTCGCTGAAATACTTACACATAAATAGTTTGATGCTATAGAGGTACATCCCTAGAGGGAAGAGAGCCTGTCACAAGACAAGCTACGTTACTGTATCCCAAGAACTTGCAACCTGTTCGCTTTCTTGATGTTTATATAAGAGGGAGGTGGCCAATTGACATAATTAAAATGGTCAGTGATAGGTTCTACATCAAAACCGGCCTCTTTAATAGTAGTCAAATTACAGTACTTTAAAGAAAATATCTGCTTGTTCAATGAGAACAATTTTTTAACATTTTCACCGCTTTCGACTCGGGAACATATGGCACTACTCTCACTTTTAGCAAGTACTACGAAGACAATTGGAACAATATTTCACGTAGGAATATTCAGTTTTTACACATGGCCGCGAAATGCGATTGCTTTTCCAGCTTGGCAAAAAGTTACAAAAAAAAACAAAAAAACAAAGTGATTGTGAAGATCTTTCACATTTATAAATTTAATTAAATTATTCATAATATTTTTTTCATATTTATGATATTGCCTGTATAGAATTTGAAATATTTTGTGTATGAGCATTTTTATATAAAAAGAACTCTAAGTACACATGTTTTCACTAACAATATAAATATAAAATCGATAAGTATGCGAAAATAATAACCTTATCATTAATGTTTTATATTTTAAGATAAAAATATCAATTATTTCAAATTTCATCTCAGTTGAAAAAAAAGTTCTTTCCACAAAAGAAAATTTATTTAGAGTTTCTAAGTGATTTGAAGAACACGTCTTAAAATTTAGCAAATATAAAAAAGTGATTCTTTCTGAAAATGAAGCATAAAATTAATGTGAAATTTACTTTATTGCTTGTGTATCGTCTAACATTAATTCTCAAGACTTTGGGCCAAAAAATCGAAGTGATAGGTAAGTTGACAATATGAATAATTTTGATGTTTTGCAAAATTAAAAAAACGAAGTTTATATTCGCAGATTGTTCCAATGATGAATTAGTCACTTCCATATTTAATGATCCCATTGACTTGACTCTGCGTGGCATAATAAAAATCTATGAAAATCTTACCATAAACGAAATTATTTCGACTACCAATAATGAATTTGATGTAAATTATATTGATGCCCGTTTGGAAAATTCTAGCATAAATGAATTAAAAAATTTAGTGCTTTTCACTACTAAATCCTTTGAAAATTATGCTAAAGAGCAAACGGCTACCAGAATTTCATTAAAAATCAATTTAGGTTGTGGCATGGGCAAAGAAAGAGTTGTAGTAAGTAGTTTCAACAATGAATATTTAATTAATTATATAAATAATAATGTTTTTTTTGTGTTTTCTATTTCTCAATAGATTTTCTTTCAGCCCCTAAAACAAGGCAATTATTTTAGTCCCATATTTTCGAAAGCGAATTACGAATTGATTGTTCCCACACCCATTTTTGCTGGTTTTGATTTGACCGCTTTTCTAGAGATAACGGCCAAAGATGATGATCTAACGCACAATCAAATTTCATTTACATCGAATGATTCATCCCAATATTATATCAGTGTTGGCACTAAGAACATCACAAGTGCTGATAAAAAGACTTATTTTGCTAATTTAACTTTGGAAAGGATTTTAATGCAATTGCCACAACCGATTGAGTTTAAAATTATAGCAACAGTGAGTAGAAAGCTAGAAATTATTTTATTTTCATATATTAATTATGCCAAGTATAATTATAAAAATACAAAATATACTCGAAAAGGGCCAAACATATTATAAAAATTAAGAATAGCACCGAAAATATGCGGTTGCGACCAAAATATGCATTAAAGAGTAAAATATGTAGAAATATGCATAAACAAATTGAATTCTTAAAAAGTCAAAAAAATAAGCAATTGTAGATTTCTGATTTCCCTGCTTATAACCTAATCTTGTTAACCAATTTTCCATTAATATTTCACAAATAATCTAATTTTATTTACCAGGACAACGGCGATCCGGCTAAAAGTTCTACAGCTTCTGTAATAATACGTTCTGATCTCAAGCATAGTCTACCACCTAGACCAAAATTTGAACAAACACTTTATAAAGGTTTCATAAATCTAGACTTCAGCATGGAGCCCATACAAATACAACTTTCGAATGCGACCTATACACCGCAAGTAGAATTTTCTCTAAATGGTATTGGCATACAAGGTTTTAGTTTACAAGATAATAAAAATGGTAGCATTGATATCATTTGGAATTCTAAAAATCTAAATAGAAGTGAAATACTTAAGCATAGAACTTGGGAATTGGAAGTAAAGGCGGAAAATAAAAATCTAGCTGAGGTGGGAAGTTCAAATGTTTTAGTTGAAATGGCGGATGTGAAAAGTAAGTAAATAAATAACTTTATTATAAATACAATTTAGGATTTAACGATCCTTGAAAGCATTGACTGTTACGTTATGCTTAAGGGTTGTCAGAAGTATTGAGCTTTTTAGGGTTCCGTACACGAAAAGTGAAAGGAACCCAATTGTTTTCACCAATCTAGCGGCGGAAAAATCATATCTTCGAAACTAATAGTTTGATCCACAAAAAATGTAAGGATGAATTATGGGGAAGGATATAGGCTACAAGGTGTGTTAAAAGTTAGGTAGTGGGCGCTATATGTGACCTTCTCCGAGAAAAGGGACCTAGTGTGTCAACAAACGGGTTTGGACTTAAGAGTGGATTCTGGTACCTAAAAGGGTGTAGAATAAGATGAAATGAGTTAAGATTTCTGATAAAAATTTATTTACCCCATAAAAACGTACAAAACGAACTTGGGAAAATCGATAAAAATGAGAAAAACATTAAAATTTAATTTTTTTGATTTTTTGGTTTTAAATTGTTTTTTCGTCAGTCTTCGAACTCCCAACTGAAGGTGTGTTCAATGTGATAATGCGTTATGAAACTTAAATGCGTTTTTCTCAAAACTTCATTTTCACACACTAGGCCTCTTTTCTCGGAGAAGGTCACATATATTCAGCCATGTCAGAGATTCCGTTCGGATTGGTTTTGATTCCGTAGTTGTCATTCCGAAAAAGTACATTTTTTTGGTGCTTTAGATTCCGTTTATTTTGTATTTCGTTTTTAAAATGATAAAGTTTTTATACCTTGAGACGACGTTTGTTTGCTCTTGTTTTTAGATACAAAGCTCACATTAAGCTTTTTATTAACATGGAAAGCTCATGACCAAATATTTATTTGACGATCCTAAAAGTATGCATGTTTTTTAGTATTTACTGCAAATGAAATCAGTAGAAAAGTGTTTTTCAATTCCACTTTGAAATTTAAAAGTGGTTTGATTACGAAGAAAATTTTCGTTTTTCGTTTTCTGAAGAAGCAACTTACGGAATTGAAACCAATTCCGATCGGAATGGTATTCTGTGACATGGCTGATTGTTATATAAGACCAATTTTACCGATAAAATTCTTTAGTCATTCGGACAGCTTATACCTTTCAAATTAATAGTCTTATGCAAAAAAATTTATGGATGAATTATAGGCAAGGATGAAGGCTGTAAGGTTTGTGAAAAACTACGCAGCTACTTTTAGCACAGTGGGCGCTATATGTTGTTGTATAAGACCCATTTTATTAATAAAATTCCTAAGTCTTAGAAAAACCCATATCTTCCAAACTAATAGTCTAATCTACAAAATGTATATATGAGTTATAAACAAGGATGTAGGCTATAAATTCTATAAAAATTAGACAGCTATATTTAACACAGTGGGCGCTATATGATTTTACCAATAACATTCTTAAGTCTTCGGAGAGCTTATATCATCCAAACTAATAGTCTGATCCACAAAAGACGCAAAAAATTCAAAGTGCTAGTGTTTTCGTTTTTTCATAGCATTTTAGTTTTCATCCGATTTCGATCAATTATGGCTTAAAATTTTCGTAATCGAATAACCTATCTAATAAAATTATAAGACTACAGATTTTTTTATTATTTGTGGTACAAAACTGCTTCCGAAAATACAACAATTGATGAAAATAATATGTTTCATTTAAAAGTTCTTCGCCCAAAATCTTAAATTGGATCCGCGCTTACTTTGCTAGTACGCATGATCCACCGTAGCAATTCAATTACCTATCCGATATTGATGAGTTAAGTGTCAATCTATTCGTTATTATGATCAGACATGAGACAGCATAAAGTTGGGAACTAAAAATTAAAAATCATCAAAACCTATCGTGATCGGTATCACATTAACTAGGGTAATAACATAATTCTACCTTATATATCGAATTATTGTCGAATTATTAACTTTGAAATGAGATATTTTATTGCGGTATAAAGTACACAGAAGAGAAAAATCAGTCCATCCATACTTAAATTAATCCCAAACGGTGTCAAAAGTACGGTAATCCCGGTTTTTCTGAAATCAAGTACAGAAAGATTGATTCAAGTCGGAATATTCAAGTTCAAAATACGTAATTTTAGCCTGATTAGCCTTTCTTCATGTACAATAATTCTTATTTGAAGTACGAATATGTTTACAAACTTTATACACAGTCGTACTCGTACTGTGTTGGTGTTTGTTTGCTTGATGATAGCCACAGATCACTGTTGTGATCTTGTTGTTGTTTATTTTCATTGCTCGGGCACAGCCGACAAGTAGCTGACAAACGTCGCATTAGGTGTAGATACAATCCCGCCTCGTACTTGAGTCAAGCTCGAATCAGGCTAACTTTTACTTATTTATTATCCTGGGACAGACTTGAGAATTTATATTTTTACTATTTATATAAATTTAATATTTTTACTTGTTTTAATTTAAAATTTATTTTTGTTCAGTCCTAGTATTGAACTTAGCTCATCATGTTTGAAGAGAGAACGACAGCTAAAATCCAGTATAAACCAGCAGCATGTAATACGACGTTTGTAGGATATTAGTCGTGAGTGCACGAAAAAGTAGAAAATACTTGAATTTAGTACGGCGTTTTTATTCTGTGTACCCTAAGTTTGATGAAAATCCGTTCAGTTGTTCTTGCGTGATGCGTGTTCGGACAGACAGACAGACAGACAAAAATTCCAAAAGTTGGTGTTTTGTGTACTACATCGATTACTGTGTACGCCACCATAAAAATTTTCAAAAAATATTTCACGTATAGACACGCCCATTTTACAGTTTTATTACATGTATTGATTCCAATGCATATAAGTAAGTGACGACTAAACACTAATGCGGGGGTGTTGCGACCTCCGAAAACAAAGTTTTAATGCTCGGCTGTATATGCCGAAATTAATTAGCGTTAATTTATCTCTTGTTCCTTGAAATATTTTCTCACTTTTTAGGGCTCCGATACACCAAAAGTGTAAAGGAACCCTATTGTTTTCGCTACGCTGTCCGTCCGTCTGTCTGTCACAAGCTGTTTTCTCGGGAACCGTAAGAGCTACGGACCTGAAATTTTCACAGAATATGTGAAACTTTGACCGCTACAACAAATATATGACAGTTAAAAATTAAAGGGTGTTCTAAAGCGAGCAGCGCAACATGTTGAAATACTAATGTAATATACAGACACTTATATATAGACACTTTAAATTTTCAAAGTAAGTGCTAATTGGTGTAGTCTGTAGAATAGACTACACCAATTAACACCGATATTTAAAACAATAAAAATTAAAGGGTATTCTATTAGTTATTGTAATTTTGACTATGTAATTGGAAACCGTAAGATGTAAAATCTTGAAATTTTAAAACACGCTAAAACTAAAAAAATCCAATATTAAAAAAATTTCAAAACGAAAAAAACGCTAAAATGAAAAAAGCGCTTAAAGGAAAAAAGCGCCAAAATTAAAAAAATCGCTAAAACGCAATATATCACCAAAATTAAAAAGATCGTCAAAAAAACTAAAAAACGTCAAAAATCGAAAAAGTCTTTAAAACGAAAAATCGCTAAAACTAAATAAATCAAAAAATGAAAAAAATCGCCAAAAAATGAAAAAAAAATCACAAAAACAAAAAAAAACGCAAAAGCCAAAAAAAAGCGCCAAAACTAAAAAAACGCCGAAAACCAAAAAAATCGCCAAAACGAAAATAGTGTCGAAACAAAAAAAAATTGTTAAAACTAAAAAACCACAAAAAACCGAAAAAATCCCCAAAAAGGAAAAAAGCGCCAAAACTAATAAAATCGCCACAACTAAAATAAATCGCTAAAACTAAAAATATCGTCAGAAAGTGAAAACGTTAAATAAATGCCATAACCAAAAAATCGCCAAAACTAAACAAATCGGCAAAAAAAACAAAAAAAATTGCAAAAAACGAAAAATCGCCAGAAAAAAAAATCACGAAAAGCGCCAAAACAAAAAACCCAAGAAACAACGAAAAATACTTTAAAAAATAAAATACTAAAGTTAAACAAGAAAGCACAACGAAAAAATTGTCAAAATGACAAACGGGGCAAAAACAAAAAGGGATATACATATGTGTATTCGTACGGAACCCTTTGCCACTTTACTTAATTTATTATTGTTTTTTTTTTAATAAAAAGAAGTTTTAAAAAATTAACAATTTAAAATAGCGAACTCTCAAATAAACCAATCGATTTCGAACTATAACGCAAAATACATTAAAAAAATTCATCAAAAAACGGCGTATCTTGCTTAGATATTTGTGATAACAACCTTTAACTACTATAGCCGAGTTAAGAACAAATTAAATTTTTAGTGTGATCGAGTTGAGTCCACTCGTGTCTAAATCTTCACGCTATTCATTGCTCAAGTTTGCTTTACTAATATAATATTTCATATTTCTCTTCAATAGATCTATTCAGAGTTTATTAACTTCTTTTATATTTTTTACCCCTCCAAGATAACTTTAATTTCATGAGCTCCTACTACGAAGGCAACATAGATGAATTGGGTCAATTACACCTAAATGCCATCATCTTTAATCCCTATACATACCAGCCCGATATGGAATTTACTCTACAAAGTTTATACGATTTTTTCCACTTATCCGTACAAAACTTTAGCATTCAACTACAATTAAATAATAATTTTACTTGGCAAGCAATTGATGATATCGGTTATCTAAAGCTGACTTTGCAAGCGTCATGGGAAAATTTATCATCCATGACGAATATTGTCATCAAATTGCCGCAAATAAAAAACGAAACGTTTAAACAGATGTTGCAGTTTGAAAAACCTCTTTATCTGGGTCACCTGAATGAAACATATGGCTTGGAATTGGAAAGAATTATTTTAAATACAAGCCTTCCTAATGCCTCAGAAATTGCTTATAAGTTGAGTGGTAATGACAGCGATAAGTTTTACATGCTGCAAAATGGGAATAATATTGAAATTAAAACGATTTTTGATATATTGCCACACGAAGAAAAAATAAAATTACAAAAATATTATTTGTTGATCTTGGAAGCTCAATATAAAAACACAAAAGCATATGCCAGTGTGCTAATAAATAAGCCTGCGAAGATAGAGAATAAGGTGTTCTTAGCACCCCTAATTAAGGGTAGTTTAGTGTTGTCTAATACTACCCAAAAGCTTCTGCTGGAAACTATTTCTGTAGCTCATGATTTGGCGGATTATTTCAATGATTTGAAATTTCGTTTAAGAGGAGGTATTTTATTTTTACTGAAATTTATTTCCTGGATTTTTTTTAATTTTATTGATTTTCAGATCATTCTTTGCATTTTGAAGTGAAAGAAAATCGGACAAAGCATTCGATTAATATTGCACTAAAAACTTCTTTACCTTCCAATATTTTGGATACTAAACATCTTCTGAACATGACTTTGCAAGCGATTTTTCCAGGACCGAATGGTTTTAATGACACTTTACTGGTTTTTATTGAATTGCCCATGAAAGGTAAGAATATAATTTAAAGATTTGAAGAGATTTTCAATATTTTTTGAATTCAAAGTTATTAAATTAGTTTGGCTTAAGTCCATTTTTAATTTAATCATTCGATCAAATTATTTTTTTTATTTAAGAAAGAAATTCTAAAGCATGTAAATATTGAACATTCAAAGAAAAATTTGGCTGTACGGAAGGTTGAACTGACAGCTGTTTCGTGACCACCAAGTCTACTCATCAGAGTCCTTTACCCACACTACCACTGACAGTGGCAACAACACTGTAGCGAAAATCCTACTAATATTAGTAAGCTCAATTAACACACTGTCGCCATCTTGTGGCGAGTCGCACCTTATTTGAACTTTGTCTAAATGTTCGGAACTTCACTAACTGTCTTTTCTTAGCATATTCAAATATTTTATTTATTTTTTGAATTTTCAAATAAGAATGAGAAAACATCTACATTCTGAAATTTTTCTTTCACATCTCGGTTGAAAGTAAAATTTTTCCAAAAACTTTTCGTATCGTATAAAAATTTGAATCGTATAAAAACTCCGAAAATAGCGTTGCGTGATATGCGAGTAGTCAACTCAGACCATACATAATTATTTTTTCGACACGTATAATATTTCTTTTACCAATATTCCATTTTTAATTCCAGAATGTCCACTAACCATAACAGCTCCACCCAATCCACCACAATTTTCTAGCAGCAATTACGTATTCACAGTCTACACAAATCAAACCGGCATCTTAGGAATAGTGAATGCCTTTAGTAAAGGCTCCACTGCCTCGCTGCACTACACTTTAGGTGTAGAAAATGGTAAATCAAAATATTATATTAAAAAAAAAACAAGAAATTCAACTAAATTTTAAACAATTTTATGACAGAACTACTGGCCCAACGTCTTTCCATAAATCCTTTTACTGGCGAATTAACTCTGTATGGCACAATCGAAGAGGGAAATTATCTGTTCAATATAACAGCTGAAAATGTCGAAACTCGTGATCGGGCTGTTGTCAAAGCTCTTTTAAAAGTTCAGCCGAAGGAAGAGTGCAAACTGTTTGAAGGCGTCGCAGTAGAAAAGACTTTAATGATTTTGCATGTGGATGAGGAGAAGCCCAATTATGGTCTTTTGGATTTGAAATTTAATGAGAATTGTACATTTCATATAATGGATATGTGGCCAAATGACAAGGGTGAGTAGTGAGTGGCATTGGCGATTAAGGACAATTTTCCTTAATGTGATTGATCATTTCGAACTGAATTGGTTCAAAACAGAATTTTGTTAGCTTACTCCAGAACATACTAATTACATATTTGCTTTGTCGTATTCCGTTGAATACTGAAAATAAAAATTCAGATACAAAGACAACTAGAGAATGTAATTCTTCAGCCTTTTTGATAGGAGCGGCCGGAAGATAGTCGCTTATGCAGATGACGTGGTAATACTCTGGTAGCGGGAACATTTCTTCTCATTATCAGTGAAGTAATGCAATCGGCGCTTAGCGAACTGTCCTCCTGGGCTAGCAGCAAGGGACTGGGGGTCAACCCAGAGAAAATGCAGCTATATAGTTCTCTTTGCGAGGAGGTATAAAATAGATAGCTCTGAGCTCTGAGGGGTGGAATTGAAGCTAGCAGAGGAGGCTAACAACTTTGTTGTGTTCCTTTATGGTAAGCTTTCATGGATAAGGAATATGCAGGAAAGGCGTTAAACTGAGCTCGCATTCAGGAACTCCACGCATGCAGGAACTCCATAGGAAGGAAGTAAGGCCTGCAATCGAAGGTGGTAAACTGGTTTTACACATCGCTTATTAGGCCGGTTCTTTCTTATGGATGCGTGGTCTGGTGGTAGTCATTGAGGAAGGAGAGTCATAGGAAAATACTTGCTAAAGTCCAAAAGTGTGCCTCGCTGGAAACCACAGGTTCCCTAAGGAGCAAGCATCAGTCGCATTTCTCATCTACTTCTCATAGAGGATTTTATGGTGATAACGCCAGCAAGGAGTTTGCTTAGGCTTTTGGAGGCAGGTTTCATGAGGCCTAGATTACCATGTCACAAAGGAATTTTAAATGAGATTAGTTTTAATGGGTTTAAGAATTCTAAGGTCGTTGAAATTGTTTTTAGCAGGACACCCTCATTAGTTATTCCATATAGGGAATTTGGGTGCAATCTGATAGGCTCTTCAAGGGTTGTGCGCTGTTTACAGACGAGTCAATAATTATAAAAGGCACGGGCGCTGCTGTCTTTATTTTGCGAACAGCCTTTCAGACTGCCGAATAAATGTAGCGTTTTCCAGGCTGAGATCTTAGTGATCCCAAAGGGAAATGAGACTGCCGATGAACTGACGAGAATAATTTCGGCGTTAGATCAGGTAGTAAGTGACGGATCGGTTAAATTTGCCGATTGGTTTACTATAGGGAACTCAATAGCTGGGTGATGGATAGAATCAATCTTTCCTGGTAGACTAGAGAGGATTATATAGCATCGAGGGCTATGGGGTTAAAACTTGGCTTAGGAAGATCCGAGCTACTACTATGTATGAATGGGAAGATTCTAAGAGTTTTAATAGGCTGTGCGAAAATGTAGATGTCCCAGAAACAATCGACCATTTCCAGCCATTTCCAGAGGTTGCAACGCCATAGAATTGATATCTTAGCAAATCTAAAGGGAAATGGGATCACCGACGAACTGACGAGAATAATTTTTGCTTTAGATCAGGTAGTGAGTGAAGGATAGGTTAAATTTTCCAATTAGTCTACTAAAGGGAACTCAATAGATGGGTGATGGATAGGACCAATCTTTCCTGACAGAATAGAGAGCATTGTAGAATGTCGAGGGTGATGAGGTTGAAACTTGGCAGATCCGAACTACTATGTATAAATGGAAAGGTTCTAGGAATCTTGAGAGGCTGTGCAAAGATGTAGCGGAGCCAGAAACAATCAAGCATATAAAGTGCCATTACCAGAGGCTCCAACGCCATAGGGTTATATGGTTGGTAGACGTTTCCATGAAGTGTAAACTTGAGGATATTAGTGGCTTTATCATGGGTATTAATTGACGTAAAGACAGTCAATAGGGTATTCTGCAAAAGGGAATTACAATGGATCCAATTGCGTCTCCGAATAGAAGTGTATTTCTTAACATAACCTAACCAGCTAAACATATGTAAGAAGAAAATAGCTTCATTTCAGTAGCAGAGTGCACTGGAAAAAGCAAAAGAGAACATAGAAAATGGAATAAAATAATCAGCGGCGATGGAGAATTTCGTTCTAACCAAAATTGATTATATAGGCGAAGGTTCGTAACGTTATACTCAGAAAGAATTAGACATGATCAATATTTCCAAGGGCCAAAGGAAACATCAATATTTTATTGTTTTCAACGTACACAGCAGAATATAGTCACGCGGTTTTCGGAAGCCGCTACACTTCCATAAATAGGGGGCCCCTGTGGCTGAGTGGTAGCGATGTTTGCCTGTCAGTCCAGAGGTCGTGGGTTCGATTCCCGCCGTAGACACTGGGTGTTTTCCGCAAACAAGCTAATCGCTTCGCGGGTTGTGTTTGTTTATTAAAAAAAAAAAAAAATTCAGTGCTCAAGTGTTGATTTAACTTGTATATAAATATACCTCTCATATTCTATTTCGTTAAATAAATTGGTTAAATGTTTGATATTCGTACACATTATTATCCACTAGAGTTGTGCTGTTCATGAACGAACTTGTTCAATCGAACAACTCAGTGGTATGAACGAGGTGCACTTGTTCAGTCTTTTTGTTCTTTTTTGTTCATTTTATTCCTTCTATTTGATTCGACAAACACTAAATTTCTTTCTAAATACATTAATATTTCACAATATATATCCATATCTGCTAAATAAAATAATTTGCATTAATATATTTGCTTTGAATTAGCTTTTTTAAATCAAATTGTTTAAAATATAATAATATCACCCACTATGTTTGAAATGCTGTTCAATCATTCAGTACACAAATAAAGTGAATAGCTGAACGAAAAGAACGAACTTGTTCATATTTTTATTCTGAACGAAAATGAATAGTCACTAAAAAGAACGATTATGCCCAACTCTACTATCCAAAATAGTTCGTAGGCTAACGAATTCCTTAACAAATGTGCAACACAACCACAACTATCCTTTACTACAAGTCTATTTAAGGTTCTTTTATAAAATTTTCTTCTCACTTCGCTTTCTTTCTAGAATACGTTCATGTCAACTACATATTCAATATGTTAGATGCCATATCTATAGATAGAGAGGATAGAATTTTTGAAAATATGTCAGAACCCCAAGTTATGATTAAACTGAGATTAAAATGTGACATCGAGGATAGAGAACGAAATCTTACCATCGAAATTCCCATGCCGGAAGAAAGACGTGCATCACAAATAACCTTCAACGAAGACATAGCCTATGCGCCCGATATTATGTGGCTTTACCTAATAATCGATGATATCAACGATAATGCACCGGAGTTTACAATTTCCGAAGGTCCTATTTATTTAGGATATCCATCTGGTAATGCCCCTTTGCACATATACCCCGAATATTTAACACAAATAGAAGCTTTTGACAGAGATTTGGGTTACAATGCGGCGATTGTATTCACAATGAAAGACAATTCTTATTTTGATATTGAACCCAAAACAGGTAAAATATATCCTGTGGGCAAGGCGTTAAGCAAAGATGAACAAACAGAATTAATTATATCGGCTATTGATCAATATGGTGAAGGTTTAATAGCCAATACAGTTGTGGTGGTTAAAGGTTTGAGTGCCGACTTTTACAGTTTAATAACATTGAAAGAAACTTTTGCTAAAAATAAGCAGCAAATGGAAAATAATTTGAGTCAAGAAACAGGTTATAATATAAATATTTTAAAAATGACTTATGTGCCGCAAGACGTAAAACATAGATCGAGTGCAAATCAAAACTATAGTTGCAAAGCCTGGATTTATGCTTACGACAAACACCAGCTGGTTACTTACAAAGAAATGGAAGAGTAAATTTTAAAAAAGATAATTTTTAAATCTTTATTCAAGTCTTAAATTATAAACATTTCAGACAAATTCTGGTAAAAAGTCCGGAGGCTAATATAGTGAATATTGAGTCATATGATGAGGCCATTTCCCTTTCGGTACTCCAAGATGGCACTAATGTTGGCTATTTAACTGTCACAATTGTACTTTCTGTCTTAAGCTGTTCATCCCTTAGTAAGTATTTTTATATTCTTGATAATCATTAATAAGTACGAGTATTTTTATTAAAAAAATTTTATTTCTTTTGCAACTATACAAATTTTATAGTCTTTATTATCTGGCGCTTTTGTTACAAATCTTCAGTGACAGCTAAATGTGACACAAAGACTTCATCACTAACTGCCACTCATAATGGAAACGGTAAACAACAACTTCATGCAGAATGTTCTCATGGCTTTGATAATGCCCGAGATTGTGTTGAGTGTAAGAAATATGATAATAATCATGTCAAGTTTAGTGATCTTGTTGAGAATGGGATTGTGAAGGAATCTCAATCAAAATAAAAGTGTAATTAAATCAAAATAAGATGTTGTTGTTAAAAGGGATTTTTTGTGAATGAATAAAAATCGTAATTGTTTCTTTAGAATGTTCTTTATATTCTAAATTGTTCTTTATGAATTAAATTAAACATTGTATTCTTTATGAATGAAATCACAAGTTAATTCCTTAAAAATAATAAAATTTTTAATTTGTTTGTTGAGCCAAACATCTAAATTAATCACTTATTTACAAGAGAATGATGATTTAATTATTATGTTTAAAATTGAATGATGTGAATGCTGAGCACTAGACATTATAATTTAGTTAAGGAATGTGGGTTCTCAAGTGGTTCCAAACAAAATGGGAGAAAGACAAACTGGGAGGGACAGAAATTGCAACTGGCGTCTTAGCAGATGTGATTGAATTAAATATAATACAATCGAGCAGACCAAGTATCTGCAGAGGTAGGAGTAATCTAAAATTCCGAAGGCTCATAAATTAGGGCTGCCACTTTGGTCCGATCAGACCAAAACTGGTTGATTTATTTTATTTCCAGATAAATTGGTAGCTTGGTCGGTCTGTTGCGTTCTTTACCGTTTTTTGGCCCAAAATGAAGTTTTTAAATATTATAACTCGAATTTGATTATTTTCAGTAAAAACACTTAGTAAAATGAATAAACTATAAATAACACTCTAAAATATTTGAAGATCCTGGCTTTAAGTATACTTTGAGCGCCTATATGAACAGATTTTATTCAGAATCTCATATATCTTTTAATATTATTTAAGTTTTTAATATTACGTCTCAATTCTATATGGGAATTTCCACAGAAACTTGACTTTTTGTCACGTAATGACACCAAGAAATTAAGCGTGTATTTCGGAACCATGTAGTCCAATTTTTCCTTATCTCTTACTAAATGTAGAGCTTATACATATTTAAACCAGTAAAGAAAACTTAAGTAAAATCAAGCTTAAATCAAGCTTGTATTTCTAGAAATATCCATAGGCAAAATTCAAAATCTAACAAACACAGAACACTTATTACCAGTTGTGCTTGAAAAATATTTAGACGATTTTTAGAAATAATGACGTCTTTAACCTTTGCTTATTTTTGTAGTATCAAATGTATTTTCTGAACAAATCTTCTTTATAGAAATGCAATAAAATGAACGCTAGTTAATTTTTTTATATATAAACAAACACAACCCACGAAACGATTAGCTTGTTTGCGGAAAACACCCAGTGTCTACGGCGGGAATCGAACCCACGACCTCTGGACTGACAGGCTAGCATTGCTACCACTCAGCCACAGGGGCCTCCTTTTCTTTATTATTATTATTATTATTTTTTTAAATTGCATATGTTTTAAATGGTCGGTTTTGGTAGATTTTAGTCGGCTTTGAAGAAAATTTTGGTCGAAAAAATTGTTTCCTTGTGGCACCCCTGTCATAAATAATATCGCAGACTTTTTGATAATTTGGTAAGATACACGAAGATTAAGTCTTAGAGACCCATCTGTAACCGCGTGGAGGCTGCATCTGAGATTAGTCGACTTCTATAAACAGGGAGCGGACTATGTGGCCGATTAACCGTTTTGGCTCGTTCAAATCTCTCGTTCAAGGAACTCTTTTTTGTGTAATGGCTGATAGGGATGTATCACAGAAAAAATTATGATAACTTTTTTTTAAACAAACATTTTTTTGAAACTGAGTTTAAATCTTTATTATTGTCTCTGTTTTGTTTGATAAATAATTTTGTTTTATTTATTATTTAATTTAATTTTGCAACCTGATAAAACTATGAAATTCTTTGATTTATTTTTTAAATTTCTGTAAAACATTTTTTTATTGAAACAATTTCTTTATTGAAAAAATCATAATTTTTTCAAACAAATTATTACAAATATTTGCATTTGAATTTACAAAATTCTTTACAGGACCTAAATGAGCAAATTTACATTTATTAATATGATTATTTCGAACGTATTTGCTTTGTGAATCTAAATTAATTATTAGGCTAAGGTTCGTAACATTATATTCAGAAAGAATTGGGTATGATTAATATTCCAAGGAACAAGGGAAAAATTAACATCAACTTAATTTTTCAACGTACACAGCAGAACAGAAGTAGCGCCACTTTCGGAAGCCACTACACTTCCATCGTCAGTGCTCACGTGTATTTGCTATCACCACTTGTCAGGTGGCTCTGTTGAATGTGATTTTAATTCTTATTAATACAACTTTTTCGTGAAAATTGAATACGAGAATTAAATCACTCTCAAGCTGATATTAAAGTGCGTAGCCATCGGTTTATTTTTCTTCATTCCCATTAATCATACCCAATTCTTTCTGAATATAATGTTACGAATCTTAGCCTAATAATAAATTTACATTTGATTCAGGGAATTTGGTGTTTGAAGTGAAAAATTATTTTTTTTTCAGTGATAAGACTTGTATTAGAGTGTCATATATACCAACATAATGGATGATGAGTTCGGTGGTCTTCACCCCTAAAGGGGGAAAGCCTTATACACGTCCCTGAAAGATTTCAGAACAGTAAGTCTATCCCCTTTCTTCTTAAAACCCTGAACCTGATAAATCCGAACCTAATATCAAGATCTCAGCATATATACACTAAAGGAAAATCAGTTGGGACTACTCTTCATACGGTCATTGGTTTTGTTGGAAATATTGAGCATAAAGCACCCCATACACGTTTCAACTCAATTGTCAATTGAATTGCTTCTTGGCCACACACTTCGTAAACTTAATTGAACAATTTTCATTCAACTGTCAAATTTATTAAACTAAAGACAATTTAAAAAATACTTAATGTTTTATTTGCAAAAGAAAACTACAAACATAAATTTTGACAGCTCATCAATGGACTCCAACACACACAGCACAATCGAATTGAAAGACTTACCAGCCAACTTGAAAAATCAAAATCTTTTGATTTTTCTTCAACCAACGCGACAACTGCCAAACTAATCAATTGACGCAGCCATACACGCCTTGATTTGGACAATAACCGACTCAGTTGCCAATTGGATTGAAACGTGTATTAATGCATAAGGAATACGCATTGATGGGCTTTCGTTTAAAAGAAATGAAATGGTTACATGGTTTTCTATGCCGCTTCGCTATAACAATATGCAAAGGGGGTATTTTTAGCTGCCTCTAAAATGAAACTCAGATTTAAACTTTCAAAACGCCGATACACGTGTATTTTAGTATATTCCCTCAGCCAAAATCAGCCATTAGAACTTTGCTCTTTTTGTGTTGCACAGTGTAACTAATTGACAAAAATTGAGATTTCTATCAGCAGTAGCACACTCGAACATAAATGCCAGGTTAGATTATAAAAATTTACTAATATATTCCGTGCTATAAAATGAAAATACAGGAGTTTTTTCAATTTATTAAACGGACCTCAAGCTGAACTAAAATCTTTTATAAAAAGTAATGAAAATTTTACTAAGAATTAATCAAACAATAATGTGAATGTCACAACCGCCTTAACAATTGGGTTTCTTATGATCACATTACGATCACACGACAATATATTTTAACTATAGTAAGACAGTAAAGGATTATATAATTGTCGTATCTCATAAACTTTGTATTATATTTCAACGTTATTAACGTTATATGATTTAGTAGATGTAATTATGTAAGAGCATACTTGTAGCATGTTTAAAGAATCGCCTTATTATGGTTACTATACCCTTATAATTTAGCCATAATTGTTTGCTGCGATATTTCAGTCACATTAACCAACGTATTTTCTTAGCGTGTAAATGCGTCTCATAACTTTAAAATAACGTTAAAATAAAATCGAAATAATAAACAATATTTATTTATCAGTTCTAAGTTGTTTGCTGAGGTGAGAAAGAAAAAACAATAAAGTTAAAAAAAAAATTAATAATATGGGTTAGTGGTGTTATATTTTTGGTTTAAGTGTTTAAACAATTATATTTCTATGTTTGTTATAGACCGTATACTACAGCTGAGTGGTGAGCACTTCAATTTAATAAAATGAAATGAAAGTGAATCAAATTGAACTATAAGTCGAATTTTATAGTTGCTATATTTTGTAAAAACATCGTAGTTCAATCAAATACATAGCTGGAACTTTTAACAACTGACAAGCTACCTAAAAAGTTGAATATAGACTGATATAAAACCGTCATAACGCTGATGTAATTTGGCGTCAATGCTACGTCAAGTGTCTTCGTTTTTGACCCATGACACTTTTCATCACTGTGATGTCAACCTTTACATCAGCTGGTTAGTAATGCCAATGATGACAGATCTATTATCAATGCAATAACACATCGACATCAGGGAAATGACTAACTGACATCATATTGATGACAAAATGTCATCAATATGATGTCGCTGATAGAAAAACCGTCATAAAAACAGTCCGTTGTTGGCCCAATTATACTTTACATCATTGTAATGTCAACCTTTACATCAGCTGTCATCAATGGAATGGAATGATTAAAACTATTATACATATTTATATTTTCTTACATTTACATACCTGTTTCTATTTTTGTTTTACATTTTGTTAATTTATTTTTTTTTTCTAATCCTGGTCTTGATCCCAGGCTCCTCTACCATTTCAGGCGTATCACCATCCAAAACATCGGCACAAACACAAAGCCAACATAAACATTATTGATGCGACATACATATGATGCCTAAGTGTCATCAATATGATGAAAAGGTGTTTTACTATCGCTTCCTTCAATATTTTTTTGTGTTTATGTATGCTGTACTGGCTTCGTTTTTAAAAAGACTTGCATATTTTATTATTAGCTCTGTCATACTAATGATGGGTGATACGTGTACATCAATGCAATGTCATATTTTTTAACTTTTTTAAAATGCGTTTAAACACAAAAATAAAACAATAACTTTTGTCTTAAAATACAAATTACAAACATTATAACATTGTTTACTTATTTCTTTTATACATTTATAGTGACTTCGCATTGATGTCATTTCAGTCATAGTATTGATGACACTTAAACTATGACAAAAGTTTATGATTACGCCTGCCATCAGATTGATGTGTATTTTTGTTTTATTGATAATATTTATCATAACATCGATATCAGAATTCTGCTGATAGGGCGTCATCAATGCGATGATACATTTTTCAATGAGTGTATGCAAAAACAAAACTTTTATGTTCTGCCTTAGTGTTGTCCGAATCACATTAGCTTTTTTCTGTATTCGTTTCTCAATAATAGAAAATATGTAGGTTAAATTCACGAACTCAAGTTTGATTTAAAAAAGTTTCAATTAAATTTAAAAAAAAAATGGAAAAAGCTTAAAATGGTTGAGCATGCTAAGAGAAGACAGCTAGTGAAGTTCCGAACATTTAGAAAAAGTTCATTAATAGGTGCGACTCGCCACAAGATGGCGACAGTCTGTTAATTGAGCTTACTAAAATTAGTAGTATTTTCGCTACAGTGTTGTTGCAACTGTCATTGGTAGTGTGGGTAAAGGACTCTGATGAGTAGACTTGGTAGTCACGAAACAGCTGTCAGTTCAATCTTCCGCACATCCAAATTTTTCTTTGAATGTTCAATATCTACAGGCTTTCTTAAATAAATAAAAAATAATTTGATCGAAAGATTAAATTAAATATGAGCTTAAGCCAAACTAATTAAATAACTTTGGATAAAAACCATACAGTTCGACTAAAAATTCATAACTAAATTTAGGAATTTTAAATCTCAAAACGCACGATTTTTTTCTGCTTTAAGATATACTTTAAGGGCGCTTTGAAGTCGGAAACAACAAGTTTTCCCAACAATGTTGATCAAAAATCTCTAACTTTTGATTGGATTGGAATTTTGATATGAGATTTTTTTCAATTTGACACAATCAACTTTTTACGAGGAAGAACATTTCCTGGAGGATTTACAATTAAAGTCCTAAACACATTTTGGGGGCTCTAGAGTGCCCCAACATAAAAGGTTTTCGCTTTTAGATTTTGCTGATTTCTTACTCATCCAGACCTACCTGTCTACTAAACTTCAGCTCTCTAGCTATAGTGGAAGTGCTCCATGATATTGATGAGTCAATGAGTTGTATTCATAACCTTTGCACAAAATATCTGACCTTGGGTCAGAAAAATTGTTCTGGTTCACACGGGCAGAACCTGATGGATTACCAATGGGGTATAGGAGTGTAGGGGAGGGTTCGGACTACAAAATAGTGCAAGATTTTTTTTTACGTGTTTTGACGGGAAGGAGTTATGCTCTATTAAGTAGGAGATTTTTGGGCAATTTGAAATTTTTTTCAAAAAAATGTTCGAAATTTCTGAGAGACACAAAGACTTTATTTTTTTTAACACTAATAGCTAGCCGACCTATCAGAGATTGGTCTAGCTGACCTGATCAGGTATCTTAGTGCGACGGGTTGGATCTACTACCTACTACCGAATCCGAGATCTGGGTTCGAACATACATAGGTTGACACTGACGAGTGGAGTGTGGTCTGTCAAAACAGATCAGTAGACTCAATTACTTGAATGCTTGCGTGTCGTAGGCAGCCATGTATACCAACCAACACTAATAGCTTTTACGTCGCACACTTATACAAAATTTATTTTGTTTAAAACAAAAAAGTTAGTCATTTAAAAAGTGAAATTTACGAAGAAATTTTTAATTTTAGCAAAATACTGAGAAAGTCACCCTGGTCGCTGTGATATAGTTGAAATAGAGCTGTAATTTTTTGGCTGCCGAAGTTCATTGGTATTTACTTTCAAATGAGTGACATAATTTTAGATTCTGTAACCATAAGAAATATGATTTTTGGCCGCCATTTCAAAATATGGTCCACAGTACGGCGCATACCACCTCTACTGACTGATCTGAAAACTTCTACCTCTAAAGTTTATGTCGAAGTTTTTTACTTTTCTCTTAACCTAATCAGACGGTAGAATTGGGTAATATATTTTCAAATTATTTTAATTGTGCCCCACTGTGCAATACTCAATCAATTCTACTGATAAAAAAATTGATTAAGATTAAAAGCCCTCTTACAAAAATATGTTGTTCGCATTTCGAAATAAAAGAAAACTCTTTCAATTGATAACAACCATTAATCATTCCAGATAATATAAACTTTTGTAAGAAAAACTTTTGTAATTCTTCAAAAATTAAAGAACTAAAAATCCAAATTCCAAATTATGACTAAACCTGTATGCAGACTAGAATAATAATAAATAAATAATACAACACAATATCAAACTTTCTTATCTTATCAATTGAAAAAAAACAATGTTTATTCTCGTATTTTAAACAATATTTCGAAAGATAAGAAAGAACAACCTCAAGCTAATTGCAATTTCAGAAGGAAAAAAAAGTGAGCTTCTAATGGGGAGCAAATGAGACCATAAACAAAGAGAAGTACGAGTAATTCTGTAGTTTATTGAAAGTATTATTTTAAACTTTTGAATTTTTTTTGTTAAACTTTTATTTAAAATTTTTCTCCATTTCAGTTTTAAAGTGAAACCTTTAGAAGTGAGTAACACAAGCCAATAAAAGATAAATAAACTTTAGTAAGAGAATAAATATGTTTTTAAACTTAAATAAAAATTTGTTACTAAAAGCGTGAAATTGTTAATTATTTATAAAAATTAAAGCGATAAATAACACCAATAAAGCCAGCAAAACATTTCGTAATTTTATAAAAAGGAAAAAAAGAATAATAAAACAAATTGCGAAACTTATAATTTAAGCGATTTGTAGCTTTGGCCAACGTAATCATTGATTTAGTGAGTTTGTGTTGTTAAGTTTTTTTTTAAATTAATAAATTCTGTTTAGCTTGTTAGACAATTCACTTTTGTGTTGCTGTTGTTGTATACCATAATAAATGATTAAAGTAATTATGATCTATAAAGGTCGACAGACAAATACCTTCTATTTAAGTAATTTTTTTGTTCTGTGAGCTTGTGCTGAATTCGGCGTTTATATATGACAAACAAGTCATGGAGTTAAGATTTTTTATAAGAAATATTTTCACGATACTTTTTTATTTTCATTTCTTTCCGGCTATTCATGAAATCTACAGCTTACATTACAATCAGTATTTTGTAAAAATCCGTGTTTTTCAAACAAAAATAATTTTATTACCGAAAGTACCTATTTTAAGTGTCTGGGTGTAATTTACTTAATTGTTAATAAAATCAACATTTATCTATCGAATTTCATGATATATGACTTATTTTGTTCGTAGCACACCTGCCTTTACAAACAAAGGTTAAAAGGTAAAGTTTTTGAATTTTTAGATAAACAAATTTTTAATTTTGCATGAAAAAGTATATTTTCGATACTAATTTGTGAATAACTCCGAAAGCGTAAATCCAATAAAAAAAATATATATATATATATTAATGAAGTTTGAAGGTAATTTTGTCATGCATACTTTCGCATTTTGTTGGTCGAAATTGTACGTTCTCGATTTAGGGTGAAATATTCTGATATATTAGTAAAGCCCATTAAAAAAAATATGAACGTGAAACCCTGAAACCCGATTTTAATTTAGCACATTAAATTTTTATATGCTACATATTTTTATTTAAAGAACCGAAAAGTATTTCTTTGCAGACCAGTGTAATTTGTACAAATTGTTGCAAATTATCAAGTACTTAAGCATCGCTAATTAATGTCTACAATAAGTTCGAATTTTTATTTTTTAGCTTTTCATTTTTTAATTAATTACATATTTTTTAGCTGCAAGTAAGAAGAATAATAACTAGTTAATTGCAGTTAAAATGTAACTAGATTTTTAAAAACGAAAATATGTAAAAAAAACTATAAAAATATACCTCTTTTAGACGCGGTCCAGCTCACGGGCGGTCATCGCTAGACCCCGCAAATGTTTTGGGAAATCTCATTAAAACGACCGATCTTTAATTTGAGAGGGGTAACAAAATCGCGTTTTTCATCTTCATACAAGTCGAGTCGCTCTAATGTACATATTTTCAAATAAATTCTGAAATCGTGAGGACGAAATATAAATAAATTGTTAATGAAGTTTAATAGAATTTGGTTGACCAGCCGCCTTATTCCGTAATACGCTAAAGCTAAATCTCGATCGCTAAAATGCTGATCAAATACAAAATTAAACATTTTTGGCGATGACATAAAACACTAAAATTTCGGTGGATTAAATAGTTTAGCAATACACGTTGCAAAATTGTATTCGTAGCCAAAAACTGATAAATCGACTTTATATATTTTTAGCGATAAAGATTTAGCTTTAGCGATTTACAGAATAGGGGGGCAGATTTAATTTGTGAAGAGTACGAACTATTTATTTGTTTAATTCAGTTGTATAGCAATTCGCAATTTGTTAGGGCCTTATTAGGCTCAAGTTTATTAATTGAGTTATTTTACCAAGCCCTCCACCACAGAAGGACAGTGTAGGTAGTTTTAATCTTTCCAATTAACTCAATTGATAAATACAAAGTGTTAAAAACAATTTTCCAAGTTTGCGAATTTTCTAAAGATAATTACTTTCGAAAAAAAAAACACTCACGAATCATTAATAAAAATTTGTTAGGTTCATAAATTTTTTTATTAAGAGTTCAATCGTTAAAAAAATTCCTCAAATGTTAAAAAATAAACTTTTACGATACGCTGCCCCTCTCGCCTTAATAAAATTCTGTTATGCTCCAACAACACCCAATAACGGAATATACAACTATGTACAAAAGAATAGCGCAACTTTTTGCTAAAGCGCAGAAAGTTTAATAAATTTTATGTTGAACTAAAATACAGCGAAAGATACTCTACAGGTGTCATGCAATAACGTCCAAGGCAAGAATGTTCATCAAAAATGAGAAATAACTTTCATGGACATTGGCGTGGAGCATCGACGCACGAATCCAATCAATTTAGAATAGCTCCAGAATATTGCATCTAGCTAAATTATATATAAACAATTTTGTTTTTAATTTTTTTCGTCATATGCATCTTTTAGCCCTCTACACCGCTGGAAGTTGGATCAATTTTATGAAGAAAGTTTTAATAATTTCTTTTACGTAAAAAATAATTTTGTGATGAATAAATGAAGCTTAAAATCGGGGCGATGTGACAAAAAATAAGAAAGTTAAAAACCAATAAAAGAAAATAAGCCGATTTTATTTCCCATACAAAATTAAAAAAAAAATCTTTTTATACAAACTGAATTAAATTAATTTTGTATAAAAATATTCACTTAACGGCTAATAACTTTCTTATTTTCTTTTTGTTGTTATAATTAAGTGATTTTATATATCATGTTACAGACAAGAAATAGGTACAAAATATACAGTTTCATCTTAGTGGAGAATTTTAAAATTATAGTTTTTGAAGAAAGGTGTAAAAATATACAGCCCAATTATAATAAGTGATATAATTCTCGTATGCAATTTTTACATTCAACAGAGCCCCCTCACAAGTGGTGATAAACAAAATGCACATGAGCACTGATGATGGAAGTCTAGCGGCTTCCAAAAGCAGCGTTGCTATATTCTGCTGCGTACGTTGAAAAATAAGTTGATGTTAATTTTCGCCTTGTTCCTTGAAATATTAATCATGCCTGATTCTTTCTGAATATAACATTACGAACCATAGCCTAATAATCAATTTGGATTCACAAGCAAATAAGTTCGATATATTCAAATTAAATAAAGATTTTTCTTCGTTTTCATGCTATTTATATGCTTAAAGCATAGTATTCTGTTCAAATTTATGAAAAATGTTAAGCAACATTAATGATTTCGTAAAATTAGGATAAAAAAGTATGCATCTTGTTTTAACGTTCTTGTATTAGTACTCAGTCTTTTGTACCGTAGAAAAAGTGTGTGCTATTTCTCTGCGCATAGGTGTATGTATATTCATATGTATATATTGAAGTGTAAAAATGATAATTGCGAGAGATGTGCACATGCCGTGCTTCACAAATAAATCAAAATCATGATCGTTATGAGTAGCTAAATAACGAATACATCTTAAATAAGAGAGCTTAGTTTTGATATAAAACTAGTAAGGCCAGTACCGCTATTCTGCAATTCGCTTAAGCTAAAACTCTACCGCTAAAAAGCTATAAAGTCGATTTTGTGTTTTTCAGCTACAAATGGAATTTTGCAATGTGTTTTGCTAAATTTAGCAATGTCTTAGAAATTGAATCTGCGGAAATTTTAGCGTTTTATCGTCGTTCGTAAGTTATGTCATCGCTAAAAATTTTTAATTTTGTATTTATTCAGCATTTTAGCGATCAAGATTTAGCTTTAGCTTTAGCGAATTACAGAATCAGGCTGCAGATCATTGTTCTAAGCTGAATACTACTAGTAAGCAATACTAATATCAAAGAATTTTTTATTAATAAGAGCGAGATTTTAACCCATTTCTCGCCATAATTCAACCAACTGAAAATATATTTCCAAAGAAGGACTCGTGGTTAAAATAAGTTCAATAGCGCCTGAAAATAAAATGGCGAAAGTTTTTAAAAATTTATTTCGACTGTTTGTTATATAGAAGATGCAGTTATTAAAATAAACATACATATGTATGTACCTATTTTAAGATGAGTGTAAAAATGGGACATTATCGGGTTTTGAGTTAAATATTCCGTGAGTGTCAGTGATTTTTACAATTAGTCCATGATGGTGGTGGACATTGACCAAAAACAACGAAATTTTTTTCGATGCAAGGCATCGCATAGAAGCATCGGTGTTATATCATAAAATGTTATATCATAAAATACATCAATGTTTTCTATACATCGATTGTTTTTTGTAACATAATAGATATGAATTTTCCAAAAGCTTTATTATTATTATAAAAAATAATACACATCCCTATACTTCTTAAGGACATTTCAGACTATAACACAAGTATTAATACCTAATAACAACTCATCATTTCGGAGTTTCACTTTTCTGAAAAGTACTAATACTTGTATTATATTCTAAAAAGGCCTTTATGAATACTTTGTAAAAAG
Source organism: Panzeria rudis (assembly GCA_956483635.1). Taxonomy (NCBI): domain Eukaryota; kingdom Metazoa; phylum Arthropoda; class Insecta; order Diptera; family Tachinidae; genus Panzeria; species Panzeria rudis. The sequence goes on from OY101448.1 coordinate 190,329,264, forward strand.
TGTTGCCACTCAATCAGTTTCTTTGTTGAGTCATCACCTATGCCGCTTGTGAAAATATTCTTTCATACGGTACCGATGTTTCCACCATCGTCAGATATATAAAGGCGATTTTATGTACTTGGTATTGGAAATTGCGGATTATAGTATTTCCAAATGTCTAACGGATTTTTGTTCAGCCTTCCGACTGGATTCCTGAAAGTTCATCAGGCAATATATCTTCGGATTTATTACTCTTCCGATGTACCAGTTTGTAATGGTCCATGGCAACAAGGCATACAAATAACTGATAATAATGACATTAACATAGGTTACAAGGTATTTATGTATATTAAATTTCTCACTTCGATACATCGAATAAAAAACATCGATATTTATTCGATGTTGTTGACTAAAGAAAACACCGGAGTCTTTCGATGTATCGATACCCTACATCGAGTGCTTTTAAAACATCGATGTACTATATCGGCCACCACTAGTCCATGACAGTGTTTGATAGCAAGATTTTAAGCCAGACTGCTTTTTGCATAAGCGTGAGTCGAAATACTCACTAGACCATCTCCAATAATTGTTACAACAATAACAATAACAATGCATTATGTATTAAGAATGTTTCGAAAGTGTTGTTGTAATAAATGAATGTAAACTTTGTAAAGTGTGTATATTTCTGTGTATTATCTTGTGTTTAATTACAGTGCATTTGTTTGAAGAGTTCAAGTGTAAAAAAATATTAAGCTTCTTCTCTCGTTATTATTGTTGTTATTCTTAGGAATCGTTAGATTTCGACGATCGACTCAGTTAGAGCAATCAAATCCAACAGATACTATGTAGCACATTCAAGTATTTTCTGGGGATTGTGCGAGCAGTGTGAGCGTTAGTCAATCATCTGGTCGATTGATATAATAATTGTGCATGTCTTCTTCAACGTGTTTTTCTTGTTGTTGTTATTTGACTATATATTTTGTTTTTATTTTTCAATACTCACAACAAACACTTCCAGTCTACGTAAATCGAAAATATTTTATGTAGAATATAAAGAGAGCGTGAGTGCAAATAATAAAAAAAAAATAAATAAATAAAAACAAAAAAATTAAATGTTCGTCACAGTGGGCTAGAGGAGAAAGAATTCTTAACTAGTGTATTTATATTGGCATAGCATCAAAAATACATATATAAAGTGGAAAACAGATAGGTAATTAATGAAAATTGAAAATACTATTTGATAAATCTATGCCACACACTATCTATATTTCTAAGAGATGGGATAGTGAACAACTTTTCACGATCATGTACGATTACTATACAAATATTTTATTTAAATACTCATGCACGACCTTCTTCTTATGGCTCATGTTCATGCGCTCACATTAGTATAAATAAACATTAATCCCGATTACTAAAGCTTACACTCATGAAAAGAGCTATTCCCCCTTATTATGTACACTCTAAAACATTACTTCAAATTTACGATCATATATTGTCAAAATTTTTTTTGAAAATTTGTCCTTGTCTAAAATTACATCGATTTTGTAGATATTTTTTTAAAGAAAAAACCTTTCAAATTAAACATAATTAGTCCAAGTGGAAAAAATGTAACATAAAGTATAATATGGCTATGGCTGAATGGTAGCCAATCGCTTTTTTTAGTAAAAACATTTTGTTGAAAAATAATGCGTGTGTAATTTTAGGTTGATAATAATCTGTAAAGTGTTGCCGACTATTATCGACCTAATTTTCAGCAAAAGTGTTTTAGAGTGTAACTATATGTCGACGTCACGTTAATATCAAAAATAGGACTCCTACGTACTCGTTGTGGAAAACCCATGACTACTGGTGACTGTTTATTACTATTCTCTAAGGCCTAGGAAATAGCAAGATGCTGTTAAAAGTAGCCAATTGCTGTCGACAACGAGTACGTAAGTGTCCTATTTTTGATATTGTCTTAACGTGACGTTGACAAATAGTTACAGAATAAGGGAAATTGTATACAGAATTTTGGAATTGTTTTCAGAAACTTCAAATTTCATACACAAAGATTCTACTCGTGTGCATTCACTCACACAAAAAAATTTTGAAAGCATATTCATGCACTCTCACTTAACTGAAGGGACAGTTATTTTTGAATGATATACTAGCTAATAAATATTCTTTGGGTCAACACAATAACAGCGAGTTTGATTAGGCTTTGCAGATTAATTATAATCGCAATCGTGTCTAATCTCACCGAAGTCAAAGTTATTAATCTCTCGGTTGCAATTAAATTGTGATCCTATTTCAAAGAAGTAATTTATGCGCTTCAGCAAAGAATTTATGTAAAACGTCTACGTCAATGAACCTTTTTTTTATAACCTGAGACTAATTTGAGAATTTAGAAAAAAAATTAAATAAATTCATATCGAACCACAACAAATCAATTTAACTTTTTTGCACATAAATTCTTGAGAATATATCGAATAAATACATTTTTTAGTTTACTTTTGTTACTATACTTTGTACTTTTGTACACTCTAAAACATTACTTGAAATTTAGTATCATATATTGTCTAAATTTGTGTCGAGAAATCCTGGTTGTCTAAAATTGTATCGAGTTTGTAGTTATTTGTAACAAAAAAAAAAACATAATTTGTTAAATTTTTCGCAAAAATACAAATCTACTGTTAAAAGTTTTTTTTTGAACAAAGTATGTCTAAATAACATAAAAATTTTTAATATTAAACAATCTGTCTAAAAAACAGCAAGAAAATTTTTAAACAATAGAAACACGCCATATTTTTCTTCGGTCATCAATGTTTAATTTCTAGTATTTAAAGGCTTTTAAATATAAATTTTGTAAGTATTGGTAAGTAACTATTGTTAACTTATAAACACAATTCTAAGGCTTTTTCTTGTTTTAATAAATGTAATGAATTAAGAAAATGTACTTCATACATTTTTATTAAAGAAAAAACTTTTCAAATTAGATATATTTAGTTAAAGTGAAAAAAATTTGGCATAAAGTATAATACGCCTATGGCTGAATGGTAGCTACGATAGTCTGTCAGCCAGGAGGTCACGGTTCGAAGCTGAAGCTGTAAATTAAATTTTTTGTATTAAACATATTTTGTTCAAAAATCAAGAAAGAGAATACTTGTCTAATTTTAGGTAGATAATAATCAGTAAAGTGTTGTCGACTATTATCAAGCTAATTTAATGAATATTATTGTTATTATGGAATGTTATTATTTTATTATCTTTAGTCCCGTTAGTTAAGTGTAAGAACCCCTGTTTTGAAAAATAAAAATCAATTTTAAGTTTAGCCATGATTCGGCATCTTTAAGTTTTTTACTAAGGATTCATCTGCTTAATATTATAGTATTCATCTGCTTTAATTTATCTTGGAATTTTTAGCTGCCAATAATTATTTTAGTGCCACAGCCGTTTGGTAGCGCCGGCAGGTGGTAAAAAGAAATTATATTTTATAAGTCCTACTTCACAAAATTGTATCTTTTGGTTTGCCTTTTAAACTTAACAGTTCTTGGAAGAAATATATGTACATACGAAAATTGTGTTCGTTTTGACCCACTGTGACTTTTAACGTTATATTACTCTCGCACACACACCCGAAGAGCTTTAATTTTCATTTTACTTAAGTTTCTGCGGTTGTTACTTAAGATTCTTAGTTACAGTTTGCCGCTTTACTGATCACCACCTCAAAAACTACGCAAAGCTTAAGAAAATCAACCTGCCCTCTCGCTGGACACAGTACCCACGTATATTTTTTTTTTAACAAGAAGCGCGTGCCATTCTTATGCTAACTAAACAAGTGAAAAATAACCGAAAATTTAAATTTTAATATGCAAACAGTATAAATGGTGTGTAAACGAAATATTTTCATTGCGGAAAAAGCAAAGTATGTAAATAAATAAAAATTGCGCAAAAAAGTCTAAAAAAAGAAAACTTCCGTTTAAAAAAATTATATTTCGAAAACAAGGCAGTATTTTTTAAATAAAAATATAATGTATTTTGTGAATTCAGTTGCTTAAATATGAAAAAATATACTTTTGTGGTTTATAGCACGTAATCTTTCTACTACATATTTTAATTAATATAGACAAAAAAACTGTAATAAAATGTCGAAATCGATCTCAAAAGTAAAGTGTTTTGATAATTTCATAATAAAGTCGAAGAAAATAAAAATTATAAAAACCAACTGACATCTTTTCACAAAGCCTAAAGGAGAGATAACAAGACAAGTGTTCTTGCCCCAATCATCTTCAGATCGATCTACTTTGTAACAGCTAAAACGCAAAAAATTGTCGTGATTATTGTTGATCGTTGTTATGTGTGACTGCATGCATAATGCGTGTCATATTAAAGTGTCTGTGAATCAGCTGCAACGTCGTTTTAATGCAGTACACATTTCTACGTTGCAACTTGCAAGTTGCAGCAATCAATATTCTGTTGCGAATAGTGCATTTAATCACAAATGCTGATATCTTTACTTTACTTACTGGTGTCTAGATTAAATGATTTCTTTTTCTTTTTAATTCACTTAATCCTCCTTTGTGCTCTGCTCTGTGAGACACTTGTCTTTAAATCAATGGCATTTAACAGATGCGGAAAAATTTTAATGTACTTTATTTTCGCCTTTGTTCTTGTTGGCATTTAAACTTTTAAAGACACAATAAAGTTTTTAAGTTTATTGTTATAATTATAATTTTAAATTAAAGAAGAAAACAAAACACAAAACTTAATGACTTTTTAGTATTGAAATTGAATCATCATTAAAAAAATCTAAATAAAAAAAGTCCCTAGTGATTAATCCAATATACAAAAATCTCAATATTGAATAATAATTAAAATACAATAAACAAAATATTATATATTGTTTTCTAACCGGAATGACAATATTATATATATTTTTGTATTAACAAATAAATGCATTAAATAAATACATAAATCTTAGAAACAGCTCAAGTATGATTAATAAATAAAATGATGTAATAAAAACAGAATTTAAGTAGTTATAATGCAAGTTTTAACAGCAGATGCGATGCACTGCAGGCACCATAAGTAAGGAATTATTTGAAAAAATTATTATTTATTGTAGGTTTAGCTATTCTATATGTATGCATTTTGTTGGTGCTAATGCTAGAAATTAACCACTATGTTTGAAAGGTGTTTAAACTCGTTTGCTTATATCAAAATTTTCAAGCAAGAAATGAGAATTACGGCATGGACCGCCCACCATGCATAAACACCTTGCTAGTGTTTGAGCTATCTAAACTATTATTACATCAGCAGCTAACGCGATGCAACCGAGTTTAACCAAAAAAATAACCATCAAGATAGAAGTCTAGTAGGAAGGAAGACGACCGTTATATCCGCTTTCCACAGCACCCGACTACAAAGCACCACCGATGCAGCCTCTGTTTGTTTAGCAACAGCACAAAGAGTCTTATATGGTTGTCCGAAGTCCAACCAGTCAGTAGCACTGGTCGAGCATCAGTCATTGAACAAACACCTCTACCAGTGGTTTTGGTGGCAACCACAGCCACCACGTGAACTCTCGAAAGAGATCACACCAATAGCCGGTCACAGAATCCACCTTCATGTTGAGAGTACGACGAAGTCCGCCAACACATCGATCCCCATAGGAACAGAGTATGCTTTTCGCGAATATCTTCCAAAATAAAGGCAGTTTGTCTTGGGAGAGACCTTAGGTGCATTTTCACCTTCTACAAGACTTGTTTTCTATTTTCTAAAATTTTTTTAAAAATTTTGAACAAAAATAGTATGAAACGATTTCATATTTTTTTTAAGATTTTGTTTCGTTTTATTTTTCACACGGTTGGTCTGGAAAAAAATACCCCACGAAAAGTGAACACAGGGTTTGAAAGCATTATGTATCTACACTGATCGAAAAACTGTCATAACGCTGATGTAATTTGACATCAATGTGATGTCAAGTGTCTTTGTTTTTGGCCCCATGACACTTTTCAACACTGTGATATCAACCTTTACATCACTGTAATGTCAATTTTTTATCAATGCCAATGATAACAAATCTATCATCAATGCAATGACACATTGTCATCAGGGAAATGATTAATTGAAATCAAATTAATGACAAAATGTCACCAATATGATGTCGCTTGACATCAGTTATATGTCAAGTTTCTTCGTTTTTGACCCAATGACGCTTTACATCACTGTGATCTCAACCTTTACATCAGTTGTTATCAATGGAATGATACATATTTATTTATTAATATGATTATTTCGAACTTATTTGCTTTGTGAATCCAAATTGATTATTAGGCTGAGGTTCGTAACGTTATATTCAGAAAGAAATATAAATATATATTGATTATTAGGCTAAGGTTCGTAACGTTATATGCAGCAAGAATTGGGGTTGATTAATGTTCCAAGGAACAAGGGAAATTTTTCCCTTGTCCCTTGGTGGATTTTTTACAAGGGAAAATTTTCCCTTGTTCCTTGGAATATTAGTCATGCCCAATTCTTTCTGAATATAACGTTACGAACTTTAGCCTAATAATCAATACATATTTATATTTTCTTATTTTTTCTTGGTCCTCCTCAATTCATCGCAGATTTGTAAGCAAACTCCTCTAGCAGATATGTCACTATGCAAAATATTGGCAGCATACATTCTACATAAACATTACTGTTGCAACAAACATATAATGACTAAGTCTCATCGATATGATGAAAAAGTATCATTCTATCGTTTGCTTCAATGTTTTGTCTGTGCATGTATGCTGTACTGGTTTAGCTTTTAAAAAGTCTTGCATAGTTTATTTTTAGCTCTGTCATAGGATTGATTATAAGTGTACATCAAAGCGATGTCATATTTTTTAACTTTTTAAAAATGCATTCAAACACAAAAATATAAAATAAAACAATAACATTTTTATTAAAATACAAATTACAAACATTATAACATTATTTACTTATTTCTTTCGCACACATTTGACACCTTAATAATATATAATAAGTGCCATCGTATTGATGTCATTCCAGTCATAGCATCCATGACACTTAAACTGTAACAAAATTCTATGATGACGTTTGTCATCAGATTAATAACTGTTTTCGTTTTATTGATGACATTTGTCGTAGCATTCATGTCAGAATTCTGATGATAGGGTGTCATCAATGTGATGATACATTTTTCTATGAGTATACTCTCCAAATTTTTTTTATTTGTAGGACAAGATTAAAAGCTATGACCTTTTTAATAAATTTAGACTTAGTTTTTCAAGGATAACTCGAAAATTAGAGTCTCTTAAAATAATTATTAACAAAGATTTATACATGATTAAAAAGCAGGTTAGTACTTCTTTCAAATAAAACTAATCTTAACAAAATCAACCGACAATGTTAAAATTTATATCAATTTACAATAATTATTCAAACCAAAATACGACCTACCTAGTACTTTCTTCACGACCACTATTGCCATTTCTAAACCGATAATCCAATTAGAATAAAATTTCCTTTTTATTAACTTAGTGATAAAATAAGCATCCCATAGTGCTGAGGAGCGGAACTATGAAGGTTCAAAGTAGAACACTTCGGGTATGTAACATTTTTCAACGATTGCCATGTTTTTGTTAAAAATTTTTGGAAATATTCCTTCTTAGTTCTTAATTTGACAATTGAAAATTTTTGAATTTTTGACACTTTTCGCCCTAAAAAGCACCATCATCACTTCTTCCTCTATAAGGTATCTTCACAGACATGATTTTAGAAAAAAATGTATTAGTGACGAAGAGACACGCCCTTTGGCCGATACGATATGATACCGACCTACTTTTAACATTATCGGTCGATTTTGTTAAAATTTGTTTTATTTCAAAGAACAATTAACCTGCTTTTTAATCATAGTATTAGTAAAGGATAATTTTAAGAGACTTGGGCTCCATGGGAGCCCAATTCAAAATTAAAAATTAAAATATAAGTTTTAATTTTGTCCTACGATTATTTGTAAAAATTTTTTAGAGAGCATGTAGATACATAGTGCTTACAAATCTTATATGCAATGTACCCAGTTTTTGTGGAGTATTTTTTGTTGTTGTTGTAAAAACCACTCCCAGACTAACCGTGAGGCATAAACATTATAAAAAATTACTTTTAAATTGTCGTAAGTGTAACCAAAGTTACCACAAGTAACCAAAAATAAAAAATTTAAATTAAATAATAAAAATAAAAAATACTGAAAATTTACTCAGAATTTCAAGTTAAACCATTTTTCCAAGTTTCCCAATAACACCAAACTAAAAACAAAAACTTTTTATGATAATCGTTGCTCTATCACGAAAAAAGTGATTGATTTTCTAGTTTGGCAAACTTGCTTCCTTATTTTTGTGACTGGCAGTGTGCATTAATTATTAAATTCTAGTTCATTTAAATGAATTAGCTTGTAACAAACAAATCATTAATTACATAAATGTGAAGTGAGGTATTTTTTAAATTAATATTAATTTTTTTCGCTATCAGAATTTCAGGGATTTCTCATTAATTTTTAGCGACATTGACTTTTTTTCTAGACCTGATATTTTTATTCATATAAAGTTCGACAAAATACAAAAACTTTTTAGATGGACATATAATATGAGTGATTCTCATTTCAAATGCTTTTTTCATGTCCGTTGAAAGTGTAGTAAAATATTTTATAAAATAAACGCATACATTTTAAAATGAAAACTGCTTTAGCATGATTTAGTAGATTATAAATAAATGTCCATACGTTTTTTTTTGTGTAAGACTGTACATTATGTATTAAAAACGAAAATACTGTTTATTACTCTCTTCATACAAAATGGTGTGTTCGTAATGCATGCTGTTGATTTTCCACATTAAGAAAGCATGAATCTTTTTATAAAAACGAGATCAAATATATAACGGTTTTAGAATATTTGCATATGCTTCTCTTATTTCAAACATCAGTCTTGTGTATTGAGCGTTACGCTTTTTTAGTACGTTTTATTACTCGGTTTAATTACTAAAATTTCATTAACAACATACACTAAAATAATAGCATAGGTGTGTGTGCACTTCTAAATATCTAAAAATTTTGTGAACTTGCTAAATAGTATTATATTGCAAAACGTTCAATCAATCCAAAAAAATGTATTTTCTTAATTTAATTTAAATTTTTTAGTGAATAACTAAGTAGTTTATGTTAAAATACATCGAAGATTATACATCTGAATTGTTTTAAATTCAAAATATAGTATGTGCTCTGAAAAAAATATTGAATTCGTATAAAAATGAATTGAGCGTTACGTAAAAAATTTTTAAATATAATTTATCTATAAATTTGATGACGTTAAAAACAAGATAACAGCAGTTGAAACGGCAGAGACGATCCAGTAAAAAAATAGCTTTAAATAAAGCAGGTTTTTACTATGAGAGAATAAAAGTAGTGCTTACAAACCTGCTGAATTTTGTATAGCGAGTTCCCGGCTTGGAGTACTACATTTTTGATACAAAAAGCGCTTTTTTAAGCGCTGAAAATCATCACCATTTTCAAAACTAAAGCTTTAACTATATGGAACTATCTCGCCTAAAAACCTGCATTGTATCAGCAGTGATAAATCAGATTTTTTGTATAGTTTCTTTCATATACATTCACTGCTCTGCAATAAGCTCTTTTTTTGAAGCGTATTATTATGCGCTTTATTGCCTTAGTGCTTCAAAAAACATGTCAATTTTTTACTGGGGGGTAACTTTTAATTTCTTCCTGCGATTATTATAATTTTTTTAATTTTAGAGAGTAGATGTATAGAGCTTTCAAACCCTATACTCATTTTTTGTGGTGTATTTTTTTCGCAAAAATCATTCCCAAAACAACATCGAAAGAAATTGTAACGCTCAATACACAAATATGTTAAAAAATCGAAAAATATAGTTTTATTTCAGGATCCATTGAATGAGGCTAAAACTATAACATGAATTCTACCATCTCATATTAGCTGTGTTCATTTACTGAAAATTGTTAACAATTGTTAACAATTTTTGATAGAAAGTGTTCATTAACTCCAAAAATTTTCAACGAGAGAGCGTCAAAAGAGAGCAACAAATTGAGACACAAAAAAATTGTTGAAAATTCTTGATAGTAAAATTTTTACTTTCAATAATTGTTCAAACAGCTGTTTTGTGTTTGTATTTACAAATCAAGTTTGCTAAAAGAAGTTGGGAAATAAAAATATTTTTGCAAAATTTAAGAAATTCTAAGTGAATGTTAATTTTTAAAGCGATGAAATATATTAATACGATAGAAAACCAATTTTTGTTTAATTTAGGACCAACCGCACAAAAATAAGATGTCTAAAGCAATGGAATTTAGCAACACAGGATCTAGTACATCAGGGCCAGAGGATGTTGCAGCAAATTTTAGTATTGCAAATATTATGAGTATCTAGATACTCGGTACTTTACACTATGGCGGTAGATAATCCAATTAGTTCATACATAAATATATTTAATGTTAATGTAAATTTGACTATGTAATTTAGACAATTAGCAGTATCTTGGAAACTATAAGAGGGAATTTCTTGAAATTAAAAAAAAGCTAATATGTACTAAATATTTCAAAATTAAAAAAATGTCAAAACGAAAAATCGCCAAAATGAAAAAGCGTTTAACGGAAAAAACACCAAAATTGCAAAAAAATTACTAAAACGCAAAAAATCACCAAAACTAAAAAGATCGCCAAAAAAACTAAAAAAAAACCCAAAAACCGAAAAAAGTCGCCAAAACGAAAAAAACACTAAAACTAAAAATATCGTCAAAAACGAAAATTCGCCAAAAATGGAAAAAATCACCAAAGCGAAAAAAGCGTCAAAGCTAAAAAATCGCCAAACACCGAAAATTTGCTAAAACGAAAGTGTCAAACCCAAAAAATCGCTAAAACTAAAAAAATCAGCAAACACCGAAAAAATTCCCAAAACCCAAAAAAGCGCCAAAACTAAAATAAATCTCTAAAAAATCGTCAAAAAGTAAAAAAAAACGTTAAAACAAAAAAAACGCTAAAACAAAAATATTGCCAAAACTAACGAAAATACACAAATAAACATACGTTATTCTGGCATATTCTGTGTTTCACAAAAAATAAAATAATGTGAATTTTCTTGGCATTGTTGTTATAAAAAATTATTTATAACAACAATGCTATGAGAAATACACATAATTTTATTTTTTTGTGAAACACAGAACATGCCAAAATGACGTTAACATAAAAATATTTCTGCAACTTTCGATTGATAATTGGTAATTGGTAATGTAATCCATATATAAATTTTTTAAATATTGTACTTCATTACAAAATAATTTGTTTTTGTTTTCATTACCTCAAAAGTTTAAAATTTCAGATATGTACCCTTTTTTCAATTTCTTATTCAATTTTGTTGAAAAGAAATAATAATAAATGCCGAAATCACATTATTTTTATAGTAATAGGTACATATATTACATTTTTCCACATATAGGAGTAGTTATTAAGTACTCATATATACCTATATATTATAACACTATTTTAGCTTGAAAATTTTGGATGGTAAAGTGTTCATTTACTTTTTATTATTTTTGAGAGTAATTTTACAAAATTCCTTTTTACTCTCTCGTTGATGGAAAGTGATAGGAAAGTAAATGAACAAAGCTATTGCATTTAGTTAAATTGATAAACAAAAAAAAAACAGTAACACAAAATATACGTTTAGAATGAGAATCACCCACCCATATATTAACTTTAATTTCAAATGTCGCCAGACATTTTATTAATACCTTTTCGAACCGCACATTATTTTTTTTATCTTAATGCCATTTTAACTTTCAACTTCATACAAACCATTCATATGTATTGAAAATTCAAACAATCACTTTGACAAAATACCCGTACATTAACACTTAAAATTATCGGCAATGATGTTATTGCTTAATTCTTTTAATTTTTTTTTATTTGTTTTGTTTTTGCACAAATATTAAATATTTCTGTTTGTCTCACTTTTCAATTGAATTCTCATTATTAAGTATGTAGAATGTTTGTTTGGGTCGTTCACTTCGTGGCATAGAATTTTCAATTAAAATTATAATCATTTTATTTTCTTTATCAATTATTTAATGGAATGTAGGCAGGTTGTTCGGCTTTAATTAGGTGTAAATGCAATGCACAGTGGTAAAGACCGTTGAAAGTTTGAATAAGCCAAGATATCTTAAAAAAGTTTGTTTTCCTTTTCAGGAAAGGAAATAATCTTGATTTGGTAGTAGTAAATGTCTTTATTGTATATTCATTGCTTTCTTTTGTTTAATATCAAAATTTGTTGTGCTTTTTCTTCATACTTGGCCAACTGGTCCTACGAGTCTTTTTAGTTAGCTGGTTTTCTAACTATAAAACAGATATCACTTCTCTTCTAAAAAAGTTTCACATTTCACAAGACTCGTGTCAGTTGTTTGCAAACTATATTTTAATTATATCATGATCACTATTGGCCACTGTGCATTGTAAATAAATTATTTTCAATGAAACAAATACTGAAAAAAAAAAATTAAAATTGAAAAATGTAAATGTTCATTTACTCATATTCTCATTTAATTGTTTTATTATTTTAAATTGAAAAGAATACAAACCAGTAAACGAAATTGAAATAAATGCATCAGTTTATTAATTTGCTTTTTGAATTATGCAAAATATTTTCAATTGTGTTTACTAGCACTTTAATATGGGATAAAATGTTTTGACGATTATCGAAAGTTTTGTTTTTAATTCCAATTTTTTTACATATATTTTCTAGTGATGATTCTATAAATTAAAATCATTTATTCAAAGCATGTAATATATTCATTTTTAACGCCAATCATTGCTTTTGTATCTACATATCAAAAATGACACTGTTTTGACATTATATTAGCGAACGTCTTATGAAAACATTCCTAAAAGACGGCCATATCATTCAATAGGCCCCAGTTTAGTAAATAAAATTTTTATATCTATATGGACTAGGGGAGGATGCAGCTTGAACTCTTTTTGGGAGGGGGGACTTAACTCAAACATACTATTTTGCAAAATTTCTTTTAAAAACTCAATAGAGAGAGGTATATAAATATTATATTCCTTTGTTTGGAAGGGGGAAGGGGGTTGGGGTATAATATTCCCCACACAAAAAGTGAGTATAGGATTGGAAAGCGCTATGTATCTACTCTCTAACAAATTTTTTTTTAAATAATCGTAGGATAAAATTTTAAGTTATGACCAATTTCTTTCATTTTGACTTGGTCTCCCATGGAAAACTCAAAATGTTATATCTCTTAAAATAATTATTTACAAAGATTTACACATGATTAAAAGCAGACTGATTCTTCTTTCAAATAAAATTAATTTGTCAATATCGAGAGTCATAATAATTTGACACAATTATGGTACTAAAATGGGACCTACCTCGGAAAAAGGCGTATCGATGCATTTCTAATAATTTTTTTTCAAAAATCATGTCTGTGAAGATACCTTTTAGACACATATAACAATTCTATATAACAATTGTATGTTCCTGAAGAACGTTTTTTTTATAGAGAAAAAAATGATGGCGATTTTTATGGTAAAATTGTCACAACTTTAAAATTTATTAAATTTTGCAATTAAAAATGGCATATTTTCCAACTCAGTAGGAATATTGGAACGAAGTTCCCTATGGCACGTAGTGCATATCAATGTTTTCAATATGAAAAATACCAAACAAAATCCGAAGTGCCATCATTCGGAACTTCTGAGCACTAGGGGAAGCTCAACATCTTAAGTTAAATAGAAACACTCCTCTGCTATGTTCGTATGCAACTTTATTCTGTTCGGATTATCTGTTTAGAAATTGCTGAGGCTTTGTTATAATTGCGAAGAAAGTGTTGTTTACTGCATAATTCCTTCTTGTAGGGTCCGATTTTCAAAAATTTTATTTTTATGTTTGCAGTTTGGTCCCATTATTTTTTTTCGGAAATCGGATCGAAAATTTGCTCGTCCGAAGTATTGATTATTGCATAACTCCTTAATTTTTTTTTAAAGGGTTTGCTTGCACTTTTCTCAGTTGAAGTCGGCTTTTTTTTTTGGAAGACTTATGGTACGAATAATTATTTGAAATCAACATAACTTTTAACTCTGTAAGTGGATTTTGTTAAAATTAGTTTTATTTGAAAGATGAAGCATGTATAAAACTTTGTAAGGAATTATTTTACCAGATACTAATTTTTGAGTTTTCATGAAACCTCAAGTAAAAATTAAAGAAAATTTAACTTTTAAATGAAACATACTATTTTGTAAAATTTCTTTTGAAAGCTCAATAGAAATGAGGCGAATTTTATTACATTGGCGGGATATTCCGCTTTATCCTCTATTAATTTAAAATTTTTAACAACACTCTAAAGCATTACTTAAAATTTAGGATCATATATTGTCTAAATTTGTGTTGAAAATTTCTCGATGCCTAAAATTGCATCGATTTTGTAGGTATTTGCAATAAAAAAACATAATTTATCTAATTTGACTTCACAAATTAAACATACATATTTAGTTCAAGTGGATAAAATGGCAGAAAAAGTATAATACGCCTATGGCTGATAGGTAGATACGCCACACTATCAGCCAAGAGGTCGTGGTTCGATGTTGCAGGCAGCCAACCGCTTCGCCGCTAACTTTTTATTTATTTAAGTACACATATTTTATTCAAAAATTAATAAAAAGAATGCGTGTCTAATTTTAGGTCGATAATAATGAGTAAAGTGTTGCCTACTAGTATCGAAAAAGTGTTTTAGAGTGAATTCGCAAATTCTCAAAATTCTAAATTGCAATTAGAAATAAAAAAGTACATTTTAAAAAAGTTCATTCAAAAAAATAAATGTCAAAATAATGTACCTTTTACTTTATAAAAGAGTACATTTTAAAAAAATATTATAAAAATTATCTTTCCAAAAAGTGCCTTTCGAAAAAGTACTTTTTGAAAGAGTATATTTTGAAAAAAGTAGTACAAGTACCTTTTGAAAGAAGCACCGTTTGAAAAAAGTACATTTTGAAAGAAGCACCGTTTGAAAAAAGTACCTTTCGAAGAGTTCCTTTTGGAAAAAGTACCTTTTGGAAAAAGTACCTTTTGGAAAAAGTACCTTTTGGAAAAAGTACCTTTTGGAAAAAGTACCTTTTGGAAAAAGTACCTTTTGGAAAAAGTACCTTTTGGAAAAAGTACCTTTTGGAAAAAGTACCTTTTGGAAAAAAACCTTTTGGAAAAAGTACCTTTTGGAAAAAGTACCTTTTGGAAAAAGTAGCCTTTGGAAAAAGTACCTTTTGGAAAAAGTACCTTTTGGAAAAAGTACATTTTGGAAAAATACCTTTTGAAAAATATCTTTTGGAAAAAGTACCTTTTGGAAAAAGTGCCTTTTAAAAAAGTACCTTTTGGAAAAAGTAACTTCTGGAAAAAGTACCTTTTGGAAAAAGTACCTTTTGGAAAAAATACCTTTTGGAAAAAGTACCTTTTGAAAAAAGTACTTTTTGGAAAAAGTACCCGTTGGAAAAAGTACTTTTGGAAAAAGTACTTTTTGAAAAAAATACCTTTTGGAAGAAGTAACTTTTGCAAATGTACCTTTTGAAAAAAGCACCTTTGTGAAATAGCACGTTTTAGAAAAGTATGTACTTTCTGAAAAAGTACGTTTTGAAAAAACTACCTTTTAAAAAGTATGTACCTTAAAAAAGGTACCTTTTAAAAAAGTACCTTTGAAAAAGTGACTTGATTGAAGTACCTTTTAAAAAAAAATTCTTTTATTTAGAAGCTAACTTTTAAATAAAAGAAGCGCCTCCTTAAAAAGCACAAATGGAAGGACAACAATGTAAAAATTATTTTATTAATTTAAATTACTATTTGTTAGTGAACGGGAGTTTTCGTGACAATTTTTTTAAATACACATGAATTTTCACTACCTTGACAATGTATTAGTACCTAAAGAATCGTGCATGAGTAGGTTACTTTGTTCGCGAGAGTGCATCATCGTGAGTGAAAAGTTGGCCAGGATTATATCTCTAATTTAAATTGAAACTGAAAATTCAATTAAATTCTATATGTAGTTTGCAATATTGTGCGGCTGAAGTTCATTCATAGATAAATTTTAAGACTTCAACTTTTCATACATACGCTCAGTGGTATCAGCTACATTGCACTTATAATTTTTACTTTTTTAGTTTTATTTTACTATTTACTATTTTTTTAATGCCACAAATTAAGGTCAACATTTCTCCAACCGTTTTAAGTCAACATTGCCCCAACAACTTTAAGTAATAAATTTGTCATTAGCAGGCATTAAAAGATAGAAAAACTTAAATGTAGAAAAAAGAATCATTACTGTACAATAATTAAATTTCCTCTTTAAAATTTTAAGCTGTAAATATTTTGTAAAAAATGTTCTTCATTCATTCACAGTTGGAAATGAGCAGTAGCGAACAAAAATGGAACTTGTTTCTAAATTAAAACAATTTTTTTATTCGTTTAAAATTATAATTGTAACTACAGTAGTTAACCCACTGTTCTTATTTTATTATTGTTCTAGTACTATAATACATTGAAGACTTAGTACTCGTCTGTGTTTAGACGGGTTTATCAAGAAGTTTTTTAAATTTTTATGACAAAAAAAAAATACATAAATTACCGTCTGTCATTTATTTTTTGTGTCTTTTTATTACATTTGCACTTTTTGTAGAGCAATAATTTAAAAATTTTAAGTAGGTTTGTTGTATTTTTATTTACTTTTTTTTTGTAAGAATCACAAGTGATTTTCCCTTTTTTGTTTTAAATTCGTTTTTCATTGTTTTACATATAAGAACAACAATAAATAAAATATTTATTAATGCATCAACCTACTTATTTATACAAATATTTTGTTATAAACAAATTGTTTAACAAGTTCTAAATGAAGATACGAAATATTTTCTGGTTCGTTTCTTTCAGTTGTTTAATAGTGAAGGGAGCATTGATTTTTGTAATAAGAGTGATGTCGATTTTATGTTAATTTTTCAGCCACTCTGGTTTATGTTGGCCTTCAAAATTTATCATTAAAACAATTAGTTCGTCAATACTGCGATATTTTTGAAAATGCGTCAGTTTTTAATACTACACTAAGAGAAAATACATGGTTTCATCAACTATAATATGTTTTTGACAACAAAATATGCTTTTGAGAAAAGTCGAATTTAAAAAAAATTGCATTTGTAGTCCAACTACAACAGATGAAAAGCTTGACTTGCCCATGATTGTATTTCGTCTTAAATAGAGATGGCCGCGTGTCGACATTTTCAGCACGACACGACACGACCACGAATCCCGGATGTCCAACACGTACGAAACATGCACGCCAAAAATTTTCAAAACACGAACACGACACAAAACGTACGAAATCAAATCCAAAAACAAAAAAAAAAAAACAAAATCTTTTATATATTTTATTTTAACGTTTCATGTTCTATTTGTATTTTTATTTACATATTTTTGTTGAGAAACAGTAACTTATGAAGATTTTCGCTCAATAATCTTGTAAGGCAAGCTTCTGCATTCATAGATATTTTAATCTGAAAATAGTTTCGTATTTTTTAGTGTCAAGTTTGCTCAACACGATACGACACGAACAAGAACGAAATCAGGTTTTCTGTCACGAACACATCGTGTTGAGTTGTGCTTGTTCGTGTCACGAAAAAAACACGACACGCGCCCATCTCTAGTCTTGACTGATCAGGCTATAGTTTTCGGTAGAATCTATTTGTACAATGGCTTTCTCAATGGTCCCGTTTGAGTAGTTTTATATATATATAGCCTGTTTTATTGTATTCCTTTTTCTATACGTCGCACAGTGGGGGAGTTTGGGAAAAAATGGAAATAAGTCTACAGTTTCTAAAGGAGCAGTCCGATGCATACGGCACTTAAAGAGGTGTTGCTGATCTTAAGTTTGGAGCTTAGAATTTATATCTCTAAAGGGAGCGGAGCCACAAGACCCCAAAAGGGGTCACTTCGGGCTTCTGAAAAATTTAAACCTATGCCAAGGTGATGTTTTTGGTCTGATAAAAAGAGTTTTTGCATGAAGATTCTCCTAAGAGATAAAAAAGTCTACTACATTTATGGGTGTCCGCTTACAGTTTAGGAGATATTCGACTAAATAAATTAAAATTAAAATTTTTTTAGTCACCTTGGTCTACGGTTTTGCTAATGGGGAAGTTAAATCTTTTCTGATTTACAAAAACTTTTTTTCATTGATTACAAACAAAATTAGTAATATTCTGACAAAAATTTTGTTCAAAAATAGCATCTCAGTCAAAAGTTATACGCAGTTTAAATGAAAATTTTGAAAAAAAGTTGAATTTTCCCCGTTCTTTTTGCCGAAAAAAGTGCGTTAATTATTTCGTAATTATAAAATTCTTTTGAAAGAAAATACTATAAAGCAGATCACTGCAAAATTATGGCGTTTTCTTTTCTAGAAAAAATGTAAAATTTTTTAGTTTTTATCAAAAAAAAAAATTGCAATTTAGCATTTCTGTAACGCAAAAATTTAGCTTCGTAAGAGATGATACAATAATTTCTAATAAATTCACTTCCTAAATAAATGTTTATATTGCAAATATTCATTAAAAACTGCAAACAATGCAAATTTTTTTTAGAAAAGAAAATGGCACTAGTTTTCAACATTTTCGTTATTGAATTAGCCAGCCATAGCATTTTAAAATAGACCTATTGTTTGTTGCAAATATCAGCTTTAAGGCGCGTTTTCTCAAATCACAAGGCTGTAATTAAATAGTGTATTAACTCGTCTTGAGGCCTAATGTGCCCTTAAACATTTGCCAAAAAATTATTCACTACCGACGAAAAATAAGAAAAATACAGCGAAAATACTAAAAATTTTTTTTTTTGGGATTTTCTTCGATTTCTTTGGGAATTTCGGGGTTCCCAGCGGAAAATCTTATTATTATTTTCTTTCTTCGTATTTAGTACATTTCATTCGAATATATCAATAATCAACGATTTTACACATTATAAAAAGTTGTTATATTAATTAGACGTATGATTGATTGATGGTCAGGCCAAGTAAAGCTATTTCAGTACGAGATTTTACTTACAAGTCCATTAATGTTACACATTTAAAAGACAATGTTAGACATATCACATATCAAAATTTTCAGATTTTAATAATTTAAAAATTTTTGAAAGACCTTTTGCAAAACATGGTGGAAAATGTTATTATGTGGTGTCTTGTGCATATTATATTTTTTCTTAATGCCATAATATCGTGGGTTATTGATATTTTCGAATGAAATTTTGCACACACAGAAAAATTTCCATGTAAAATCGTGATTTTGCTTCATAGGTGTTTCATGTTAAATCAACATGATTTACAATAATCTTGAAAGAAAATTTTGTCTTTTGAATTAACTATATTTCATGTTCATTTAATATTCCAGTACAGTTAAATCAAAATGAAGTTGATACTGAAATAATACGAAAAATCAAATTGAATCAAAGTAATTTCGAGTTGAAACAACGTGAATTTGATATTGGAACAACACGAAGAATCATGTTGAATCAAAGATATTTCAAGTTGAAACAACGTGAATTTGAATTATGTTGAATTAAAATTATATCAAGGTGAAACAAATTGACTTTAATGTAGCTATTTTATTAATTATTTAACTCACGTGATAGTCTTCAGAAAACTTTGCGTTGTAGCTGACTGCCCCAGTCAAGATTTGAACTCGTGCCACCTGCATGATAGTCCACGCGCTAACCACTGCAGCCACAACAGCTGCAAACTTTTCTTTACTTATACACTAAACAGATACCATCGTATGTAAAATGCATTTCACTTTAATTCAACATGATTTAAATGATTATTTAACATACAACTTATTTGAAATTAAAGTTATAGTCATGTCGATTAAAAATGAAACCAAACGTTTATAACAAAATTGTTTTAACGGTGATTTAAGGTTAGATTAGTAATTTTCCGTTTAAAATTAATATGAAACAATGGTAATTTTAAACCAGCAGCAGTAAATTTTCGCTGGTAATTCGTTTTTTGTCGTATACATAGACGACACATGTAAGAATAAACAACAACAAGTCACACAACTAAGCAGAACAGTGAATTGTTGCAATGAACAAAGCAAATAAACACTAACACACTCAAACGACAAATTATTTCTTGTAAATTTAATATGATTTCCAATCAAAATTGTAGCATGCAGATTTTACATTCCTTTTTTTCTCTGTGTGCAGTTATACAGGAATTTATGAACTAAATACCAAGGAATAAAAGCAAGAATTTTGGCTTTTTCGACTGTGATGTTTTGCAACTTGCAAAAGCATATAGACTGCTTCTGTTTGTACTTGCGATATTAACCAAAAGCAAACTGTTAAAAGTCGACTGTTAAAAGAGCTGCACAATTGTTCATAAATCGTTTTCTGCTTCTGATTCGACTGCTACTGTTGTTTTTTTTTATAAGCATAAGCAAACGCATTGGTTTATTTTAAACAGTTGGAAAAAGCCAAAGCAGTGAAAAGTAAACATTTTACGACTTTTGCTACGTCGACTTAAGTTATTTAAACACTGAGTTTAGCAATTCTCTTTTTTGCTACCCTCACCGCTTACTCTCCTGTAATTCATTAATTAACTTGCACAGTAAAAACACAGCTTATTTTATTGTTGTTTGATTACAATTTCGAATTTTTAAACATGCAGTCAATACTTACATTCATACTTACTTACGTACATAAATAAATTAGAATATTTTTGTATGTTTGTACAAATCAAGTGCCAATTGAAGAAAGAAAAACAAATTTAAGCGTTTTTGCTTTCTTGTCACTTGGTTTGGTATAATTTGCTGAGAATAGCAACACACATATTCATAAATCACGAGTTAAATAATAATTAATGCGCTACGATTAGTAGGAAGACATTTTGTTCAGTTAAACGCTTTACGTTCAAATGGAAAAAAATTTATTAAAATATGTAACAGAGTAATTGATTATTCACTGTGTTTTCAGAGTTAAAAAAAAGAAGAATTAGACATATTCCATACGAGAGGAAGCTAATAAGTTTTTTAAAACAAACACAGAGAACACACAGTTTTTTTAAGTTCATTCACTGAAACATAAATTACAAGCAGATTGCAGCATATAATTACAACGAAGAACGCCTTATTAAATACAAATAATTTTGTCATCTAACAATACAAAACAAAAGGTGGATGGATCACTGGCAAAATTCATATCATAAAATTATAATTTTTATTGCTGTAATTGAAACTTTAGTCTCTCTGGTATGTGTGCCATCATGATATTGTTTTTTTTTGTTGGATCAGACAAATATGCGATGGAAACTAAAAAATATATTCTAAAACCCACGGCAGTAGTTGATTTTTAATTTTCTATGAAAGTAGAAAAAATTATAAAAAAAAATGTTTTTGTATGACTTTTGGAGTAGAGAGGAGGCTAAATCTTAAGATGACTTGCAACAAATAGCAAAATTGGAAAGGAAAATACAATTAGAACGTAAGGCAACAAGCTGAGAAACTAAATATCCATTGTAAAAAGACATGCAACTTGTCGCACATCAAAATGTGTGGATTTAAAAGAAATTTCGCTCAGAAAGTCAAGTTTTTTCTGTTTTACTGATAAGCCTATTAATTACATTGTAAGCAAAATATCAGCTTTCGAAATGACACAGAAAAACACCAAGACATATAATATTAATTTTGGGTTGTACAATCTAGTGGCATATTGCATTTTTAAAAATCACGTCAAAATAAGGAGATATTGCATTTTCAAGTTTGTATTGTCTCTGCACCGATTTTTGATTATATCTTACGGAAAACACTTCGAAAACTCTTTTGAAATTACTAAATTTATTGTTTATTTGTCGAAACTTAATTCTAAAAATGCTGGCCGTCCATTTTTAGGTGCATCAAATGTGGCACTATTTAATCTAATTTTTGTTAAACTTTTTTTTTGCAATTTGCTGTATCATTTCAAAAGTTGAAATTTTAAATTAAAAATGGACGGCCCTCATTTTTAGAATTAAGGGCCTGTCTCACGATGTAGACGAGTTGGGTGCCGCTGTGGCTGAGTGGTAGCCCCAGTAAAAAAGTTGCTTCCAATAAAGTAGGTTTCTACTATTATGGAATAAAAGTAGCGCTGACAAACCTGCTGATATCGCTGCTGATTTTTGTATGGTGAGTTCCCGGAATGGAGTACTACATTTTTGCTTACAAAAGCGCTTTTGAAGCGCTGAAAATCATCAACATTTTCAGCACTAGAACTGAAAATATATGAAAAAATGGTTCGATGTGGATTGGCGTCGTTGACGCCATTTTGAATTTTTCTTATTTTGTTTCTTTATTTATTTTTATTAATTTCAATGTTTGTTATTTTAAGTTCAACTAGTATCGTACTAAGAAGCTTCAGGTTTGAAGTCCAACGTACCAATCACTCGACCAAAAATACTGTTGCAAAAAGGCACCAAGAAACTCAAATAAACTTACTCTTCATTCTTGCTTAAAAACCTGCTTTGGATCAGCACTATAAAGTCAGCTTTTTTGTATAGCTTGTGTACGAAGCTTTTGTATAAGTAAAAATCAAATACTTTTCTCGCTTCAAAAGTTGCATTGTTGTGACGCTATGAAATCAGCTTCTGAACAAGCTCATATTTTAAAGCGAATTATAAAGCGATTTATTTCTGTAGTGCTTCAAAAAACATGAAAATTTTTTACTGGGAGCGATGCTAGCCTGTCAGTCCAGAGGTCGTGGGTTAGATTCCCACCATACCCCCTGGGAGTTTTCCGCAGACAAGCTAATCGCTTTGCGGGTTGTGGTTGTTAAAAAAATAATAATAAACATAATAAGAATGTCGTTCTCTTATAAAGAACTTAAAAAGAAATTTATGAACCAATTTTCATCTAAAAATTAACAGTTATTTACTGAAATTTACATATAAAAACACTGTTTTGCGTTTAAATTCGTATCAAAAGAAACAACTTGCGGAAATGGGTAACGTTGTACCCTTTTTCCTAGCGAAAAGCATTATCATGGAACGCCAAAACGGAAATTTTTCTTAACATCGCTTCCAATTCGGAGATTAGGAATCGAAAAAGGGAACTTCTTGCGATGACAAGTCTATGTATTTTTCAAAATAACAAGACTTTAACGATTGATTCTGGTTGAAGGCATCAAGAAAATACAAACGTATTCTTCGTTTTTATAGTTTGTATCTAGGGTTTATTTTAGGTATAGTTATATTTTACCCCCTTTTGTAAATGGTTATAGTGACTCGGCATAGGAAATCTTGTAAGCTTTACGTTTAAGGTATAACCTCACTCATCACATTTATGTAAAACATCAAAAGAAAAATGTTGTACGGGTCTTTTTGTACGTTTCATAAAAAAGGGGATAAACACTCCTTTAGCGGTGAAATTTTACAAAAATGATCCTCGTGGTATTTTACACAAAAAAGCTGGGCACATTTTATACCTTAAACGCAAGGCTTACAAGATTTCCTATGATGAATAAGTAAGAAATTGAATAAGTAAGAAATTGACTGTAAGAAATTGACTGTAAGAAATTGACTGTTAGGTGTCGTCTTTGAAGACTTATAGTAGAATTGTATGACAAATATTTTTGTAGAATATTTCATTTACATAAAGTGACATGAACGCTGATGAGAAACTTCCGAAAGTACCATGTTTTTCTATTCTGAATAATTTGCTTTTCCTTAATATCAAGAATTTCGCTGAAATCGGAAATAAAAAAGCTTGACATTGCTCAAATAACTTGAACATCGGAAACAAGTCCCTCTTCTCCTCAAAATTATGTTTAACTATTAGCTCACACGCAGGTGTAGGGTAGTAAGTAAAAACTGCTTTGACCACTTAAAATATTTTTGGTTAATAACTTTTAACAAACTTAAATTAAACGTTGATATTGCAGATCTAAAATTTCTGCATGGATATTTGACTCATTTCTCAGTTTCTTTAAAATTTTTCTAGTTTCAATGTCAACGTACTAAATAGTTTTCTAAGAAGTAGCTGTGAAATTTAACACTCTACCGTAAATTATTTAACAAAAGCGTTCGTTACACTTTAAATTGTTAGCAAATTCGTGCAAGAAGGTTTTGTTAATTTAAGATTTTTTTTAATAGCTAATATTAGTCATCATCGTAAGTTGAAAATCTAGTCATTTGAATAGCTTAAATAATATAACATCTAAACATCTATGTAAACATAGTTTGCTTTAAACTACCGCCTGTCGCTTCAATTCTGCTTTCTATAGCCCATTTATACAATTGTAGTCTCATGATATGTGCAATGAACCTCAATAAGAAATAATAAAAATAACAAAAGAAGCAAAGAAAAAAAACGAATCAAGAAGACGTAACAAATGATCATAATGAAGCAACATTATTACCGTTGTGCGACTAAAGTAGCATTTTGCACTTTTTTATGACCGCCTTGCCACTTTTTGTGCCCCTTTGTTTTAAGCGCCGCGCCGCACCTACTTGCAATTTAATTGTGCAATTTTTCATATTGTAGAATAATATCGCCTATGTGTATATAATATTAAAAGGTTGCACAATATATTGGCCAAAATAACCAGGCTCTTGATTTTTATTGCACAATCAAGAAAAATCAAGTAAGTGTTGGCAACCTTGTTCATTGTTGTGTTTACTTTATCACTGCCGGGAAAATTGTGCAATTTTTTGTTTGAAAGTATTGTGCCATTTATTGCATAGTATAGGTCAAAAGGATTAAAATATGTACAATAGGATGTGTAATAATATTGTATAGTGAATGGGCCGCTATAAATCACCTTTTGTAGCATTTTGTATTATTTTATGCACCTTTTGTCCCTTTTTGACCAAACTAAATTTTTGTTTTAATTTCTGCAACAAATGTACGCAGATGACCAAGGTTCTATATATGTGTCATGAAGCCGAGCTAGAAATATATACTCAAGGGGCGATATTATAGATATTACGACCATATTATTACTTTTTTTTACCAAAAGCTGTGTAGTGAAATTGTATCTTTAATTAATAGTAGCGACAAAATACTGATGCCTTAATTCATAAAAAATATTACTGACTTATAACAGACTAATAAAACAAATTTTCATACAGAAATTTCTTATAACAATGATATATTAAAATCTCTTAATCTGTTTCTATGACTTTTTTCGTAGTTCAGTTGAAGTAATAAATAAAGAAAAAGGCCAACCATATAACGCTACCAATCTAACAATTACAGCCTTTGAAAATTGAACTTAAGTAAATTTTTGACGATCGCTGAGAGATTTTGGCCACGTTTGGGCACATCTTTACTTGTAGCTCATTTGGACCACATGGAAATTGTAGCCAAGAATCCACACTATTCCAGAATATAAGTCGCATTTTCCAATTGTATTTGTAAATTTCTTTTACAAAACTTTGCAAATTGAACTTAAGTAAATTTTTGACGATCTCTGAGAGATTTTGGCCATGTTATCGAATATTTAAAACATTTATTTTTTTTTTCAAATATTTATTGAAAAAAGCATACCTACATAAATATGTGGCAAAAGACCTTTATTAGAACTCCCTGAAGTTCTTTAGAAGCTTTTTGCATAAGCTGTTGTGTAACTTTGTTTGAATTCTCTTTCGTCATTAAACTCCAAAAAAACATCGTCAATGTGTAAATGCCGTTATCATTCAATTTCAAATATTTAAATTTTAACAGGGTAACTCATGCTCATGTATTCAATATAAAAAATTATCACCATATTTTTGCTATTACCAAGATCCAGTGTTTTCTGTATTCGGGATTTCGGGACTGGCATCCTTAGTATCCATGTGTGTGTTTTTTGTACATTTTTAAAACTCTCATAACTTAAGGACAGCTTAACCGATCAAAACCAAATTTACGAAAATCAAAAGACATTGACCTCACTTAGGATTCGAGATTTTGAGAATTTTCGAAAATAAAATTTTCGATAAAAAGCTTTTTTTTTCAAATAAATTCTGAGGTACTAAAACGATCGAATCCAAAATCTAATCAGCTCTTAAGCTTATAAAACAACGTTGACTGTTGAATGGTTCTAAAGATATCGTTGTCGAAAAATTTCGCAAAAACACTCTTTATTTTAATTTTATTTTAGAATGCGTTTACTTTTTTGGACTCAGCAGATTTCATCTTAATCGGATAAGTGGCTCGAGAGATATCGCGGTGGAAATTAAAAAAGAGCTATGTATATATATATTTTTATTACTGTAAAAATGTATGGAATTTTTTGAGTTTGAACTTAGTGCAAAGTTCCAGGGATGGCCTACATGGTCAACCGTATCCCACAATTTTTTAATTTAATAATAATGTATACAAAATTTACAGAATGCTCTTGTACCTTTGTTCATCTTTTTAGAAACGATTGCCAAAATGTTTACCAATGCTTTTTCCCTAAAGTAAATTTTTGGAGTTATGCTGTTTTTTGTAAATACATTAATGAGTCATGTGCCAAAAATAATAATAAAAAATAAATTTAAAAAATCAAGAAACCCGACTGCGTAAAAAATTAGAAATAAAAAAAAACATGGCGACTTTTGCTGAGGGCAGCCATTATTAGGAAGATTTAAATATTCGATTTTTAATGCTTCCCGACTGTAAAAGTCCCTATGTTCCGCACTACTGGACTTGTTTTTTTATTTTGATTTTTTTTTTACACAGTAGGGTCTTTTGATTTTTGATAAATTTCTTTTTTTATTTTTTCGTTTTTTTAAGTCCAGTTTTTACGCATTCGGTACTTTTGGTTGCTAAGCAACTTTAAACCAGTTTATTATTTCTACTTTTCTAATATATATAACTTTTATATGTATATTTTTGTAGTCCCTTTTAGCTTCTTTTATTTTGATATCCTACATGATTGGTTTGGACTTTTTTTATTAACGTATTACTATTTCGCACCAAAAATACCAAAACTGTCGAAATCCATCCAGCTAGTTTTAAAAAAAATTTCTTAAGAAAAATTAATTTTTTTTGTTTCTGCTTGTGTATTTTTATAAAAATAACAGTAAATATCATAGTTAAGCTTTGTTTTTAAAAATTAAATGTTTTTTTTAAGTTATTTTTCCTGTTTTTAAGGTCGTCCCTTTTGTTCCTTAAGATCCCCTTTTTATGCCCCTTTTATTTTGCAGATCCCCTTTTTGTGTCCATTCAACGGTAACGCTGGCAGCAACACAAACAGCCTCATCACTATTATAGACGTCATCCTACAACACACCTTAAAACATGAGCCACAACAAATCGTGCTACGAGATGGGCTGAGAAAAGTGCAAAAATACAAGTAATGCAACAAAAATGCACTGAAAACTTCAGATATAAAAACGCGCACACACACACACACACACACACACACACACACACACACACACAAACAGCATCAATTTTTCAAATGCCTAAAACCCCATTGAGATGATTTCTTTCTACAACAAGTATTAAGGTCAAAAAACAAAGAATTTTAGAAGAATATTGAACTACTAGTAAATTTGTTATGTACAATGAGAATATTTTAGTGAACTATAATTACACTTCTAGCGATAGTGAGAAAGACACAGGGAGGGAAATTAAGGTGTTAATTTAAGAAGAAATGTAAAAAAACGTTTTAAAAAGAACAATTATTTTATCTGTGTAAATTTTGCATTAACAGCTTTCGCAACTTTAACAATCAAAATCGTTATCATCAAATTTATAGTTAAATATATTTTCTTTGAATAAAGTAAAAAATATAATGGAAACTAATTAAAAGATAATAATAATGTTAGTCTTTTGTACAAATAAGAAATTTAATTATCGCATTGTTCACATAAATTGATAAAAGGAGGAATATGTATGGGGCATTCCACGCCAAATGGGACGGCTTGAAAAACATTTATTTTTTGATTGCCCCAATTTTGTGATATTTTTTGCACCCCCTCAAAAGAGCCTTCCTGGTAAATTTTGCGATTTTTTGATTACTCTTTTAAAAGATATGAAATCTTCAAAAACATCCTTTTTTTAATTTTTGGCTCATAACTTTCTTAATAATGTTCAAAATTGAAGAATTTTTTTTAAAACTTTTGTTTTTCGTTATTTTTTCCAAAAAAAAAAATTCAAATTTCTTTGGATTTTGATTTGTGGGTTTGAAATTTTAAATCGTATTTTTGAAAATGATTGTATCTTTCGCATTTTCGGAAAATTTCTAATTTTAGCTTCTATCCACCCAACAACTTTTAAGGCCGGTGCGGTAGTGGGCCTTCAACAACTCCTATTTTGTTTTTGATTTTTGAAAATTAAAAAAAAATTTTCTTTTCTATAAAACATAAAAGTAAAACACGCAACATTTTTCTGTAATATTTTAATCCTCTAACTCTTCGCTGTATGGGTAATTTTTTCCCTTTTTGGAATGCCCCGTATATGGTATGTGTTAAGTACCGAAGTAATAGGAGAACTACACGCCGCACAGTGGAGTCGAATGCAAAATAAACGAACTTTAAACAGCAATGCGAGGTAAAATACCATTTCGTTTCTAGGCAATCTGCTAACATGTAATATACACACTGTGTACACAGGCCTCAACTTGGACTGGCGCACTATCGTGAGCCATAATAGCTTAAGTTAACAAATTCGGTTCAACTTTTGAACTGGAGCAACAGAAAGTTGTTTCTTATGTAATTTTGGGTGCTGAATTCGAATCTTCAGTCAGATTTTTTATTGGTCCTAGTTTTTTAACAGAACGGTTTGTTCTATTCAATTAAAACAAAAAAAAAATTCACAAAAATATTTTATCTTTGAGCCGTATTAACAACATTTTTTCTTCCGCTCAGTGCATAGTTTCAGAGACATCGTGTAGCTGTGATCGTAAGAATTTATCGCGTCAAATTGTAAGTAATAACGACTTAAGTCCTCATATACTTTTTTGCCTACCAGTAAGCAACGTTTTCACTGGGTATTTTCATCAGAGGGTAGACATTTTCATCTCAACAACAAGTTACTCAGCTTGTTACAGCTGTGTAGCTGTTAGTATACGTATGCAGCAAAAAAGCTAATTCTTAAAAATAAATCTAAAAAGTGACGTATGCGCGTCAAAACAAGAGAGATAAGGAATATTAACTTCTAACTACATTCATGAAAGTTGACAAAAGTTTACATTTTTTCTTCAAAATATAAGTATGTCGGAAGCAGTTAGCGGTGAAAGTACCAAAAACAAAATTTGAGAAAACTTCAAGTAAATCTTCTTTGTCGTGTTTCTCCATTCCGACTTTTTGGCATATGCACCAAACCAATAATGAGCTGGCGGTTTGTCGTGCAACTGTCTAATTTTTGAAATAAATGTACATCTCGAAAGCTGGAACAAAAAAAAAACCGACTGCAGATTCGAATTCACGACCTCAAAATAATTACAAGTGTGCACAATCTATATTTTGTTAATATTGGTCCAGCATTTGTGGTGCTAAAAGCGCTTAAATTGGTACTAATACATGCGCTCATAGTACTCATTCATGTATTAGCAGTGTCACCATTTCTTAATTGCTAATAAAATCAATATTTATTTATCGATTTTCATGATATATGGCTTATTTTGTTCGTAAGAGTCCTCTCCTTAAGAATAATGTTTAATAGATGAAATGTTTGCAGTTCTAAATTTTTTTCGAGTTTTTAGAAAAAGAAAATTTTTAAATTTTGCATGAAAATACACTTTTTTCGATACTAATTTTTGTAAAATTCCGAAAGCGTTGAGCAAATCAAAGAAAGTTTGAATGTAAATTTTGTCATACATATTTTGGTTTTTGTTGATCCAAATCGGATGAAGTGCCACTGAAAATATTGGTCTTCCCTATTGAAAAAAATCTGTGAGTGATGGAAAAAAATTTAAAACGGATTTTAATTTTGCTCTTTCAGTCATATTTATAAACTCCTTCAGCCATATTCATAAACGATTCTTAAATTTAATGTATGCTTTAAGCCCGGTTTTCCACTACAGAATTCGTACAATAAAACATCATTATTAACTTTAATAATCGTTTATTAATATGGGGTTTTATATTCCACATATTTTTATTTAAAGGAGCGAATTTTTATTTTTATTTTGCAGATTAGTGTAATCGCTTAAGCTGTAATTTTTTATAATAATAAAAATATTATCCAACTTGTGTTTTGTTTATTTTACCTTGAATGTAAATTCGCTAAGCGTATCGGTATCGGAAGCGTCGCTATTTTTGTTTGAGAACGGTATCGCATTCGTGTCGGCAAAAGCGTACCGATGCATCTCTAGTTATTTCGTGAAGAGATATTTCATGCCGCCAGACAATTTATTCAACTTAGAAACGTTTCTGCAAATTTGTATTTAATTCAAAATAAATATACATTTAAGGCCCTCTTTAAGAAGAACCGTTAAGCTAGTGGGTATGGCAGCTCTCTTTTTTTTATTAGTTCATACCCGAAATTTAAGACAGCATTAATATTTGCATTTTTAATTTTTAAAATGTATTAAATTAAAAACTAATCAGCAAAAAAGAAAACGTCAAAGTTATAAAGAAATTATTGATACTCGAAATTAAATAAAAGACATAAGAAAAAGAAACTTAAAGCAGAAATAACAACTTTCAACTCAAATAGAACAAAATCTTTTCATATATTTAAATATTTATAACTTGAATACATTTTACTTATTGCTGCTAATTAAATAATAAAAAATGTTTAATTGAATTGACATTGACAAAACGACATAAAAGCAACAAGTGCAAAAAAAACGTGTTAATTATGGCTAAATAAATAAATATTTAATTTTAATCTTTTCAGCACCATATAAATGTTAAATCAAAGTGAGAATTCCCTTTTCGAAAAAAAACCCACATATTATCTTCAAAAATTTCCAATTCTTCATGAATTATGTCATTTTCTATAAATAAATTAAAATCCATATTACCTGGATCTCAAAATGGTACTACAAAGCATCATCAATCGATAAGTTTGGAGCCTGAAATTGGTTTTCAAATTTCCATTGAGACAAACGCCAGTGAACAGAATGGAACTAAAATCCTTATACCCGAATTGACTGTTCATTTATTATCAGCACGCCATCTGCCGACTTTATTTGGTTTTAAAATTGTACAAGGTTATTTGATCAAGGTGAGTGGCTAAACTAAAAAATATTATTAAAGCTTCTAGCAAAGACAACCACCTTATACAATTATTTACGTTTGCCTTTTTGAAATTGTTTTGCAGGTGAAGCTTTTTCCTGGTCATAAACGTTTGGACAGCACCATACAAACGAATTCATGGCCAAAATTTAATGAAACCTTCAAGTTTCCTTTAGCACCTGATATCAAGCAAGTATAAATTAGAAAATTTAATTGTAGTAATGCACCTTTCCCTCCATTTTCGCCATAGATATAATTTTAAAAAATAATTTAAATAGAAGTACATACATCTATATAAATAAAAAAAGTAACGTTATTGAGTGACTGACTGACTGACTAAAGCTAGAAAGTTGAAATTTCGTATGTGGGCTCCCCGCAGGATGTATAGATCCACTAAAGGCTGATTTAGCCGAGCGTAAATGTAGAAATCGTTGATGTAGTTGCATGTGCTGATCGTTTCTGTCACATTGAAAAGCTATGAGACAGTAAAGCTATGATGCAACTACATCAACGCTTTCTACATTTACGCTGGGCTAAATCAGCCTTAAGACGGGGTGTTGGGAAATTCAAACGCTAAGGGGGTAAAAACGGGTAAATTCGGTAACCTTATATCTCCGGATCTAACTATGGTAGACATAAAATTCAAAAAAACAGCATAATAAGATAAAAAATAAGCGGACGGGTGTTTGCAACTTTTTGAAATTTTTACATTTAGGGGCCGAAAAAGGGTAAAAATATAATTTTGGTACTTTTTTTGTTAATCATTTATTTCCTAAAGTAATGAAGATAGAAATTAAATTTAAAATGCATTATTCTATCCTTACGAAGACCTCAAACATGTTTTGGTACTTTTTTGTAATTCGAATATATAAAGGGTAAAATTGGTTGCTCTTTTTGGTACTTTTTTCAATACAACTATTTTTTATGCAAATTGATATACATTGTGAATGAATATGTTTGTATATTTTCACTAAGAAAGGATTTTTACAAATGTTAATTCTAAGGGGATTAAAAGCGGTAAAAAAGGGTAAAATCGGTAACCTTATATCTTCGAATCTAAGTAAGGTAGACATAAAATTCTAAAAGCATCATAATAAGATTGAAAAATGAGCGGACAGGTGTCTGAAACTTTTTTAAAATCTGTACATATAGGGACCGAAAAAGAGTGAAAATATAATATTGGTACTTTTTTGTTAACAGTTTATCTCCTAAAGTAATAAAGTTAGAAACTAAACTTAAAATTCATTCTTCTCTTCTTAAAAAGCCCTCAAAAACAGTTTTGTATATTTTCAAATTTGAATATATATAATGGGTAAAATTGGTAGCCCTTTTTGGTACTTTTTTCCATACAACTATTTTTTATGCACATTGATACACATACTGAATGCTTGTATATATTCTCTAAGAACGAATTTTTGAAAACTTAATTCTAACGGGATTAAAAGGGGTAAAAACGGGCAAACTCGGTGTTCTTATATCTCCGAATCTAAGTAAGGTAGACATAAAATTCCAAAAGCGTTAAAATAAGATAGAAAAATGAGTGGATAGGTGTTTTGTAATTTTTTTTTAAATTTGTACATTTAGGGCCCGAAAAAGAGTAAAAATATAATTTTGATACTTTTTTGTTAGCCGTTTATATTTTAAAGTAAAGGTACTTTTTCGAAAACCTACTTTTTTGAAAATGTAGTTTTAAGAAATGATACTTTTTGAAAAATGTTTTTTGGAAAGGGTACTTTTTGAATATGGTACTCTTTTGAAAATGGTTACTTTTTGAAAAGTTACTTTTTTGGAAAAGGTTCTTTTCAGGGCTCTTTACACCAAAAGTGTAAATTAATCTTTTTGTTTTCGATACGCTGTCCATCAGTCCGTCTATCTTTCTGTATATCACAGGCTGTTTTCTCGAGAGCCGTAAGAACTACGGGCTAAAGATTAAATGGTGTTCTATAGCGAGCAACGAAACATGTTGAAATACAAATGTAATATACTGACACTTTTATATAGACTCTCGAAATTTTCAAAGATAGTGTTAATTGGTGTAGTCTGTAGAATATTTAACACAACAAAAATTAAAGGGTGTTCTGAAAGTTAATGTCATTTTGACTATATAGTTTAAACAGTTTGCTGTATCTTGCATATCATAAGAGGCAAACTCTTGAAATTTTAAGAAACTCTAAAACTCTAAAAAAATTGCAGAATTAAAAAAGTCAAAACGAAAAATCGCCAAAATGAAAAAATCGCTAAAACGCGAAAATTCGCCTAAACTAAAAAGATCGCAAAAAAACTAACCAATTTTATGGTTATTTTTAAATGAGTTAGTAAATTTTTCTATATCTGCACAACAATGGGGTAGCGAAGCACGCCGGGTATAGCTAGTATTCATGCAAATCGAAAGGTACTTCTTGTGAAAAATATTGTTTGTAAAAGTTACGTTTTGTATGCCTAATCGTTCAGCAACAAGCTGCTTAAACAAAATATAGTATTTTTCGAATTTTTACAAGTTTCTTTGCAAAAAAAAAGATCAATGTTATGACGTTATTGCTATGGCTACTTAATTAATCTTATAAAACATTTATTAAATAATCAAATCAGTCATGGAATTCACTTACATAGCAATCAATTTAAGTTTTTTTTATTGTTATATTTTCAACATATTACAGGCCCTCATTGAAACATTCATCACGTCGTGGCAGCAAAGCAGCAGTTAGTGAATTTACGCCTGAAGAACTTTTTGCTGGACAATTTGTGGTTTTTACAGTTTATGCATTATTGGAATTACCGCCAACGGTATGTTTAACAATCAATAAAATGCAGCAACAAAATAAATAAACACATATTTTTGCAAAATGTATTCCTTATAATAGATTTTCTAAAAATAAAATCACTTTCAATTTCAGTCATTTAATCGTTTTAGCAAAACGTATCGTTCCTTAAAAGATAAAAGCTCAAATATAATGCAAAATATTTTCGAAACTAGTCCCGAGAAGTCAACAGATGACAAGGAGAATAAAACCAAAGAGCAAGAGAAGAAAAATAAACGCAAATCACAGGATTCTAATCCTAGAGATTCAATGCCTCCGCTAACGATAAGTGAATCGAGAAGAAATTTAGGTAATCTGAAAAATTTAACCGTAAGATTTTTAAAGTTTTATTGTATGATATTTTTTTAATTCATTGAAGGTTCGGTAACTTGTTATTTGCAACCAAAACTTTTCAAACGCAATCCGCGTGGCATGTTTGCTACAGAAGAACTTTGGATGCCCATAAAAGATATAACAACCACGGTGAAGAAACCAAGTAATGACAACAATAATAATGTGAGTATCAATAGAATTAAAATAATATATAAATTTATTAATAGAATTAAAAAAACTTAGCTTTCGCTTAAAATAGATTTGTTTTTTAAAAACTTGTTTAAAGGTATTTTATCCACAAAGTATTTAAACATAAATTAACTAAAGTGCGACTTTTTCACGTACGAATCGACATCTATCCATTTTCGTTTTTGACCTTTTTCCATTTTGGCAATTTTTCCGTTTAGCTTTTTTGTTTAAATTTAGTTTTTTTATTTTTTAAATTTTTTTCGTTGTTTTGACGTTTTTTTTCGTTTTGGTGGTTTTTTCACTTTGCTGATTTTTTTTTGTTTTTTGCGATTTTTCGTTTTTTGCCGAGTGTTGGCGATTTTTTGGTTTTAGCTTTTTTTCTTTTAAAATGTTTTTCGCTTTTTGACGATATTTTAAGTTTTAGCGTTTTTCAGCGATTTTTCGTTTTTTGCCGATTTTTTAAGTTTTGGCGCTTTTTTCAGTTTTGGCGCTTTTTTCATTTTTGGGAATTTTTTCGGTTTTTGGTGATTTTTAGGCTTAGCGTTTCTTTGTTTTGACACTTTTTTTCGTTTTAGCGATTTTTTCGGTTTTTGGCGACTTTTTTTAGTTTTGGCGTTTTTTTTTTGTTTTGGCTCTTTTTTCGTTTTGGTGATTTTTTCCCCATTTTTGACGATTTTTTTTTCGATTTTGATGATATTTTTAGTTTTAGCGATTTTTTTAAGTTTCAGTGCTTTTTTCGTTTTGACGACTTTTCTCGGTTTTAGGCGGTTATTTTAGTTTTTTCCATTTTTGAAGGATTTTTTTCGACTTTGATGATATTTTTAGTTTTAGCGATTTTTGTAAGTTTCAGTGCTTTTTTTTCGTTTTGACGACTTTTTTCGGTTTTTACGGTTATTTAAGTTTTTTGACGATCTTTTTAGTTTTGGTGTTTCTTTGCGTTTTAGCGATTTGTCTTAATTTTGGTGTTTTTTTCCTTTAAGAGCTGTTTTCATTTTGGCAATTTTTCATTTTGAAGTTTTTTTGTCTCTTACGGTATCCAAGATACAGCAAATTGTTTAAATTGCATAGACAAAATTACATTAACTGATAGAACACCCTTTAGTGTAGTCTATTCTGCAGACTACACCAATTAACACTAACTTTGGAAATGTATAGTGTCTATATATAAGTGTATTTATATTACATTAGTAATTCAAAATGTTTCGTTGCTCGCTTTAGAACTGCGTCGAACTCAATCCTTTCAGACGAGACACGCAATCAAAATCGAATGCAATTTGCGAGAGCATATGACGTGAAGTGTACAAGAA
Organism: Panzeria rudis; assembly: GCA_956483635.1. NCBI lineage: Eukaryota > Metazoa > Arthropoda > Insecta > Diptera > Tachinidae > Panzeria > Panzeria rudis. The sequence goes on from OY101448.1 coordinate 190,365,094, forward strand.
AGGAGCCACCTTATTGATCGGAAAGTTGTGGTTTCAACCTGGATGGACCAGATGGATATAACTAATATTTCCATGATTTGGGGAAATTAGAGTTGTTTTTGAATCGCTACCCCAGCAGAGAGGGCAGTGTTATGTTGTGGGAGACGGTAACGTATTATGGAACAATAGAGTTACAATTTCTTAGCGGTAGGATGACTAAGGAAACCGTATAGAACTGAGCTTGATTTAGCTTATACATAACGCCAGAGCTGTAAAAGAATGTATTTTAGGTAAAAAAAAAAACATTCGTCTTCTTTGCTGGCCGCCTTATTCTCCTGATCTAAACATAATTGAAAATGTTTGGGGTTGACTTAATCGGAAAGTCCATGAACGAGGAAGACAATTCAATGACAAACTGTCATTCCGCGCTTGTAGATAGGGAAGTGGAAGTGACGATGTCCGCCAATCGATTTTCCGAAGTTCGCAGAATACTTACAGGCATAGAATTTGGATTGATATGTCAGGATTTGTCTCAAATAAATTGGGATTGAGATTTGAGTCCATGGTTATTGGGCATAGCCGAATATAGCCTTTCTGGGTGTTTTGTTTTGGTTTTAATTAATTTCCTTTTTAAAATCCAATTGCCTCACATCAAATTAATTAATTAAATGGCACGTTAATAACTCAGCTTAATCGTTCTATTTAATAGAATTTTATACATGGAATTTGTGCGAGTTTTTCTCTTTTTTTTATTAGTAAACAAATTATTTCTTTATGCCATAGAGGTCCAAAACTCAATGCAAATTTTGTTGTTGTTAAAAAGCATGAAATAAAAGCTTTAAAATAAAAATAAAAATAAAAAAAATAGCCAGTCACCCATCTGTGAAGTTGTTAAAACAAAAACTGAAACATTTAAGTGAAAGTTTAAACTTTTGTACATAAACAATAATAAAAATATTAACAAAAAAAGTAAAATTGCAATAACTAAAGGTCAGACTTGTTTAAATGTACATTTTTGTGTTAAGAAATTCGTAATTATGTTGGCTTTATTTAGCTATTAAAATAGTTATTTTAATAAAATAAAATTGTTTAACCAAGCAAATATGTATAAAAATTACTTTTTTAACATTAAGTTATAATAAAAATATTTCGCAAGCTGGCTATAACACATTTCTTCTCTTGTCTTTTTTACTAATAGCTGGCCAACTCCACTAAAGGTGTAGTGGAACTAATCTTAGAAATTAAAGATTGCAGTGAACCCATCGATCCCACTCACAGTGAAAATGGCAGCGCAATAATTATAGACTCTTCCAGTGGCAGCCTTTCCAATGGCAAAGAAGTCAAATCAGCTCAATCTTGGAATCGTATGACTTCCGAAATGAAACGTAAAATGGGTATACGAAATGTTAACACGAAAATCCCACACGGTTTGGCTCTCAAAATTACCACAGCACGCATGAGATGTACGAATAAGGTCAAAGATGAGTTGGAGGCCACCGCTGGCAGTGTTTATATTAAGACTACGGTTTTCGAACATGGCATTTATATAGATTCCTGGAAATCAAGCAATTTTTATCCTTCCCTTTCTACCAAATGGGAAGTGGGCAATGTAGAGCCCACCATAACGATACCCCTGCAGAGTATAGATAATTTAGACAATATTTTAATAAGAACCACTCTGGCCACAAAGACGAAAATGGCTAAGAAATTAGTATTAGGCACTGTGGTTATAGGAGGACCCCATGCCGGCCCAAGTGTAATTGAAAGTGGAGCTGAACACATGATCGCACTAAGAGAGGCAGCTTTAAATGAACGTGTTGCCATGTGGCATTGTTACCAATAGTGAAATTACATTTAAATTAATTACATATTTTTTCTTAATTTCTTTTTTATTACCAATTTTTTTATTTTAGTGTCTGTTAAAGAATTCGAAAAAATATCGAAAAAGTATTTTATTAAAATAATTGTGTGGAAAAAATTATCTAATTTATTTTAAATAACAAATTACTGAACCAAATAAATATGTGACAAGAGAAAGTCTTTTATTTAAAAAGAAAACAAACGAATTAATGGTTTGTGGTAGTTTTTTTTTTAATTTGAATATTTTAAATTGTCGCTAACATGACAAACTACCGTAATTAGCAGTTTACAAATTTTCTAGTAGAGCACTTTTTATTGCTTTATCTTAATTGTTATAATTTATTGTTATAAGACAAAACAAGCGTAAAATATTGTGGTCTGCTTTTTTTTGTTATGTAATATAACATCTTTTGGTCAATAACACAGAAGAACACTGATATTCTTGCACAACCTTTGCCTAAAGTCCATTTGCGGCCCCTATTATGATTCACAACTATATTGATAGTTGAGTCGTAGTTGTCAAATTCTTATTATGAATTACAACTTTCTTAAAAGTGAGACAACTGTTTTTTGTCAGTTCTGTTTTGTGTTCACTGTTGCCAGAAAATTTTCTTCTAGAATCTGCAAAATTGAGGAAAAAAATCTGCAAAGTCTGCATAATATTTTTAAAATTTGCAAAAAACCATTTTTTTTAAATAAAATAGAGAATATATGGAAAAAAATCCATAAATTTCACTTTGATTCCTTTCGATTAAAAAATTTTTTAAAAGCAACTAATGTAATCTCCTTTCAGACTGCCTTATTCATACATAGTACATATCAAAGATTGCACAGTTATTAACAATTTCTTAAGTTTCGTTTAATTTTGCTAGTATACAGTTCGTACTTTAAACCAACTTTAACAGTTTTTAATCGTTTATGAATAAGACCGTAAATATATTTTTCATTCAATATCTGAACTTGAATTTTTTTATGATGGTGACCACGATTAGTATAAGAACAATACTGTTGCACGACTTTTAATGCCATTACCTTTCGCGTATAGATTCTAAAGGTTAAGCCTGGAGAGGTTTTAATTAGGGATGTAACGAATACCGATACCGATATATCGGCGATACTCCAGATTTTCCGATACATCGGTATCGGCGATATTTTACTGTCGATACGACGATACTTTTAAAAATTTTTTCAGAGTTTTTTTCTGACAAATTATTTATTTTTTGTTAATTTTACCATGAAACTAAGCTCATTTCGTTATTTTTTAAATCTTAGTAATATCAATTTTAAAACTTAATAATATTTTATACTATTATTTTGTAAAAAAAATTATTTATTTTTTGTTAATTTTACCATGAATTCAAATTCAATTCGTTGTTTTTTAAATCTTATTCCAGCAAAAAAATACACTCCAAAGAAGTCATGAAAATGTAAAATTCGCGATCCGGAAGTATTGCAAATTTGGATCATTTCTAATTAGTTTTACATATCCTTGCCGTTGCAAGAAGTTCGGCTTTTTCGATTACCAATCACCGAATTGGAAGCGGTGCTCGGACAAATTTCTTTTTCGGTGTTCTATAATGATTTTTCCTCAAGAAAAAAGGATAAAAAATTACCTATTTTTAAAATTTTTTATGCGAGTATGGCGAGTATTTTTTAAAACTATAAAGGAATTAAAATGTTTTTTTTTTGCTTTTCTACTAATTACACTATGCGACAAATAAAGACTTTTAGAAAAACACAAGAACTGGACAGTACAGGTTCGATTGTCCCACAATGGGGTAGTAAAACCCTTTACTCAGTTTGGCGAATTTGGTGGCCAATTTTTTTTGTGGACCTCCAAAGTTTCTGAAAATCAGTGGGGCCTCAAAAAACGGTGTCATCAGTATTCGGCCTACAGCTAATTCAAACTTTATAGTACCGCTTAACTATATATAGCAATAATGTAGCTAAGAGTCTGTTTAACAGTTTTTTTTAACATTTCATGCCAAAAATTTTTTTTCGTGAACTTTTTGTTGACAAAATTATGGAAAAAATTGTTTTTTCACTTTTTTCAGAATAACTTACAGGGACTTGTAATTTTTAACGAACAATATTTGGCAAACTTATAGTTTTTTCCAGAATAACTTACAGGGAATCGTAAATTTTTATTAACAATATTTGGGAAAGTTGTAGCTACGTTAAAGCTGAACAACTTTTGTGAACATATCAATACAATCTGCACGTATCTACACAGAAAAAAATAGACAAGAATTATATTCAATAAAACCATGTTATTAAAAAAAATATGAATTTCAATAACATTTATCTTTAACATAATAAAATATTTCGTTGTAAGTATTTCTTTTCCATGCCGGTTATTTCTTTTCTTTTTATACATAAGTACTTAAAACAAGTTGTATCCCATAAAAAAATAAATGGGATATGGCTCAGCTAGAGAGTGTATGCTTTACGTCCGGAAAGCCCGGGTTCGTATTCCAGCCATGTCAACATTTTTTTAATTTATATATTTATTTTTATTTTGAAATAATTTTGTTATCAATATAGGGGAATTCTTTATCACAGGAAATTTTTAAAAAAAATTATTGAATACCGGGATTTTTGTTATCAAAAACGAAACTTATTTTTTTCTGTGTAGGCACTCTAATAGCTCACACAGGCCACTTTTTACCTTAAAATTTTTAGTTTTTCACTATTTTTTATGCTAAAAAAATATTTTTTTTTGAAAATAGTATATTCAAGTGCATACTTCTCTGTTGTGTTTCACTAATATTTTGTGCCCAGAAAAATAATATGTTCCTGTACTTTTTTTGAAAAAAAATTATTTTATTCACTTTTTTCAATAGGGGCTCGAAATTTTTCATTACCATTATTTGGCAAAACAACAACAAGCAATAAAAAATAGTAAATACTAAAATCAGCAACATAAGAAGTGGAACAATAAGAAAGAAAGCAAAAAAATGCAATAAAAATATAGCCTAACTCGTAAAAAACGAAAACTTTTAAGGTTGAAATTAGTTTTTCCGGGCTGTTTAGGGTGCCCAGATACATTCAGATTGTATTGATATGTTCACAAAAGTTGTTCAGCTTTAACGTAGCTACAACTTTGCCAAATATTGTTAATAAAAATTTACGATTCCCTGTAAGTTATTCTGAAAAAAGTGAAAAAAACATTTTTTCCTTAATTTTTTAAAAAAAGTGCACGAAAAAATAATTTGTTGGCATAAAATAGCAATAAAATCTGTTTAGCGAACTCTTAGCTACATTATTGCCATATATAGTTATGCGGTATCACCAAGTTTGAATTTTCTGTTGGCCAAAAGGTGATGACACCTTTTTTTGAGGGCCCATTGATTTTCCAAAACTTTGGAGGTCCATAAAACGAAATTGGTCACCAAATTCGCGAAGCCAATTATATGGTTTTACTACCCCGTGGTAGTACAATCGAATATAAACTGTCAAGTCCGTGTGTTTTTTGGACTGTTGCACTGTGTTATCTGCATATTTTTAATACAGATTTTTTGGAAGCAAAGAAAATGTAGCTCCTTAAAAAATACTTCCAATTTTTTATACTGGGTTAATATCAATTTTAAATATTAATAGTCTCTTACACTGTATTTTTGTATAATAAAAAAATTGCACTTGAGTTTTGTTAATCTAAACTTGAACTCAATTTCAATATTCGTATCGGTATCGGAATCGGTATCGGCGATATTTATTTTTAAGTATCGGTATCGGTATCGGATCGGCAAAACAGCGTATCGTTACATCCCTAGTTTTAATACAAGGTCCTGTCATTTTACACTAAATGTCCAATGTTTAATAAGAAACCGGCGGAAGCTTATTTCTACTCCCAATAATAAACTTATGCATCTGTAATTGTCTAATTAAATCACTTTTAGTCTAAAATATTATGTTTTATTTAAATTAATTGCCGATATCATCATCGTCATTTACCCTTGACTTATTTTTTACACTTTTAAATTAAACGTTTTTATTTCTTGAATACTTAGTTAATTGTAGCCACATAAATGTATATAATTTTTCTAAATAGGTTTTCAGTGTAATAGTTGACGCCAGCCACATCAAGACCTAAAACAATAAAATGATCTTGATAAAGATTGTTTTTGCAAAAGTAAAAAATATAACTCAAGTAGTTGCATATTATTTATTTATTTTTTTTTTGCCCGACAAGTGCATAAGTTTCAAATGGAAATTGAATTGAAATGATTCTATTCATTAAGTACAATAAATGTCAATAGCTAGTAAGTTGTAAGTTAACAAAATAATTGATATTTTTGCTATGATATTGATAAATTAATATGTATGTTATGAACTTCCAGGCTGCAGGGATGGGATGTTGTACATTTTTATATTTATAAATTTTGAGATTTGTAGGAAGAAAAAAGTTTACATCTAGCGACAAAATAGCAGGCTAAAATATTCTACAAAAATGTTCCTCGTTCTACATAAAAATGGTGAACACATCTTATACCTTAAGCGTAAGGCGTACAAGATTTGCTATGCCGAGTACTAATTATGAATTAGTACGAAATTAAAGCTTAAACACAGTTTACGTTTTAAATAATTTCTTGCGTTCCAGTTTAGTTTGGAGCTTGCATGTCTTAAAAGACTTACAGTAAAATTTTATGGCAAATATTTTTGTAACACATATTAGCCCGATATATCACCGCTGAAAGGGCTTTTTGTCCCTTTTGTAAGAAAGGTACAAAAAGAACCATACCGCGTAGAGTTAGAGGGCTAAAATGTTCTACAAAAATGTTCCTCGTTGTGTTCTATATAAAAATACTGAACATATTTTTTACCACAAACGTAAAGCTTACAAAATTTCTTATGCCAAGTCACTTTAACTATATGCAAATCCCCCTTATAGGTGCGCCACTGCAAAAAGGGGTGTGAACTATCCATTTGTTTTTTTTTTTAATATAAAATTATACATTTTGGCAGTTCAAGTCTGCATACCAATTTTGGTGACGCCAGCTTTTCGGGATATATTTTTTGCCACAACTCTGCGCTTTCCGGCCACTGTGGACTGGAACGATTTTCTTCCAACTCTCTCGATGTGCCGTTTGAGAGCTACGGTGCCCTAGATAGAAACAGAAATACACCGATAAATACTTTAAACTTATAGCACCACTCTTGTTTCGTCGTGATTAATTATACAAAAATTCCAAATAATGGATCAAAAACCACTAATAACCAGTTTATTTATTTTAGCATATAATTTAGTGCTCCCAGGCCTGCAGTTTGCATCAATTATTTGCGTCTGTTCAATACTTTGCACTGCTGACAGACACTATGAGTTTTTGAATATAAACAATCATATCGATTTGAATTGAAATGCAACAATATTAAATGCAATTTTTTTTAGCTTCAATTAAACAAATTTGCCAGACACTAGCAATTAACAATTATCCAGAACTTAGAAAAAGAATAAAAATGGAAATTTAGCCATGAAAATAATACAAAGTGATAATGAAATTTAAATAAGTGTTAAATGAAAGGAAATTATATAAATATTCATTCGATCATTATTGCTATCATATAAACCATTTACAAAAGAGCAAAATACTAAATTTTTCAAGCGCATTACATATAATTACACCAGCTGTCATTAAACTAGCGATTTTTTTTTTACAAAGTGTTAAGCTGTGATCTCACTGTCATCTTTGTAGCCTTCCATGAGTTAAATGTAGTAGGCGAAAATCGATATTTTTCTCTTCCCTTGATCCTCGTTTACTTCTGAGTACATATAGAAGATCATTTGCTACAACAACGTCATAACCCCCAAAAAAAAAACATAGATTTCGAGTTAATAATATTATGTATTAAGAAAAAAGTAATTGAGTAAAGAAAAACAGGAGAAAATTATTTAATGGAAGTTTAATAAAATATCTGCAGCTTTTCTAAGAGATTTTTGGCTATAGGTGCCCTGATGATCTGCATTAGCCATTGCAAAATGGGTATAGAAAATTGCTAATACTACTCAATAATCAGTTTCAATGTACATACACAACAACTTTTTAGAAGAATTTAATTTTTGAAAGTACTACATCTATTAACTTGGAGGTTACACGTTCAAGTTTTGTTTCAATTTTTGTTTCAAGTTTCAATACATTCACACTTTTTTACTAACACACTCACATAATTGGAAATTGACTACCAACTTGATTTCAATTTTGCTTTCAAGATTTGTTTCAATTTTTCGTTCAATTTAAACAGCTGATCTCTATTATTGTAAGTAAATTACAGAAAGACTCGGCTATAACGAACTTTGTGCAAACAGCAAAAAAAAACCGCTCTATGACAAGTTCGTAATAAGCGTAGTTCGATACAAACGAGGACTCGTTAACTACGAATTCGCTATTACGAATTATTTTTGTATGAAAATGGTAACCGAAACGTCGGCACTTTAGACTTAGATCGTTACAACCGAGAATTCGTTAAACCGGGTTTTACTGTTTCGTTGTTGATTCCTTGACGACGGCATCTTGAACACAAAATTTACTATCAAGTTGCTTACAGCCTACGTCATAGCGTCAATTTAAAGTAGTTTTAACAAGCAATACGTGTGATCAACTTGAAAGCAATTTCTTGAACGTGTAACTGCAGAGTAAAGGTATCTTTTAGGGTATTCATCTTAATCGATTCTTCAATTTTTCGATTAATCAATTACTCGAATAATAAAGTAAAACTTTTAATTCGTTCGAGTTATTCGAGTAAGATTTACTGCTAAAAAATTATTCGAGTTAAGCAGACAATTTTTGAATTTCCTCGGTTTTTTGTAAATTTTTGCGGATAAAAATTTAACAAATCAAGTTTTTTGCGTTTGTATATATTTTAGTAATAAAATCAAACAAAAAACAGTATTTCTAAATTCATTGGATTGTAGTCTGATCATTTAAAATAGTTTTTTTTTCACTATTCAAATGTTTCGGGGTGAGAAAATTTTGCTCCAGTTAATATATAATAATACTCAGTACCTGTTCTGCATGCAATGAGGAATACAAATAATCGTAAGTGGCCATAGCATTGACGTTATAAATATCAATTTGTAACAACAAAGCTTTTACAGTTCCGAACATTTTCATTTCGCATGTACAACAGACCAGGATAATTCATTAAATAATCGAACAAAATCAATACATTTAGTCCTAAAAAATAATAATTTTTACTAATTTTATCGATATTGTTTTCGATTGAACATTTCTGCCACTATTGAGAATTATCTTTCACTAATCATTGACGCTATAGCAATTTATAAGATCAAGATCAGTTCTTTTTTTTCTAGATCCATAAAATAATAAACTTATACGATAAAAGTAATTTTTTTGCTCTTTGATTTTGTGAAAACTTTTAATTTTGCATTGAATTCCGTCGTTAGATTACGTTCAATATCCCAATATGAGAAATCTACTTATCTAGTTGCTCTCTAGTTGCTTTTATTCAAATAATTGTTGACGGTTATATTTCCGAAATTTTTTACAAGATATTTGAAATTGGTTCCTTTCTCCCTACATCTGCATTATTTACTTGATTCTTTGATCATACGGTCTATTAGTATGAAATAACGTTCGAATTGGATGACAAATTTCACATAATTTAAAAAATTATGCCAATAAGCTCATTAAAAAAAGTTAAATTTACGTAAAATTTCTTATTCGAGGTATTTAATTAATCGACCTAAATTAGTCGAATAAATTTTTACTCTAAATTGAAATTTTTTGTTTGATCGAACATTATTTGACTTAAATTATTCGATTAATCGAGCAAACATTATTCGAGTGAATACCCTGGTATCTTTACATGGTAATAAATGTATTACGACATGGCAAAAAATTATGTAGAATGGAAAATTCGTAACCAAGGCATATTAATCACAGGTACCACCATTACTGCAACAAATACAACAATAAAAAACACATGCATTTTGTTGGTAGAAACACACCAGCAATATGTCAAATGTATTGTCTGTGTGTCGCATACATTCATATGTTCCCTCAAATTTACTAACACATGCACGTTGTTGATAGAAACAGTATATCAAAAAGCGGCTTCGCTGAGTAAATAATTTTTCCATAGCCGGCCTTTCGCCGGGCTTAAGGGCTTTTCCCTCTCAGTATATCGGAGGAAAACCCCGTTAATCCCGACCGAAGGCCGGCCATGTAACAAACTTTAGTCAGCAAAGCCGCTTTTCGATATACCGACAGGAATAAAGCATAAAGCCCGGCCGAAAGCCGCCTATGCAAAAATCGTCACTCAGCGAAGCCGCTTTTCGATATACCGAGAGAAAAAAACCTTTAATCCGGGCCGGAGGCCGGCTATGTAATAACCTTTATTCATCGAAGCCGCTTTTCGATATACTGAGAGGAAAATATTTGGGCCGGATCAATGGAAATAATGTCAATTGACCTTATTTCCATTGATCTTATTATTTCTCATCATGGGAAATCTTGCCAGCCTTACGTTCAAGGTACAAGATGTGTTCAGCACTTTTCTGCAAAACACTTACAAGAAACATTTTTGTGGAACATTTTAACCCTCTAACTGTTCGTTCTAAAAGTCTGTTTGTCCCTTTCTTAAAAAAAGGAAAAAAAACTCCCCTTCATCGGCGGTATAGTGGAATCAAATGTTCTACAAAAATATTTGCCATAAAATTCTACTATGGGCCATCAACAACACCCAAGCTCCAGACTCAACTTGAACGCCAGAAATCATTAAAAATTTAAAATGTGCTTAGAGGGTAATTTCGTACTTCTTCACAATTAGTACTCGACATAAAAAAATCTTTTTTTTTAAAGAGATGTATCACAATTAGGCAATTAATGCCTGCCATTTAATTAATTATTGTGTTACTTTCTTTGGGAAAGGGATAGTGTAGAGAGAAAGCTTAAAGCATTTAAAGCTCTGCAATTGCGCGTTTTTTGTTAAATTTTGTAGAACAGTGTTGCAGCCCTTCTGGTATCAAGTAGAGGAACTAATTTGTTTAAGCTGTGTAGCCATTTATTAGTTCTTTTACTTCGTCGACGGTTCTGCTACAACGGCGACGAAGGAGTGTGCTATGATGTGCATGAGAATATGTCAGTATTAATCGCTGTTGGTACTGCCAAAGTCATACCTGCATCAGTTTAATAGTCCACAACAGCCAACACAATGACACACCAATTCATATCATAAAAATTCATGATGTTGTTGGCTTGTCTGAAACTATTCTTGAACTCAAGACCGCAGCTTTTGTATTTAATGCGCCAACCATCTCAGCCAACTGCACCCTCAAAGCCTTACGTTTAAGGTGTAAGATTTGTGCAGCTTTTTAAACTAAAACGCCACGATGTACATTTTTGCAAAACAATTCAGCCTGCTACACGCCGCTTAAGGGGAGTTTTTTTGCACTTTTTTTAAGAAAGGCACAAAAAGACCAATGCAACGAAGAGTTGGGGGGTTAAATGTATGCCAAGCCACTATAACTGCGTGCAAAAAGGGCAGGGGGAGTCAAACCCCTACTTTGAAAAATTTGATTTTGTTGCACAGTATAATTTACAAAAAGAAATTCTTTAATGAAATGGATTAATTGATCGAAAATTTTTTTAAGTTGTGGAAAAAAGGACATAACTCCTACTGTATTAAAGAGCATTTCCGTAATTCAGTGCCTAATGTAGGAGTACTATGTTGTTGTAATTTCCATATAAACATGTTTAAAAGCAAATGTTTATATAGACATTACCAACAACATTTCTGCAAAGTGAACTAAAATAATATATGGGCATTTCCAGTTGTCGCGTTTGCAACCAAGAAATTGTTTCTTTAACAAAAAAAAAAAAAAAAAAAAAAAAAAAAAAAAAAAAACACTGAAACACAGTAAGTAGATATAAACTAAGTAAAAGCAATCGAAATTAATGTTTCTAAAACACAAGTATGTATAATAGATTGGTCACGAACGCGACCATCACCTTTATCAAGAATAAAACTTCACGTGAATGTGTTCCTTTTCCCTAAAATTGTAATCGCCAATTTGTGTGTTGTTGTGTTACTGTACTATTTTGTTCATCATTTTGTTTTGTTCATCATTTTTTCCATGGAAATATTTCACCTGAACAAAATGTTCGCCTTTTCTTACCGATAAGGGTGAATATGTGCAATTTTCTTGGGGAGTGCTTATGTATGTGCTTCGGCGTTTTGAAAGTTTACGTGTAACCATTTCCAGACTTAAACTTTGTATGTAATATTTATTACTAAAAAGATAAATGCAAATTTAAGTATTTAAGAAGATACTTATTTATTAAATTTTTCTTTTAACTCCACGCAATTATATATTGTTATCAAACAATATCCAGTATAGCGAAGAGGTATGCGGTTAAAAATTTTCTCGTAGTGTTACTTAGGCTGAACCCACACCGAATAAGACAAAACTGTTTTTTTTTACTAATACGACAACAGAACATTAGTTCTTATTAGACAACACACACCAAACATTTTTTATAATCATTTTTATATAATCATAAGAGTGTGTTTAACTTAAAAGACAAAACCGTTTTGTCTTATCTGGTGTGTTTTCAGGCTTACTGTCAAAGTGGTAATACTGATTTCAATATAAACAATGTTTAGGAGAATGTTTCTATACATTACTCACTTTTCTTATACTCTCAGCACTTATTGCATTTATTAAGCAACATCATTCATATTCACCACCCAACACAACAATAATAATAAAGTAATACCCCAACGAAAGAAAACTAGACCTCGATAAGTGTATAAATATTTTGTCTCCCCAAAAGGTGCGAAGAGACATACATACAACTCAATGCCTGAGAATTATGGAAAATCGGGAGAATTGTAAACAAATCGTAAGGCAAGCAAAGAATTGTTGTTTGTGTTTGAATAGTACGCGATTACGATCATCTACCGTTGATTAACAAACTAAAAGGTGGGGGTAAATCGTATTATTGGAGTATTGTTTGTTTATTTGCTTAGGACTTCTGTCAGTGTTGTCAAATATATAAAAATATCTGCTTACTTTTGAATTAAAAAAAATTCAAGATTTTCACAACATTAAGGAAGATCTAAAGGATGTTTATTTGGAGTAAGTTTTATCAAATGAGAAAGTAAAGCAAAAACCATCAGGCAGCTAGAACATTCATAGAAAAAATTATCACCAACAATTTTTCAAAGAAAAGTTTGTCTAAAATAAAATTTCATTTTCAGTAAATGTTCTTTACTGAATCGGTAAATTTTTTGTTTAACTTTTATTTAGGAGTAAAACACCAAAACAATAACAAAAACCAGTTTTCTGTGTCGTAAAAAAATATCCTGGATGACGACATACACATATATAACAACAACAATGATAGCAAAAGGAATGCTATTGTAACAAGTTTGCTTACTGAAGACTTTTGAGTGAATCAATGATGTTATTTTATTATTTGAAACTTATAAATATTTTCAAACAAATTTTTACGGACACAGATAAAAAGTGTGTTTGATATATTACAAAAAAAAGTAAATATTTTTTTTTGATTCATTCAGTAAACTGTTTTCTTTAGAATTTGTAAGTAGTCTTAGACAAATTGTTTCATAAAATAAGATAAAAATATTGTTTGAAATATTACAGAAAATCCAGCAAATATTTGTTTGATTCAGTAAACTATTTTGTTTAGAGTTTGCAAATAAATATTTTTAGATAAATTGAAGGTCAAAAAATCAGAATAACTATATAAATTGCTTTATAAAGGGTGGTTAAATTTTAAGGCCCGATGGTGAATGTGAACCACACCTAAACGTCAAGTTTTTTCTGCATTTCATCTGACATTTCTCAATTTCAGACTAATTCAATTTGAACCATGAAAAGATACACAATCGAACAACGCGTTAAAGTTATTCAGGCCTATTATGAAAATGCGCGTTCAAGTCAAAATGCATATCGGGCACTTCGTGATTTTTTTCGGTCAATTTAATCGTCCAAATGTGCGTACAATCGAAAAAATCGTGCAAACATTTGAGCAAACCGGGTCTGTAGGAGATGTGAAAACACCAGTGCATGCTCGTACAGCTCGTTTGATGCGGTTTATGGGCTGGCGGCATACTCGGTCCGTATTTTTCCAAAATGAGGCCGCTCAGGCAGTTACTGTGAATGGTGTTCGCTATCGTGAGATGAAAGATATGGATGTGAACGATGTGTGGTTTTAACAGGACGGTGCTACTTGCCACACAGCTAACGAAACAATGGCTCTTTTGCGCGACAAATTCAATGGCCGTGTTATCTCACGTGGTGGCGATGTCAACTGGCCTCCAAGATCATGTGATTTGACACCGTTGGACTTCTTTCTTTGGGGTTATTTGAAAGAAAAGGTGTACGTCGATAAGCCAGCAGCAATTCAAGAGCTAAAGGATGAGATAATTCGGCACATTAACGGCATAGAACCTCAATTATGCCTCAGCGTCATCGATAATTTGGACTATCGGATGGAGGTGTGCCGCCGAGGTCGCGGCAGCCATTTGGCCGATATTTTGTTCCATACATATTTGAACCATACCATATTATCATAATAAAAAGAAATTACAATAATTTCCTAAATAATTTGTGTTTTTTTCAAAATCAACATCGGCCCTTAAAATTTAACCACCCTTTAGATTTGGACAATTTGTTTACTGAAGAAACCCGGTTTTTCCAATGAAACTGTCGAGACATTTTTCTCTGGGGCCGAATCGTCGCATTCGATATCGAGCAGAATTTATAGAAAATTTTCCTTTTGGGATAACGGCATACGATAATCGAGTAGCTGCTGTTTAAATTCCACTCGATAGCACTAGAGCGATCGAACACAATATTTTCTTTTATTGTGTTTGTTTTGCAAAAAAAGCATGGAACATTAACTATAAACTATAGCTGCTAGAAACACAAAATTTTTCTTTAATGTATTACAAATTTTTAGTCGATTCAACAACAACCGGTATAAAATAAACTTGGTACACTTTTTACAACATTTCGATACGATACTATCGAATGCGGTAATCCATCCATTCGATAGTGTCGAAATTTTATTCGATACGATAGTGTACTCGATATCGAAAGCGACGATTAGCCCCCTGTATTTTAGGGCTGCCATACGTCCTGGTTTTCCATTACTTGTCCTAGTTTTAAACAAATTGTCCGGGCGTCCTGGTCCACTCTTAAACTGTCCTGGTTTTTTTATACAGGTCAATGTAGAAAAAAAATTTATTTCTGCTGATTTTTGTTATGAACAGAGGTTAAGCTTTCTGTTATAACGCTGTTTACATGAAGGAATTTTATCAGCATTTTTTGCCTGGGGCTTACGTCGTTTAATTACTCGATGAAATAAAGACAGGTGGCCTCGCTAGGCCCATGTTTTTATTTTCGCCCCTTGTAACTTTAAATAAATTTTTTGTTTGTCTATTGTTTGTTCTATTGTTTAATTGTTGGACGCAAATTTGAAATACATATATGGTTGATACATGTATCAAAATAAAAATTTGTTGGTGTTCTTTTTTATATGATTAGTTCTTGGAATATATAAGCTTTTGTTGTACGTTCGATTTAGCGAAAATTTTAGAGTTGATGCAAGAAAACTGTTTTTAGAATTTTTTGTCAAGAATATCTACTACAGGGTGTTTTTTTTAGAGGTATAGAACTTCGAAGTGAAATAAAACACAAGAAAATCGTTTTAATGTCCATCAATTTGGCTTTATTGGAAGGATAATTTTATGCCATTAATGTTTAAATATGATTTCGGGCATGTGGCCGCCGCGGCTGGCTCGAATAAAGCCAATTCTACAGGTCCAATTTTCAACCACTTTTTCGAGCATATGGGGCCGTATGTTGGCAATAACGCCATGAATGTTGGCTTCCAAGTCCCCTAACGTTTCTGGTTTGTTGGCGTAGACGAGCGACTTCACATATCCCCAAAGAAAATAATCCAATGGTGTCAAATCACACGATCTTGGTGGCCAATTGACAGGTCCATTCCGCAAAATTATGCGCTCATCGAATGTTTCCTTCAATAAATCGATTGTGACGTGCGCTGTGTGGCATGTAGCGCCGTCTTGTTGGAACCACAACTCATCCACATTCATGCCATCCAATTCGGGAACAAAATAGTCGGTTATCATGGCTCTATACCGGTCTCCATTAACGGTAACTGACTCTCCAGCATTATTTCGGAAGAAGTATGGCCCAATGACTCCACCAGCCCATAGAGCACACCAAACAGTCAGTTTTTGTGGATGTAATGGCGTCTCAAGGGTCTCATGTGGATTCTCTTCACTCCAAATGCGGCAATTTTGCTTGTTGACGTAGCCATTCAACCAAAAATGAGCCTCATCACTGAACAAAATTTTGCGATTTTGCTTGCGGTAAACTTCGCGAACTGAACCATTATTTCGAAATAAATTTGCACGATTTGCAAGCGTTGTTCTTTTGTCAACCTGTTCATGATGAAATGGCAAACCAAACTAAATATTAATCACTTGACAGCTGACAAAATGGCCGCCAGTTAAAAAAGTGATGCCAACTTAAAGTTCTATACCTCAATAAAAAACACCCAATATATAGTTTGATGAAATTTGCGCTAATCGACACAGTCTTTTTTTATAAAGTGAAGTAAAACTATCAGCCTGCCAGTTTTTTATTTTAAATGCTACCCTCTTTGGGAGAGGGATAGTGTAGAGAGAACAGGTGAAGAAGTGGGAAAGAGATAGAAAGCTTAATTCATTTACATTGTGGAGCAGTGTTGCAGCCCGTCTGGTGTCAAGTACAAGTATTAATTTGTTTAAGCTATGTAGCCATTTTATTAGTTCTTCTACTTCGCCGACGGTTCTGTTACAGCACAATTACAAAACACAAGAGAATTTCAAAGAACATGAAAGAGTGTACTCCATTCCATTCTTCTCTCCCCTCTCACCCATAACATATGACTTTCTGAAAGAAAACTTTCATAGTGTGAACTGAGACTAAGCATTATTTACCCAACAGAAACAGCTGTATAAAATATTGCATTTTTCTCAAATCTCCTACTGTGCAGTAGGGTCATGATTTTTTTGGCGCATCCTCCAGTTCCTAAATCGTGTAGGAAAATCATGTAAGAACAACGATCTCTCTTTTACGCGATCGTGAAAAAAGATACGATTTTTTTAATCGATATCGAAATAACTTATTTTTTGGGGATTTTTAAATAATCAAACTTACAAAATCGTTACCCACTATTTTGAGTATAAAAATAACTTATTTGGAGTAAAATATGTATTTTTTTAATTTATAAATAAAATATGTATATACAAAACTTCAAAACGTGAACTTTTTTCAATATCGTGAAAAAGTGAAATCGCCATTCTTACTTTATTCTATGCCCTGCACGATTTTAAAACTAGAGCTTGCATCATTACAAAAAATGCAAAATGTCATCACCCTACTGTGCAGCCAAAGTTATCACAGTTTTTTTTAGAATTTCAAGTCACTCTTTGTTAAAGAAATTTCTCGCACATTTGCATACAACTTTTCTAACAATTTATTTATTTAGTATAAAACTAAAATCACTAAATTGCTAACACCGTTTGACTTTGATGATCGTGAATGAAATGAAAATCAGATGTATGAGCACAGTTCATCGTCAGTTTCGGTCATGCCAGTTGTTTAGATACAGTGGATGCAAACAGTTGTGTTTCGAACGGTATTCGCTCGCTGGATAAAACTAAACACGCGTACGACGAATAACGATTTCAAATGTTTGACAACTCTATAGAAAATTTATATATAAAATGATTAATAATAAACTAACCGCAAAATTATTGAAATAAAAAGTTCGATCATAAATTTTAGAATCCGAACGAAGTGACGTGTGGAGTGCGTTAAATAAATAAATAAAAGAAAAATAAATACAAACTTTTTTTTATTGAAGGTGTTTATTTTGGAATTAGAAATGCAAATTGCTGTATTAAAAATACATAAAAAAATAAGAGAAATAAAAATGTCATCAGAAAATAATTCAAAGCTCTGACGTGCGAATATTTTTATTATTTAAAAGTTTTAAAGTTTAAGGAAATCAGTTTTTAAGATAATTAAGAAAATATTTGCAAATGGTACTAAATTATGGAATTTATATAAATCAAAAACTATGACTAAAATGCAAAATTTTTATTTAATAACATCTTGAAAATCTAAAAAAAAATAATTGACATTTTCTAAACAGCTAAAACGTCAATGAAAATATTGAAATACGTACATATGAAACTTGTTGCAGAATTATAAGATCTGAAACCAAGGTTGTAAGAACGTCGCCTGTAAGCTTAGACGTAATGGTTGCTTAACTCGAGACCCAAAGTCAATTAAAAAATGTAATTGATATGCCACGAACTTCATTATTACATCCCTGCGGGAAATTTAGTACCAATTGAGGGGGTGAAAAGCAAAGGGGTACAAGTCGCAAAAATAAAAAAAATTTGTTATATGCAGGAATCAACACTGAATACCAATATCTATCACAAAAAACTTTGAAGCTTAATTACTCAGAATTTTGTTTTTTGCACTTGTACCTCTTTGCTTTTAAGCCCCTCAATTGTCCTTAACGCACTTGTCCTATGACTTTTGAAAATGTGAGTGCTACAATATGTCCCTGAGTCGTAAGCATTGAATAGAGAATATATCACTTAACTAGAACAAAAATGTTAACAAAATATCCTCAAAGACCGCCAATACACAACTTCAATAATCGCAGCCTGTTTTTTAGGCGCAGCAAAAACGGCCCCAGGGAATAAAGGCGCAAAGTGCAAAATATAAAATAGTTCCAAATTTTGGGACATTTTGCGTTATTCAATATAACAAGAATGTTTTTTAATAAATATCAACCCAAAAAAATTTTAAATGCATATTCCCAAAAATTTTGGAACATTTTTCATTCTCAGCCCGAAAGCTTTTTTCACAGTATGTCGAATAACGGCTTTGCTAAATAAAGATTTTCTGCCATTCTCTTATTTAGTGAAGTAAGGATATCGCACGTTCAAGCATCTCATACCAAGAGAGCAAAATTGTTGGTCGCTGCCAAAATACGACTTCGCAGAAAATATTAGCTCATCAAACCCGCTATTTCATATTCTCAGAAAAGAAAATCTTTAAGACCGGTCGAATGAAGCCTAGGAAGAAAATCTTAACTAAGCGAGGCAAGTCCTTAAGGCCGTCCACAGGCGGTCTAGGCAGAACATCTTGGCTCAGCCAAGCCGCTATTCTACATAGTCAGTTAGTCTTGAATATTTATAAAAGCCAATGTTTTTGTTTTATGAAAGGCTGAGATCATTTCACGCCTAACCAACAAAAAAAAGATCGCATTTTATGTTAATTATTTGGGGAATTTTTCGTAGTATTTATATAATATCAATTTATTAATGGTCCCAGATTAGTTTTAAATCCAAAGTGATTGTTATAAGGCTACAGATCGTACTATTTTAGGACGAAAGAGTAGGATATGAACTAATATTCCAAATAACAAGGAAAAAATTAGCATTAATTAATTCCACAATCTACACTGCAGAACATAACAATGATGTTTTCGGAAGCCGCAGCATTCCTTCATCAGTGTTGATAGATCGGTTGTAAGAGCATTTAAATGTTATTTATACAATGCATGACTGCAAATAGAACACGAGAATTATTCATTGTTATATTACTCGAATGCAAACGGAATTCCATCATGATGGACAAATTAAAATTTACCATCAGTAAATTCCGTTAAATTAACCCACTGTTACTCCGTTGGTTTTGGTCTTATGTGTCGTTTTTCTTCCTTCTTTTCGTTTTTACTTAAATCAAACTTTTTGGTTTGATTAATTACGAAACCCGTAGATTCAATTAAAATATTAATTCGTGCAAACAATCACGAAATCGGATTTTTTAATTAAAAAATTTATTGAAATTTAAAAATAAAAATCAATTATACTCTCTTACTACTCTTCGGTATTTTATTATATGATATTTGAAATTTATGTGTCATTCAACTTTGGATATTACGATTCTATACAAATATCTTCTTCGCATTCTGGCCGACTGTCTTCTTGATTACCATTCGTGATTAATTAAAATCTCCTTTCTTCCTTCCTTCCTACCACTTTTCAAATTCTCGAAGTTAAACCACTACAGGCCGCCCTCACAAGGAATTAACCTTTTCACAACAAATTTGTTTTAAGGATCTAGAGCTCTCGCGATTAGATCAATTTACCTTCTACTCCACAGGTCATGCTCTTGATTCTGATTTGCTAGCTACACGACAGACTTGCTACCCGTAGTCCGCTTTCAACTGAACTCCGCACATCCATGGTGCAGGATCAATACAAATTAAGAGAGTTTAAGTTTAAGTCTTGCTAATACTACCAACATTCATAGCGAATGTTCTTATCCGATTTTTAAATCTTCTTCTAAGCTTTTTTAACAAACTCAAAAATAGAAATTCAAGTTCCAAAAGCTCTAAGTCAACATATTACTGTGCAAAATAATACTCGTACATAAAATGATAATAAAATTAACATAAAAATTGCAAAATAAATCGTAAAATTTTCTAATAAAAGTGATCAAAATTTGAATAAATACAAATTTTTTATCTCTGCAATCAATCAGTTTAATCGTTGTTTTCTACCATAAAACAAATTTATAAGAAACTTTTAATGCTTGAAGTGTTGATTGATAAATGACAAGTATATTGATGTCTTCTCTACATAATTCTTATTATTTTTTTTCTTAAGTTAAAATAAATATAAATACAAAACAGAAAAAAATATACAAGACACACGTTTTTAATGTTTCATATACAAAAGTAAATCAAAATATGAATGCAGAGTGAATAAAATATTTACAAGTACGAGCAAGTATCATGCATTTATAGCAAAAAATAAAAAGTGGGTGCGTATTTCAGTTCAGTTCATTTTAATTTTTTTATTTTTTATTTTTAGTTTTAATTATTTTTAGATACCCTATAAATGATAAGCAAAAATTTTAAGATTTTTTATGACCATAGAATTTGAAAAAAAATTCTTTATATTAAATATTTTAGCAAGACTGATTTTGAAAAAGAAAAAGTATATTTCGATTTATAAATATTTTGAAACAAACGTTTGTTTGATATACAATTTATTTCCAGTATATGCTTTTACTGTTCCAGTAAATTTTTTGCTTGACCATTATTTAGAACACTACTACTGTAGACAACATTTCAAAACCTTCCAACTTCCACGAAAGATTAGCACTGCGACGCGCAATAGATCTTTTGTGCCATATATCACCAATTAATTCAAGCTCTGTATCACGCTCCTAATGAAAGTTAGTACAAAGTCTGAAGAAACCCGCCTAATAAATTTTGAACAGAGAAGTTCAGGGCAAAATAACCGCATCCTAATATTACACAAAACGATACATTCACAGAGATAAACGAACGTGGTTACTCCTCTACAAAAGATAGTATAGTTTGAATTTACAAGAGTGAAAACCAGTGACCAATCGTAGGTCACTCCTATTAAATTTAAGGATACCAATACGAAAATGGTTCCATCAACGCTTTAGACTGGTCTCATATCTGAAAAAGCAAGCCAAACCTCGTCTGACCAATTGATGCCACAAAAAGACTCTGGGTCCATAAGGGGAATATCGGCGGCTTGCCTGGCAAATTAATTTACTATACCGTTTCCCTCACATCTACTATTACCAGGTATTAAGTAAATAGAAACTTTGTTGCTTATTGATAGCTTCCGTAGTGTATCAAGGCACTTTGACACAGAACCTTGGCTTGGAGTTCCTATGAGAGGAAAGATTTCAGAGCCGGCTGTCTATTGGAAAATATAGTTATTTACGCACTCTTAAGACCTCTATTTAAATTAATGAGGACACACATTGTGATTATCTGGATTTCCGTCTGAAATACCATGGGAAATTTCCCCATGGTCATAGATATTTTCATGTGGGATCCAAAGACGCCGGCGTCAGCGCCTGCTCCATCGTCGGTTTTGGATCTATCCATAAGCCATCGTAAACTTCTGACATCCACAGGAGAACCGGTACCCTCACACGTAACCCAAAGCGGAAAGTTGGTATTGAATCTCCTGTTTATCCTATCACTCAGCATCAGGCGCGGATTCAGCTTAAGCTTCTGGGAGGGGAACTTTTAAAGGGAATTTTGTAAAATTTATTTTTAGGAACTCAAGGAAAAGAAGTATATTTTAATTGTTTTGGGAGGGGAGATATCCCTTTTTCCCCTCCCCTTGATCCGCGCTGCCCAGCATATCCAAGAGTTTTCTACAATATATTGTATTCAAGTTCAATGAATGATCGTTGCCAGCACAATGATTAGAGTTCCCAAGGACCATCCTGTAACCTGCCGTAGTTGCAGAGACTCTTATGAGGATCTGAATAGAAGTTAGACTAATTAAGGCCTCAAAACATTTCCTCATTACACCGGTCACATAATGCCGTCGTTCACTAATAACCTGAAGAAGTTAATCAATCACCGCTGACCGATGGAGTGGTGATAGATCCTAACCTTGAGGATAACCTTTGATTGCATTGGTGCCAACCATGTCGTTGCCTACTGAAGCAGTCAAGTCAATATTTTCAAGAATCGATCTGTAACTACGATCTATCTTTGCAAAAGATTATGAAGTGTATGCTCTTCCGATTTGCCCTTTACATATGCATGCTAAAAACCTGTCCTACATATGCCCTGGGTACCATTCTGCACATTCCCCCTTTTGCACATTATTCCAGACATCTACACTATAAAAACCAGAGATCTGGTTGGGACAAGAGTATATTAGGACAGTTTGTAAACGGCCCATATATTAGAATAAGTGATCAAATACAACCAAGGTTAGACTTGAACAAACACTTTGAAGTTTTAATTCTTGAAAGTGGCCAATGGCTGTGTGGTTCAGGCATGTACATGGCACGAACATATTGACCAGATCTGTTTCACTGACGTCTGCAAACAGGGAAATGGAAATACGAGGGCAGGGATATACCGCCCTAACATCCAAAGGGTCATTCGCATGGGTAAATACCTTACGATTTTCATAGCGGAGAATGCTTGAGGAGAAAGTGTATGTGTGTTCGCATCTACTTGATGTCAGATAGCCAAGCAGAACTCAAGGCCTTAATTTCTTATTAAATAAGGTCGGGTTCCGACTAGAAATTTTCCCAAATACTCATTTTGAGCCCCGATTGGGAATGCATGTGGCACACCCAAAAGGGTTATCCCATTTGTGATTTGATCGGGAACTTGTTGGGATAGCCCATCTACAAATTAAAGACTTGACATAAGTTCTTCCCATGAGGGAAACTATTGGGAACTTGTTGAGACAATCTAACACAGATTTTTAATCGTATATTTTGCTCATCTTCAACAGAGGTGATTGTTACATACTTTTGTCCCTTGGATAGCTTCAGCAATTTTAATTCAATATTAGAGTTTGATATTTTCTCGTTTGGAGCAAATTTTTGCAAGATTTTGAGATTTTCCCACAGGAAGCCAATCGGGTTCCAAATACGTTTCTGCGTTACATCGGAATTGGGATCCCAGTTAGATCCCAAAAGTTGTTTGCATGAAAATTTCTAGTCGGAGTGTTGTCATGGATTGTGTTACATCTCTAAATGAGCTTGGCGCTAGAAATAAAATGGCGTTATGCAGGGTGCCTGGCCATGAAGGCCATGCTGGAAACGAAGGGGATGACTGTGTAGCCAACAGTGGAGCCCAACATAGGTTTATAGGACCGGAACCCTTCTTTGGCATCTCACGAGGATATGTCAAAGAACAGAATAATTCCTTGATTCGTATGGAATTTGCTCGCCATTGGGAAGCCCTTCACAGTCTAGGGCAAGCAAAATGATTCAGTACGTTATCCCAAACAAATCCCAAAAGTTACTGCTATTGGACGAAAATCACATTAGATTACTAACGGTGTGGTTTACCCCGGACACTGCAGTCTCAGACCGCATTAATTTATCATGGAGAACTCTGAGACTACTCTATGTAGACTTGGCGAAACGCAAGAAGAGACGCCGGAGGAAATTTTCTGTGACTGTCCGGCGGTAGTGGCGCGCAGAATGAATTTCCTTGGAGGTATCTTAATGGTTATAGGCGAAGTATATCTCACGGTATAGAATAATTGAGTTTATTCGTAGCCTTAATCTACTTACACTTGGGCTGCACAAAAGAGCCGTTGTGTCGCGGTGCTTATGGCATGTAAATATTAATATTAATGTATACTGATTCACGTGCACAGGAATATTATTCAAAACCATCGTTCTGATATGCAGCCTCTCCATCGTTTCAGCAGGAAGAATGATAAGGTAATTGGTCTCTATGATTTGGTCAGACTTTTTGGCCTCTTGCCTGTTTCAGGGATAAATACAACGTTAACTAGCCTCCACATTTGAGGAAAGTATCCAAAGACAAAGCTGAATCTGAACAGAAAGACGAGAGCAGTATCAATGCACTTTTGCAGAAGTGCCGGAAAGGCTAAAAGAAAGTAACAGAATATTTTATTCTATTTGGAAAATGAAAAATATCCTTTTGAACTTTGAAAACTCCTCCGTAAATAACCGGAGAGCAGTCTTTCAAGTCATAAACCTAGTGAACCTCGCGAATCAAATCACCAAATTAAATAAAATTTCCAATTTGTACATTCTCTTCTTAGTATATGTACCATCAGCCTTCTTTAACCCGACTATAAATTTTCCCAAGACACATAAGGAGCCCACTTAAGAACTCATATGGCAAACCTAAAAAGGGTTATCCCATTCGGGATCCAACCGAGAACTTGTTGCAATAGCCTACCTACAAATTAGTAAGTTAATATAAGTACTTCCCAAGTGGAAAACTATTGGGGACTTGTTGGGAAAATCATCCTCGATTTGTCCCTTGGACAGCTTGAGCTAGTTTTAATCAATACCCGACTAGCAATTTTCATACAAACGCATTTGGGATCTGACTGGGATCCCAATTCCGATGTAACGCAGCAACGTATTTGGGACCCGATTGGTTTTCTGTGGGGAAATATCAAGATCTTGCAAAAATTTGCTAAAATCGGGAAAATATCAAATTCTAATATTGAGTTCAAATTGCTGAAGCTATACAAGGGACAAAAGTATGTATCAATAACCTCTGTTGAAGATGAGCAAAAAATACGATTAAAAATCTGTGTTAGGTTTTCCCAACAAGTTCCCAATAGTTTCCCTCTTGGAATGAACTTATGTTAAGTCACTAATTAGTAGATGGGCTATTCCAACAAGTTCCCGATCTGATTCCAAATGGGGTTACCCTTTTGGGTTTGCCACATGCATTCCCAATCGAGTCCCAATATGAGTATTGGGAAAATTTCTAGTCGGGTATTAGAGTTTACTATTTTTTCTATTTAAGTAAGTTTTTGCGAGTTTTCGATATTTCTCCATAGGAAACCAATCAGGTCCCAAGTACGTTTCTGCGTTATATCCCAATTGGCATCCCAGTTTGATCCCAAAAAGTTTCGCATGAAAATTTCAAGTAGCGAAGAGGTCAATTTCACTAACGCCTTATGCAATCTTGCTGCTGTTGGAGTATTTTTTATATTTTTACAGAATTTTCTCCAGGATTCTGTTTTGGATCTCCGTATTCTTTTGTTGTAGTCGGTCAAATATCTTCTTTCTCAATTACCGGAACGTTTCGAAAGAGCCTGCGCATAACATCAGAAAGATCGGTCCACCATCGCACCATATGCGCTTTTTATGACTTCTAAGACAGGTGCTTTTATGATATCGGGAAGTCCATTAAGTTCATTTGATGTAAAGTCAAATTCCTCCACTAGGTCTTGAAGACCAAACTTTGAGATGATGATTTACCTAAACGCAGTCTAGTTGGTTTTTGTCAATAACATATTTTATGAACTGAATATATAATTTTTTTTAAATTAAGTTCACAGAAAAAACTAAAATACGAGTTCAATTACCAAAACTGCAGATTCAATTAATTTTGTTGTTTAAGTTCAATCTACGACGAAAATTGTATATTCAATAACAGAAATTTAAATTTTCAATTACTAAAATTTTTTTAAATTTGTTAGAAAATTTTGTTTCTGATCATATGAGTAATTGAACACAGAAAAAATTAAATTTCATTTTCTGTAAAGGAATTCAATGAAATAGTAAATATTTTGTCTATGAACGGACCTATAAACGAATTTGTAAATATAGACAAAAAATACCTCAACAATTTCATTGAAAAAAACGTGTTTTTTTCAGTGAACAAAATGTTTAAATCTATAAAACAATTTGTCTAAAATATTTACAAATTGTAGACAAAACAATTTACTAAATCAAACAAAAATATTTACTGGATTTTCTGAAAAATATCAAACAATATTTCTGTCTGAATTTAATAAACAATTAGTCTAAAAATGCTAACAATTATTAAGCAAAATAATTTACTTAATCAAACAAAAATACAAACAAAATGTTTGTCTGTGTCATCATCATTATCCATTAAGCATGAGATTTCACTTTGTTAAATGTGTTCAAGTCCGAATGTTTATCTTAATACTCTAAAAAAATGAATGAGAATTAATGCAACGACATTAACTAATCGATTCACTCAAAAATCTTTTGTAAACAAACTTGGTACAATTGCATTCCTCTTGCTATGATTGATGTTCTTGTTATTTGTGTGTATGTCGTCATCGGGGTGGTTTTTTACGACACAGTTTTTATTGTTGTTTTTAGTGTTTACGTTCTACATAAAAGTCAAACAAACAATTCATAGATTATGGACAGAACATTTACTGAAAATTTAATTTATTTTTAGACAAACTTTTGTTTGAAAATTTTTTGGTGATAATTTTTTCTGTGAATCAATTACCAAATAAATTGAAACTAGTTTTAGTTTTTGATTAAGTATGTTAATTGAAAATTTTTAAGTGTTTTTTGGAGACATTTGGTTGAATGCATACATTTTATTTTAGGTCAGCTTCCAGACAAGAAAGTAATTTTACTAATTAACTACACAGAAAAAATGATTTTTAAAAAATTTTCAATTAATACACTTGATCAGAAATTAAAATTAGTGTCAATTAATTTCGTAATTGAATATGATCAAAAACAAAATTTTCTAAACAATTTTACAAACTTTGAGTAATTGGAAATTTTAATTTCAGTGATTGAATATATAATTTTAGTCGTTGGTTGAACGTCAACAACACAATTAATTGAATCTGCAGTTTTCGTAATTGAAATCGTATTTTAGCTTTTTCTGTGTAATTCCTTCAATTTCAGTACTTAAAAAGAAACTTAGTTGTTTCTATGATTTATCAAATGGAAGAAGTCCCCATTTTTAGATTTCACCGCTTTTATTTACTAAAGCTTTTTCCTTTCCCGCCTTTACCATGAAAAAGAAATCTCTTCACCCGGCCGAAGATAGACAATGTAAGAAACTGCATTAAGTTAAGCCATTTTTGGGAAAATATTTTACTATGAAATATGTATGTTCCTAATAAAAAATATGAAATAAATCCTCTCAAAAGTTTTTAAGCCGGCAAGATCGCCCAATGAGACCGCTTCAAATTTCTTTCTTTGGGATTGTATGAAGCCACAGGTCTATTTAAACAATCCAAAAATAATATCACACCGCGAGAATTTTCATCACGAAGCTCTCACCAAGACTTTCTAATATACAAAATTTGTCAACCTTTAAATAATCTCATGCAGGGTATTACGAAATTTAACTTTGCCAAACTTTCCTTCTCAGGTTTTCTTTGTTTATTATTATAAAAAGTGTAATAAATGTTTGAACAGTAGCTGTGTAAATAAATATTTACTTGTACTTTTTATTTGTTTTTTTATTATTATTATTTTATATTTTTTTACTGGCGTTATTCAACACTCGTACGTACGAAGGAGTGAATTATAAATCTCCACTACTTGTGCCATTAAACTGTGGAATGAATATTCATGTGTTCGTATTGATTGTAAAAAAAACTTTATGCCAACAGCTAGTTAGTGGCATTTTTTCATGAGTAAAATTATTTTATAGTTTGAACATCTTCCAAAAGCAACAACTTTATTTACTTTGTTGGTTTATATTTGTTAAATTAAATTTAAAAATAAAAAAATAAAAAATGTTACAAAAGTTAAGTAGGTTGGCGCTTGAGGAAGAAATCCGAATAAAAACGGATTAAATGAATTTTTAATTAGCTTAAATCTAAATTTATCTTAATATCGTTTTTGAAATTGATATGTGTTGTTTGTTATCTAATATAGAAATTAATTTAATTCAAATAAAACTTTTAAAAATGGACAAGCAAAAATGTGCATCTTAGAAAATTTAAGACAAGTTGAAAAATATTGTGTGTGGGTTATTTCATAGGAAAAGTGATAAAATTTTCATCGTAAAGAAAATTTCAATTATAGATTTAGTCAAACGAATTTGTAAAACTTGCTTAGCAGAATCTCTGATGTGTTTGATTTTGAGCCAGAGCTTATTTGGAATAAATATGTCTGATTATAATTATGTGTAACTAAATATTTAACACTTAAAAAAATGTCTATATAGAAAACGCTGATTAGAAATTTTAATTTTTGATTTGTTTCTAAAAGAAGGTATTAAAAACTTTATATTAAATTTGTACTTACATTTTCTCACAAAATTTCGAGTGTTATTTGATCATTTTTAGTTCTAAAAATAAAAAAAGATAAAAATATATATGTATGTATTATGATTTATAGATCAAAAGTCAAGTTATTAGGATTTATAAAACAATAACTAGAAAAAATAAAAAAACATATGGTCACCTGGAACGTTAAACGGCCTAACTAACAATTTCATAATTTCAGAGGAGAAGCAAAAAACATGCGAAATAATCTCATAACAAACTTTTAGCATTTTTGTAATCGGTAGTAAATTTTTAATGGGATATAAAGTAATGAATGATACTTATATATCTTATTACAATACATACTCCAAGTTAAAACAAATTAAAAGTAATTAATAAAATAAGTACGTATTTACCTCTTTATCTTAGAATAGTTATAGTTTCTTGTTATGTTTGTATTAGCAAAATAAGTAAACAATCACCTTTTACGTTAAAGCTTAGTACTCCGTTCAAATTTGCGAAAAATGTTGATCAACATTGGTTTTTTCATACTAAAAATATGACAAGTAACCAATCATAAGGGCCTATTCACATATTACGTAACGCTATTTTCGGAGGTTTTATACCACCCCTCCCCGTAACGCTTTTTACAAAATTTTCAGTATAAAGTACACTCTAAAATACTTTTGTTGAAAATTAGGTCGATAATAGTAGGAAACACTTTACAGATTATTATCGACCTAAACTTACACACGCATTATTTTTGAACAAAATGGTTTTACTAAAAAAAACGATTGGCTGCGTGCAGGTTTGAGCCGCGACCTCCTGACTGATAGTCTGACCTATCTACCATTTAGCCATGTCCGTATTATAATTTATGTTAAATTTTTTTCCACTTGGACTAAGTATGTTTAATTTGAAATGTTTTTCTTTAATAAAATAACTACAAAATCGATGTACACAAATTTAGACAATATATGATCGTAAATTTGGAGTAATGTTTTAGAGTGTATATAATCCGTAACAAATCTTTTCAATACAAAATTTATCAACGCTTGGCGTTGCGTTTTACAAAATAAGGCCCTTAGGCTAGAAACGGACCTATAAACAAATTTGTAAATACAGACAAAAATGTCTGAACAATTTCATTGAAAAACACTGGCTTTTTTAGTAAACAAA
Source organism: Panzeria rudis (assembly GCA_956483635.1). Classification (NCBI taxonomy): domain Eukaryota; kingdom Metazoa; phylum Arthropoda; class Insecta; order Diptera; family Tachinidae; genus Panzeria; species Panzeria rudis. Next base: position 190,394,728 of record OY101448.1, read on the forward strand.
TTGTGCAAATTTATGAAAAAAATTTTTATAAAATCTAAACCAAATAGTTTACTAAATCGAACAAACACATTTTCTGGACTTTTTGTAATATATATAGAACAATATTTTTGTAAAAAGTTATAAAACAATTTGTTCAAAAATATTTACAAATTCTTAACAAAATAGTTTACTCAATCAAACAAAACTATTTACTGGATTTTTTGTATTATATCATACAAAGTTTTTGTCCGAGTCAGTAAAAACTTTGTTTATATTTTAAAATTTCAAATAATAACATTAAGCAGCATTTATGAAATTTCAGTTTGTTAAACGTCTTCAACTCTGTATATTTATATAAAGGCACTAAAAAAATTTATGAGAATTAACGCAACAACATTAACGAATTGATTCACTTAGAAATCTTCAGAAAACCAACTAATACATATTAATTACTTGAATTCCGACACCGCAGTCTTTTCGCTATCATTGTTGTTTTTGTTATTTATATGTATGTCGTCATGGTGGTCTTTTTATGACACAAAAAACTGGTTTTAGTTGTTGTTTTTGGTGTTTGATTCCTAAATAAAAGTCAAACAAAAAATTCCTGAATAAAAGTAATTCTATAAATATAACTAATTTATATATTAAAAATTCATTGATTCAGTAAAGAACATTTACTGAAAATAAAATTTTATTTTAGATAATTTTTTTTTAATTTGTTGGGCATAATTTTTCTGTATATAAAAATATCGAGACTAAAAAATTTTCCTCTATTTGTATTTTAGCAGACCTTCCATAGAAAACCTTCAAAATGGCCTTTATTACAAGGTCTTTTGTCAGGCATGCGGTGAAAAGTATTTTAAGAAGCATTCCAGCAAGCGAAAGACCTTCTCCCCACTGACGACGTGCGTAAAAAATATATTGGTTTAGAATGGAGAGTGGTGTACTTTTTGATCGAAAAGAAGGCATAGAGAAAGTTCGGGCAATGTGGTATACCTATTTTGTAATATGTTATTATTTTTAGAAACCTGATTCGATTCGATCTCTGCTGGCGAAAGTAAACGTCTTTGAAGCCCAAGTTTCAGAGAAACTATTTAAAAAATTGGAGGGTAATGTGGTATACCATGTTCTGGTAATATGGTATGCTATAGCCGCATATATTCTGTTGCCCATTTTGCCCAAAATTGACGATCACAATTTTAGGGAAAGGGAACACATTTCACGTGAACTTTTATTCCCGATAAGGGTGATTAAGTTTTTTGTGTGCGGAGTAAGAACGGGCCTAAATATTTTCTTATGCCTTTGTTTAATAAAACATCATTAATAAATTTGTATGTTTATAAAAGAAATGTTTTACAACAAGACAAATTCAATTGTAAATTTAATATCCATCATTTGTTTTCCACAAACATTTTATTAATTTCGTTACAACAAATTATTTAACTAAAGACTTATAGTTATATGGTTTTCAAATAATTTTCATTTAAAAGCCAGTAAAGTTAATTTGAAAAACAATATTTAAAACAATAGTATTTGACAGTAAACAACATTTACAAACACTTGTAACATTCAACTCATGTTAGCTCGTCAGATGGCAATTGTAAATTTAATCACTCTCTAATTAATGATGACATCCCACAGCCCCCAAGAAACATCACATATCAAATGAGAAAAAAAGCTACAAGAAAACCCACACAAAAGTTTCCTTAATTTAATTTTACATAATTTTGCTTTTAAAACAGTTATTTTCCACTCGAAAGAAAAACAACTTAGTTTCAATGAAACAATTAACTCTCATGCTACAAAAATATAAAACTCATTATCAAATAAATTTTCAGCCTTAAAGTAATTAGTTACGGCTCACAAATATTAATTTAATTTAAATGTTTAAAAACACATTAAGTTTTAATAGGAAAAAAAACTACCGCCACCATAAATAAATAACCGCTTTTTTCTATTTCAAAAAGTTACGTTATATTTTATGGCAGAAAAAAGTTTTCATGCATCTGATTTTTTTTAAGACAAAAATTCATTCATAAAAATCATTTGGCATTTATTTGTAACAATCTTTTCAGTTTTACTACGAAAAAAAGGCAAACTAGAGGCGTAAAAACTCTTAATTCTTTTTTTGCTGGCTGTCATTCAAGCCAACGCTGGAAATCATAAAACTTCCGTTCTTAAGTATAAAATCAATAATATACACGTATAAAAAAAACAATATTGGGGTTTTTAGTATTTATTTATGCTTGTTAGCGAATTTGTTAAAAATACACCCAAAGAAAATTTTTAGTAAAATTAAATGAAGAATTGGATATCGAGCGGGTATGTTCTAGTCATATAATTTTGGTTTTAATTCAACCGTTGACTAAGTGTGGGTCCCCCACCGTCCCAGTAAGTTGCCCTTGTTACCACTTATAAAAATGTTTAAATCACCCCTTGTATTACCTGGAAAGGAGATGTGTAGAAAATAAGGTTACTTGTACACCTTCCCGTTCGGTTCCGTGCTCAACCATACCGATGACCACATAAACAAGTTTATGCTCCTGATAATCCTTCTGATTTCCTTAGAGAAAACGGGGCAATGACAGAGAAGGTTGAAAAGTGTAACTATTGAAAATTTTCGATATTTTGAAAAAATATCGAAAAGTTAGAAAAAATTTCGATATATCGACGATGCTATCGTGATACTATCAAAGTTTTATAATAATTCTCAAAGAAAACACTAACTATGTATGTAAAAATCAGCGATACCATTTTTGCGGTTTTTTACGATATACCAAAAAACGAGTGTTTTACGATATGACAACATTGCGATATGACAACACCGTATATGACTATCGTAGTGTTGTCATATCGTAAAAAGCTTACGATATGATCGTAAAAACACCAAAAATGGCATCGTTGGTAAAAATGCTAAATAAAACTGGTTTTTAAACAAAACATAACTTTATTTCATTGTACATTAAATGAATCATTTGTTTATGAATAGCCTTTGTCAATTTTTTTTGCAAAGACCTTTTATTACGAAAATCGGCAGCTTATATGGTAATACGTCATTTGATTATGAAAGGACTCATGTTTGGTTATTTCTTTAACAGAATTTAACAGGGACCGAAAATAACAGTTATTATTAGGGAAGTGCGATTAATCGATTAATCAAATTTTTGATTAGTGAAAATTGTGATTAATCAATTAATCGATTAATCAAGAATCCTGATTAATCAAAATGCTGATTAATCAAATAATTTTAAATTTGATTATTCAAAATGAGGATTATTTGATTAATCATGATTTTGAATAATTTATATTTTGAGCAATTGAATAATTTGTGTTTTTAATTTTTGTGTTGAGTTTTTTAATTGATGCCTTTATTTTTTAGTTTTTTTATTTCTTTTGTGTTATATTTGTTAGAGTTAAATTCATTTTGTTTGAAATATTGTTGTTTTATTATTTTGAATAAAATTATTCAAATTTGAATAATCAAAATTAAAATGATTTGATTAATCAGCATTTTGATTAATCAACATTCTTGATTAATAAATTAATTGATTAATCAGAATTTTTATTAATCAAAAAATTTGATTATTCGATTAATCGCACATCGCTAGTTATTATCAATATTTCAGTTCAAAAATTCAGACAGACAAAAATTTGTCTATACGATATTTGAGTGTAGCATTGTGATGGTCGTGACCTAAGGAATAAAAATCTAAAAATACTTTTATTTTTTTACTTTTTTCAAAAACGTCAAAATATAACTGTTATTTTTTGACTAAAATAAAAGTTAAAATGTGACTGATTTTTTTTTGTCAAAGATAAAAGTTGAAATTTTACCGATATTTTTTCGGCCAAAAATAAAAGATAAAATTTGACCGATATTTTTTTGGTCAAAAATAAAAGTTAAAATCTAAATGGATTTAGAAATCCCTACGCCATAAGAGCTATTGCTGCTCCTTATATTCGATTACAAGTTAAATCGATGTTGATTAGTGGAAAATTTACCATGTCAGATTATTAGCTCCAAATATTACTTGCTCTTTTTTGAAATTTTAACTTTTATTTTTGACCAAAAAAATATCGGTCAAATTTTCTTTTATTTTTGACCAAAAAAATATCGGTAAAATTTTAACTTTTATTTTTGACCAAGAAATTATCAGTCACATTTTAACTTTAATTTTTGACCTAAAAAAAATAGTAAAAAAATAGCTGTTATTTTTTGGCCGAAAACATATTGGTCAAAAATAACCATTATTATTTGACTTTTCGAAAAACGTCATAAAAGTTACGGTCCATGGAATTTAATAACCAAATAAAATTGGGAGTATGGGTTGTTATAGTTTCGAAAAATGTATTAGGTAGGTCGTATTTTGCTGCGAATAATTATTAGAAATCAACATAACTTTTAACATTGTTGGTCGATTTTATTAAAATTAGTATTATTTGAAAGAAGAGTTAGCCTACTTTTTGCTCATGTATAAATGATTGTAAAGAACTATTTTAGAATAAACAATTTTTTTATTTTTCCAAGTGAACCCAAGTAAAAATTTAAAAAGTCATAACTTTTAATTTCGTCCTGCGATTATTATAATTGTTTATTTTTAGATAATTGTTTATTTTTAGAGAGTAGATATATAGTGCTTCCAAACAATATACTCATTTTTTGTAGTGTATTTTTCGCAAAAATCATTGCCGAAGCAACCGCGATAGCAAATGTAACGCTCAATACACAAAAAAAAAACGCGAAATTTACGTTTAGAATGATAATCACCCACATAAACACAATTATTATATCTGTGTCTTTTTTAATAACAGCGTAAGTCGACTTAAGTAGATTTTGAGTTAGTGATGCTAAATAGCTCTATTTCAAACGCACTTTTCATGAATGTAACATTTTTCAGAATATCATGGACCATCGTGTGTGCAACTATCGTCTCAACTAATTTTTCTTCAGTGTATGCATGACGAGATGCTGATAACAGGTTCGAATTTATCTTCATTCTAAGATGAAGATTGAACATCCGTTCCAGGGTTTTGAAGAATAAAGGAGGACAGACTTACAACTCTGAAATTTTTTGGAGATTTGTGGGAGATATTTTCTTTTAGGAATGACTTCGTAGTCCATGATGCAGTCTAAGGCAAGCCGTAGATATCATATTATTTACTTATTTATTTATTTATTATAGTTTGCAATCTGGCACAACAAGAAAAAATATCTTATAAATTATAGTGCTAGTGGGAAAATATCAAATTAAGCACTCCGCATTTCCCTGTATTTTGGCAGGTATAATCCTGTGTGGGCCCTGCTCCACATAAAAAATCTATTGTATAAGTAGTATTCTATACAAATGCTCTTTGTAACTTCGATATAAAAATTTGTGTAGAAACTTACTGCTATCAACAAAATAAATATAACATAGCTTATCAGTCGAAAATATATAAACACTAACATTTATTTTCGAGTGTAATGTTTTGCAAAAACAAAAACAAAAAGCTCAGTTAGTGGTCACCAGACTGTCTGGCAGAAAATTTGTATTTTTTTATGTTGGTTGTATTTAGTTTTTAAGTGGGTTTTAAATTTGACTAGTTTCGTATTTCAAACCGTTTCGACGTTTTTTTTTTGTCAACGTTGGAGTTAAATGTTTGTAACCAAATATAGAAGAAGAAAAAACTACAAAAAGATGCACCTTAACATTCGCGTGGTTGAGGTTTCGAGTGCTTCAGTTGTTCAAAAATAAATGTAGGTGTCGAAGTTGTTATTTTTATTATTGTCGTCGTTGCAGTATTTTATTTCAGTTGATTCTTCATAAACGTTCACACTCCATTCAGTTCAATGAATTGATGTAAATTTTGATGATTTTTTTAATCTTCACTTTTATTTGAAATATAAATTAATATTAAACTTTTTTTTTTGGTCGAGAAAGATCAGTCTTAGATTGTTTCTTTATAACTGTTTAAAAAACGATTTTAAATAATTTTTTAAATAAATATTTGGAGAAAATTTCTAGTGGCAGTGGGTTGGACTATTTATCTAATTTGGTTATTCATAAATAAATATGTGGTTATAGTTGTATTAAATTTTATATAATAGGAGTATTTAACTTTATTAGCAGTGGGCTTAACTAGTTGAAGAACGACTAGCAGGGGCAGTTTTTAGGTTGTCACCAATTTCTAGCAATTAGACGTATGGGCGTTTACTCAAATCCAATATCGCTAATAACAATTGCTGTTGTTAAAGATGTTTATTTTTCAAATCATCTCATTTCTCAAAATATTTCTTTTTATTACATATTATCTTATACAGCACATTTCTTTTAAAAGCTTTTCAATTCTTAGCAAAGAAGCAAAACTTATTTGTACGAAATCTTGTCAGGTTTTTTGTGACCATAAGTAAATGTCAAGATATTGACAGAAAGAACGGGAAAAAGAAAACACTTTTTTTCTTTTAACCTAAAACGTATATAAATGCTGCTACAACCATAAATGTCTCTCTCAATGTAAGAATGAAGAAAATATCCATTAATGGAAGCTTTACATCGATCACAATAACTGAAGACGAAAAAATAAAGTAAAATAATAACTTGAATGGAATGTCATTATTGGAACAAAAATTTCTTATTGTTAAGTGATGAAATGCTTCGACAATTCAATCAAACCTTTTTTTAGCTATACAAAAGTAATTTTTGCAAGAAACTGTATTAAAGCGATTTGTTCAAGAATGTAAATAGCAACGATATTTTAAATCCTTGAACACAAATACAATTATAGCTTATATAAACTATCCTAAGCGCCTAGTACCGCAATTTCGGGCTCTTCAGAGCTCCACCAGGATGCTAAGTTTAGGTTGCAACGAAACTTCGTTGTCCAAACTATCAACACTCGACTTCGGCAAACAGAGAAAACGGATGCAATTTATGATTGTATCAATTTGTAATAGGTACTTTTTGTGAAAGGTACTTTTTGTAAAATGTACTTTTTGTAAAGGTACTTTTTGTAAAAGTACTTTTTGTAATAGGTACTTTTTGTAAAATGTACTTTTTGTAATAGGTACTTTTTGTAAAATGTACTTTTTGTAAAAAGTACTTTTTGTAAAAGGTACTTTTTGTAAAAAGTACTTTTTTGTAAAAGGTACTTTTTTGTAAAAGGTACTATTTTGTAAAAGGTACTTTTTTGTAAAAGGTACTTTTTGTAAAAAGTACTTTTTTGTAAAAGGTACTTTTTTGTAAAATTACTTTTTGTACAAGGTATTTTTTGTAAAAGGTACTTTTTTGTAAAAGTACTTTTTGTACAAGGTATTTTTTGTACAAGGTACTTTTTGTAGAAGGTACACTTTGTAAAAGGTACCATTTGTAAAGAGCACTTTTTGTAAAAGCAACTTCTGTAAAGTGTACATTTGGTAAAAGGCATTTTTCGTACAAGGTACTTTTTGTAAAAGGTACCATTTGTAAAGAGCACTTTTTGTAAAAGCAACTTTTGTAAAGTGTACATTTGGTAAAAGGTATTTTTCGTACAAGGTACTTTTTGTAAAAGGTACCATTTGGCAAAAGGTATTTTTCGTACAAGGTACTTTTTGCAAAAGGTACCATTTGTAAAAACTGCTTTTTGTAAAAGATACCTTTTATAACGGGTACTTTTTGTGAAGTTACTTTTTGCAAAACGTATTTTCTTAAAAGTTGTTTTTTACAAGGTACTTTTTTAAAGTGTGATCTTTTAATAAGTACTTTTTTAGTTATGTTTTCAAAGGTTAGTACTTTAAAAGTTAAGTTTTAAACAGTTCTGGCAAATAAAAACCGATTTCAATTTAAAGAGCCAAACCTTGTATCAATTAAAAATTGGTCCATAAATGGGAAAGTTATGCGATAATCAAAATTTTAGGGGGGGGGGGGGGGCAAATCGGATCACCGATTTTCAAAAACAAATTATAGGATCAAAATGCAAACAAAGCCTTCCAAACGAAAAAAGAATTTTGAAAATTGGTGCATAAATAGAGGAGTTATGCGATAATCAATATTTTGGAGAAGGGGGAGGGGAATTTCTATCCCATTTTCGAAAGAAAGTTTATGGGACCAAACTGAAAGCAAAGCCTTCCAAACAAAAAAAGAATTTTGAAAATCAGTGCATAAATAGAGGAGTTATGCGATAATCAATATTTTGGGGAGAAAAATTTCCCCACGATTTTCGAAAAAAATGTATGGCACCAACCTGCAAACAAAACAATAATTTTGAAACCCGGTTCAAAAATGACAGAGTTATGCGTGTAGAAGCATGAAAAGTCGGTTAAAAAGAGAAGTCGGTTAAAAAGAGATAAATTTTCAAAAGAAAAAGGTATATTTTGCTGAAAAAAGGTACATTTTTAAAAGGTACATTCTTAGAAGGTACTTTTTCGAATAGTCAAGACTTTGGGCCCGACCGTTTTCGAATCGAACCAAACTTGGTATGGCAGTTAAATCTTGTGCAACTAACAAGGCGTCTTGACGAGCAAATTTTTTGTTATGACATTTGTCAAACTTTATATATAAAAACATCAGAAAAATGTTGGTCCTATTTTTTCATGTCGATTTTGACTTTTGTCAAGACAAATAACTTGCTCGTCAAGACTCCTTGTTACATTTCATCAAACAAATTAGAGGAGTGTCTGCAGTGGTTCCCAAGTTATGATGTATTTAATGTAGAAAAAATTAAAAATTTCTTAAAACTTTTTTTTATATAATTGGTTGGTTATAACTTTTTTAATGTTTACGCTAGACGAATGATTCGTGTCTCGTTTTAAAGGTATTAATATGGAGTTTCAACTGTTATAAAAACAATAAAAATTCCACAATTATAGAAGTCTTTTTTTTACAATCCGCGGTGATATTTTTAAAAATTTCAACAAAAAAATTTATTTATGTTTAACCCCTTCACTACTTAGTAACAATTTTCAATATGATACTCTCACTCATTCCTGAAAGAATAGGTGAGCTGTAAATTTAATCAGACCTACCTACATGTATTTTGATGCGCTGAAGCCAAATCTAAGGTCTGACTGGCTCGTACACTCTCAAGATTTCGAGTAAGTCGCTGAAACCCGTAAAAAAATCGCCAAAAACTGCAGTCTTCGCCATTTTCTCAGAATTTCAAGGGCGTACGAGCCAAATGGACCTTAAATTCGAATTCAGCGCAGCAAAATACATTTAGGTTGGTGGGTTTGCTCAAATATACAGTCCACTTTTTTTGTGCCGGTATACCGAGCCCACATGTATTTCCACGCTCTAATTCCGCAACTGAGGTCTGTTTGGCTCGTACATCCTCAACAATTTTAGTAAATTGCGAAAAACTGGCAAAGTTCTTAAAAAAACTGCAGTTCTTCGCAATTTACTCAAAAATTTGAGGGTGTACGAGCCAAACAAACCTAAGATTAAAACTTGCATAAAACAGTACTTTTTATAAAAATAAAAGCAAATTTTTTTTTAAAGGTACTTTTTTGTATTTAAACCAGTTTTTAAAGTTAAATTAATGTTGCAAATGGCACCAATTTCTTTGACCTAAACATGATGGCTAGTTATGAAAACTTAGTCACGCAGAAGGCAGACGCTAAGAAAAGATGCCACAATTAAATTATAAAAAGAGAAATATTTGGCCGCATATACTAAATTTGTCTGTTTAAACAATTTCATGGAAATATCAAACAAGAATGAACCATAAATATAAACAAAAGATTGTTTGATCAACTCCAGTCTTGATCGTTGACTTTTGATTCCATATACCTTTTTCAAACCCTTTGTCTCATGAGTTTGCTATAAAACATTTATTTAGTTTAGGACAAAAAAAATGTTAATGCCTCATTAAAAACTTTTCTTATTTGTGTGTGTTCGTTCTTTTATACTGCATTTATAATATGCTGCATCGTCTTCTTTATTTTTGTCCAGTTGGACAAAAGAAATAAATAAATAAAAAAGTTTTTGCATCATTAAATTAAGTTAATTTCAAGTATTACGCAGGAAGTATTTGTTGCAGCACAAGTAACCAATGAACCAGTAAGTCAGTCAGTCAGTCAGTCATCCAAGTAAAAGAGTAAATTTGATGGAGCTTTTGTTTTAAGTCATATATTTTGTGAAGTTTATTTGTTTAACTAACTGGTACAAGTGGATGTCGTCAAATTACAATAAAAGCGAATGGCGATGTGCGTCGATGTTGCCATAATACTACCAAATGTCAAGGTACATATAAATATAGTGAATCATCAGTCATATTCCATTCAATAACCCCAAAATATGCAAGAACGAAATTTTAGGATCTTTATGAATGAAAAAGATCATCCTTTCAAAAAATTCTTCATTGATTTTGACCTAATGTATTAGTACGTTAAATCAAAGAACTGGTTCATTAATTTTGTTAAGGAATAACAACAACGAAAGCTTTAAAAGAAGCGTTTTACATTGAACTTCAATGAATAATTTCATTGAAACAGCGTATGAGTACATTGAATCAACGTAATTTTGCAAAAAAAAAAATTAATCTAAGTCATTGAATCTCATTCTTTGAAATTATGGAAATAATTTTTTCAGTGAAACTGCAATTCTTAGAAGAAATGCTTATCTACGCCAGTAACAAGACATAAAAATGTCATGCATTATCTGACCAAGATAAATAGTATTTTTAAGCTTCTCATATTATTAATTATTATCGCCTGCAGTTTTTATTGTAATTACACTCTGCACTCTTGGTCTTAAGTTGTTTATATTTATTTAGTCTCTTAGGACAATAGAAAAACAAACAGTTTATTTATGAAATTGTTACGCGCTTTGTTATTCAGACTTAATATGGGAAGGATGTGTATTTAACAGGCAACAGCAACAGCAGGCACATGCAACGAACGGCACGGCACGGCCACACCATTTAAGGCGATCGCTCCAAACAGTTTCAGTCTAGACTCTAGACTGCAGACGTTCTTTTTTAAGATTGTTGGAGTTTATTTATTGTGCTGCTTTTTGCTTATTATAAGACTGGGAGTTTGTTTATTCGTTGGCTTTTTTTGAGTTTAAAACTACAAATTATCATACAACAAAAATCTACATTTTCAACATTTAATTTTATGGTTTTTTGTAATTGTTTTATTTTAATATTTTTTTTTGCTCATTCGTTTGGTTTCTTAAGATGAAGTTATGATTTTAATCGCATTTTTATGGGATGTTGTTTAAAAGGCTTAAACCAAAAAACTACTCTGTTAGCAAAACTAAAGGAAGGTCTTATTGACATACAGACACAGTGCTACTGTATTAAATTATAAATATGAGATGAACATAAAATAAAATAGGTATTATTAGTTATTTGTACTCTTAGTATTAAGAAGATATTTAATAAAAATTTAGTGGAAGGTTTATTATTTTGAATGTTTATTAAAAGGTATTTTCGAGCCAACTGTTTATACTATGCCGCGGAAGATTGCAAATGTAATGAAAATTTTTAAAAACGGCTGAGAGGGTTGACGCGTTTCACTACAAGCCCTGAGGTCTTGAGTTCAAGACTAGTTTCAAGCCAACAACATCATGAATTTTTCTGATGTGCATTGGTGTGTTATTGTGTTGGTTGCTGTTGGACTGTTAAAGTGATGAAGGCATAGCACTGATCACTTTAGCAGTACCGGCAGCGATTAATACTAACATAACCTAATACACTTCAAAGCACCCTCTTTCGGCGGTATTGTAGCAGAACCGTCAGCAACTAATAAAATGGCTACACAGCTTAAACAAACTAATGCTTCTACTTAACACCAGAGGGGCTGCAACACTCCTCTACAAAAATTGATCAAAAAATGCGCAATAGCAGAGTTATAAATCAATTAAGCTTTCTATCTCTCTCCCACTTCAGCACCTGTTCTCTCTACACTATCCCTTTCCCAAAGAAGGTAACACATTAATTAATTACCTGGTAGGTAGGCATTAATTGCCTCATTGCATCACTTCTCTTAAAAAAACCATAAATTTATGTTATGGAAAGTTTGGAAACTTTTTATCACATTTATTTTTAATTTAGTTGTTGACGAGTTTTGTTCAAGTTCAAATCTAATCAGAAAAGAAAAAAAAATTTAATGAAACATTTTGTAGTTAGCATAATATTTTTAACTTCAAATCTGTAAAGTATCATTTTATTTGGTTTCATATAATCTACTTTACGTTTTGCATATTATTGTCTTGAAAATTTTTTAGTTTTAAATTAAGACACCATCCATTAACAATTAAAGTCAACTAAAAAACCTCCAATGTAATTGTTAAAACCACAAAGAAAACAAAAAAAAACATTTAAGTGTTTCTTGTAAATTTATCAGTTTTTGAAAATCTCACATTTCACCAGAGGCCTCGTGATAAATGTGACTGTCGGCTGGAGATGATTCGTAATGGTGATTGTGGTGAGAAATTTAATATTTGTTAAATGTTTTTGCTATTCGTTTTGTTTTTCGCTGTTTAATGTTTTGACAAAATAGTTCTTTTATTAATGAAAATTTTATATGATTAAAATAAAATAATGAATGAACGAATTTTGTTCACGCTTCACCTAAATGCATATAATGAAAAATATGTTGAAAATAATGTTTTTTATATCATTTGTCGAAAATTATTATATTAGGCATGCTAGTCATCTCAAACGTGGCAATAAACACATATGCGTTGAGAAGACGGTGTATCGACCATTAAAGTTCATCTGCAGGGTTAATTAAAGTCTACAATTTGAATTTCCGATTTAATAACTGAACATGACTTACAACATGATTGATCGTCTGATTTCAGTATCAACTTCAGTTTGATTTAATTGTACTGGAATATTAATCCAACATGAATTATAGCTATTTCAAAAGGAAAAATGTCCTTTGAAAGTTATTGTTAAATCATGTTGAATTAACATGAAACACCTATGAAGCAAAATGACTACCGAAAATTTTAAAATTTTTGTCAACTGTTTTTCGGCGTGTATGTCATCCTACTTGAAAGAAACTGAAAGATTTGACATGGCAGTATTGCAATAAGTATACCTTATATGCTCCATGATATCACAAAGGTACCGAATCGACGGACCCAAGTGAATAACTTCTAACTAGTGACTATCCTTTCAACCTAGCCTAACCTCTACTTCACATACACAGGAAAAAGTAAAAAATGGTTTGAATTACTAAAATGATTGAAACTAGAGATGCCAAACGGGGAGTCCCGAACCCGAAAGTCCCTAGATTTTCCGGGATTTTATAAATCCCAAATCCCGGGATTTTTAACCGACTTCAAAAAAGAAGGAGGTTATCAATTCGTGTTTATGTTCTTTTTTACTTTTTTATGTCTGTACACGCATAACTCTGTCATTTGTGAACCGATTTTTAGATTTTTAGTTTGGTCCCATAATTTTTTTTCGAAAATCGGAGGGGGGAAATTTGCTGCGCCCCATGCATAACTCTGTCATTTGTGAACCGATCTTCAAAATTCTTGTTTTGTTTGAAAGGGTTTGACAAAAATTGGTCCCAAAATTTGTTTGTCGGAAATCGGAGGAGGAAATTTGCTCCCCCCCCCCAATCCATAACTCTGTCATTTGTAAACCAATTTTCAAAATTCTTTTTCTTTTGAAAGGGTTTGCTAGCAGTTTGTCCAAATAATTTTTTTCAAAAATGGGAGGGGAAAATTTCATTACCCCCCCCCCCCCCCCCCTCCCCCAATCCGTAACTATGTCATTTGTGAACGGATTTTCAAAATTCTTGTGTTGTTTGCAAGGGTTCGCTAGTAGTTTGGCCCCACAACTCTTTTTTCAAAAATGGGAGGAGGAAACTTACTCACCCCAATGCATAACTTTGTCATTTGTGAACCGATTTTCAAAATTGTTTTTTTGTTTGAAAGGGTTTGACTACAGTTTTGTTCCATAGCTTTTTTTTCGAAAATGAGTTGGGAAATTCGCTGAAAACCCCCCTTACAGGTTAGTACCATAACTTTTTCCCCTTCCCTAGATATATTGATTATCGCATAGCTCCTCCATTTATGGGCTGACTTACAAAAAATTTTTTTTTGTTTGGAATGGTTTGCTTAGAGTTTGGTCGCATAATTTTTCTACGAAAATCGGTGGGGCAAGTCTTCCACGCCTCCACCCAAAATATTTATTAGAGCACAATTCCTCCATTTGCATACCGATTTTCAAAATTGTTTATATGAAAGGCCATCAAGTATATTGCTCTTTGTACTGAAGTCGGTTTTTTTGCCAGAATTATTAAATTTTGAGTACCGGGTTTTCCGTATTTCGGAATCCCGTTTTTTTTTCACTAAAAGCTAATTTTTTAATGCCAGCTTTTAAATAACATAATATTTGAATTGTCATGTTAAAGAATGTTAAGACGAAAAAGTTCAAAACAGAGCATTAAAACATAAATTAAACAAAAATTAAATTTTAAGATCGCAAAACAAGGACAAACTTTCGGGTAGAAGTTAAAAATATACCGTTTGTCAATTGCAAACTGTGCCACAAAAATTGTAGTATATGCGAATTGTACTGGAAAAAGTACAACTGTACTGAATTTATCATCCCTGAGTCAAATTCTAATCAGCTCTAACATAAAAAAAAACAACGTCGATTGCCGCATTCGATTGACATGTGTGAGAGATATCGTTCTCGAATATTTTCGATTTTTTGTTTAATTCTTCAGATACTATTTGCTCAGAAAACTGTATCGTATGCCTCCAACTCTATCTTAATCAGTTAAGTGGCTTGAGAGTTATCGTTCTCTAAAACATATTTCAAAAATCTAGAGTTTCAAGCGCATTGAGCTTGAAATTAGCGCGAATTCATATATTTTCTTTTAAAATATTAGACTTTTTTTAAGTAAAGGCTTCTGTTATTTTGCAGGTTTTAAAAAATTTTGAGATCGTATTTCGCAATTTTTGTATCGCGAATATCTTTCTTATGTTATTTTGCGTGGTTTGCACTTTTTCTGCACTTATTCGGATTAAAAAAAATTCAGATTTTAGTAATTTTATGAGATTCATAATGGTAGACTTTTTTATAATTACGGAATATGAATAGTATACGCAACGTATTGACAAACTTATATGCACCTCGGATGAAGGGTATTAAAAGAGTCACACAAAACTCAAGTAAAACCACAAAATTCCCAAAAAATTGATATTAATCTCTTGTACTATGAACTTATAAAAAATACAGCAACAGTAATATTAAGTGGATAAAAACAATTTAAATTAAAAAAAGGAAATCATAAAAAATAAGTTTCTAGAAAACATCAATAATATTATGATGACAATAATCTCTTTATTTAAACAAATTACGATATTAAATGCATTTAACCTTGGCATGCTCAATTTAACAAATTAATCGATTAAATTTGTCATATTCGAATAATTAATATGAATTGAAATGCTAATGCTTGAAGGCAAAAGTATGAAAGCGACTCACTGCAACAAAAGTATAAATAAAGTTGAGTTTTTTTTTTTCAGCACAACCGCATCATCATCAGTCATGTCATTAAAAACTTTAAAAGATTTGTCATGTTTATGGGAAAAATAAACAAAAGCTACATATCATTTGAATTTTCTATACGATCACCGACCGATTGAATGAAAAAATCAATCACATACATAGTTGCTTTGATCGACCTGCTTACTTTTTTGATGTCTGTCCATCAGTCCCTCTCTATCGCTCATGCTCAAAACATGTGGCAGTAGTTTTTAGAACTTATCTTTAATTTTCAATGAAACATGTGTCACATATCATAATGAGACATTTGTCTATGCTCCAGCTACTGTTTAGGTTAAATATTGTTGTTTATTTTTAAAATTTCAATGGTGCATCGCATCGATTTCATTTCATTATGGTTTCAACACATAAATGTGGCTGACATAATGCGGCAAGAATACAATTGTTGTTTAGTGGAGTGTATAAATTGTTTGATTTCTAAAAATAAAATGAATAATTTTTCTTAAAATGTTTTAGAAAAAATTTGATTTGATCTGCTGCTTGTTTCTCAGCCAGCATTTTGAAAATCTTTAGACAGTGAGTTAAGGTTTATTTTCTAAAACGACTCCAAGGAAGCTAGCTATAGCTTCTAATTTATGATCCTTTAAAAATATATACATATCATTTTCTCCCTTCTCTGGATCTTATCATATATTTTTCTGTTGCAACAGAACACAAAACAAACTCAAGTACGCATTTGTTAGCGACCAACCCATTTCGCAATTCTTTACTGTTTCAGCAACAAAAACAATAAAGTTGCATTATTAAAAATTTTGTCACATTAGTGTTTCAAATTTAGACAATCACTTTAATGCTTAAAGTAATAAAAACAAACTACTTCCAACATCCACTTAAATTTAACCAATTCAAAATCCCCAAAAGTCATTAAAACGCTAATTTTAACAACACAATAAATACATATTGATTTGTTTAATGTACAATTAGGGCGGACTAAAAATGGCAGGAAAATTTTTTTTTTCACTTTTTTAAATCTCCTGTATTGTTAATCGATAATCCTATAGAAAAGCTTAATTCACGACGAATATCAAAGATCTTCGACTTTATTTAGATGAGGTGCACGAGGGATGAAGTTTGTAAAAATATAATATTTAAAATTTTGTTTGGTTCCGAAAAAAAAATTTTTTTTTTTATTCCTAAATCTTGATATACGCAAGCAATGGAAAAGCGCATCAATATGCTGTTAACATTGACATAACACAATTTTCGACGTATTTAACCCCCAGAACCGCCCCGTATCGATGCATAACAAAGTTTTAGTATAAACTCTCAGCTCCGCAACAAATTTGAAACCGCTTAAGTACGTTACGTAATATGTGAACTGTCCCGAAACGCGTAACTTAGGGATCCATATCTATCTTTGGACCAAAAACAAAATATTTTTAATTGAGTTATGAATTTTTAGTCGAACTGTATGGTTTTTATGCAAAGTTATTAAATTAGTTTGGCTTAAGTTCATTTTTAATTTAATCTTTCGATCAAATTATTTTTTATTTTAGAAAGAAATTCTAAAGCATGTAAATATTGAACATTCAAAGAAAAATTTGGCTGTACGGAAGGTTGAACTGACAGCTGTTTCGTGATCACCAAGTCTACTCATCAGAGTCCTTTGCCCACACTACCACTGACAGTGGCAACAACACTGTAGCGAAAATCCTACTAATATTAGTAAGCTCAATTAACACACTGTCGCCATCTTGTGGCGAGTCGCACCTTATTGAACTTTGTCTAAATGTTCGGAACTTCACTAACTGTCTTTTCTTAGCATGTTCAACTATTTTAAGCTTTTCCAATTTCAGTCTTACCAGCGTGGAATATCGTCGATATTCTCAGTGCTGGGATTTTTTTTTATTGAATGTTTATTTTGCCCAATTTTTTTTGGAACAGTACACGTTCATGTTTACATGCTTTAGAATTTCTTTCTAAAATAAAAAATAATTTGATCAAAAGATTAAATTAAAAACGAACTTAAGCCAAACTAATTTAATAACTTTGCATAAAAACCATACAGTTCGACTAAAAACTCATAACTCAATTATTAAAACTCTAAAGGCACTTAGTTAAACATGAATGTGTACTGTTCCAAAAAACTTGGGCAAAATAAACATTCAATAAAAAAAATTAAAAAAATCCCAGCATTGAGCATATCGACGATATTCCACGCTGGTAAGACTGAAATGGAAAAAGCTTAAAATAGTTGAACATGCTAAGAAAAGACAGTTAGTGAAGTTCCGAACATTTAGACAAAGTTCAATAAGGGGCGACTCGCCACAAGATGGCGACAGTGTGTTAATTGAGCTTACTAATATTAGTAGGATTTTCGCTACAGTGTCGTTGCCACTGTCAGTGGTAGTGTGGGTAAAGTACTCTGATGAGTAGACTTGGTGGTCACGAAACAGCTGTCAGTTCAACCTTCCGTACAGCCAAATTTTTCTTTGAATGTTCAATATTTACATGCTTTAGAATTTCTTTCTAAAATAAAAAATAATTTGATCGAAAGATTAAATTAAAAATGAACTTAAGCCAAACTAATTTAATAACTTTGCAAAATATTTTTATTTGAAAAAAATGGGTTGATTCAGAACTTCAAGTCGTCTGTGCCATCTCAAGAATTTACCCGAGAGAGCTGAAAATGTTTGCACTATATTTCAGGTTATAGAGCATTTATTCATAATACAAGAAAAATTAAACTAAAGAAAAAAGTATTTCGCTTCACCCTAATGTACATTCTCTTTAACAAAAATCCAACTTAAAATAAAGTGCAATGTCATTAACATACATTATAAACACACAATTTAAACACAAAATCGTATGTTCCTTCCCTCATTCTTTTAAGTAGTGAAAAAGCAGCTATTTTCATTACGAGAACGTTTCTTAAAAAAAAAACAGCAAGCAAATCTTAAGGAAACTCTTTCCTCTCCCGTTAACGAAAAACAAATAAAACACACCTTACCTTTTTCTATTTTTAAGACAATACAATAAAATGCAAGCAAACAGACTACAACGATCAGTTAGTTAGTTCATCGATCGTTTGTTTGATCATGACTACTGTATGTCATTAAGCTTTTCATTCTGTCAGCCAGTTAGTTAGTTAGTCAGTCATTCAGTTAGTCAACCAAACATGCAGTGATCATGTCATGGCTGTAATTCTCATTCAAGTGTATTCTGGCTGATATTACAAATTCGATAGCCAAATTATACAAGTTTAATTTGAAACTCAAATGATTGAGACTTAAACTCATATGAGATAAAAAGGCTTTATTAAGTTGTTTTGTATTTGTTTATGGTTAAATCTCTGATAAGACACAATTATTTTTATTTTATTTAATTATTCCAATACTAAATAAGCCAAATTAACAAAGTTAATTTAGAATTTAAATATGTGCTATTGAAAAGATATAAAATGTTATTATTAAGATTTGTCACTTTTTAAGTGAGGCGGGTTATAGAATCTAGGCGCACGGTGTGTATATTTACAGGAAACCATTCGATCTGTTTTTACCCCATCATAACTTTGCTACACTTAATCATAAAATAATGAAACTTAAAACATGAGGTCTCCCTCAAAGGTAACCTCATAGGTGAAATTTGAAAGCTCTTGCGTAAAAGCTACCCGAGATATTAAGGTGTAAAAAGTGCATATTTTAATACACATTCACTGACTCACCCAGCAAAAATAAATTTGGTACAAGGATGCACTAAGATTAACTAGAATGTCTTCGGAGATGCGCAAAAGCACACAGTGCATCCCTTCTGCCTTACGAGGATGCAATAACGTAAGCGAGTGAAGAGATTTACCACACACACACAACGAAGTTGGTTGGCTATTTATGTTTTTTAAGCCCGAAGTGTTTTATTCAATTCACAATTGTTGATAGTGCATCCTCTCTCACTTACGTGGATGCAAATATGAATGCGAGTGTTATTTTTACTTCGTAATTTGATTTTTTATTCTTCCATTGAATTATGTATGAAACGAAGTGTGCCTCGGTAGCTTAGTGCTGCTTCCAGTAGACGGATATTTTTGCTGGGCACTGATGCATCAATATTATTGCGCACTTTCACTATAGCTAGAGAGCTGAAATTTGGTATACAGGTAGGTCTTGGTGAGCAATTAACCAGACAAATCTAAAAACGGGAACTTTTCATCCGGGGGAACTAGGGTGCCACTTCTTTTTATGGAACACTTCCAGTATAGCTAGAAAGCTGAAATTTGGTACAGAGTAGGGTATTCACTCGAATAATGTTTGCTCGATTAATCGAATAAGTGAAGGCAAATAATGTCCGATCAAATAAAAAATTTAAATTTCGAGTAAAAATTTATTCGAGTAATTTAGGTCGATTAATCGAATAACTCGACTAACAAATGTCATGTAAAAAAATTTGTTTTAATGAGTTTTGCAGATTTCTTAAACAAAACTGACAAAATATCTAAAAATGATATGAAATTTGCGGTTCAATTCGAACTTTATTTCATACTAATAGACCGCAAAATCAAAGAATTAAGTAAATTATGAAAAAGCAATAATAGGGAGAAAGGAACAAACTTCAAATATCTCGTACAAAATAAATTGTATTTGTACTTAGAAAATAATTGTAAAGCATGTAGACATAGAAAAATTTGACTGCACGCTAGGTTGATCTTACATGTTGCGAAACCTCCCGGTGATTTGTTCAGAGCTCTTCACCTCTTAGATTTCACCGCCATTGTGGCAGTCCACCGCAGTCAATCAGTTGAATGCAATCTACTTTAATCAATTATTGCTGAGTCACATTTAAATTCCGATTTTTATTCCGCATTGAATACAGGGCAGGTCTTAATATTATTTAAATATTTCCTGATGCCAAATTTTCTTAAAGCGAAACATTTGAATAGTAAAAAAAAACTATTCTAATGATCAGTTTATGCTCTAATTTATGTAGAAATATTTCTTTTTCTTTTTTTATTATTAAAATATATAAAACGAGGAAAACTTGATTTGTTTTATTTCTGTCAACAAAAATTTATAAAAAACCGAGTAAATTCAAAAATTTTCCGATTAACTCGAATAATTTTTGCAGTAAAGCTTACACGAATAACTCGAACGAAATAAAAGTTTTACTCGATTGTTCGAGTAATTTAAAAACCTCAATTTCGATTAATTGATTAATCGAACAATTGAAAATTCGAATAAAATGAATACCCTAGTACAGAGGTAGGTCCTGATGAGCCATTAACGAAAAAAATTTAAAATGGACACTTTTCATCTGGGAGGACTAGGGTACCCCTTCTTTGTATGGGGCACTTCCAGTATAGCTATAAAGCTGAAATTTTGTACACAGGTAGGTCCTAACGCGCAATTAATGAAAAAATTTGAAAACGGGATTTGTTTATTATGGGTATTGTTGAGCAAACAACCAGAAAAATATGAAAACGCGCACTTTTTATATGGAGGAATTAGGGCGCCCCTATTTGTATGGGGCACTTCCACTAAGGCTAGATTTTTATGGGAAAGTAGTAAGAAAAATGGACATTAATCATCTAAGGCTTATTGTATGGGACACTTTTGTACCAAATAAAAGCTTTGAAAAAAGAATTGAGATCCGCTCAAAAACATAATTGTGCAAATAAGGCCAAGTTTTTATCAACAAATTTGGGCCGTAAAAAGTATTGAAATCAAAATAAGGACCAAGTTCTTGATAGGTACAACACCATCTCATTTCTAGGCAACCTGTTGCCTTTTCGAATATTTTTTTTTTTTGACTTTCTATTATGGGAAAGAATTATGGGGGAAATGTTGCCAAGCTTACAGGTTGCCTAGAAATGAGATGGTATTGTACCTATCAAAAACTTGGTCCTTATTTTGATCTCAGTGCTTTTTATGTCCAAAATTTTTATTTTCACATTTATGTTTTTGTGCGGATTTAAATATACTTTTTGCAACACTAAGCTTAAAATTTACAGTCTGTAGCTAACTAATTAACTAATTACATAATTACACTCTACAACAAACTATTTTTTAATGTACCCCAATAGTGTAGTGGATAGTGTGCTAGACTATTAACCGGGAGATCGCCGGATCGATTCCTGACAAGGTCCTGGGTGTTTCTTAACTTTTTTCCATTTTTATTCGAATGAACAAAATTTTCCAATTTAGAATAAAAAATTATTCGAACAGTTCGAACAAATGTAAAACAGCGTTTTAAATTAATTACTTTTTTAAATTGTTAATAATAGGATGTACACTCTAAAACACTTTTGTTGAAAATTAGGTCGATAATAGTAGGCAACACTTTACAGATTATTATCGACCTAAAATTACACACGCATTATTTTTGACCAAAATGGTTTTACTAAAAAAAAGCGATTGGCTGCGGGCAAGTTTGATCCGCGACCTCCTGACTGATAGTCTGACGTATCTACCATTTAGCCATGTCCGTATTATAATTTATGTTACATTTTTGCCACTTGGACTAAATATGTTTAATTTGAAAGGTTTTTCTTTAATAAAACAACTACAAAATCGATGTAATTTTAGACAAGTAGAAATTTTCAACACAGATTTAGACAATATATGATCGTAAATTTGAAGTAATGTTTTGGAGTGTACTTAATACAGCAAATTTATTCGAATAAAACTTTTTATTCGTTATTCGTTCGAAAAATATTATGAAATTAAAAAATCAGAATAATTGACAAATAGTCTAGCTGTGAAAATAGTCTAGCTTCTAACAACTGATTCTGGTACAGGGCACACATACGGCCATCGGTGTTTTGTAGCTTTGCATCTAGGACTCATTTTAAGGGGAGTTAAAACTAACCCCTTTTTGCACATTGTCATAGTGAAACGGTATAGAAAATCTTGTCAGCCGGCCTTACCCTTAAAGTATAAGATGTGTTCCGCAATCATAGATAGGAAGATACTGATTTCACCACGATTTTCGAAAATTGAGTTTTCATCAGATCTCGACGTTTTAAGTCTCTTCTGACTATTTTTACAATTATGTCTGTATGAATGTATGTATGTGTGTGTGAGTGAGTGTGTGTGTATGTATGGTTTAAACTTTAAACGATCGCAGCCAAATTTAAGGCAATCAAAAGACATTCACTTCACTTAGATTCCGTGATATGATGAACCGATTCGGTTCTATAGATTTTGAGAATTTTCGAAAATAAAGTTTTTAAAAAAAATATTTTTTCAAATAAATTCTAAGCTTTTAAACCGATCGAGTCCAAAATCTAATCAGCTTTTAAGCTCATAAAACTCGTCAACTGCTGCAAATTCGATTGAAAAAAGCGAAACACAGCAAATTTTATCTAAATTGGTTCGAGATATATCGCGGTCGAAAATGTTGATAAAAAAATTTTTTTTTTAATTTCTCCAAAAATCTATGGATTTTTCAGAGCTTTGAGCTCGAAATTAGGAGGAAGTTCCTAGAATGCCCTGCAAGGTCATATTTTTTGGTTTTCAGTTCAAATTTTATTCTATTTACAAAAACAGGCAGTTAATTCATAAAAAAATACTCAACAATTTAAACAATTGTGTAAAATTTTCAGCTTTAAGATCTCTAAAATTTTCAAGGTGTTAGACATTTGTATTTTCTAAAATAGAATTATTGTATAATAAATAATCTATGTCAAGAAAAATCCTCAACATTAAAAATAAATCATGTATGTATGTATCATGTTATTATGTTTTGCTATCAATATGTTAAATATAATTTTGAATATTTAAAACACTTACTTCCGACACCAGAATGATGTTTTCTTCCATTAGTAAGAGCGCTTTAGTCGGCTGTGTTGAATTTTGTGTACCCTTCGCCTAGGTATTGAGATTGTGTATATTTTTTTTCGGAAGAAACCAGGGACCCTAACTATTGTGACTTTTTTTTATTTTTTAAAAAAGTCAAATAATAACCGTTATTTTTTACCAATATGTTTTCGGTAAAAAAATAACAGTTATTTTTTTACTACTATTTTTTAGGTTAAAAATAAAAGGTAAAATTTGACTGATATTTTTTTTTTGTCAAAAATAAAAGTTTTTAACTTTTCGCCGATATTTTTTTGGTCGAAATGAAAAGTTAAAATTTGACCGATATTTTTTCGGTCAGAAATAAAAGTTAAAATTTGACCGATATTTTTTGGTCAAAAATAAAAGTTAAAATGTCAAAAAAGAGCAAGTAATATTTGGAGCTAATAATCTGGCATGGTGAATTTCTCACTAATCAACATCGATTTAACTTGTAAGAAGGAGCAGCAACAACTCTTATATTCCATTTCGTTAAATAAATTGGTTCAATAGTTGATGCTCCTAATATGCTCCACTAATATCAAGCATGACAAATGGTTAACATATACAAATAATGCTGGTGTAGCGACTTCTAAATCCGTTTAAATTTTAACTTTTATTTTTGACCAAAAAATATCGGTCAAATTTTAACTTCTATTTTTGACCGAAAAAGTATAAGTCAAAAAATAATAGTTATATTTTGATTTTCTTGAAAAAAAAGTATTTTTAGATTTTTATTCCTTAGCTCACGACCATCACAATGCTATACTCAAATGTCGTATAGACAAATACTTTCTGTCCGACTTTTTGAACTGAACTATTGATAATAACTGTTATTTTCGGTCCCTGGAAGAAACTGTTTCATAAGAGTTTATTCAACTTTTGTAAAAAAAATTTTATTGGCTTTCGATGATAAATAAGTTCAAAAAAATTTACAAGAGGACATTTTTATTAATTTAGTTGATCAAGAGAGTAGAAATAAGTTTCATGTTTGGCTACCGCTGAGGCTGAATGGTAGCGATGCTGTCCTATCAGTCCATAGGTCGTGGGTTCGATTCCCGCCATAAACTCTAAGATTTTTTCCGCAGACAAGGTAAATCGCTTCGTGGGTGGTGTTTGTTCTTAACAACAACAAAAATGTCAAATGTGTGATTGATTAACTCTAGACCAGCCCCAAAATTAAGATCAACAATTATTAAAGTAAACTTAAATGATTTATAATTAATTTAATTTATAATTGATTGTTAATTGATTCATATTTCTTCGAAGTGCTACAATATTTTTCTATCCACACCTTTTCCCATAATCTTTTCCCATAATAATTTTATATAAACATATTCCAAAGAATATTGGAAAAAACTGACAATACATCTTATATAATATACTCAAATACTGTTACATCTGTTTTGTTAACTGCGAAAATCCGAAAATGATGTGTTCAAATACCAATTTATCATCATGTTTCCGTGTTTATGTTAAATCAAATAAAAACTTTTAATATTTTTTATTATAATAATTCTTTTTGGGAAAACAAAATGATTTCATAAGGTGGTGGTGGTGGGTGTTTTCTCTTATTCAATCTAAGAGTTCATTATACTGATGATGAGGGGCAAAATTTTGTACTTTTAATTTCTGTTGATTTGAGTCAGGTGGGAGGTGTATTTTCAAAAATTAAATTATCCTAATTTAATTTTATTATATATTCATGTAGATTTATTTTACAATCAGTCGTTGTATTTTTATGCGTTTTTTTTTCTTACAAAAAATTTATGATAATAGTTTTTATGCTAAATTGTGTGTGCTGACTGGTTTAGTTGGCATAAGAAAACTAAGGCCCATAAACATTAATTTAATGAATTGTTTATAAATTATTATTCTTTCGGCTTTGAGAAAATATCTTGCAGAAATAAATTGTTTGATCTATTACCCACATTCCTAATGAAACATTAGCTGTTGACGCAATATCTATTATTTTGTTGCAAACAACTCATTTCTAAATTATAAAATTAAAGAAAATTTTTAAAAATAGATACTGTAGTGCACAATGGGATAGAATTAATATATTTAAGAGATAAATAGATATCTGGTACGCAACATATTCATGAGTTTAAATTTTAAAAAAGAATTCCACAGAAGTCGTGATAAGATCTCAAATTTAGGCAGCGCCAGCAAATTTCTAATTCATTTCCCAAAATATTTTGCTTCCGTACCACTGTACAGTGGTAGTTGACGACTATCAATAAATGGAAATGGAAAATACTTTTCAAATGAAGTGTAGACACAATTCAAGTATATGACAACAAGTTTACACATTGATAAACTGCATATTAAAATCTTCGAAAACAAGGTTAATTTAACATTTTTCGGTAGTCATTTTGCTTCATAGGTGTTTCATGTTAATTTAACATAATTTTCCAAAAACCTTCAAATAATATTTTTAATTTTGAAATAAATATATTTCATGTCGATTTAATATTCCAGTACAGTTAAATCAAAATGAAGTTGATACTGAAATAATACGAAGAATCATGTTGAATCAAAGTTATTTAAAGTTGAAGCAACGTGAATTTAATGCTGAAATAGCACCAAGAATCATTAATGTTGAATCAATCATTTCAAGTTGAAACAACATGAATTAATGTGGAAATGTTATTAATTATTTTAATTACGTGATGTGTACGAGTATAAGCAGAGGCAATAAAAATTTGTGTTGTAGTTGGCTGCTTGGTAGTCAACGCGATAACCACTGTGGCCACAACAGCCTAAAATATACTTTAGATATACACTAATTAAATACCATCCTAAGTAACGTGAATTAAAGTTGTAGTCATGTTGATTAAAAATGATATGTAGCATTGATAGCAAGGTTGTTTTAACAGTGAAAAATTTTGAATCAACGAGATTTAATAATTATTTTTCGTTTAAAATTAATATGAAACAATAGCAATATTATATCAGCAGCAGGAAATTTTCGCTTGTAATGCAAAGTCTGTCCGCTCTCTACATTTACACAACACGAACATCGAAATAGACAACAACAAAATAACAACAAGTCACATAACTTAGCACAATAGTGCATTATAGCTATGAAAAAAGGGAATAAACACCAATACACTTAGGGCCTTATTCATAACAAATAATATCAAATGTTTATAAATGGTTTATGAAACAGATTTCTATACAAAATTTGTTTCATAAACGTCTTACAAACCTTTGATAAGTATTATGAATACGAGGATAAGAAATCAAATTATATCACATAAATTTAATATTTCGTATCAACATTGACACATGTTGATTTTACATTGTTTTTTTTTCTGTGTGCATCAAATAAAAAAACACTATCTAGAGTGTCATCCTTACGGACAGCATACTGGTACGGCCATGTTTTTCAGAAGATTAATTTTATTTTACATCGAAGTTGTGATCGGCGAAAATAGGCAAAGCTTACTTTGTTACTATCCTTACCTAAAACTACCATTTACTAACACAATACTATAAAAGCAAGCTGTCTAAGTATCAGATAGATATTGTGCAAAGTTGCATAAGAATCTGCTAAACACAAGTGTTAAAAAGAATGATTAAAAAAATAGAATAATTACTACGTTTGTAATTTTCAACGTGACCAATCTGCAAATACTTCCTTTCAAATACGAAAAAACGAAATCGGCTTACACAGATTTATCACCAAACTATCCCCAAAAAATTTTCAAACAAAAGTTTATCTAAAAATAAATTTCGCTTTCAGTAAATGTTCTTTACATAATCAATTAAATGTTTGTTTGACTCTTATTTAGGACGCAAACACCAAAAACAACAAGAAAAACTGTGTCGTAAAAAATCAACCCCGACGACGACATACACACAAATAACAACAACAATGAAAGCAAAAGGAATACAATTTGTTTGTTTACTGAAGATTTTTGAGTGAATCAATTCCTTAATGTCGTTGAGAATTAACATTCCTTTTTTTGGTTTTTAGATAAACGTTCAGATTTGAAAATATTTAACAAAGTGAAATTTCATAAATGCTTATTGGATGACCCAGACAAAAATTTTGTTTGATATATTACAAAACAATCCAGTAAATATTTTTGTTTGATTAATTAAACTATTTTGTATAAGTCGGAAGTTATTATTATTCGGCTTAAGTTCAATAATTGAATTAATGTAAATTCAAATTATTTTTAAGAGTAAACTATTTTGTTTAGTATTAGTTAGTATTTTTAGAGTAATTGTTTTATAAATTCAGACAAATATATTGTTTGATATTTTTTAGAAAATCCAGTAAATATTTTTGTTTGATTTAGTAAATTGTTTTGTTTACAATTTGTAAATATTTTTAAGACAAATTGTTTTATAGATTTAAACAATTTGTTCACTGAAAAAAGACACGTTTATTTCAATGAATTTGTTGAGATATTTTTGTCTATATTTACAAATTTTTTTGTAGGTCCGTTCCTAGATAAAATATTTACTATTTCATTGAATTCCTTTACAGAAAATGAAATTTAGTTTTTTCTGTGTACAAATGGCGGAGTTTTGAGGAAACAAAATAAAAAGCAATCGAATTGATAACCTCCCACCAAACATGTTGATTACAAAGTAGTCAGTTAAAATGCTAAAAAGGTACGTTGCAGTACTCTTACTTTGGCAAATTTTTAGCAAATTGCTTTAACATAAAGGCAAGTAGGTATGTACTTACCACATCGGCTTACAAATAACAACTTGAAAATTTCAAAATTTAGAAATCATTGTATACACAAAATATAATAGAAATTAAATGTCTCTGCTGAGCATTGAACTCGTGCTATTTTATGTTATTGCTGTGGTCTAGTGCACAAATATTTTGTTACGGGCTTAAAACTTGTTTTTATGAACGTGAAAATAATTTAAAAAAAATCCACTTTTCTTCGCCAGGGGTTGAACTGCTGAACATCGGCATGATAAGCGTAGGCACTACTACTGTGCCAATAATATAATAAATGAATTACATATTTATTTACTAGTAAGTAATTGATTTAACTACTGTAAAGTAATAAAAACGGTATGTAGTTTGTGTTAAAAACTATCTTGTATCTTTATTTTCTTAACTTTTTATTTTCTTAATTTTTATAAAATCTCTCCAAAAACTAAAAATAAATTAAATGTCACAATTTTTTTATTTCTCTTGAGAATTATAAAGGATGGTATACATTAGACCGGCTCGATCCACATAAAAAGTTATGCCAGTCACCTCGAGATTGAAAAAAGTGTTAATGACGATTCTAAAAATGTTAACAATTTTTGCCACGTCCTAAAATGCGAAACCTTTCGCTTTTTGATGTATTACCATTTGAAGTCCAAGCTAAACCTATCATTTTTGCCTTTTGGGATTCCGAATTTATCGTTTAATGGATTTTAGAAATTTGTTTTAGAATTTTCGAAAGGTATTTTAATTTTAATTGGTACCGTTTCAATAAGATGGGTTTCATTTTAAGAAAGGTATAACCAATTTAAAAGAAATTTGAGCCCAGTTGGAAGGGCGTCCTAGTTTTCAGCAAGGCGAGAGTTCTAGGTCAGCACAAATATGGCGTAGCTCTTTCCGGGAGTCATACGAATATTTGTTCTATATAAAATCTGTAGGAAATTGTGTTCTCTACAACTTTTATAATAACATCAAAAGTCATATTCAAGACAGAAAGCGAAATATTCATGAACACCTTATTTTGTAAGTTTTTTTTTAACAACCAGAACCCGCGAAGCGATTAGCTTCTCTGCAGAAAACACCCAGGGTGTATGGCGGGAATCGAACCCACGACCTCTGGACTGGAGGCTAACATCGCTACTACTCAGCCACAGGGCACCCTAATTTCGTCAAAACAAAAGGTGTATAAAAAAATTCAGCTTCTTATCCCAAATTCGAAAACTTAACAACTTTTCACCTTATTTTACTCTATTGGGAAAATTTTGAAAGTGGGTGTAAAAAATTCGACCAAAGGCAATATTTGTTTTCTTATTTAAATTATAATAAACAAAATGCAAATATATTCACACTAAACTACGACACGATCACACATTTACATTGATTTCCATAAATCATTATCTGATAAAAAAGAGAAAAAAAAAACAAGTTTTTGTATAAAGTTCATTCATAAATTCATTAATTAAACACCTTTAAGGTGTAAATAAATTTGCATAATTTAACTCAATAAAAACAAACATTTAACCACTTTTTAATTCATCAATTTAAATCAATGATCAGCGACAGAAGCCAGCACTAAATATCGGAACAAGTCATCAACTGCTTCAGAGGAGTAGGAGATAAAAGTCGCCGTTTAATTGAACAAAACTTGCCTCGTATGAATAAAATGAACAAATTAAAAAAAAAAATTATACGAATAGTGGGTTTCTGTTTTGTTAAAATTGAATTTATCAACAACATGAGATCTTACTCTTAAATCATCGATAGTAAAAATGTTTATAAATTTAAAATTCATAACGACTTATAAGGTGGAATCTTATAATTGTTAATGAGACCAGTTTATTGTTTTAAATAATTTAACTATGTAGTTAATAAACGTATAATTAATGTCAATAGAGATCAATAATAATTGACATGAAAACTTGATCAGCAAAATATTTTTTTTAGAATTTAAATTTTCCACTCAATAATCGCTAACTATATAAATTTTCAAGATATAAAGGTAATTTATTGGCTTGTTTTTTAACTAAATATATCACGACCTTTTTTTTATTATGTTCGAAATTTCTCTAATTTATTAATTACACAGAAAAAACTATTCTTCAAAAAATTTCAATTAATACACTTTATAAAAACTTAGTATTGTGATTGAATCAAGTAGTTATGTCAGTGAACAAATGGTTTAAGTCTTTAAGGCAATTTGTTTAAAAATATTAACAAATTGTCAACAAAACTATTTACTAAATCAAACAAAAAGATTTACTGGATTTTCTGAAAAATATCAAATAATATTTGTGTCTGAATTTGTAAAACAATTAGTGTAAAAATACTAGCAAATAATTAACAAACTAGTTTACTTAATCAAACAAAAATATTTACTGGATTTTTTGTAATATATCAAACAAAATGTTTGTCTGGGTCATCATCATCATCCATTAAGCATGGAAATGTGTTCACCTTGTTAAATATGATCAAGTCTGAATATATATCTAAAGACTCTAAAAAAGCAACGAATGAGAATTAACGCAACGGCATTAACGAATTGATTTACTCAAAAATCTTCAGTAAAAGAACTTTGTACAATCGCATTCCTTCTGCTATCTTTATTGTTGTTGTTGTTGTTGTTATTTGTGTGTATGTCGTCATCGGGGTTGTTTGGTGTTTGCGTTCTAAATAACAGTCGAAACAAAAATTCATTGATTCAGTAAAGAACATTTACTGAAAATGAAATTTATTTTCAGACAAACTTTTGTTTGAAAAACTTTTGGTGATAATTTTTTCTGCGTTAATACTAGATGTGCCTGCCCCCTTCGTGCGCTTAAAGTTCGCTTTATTACTACAAGGTGTCCATAGAATATAATATAAAGTTCTCTAGAAATGTTTAAACTTTCCGTTATACAAAATATCTTTCTACTTCCCAGCAACATTCATAGTAGTAAAATTGCGTATTTTCGCAAGTTTGATCCAGGGCTCTGAAGTACCTCCATAACAAATTTCATGAAAATCCGTTCAGTTGTTTTTGCTTGATGCGTGTTCGGACAGACAGATAGAGAGGAAAAAATTCAAAAGTTGGTGTTTTCTGTTCTACAACGATTACTGTTTACGCCAACATAAAAATTTTCAAAAAAATAATTCATGTACAGACACATCCCTTTTACAGTTTTATTATATCTAATGATTTTAATTAAATCTACGTATATTTTAATTGGTTTTAATTATCTTTTAAACAATGTTATCAAAAGATTTTAAATCAAGATACCATAAAATGAAAAAAAATTTCTAAATACCACTTGTGTATAAAATCAAATAAATTAAGTTTGCTTGTGTGAAACTTGCCTAATCTATCAAAGTATGCAACATTATTTTAAGAAACTTAATTGAATTTTGTTCTTAATTTCTAATTACTTTTTAATTGATACAATATTTATTTAATTGAAAAAAAATCTAAAAATAGTTTTAATTAAAAACCAATTAAGGTTTTGTAACTGAAGAATTACAGTATAGTACTTCCAGACGGTATTAAATTTAAAAATGTAAATTTTTACAACAAAAATTAATTCTATAACAAATTTCGAGTAATTGAAAATTTAACTTTCAGTGATTGAATATATGCACAATTTTCGTCGTATGTTGAACTTGCAGTTTTCGTACTTGAAATCTTATTTTAGTTTTTTCTGTGGGTATCGGCATTTTTAATGTTTACATATGGCCTTTATTTTGAGAGGAGTTAACACTTTTTTTTACATATTGTTAATGAATCGGTATAGGAAGTATTGTACTCCTTACATTTTAGGTATAAGGATTCTTCAGTACTTTTATGTAAAACACTACGAGAAAAATTTTAAACCTCTAACTCTTCGATAGTTGGGTATTTTTTCCCACTTAGCAGGCTGAATTGTCCTGCAGTAAAATCGGCATAGGAAATTTTGTGAGGTATGCTCAGCATTTTTATTTAGAGCTTTACAAGGAACATTTATATGCAACATTTTAACCCTCTAACTTTTCGTTAAATGTTTCTTTTTTGAACCTTTCTTAAAAAAGGGGCAAAAAGATCCTCTTAAACGGTTATGTAGCAGGCTGAAATGTCCAACAGATATATTAAATCCTAATATAAGTCTTCAGACACACCAAAGATGAAAATTCAAATTGAACGTCAGAAGAAGTAAAAATTTAAAATGTGTTTAGGGCAGCAGCAGGCAATTTTAGCATATAATACGAATTTATTCGGCTGTTTGTGCGATAATTACATTTACACAACACAAGCACAAAAGCAAACAACAACATCAGCACAACAGTGCGTTGTAGCTATCAACAAAGCAAATAAACACCAAAAAAAATTGGAACAATTTTCCGTCATCGCACGTTAAATTTAGTTGATAAACAGACCGATTTCGGCTATACCCAGCAAAAACTTTTGTCATTTTTGTAATTGGCAGTACTTTATTAATGGGTTACAAAGTAGTGAGTGATACTTTTGTATCTTATTACTATGACTCAAATTAGAACTCTTAGTTTTTAATAAAATTATGTAGTACGTATTTTTCTCATTATATGAAAATAATTATAAATTGTTGTTATGAATTAATAAAAATAAGAAGGCAAGCACTTTTTAAGACACAACATGTATATGAAAACAAATTTTTGTCGCTTAAACATATAAGTCAACAATAGCTGAGTGAGTAAAGTGCTTGTCTTCAAATCTGACCGAGCACAGGTTCGAATCCCAGCTGTGTAAAAAATTGAATAAAAAATTTGAAAATATATAAATAAAATATAATGTGTATGAAAATTTATTTTAATTCTTTATTTGACTAATTATTTTTTAGCTTCAAGTAAGCCAAATAATAACTAGTTAACTGCTGTAACAATGTAAATACATTTTATATGGGGTACTTCTTATTTTTTGGACTTCTCAAACAAAAATAAGTAGCTATCGAGTCAAATTGTAAGTAGTTGCGACTTAAATCCTCATATAATTTTATGCCTACCAGTAAGCAAAGTTTTTGCTGGGTATGCCATCTTCAAATTAAAATTTAGTATTCACTGAAGATGGCATATAGTCGAAATCGGTTTATCAATCAAATTTGACGTGGGATGACGGAACATCGTTCCAAATGCAAACAAACCCCGCATAGTGGTTCCAATTGGAAAAAAAGGATAATAAATCTGTATCTTTGAAAATTGCGATACGATTACAAAACGATATATGTAAAAATCAAAGAGGAGGGCATAAACTTTAAGAATTACGAAACTTGTGCCACCCTATTGAAACATGCGGCGAGCTACAGGGTGTCAAAGTTGACTATCTCGGCAATTGAAAACCTTGTTGGCCTCATAACTTTTACATATATTATCCGATTGTAATGAGCTTAAACTTGTTGTACAGCTTATTAATAGACAATATTTCATTAAAATATCTTTAATATTTCATAAAGATATCTTTAATATTTTCAAAGATATTTGGCTTTAAATTTTTAAATTTTGGTTTTTGGCCGCGACTTTATTCCCACTATTTCGCTGTTTAAGGGGAGTTTTTGCTATACAAAATATTTACTAATTCATTGAATTTCTTTAATGAAAATAAAACTTATATTTTTCTGTGTAGAGTATGAGCTCTAAAATAGTGAAGCCACATATAAACTGAGTTCCATACCATTATAGACAATTTGATGGATTAATCGTTCTTCGTGTATCTAATGCCACTAACCTAACCTAGTACTGAAAAAGTTTGAAGGTTTATCTACACAAGAAGCCAATATCCATACAAAAATAAAAAGTATTTTTCAAAATTTATACTATAAATTAGAGTTCTTCTTTAAAAACATCTCACTTGCTTGGAATACAAATCGTGGGGGAAAAACTGAAAAATATTAATTGATTGTAATGAGGAAATTTATATACCGATTATTACAGCTGCTCGAGTAATTTGTTTCTTATTATTGCAACAATTTGAAGCACATGCTACAAGTAAAATATAAATTCTAAAAAATGAATTAAACATGAACTAAAAACTTCAGTCTAAATACAAGTGAATTTTAAATACAATATTTGATTTTCTAAAAGGGAAACACCAAACAGAAAAACTAAAACTGAAATGCTAGTGGCAATTGCACCCACCTAAACATAAGGGTACATCATGTACCGCGTCAGTACTTAATGTAAAATTAAAAAATAAAAAAAGCGCGCTAATTATTTTTCTATTAAAATTTGTGTTCTCTTTTCAAAGAAAAATTTTTTAAATCAGCACACTTTTCTTATAGAACTTGCGGCAGAGAACAAATATTTGTAGTCATAAGTTTTCAAAAATTGTTTTTCTTTTTAAGAAAACATTTACAATATTAAGCAGACGAAAAAAAACTACTTGAATAATGATGTTTTTAAGTCATTTTTAAATACAATTACCTCTAGTTATATGTAGTTAAATGCTTGTTGCATGTCTCAATAATAAAAATAGTTTTTGTTTTTTGGTGAACGAAACAAATTTATTTATGAAAATTTCATATTTTGAAAAATTATTCATTTAATTTGACGCAATTGTGCGTTTTCAATTATTTTCAATTTATTTTATTTTGTATTTTTTCATTCGTTAACTTTTAGATAAGAAATACTACGAATACTTTTAGTCGCACAGACAATGAATTTTAAACTTATTTTTCTTAGGAAAACATTTTAATGGTGCAAGTGGTCTAAATAAAAGAAAATTATTATAAATTGCTTAGAAATTAAATATTTATTTAAGAATAATATGCGAGCGAGTAGGTTTAAGAAAGGCAAAAATTCCTTAAGCCAGAATATCTTAGTACTTCATATAGTTTTAGGACACTCATTTTGGAGTTTTCACTAATACTTAGTTTATAGTGCAAAATTATTGCACTAATTTTATTGATATTTAGTAACGAAATGAAAATTTGCACTAGTGATTGGTAGTGATGTTAAAAATTTTGCACTAAAACTAAATTATTTTAGTTAAAAAAGACAGTATTAAGTTTTTGCAACGTGGAAATTTTCCACTAAATTTAAGGTGAACATTTTGAAAGTTTAGTGAGAGTATGTTGAAATGCAGCTTCTTTTAGTGCTGGTTAAAATTTTGAGCAAATTGAGTGCAGTGCAGATTTTTGCACTAAATTTGCGTTTAGTTGATGCTGAAAAATGATCACTCCTACAAAAATTTTTTTGTGCTAGTGGAAAAATAACTATTATCAGCAAGCTGGTGAAAAATGGTGCAAAATAAATATTTTCC
The DNA here is from genome assembly GCA_956483635.1 of Panzeria rudis. Classification (NCBI taxonomy): domain Eukaryota; kingdom Metazoa; phylum Arthropoda; class Insecta; order Diptera; family Tachinidae; genus Panzeria; species Panzeria rudis. The sequence goes on from OY101448.1 coordinate 190,429,892, forward strand.
AATTCTATTTAGCACTAATGCTATGCTTATTTCAATCAGCATTTAGTGCACAATATCACAGCAAGCCCCCTTTACTTCAAAGTGATTTGGAACATGTCTTAAATAATTAAATACCAGTAGTAAATTTACTATAAGTGGACGTGTACGTTAATGTCCAGTATTATTAAATGCAGATGAGAAATCATTCAATTTGCAATTATTGTACTCAATCATAATGTTAATTTTTTTGTTTCTGTTCTTCAAACAAATATTCAAATGATGCTTTAATTCAATTTTTTCACATATCAAAGTTCTTAAATTAATTTTAATTAATAAATGCTGTGTGCTTTTGTATATTTATCAACATCAAAGGAGTGAAATATTGAAATTAAAATTTGCATTTAGACCACTTTGTATTTCAAAATACACAAGATACGAGTAGATAAAATTACTTAACAAAGAGTACGTTTTTTTTATTTTGATGAGCAGATGAAACAAATTATGCATTTTGGTGTTATATCAAAAATCAAAGCATTTTTGTAACACAAATTAAATAAATAAAAAAACAAATAACTCTTGCAAAAGAACCGATTACAAAACAGGCGTGCTCCTGCCAACTTTTCTAATCATAGTGTTCTATTTTCCCGGGAAAAAGAATATTTACTACGTGGTACCGCCCACTTTACTAGCCATATTGTTGTATTGTCACGTTAACCGAATGTGTTTGCAAAGTTTCATGAGAATCGGTTTAGTAGAAGTTGTTGAAAAAGAATATTTGCTTTGCAAGGGCGTGGCACTGCCCACTATTTTAATAATAATGTAGCATTTTAAAAGGAACTTAATTTGTGTAAAGTTGCATAAGAATTGATTAAGTAGAAATAGTTTAAAAAAGAAGTGCTTATTTTTTATGGTCGTGACGCTGCCTACTTTTCAACGGGACTCTTTCCCAGTAAAAAAGTTGCTTCCAATAAAGCAGGTTTCTACTATTATGGAATAAAAGTAGCGCTGACAAACCTGCTGATATCGCTGCTGATTTTTGTATGGCAAGTTCCCGGATTGGAATACTACACTTTTGCTCACAAAAGCGCTTTTGAAGCGCTGAAAATCATCAACATTTTCAGCACTAGAACTGAAAATATATGAAAAAATGGTTCGATGTGGATTGGCGTCGTTAACGCCATTTTGAATTTTTCTTATTTCGTTTCTTTATCTATTTTTTTTAATTTCATATTTTTGCTCAAATGTTTGTTATTTTAACTTCAACTAGTATCGAACTAAGACCTTCAGGTTTGAAGTCCAACGTACCAACCGCTCGACCAAAAACACTGTTGCAAAACGGCACTAAGAAACTCAAATAAACTTACTCTTCATTCTCGCGTAAAAACCTGCTTTGGATCAGCACTATAAAATCAGCTTTTTTGTATAGATTGTGTACGAAGCTTTTGTATAAGTAAAAAGCAAATAGTTTTTTCGCTTCAAAACCTGCATTGTTGTGACGCTATGAAATCAGCTTCTGAACAAGCTCATATTTTAAAGTGAATTATAAAGCGCTTTATTTCTTTAGTGCTTCAAAAGTCATGAACATTTGTTACTGGGTTTTAACCGACTTCAAAAGTAGAGAAGGTTATCAATTCGTGTGTTCTTTTTTTTATTTTATTTTTTATGTTTGTACGCGCATAACTCTGTCATTTGTAAACCGATAAAGGGTTTGCTTGCAATTTGGCCCTATAATTTTTTTCAAAAATCGGTTAGAAACTTTAGTCTCCCCATGCATAACTCTGTCATTTGTGGGAAAATTATCACCCTCCCACCCCCCTCCCCCTTCACCTATTTGATAAAGGACCAATGAAATGCATATAGACATTGGCTGAACCCTCCACAAATATATCTTTACTTTATTATACTATAATGTTTTTAATCCATTATTTTAACTCATGTTTTAATATTTGAATACATTTTCAGATCTGACTCTCGCAATTGCATCGATTTGGTTATGGCTGACGACTATTTGGTTTTAATAAAAAAAGTGTTATAAAAAGTTAACTATTTAAAAATTGATTGACGAGCGTCAGTCAGACAGTTTTGTAACATGAACTGGCAGTTTTTATTGAAGTTATTAGCTTTTATGCAAATATTCAAATTATCTCAGGTAAGGCAAACTTTTGTTATATTTTTTCACAAAATTTTAATAATAATTAATTGACTTCCTTTTAATATTAAAAAGTTCAAGGCATTTAAAATTTTTTCAAAGAATTAATTACATTTTATTAATTAATAGTCATTAGTTGTTGTACTTTATGATCTTGTCAAAAATTCTAATTGTTAAATAACACTAAAACCTCTAAAGCTAAAGTGATCGTCATAATGTCAATACACACAATTGCAGTCTTAGTCAAAAATAGACATGAAATACTATTTCCAGCACTTGAAAACGCAACATTATTGTTTCAAAATGCCAAAAACGCATTTATATTTTGAAAGAAGTGCACTCTGCTACATGATGCATTAAATCGTTTTAAACTTCTACTGTCTGGTTTGCGTTCTGTTACTAATGAACTTTTCCTGTTGCCTCATCTTTGCCGTCGACAACATCTTCTTTTGCACCCAGACATTAATTTTGTTAAAATTGTCTCCAGAAAATAAATAGAATCGGATTGTATGGTTGGTGTTTCTTTTTCTTGCGCTAAAAGTAAAATTTTTGCTAATCTTTAGAACAATTTATGGAATAAAGATTTCAACTGTCTGTTCATTATTTTTCTTTTAACGGAAACCTAAACGTAAAATGTGCACAGTGGTGTCGATGAAAAATGTACTTTTCAAACAAACGATAAAAATGGAATACATTATAAATATATATAAAAAAAATAAAAAATAAACTGCGAGTATAATGTTTTTGCCAAAAATACAAAACTGAGATTTATGAGGGTAAGAAAAAAACAATGAAAATGATTTTTAGATTTGCTATTGTTTAGCTGGTTGAAAAATTAAAATTAAAAAATGCCGAAACAAAAAAAATCGTCAAAGTAAAAAAACTTACAAAATGAAAAAGTCGCCAAAAATAAAAAATCGCAAATAAAACAAAAAAAATCGCCATAAAGAAATTGCGTAACAAAAAGAAAAACGTTAAACCACAAAAAAACAATATTCAAAAATAGCCAAAATAAAAAAACTCTAAAACGAAAAAAAAGCTCCAAAACGAAATAAATCGATAAAACAAAAAAAAGACGCCAAAACTAAAAAACCCTAATTAAAAAATTCCCAAAACGAAAAATTAGCCAAAATAAAGAAGTGCTAAAACGAAAAAACTTAAAAAAAGGAAAAAACAGCCACAACGAAAAAATCGCCAAAACGAAAAAATTACCTCAACAAAAACAACATAAAAACTAAATGGAAAAAAGTCGCCAAAAAGAAAAAAGTGCTAAAACAAAAAAAAAAAAAAAAAACACCAAAGCGACAAAAATCGCCAAAACTAAAAAAAAATTGCAAAAAAATCGTCCAAACCAATTAAACCCTAAAATAAAAAAAAACGCTAAAATTAAAGTCCCCAAAAACAAACAAAAATCGACAAACGAAATAATAATTTTTTTATTCATGTTTTATCTTAAATTTGATTCTTATGTTATTTGTTCTGAGTCGGCTGAAGCCGAATGTGAGCCGCCGCCGCCGCCGACAAAATCGCTCGGCGCAGGTCTCTGGTATGGGGTGCATAAGATGTATGTATATGTTATATATGTATATGTTATATATGGGAGGTAAACTACACCAAGTTAAATTTTTTTAAATACGTTTTTATATTGTAGGAATCAGCATTTTTGTCCTCTATCGATAGGTGAAATACAGTAAGTCCTATGTTTTAAGGGAGAGTAGTACTTCTCAAAATCATCTGCGAGGCAAACAACACCAAGTCCTTTTTGATAAGTAACGTTAATATTGTATGACGTAATTTGATTACGGATATGTTAGATTTCAAAAAATAATCTGTCTGTTCCCGTACGCGCACAAAGTTACACAAACTTAACCGAAAGCTCTTCGGACACGTAAGGAAACAGACCTAATATTAGAGTTATATAAAATATTTGAAGTAAGTCGAAGTTTTCATCCTACAGATAGAACCTTTGCGATATTAAATATGTTTTTGTGGTCTCCTGTAAAATTTTCAAAATGGTATTTATAACAAATTTATCGTTGTAAAAACGAAATACAAAATAATCGAAATTTGTTTTGCGAAAAAGCATGGAACATTACCAATAAACCTTTTTACAGTTGTCAAATCGACTTGGTGGTTGTACTAGCTTAAAGAACCACAACAGTTTTCTTTAATGTATTACAAGTTCTTAGTCGAATCAACAACCGGCGTAAAACAAGCTTAATACACTTTTTAAAAGTTTCCAGTCGTTAGCTATCGAATGCGGTAGTCTATCCATTCGATATGTGACGAAATTTTATTCGATACGGAAGCCTACTCGATAACGAATGCGGTAATTCGGCCCCTGTACGTGATGGAATGAAAAAAACTAATTTTAGTTTACCGCATATAACTCTTTTTTATGTTCCACATATTTTTTAGGACATTTTCTTTGCAGACCAGTGTAATATACAAAATATGGCATCAAATTGATGTCGTTGAGCTCTGAGCATAGATTACACTAAGAATATAAAAAAATTCTTCGATGACATTTGTCATCAGATTGATATCAGTATTCGCTTTATTGAGGACATTTGTCATAACATTGATGTCACAATTCAGATGACAGGGCGTCATCAATTCGAAGATGAGTTTTTCTGAGTGTAAGAGTTTGGTTTCTTCGACACACCTGTATATTTTTTGTCCTTACTATATAATTATTTTTGGAAAAGTACAGGAGAAAATACTGATAACCTACAAGAAAATAAAATAAATTGTATGTCAACGGTGTTGCCGTCTAACGGCAAGTTATGTCAAATATGTATTGTGTTCGCGTCACGTAAGCAACAACTACAGCAATTGAATATTCAAACACCAAAAGGAAAAAAAACATTATAATTTTTACAACACTCATGTTTGTTGTAAAAGCATTAAAAAATAAAAACGTTGTGGTCCAGTCCTCATGTCGTACATTCTTTTTTGCCAAAAATGGAAAAAGTCTCACAACAAAATCATTAAAATTTGTGACACATGTCTTAACAAAAAATATTGCAGCATTTAAATAAAAGCAGCACATACTCGTACACATTCAAATACAAAACAACAAACATATTTAAAGGCTAAAAAACGTCACCCAAACTGTCATCATTTACAGATTTGTTCTGTCAAATTTTTGTCATTTTCACTTTTCAAAACATTAACAATAAACAATTAAATATCTGTATGTATGCATGTTTTATTTTATTGTTAAAATTTTATTTTAAGCTTTTTGAAACAACCAATTTTTTTTTTTAAATTCACTTTTCGTTGTCATATTTTCGTTCATGTGTAATTGAACTTGAAATTTTTGAAATTCTCATGAAATCATGCGGAAATAATTGCCTTCAATTTGAAGGTTGCTTACGTTCGATTAGATAACATGATTTGGTTTTTGTTCAAAACTAATTAAATCTCATGCGACAATAATTGAAGTCAAATAACTTTTGAAATTAGTCAGAAAACGAGTTGCAACCAGCACTGCGTCATTTTGTATTGAAATTCTATTTTTAGGAAAAATCTCAAATGAATTGGTTAATTGAAATTTAAAATAAGCAAAATAGAAATTGGCGTGTATTAGTCATTTTGGATAAACTATTTACGAGATAATAAAAAAATAAAATTTCCAAAATCTTTTGCATGACAAAATTATTATTTTTTTTGTAATATTTTCTAGTTTGAAAATTTTTTCTTGTCTCAAATTCTTTTACAAAGCACTAATCAAAAACTTAGATAAGATTTAGAATGAAACAGCCCAAATTTCTCAATTCTAGTTAAAATAAATGCAACACGTAGTACACTCTAAAACACTTTTGTTGAAAATTAGGTCGATAATAGTCGGCAACACTTTACAGATTATTATCGACCTAAAATTACACACGCGCTATTTTTGAAGGAAATGTTTTTACTAAAAAAAAACAATTGGCTGCGTGCAGGTTTGAACCTCGACCTCCTGACAAATAGTCTGACGTATCTAACATTCAGTCATAGCCGTATTATACTTTATGTTGAATTTTTTCCACTTGGACTAAAATGTTTAATTTGAAAGGTTGTTTCTTTAATAAAATAACTACAAAATCGATGTATTTTTAGACTCGTAAATTTGGAGTAATGTTTTAGAGTGTACATGAAAACAAAAATCATGATTCCGATAAACAAGAACAAACTAAACCCTCCTGACATAAACCTAATTAAAGTAAGAATTTTCTGAACGCTTTAAGAAATACAAGGATTATTGAAAATATTTATTATTTTTTACAAATCCATGTTTTTGTAATTGTTGCGCTCCTGTTCCTTAACTGCACGACTATACCAAAATAGATATTAAAAAAATGCAAACAAAAAAGGCGAATATAGTGCCAAAATGGGAAACAGATCTCCAACAAACAACCATGTTTTTGCAAGTGAAAAAAAATAGATTTTCTAAATAGACGGTTTTGTTATATTTTGAACTAAAATTATAAACAGATGGAAACATGAGTGAAAAAGAAATAAAAAGTAATAGATGAATTATGGCTTTGGTTGAGAACGGTGACTGGGTACTCTATGATATCCCTACGGTAAATGGAACTGACACAAAACAAGTCACGTGACCGGTCCCCAGGTTGTAGGGACCAGTCCAAGTTCTAACACTTCCTATGAAGCGGACCAGCCACTTTTGCATGGGGATGGCCTAGGATGGGGTTAATTGATACTTTGTATGCACCTTGTAGCTTGTCTCTGAACTATCTTATGGAGTCCTAATCGGTGTAGAATAATATAGATTATATGTATATAAATATTATTCAAAAATTCAGCTGTAATTATCGATTAATCAATTTTTTTTATTGTTACAAATCCAAGTAGAAATTTTATTTTATTTTTAAGCGGTGTCTTTGATAGGATTCGAACCGACAACCTCCGGCATGACAGGCTAGTACACTACCCACTCGACCACAGGGGAACTTATATTTCAATGTTATAAATACCAGTTAAGCTGGAGTTAATATCTGAATATAGTTACGGAACAGGTTCCTAAGTGTCATGACTGTCTCATTGAAGGGAGACAATTAATATTATATAGATGCTATGTGATAGGCGTTAGATCCAAGTGCATCGAATATGTGCAGTGCCACTTACTACAATACTAGCTGGAGTACCAACTAAATTGACTGAAATTGGTTAATATGTGACCATTTACACAATATGTCTCTTTCCACCACCATTCACTACTCCTTATTTTTGGTACCAGTCTCATTTTCTCAAGTCATAGGACGAATACTTTTGGATCATTTGTCACCAAATTTTCCGCAGGGATATTAGGACCAAATCTATACATAGTTTTTTCTTACTGCAAACATTAAGCTTTCAAATAAATAGCTCCAGACTACGAACAAAGCCAATAACAAGTTTAATGGAAACAGCATGCAAATATATCCCTATTTCCCATAACACCACAGAGCTGGATAGGCACAAAGCATATGTAGGGAAGGAAACCTTATGGGGCAGAAAGCTAAATATGCACTATTTGTTAGCAGCAATATCGATAATAAAATCTAAAGCCACAAAGTGCATCTACACACAGAAAAATTTTATATTAAAATCGTTAAAAACGAGGTTAATTTAACATTTGCCGGTAGTGATTTTGCTTATAGGTCTTTCGTGTTAATTCAACATGATTTTACAATAAACTTCAAAGAATATTTTTCTTTCGAAAATTAAATTGAATTAAAGTTATATCTAGTTGAAAGAACACGACTTTAATGTATCCATTTTATTAATTATTTTACTTACGTGATGTGTATTACTGTACTGTAGTTGGCTGCGGCCGACAAGATTTGAACTCGGACCACTTGGTTGGTAGTCAACGCGCTAACACCACTGTAGCCACAACACATTAGGTATACATTAATTAAATGCCATCATAAGTAATATGAATTTCATTTTAATTCAACAAGATTTAATTGATCATTTAACATAAAATTTATTTGAAATTAAAGTTATAGTCATGTTGATTTAAAATGATATGTAACGTTTATAACAAAGTTGTTTTAACAATGAAAATATTAAATCAAAGAGATTTAAGAATATATTAATAATTTTCCGTTTAAAATTAATATGATTTTAAATCAACAGCAGGAAATTTTCGCTGGTAATTAAACACTTAAACAACAAATTATTTATCGTAAATTTAATACGATTTCTAATCAAAATTGCGACATGTTGATTTTACATTCCTTTTTTTTTTGTGTAGACATCCATAGCCCCCATCCCACCGTTCAGCAAATGCAAAATATTAGAGTAATTATGATAATATATGTAAGCGTACTGGAGGGACTTATGTTAGATTTAGAACCTCCACCCAGCCAAGACAAATTTCTGGTTACACCAATGAATCATTCACTATCAAGCACTGGCACATCCTTATATTCCAGCTAGCTTCCTTGAACCCACATATATAAGACCACTACATTCATCCTCAATTCAGGAAATAACAGATTCACTAACACAATCGTTTGATATGTCCTATGAAATGACTTCAATCTCCGCTGTTAATTAAACAGTCAGCAAACAAGTTTTTAACTGGCCATCATAATCAGATACACAGGGCAGTGCAAGCACATTGGTGGCATCAAGTTCGTTCAGAGCAGTCTTAGAAGTCATGACTAGCGATGAATGGCAGGCAAAAAGTGAAAAAAATACTCAGTAACCATAATTAATGGTCGTATTAGTGAAAAATTTTGTATGTGTTACACCGACGATATTGGATAGAAAAGTTTCTATGAATTTTTATTAATTTTTCACTCTCCCAGCCTCGCGTTTTGTTGACCTTCGTTTTGTGCATATAAAAAAATCGGCCCACACAGAGAAAGCAGATTCGTTGAGACAACCGAATTTGTTGTCAATCGAATTTTGGCAGTTGCACTAAATATCATAGAATTCTTATTGAAAAATAAGTTATTTTACAATAATAAATAATTGCTAATGCGAACCGATTAGTCGATTAGGAGTATCAATGATAATAAAATTAGCCACTAGTTAGTTGCAGCAACCGATATAAAAAGTAGGGATGTAACCGATACCGATTCCGATATATCGGCGATACTTCAGATTTTCCGATACATTGATATCGGCGATATTTTACTGTCGAGTTTATTTTTTAACAAATAATTTATTTTTGTTAATTTTACAATGAATTAAATTCAATTCATTGTTTTTTAATCTTATTAATATAAATTTCAAATATTAATAATATTTTACGCTGTTATTTTGTAAAAAACATAATTTATATCTTTTAATTTTACCATAAATTCGAATTCAATTCCTTGTTTTTAAATCTAATTCCGAGAAAAAAAGACACTCCAAAGAAGTCATGAAAATGTAGAATTCGCAATCCGGAAATATTGCAAATTTGGATCATTTCTAATTAATTTTATATCCTTGTCATCGAATTGGAAGCGATGTTAGGATAAATTTCTTTTTCGGTGTTCTATAATGGCTTTTCCTCAATGAAAAAGAATGAAAAATTGCCCATTTTCGCAACTTGTTTCTCTTCATGCGAATTTAAACGCAAAACTGTGTTTTCATGTAAATTTAAGTGAATAAATATAAACTGTTAGAAGAAATGTCCGTTAAAAAATCGATTTTTTAATATTTCGAGTATTTTTTAAAATTTAAAAGGAATTACAAATTTTTATATAACTTAAATAAACTTTTACTTGCTTTCTTTCTACTAATTATCTGCATATTTTTAATAGATTTTTTTGAAGCAAAGACAATGTAGTTCCTTCGAAATTACTTCCAATTTTTTATACTGGATTAATTCAATTTTAAATATTAATAATCTCTTACACTATAATTTTGTATAATAAAAACATTGCCCTGCTTTAGTTTTGTTAATCTAGACCTGAATCCAATTTTAATATGCGTATCGGTATCGGTATCGGCAATATTTTTTTTTGAGTATCGGTATCGGATCGGCAAAACGGCGCATCGTTACATCCCTAATAAAAAGTAAAGTAAATTTAGAAAGAAAATTTTTTAAGTTGCAAATACCAATAATTGGTACTAAAATCCAATCCATAATATTTTATTAGGTTGTGTTAATCATATTCGACTTAGTCATGACAAAAGCATACGTTCGGTTGATCTAATCAATTTAGTTATTGTCAGAATCATGTCTTTATTACAATTATGCTCTTGTAGTAATGAACATGGATTGTTTTTTGGTTTCATAGAAAATTTATAGCGTTAGTTAAAATATAGTCTATTCAACTAATATATTATCGGTCTAACCATTTTCCAACCAATTTTTTTCTGGGTGTATATTTTAAACGCACAATGTTAACAAAGAAAATTTTTATTTTTGCTCCTAAAACGTTGATCGAAAATTGTTTTACAGCCTGTCTTACAATGTCGAACGAACGAAAATGCTGATTTCTAAACGAAAAACAACCGATTTGCATGCTATGTACTATAATATATTTTATTTATTTGTTTACCTAGTAAGGCAATACATAAATAACTAAATAAATAAAACCGCTGTAAGAGTGATGGAAGTCAGTTATTTTACGTCTAGAAATCAAGTGAGCGATAACTTTCGACAGCGTGGGACAGTCCATTAATGGTTCTTTTATTTAAATATAAACCTTAAGGTAAAATATTCGTTATTATCGATAATTTTTACATGTATCTATAGGTAGGAGGTAAACCAGCAAGTCACATTTCCGAATTTTTCCAGGATGCCGCAAAAAGATGTTGAAAATCACAAATTATTCTATCTCTGTAGTAGTAGCAAATTGACTTATTGTTTTTTATATCGAAGATATATCCGTAATAAAATTAGGTCATATAATAGTACCGTTACTTGTTAAAATGGACTTGGTGTTCTTTAACTCGCAGATGGTTTTGTGCAGTATAAAAACGTATTTTGAAAAATGTTTGAATATTCACATTTACGATAACGTACTGACGACAGTCAAGATTTAGAATGACTGTAAACTGTCAAAATATTTACTTTTAATAAAATACGTTGCATGCGTTTGAATCGAATATTTAAAGACTTTGTAGTGTGTCTACAAAGTAAATTTACACTCTTCATAAATTAAAAATAGTAGTAAATACAAAAATATACATATTTGTATGCAAAATGAAACATCTTCAACCAAATTCACACATTTTCTTAAAATTAAAAAAAAAAACAAGAAAAAAACAATCGCACATAAATAAAAAAAATAATAAAAAAATTTACCGTCAAAAATTTTAGAAAAACTCATAGCAAATCATAATAAAATATATGTATATAGCACCAACATCTTTTTTGCTAAAAGACGTTCCTTTAATGTTTCTAAAACAATAAATACATAAAGAGAACACTAAAATAGAACTTTTATAAAAATATTTAGTTTTCTTGTAGTTTTATTTTCTAATAAGAAGTACAACAGTTTAATAACAATTTACTTTTTGTTATTTAAACTTTGATAAATTTGAAACTTAATTGTTGTTCGAATACAAAGAAACTCTAGAGAAAAGAAACAGGAGACTGAAACAGCGGTAAAATTTTAGAGTTCAACACTTACGCGGAAAAAGTTCATTAGCACTTGAAGGAAGATCTACAACAGCCACAATCTATATAAAGATTTATGTTTTTCGTGATAAAAAAAATATATACTACAACAATAAGACAATGTAATATGAGTTAAGCACAGTGGAGTGAAATTAGTTTCAGGCCGGAAAATCTATGACAATAGGAGCAGTTAACACAACGGGACCTATAAGGACCCAAGTGGGCTGGTTTTCATATTTAAACTGGCAACCTGTGCAAACTAACAGCAGTACACTCAAAATAAAATATTGGTAAATCTAACCAATTTCATAGGTTAGAATTTCGCCAACCAATTAAATACAGTAAAAATCGCAGGTTCGATTCCTGCTACGAATTTGTGTTTCCTAAAAATAAATAAACATTTTTTTTTGTTTGTAATTTTTTGGTCTCGAACTTCGGTTCTCTCTCACAAAATTACTCATGTTTATAAACCGGACGCTTTTACCATGTCAGCTAAGTCGTCATATTGTTAAACAAGGAAAGCACTAAGTATAAATAGGCATGCGGTGACTTGCTAGTCTTAAATACAGTAATTTTTGTAATTTAACTATTTTCGTTGTTAATATTTTAAACTGGTGATTTTAACCATAAAAATTGTTAATTTTAGCCACAAAATTTTTTTTTAAATTAATTAGTAATTTTAACCATCAAAAATAATTTTAGTTTTCAAACGTAATTTTTCCAAAAAAAAATTATATTTTATAATTCAGTAAAATGTAATATTTCGGTCTTGAACTTTGGTTCTCATGTTTATAAACCGGACGCTTTTACCATGTCAGCTAAGTCGTCACCTTGTTAAACAACGAAAGCACTAAGTAAATATGCGGTGACTTGCTTGTCTTAAATACAGTAATTTTTGTAATTTAACTATTTTCGTTGTTAATATTTTAAACTGGTGATTTTAACCATAAAAATTGTTAATTTTAGCCACAAAATTTTTTTTTAAATTAATTAGTAATTTTAACCATCAAAAATAATTTTAGTTTTCAAACGTAATTTTTCCAAAAAAAAATTATATTTTATAATTCAGTAAAATGTAATATTTCGGTCTTGAACTTTGGTTCTCATGTTTATAAACCGGACGCTTTTACCATGTCAGCTAAGTCGTCACCTTGTTAAACAACGAAAGCACTAAGTAAATATGCGGTGACTTGCTTGTCTTAAATACAGTAATTTTTGTAATTTAACTATTTTCGTTGTTAATATTTTAAACTGGTGATTTTAACCATAAAAATTGTTAATTTTAGCCACAAAATTTTTTTTAAATTAATTAGTAATTTTAACCATCAAAAATAATTTTAGTTTTCAAACGTAATTTTTCCAAAAACATTTATATTTTATAATTCAGTAAAATGTATTATTTCGGTCTTGAACTTTGGTTCTCATGTTTATAAACCGGACGCTTTTACCATGTCAGCTAAGTCGTCACCTTGTTAAACAACGATAGAACAAAGTAAGCATTGACATGAAATAACTTACAACTTTAAAAATTATTTTAACCAATGAAAATTGTTATTTCATAAAAATTGCAACAACAATGTACATTAACAGTAGGTTAACTATTTAAATTGGTTAGATTTATCTACCATTTTATTTTGAGTGTATAAGGAGTACTGGTAGAATTACGAATTTGATCAGGAGAAGCTTATATTTTAACAGTATAATTAGGTATTACGAGAAAGGAATATGTTTTTTCTGTACCGCTACATATTTCGCCAGTAGTCCTTGTGTCTTTCCTACTTCAGTTTCTTTCAGGGATGGAAATCATGATATAATTGTACTATGTATTTTGGTACATTTCGAACATTGTCGGTACTACCGAGACTTGGTTGGTACAATTTATAATGCATTGTTGGTGTAAGGTCAAAACTACTAAGGATATGCTAATTGCTCATAATTATTTGCGGAGCTAGAAATATTTTCTTGAGTTCACTTAAAACTCCCCCATGAAATTTTCCTTACAACATTTTGCTTTTCAAAAAACTCCCTTTATATCTTCTCCTCATACTTATTAGTTCACAAAAAGATTTTATTATTCTTCTTTCAAGAAGTTCGCCACCAAACGTTACACTGTGCCGAATAACTGGGAATTCATCCATTAAACTCATAGACCAAAGGTATCATATCACTTTCGTACTAGTTGACTTGATATAAACAAATCACAAGAGAAATAAAAAATAAAAATACATTCAACATGTTAAAAATAACATTGACATCTTTACGACACCGCCAAAAAACCACAAGACAATGAAATGGCAACAGAGAAATACACAACACAGCATTTAAAGACACTACACTCTAGATAGAAATGGGATGGATGATGGCAAACCAAATAAATATACAAAAGTTCACAATAAAACCACTTAAAAGAAACATATTGCTGCAACTTATTCGTACTTATATCATATCAAACAAATATGTTTGATAGACACAATATAAAACGTGATTCATAAATCATGTAATTGCATTTAATGAAAAATAGGCAGTAGTATTAAAAAAAATATACAAATATACATAAAACATTTCTATTTTGTTCTTCTCACTTTTACAGAATAGTCATGTACAGTTGGCTAAGCCGCAATTAAAAACGGAAGTTAATGCTTCAATAGGTCATTTGCCGGCATTGTCATCAACAGCACAGACTGCAACAGTAACCTCTTCAAGTGCACACCCTTTTTATCATGCACCTAAAAGTCGAAACCATCGTTCTGCTCCATCACCATTTCTACCGCAACAGCAGCAGTATAGAAATGATCGGAGTACCCAACGTCGTCAGTATCGTTTGCATCATCATAATAGATGGGTGCCGCGTCGTCATCATCATCGTCGTCACCATCGCTGGCAAACACAGTACACCCCTTGGACAGCTTGGTCAGCCTGTTCTACGGAATGTGTACAACGTAGAGAACGTTATTGCAAAACGAAACGGAAATGTGGTCATATTAAACACATTGAAGAGCGTAAATGTTGGCGGTAAGTAAATATTTTGATTATGGCGATAATTAACTCTTAGGTAAAGGTTGACACTGATTGAACTCTGTAAGGAATTTGAAAACTATGCCACTGATTTTATTATTGTATGTGAAGACTTTAAAAAAAAAACAACTTAAGTCGAACTTAAGAATATTTTTCAGATTTATTACCTAAAAATTGGTTTAGTGATGACAACCAAACTGCAATTGATATCAGAGGTACTTTTTGTTAAGAGTTTTTATTCTATTGTTGTGGCAGCTCATTGCTGTATTTTTATTTTTTATGCAAAAAAATTCAAAATTTTTTATAAAGTTTTTATTTTTTTAGATCAAACTTTTATAGTCGGGTATGTTCTGTATTTTATGTGGAATAAATATTAATTTACAACAACAATGCTTTGATAATTCCGCACATTTTAATTCCACATGAAATACAGAACATGGCCGAATATCTCTGAAAATACTGAGCAAATTTAGAAACAATGTTTGCACGGCCTCAAGATTATTTTATTGTCGACTTTCGTTTTTTTTACTGAATAGGAAAAATCCTTCTCAAGTTATGTTACCAATTTATTAATTAATGTGTTACCTTCTTTGGGAAAGGGATAGTGTAAAGAGAACAGGTGGTGAAGTAGGAGAGAGATATAAAGCTTAATTCATTTACAACTCTGCTATTGCGCGTTTTTTGTTAAATTTTGCAGAGCAGTGTTGCAGCACCTCTGGTGTCAAATAGAGGCATTAATTTGTTTAAGCTGTGTTCTAGTGAGTTCACCTGTTAGATATGTCTTGGTGTTTACTTGGTAAAGAAGCAAGTATGGATGGCAGCCTATGAAAATGTGTGCCGATAAAAGTTAGAGGAAGAATGAACTTGCCTGTAAGTTATCCCACACTTTTAGGTTAAATTAAAGTTGTTATAATGAAAAACTGTTTATCTGTCCGATAAAATGCTAACTATAACTAAAGCCGAGTTGTAATAATGGCCCTAAGAAATTTATTATTATTTATTTTTGGAAAACGATAAATTTACTAGGGTTCGGTTTGCAGAACAGTGCCGTATACCACCTATGTATACTCGACCGAAAATACATACATAGGTGGTATAAATACAAATATCATGTCTGGGCCGGTGCTTCGAACGAAGTCTATTTTGTAGTTACTCAACCGCGTACAAGATAGAGCGAAGAAGCTTATTGGTGACAGTAGGATAGCTAACTCTATTGAGTCACTGAAGCATCGTCGCAATCAGGTGTGTGTTTCTCTATTCTATCGTTACTCCAATGGAATGTGTTCTAATGAAATCAGGGAACTCGTTCCTGAAACCTGCTCATTTCTGCGAGCAACACATTCTTTAGTAAGAGCATCCCCTAAATTTTTTCTATGAATTTGCCACCAACGAAAAGCGCTATGGCATCGAAATGCCTATTATGTTGCAAAGTAGAAGCTCTCCCATGACTGAAACTGAAAGCTTCCAATAACATTGTGAAACAGCAGCTTTTAATACCAGATGAATTTAACATAGTTTCTCTATTTCTGTAGAGACAAAAAAAAAAAAGAAGGGCAATGGCATGCATCAATTAAATGTGTCACTTTGTGTTTGAAAATTGTGTCATTTACCGGTGAAGTGTAAAATTGTCTATAAAATATACACATTATAAACGAGTATAAACAAATTAATGAAATGGAACAATAACCACTAGAACTTTTAATTACCTTTATTTGCAAAAGAAATTCAAATTAATTTTAAGGTAATTTTATTTTGGAAAAGAAACACCTTGATGTAGAAAAAGTTTAACATCAGACATAAAAACAATATTTTATAACAAAGTTTGTTAGACTGCATTTACATTTAAACAAATACAAAAAGTTTCATGAAGAAAATTTCATGAAATATTTCATCGTGTAAATTTGGTATTATAGAGCCAACAATTATAAAAGTTTTGGTGAATATCGTTCCAGAAGCTAGTACTGGGACCATGCCCACATTTGTGAAAGATGTTTTTTTATAGATGCACAATGTTTTGCTTATAGTCATATAGAAGCTTAAAATACTTTACAAATTTCTTCTATTAACTCTGTTTGTGGTTACCAAAACAATTTTCGTGCCATGGACATTGCCGTAGTTTGGCCCTTCTGGAGAGCCAAGCCACCCCCAGTATGTTGTGGTCATTAGAACCCAAATATGGCGCCTTCTTTGAGCTAATGGAGCTTTAAGGAGCCCAATTTTAAGTACTAAACGTCAATGCTGAGGTTGAGTCAATCACACACAGTCCGGTTTGAAGAACTATAACTAACTTGCAATAAATAATTTATTAATCTTGTCGCTTCGAAGAAAAAGGTTGACCTTTGAAACTAATATTTTTGTATAAAATAGAGTTTCAAATTGTTATATAAAATCGTTAAGTAAACAAATAAGCAAGCTTTCCATAACAACTCTTAAGATAGCTATTAATCTTTTCAACTATTTGCCGGCATAGTGATGATCTACATAAATAAAAAAAAAATAAATAAAAAATAGACACATTTTTCTTTTTCTGTTGTGTGCGCAATAAACTGAAATATTTATCTTAAGACTACAACAACTCGCTGCAACTGTCAACTTCAGTGTTATGATTTCGTCTTCTTAATAAAAGTTCACTCTTGAATGAAATTAAAAAATCATAATTTAAATATCATGGAATGTGAAAGAAACATAATAAATAAAAATCATATTAATTCAAATGTGACCCAAATTAAAATTAAAGAACAAAATTGCTTGCCACCCACAATTTTTGTTGTTTGTTGTTGAAATACATTATTATGTTTGCAACATCCTATAAATCTTACAAACAAAATTTATCTCAACATATATAATCCTTTTACATTTGTAGATGTCATACCGCTTGGCCAGAAAAGTCAAGCAGTCTACCGCCACATGCAGTCCAACAACAACAACAACAACAACAGCAGCAACAGGTTAACAGTGCACCACCAACAATTGTAATCAATGCGGCAGCAGCAGCAGCTACTGCACCAGTTTCATCAACAAGTGTAATCACACAGCCGGAATCTCATCATCGACATCATCCACATGAACCAGAACAACCCACACCAGAAATTTTGCTACCCACTGAGTTGTACAACAACAGACATCATCCTATAACAATTCATCCACATGACGAAAATGATGAGGAAGAAAATGATCATCATCATTCTGCATCACATTTCAAAGATGACACCAACGATTATTATTACAATGATGATGATCATAATGGCGAGACAGATTTTTATGTCATAAAGGCCAAAAGAAAAAGAAAACATCAGCATAAACGGAAGCCTCAATTGAATGAATTTGAGGATTATTTAGACTATGATGAAGTTAATGGTAGTGGCATAACGTCAAAACAACAGGAGCAAGATGATCTCATAGATTTCGGCTTGTCAAAGTCAACAGAGTTACTAGATCCGCCTAGTAGTGAAATAAGAAATGTTCATAATAAAAAATTTCTAAAACATTCAGCATATAGGGTGCGGCCCATAAGGCAGAATGAGAGGAAGAGATCAAGAGATCATCGTCATGATAGACGTAATTCAAGACGTAACCTTAAGGGTGCTGTCGGCACATACGAAGATGTTCCAATTGATGCTGATGTATTTCAATATGAAGATTTGGACATTGATCTCAATGGTGGCGAAAAGCAATATGGTGATGACTCGTATGAGGATATAATGGACGATGATAATGGAAATTTTTCAAATCTCTCACCCACAAAGGAAAGAGCAACACCAGAGCATTTAATACCCAAGCATCGGCGCATATATTCCAAATGGAGTAGATGGACAAAGTGTTCGCCGAAATGTACCACGAGGAGATATAAGTGAGTATATATATATATACATTGCCAATTTCATGCCAAGTCAAAAGGAGTTATTTTTTGTTAAAAGTCCTAATAGTTGATTTAACCTAATTTGGTAAACATATGAATTTTACCGGGGAGTTTTTACCCTCCCATTTATTTGTTCCCGAGAAAAATCCTCCTATTCTAAAAAGCCGGGGAATAAACAATTAAGAGAGAGGGAAAATCTGGGTCAGCTGTTTAGTGTTTACATTTTATTCTTTACTAACGCAAGAGTTCAGTAATAGATATTAATAAAAATTTTATGTTTTCATTGATAATAAGATTGTGCTTTAATATAAATATCTGTTTTTGCTTAAATAAAAAGTAAAATGAACAATGTACTCATTCGAATGCTGAGGAAGTGAAGCGAAAACGGGACCTGGGCCAGGACCAGATGCATTACATCCCAAATGATTGTGTATTACAAGGAAATTGTAAATTTTTTACATCGCATCAAATCTTCTATTGACCTATTATGTGAACTTAAGGGAGGCGTGCAGAATTGAGTGTTTTTTAGTATTTTCTTCCGAAGCGTCTGTTTGCATGGCGTGGAAAAAATGCCTAAAACAAAAAGTGAGAAATATAACATTCTGGTGTTTATTTAAACTTGTGGTCCTAAACAAATGCATATGCCATTGTTTCACAACATTTTTTAATTTGAATTTTCAAATTTTGCATTAGTTCCCTTCAAAATGTTTGGGTATAAATCGCAAGAATTTCTCCATCTCTCTCATATTTAGAATGCTTACTTTTTTCCCCGGGGAAATTGTAATTTAGGAGGAATGGGAAAAGAGAAAATTTTCCCGGGGAGATTTTATTTAGAATAGGGGAATAGGGAAAAAATTCCCGCGGAATTGTTATTCATAATTGGGCTGATAAAGATTTATCAGCTTATCACCACTTGTAACAGGTGACTCTGTTGAATGTGATTTTAATTCTTATATATACAACTTTTTTCGTGAAAATTGAATACGAGAATTAAATCACTCTCACGCTTTTCAAGATTTTCACGAAAAAAGTTGTATATATAAGAATTAAAATCACATTCAACAGAGCCACCTGACAACTGGTAACGTGAGCACTGACGATGGAAGTGTAGCGGCTTCCGAAAGTGGCGGTACTGTGTACGTTCAAAAATTAAGTTGATGTTAATTTTTCCCTTGTTCCTTGCGATTAATTCCAAAATCTAACCAGCTCTTCTTAACCTTAAAAGTCTGCGTCGAATGTAAATTTGATCTAAATCGGTTAAGTTGTTCTTGAGATATCGTTGTCGAAAATTAAAAAAAAAGATTTTTTTTAATTATGTACTCGAAAAATCTACGGATTTTATAGCGCTTTGAGCTGCATATTAGCGGGAAGTTCCATCGATGGCCTGCAATATCAACCGTATTTCATATTTTTTAATCTTATGTATTTTCGTAGGAGAAGCTGAAATAACGTAATCAGAGTTTCATTCAAATAAGATTGACATTTTCTTTTATTTTGTACCATTTTTTGTTTGTTTTATAGAAAATGTCGTGTTCGTGAGCAATGCGGTCGTGAAGTTTTACGCGAAATTGCCTACTGCTACACTGAGGGAAGTTTTTGTCAACAATGGCTACAAGCGCAAGTTCAAAAGTCTCCCTCTTATGACTTGAGACCGGTGTCAACACGACGTCGCGATATAAGCGATGATGGTGGTACCCTATCGAATTCTATAGGTGGTACGCTTAGTGATTTCATTATGAATGGCAAAGGTTATCGCGGCCCTGAATATACACCGGTGAAACTAAAATGTGGCATTGCACCGATACGTAGCAATAAACGTAACATGTATAATATGCTGAAAATAATTGGTGGGAAGGCGGCTCGTAAGGGCGAATGGCCTTGGCAAGTGGCGATATTCAATCGATATAAGGTAAGAAATTTGTTTTTCTTACTTTCTTATATTAAGGAAAAATAAAAGAAGTCGATTGTCAGGAAATGGAATTGCGTACTAACCGAATTCGTTAATGTTAGAAAATGAATATAAAGAAGCAAATAATTTTCATATTCTTAGCAGGGCGTCTTGACGAGCAAATTCGTTTTATAACATTTGTCAAACTTCATATAAAAAAACATCAAAATAAATGTTAGTGTTATTTTTTTATAACGATTTTGTGTTTTGTCAATACAAATAATGTGCTAGTTAAGACGCCCTATTATCATTAAATAGTTCGGTTAATTTGTTGATATTATCAGCTATTGACATCTAGCAGAAAAGTAAGAATAAGAAAACAGTTGAGATGGTGTAGCGGCCATCGAAAACAATGACTATTACGCTGTTATAGCGCTTATTAGATTTTGTTTTTAAGAGAAGTAACAATCAGGCAATTAATGCCTACCAGTTAATTAATTAATGCGTTACCTTCTTTGGGAAATGGAAGTGGTAGAGGCACAGAAAGCTTAATTCATTTACAACTCTACTGTTACGCATTTATTTGTAGAGCAGTGATGCAGCCCCTATGTTGTCAAGTGGAGGCATTAATTTGTTTAAGCTGTGTATCCATTTATTAGTTCTTTTACTTCGCCGACGGTTTTGCTACAATACCGACGAAGGAGGGTGCTGTGAAGTGCATCATTAGGATATGTTAGTATTACTGTGATCAGTGCAATGTCTTCATCACTTTAACAGTCCAACAACAGCCAACACAATAATACACCAATACACAGCAGAAAAATGCATTATGTTGTTGGCTTGCCTGAAACTAGTCTTGAACTCAACGCTAACGATTCAGTCAGCAGCAACCTGTATTCCTTCCACAATAAAAATAATTTAATAGTAAATGAAAATAATTCTTAACCTCAATTAGCGAGCGCAAGCGAGAAGTAATCAATTTTATTAATGTACGGTTACCATATACTCTACTTGAGAAGAAAATTTTTATGAAAAAATAAGGGTGCTGTTGGCCGAATGGTTAGCGCGTTTGACTACAAACCCTGAGGTCTTGAGTTCAAGACTAGTTTCAGGTAAGCCAACAACATCATGAATTTTTCTTATGTGCATTGCTGTGTTATTGTGTTGGTTCTTGTTCGACTGTTAAAGTGATGACGACATAGCAGTGATCACTTTGGCACTACCGGCAGTGATTAATACTAAAATACCCTAAGGCACTTCACCTCCTTCGTCGGTATTGTAGCAGAACCGTCGGCGAAGTAAGAGAACTAATAAATGGCTACACAGCTTAAACAAATTAATGCCTCTACTTGACACCAGAGGGGCTGCAACACTTCTCAAAAAAACCCCCCCGAGCAATAGCAGAGTTGTAAATGAATTAAGCTTTCTATCTCTCATCCACTTCACCACCTGTTCCCTCTACACTATCCCTTTCCCAAAGAAGGTAACACATTAATTAATTAACTGGTAGGCACTAATTAACTGGTAGGCATTAATTGCCTAATTGTGTTACTTCTCTTATTTAAAAAAGTCGACCGTCTGTTATATGGAAACCGCGCATAAGCAAATACAGTTCGAAAAATTACGTAACATAATTGAATTACATACATATTAATCTAGGAAAATTATTTAACTTTCAGGAAGCTTTTTGTGGTGGCACATTGATAGCACCCCAATGGGTGTTGACGGCCGCTCATTGTGTGCGCAAAGTACTATACGTGCGCATAGGCGAACATAATTTGGACTATGAAGATGGCACCGAACTGCAAGTGAAAGTTCTTAAAAGTTTTAAACACCCCAGCTTTGATAAGAAAACAGTGGATAGTGATGTGGCCCTATTAAAGTTAGTTAGAAAAGAAAAACTAGCAACATTTTTAGAAATACAAAATTAAAACTTATTTTATTTTGTTAATTTTTTTTCTTTACAGACTTCCCAAGCCAATTAACAGCACCACATGGATAGGTTTCTCTTGTCTGCCCAAACCCTATCAACCTTTGCCCAAAAATATGGATTGCACTGTTATTGGTTGGGGTAAACGACGCAACCGCGATGTAGCGGGTACTAGTGTTCTGCATCAAGCCGAAGTGCCCATTATACCCATGGACAACTGTCGTTCGGTATATCATGATTATACGATAACAAAGAATATGTTTTGTGCTGGACACAAGCGTGGCCGTATCGATACATGTGCCGGTGATTCGGGTGGCCCGCTCTTGTGTCGCGACACCACAAAACCCAATCATCCTTGGACAATATTTGGTATAACCTCATTCGGTGATGGTTGTGCAAAACGTAACAAATTTGGTATTTATGCCAAAGTACCCAATTATGTTGACTGGGTATGGTCGGTTATTAATTGTAATGGAAATTGTAAAATGCATCAACGTTCGGCTTAAGAAATAAAAACGAAAACGACACAAATGTGGAGAAATAAATCATTAACTAACTAACAATACTCTTAGTTAAATTCGTTGTTCGCTTGTGTAAGTGTAGTAAGTAGTTTTAGATGATTTATTATTTTATAGTTTTGAAGTACTATAGTGTTTTCTATATCCTTTTGTATAAAAAGAAAAATATTATTTAAACCAGCAGAAAATTATGTTTAAATATCAAATGAAAAATGATGTGCGAATAATTTGAAATGAGGGCGATAAGCGGCAGACCAAACGCAAAATTTTTAATGGAAAGTAATATTGTGGCAGACTCTATTTTAGGATTTTTGAAAAGCTTTTTTCAGATAAAATGTGTATGTATATATTTTTTAGTTTTAATTTTATATAAATTGGGCTAATAGTTATGAAATTTTATTTATTACCATGGAAATCAGAAATGTGTATGTGTCAAATGTTATTACAAACTTCCATTTTTTTTTAATTTTATGAATTTTATTGCTGTTTTCAGTGATTATAAAGAAAGCTTGCTTTGCTGTATTATAAGAAACGTGTAGAATGAACGAATATAGAATTCAAGAAAATACACAGAACGTTTCTTTAACCAAAAATATGGGATATGGTTGACCTTGCAGGCCATCCCTGAAACTTCCTGCTAATTTTAAGCTCAAAGCGCTGTAAAAGCCTAAATTTTTTGAGTAATTTAAACGATATCTCGCTTATCCGAATCATGAAAATCGATTTGACAAGAGCTTTTGGACTTGTTGAAATAAAGCGCTTTTTTCGACATTTTTCCTCCAACACATAGAAAAAATTTATAAAATTTTATTTTCAGGCAATTAGCCGAGTCAAATAAGAGAGACGTAATAAGGCCAATCGAAGGAAATAATTCCCGGATTTTTGAAAATTGGCACATTTAAAGAAACAAAAGAGTACCTGCGTTTGCGGGATAGCTAGAGGGAAGAGGGCCCCTTAAGGTGAATTTTTTTAGTTTTTTGCTCATAGGTCTGAAACAATAACATTTACCAAAAATGTCTGCATAAAAAGCTTAAACTGACAAAATTTCCTACAAAAATGTTCTGATTGATTTTTTACTTAAGACCAACATTTTGGAGGTACAAATCCAAGAAAAACAAGAAAATTTTAAAAACTTCTTTAAACTATCCACAGCACTCCTAAACATATTTTTTTTTTTTTTGGAAAGTTAATATTTTCTAATGCATTTTTTAAGGAAGTACTTAACAAGAAAAAATAATAAAATATTTAGTTTCGGCCATTGTTTGGGTAACGGTACATTTAAAGTAGGGATGTAACGATACGCCGTTTTGCCGATCCGATACCGATACCGATATTTAAAAATAAATATCGCCGATACCGATTCCGATACCGATACGAATATTGAAATTGAGTTCAAGTTTAGATCAACAAAACTCAAGTGCAATTTTTTTATTTACAAAATTACATTGTAAGAGAGAATATTTAAAATTGATTTTAACCCAGTATAAAAAATTGGAAGTAATTTTTAAAGAGCTACATTTTATTTGCTTCCAAAAAATCTATATTAAAAGTATGTAGATAATTAGTAGAAAAGCAAGAAAAAATGTTTAATTCGTTTGTAATTTTAAAAAATACTCGCCATACTTTTTAAAAAATCGATTTTTTAAAGAACATTTATCAACTAATATTCTTCTAAATAACTTAATAGCTTAATTATTAAAAGTCTTCTAAAAGTTTATATGTATTCAGTTAAATTTACATGAAAATAAAGTTTTAAGTTTAAATTCGCATAAAAAAAATTGTGAAAATGGGTAATTTTTTATCCTTTTTCCTTGAGGAAAAACCATTATAGAACACCGAAAAAGAAATTTGTCCTAGCATCGCTTCCAATTCGGTGATTGGTAATCGAAAAACAGAACTTCTTGCAATGACAAGGATATGTAAAACTAATTAGAAATTATCCAAATTTGCAATACTTCCGGATCGCGAATTCTACATTTTTATGACTTCATTGGATTGTCTTTTTTTTTTGCTGGAATAAGATTTAAAAAACAACGACTTGAATTTGAATTCATGGTAAAATTAACAAAAAAGTAAATAATTTTTTTACAAAATAACAGTATAAAATATTATTAATTTTTAAAATTGATATTAATAAGATTTAAAAAATAACGAAGTGAATTTAATTCATAGTAAAATTGAACAAAAATAAATTATTTGTTAAAAAAAAAAACTCTGAAAAAAATTTTAAAAGTATCGTCGTATCGACAGTAAAATATCGCCGATACCGATGTATCGGAAAATTTGAAGTATCGCCGATATATCGGTATCGGTATCGGTATTCGTTACATCCCTAATTTAAAGTGCCACAGGCCGGTACGATTGAAAAAATTACATCTTGTTTGAAAGGCTACTAAACTACGCGTCGAATAGTGACTAATTCAATTTGATCGCATAAAAACTGACGGAGTTATAACGGATCAAATGAAAACACTAGGAACTAAATTTACCAAAAAATTCACTAGTAAAAATCAAAATAAAAACCATTTCATTAATATGATTATTTCGAACGTATTTGCTTGTTGTCCAAGGAACAAAGGAAAAATTAAGTTGATGTTAATTTTTCCCTTGTTCCTTGGAATATTAATCATGCCCAATTTTTTCGAAATATAGCGTTACGAACCTTAGCCTAATAATCATTTGGATTGACTCAGCTGTTAATTGATTAGAGTAAATAGGATTTTCAGCTCGTTGGTTGTTGTTGTCTTCGTTGGCAATGTCGTCTATGTGGAATATAATTCTGATGAGAAGACTGTGGTGATCGCGAAACATCTGATGTGAGTTCAACCTTCCGTAAAACCAAACGCTCAATTATATGCTTTAGAATTTTTTTTTTCTAAAATAAACATAATTTGATCGAAAGATTAAATTGAAATCGAACTTAAGCCAAACTAATTAAATATCTTTGGACTAAAAAAGATATTAAACAAATGAAAGGATGTTTTTTGTAGATACATACACAGAAAAATATAACTTTCGTTTTTGATAACAAAAATCCCGGTATTCAATAATTTTTTTTCCAATTTCCTGTGATAAAGAATTCTGCTATATTGATAACAAAATTATTTCAAAAGAAAAAAATTATATATTAAAAAAAATTTTGACATGGCTCGGATACGAACCCGTGCTTCCCTGACGTAAAGCATACTCTCTACAGCCGAGCCATATTCCACTTATTTTTTTATGAGATACAACTTGTTTTAAGTACTTATGTATGAAAAGAAAAGAAATAACCGGCATGGGAAAGAAATATATACAACGAAAGATTGTATTAAGTTAAGCATGCTACTGTGTTCATCATTTCGTGCGAACTGCTGTCAAAAGTTCATATAAAAAAATTGTCACGAATATCTCATGAAAAATTTTTGCAGAAGTAGTACTCTGTTTATTTTGTGAAAAACATATGAAATGTATCTACAAAATTTTTAGTCTTCATGCGAAATAATATAAGCACCACGTGTGGAATTTACAACAAAAACATTAGGTTTTTTTAAAAACGTACACAATTGCAGCATACTTTCAAGGGCTATTATAATTGCCCTCTAGTCAGCCAAGAACCATATGTCTCTATGTCAACACTCTTTTCTCTAGCGACAATTGCACTAGTTATTATTATTATTATTTATTTATTTAATCCTAACGAATATAGTTCTAAGATTAAATTTAATTAGAGAGCACTAGCAACGTTGGCCATCAGCTCAATTGCACTAGTTAAAATGTCGACAACTTTCCTTTTATGCGCGAGTAGAGATACGTTAGAGACAACAGTTCTAGTGTATTTCTGGTGACATTGTCAATGAAAGCGTCAATAGTTTGTTTTCTTTTTCTATTATTATTGGATGTCAATAGCCAAGTTGCAAGCCAATCGTCGGCTAGCCGAATAATATAATTGTTTAACCGATAATATATACAGACATATATACATGCATATATATTTTTTTCAATTTTTGCATTTCAAATGGAATTTTTGAATTTTAAATAGTATTTTTGAATTTCAATTGATTTTTTTGAATTCCAATTGATATTTTTTTAAACGGAATTGATTTTTTTTAATGAATTGAAAATTTTTAATTTCGAATAAAATATTTTTAATTTCAATTGATATGTTTTAAGCTACAACCGGAAAACGTATATAAATTTCAAAAATATTTCGGCCTAAATAATTTAAAAATAATTTATTTAATTTTTATATAAAAAATATTAAAAAAATAAAAAAATAAAAAAAAAAAATATATATATATATATATATATATATATATATATATATATATATATATATATATATACATATATATATATATATATATATATATATATATATATATATATATATATATATATATATATATATATATATATATATATATATATATATATATATATATATATATATATATATATATATATATATATATATATATATATATATATATATATATATATATATATATATATATATATATATATATATATATATATATATATATATATATATATATATATATATATATATATATATATATATATATATATATATATATATATATATATATATATATATATATATATATATATATATATATATATATATATATATATATATATATATATATATATATATATATATATATATATATATATATATATATATATATATATATATATATATATATATATATATATATATATATATATATATATATATATATATATATATATATATATATATATATATATATATATATATATATATATATATATATATATATATATATATATATATATATATATATATATATATATATATATATATATATATATATATATATATATATATATATATATATATATATATATATATATATATATATATATATATATATATATATATATATATATATATATATATATATATATATATATATATATATATATATATATATATATATATATATATATATATATATATATATATATATATATATATATATATATATATATATATATATATATATATATATATATATATATATATATATATATATATGTGTTTAAGTGTATTGCCCCAACCCTTATAAAATTGTAGACGGGGGTCACTAATATGTACTAGTCTATCTTTGGTTCAAATGTCTCCATTTGGTCGCAAAAGAACTACATCGTCAATAGTGCTAAAGCCCATTGCCAGATTTTCAATTACAATCCTATGTTATATGTCAATATGCTATTACATTGGCTGGGGTACACCTGGTCAGTAGTAGTATTGACAATGTCACGTTTAAATCATTACAATTTCACTATCGGCATCGAGCGAGGAAATATCAATATTGTAGACTAGAGCCCCTAAAATTTACAAAATTTACTAGTGAATCTTTGGTGCCAATGTCTCCATGTAGTCCCAAAAGAACTACTTAGTCAGTAGTGCTTTAGTTTACTGGTGGATTTTCAATGACAAGCTAATGTTAAATGTCAATAGATGATTACATTGACTGGGGTCAGTAGTACTACTGATAATGTCACTAGTAAATCATTACAATTTCACTATTCGCATTTCCTGCAGGGTGGTTACTTGTCATATTCACATCATATTTTTCGTAAGAAAAAACTAATGTTGATCAACATTTTTCGCAAATTTGAACAGAGTACTCAGCTTTAATGACAAATGTTATTGAAATTCATATTTTTTTCAATAGCATTGTTTTATTGAACATAATTTTTGTCTATCTTTTTCTGTGTACTCTTATTTATACATACTATATATGTATGTATGTATGTAAATACAAATAATTTTGACATTCAGACTACAACTGAATCTTTTCAATTTTCTTATTTAAACTTAACATCCGAGGCGGCCAACATTGGAGATCCGCCCACAATCCCCTTTTATGCTAGAAAGCCGTGCTTTCGCATATTAATTTAAAAACAAATTAGCTATGTCTGTGTGAAGTATTTCCGAAAATAAAGTGTAAAACACCGCGTTGGTTGCTTGTCGCCCCCATTGTAGACCCTTATAATCTTGCAAGTGTTAAAGTAATAATTTTTGCACAAAATTTTTCTGACAAAAATTATAATAATAATAAAAACCAATATTACTGAATGTATTTTTATTATTATTGTTATTTCTTAAATTTGTTTTTAAATTTAATTTAATCTCACATGTATGTATTTTATATTTGCCATTAATGGCATCGATCGTTCCAATTTGATAAATTACTTTTTATGCATTTAATCATAAGTCATTTAATATTTAAAAGTGTTTTTTTCCTGTTGTTGTAATAATAATAAGTTTTAAGAGGAATGTAAAACTTTTTGCATTTTATTTTTTACTCTTTCAAATAATTAACTTTAACATTGAGAAATTTTTTTGTTTTTGTTAAAACGTTTTTGTAAAAAAAAAATGTATACGAATTTTGCACGTATTCAGATATTTGTTTAGATTTATTTGTTTTTAAAGGCACTCTGTAATTAAGTAATCATTTTATCGTTAGAAAACTAGAAGTAATTTATAAAAATGTTTTGTAAGATTTAACATAAAGTTATTGTTAATTATTCGCAATATATGTATGTAATTTAATTTTTATTAATAATCGTAAAATTAAAAATAATGCTGAAGAGGCTGTGAATGTATTCATTATAATTTTTCTTTTTTAAATAATATTAATAAACTAAATGAAAATAAAGTTAATAAATAAATAACTTTGAAGCAGTTAAAGTAATTATTATTTTTGCGAAGATGACAATGTTTAGTTGTAATTTAATTTTGGGGACTTTTAAGAGACAAGGAGGCACTAGTTGTCACATATCCCGTGAAAACATGTCTTAATTTCACAGCGAATTTCACGTAATAATCCGATCCAATGGTCGTCTAGATTAGTGCTGGCAATTTCTGCTAGTTTTAATTACTCGATACTACTCATTACTTTTCATTTGGGTACTCAATACTTACTCGATACTTTTAAAGCTTAGAAAATTTTATACTTTTAAACAGAGCTGTATTTTGGCCATTCATTTTTCGTTCGGTTTAGTAGTGAAAATACTACCCTTAAAGTATCGAGTAACTACTTTTGAGTATTGAGTACCCTAAAATAACACCAAATACTTGATACTCGGTAATTTGCCAGCACTCGTCTAGATTATATTCTATCACACATTCAAATTCTCTAGTGAAAATCTAAGGTTAAGCAACGCAAGGAAGCTCGAAGCCACCATCGACAATATTAAAATCAAAATTTAATATATTATGCGCAGTTACAGACAATGTTTAAAGAAACAACATTTTTGAAAAATATACTTCAAAAATGGTTCTTTAGTTTATAATAAAGAATGACCGCTAAAATTTATTTTTTTACACTACAATGTATCAAGTCCCCCCAAATTTTGAAAAACTATATTTGTTTCGCTGAAATTTTATAATTGTTTTCTTGTGCTTACATTAGAATATAAAACTTACCAGTACTTTTTTTTCATAACAATATTTATCTAAAAATAAAAAGAAAATTACAAAATCAATATGGTTTTAGACAATTAAACATTTCGTTGTTATAGCAAACATACTGTTGTTATATTTTTATGCGATGATTAAACACACATTTTCAATTTATTGAGAAGAAAAAGTAATTATGTTGGAATTTCTAGAGGTAGACTCGTAGAATATTCATATTCTAACTGATGACGCCCTGTTATCGGAATAATGACATCAATGTTATGACAAATGTAATCAATAATGCGTTTTACTAACCTTTTTTGTTAATAATGTTTAACGAAAACATTACCTTTGTTCATAAAAAGACAAAAAATTAGCTTTTGTCATGAATAAATATCATTTAAAATAATGTAAAAAAACATTAAATTGAAATTAAAATTTTATCATAACAAACAAAATTTCTGTCAGTAGGTAGTTAGCATCATTGATAAACATAGATAGCAAGCTCTCGCACTGTCAATAAAATAATGACAACTCTCTTTACACATATAGAGACCAACCTAAATTACGACGCAAAGCGTTGTCTGGCTGTCAAAATTTCTCATGCCCATACAAAATGTATGAAACCAACCGAAATAACGCGGCGTCAACGCTTTGCAATTGGAAAATCCAATTTTGACAGCGCGTAAAGAAGTGAAGTTGGCTGCAAAAGTAGTGTTGTTTATTTTGTTAATGCTCACATATATACTTACAGTAATGTAAATGTAGCTACTTTCAGGTCAATTAAGCGTCTTCATCTCTATATCTTATTTCTATTTAGAGTTTTTTATTAATCAAAGTGAGTAAACATTACTGTTTCTGGCACAACGTTAAAGGCCATGTCAGATAAAACTTTTGCTTCGCGTTGCGTTACAGATTCGCTTTGACATCTAAGATGAAATGTACATACTTATACGAAACATGTCACATAAAGCACTTTTAACGCAGCGTGAAGCGAAAAGTTCGGCAACTCTCATCTTTTTGCTTGCTTTGACAATCAGCTGGAATAATTTTCTTTTATTATATTGCCAAACGAAACATATTGCGCGTTTGAATCTGTTTTAATAAGAGGTAAATATGTATGTGGCATTTATTTATTTATAATAAATCGTAAAATAACATAATTGACTTTTATTTTTATAAAAAATATATATATAAATAGCAAAATTATCAACAACTTTTTTGGTAAACGATCAATGCGCGAGCAGAGGGCGAAGCCGATGTAAAATGGTGATCGGCGCCGGCTAAGAACAAATATAGTCGGCGGCGGCTATTAGCCGGCTAAGAGCCGAAAATTTTTCGCCGGCGGCGGCTACCTAAATTTATCGGCTAACGGTCGGCTAACAGAGTATTTCTTGCTTACTTACATACAAGGTATATTTACAACAGGTATACTCGGCCCAATTATAAATAAACTTGCCTTTCTAGACGATTTACTGCCTTATTTATAAAAATAATTTTCATAAGAAATTTTTTTCATATGTTCCAAAACCGAATTAAATATTTTTAAATGCGCATGTTAGTAAATATCCACTTTTTATTATAAAAAATCGGCTTAGCCGCTAGCCGATATTAGCCGCAATAATCGGCGGCGGCTAAGTGATTGTGAAAATCACCGGCGGCGGCTAATAGCCGGCTATTAGCCGACCGGCTTCGTGCTCTGTGCGCGAGTGTTGTCAAAGTTTTCATTGTGTCATACTCCTTTTGCTTTACACTTTTCTATCAAAGTTAGAAACGTCACGTAAAGCGACAAAGTTTTATCTGACACGGCCTTAACGCTCTAATTTAGGTTACCCATGTCAGCGTAAAAGTTAAGCGTTAAATTACGTTGCGCTTTGCGTCGTAATTTAGGTTGGTCTGATAGATATTGTGAATTCAACAAAAATGAGAGGACACCATTTTTGCTTTATATAAATAAAAAAAAAACTTTTTAGAATTTGTTTACAAAAAAAGTTGAAAATTTTTTCAAGGCAACTTAGATTTCATAAATTTATTTACTTGCAGTCTACATCTAACGTAAATTGGCTAACTTTAATATTAACTTCAAGTTAATGTTAATTATTAGTGCAATTGTTTTAACAACGCAGTCATAACTTCAAGTTACAACAGCGTTTCAAGTTAGGTGGAGACGTAGAGTTATTAAAAACTAAATTCATACTGTGAATCAAGGCGAATTCATACCAGGTGGCCGCAAGAGCTCAGCTGTTTACCAAAATGTTTACACATTTGAACTGTCAACTGTGTTAATGTATCAGCTTTTTTGACAGCCCAAATATAAATTCTTCACGGCGAATTCTCTTGCGACTACCTGGTGTGAACTCGCCTTGCTGCGAATGAAATAATTCCTGTTTTTTATTTATAAATTAATAAAATATATGAACAATAGATTATGAACTTTTTTCCAACTATTTATGCTCAAACTTTTTTCTGTGTATAAAACAGGCCTCAATGTTTGAAAAAGTATAACATACTTATTTCTACAGAATATTAACAACAAATATCATAATTTATTTTGCAATAATTTATAATTAACGAGTATTTTCTGTCTAAAAGGAACTACAAATTTCTCAATTCTAATCAATATAAAATACCTATAAATTTTATGCAAAATATAATTTAATAGATTCTCTCTCAAGAATAGGTCAGACACTCTTTTAAATAGTGGAAATCATAATACATATTATGAAAGTTCATTTTATAAAAACACCATTCCAGCTTCGTTGGAATGGGGTGGTGAAGATCATAAATTGAAAGATTTATTAAAGTCTCAAAATATTTTGAATATTTCATAAATCATAACAATAAATGAGTTCAACGAGAGAAAGAAACAGAGAAAAACAACAACAAACAGAACCAAAAAATTATTATTTATTTATAAATTTTATAATATGTACAGACTCGTATGTACATATGTATGTAGATATATTTTATTTTTATTTTCAAGATCATTAAACACTTAACAAACATCAGGAAACTATTGAAAATTGAGCAGGAAAAAAATGCAAGATAAATTAAACGTCTATGCTTTCCTTTCGTTTTCCTACAATGATCGCCCAAAAAGTGATCGTATGAACGTGTGTTATCGAAAAATACATAAAAATAATTCATATGAAAAGCACACCTGCTTGCCATGCACTAATGCCATCCCATGTCTCCTCTAACTCTCTCTGTAGTTGCATTTTAAAAAAAAAGTGGTAATTTCCCCCCGAGTTTACGCTAAAAACATTATAAATTTTTTTGTATGTGACATTTTGTTTTCAAAACTACCAAAGTACGAACTGATCCCTTTGCGTTCTTGTTTCATAATTTATAGAGTTGTGTTTCGTTGTGTCGTCGAACAATTTGACGCCAAGATCTAAGAATAACACACAAACAACGCAAAACACCCTTAAACACATAATTTAATT
The DNA here is from genome assembly GCA_956483635.1 of Panzeria rudis. Classification (NCBI taxonomy): domain Eukaryota; kingdom Metazoa; phylum Arthropoda; class Insecta; order Diptera; family Tachinidae; genus Panzeria; species Panzeria rudis. The sequence continues at coordinate 190,463,691 of OY101448.1, forward strand.
AAAAATCTCATAATGATGCCGTTGATGGGGTCACAGTTTATGCTTTGGATGTTAAAAACAATTACCGCTTTGCCTTTTTACTTGTTCTGGCTGCCATAATATTTATGATTCCCCCACGATTGAGGGAGATTGGATGGAGAATACACAAAACTACAGAACTAGAGAAAACAGCCAAAAATCATTAAATACTTGAGGTTTATAATTTTAGAAATGAGACTGTTTACACACAGAACAAAATATCAATGTAAAATTAATGTGTCGCAATGTTGATTGGGAATCATATTCAATTTTCGCAATATTACAAACTTTATTTAAAATCGTTTAAATGTATTGCTGTTTATTTGATCTGTTGATATACACAACGCAGTGTTGTGCTCTTGTTGTTGTGGTTTATTTTAATGTTCGTGTTATACAAATGTAAATAGCCGACAAACAGCCAACAAACTGTGCATTACATGCAACCAAAATTCTGTTTTATAGTAAACTCAATTTTTTATCATGTTAAATTAAAGTTGGATTTACTTACATATCATTTTGAATCTTATCTTATAAGTATATACATTTTAGGTATCTTATTGTCCACCAATATTGTTGAAACATATTTATATGTCTTAAAATGTATTTTTCTCTAGATATGGACAATATATTTTTTTTCCTAAAAAACCGATTGCATAACTAACTGTTTGCAAAAAACCCGGTTTCGGATCAAGTGGTCGAATTTCGACCACCTGGCGTGATCCTAGTAGCTTTAATTTGTAATAAATTGTTTGTTAAGTCATCAATTACATTATGTTGAATTAAAACGAAATTCATGTTACTTATGATGGTATTTATTTAGCGTATATCTAAACACAATTTTGTACAATTACAAACCCTTTATCTTATGTACAAACTTTTGGGTTTTTTAAAAGTTTGTACATAAGATAAAGGGTTTGTAACTGTTCAAAATTGTGTTTGAAGTCTACTGATGAGTTGGTAAAGCACCAACGAAATGCATATAGACAATGCTTAAACTCCAGCAAATAAATTTCATTTAAAATCAAATTATGACAATATGGCAAATAATACATTTCTTAATAAATAAAACAGCTAAATTAAATTCATGTTGTTTCAACTTGGAAGAACTTTGATTCAATATGATTCTTCGTGTTATTTCAGTATCAAATTCATGTTGTTTCAACTTGAAATAACTTTCAGTATCAAACTCACGTTATTTCAACTAGAAATAGCTTTGATTCAACAAGATTATTCGTATTATTTCAGTATCAACTCCATTTTGCTTTAACTGTACTGGAGTATTAAATCGCCATGAAATATAGTTATTTCAAAAATAAAAATTTTATTTGAAGGATATTGTAAAATCATGTTGAATTAACATGAAACACCTGTGAAGCAAAATCACTACCGAAAATGTTAAATTAACTTTGTTTTCGATGATTTTAGCATGAAATTTTTCTATGTGTCGACTTTATTTATTATTTTCTGAAATACTTTGCCACAATATTTTATTTGATTTCTATAAGATTTCAAATAAAAATAAAATTTTCTTTAAAATTTTTTTAAAAAATGTTTCGTTGTGAGCACTACAAAGTTTTGAACTTTTAAAATGTACTTTTAAGATTAATTATCTAATATCAATTAAAAACGGACTATTTATTCACTTCTATAAAAAAAAGTTAGTACAAGATTTCGAAATCTTAAAATTAATAAATTTATGGCGTCTTCCTTCAAAATTAGTCAAAAATTGTTTGAACTGTAAATAAAACTCAGAAAACGTATTTTCAAACATGTATAAATTATATGACACAATATAAGGAGATATATATTTTACCCCTGCAATACTTTAACTTCTTTTTAGAGCAAATGCAAATATAAATTTTTCAAAAGCAACACTTTATCTACCCTTTAAATATCCCCCTTTTGAAAATTGTTATAGTGAATCGACATAGGAAATCTTGTAATCCTTACATTTTAGGTAGAAGGTATATGCAGCACTTTCGTGTAAAACACTCCGAGGAATTTTATTTCGAACATATTGGCCATCCTCTAACGCTTCGTTGTAGATGACATCTATAGAAGATATTTTGAACTGGAATTTTTTCCTGATGAACTGTGAATGCAATTGAAAAAATATAATGAATTTTTTCGATTTTACTCCTTTTGAATTTTCTTACAAAGGATCAAGCTTGATGGTTACTTTCGCAGCAAAGTATATAGAACAGTATTATAATTATAAATAAAACAATTTGTTGTTATTTAAAAATTTCTAAGAAATTTCCTCATGTTTTTTCATCTCATTTTATTTAACTATAGTCTAAATATTTTTTTTTAACTATTTGCCAAACCAATATAATGGCTCTAACATTTTGTCGTTTTTTTACCTTGGCGGTTTAAACTATCAATCGTTTTTTAATGGATAGAAAAAAACATACATACAAAATACGAAAGATAATCATTAAAAAAATACAATTAAATACAAAACAAAAAGTACAAGTATTAAGTATAAAATTACTAAGTTAATAAACTAGTTTAATATTAAAACACGAAACGGAACTGATATTCATTTTTACCAAAAACTTAGGCCAATATTTTCAAAAAGAAGTGATGTTTTGTAGAACGTCAACACGGAACCCATATACACTCATTTGAAGAAATAGTGCATAACTATGGAAATGATAAGTACCAAGAGAGCTACCGAAATACCCAACATATACATGGTGCGTGTAAGATCTCTTTTACTGGCGGTCTCTTCAGCTAATTTCAAGAGCTGCTGTTTGGCTGTTTGTAGTTCGAAGGAAGCGTCACTAAAAGAATCATCCTCGGGCAGGCTTTCCACATCGCTTACTATACTAGATGTGGCTATATCCAAATCGAGTATATGTTTTGCCTGAGCCGCGGCCACCGTAGGAGTTTCACCGCGAAATATGTATTCTGAGAATTGTATAGTTGTGGTGGTCGTAGCTGCACTGGGTGTGTTCACATTAAAATAAACTCTGCGAGGAGGTTCGGAAATGAAAATAGCATCGCTGCTGATGTTGGGATCCGTCAGGCCATCACAGTAAACCTGTATGCGAGCCATTAACGATCTTAGAATATCTTCACGTATGAAACGTTTAACCTCACCCAATGTTGTCTTGGGATTACACCACACTCTCGACGAGATGACTCCGTGAAGACGTATGGTACCATTAAATTCTTTCACTTGTACAGGATTAATTGCTTTATTATCTTGGCACTTGACAGGTAAATAGATAGTGGCTTTAAGACTATTTTCGTTCGCTTGAAATTTTTCACCACCTTGACGTTTTAGTTTGATATAATTTTCTAGTATTTGATTATTTTCAACATTTTCATGTTGTATAAAAATTTCACTGGCCGCTAAATGTTTTCTTACGGTCTCAATGGTCCTTTGAAATTGCGTTTCAATATTAATCTTCTCCGAATCGGCATCAAAAATAGGAAAGATATCATCAAGTTCGTAACTGCTTTCAAAGGTGTACCATTCAAAAGGTTTCTCCACAAAACGACAATCCATGGGAGAAAAAGAGCCGCCACTGAGTTTGGGTGGTAAAGATTTGATAATTGTTTTCAAGAGAAATTTTTTTGTAAGCTAAATTTTATTAGTTAAAGCTTGTAAATTAAAATCGTGATATGAATTAGTGTTAGAGAAGTGTCGCATGAAAGAAATAATAAAACTGATGGATACTCAAACATCTTGTCTCCTCTTTAATTATAAAGCCAATTTATAAATGAAACTCTAAATAAAACTTTTTCAAACTTAGCTCCTTAGCAAATAATATAAGAAAAAAAAAATAAACCCAAGATTATTTTTATATTTAAAATTTTTTAAAAACAGAAAATATCCTGAGTAACTAGAAGATAAACTTTCTATTTTAGAATTAAAATTAAAAGAAAAATTAATATATAAAACAAAGTCTTTAAAAAAATCAAAACTGAAAATAAAACTTAAAGTGCAGTTTCCACAATTCAGACGGTCAAAGTCGTCCAGCAAATTTGTACTGCAATCCCTGCAAAAAGCGCAGTTCTTTTCATATAAATTTTCTAACCGAGAACACCATCAGAATGACAGAAATCACACTTTACTTGTAGAAAATTTTAAAAGTTTCTAAGAAAATTAGCAATTTGTTTGATTATTTACCATAAAACACATTTAATATGTGCTGTAAAATACGTTTTCTTGCATTCCCTGTATGTTTTTTTTTTGTTAGTAATTTAGTAAATAGAAAATATTAAAATCATTGCACAATTAGTAGATATATATTTCTTTATATTATACGTTTTATCTAAAATTTTAAAGTTGTATATTTTTGAAATTAAAAGAACATGCCTTCACAAAATAATATTAACTAAAATTATCTAAACTTTTCTTTAAAGCTTTTAAATTTTTTCGAAGTAGTCTTTCCAATTTTTTTTTGTATAACAAATAAATGAAAATGTAAATTTGCAACAAAAAAAAAACTAAAAAGTTTGGTTTTAACATTGAGAAAGTGCAGGTGAAAGAGCCGGGAAAATGTAATAAATTTAAAAACAAAATCAATAAAAATTAAAATGGAATAAAATTTGCAAAAAAAAATCAGTAAAATTCTAAAGCAATTATGGGTAAGAAAGTTAGTTGTTCATACTCACTTTGTTACATAGTTGTACATTTTACAAATGGCTTTTTTCGAGGCACTGGAATAGGCCAAATATAAATATTCAGGATTATCATGATCAGTACTTTTAAATAGATGGGATTGAATAAGTAAGCTGTAATGGAAAATTAAATAATAAAGTATTTGTGTTGTTTCAATTCTAGGAATTTTTATTATTTTTAATCTGTTTGTTTTAACAAAAAGAAATTTTCAAATAGTTTATAAATTTGTTTTATTTTTCACAGAGACGTATTTTAATACTTTTAAACACATATTTTTGGTTTTTCTCATATCAAAAAACAAAAACTTGTGATTAAAAAATTATATTTATCTTTTGGATTTTTTTATTTCAAATAAAGCATTTTTATTTTCTTTTCGTTTTGAAACAAAATAAAATTAAAATCGTGTATTAGTTATCGTTTATGATATTTTCAACTTTTTTCATCGGATGAAAAAATTTAATATGTACACAGAAAAAAATATTACTTATATCCAAGGAATTTTTTCATAAATGCTATGAATCTAACATGATAATTTTTTTCCAAATTATTTTCATTCCAGCTAGGAACTTTTACATAAATTAATTCATAAATTCTTTAAAAATTATTTTTAAAAATTCAGTATTGAACTTGTATATTCTGTTGTACTAGGCACAACTATTTCCTTTCTGCCAAACAGACTATTCGGAATTAATTGTATTTTCACTTTATATAAATAGAAAAGCATTTTAGAAGTTGTTGACAAAAAAGTTGAAAATTATTTTTAAAGCAACTTTGATTTCATAAATTTATTTATTGAAAGCTAAATTCATACATGAAAAAATTCCTGTATTTTATTTATAAATTACTAAAATATATGAACAATAGATTATGAACTTTTTTCATACTATTTATGCTCAAACTTTTTTCTGTGTATCCATAATGATGAAAAAATAAAAATTCTTCAACGACAAATATCAGAAAAGAAAAAAAATTTCAAGTAATTGTTTTCTTCAAACTCTTCAAATTTTAAAACAAAAAACGTATACTATACATTGGACTTTCTGCGATGTTAGCAATTTCTTCTGAGATTTTGTTATTCTTTACAATATTAGTGATTTCTTCCATATTTTTAGGAATTTTTCGTGAACATGCGGCTTTGGAATTTTTATAATCAATGATGGGGCTGGTTTTCGATTTTGCAACTTCTCGCGAATGTTCGCAATGTTCGGTATAGAAGCGACTTTTTGTCTCTTTACCGTTTACACGATTTTTAAACCATATTAGACTTTGGTATCATGCCGCAGTTAGTAGTTGCAAATTTTCGCCATTTTCGCGATTTTATTCAACATTTTGGCATTCCTTTTTTCGCGATAGGAGAAAAATTTCCGAAGTTTATGGTTTTCTTACATTTTTGGAGCTTTTAATCAATCATAACATTGAAATCTTTCATGTATAAGAAAGTGTATAAGTATAAGAGAATGTATAAGAGAATTTTCGTAACTTTCGCGATTTTTCCCAAGTAATGTTTTAATTTGGACGTTAATTAATCTTTGTGCTTTCCTTGCATTAATTGTTAAACAAAAATTGTGTTGATTTTTCTTTTTAGCTGGGTACTACCAAACAAAAAGTCGCTTGAAAGTTTTTCAATCCTGAATTTCAGTTTGTTTTTCTTACACATGCTTCTTATGGCTGCCTGAAATTCAGGCACAACTGCGTACTAGGCTTTAGGGACTAAAGAAATATACAAATAAATAAAATCTACTATAAAACAATCGATTTTTGCTTAGGATAAATCGGAATAGAAAATGGTTGATCGATAAGTCGCAAATCGATTTATTGCTTTGTTTACCGTACACTATTACGTACACACACAAATTAAAATTGTTACTGTTGTATGAAAAGCGTGATATTTATCAATTGAGTTTCCTTAAGGGTATCCTATACTCACATACTTGTATGACATACATGACATATTGGACGGATTCCCTGACTGTGTATGGTTAAATTTTTTGAACGACATACATTTTGGACGAATATTAAAAAGTTTTAATAATTTCTTCTTTGCTAACACATTTCATATGGTGTAAGGAGAAGAGTGACATACTTGAATGTAAATATCAAAGTAAAACGTACAAATTTCAGATTTTTTTCATAGGCAGCGACATATTTTTTTTAATTATTTATATTTTTCAATTCAAATTTGAAATCATAATTGGTTTTGTCGAAATTTTATCTAGTTTAAATATGATTGAAAATTGTTTTCAGTTTTCTTTTGAAAAAATTTTAAATAAATGTTTGTCAGTTTCCATGCACAGTGTGAGGAGAAAAACTGACAAATACCAATGTTTGTCAGTTTTCATGTATGTCATTCATGTATGCGAGTTTATTGGTCCCTTTACTTAATTGTGAAAAAAATTGAGAGTTGTTGATTGATTTTAATGAAATATGGCTCATTTTGTTTGGAACATATATATGCATACCTATATATGCTGATAAAAAGCAACGGAATTTTTGCTTTTTTTTACTATTTCATGATTTTTTTTAAAAACAAGAACGTTTTCGAATTTTGGATTTTTTATTTAACTGAATAGAACAAAACTTTCGCTAGTTATGTTAAGCATTAGAACGAACTTTTCGTTGCTCCGGTCCAAAAGTTGACCTGGGGGGCTACTCTGTAATTCGAAACGGAAGAAAATGCTTTCGAATTGCAATATAAATAACATACAAGCTCGAACAGTTTTCCTTTCGAATCGTATTACAGAGTAACGCCCCCCTATATATGTAAACTTGTCTTGTTTGATGGGGTCGAACTTTTGCATAACTCGTATAGCAGAAATGTAATCTGGGAATAGTTCTAAAAAAACTTATCGGAAGAAACTCTAGATCAGAGCTTATACCGCGGAACGAAATGTCATAATGTCTATAGATAAATATGAGTCATAATGTCCCAGGACATTTTTCTACTTTTGATAATGTTTGAATGTCCATGGACAATTGTTCATTATGATCGATCGCCCAAAATTTAAGCTCTATATGACATCGCTGAGTAAATATTTCCTATCCAGTGGGACTTTGGCCTGACTTATTAAAGGTTTTTTGCTTTGGATTGTCGAATAGCGACATTTCCTCTTCTAGGTTTTTCTATGATATTATATTACTGAATATTATGGCACCCTCAAAAATTACGATAACATCATTGGAAATTAACACTCTTTTATGTGTCACAACATGTAACCACTTAGAGCTAAGATTTCTATGCAAATTAGTCTATTTTCACTAAGCGATATTTTCCCCAATGGTACATATCAAAACAGTATGCTGTCCATACTTTCATTATGTTTCGACTTACATTAATTGACCTATTCAAAGGCAAGTCTCCTTTATATACTTACTTGTGCATATCGTATAACAGTCTTTTGGCAGTTTTGAATTCTTCAGATTGTTCATCAACATGATCCTTAAGTATGCCCGTTACAAAGATACCTGCCCAAATAAAATAAATAAAAATTAAATTAACATAAATCTTACAATATATATCTGCATTCACTAACCCAAAATATTAAATGAACCAGGTATCATTTTATTAGCACTTAACCATTGATTCGACAAGGCCTGTAAATCAATATCATCGACTTTTTGTGGACCATGTGACAGAGTGTCATCCTCCTGAGTAGTAATGGGAAAGTCAATTTCTTCTTCACCATTTTTGGCTAAATGTACAATAACATATTTGCCTGGCTCAGCTTTCTGAAATTAATATATTAGATGACGTAGTTTACGACAGCTTGTAAAAATAGATAAATGTGGTTCTATTTAGAAAAGTTATTAAAAATAAAACGTTGGTGCAATTAATTTCCCCTTGAATCGCTACAGCACATAATTTATCACAGCGCTAAATCTCACCTGGCCAATGATGATACCATAAGCAAAGTTCAATTGTGTGGCACATTTTTGTAAATATTCTTCATCAGATTTACTCAATAATATAATGGGCATTGCCGAGCTGCTTTCACATTTACTACGCTGTTTACACAAAATATATAATAAAAGATGTATAAATTAATAATTTTTCGACAGCTTTTAATAAATTTTCACAATTTTTTGCACTACGTATGAAAAAACAATATGACCAATTAAAATTGTTGTTTTTCCTATGTTATTTTGTGTGTGTGTGCGTTCGATATGTCAAAAAACTTTTGTTTACGTGTGCTTATCAGTGTGACCATTTTAAAATTTTTGCATCTGAGGTGAGTATACACTTTCACTAGCGAGTTCATATACGTAGAAACTTTGCATATACCATATATATCTTGTTTATACTTCTGTATATACGTTTTGAAATCATTTCGAATTGAATTAACACGTTCAAATAACTAATGTTTATAATTAACAACGATTATGAAATAAGTTGTGATTGCTCTAATATATCATTTTGAAATTACTTATGTAAAGATTAACCCCCATATGCAAAATATATAAAGGGTGTTTGAAATGTTTGTTAAAACCGGTTTTTCTATGGAAATTTTGTTTTAACACACATTTCAAAGGCACTTTATTTTTTTTGCATATGGGGGTTAAGTTTTAAACATAACAATGTTGCCGGCACATTAAACAATTTTGGTTACGCAATAGAAATAAAAAGCCTTTTAATTTTGCACAATATACTGTGAAACCTTCTGATATGCCATACACATTGGCAAATATATTGCACAATATGAAAAATTGCACAATTATATTGTAAGTCCATGTGCTGTTCGCGTAAACATCGTGGCATTCGTTTTACATAAAAAAAACTAAATTATGCTATATTAACTATTTACTAGGATGCCGCCCGTTGGTCGAAATTCGACCACTTAATACGAAACAGTCTCCATTTGCAACCGATTTTGTACAGGATATTTATAGCAAAATAATTTTTAAACAATTAATGTTTCATCAATATTGGTGGACAATAGAATACTTAAGGCAATAAACAATAAAAATATTAACCTGCAGCTAAGACTGAACTTAAAATTTAAGTAGTGGTTTACCTATTAAATTTCAATTAAACTTAACTGGAATATTTTTGAAAATATTATTGGCATAGGAAAATTTTTATTTGTTTCTTATTTTAAAAATATTAAACTATAATTTTTAAGAATAATTACAAATTCATTGTTTTTCTGGGAAGTCATGCATTATTTAGCTCAGGCTAACTGAAATTTAGTACGATTTTAAATAATATTAATAAAACTGAGCTTAGTGTTGATGAGAGTTAAAGGTGTACAGCAAAATGTTGTATGCCCTATTTCTATATAAGATTTGATCATTTGTACAACATACTTTACCTAAAATATAAGTATATTAATATTAATTACTATAAGATATTTCCTCAAAAGTATTTGTCCTACTGTTTTTCATATTCTTAACATATTAAAATATATTTTTGGAGCATTAAATATTATAGATGTACTGTGAGCGCCAAATGAATGTAAGCACCGCATGTTGTTTGAAAATTTTTTTATTATATTTAGATAAACAATGATATATAAAAAACAACATTACATAATTCTATAGTAATAAAAGTAAAATTAAATGCATTAAAACAAGAAACAAAGGCATATAAGAAAGAAATTCAATTTTTATTAACATTATACTAATTTAACGCGTCAATTTAAAGTAAACAGAATTCTGCATTTCATATAAAAGATTATTTTCAAAAATTTGCTTGCCGTCCTTTTGACTTTATTACATCTTCTAACCTCCTAGGCATCGATTCAACAAGCCTTTTAGTGAAATTTCATACAAAAGATTATTTTAAAAATTTTATTTGCCGTCCTTTTGACTTTATTAGATCTTCTAAACTTCTAGGCATCGATTCAACAAGTCTTTTAGTGAAATCAGGTGGAATTTTACTCCATTTTTTCTGCAATGCCGCCTTTAGGATATTTTCTACATTATACCACAGATCCTCAATTAGATTATGGTCTGGGGGTTGTAGTGGATGGAGAAGTGTTTTAGGGATGCGCCAGAGCATTTAGTTTTACTTTTATTACTAAAGAATTATGTAATATTGTTTTTATATATAGTTGTCTATTTAAAACTAATAAACAAATTTCAAAGATCATGTGATGTTTACTTTCATTTGACGCGCACAGTATATTTTTAGCTAGATATGAATTTGGGATGTGAATTTAGTCCCCTTAGCTAGTTTATAAAATTGTAAGTATTTTAAGTATATAAATTTTAGTTTTGCTCAGAACAGCAGAAGCGTGCATTTTAAAAACGTCCGTGTGGCCTCAGCTGAAAGGTACATTTACATTATTAAAAATAATTTTCAATAAATTAATTTAGAAATTATTTTTACACTATCGGAAGGATAGTTTTCAATAAACTTTTTTAACACATTTAGCAGTACAAGAATTAATGAACACAATAGAATCCGTCTGTCTGCAAATAAAATAAACGTATATTTCAATACTTCATACACAATACAAGGGTGATGGAATAATGCAAAATCCCAATTCAAAGACTTCTATTTAACAAACAATTTTGGTGTTACTGTATTGGAATAAAATCGAAGAACTAGATGTGTAGATTTTGAAAGATTATAAGTGCTTTTACATATTTTTACCAATATTTTCAACCTCAATATAGCTGTACCATATTTTAGGATCTGGTCACACTGCTAGCCAATGAGTAGCAGTTGCTATGTGTTATTAATGGAGGGTGAATGTTCTGAGTTGCCAATCTGAATTTTAATAAAGTAACGTTTTTTGGTTTAAACTGCACTTGAAATGGTGGTGTCGTAAATAAAGTATAGTTTTAGGCTCATATGAGCTAAACATTGGTCATTTCATGTCAAATCAACCGTTTGTAAACAAATTTTTTGATTTTCCAAATTTTGTGATATTTTTAGTAATGTCTTCGTGGTAAGTTTTGAGATGTTTTTTATTACTCGTTCAAAAGATGTTAAATTTTCATGAAATAATTATTTTAGTTTTAATAATGGTTAAAAATTATAAATTTTTAACTATTTCGATTTTTGGATTTGAAATTTCAAATCATATTTTTGAAAATGAGTGTATCCTTCGATTTTTTTAATTTTTAACTTTTATCCGTTTAAGAACTACTATTTTTTCGATTTTTGAAAGTTTGAAAAAAAATATTTTTTTCTATAAAGCTTAACTAATCTTGTAATTCATTTTTGTAGAATATTTTTAACCTTCTAACTATTTTCTGTACAAGTCATATTGCCCATTTCTTAAAAAGGGCAAACTACCTCTTCAGAAGCGATATATCGGGCAAAATTGTTTTATAAGAATGTAACCCTAAACGTAAGGCGTAAAAGATTTGCTATGCCGAATACTAGTTGTGAATAAGTGCCAAATTGGCGCTTAAACACATTTTAAGTTTAATATGATTTCTGGCGTTCCAGTTGAGTTTGGAGATTGAATGGCTTTGAGAGCCTGTAGTATAAATTTATGGCAAATATTTTTGTAGAGCATTTTAGCCCGCTACATAGCCGCTGAACTGGAGTTTTTGCCCTTTTTTAAGAAAGGGACAAAATGACCCATGCAGCGAAGAGTTAGAGGTTTAAGAAATTGCACAAAAATGTTGCTTGTGTCGTTTTACATAAAAACGCTGAACATATTGTGTAAACACAAGACGTACCAAATTTATTGTACTCTATCGAAATTTTTTCTTCAAAAAATCGAAAATTTGTAGTTATGGTAGGCCCACGGCCGGACCGGGCTTAAAAAGTTGGTTATAAATATTATTTTTTAACCGATTCTTATGAAATGCACACACATAAAATTTCCGGGGCAACACAACATTATGATTCGAAAAGTGGACAGTGTCACTCCATGCAAAGTAAATATATTTTTCCTACTTCTGCTAACCGATTCCTATGAAACTTTATCATCGTAAAGTAATAATTTGGATTTCTTCAAGTCTCATACACCAAATCCATTTGAATTTATAAAATAACTACCCTAAAAAAATTTTCAAGTCAATCAGTTGTCATTACCCTACGTCTATACCTGATATATTTTTATCTTGACTAAAGTCAAACTTTATACTGAAAAATAATTTGTTTTATATTAGCTGTGTTTCCTATATGGAATTTGACATTTGTCATGATAAAAATATATCAGGTATAGACGTAGGGTTAAGGCGGGCCCAATAGGTATGGGAAAAAAATATCGATATATCAAAAATCGATATATTAAAAATATATCTATATACATCGTCGATACTTTAATTGCAATATATCGATATATCGATTTTTTTATTATCAACAATATCAAATTCGATAGTTTTTTGGTTTTGGTTTTATTTTTTGTGCAGTTTTTAAAAAATTTCGACACAATCTTCATTAAATAAAATATTACGAACAAAATCGTTTGTTTTATTTATAAAATTTTGTTTATTCAAAAAATTATTATATCATCATATAGATTCAACTCTATTGATGGTTACAGTGAGATGGTAGGAAATGTGTATAACTAAAAATATACTCCGGCTTAATAACACCGAAAAAGATCTTCACGTAAATAGATATTATAAATGGCTCTAACTAATAAAAGCGACCAAAAACTGAAATATTTCCCCAAACCAAAAATGAAAAAGAGCCAAAACATTTTTGTTGTTTTCAATAGAAAAATTTGAAGTCCATTTTTCAGCTTAATTATTTGTAAGAAAAGAACTTTTCGTGTTTTACTTTAAAAAAATTTTGGAACTATGTATGAATATAATCATGCTTGAAAATATATCGATATATATCAATATTTTTTATTCGATATATATCCATGCCGATCGATATTTAGAAATATATCGATATCGATGTATATCGATTTATTTTTTCTCTTTCCCATTCCTAACGCCAAATACTCTTTTTCTTCTTCTGCCTTACTGACTTAAATAAACTCCGAAAATATCGTAACGTAATATTTGAATGGCCCCTTAGCACTTTTTCGTTGAAATTAGTGCATAAATTTTGACTTTATTCACAATTCAGTGAGAGAACTTTTAACATTTTTTTATGAAATTTTTAATTTTTGGGCTCAAACTTTTACGATATTGTCGAGTTTTGAATTTTATTTTTTACTGAATAGGGCATACACTTCTCCAGTCATGCTAATATCGAACCATATTTGCGATTTTATCGTATCCTTATTTAAATACATAAGGATACCAAATTAGCCGATTATCTCAGAATCAACCATATATGAATTGGCTCAAATGACAAAAATTAACATTTCTCAAGTTATGATAACAGTTAAAAAATGTAGTCATAGAATTTAAAATTTCATCTGATTTTATAGTTAGGGCATCATAACACATCAAAAAATATGGTAGTTGTGTTTGTTACTTTTTTTTGTTGGATAGTGTAACTAAAAAAAATTATTATTATAATTCAAAACTCGTTTTTTAAGAAACTTTTCTTTTTGGCACGTGTATGGCCAACTTCTTGAAATATCTTTAAGGGTTCGTTAATTTTCTTTAAAAAATTAATTACAAAGAATAACAAGATTTTTTTGAAGAGGGTATTCTTGTAAGGAAAAATAAGATTTTGTTATTTTGATTTGAAATTGTTTTGAATCTTTTTTAAATTGTGCTAAAAAAAACTACTGATTATACTCACCCTTGTCGTCTGCTCCTTTTTTTTGGCTTTCAATCATCCAATAAACTATTCGTTGTGTAAACAATTCTAACAGCTGCCTTAAGAGGATTATTGAGGGAAAAAGATATTTTTTATATTATTAATTCTTCGTTTTTTTTGGAATTTTTAGCTAAAAACGTTGACAGTTTTAAAAAAATTTAATATCTGCTATAAATTAAAAATATATAAAAATGAGAAGAAACTTAAAAGATATAATAATGGTCATTAATTATATTTGTAATGAATTTGGGTCACAGATACAACGCAATTTATGTGATCATCCTCAATAACACGGATCGCAGACATGTGACCCACATGACCGAACATACGACCCAAACGACACTGGTATCAATGCAGGTCATCAACGGTTGTTAAAAGGGTTCACCACCCCTTTTTTTATTGTACTTAAAGCGGTAATGGGACAGACTTTAAAACATCCGTTTTTTTTGGGTGAAAAATCCTAAAAAAAAAATTAAATCCTTTTTTTTTGGAAAATTCTAAAAAAAACATTGCAAAATTTAATTAAATAAATGCGATTTTTTGCACCTAAATGATTTTGTTCCCTTGTTGTTGCTGTTTTTACACTTACTAGCAATGACGCATAACGAATCCTTTATCCTTTTTTACTGTTCTTTGTTTATCCAGTACAATATTGCACAACGACATTTATCGATGACCCTTTTTTGCGCGATTTACAAACAATTTAGGGGTTCACAAAAATATTTAATGCCAATTCTCTAATATTTTACACAATTTTTAACAGTTTTCAGTTTTTCTTTTGTTGTTGTTGTTGTTGTTGTTGTTGTTGTTGTGAAAAGCGTGTGTGTGCCAACTATGTATTTTATTTTGCAATAAAAAAAAAGAAAACACAACTGTCAAAAATTGGCAAAATGAAAAATTATAAAATAACTCTTTCCTTCACCGTTTATTGGCAGATATATCCAAGCGATGGTGGTGAGAAATTTCGATAGAATTTGGGATTTTCAATAGAAAATTTTAACATTTTTTTTTTAATTTTATTTAGAAAAAGGATTAAATGATTTTTTTCTTGCTATTAATGGCAACATTTTTAATTTAGTATCTTCTAAAGCGAATAATAGGAAAGGGTTGCTAACTAATGGGTGCTTGTACTTTTTACATAAATGCATTCATATGGATTCAACTCTATTGATAGTTACAGTGGGATGGTAGGAAATGTGTATAACTACAAAAATGCTCCGGCTTAATAACACCGAAAAAGATCTTCACGTAAATATAAATTATAAATGGCTCTACCTACCAAAAGCGACACAAAAAACTGAAAAATGTTCCCAAAACAAAAAATTAAAGATAACCCAAACATTTTTGTTGTTTTCAATCGAAAAATTTTAGGTCCATTTTTCAGCTTAGGGTCACTTTTCCAGCTTGAGGAAAAATGGCCCCAATGAAAATCGTCCCAAAAACTAAAAATGTAAAATGGCCCAAAATTTTTTATTGAAAACAATAACAAAATTTTCGATCCATTTTTCCTATTGTTTGGGCCAATTTCTGTTAATTAATTTGGGCCGATTTTTCCTTATTTTGTGCCATTTTTCATTTCTAAGCATGCGTAAATTTTTCATTTTATGAAAATGCAATATGGACACAAAATTTTCAATAAAAAATTTTGGGCTATTATTGACTTATAATTTCTGACTCCAACTGAAAAATAAAAAATGGCTGAAGCTGAAAATTGGCCCCAAGTAATTTTTCTTAAAAGAAATTTTGTCTAAAAAGGTACCTTTCATTAAAAGGTACTTTTTTTTCTTAAAAGGCACTTTTCTTAAAAGGCAATTTTTCTTAAAAGAAACTTTTTCTTCAGAGATACTTTTTCTTAAGTCACTTTTTCTTAAAAGGTACTTTTTCTTAGAAGGCACTTTTTTTTAAAAATCACTTTTTCTTAAAAGGTACTTTTTCTTAAAACGTAATTTTTTCTGAAAAGGTACTTTTTCTTAAAAGGTACTATTTCTCAAAAGGTACTTTTTCTTAAAAGGTGCTTTTTCTTAAAAAGATACTTTTTCTTAAAAAGATACTTTTTCTTAAAAGATACTTTTTCTTAGAAGGCACTTTTTTTAAAAAGCACTCTTTCTTAAAAGGTACTTTTTCTTAAAACGTAATTTTTTCTGAAAAGGTACTTTTTCTTAAAAGGTACTATTTCTCAAAAGGTACTTTTTCTTAAAAGGAGCTTTTTCTTAAAAAGATACTTTTTCTTAAATAGATACCTTTTCTTAAAAAGATACTTTTTCTTAAAAAGGTACTTTTTCTTAAAAAGATAATTTTTCTTAAAAATATACTTTTTCTTAGAAGGGACTTTTTTAAAAATCACTTTTTCTTAAAAGGTTCTTTTTCTTAAAGCGTAATTTTTTCTTAAAAGGTACTTTTTCTTAAAAGATACTTTTTCTTAAAAGGTACTTTTTCTTAAAAGGTATTTTTTCTTAAAAGGTACTTTTTCTTAAAAGGTACTTTTTCTTGAAAGGTATTTTTTCTTAAAAGGTACTTTTTTTAAAAGGTACTTTTTCTTAAAAGGCGCATTTTCTTAAAAAGTAATTTGTCTTAAAATGTACTTTTCCTTAAATGGTACTTTTTTTTAAAAGGTACTTTTTCTTAAAAGGTACTTTTTCTTAAAAGGTCCTTTTTTTAAAAAGGTACTTTTTCTTAAAAGGTACTTTTTCTTAAAAGGTACTTTTTCTTAAAAGGTACTTTTTCTTAAAAGGTACTTTTTCTTAAAAGGTAATTTTTCTTAAAAGGTACTTTTTCTTAAAAGGTAATTTTTCTTAAAAGGTACTTTTTCTTAAAAGGTAATTTTTCTTAAAAGGTACTTTTTCTTAAAAGATAGTTTTTCTTAAAAGGTACTTTTTCTTAAAAGGTATTTTTCTTAAAAGGTACTTTTTCTTAAAAGGTACTTTTTCTTGAAAGGTACTTTTTCTTAAAAGGTATTTTTTCTTAAAAGGCGCATTTTCTTAAAAGGTAATTTGTCTTAAAAGGTACTTTTCCTTAAATGGTACTTTTTCTTAAAAGGTATTTTTTCTTAAAATGTACTTTTGGTTAAAAGGTACTTTTTCTTAAAAGGTACTTTTTCTTAAAAGGTACTTTTTCTTAAAAGGTACTTTTTCTTAAAAGGTACTTTTTCTTAAAAGGTACTTTTTCTTAAAAGGTACTTTTTCTTAAAAGGTACTTTTTATTAAAAGGTACTTTTTCTTAAAAGGTACTTTTTCTTAAAAGGTACTTTTTCTTAAAAGGTACTTTTTCTTAAAAGGTACTTTTTCTTAAAAGATACTTTTTTTTAAAAGGTACTTATTCTTAAAAGGTACCTCGAACATTTCTAAGAATGCCATCGCCTTTGCCATAAAAAACTGCATCCTCTATATTAATATTCATTGCAAAGAAGGTATATTTCCGTTATAAAAAATCACAGTTTTATACAAAACGCCAAATTTCCACCCAATTGCGATTAAGAATTGTTAGATTGATACCAAAAGGCGAATTTCTGCGCTGTGAGTTAATCGACGAAAGTAACCCCGCACATTACATACAGTAAAAGGCCACATTTACAAATGTTTTACACAAAAGGGCACATTTCCAAATCTGTTTTACTTTTTGCAATAAATACAAATAAGTTAGAATAAAAGCTTATAGGTGGTCGGAATATTAGGCCAACACACTATAAGACTGCAGATAATAAAAGAAAATAAGATTTAGTATTCAATAGAACACTGAAGATGGCATATAGACGAACCCGGTCTGTTTATCAGCCAAATTTGACGTGGGATGACGGAAAATCGTTCCTAATTCAAATAAACCGCGTCGGAAGAAAAACACTACACTGAAAATAAGTTACTGTAAACACCTCTTAAGCATCTTTTTCATTATTGAAATTTTGTTTAACATAGAAATAAGCCCTTTTGAAAAATCACTCCTCATATAACAACTTTGTATGGTCGTTGCAATGTCCAGTTTTATAATCACAAGATTGCATTGTCACGGGAACTCAATACATATGTGCTAAAAATTTATCAGACATTTTAAAATTGATGAAAGTTAAGTTGAAAAACTCCGTTACATTGATACGTAAAGTTCAAGCTAGTAAAAAGCGTATTGAAAAAAGTACTTTGAAACATTTTCCTTGAGTATTTGCTGCAAAAAATATCGTGGACTGTTTTCCTCTTCTCATAAATAAAATTTATTTGCTAACTTTTTTCTACAAATGCTCCACCGTACTTTGTGCCATCAAGTCTAATGATTTGTTGCATTATAAAAGTGAACACACAATTCACATGTGTCTCATATATTTACCCAACTACGAACGTAACGATTTTTATTCACCCTTTTTTTCGATTGTCGTATATTTTGTTTGATTTTTGGGTGAAAAATTCATAAATTTTCAATAAAAAGTATTAGAAATTTTCAATTTATCATTAAATTTAAACAATAGATAAAGTTCAATGCACAAGCCGTACGTATTCTAACACATAGAAGAAAGGTTTTATTTATTTGGCTGGCACTCTGTCAAACAGCCTGATGTCAAAAGTAAGTCACTTCTAATGTGTTTGTGTTCAAATTTTATAATATTCGTATTGTAAACTTTTGTTTGTGCACTTAAAAAAGGGTTTAAAGTGTAACTAAATATAAAGTTCCCTTTAATTTAATTGCAAAGAGTGTGCATGTATTTTACGCACACGTTTGGAGCATGCTATTGCACTGTGTAACACATTTATTTACCCTTTCGTTGGAAAGGGTTTTAATATAATTTAGAGTCGCAGATGTTTTCACTTTGTTTATAATTTATTTTATGTACATATAAAAATTATTTAAAATTTTAATTATTAAAACGAAGGGCTGCACGCTACTACAAATTAAGGGCAACATAAAAATATTTTTATAAAAGCTATACATCTTTCAAGTATGTGTTTTTATTGATCCACGAGCCAAGGGTAAGGGTATAGAAAAAGAGATGTTCCTAAGACTACTTTACCTTCAGATAGATGTTATTTAATGGATTACTTTTATATGAAAAGATTTTCATTTGGCTGTGGGATATTCATGCTAAAGGTACTCGTCCATGGACTGGTTGAAATTGGAGTGTTACAAAAAGTTCAAGGTGCATACCACCTAGCTAGTGGAAAAGCGTGAGTAACATTAATATTTTAAATGTACAAACGCTGGCATGCAATAACACCCAAAGAAATACTGTCAATCAAAAATAAGAACTAACGTGAAACGGACATTATTTGCAACTTGAAACGGTAACACCTTGCAAAAATCGCGACTATTCCATACACGCGTGTATAGAGTACTTCACAAGGGCTCAGGAGTAGTTACAATCTGTTACAAATCAATGCAATAAATATGGTCCATTTAACATTGCGATGTCGTAGGATTCGACCATGTAGTCCAGCTTTGTATTACATCGGACTATCCCAAAAAGTACCCCTGTGTAACTATTCCATAGAGCACCTACATGATTTTAGTTTTGAAACTACTCTATGTCACTATTTGATGGAGCAGTCAAGGTTTTAACGGTTACACATGTCTACTATTTGCAATCGTTAAAACGCGAACACTTGTCGCTTAACTATAAACTCTTGTTAGCAAATGTCATGTTCCATGACTGGATGACATAGGACCATGTTGTAACTAGTCCAATTCAACTAAAATGGACTAGAAAGTGCAACATTTTTTGCTGACTAATGCACACTTTTGCTTGTACTTTGCAAAAATTCCGAGTATTCCAAATACGCGTGTATAGAGTACTCTACAAGTGCAAGGAGTAGTCCTAAACTAGTCCAAATGTATGTACATTGCGATTTTGTAGTGCTGAAACATGTGCTCCAGCTTTGCATTGCATCGGACTACTCATGAGGCTAGTTTTCAAACTTTTCTATGTCACAAGTTGATGGAGCACTAAAGTGTTCGTAGTAGTATTGGAATCGTATTGGAATAGTATTGGAATCGTAGTATTTGGAATCGTTAAAATGCGAACACATGTCGCTTACCTACAAACTCTTGTTTGAAAATGACATAGTCCATGACTGCATTACATCCCTGCAGATAAAGCGACTAGTCCATACACGCATGTAAAGTATACTCCATAGAGGACTAGGACTAGTCCAAAGGTAACCCAACTGCTTATAAAAAAAATGGTCGATTTAACATTACGATGTCGTAGGGCTGGACCATATAACCCAACTTTGCACTACATCGGAGTAGTCTCAAAGCTCAAAGTGCTCGTGTTGAAATTGGAAAAACACGAGAACTTGTCGCTTAACTACAAACTATTGTTTACAAATGACATGGTCCATGTCTGCATTCCATTATTAGTCTTAAAACTATTCTATGTCACTATTCGATGGAGCAGTGTTCGTGTTTTAACGATTGCACTCGTTAAAACACAATCACTTGTCAGTTAACTACAAGCTTTTGTTTGCAAATGACATGGTCCATGACCGCATTACATAGGACCATACTGTAGCTACTCCATATCAGCTAAAATGAACCACATATTCCAATATTATCTATAGGGATACCACGATGTTGTAACCTTTCAATTTTAGCTAAAATTTACCACGTGCTCCAACAAATTTTGCACTGTAGCTTTGATTTTAAATATATGAAGGCACATGAACTTAATCCGAAAACTTCACTTAAAATCATAAAAATGTTCTTATAATAATTCTTGAAAAATAAAAAAATCGGACTAAGCACCAGGCCTGACACTGCCTACTCTTTTATCATAATGTATTTTCACGATTAATTAGCGTGGCACAGCCCATTTTTTTAAAAGCTACTTTTTCTTAAATGGTACTTTTTCTTAAAAGGTACTTTTTCTTAAAAGGTACTTTTTCTTAAAAGGTACTTTTTCTTAAAAGGTACTTTTTCTTAAAAGGTACTTTTTCTTAAAAGGTACTTTTTCTTAAAAGGTACTTTTTCTTAAAAGGTACTTTTTCTTAAAAGGTACTTTTTCTTAAAAGGTACTTTTTCTTAAAAGGTACTTTTTCTTAAAAGGTACTTTTTCTTAAAAGGTACTTTTTCTTAAAAGGTACTTTTTCTTAAAAGGTACTTTTTCTTAAAAGGTACTTTTTCTTAAAAGGTACTTTTTCTTAAAAGGTACTTTTTCTTAAAAGGTACTTTTTCTTAAAAGGTACTTTTTCTTAAAAGGTACTTTTTCTTAAAAGCTACTTTTTCTTAAAAGGTACTTTTTCTTAAAAGGTACTTTTTCTTAAAAGGTACTTTTTCTTAAAAGGTACTTTTTCTTAAAAGGTACTTTTTCTTAAAAGGTACTTTTTCTTAAAAGGTACTTTTTCTTAAAAGGTACTTTTTCTTAAAAGGTACTTTTTCTTAAAAGGTACTTTTTCTTAAAAGGTACTTTTTCTTAAAAGGTACTTTTTCTTAAAAGGTACTTTTTCTTAAAAGGTACTTTTTCTTAAAAGGTACTTTTTCTTAAAAGGTACTTTTTCTTAAAAGGTACTTTTTCTTAAAAGGTACTTTATCTTAAAAGGTACTTTTTCTTAAAAGGTACTTTTTCTTAAAAGGTACTTTTTCTTAAAAGGTACTTTTTCTTAAAAGGTACTTTTTCTAATCATAATATTGTATTGTATTAATGATAATATTGTATTGCAACGCGAACTTAAAGTCTGAGCAAAATTTCATAAGATTAGGTTAAATAGAATTAGTTAAAAAATAATATTTACTATGTTTCGGCGTGGCACTGACCACTTTTTTAACCACGATGTTGTATTGTCACGATATCGAAATGTGTGTGCAAAGTTTCATAAGAATCGGTTAAGTAGAAGTAGTTGCCAGGGAAGATGTATTTACTTTATGGAATTGACGCTGCCCACTTTTCAACGGTTCCAATATGGAAGACCATCTTTTCAAATGAAGAAAAAAATCCGGAATCGATTTTATGATAAAGGGAGCATGCATAAAAAAATAAAATACATTACGAATTGATAGCATTTATCCTTTTTTTGAAGTCGATTAAAAACATGAATACTCGGTACAAAATTTATCACTAGAAATTATTTTAAGCCATTAAGTAATTGAATGTGATGTTAGTAATTTTTCCTTAGATGTACAATATATTCTGTTTTAAGCTTAGATCATAAGATATAAATACATACATATACATTCTTATATAATATTAAAAGCATACTGTGCATATTTTAAACTGCTTTTTAAAATAACCGATTACGTGGCATTTGCCTTGGCTCTTCCTTTCTATAGAGAAAATATAAATTTTTGTCCAAAATAATTTTACTGCACAAGCATTCTTGTCTATTTATAATTAAATTCCTTTTAAAATGTAAAAAATAAAATCCATAAATAATTTCTCTTTTGTCGTCGTTGTGGACCACCACCCTTAAGATCAGGCGCAGATCCAGCCTAAGGTTTTGGAAGGGGAACTTTTAAATGAAATATACCATTTCGTAAAATTTCTTATAAAAACTTAATAGAATTGAAGTGTACGAGTATGTTTTCGCTTTGGGAGGGGAAGGAAATACCCTTTTTCACCACCTCTGCATCCACGCCTGCTTAAAAGTATGCTTTATAAAGTAATAATTTTAAAATGTGCTCCTACCAATTTATTTTATTTTTCATTTTTTGTGGCGCTGAAAACATTTTGTTGTCATGCAGAATTTTACAAACTCTTCTTGAAAAAGGCAGAAAAAATGTTAAAAGAATGTTTAAAATATATTTTTCTTACATTAAAAAAACAAGCGAAAAAAAGTTCATTTTAATATGTTTGCAACTCCTCCTTTTGCCTGTGAGAACATGATGAATTTTTTGTTCCTTTTCTCATTATACATTTTTGCATTACAACTAGGGATGTAACGAATACCGATACCGATACCGATATATCGGCGATACTTCAGATTTTTCGATACATCGGTATCGGCGATATTTTACTGCCGATACGACGATACTTTTAAAAAAATTTTCAGAGTTTTTTTTTAACAAATAATTTATTTTTGTTCGATTTTACCATGAATTAAATTCACTTCGTTATTTTTTAAATCCTATTAATATCAATTTTAAAAATTAATAATATTTTATGCTGTTATTTTGTAAAAAAAATTATTTATTTTTTGTTAATTTTACCATGAATTCAAATTCAAGCCGTTGTTTTTTAAATCTTATTCCAGCAAAAAAAAGAGATACTCCAAAGAAGTCATGAAAATGTAGAATTCGCGATCTGGAAGTATTGCAAATTTGGATTATTTCTAATTAGTTTTACATATCCTTGCCCCTGTAAGAAGTTCTGTTTTTCGATTACCAATCACCGAATTGGAAGCGATGCTAGGACAAATTTCTTTTTCGGTATTCTATAATGATTTTTCCTTAAGGAAAAAGGATAAAAAAGTACCCATTTTCACAATTTTTTATGCGAATTTAAACTCAGAACTGTATTTTCATGTAAATTTAAGTGAATAAATATAAACTTAGAAGTCTTTTAATAATTAAGCTATTAAGTTATTTAGATGAATATTAGTTGATAAATGTCCTTTAAAATAAAATCGATTTTTTAAAAAGCATGGCGAGTATTTTTTTCAAATTATAAAGGAATTAAACAATTTTTCTTGCTTTTCTACCAATTATCTGCATATTTTTAATATAGATTTGTTGGAAGCAAAGAAAATGTAGCTCCTTAAAAATTACTTCCAATGTTTTATAAATTTTAAATATTCTCTCTTATAATGTAATTTTGTATAGTAAAAAATTGCACTTGAGTTTTGTTAATCTAAACTTGAACTCAATTTCAACATTCGTATCGGTATCGGAATCGGTATCGGCGATATTTATTTTTAAATATCGGTATCGGCATCGGATCGGCAAAACGGCGTATCGTTACATCCCTAATTACAACATTGTGAGGAATTTTAATTTTTTATTGATTTTCAGTAAAAGGATAAGGAACATTTTTAAACGGTGTACGTGCATTTAATACAATTATTTTGATGTATGGATGTAAGTATATAATAGGACCGTGAGCAAGTTTTCTACTTAGATTCATGCAGGCTTACGAACGCAAAAGATACTCATAGATCGTCATGCAATCTCAAGTGAATGTAAAGAATTACACTGTACAACAAACTAATTTTTTATTATAACAAGGTTATATTAAACGACTGATTCTGGTAGAGAGCACCAAAAATAAATATATATAGTACGTGTATCGGTATTTTGAAACCTTACACCTAACATTAATTTAAGGGAAACTTAAGCTCCCCGCTCTCCTCCACCGTTTGCTAATAGTTATAGTGGCTCGTCATGGAAATTTTTGAGGTATAACACGTGTTCAGCTGTTTTATGTTAAACATCACGACAAACATTTTTGTGGAACATTTTAATAGTGTTCGACCGAACGTTCGGGTTTGGTGTCGGAGTTCGACAAAAAGCTGTGTTCGGTTGATGTTTGGAGTTCAGTACAATTTTCACCGAACACCTAACATTGTATAATTTTTTTATATACATATTTATAATCATCAAACATACACAAAAATGCGGTCCTATAAAATAGTATCGAAAAAAGCAACGTACTACGAATTTGTTCATTTTGTATTTATTAAATAAATGAGTTATAATTAAAAAAAGTTAAGTTGAAATTCTTCTCTTCAATAAAAAAGTTCGGTTTCGCGTTCGGGTTCGGCTTCGGTTCTAAAAATCAACCGAAGTTCGGGTTCGGGTTCGGTCTGAAAAAGTGCGTTCGGCCGGACACTACATTTTAACACTTTAACTCTTCGTTGTATTGGTCTTTTTTCCCCCTTAAAAAAAGGGGCAAACAACTCTCCTTCAACGGCAATATAGCGGTCTGAAATGTTCTACAACATTTTTTCTCGTGGAGTTTTATATAAAAAGCTGAACACGTCTAATGCCTTAAAGATAAGGTTTATAAGATTTCTTCCTATGCTGCGTACTATTTGTGAATAAGTACGAAATTAACCCTTAAACACATTTTACATTTTTAACGATTTCTGGTATTCAAGTTTGGGTACCACCGCACAGTGAATCGGCAAAAGTAGAGTGGTTATCGCAGAAAGGGCATCGGTGCAAGGGCATACGTACCTCCCATAAATCTCGAATTTTTAACTTTTAGTTTTAGCTACAGTTAATATCAGAATGTAGCAAAAATTGGTACTTTTATTTCATTCGGTGCTAGAACATGACTACCTCCCATCTATCCTTTTTTAGAAACTATATTTTAGCTGCATTTATAATTATAATGCACTAATAATTAATAAATATTTCTAAAATTATGCGTTTTAGCTCTTTTGTAAATTTTGTTATATTCGGTGCAAGGATATACCTTCCTCCCATATATCCTTTTTTCAAAAACTAAATTTTAGCTACATTTGTGATTAGAATGCACTAACAATTAATAAATAATTCTAAAATTATGCGTCTTAGTTCTGCTGTATATTTTGTTTCATTCGGTGCAAGGACATGACTCCCTCCTACTTTTTTCAAAAACAAAATTTTACCTATATTTATATACTAATAGTCAATAATATCCCAGCAAAAACTTTACTTACTGGTAGTCAAAAAAGTATAAGAGGATTTAAGTCATAACTACTTACAATTTGATTTGATAACTACTTAGTTTTGTTTGAGAAGTCCAAAAAATAATGGGCACCCCTTACAAATGTATTTACATTGTCACAGCAATTAACTAGTTATTAGTTGGCTTACTTGAAGCTAAAAAATAAGTAGTCAAATAAACAAATTAAAATAAAAATAAAAAAATATATGAATACATTTTTTGATTTTTCTTTTTGATGATTTTTCTTTTTGCAGTCAGAATATGTCAGCAGTCACTCTCTGATATGCACATATGTATATTACCCCCGAGATCATAGTGTTATATTGGCAATTCCTGATCCATTAATTTCATAGAATCAAAATTCAAAAATAAATGGATGTCCACCATCATTTCGAAGATGATAGTTTCTATTTCCTTCTAATATTATATACATATAGATTTCCTACCGATTTGTATATGTATGTGAGTATATGTATAAATTTCTTATATGTGAGTATTTAATGGAATAGAAAGAAGCATGAGCATCCGTTGCCGGGTTGATCCTTTTTAAGTAAAATTGAGAAAAACAAAAATCACAAAAAATTAAATAAAATTGTATAAAAAAGAGAAAGTAAATCAATATTTTTGTGTATTTGTACAAACTACATATCGACTCCTTAGTGCCGAATTATCACAAACGATATTTTTTCGAAATTTGTTTTATTATTAAAAATACTTATAGTATACACCGAACAACAGTTTAAAGCTATAAAAATTGTTGATAGCTTTCAATATAGTGGCTGTATACATATCGCTCATTTGCTGGAACATCGTCATAATTCCAAAAAAACTATTTTTTACAGAAAACGAGTGCAAAGTTCTCAATTTACACACAACTTAATGGAAAAAATTTTATTCTTCTCTTAAGAGTTGAGTATACAAGATATTTATATAAAATTTTTATAGTATATGAAGAAAAAGATGGCGATTAATTCTACATTATTGGCTCAAAACTCACAAATTTTGAGTTATGACAACGTTGCAGCAAATGACCGATATATAGATGTGATCATACATGATTGAAATATATTTCAAAATAATGAAAACATCTTCTCCTGAAAAGCTTATATTGTGGCACTTACGATAATTTCGCACTAGGGTATCGATATGAATATATAGTACACATGGTGTGTATGTATGTAAGCATTTTTATACTTTATTCACTTCTAATTTTCATGATTTCTTTTATTTTTCATTTACAAAGAAAGTACAAAATACATTCAAAAATTATCCCAACAAACACAAAGTCAAACGTTTGAAAAATTATGGTTTCATCATATACTTTAAAATTTCAAGTCTTTTTCAGCCATAGACGGAGATGTTTTAGATAAAAAATTTCAATTTAAATTGGTGTTCATTTTACAATGTTTATTCACCATTTTGATAAAAGATTACGAATAGAAATTTATCTCTCTTATTCTAAAATCACAAATAAATAAAAAGGTTTTTATTCAAGGATTAAATATTTTTAAATTTGATGTTTTCTCAAATATGGTAATAAAAATAATTACAGCAATAACACAGCACAACAGCACAACATGGTTCTAACGACTAATTCTCGTAGAGGGCACCGAAAAAATATATACATGCGTGTATCGACGTTTTGAAAGTTTATATCTTGGACTCATTTTAAGGGGAGTAAGGATTCGCCCCCTTTTTGCTCATAGTTATAGCGACTCTGCATAGGAAATGTTGTAATCCTAACCCTACGCCTTCACGAGCCATCGACTTGAACATGAGATGAACATGACGCCGGCAGAGCAACAGTAAAAAATTCATCAACTTTGTTGTGGTGAATACATGGGATGTCCAAGTTCTATCTTATCAAAGCATTTTTGTTAGTGCAATAGAGATGGAATATTTACCGATTTTGTTCTGTATCTCTTCAAGTTCATGGCAAATGTAGACCCCCAGTAACGTTTGAGATATAAGATATGTTCAGCATTTTTTTTTGCAAAACACCACGAGGAAAATTTTTGTGGAACATTTTAACCCACTAGCTCTTATATAGCGGGCTGAAATGTACATAAATGTTCCTGGAGGTGTTCTGCATAAAACATTTAAGTGCGGTTCGAATCGTTTAAAAAATTTGTATAGAAGTCAATTGTAAAAAAGTAAGCGGTTTTCATATAAGTTTTTTTTATTTTATCTTTTAATATAAACGATACACATTTCAAACATTTGAGTTAATATTTGTTGGGTAGATAGATGTCCATTCATATCCAGCGGTAAAAATTACGAGGCATTCACTATACAGGAAATTTTAAAGGCCTTCAAAGACCTGAAATAAGATTGAAAACTAATTCTTTTGTGCTTCTCAGAATAGCCTTCTAGAAGGCCTCTACACTCGTATCTAAAAGATCTGATACACATTCGTTCTATCTGCTTTTGAAGGAGTATTCCATTTTTAGGTTTCTCGTTTTGTTTAATAAAAAATGTGCTTTAGAAATAATAAACATTCGCGTAGTCTTTTTTCGCAAATAACACTATGCAACAAAATGAAACTTTTTTCATGACCTTTGATCAGCACTATATTTTATTGATGTGTTATGTATGGCTCCCTAACTAGAAAAACAGTCGAAATTTAAAATTGTATGGATAAAACTTTCTTTTACATTTTTTTTCTAAAATTTGGGATTTTTCAAGAGGCTGCTACACCAATTTCATCGTATCTTCGAAACGGGCTATCCAATTTCCTTTTAAAAACACTAAAAACTTGGAGTAAAATTGCCTTTAAGTCGTTCTAACATTATTTTTTTACATAGTAAATGGTTTCGGAAATATTTAGACCGCAATGATGAAAAATATATTTTTTTTATGCAAAATTGGAAAATTTTTGCTATTAAAAATTTATAAAAAAATTGAAAAGGACAAAAACTTGCGAGTTTTATTAACTGATCGTAAAGCCACATATATTACAAATAAAATAGGCCTTATTTCAGGAAATCGATGGATAAAAATTGATTTTATTCATAATAAAGTGAGATCATCTGATTTTTGCTAAAATTTCTAATATTTACACTGTACAACAAAATCAACTGTTTTTTACAAATGATTCTGGTAGAAGCCACCAAAATAATACATACGTGTATCGGCGTTTTGCAAATTTACATCTGCGATTTATTTTAGGGGAGTTAAATTTCCCACCATTTTGCACATAGTTATACTGACTCGGCATAGAATATCTTGTAGGTCTTACGTTTAAGATGTACAACGTGTTCAACAATTTTATGTAAAACACTACGAGAAACATTTTTATGGAAGGAGAGTTTTTAGCCTCTTATTTATTTATGGGCCAAAAAGACCCATATCCCGAAGAGCTAACGGCTTTAAATGTCCCACAAAAATGTTAAGCGTGTTATTTTAGATAAAATTGTTGAACACATCTTATACGTTAAAAGTAAGGCCTACAAGATATACTATGCCAAATCAGTATAACTATGTGCAAAAAGGGGAAAATGTAACTCCCCATAAAATAAATCCCAGATGTAAATTTTCAAAACGCCGATACATGTATGCATTATTTAGGTGACTTCTACAAGAATTAGTTGTAAAAACATTTTATTTCAAAAACAAGGTTGATTTTGTTGTACAGTGTTAATATTAGACATTTTAGCAAAAATTAGGTGATTTCACTTTATTATGAATAAAATGAATATTTATGACTTATTTTATTTGCAACATATGTGGCTTTCTGATCAGTTAATAAAATTAGTAAGATTTTTCCTTTTTCGATTTTTTATACATTTTTTAATAATAAAAATTTTCCACTTTTGCATAATAAAGATATATTTTGCATCATTGCGGTCTGAATAATTCCAAGACCATTTAGTATGTAAAAAAAAAAATCTTAAGTTTTTACGTGTGGGCTTTGTAATAAAATTGGACAACCCCTTGATAAGTTATGATAAAATCAGTGGAGGGGAGCAGCCTCTTCAAAAATCTCAAATTTAAAAGAAAGCTAATAAAAAAAAATGTATCCCTTGAATTTAAAATTTCAACTGTTTTAGTATCAAAAAATATAGTGGTACTTCTCGGCATTTTTTTTGTTGCATAGTGTAATTTGTATATAAGACTGACATTTACGTACAAGAGGCTATTATATCGTCTATGTTGGGACTACTATATACCAATTCCTTCTTAATAAATAGACGAACCTTAGCCTCATCTGTACAAAAAATTACTCTGAATAAAAGGAAATAGTTCGCAATAAAAAATCACATTAACTAATCAAATATATAGAAGCCGATATAAAAATATGCAGATAATGAAATGTATCTCCATTTGCTTTTTAACAGACCTTTCGAGACCAGGCCTTCTATTAGGCCTGCCACGTATGACCTGCAAGCAGGCTTGCTGAGTAATGGGTCGCAGAAGGCTTTGGTCCGTAATGACATCGCGTGTAAAATATGTATGGATATGCAATGGAAATGGAATTACTATAGCCTGCTAAATAAGGCTTTAGAGAAGGCCTCTTTAGTCCTTTCTTTTACCGCTGGGTATCGATGTCGGTGTACATTCATGTACAATTCTTAAGCTTGACCTTAAAGAAAGGAGAAAATTAGAAAATAACAACACGTGTTTGTATATACATATTAGAATGTCTATAGACATCCTGAGTTTTTGTCTATATGTATGTATGTATAAGTGCACTTGCTTGTATGTGTGTACATATTTTAAATGTAGATGTTGTGATTTACTTAAAGTTATTTAGTTTAAGGTGGATGATTTTATTTTCACTGGTTGTAATTTATTTTGTTGTTGCATACTTAGAAAAACTTTGAAAAAAAATTAATTAATCGATTTTTATTTATGTATTTTAGAAATCCTATAATTAATTATAAATGATTACTTTAGTTTTGTTCTAAGTTTGCTTAATTTAATAATGAGTCCTGGTTCAAAAAGCATAAATAAAACTTTTATTTTACTAATGTGCGCTTCCTACATAGCAGACGGTCGACTGGGGTTGAAAATTTGTATAAAAAGCACTCAAATTTTGTATGGATTTCTATAAAAAATTTCTTCTCAAGTCGACCGCCTGTTATGTGGAAACCACACGTAAATTTGTATAATTTCGAAACACGAACATACAATTTGTCAAAGAGGAAATTGTAATTTTTATCAATTGAGTGATTTCACTTAATTGTGAATAAAATCAACATTTGTTCAGCGATTTTCATGATTTCTGGCTTATTTTTTGCAAGTTCCCCTAGCTCTCAGATTAATTATAAAAATTTTAAATTTTGGCAGCTTTAATTTTTTTATGTATTTTTTAAAATAAAAAAAAATTTAATTTTGCAAAACAAAAAATCTCTTTCGTCGCTAATTTCCGAATAACTCAGAAACAGTTGAAAATATAAAAAAAGTTGTATATGGATGATTTAAAGGTAATTTTATGTTGCATCTTTTTATGAGTGATTTATTCAAATCGGACAAGACGTTATTCGAGTTAGGGTAGAATATACTGATGTACCTAGTGCAAATATTAGTCAAGACCATTAAAAAAATCTGTACGTGATTGAAAAAAATCAGGTCATTACACATTTTTCGGAACATTTGTTGACATCCAAAGAGGTAATTTTTCAAGGCAAATTGGGAGGAGTATACATGATATAAATATGCCTTGGATAGGCCCAAAGTCAATATATAAGGTCTGTGCATCAGCCCATATGCTCGGTAAGACGGGGTTCATACAGGGCAATATTTGTTGCGCAACTTTTAATTCAGCCGCGAGAAAGACAGAGAAAGCAACACTGTTTTTCTCTGGCTTTCTCCCAGCTAAATTAAAGGTTGCACGACAAAAATTGCCCTGTGTGAACCTCGTCTAATTGTGCTGTCAAATTGTGGTATATTTTACCAATACACTCATATATTAATATTTGCTTTGATTTTTTCTCATACATTTTTTTGACACCACAATTCGCAAACAAAGTTGCATTGTTGTATCAATTCGCCGATAAATATATCTTATAGATCTATCTTGGATACGCCCTAAAAATATGCCTTATAGAAAAGGTCAAGGCGAATTCATACTAGGTGGCCGCAAGAGGCCTGCTGTTTACGTAAATGTTTACACATTTGGACTGTCAGCAGTGTAAATTTATCAACTTTTTTGACAGCCCAAATGTAAATTCTCCACGGCGAAATCTTGCGACTACCTTCTCTTGCGACTACCTGGTGTTGATATATCTTGAGAAAAGGTTAAGAAACCCTCACATTTCTATAAAAAATTGTGTAATTTAAATATTTCTTCGTCAAACATTTTAAAAATGTTTCAAAAAAATATTCCATTAAAAACTTTTTTAAAAAATATATACACTTCTCAAGGGAAATATTTGCTATTCGAAAAAAGCTTTGCGCAAAAAGCCAAAAAGGTCAAGCCATTAGCAGATAAAGATCGAATTTTTACTAACCTGTATGGAGGTCATGATTGGCATTTGAACTCTGCCATCTCTCGCGGCGATTGGCATAAAACTAAAGAAATTATTGTGAAAGGATCAGAATGGATTGTAAACGAATTAGAAGAATCAGGTGTAAGAGGTCGTGGTGGGGCAGGTTTCCCGCTGGGTAAAAAATTAAGACATATGCAGAATATAAAAAAACCGCCACCTAGATATGTGGTAATAAATGGTTCTGAAGGTGAGCCAGGCACCTGCAAAGACCGTGAAATAATGCGTCATGAACCGCATAAAGTAATCGAAGGTGCTTTGCTAGTGGGCCGAGCCATTTCCGCCAAAGAGGCCTGGATATTCGTGAGAAATACTTTTTATCGTGAAGCCTGCAATCTGCAAACAGCTTTAGTAGAAGCGTATAAGGCAGGCTTAGTAGGTGCTAATGCCTGTGGTAGTGGTTTTGATTTTGACATCTATATACATCGTGGTGGTGGTGAGTATATATCAGGAGAGGAAACCGCCTTACTCAGGTGCCTAATGGGTTCGGAGGCCAGACCTTATAGGAAACCTCCATATCCAGCAGAAAAAGGGGCATGGGACCAACCTACAACTTTAATTAATCTAGAAAGTGCCTCCGTAGTGCCCACCATATGCCGCAGAGGCAGTAAATGGTTTGCTAAACTTGGCATTTGGCCTCATAGCGCTGGTAGTTCACTGTTTTGTATATCAGGAAATGTAGAAAGACCCTGTACGGTGGAAGAAAATCTAGGGATATCTCTACGAGAATTGATTGAAACTCATGCTGGTGGTGTTAAGGGCGGCTGGGATAATTTGTTGGCCGTTATACCGGGTGGTATATCCACACCCATGCTGAACAAAGAGGCATGCAATAATTTAACACTTGACGAGTTGGCAATAAAAGCTGCGAAGAGTGAATTAGGAACTGGAGCCGTAATAGTTATCGATAAGTCTCATGACATTTTGGAGACTATTACACGTACTTTATTGTTTTATAAAGAAAACACCTGCGGCCAGTGTTCACGTTGCCGCGCCCAGTCATCATGGGGCTACCAACTTTGTCATCAATTTCAAATGGGCATTGGCCAACGACAGGAAATAGATTTTCTCTGGGAAGTTTCCAAGTGGGCTCCAGGCAATACAATATGTGCCTTTTCACAGGGCAATGCTTTTGCCATACAAGGATTCCTAAGACATTTTCGTGGCTCGATAGAGGAAAGATTGCGTCAACATAAGATGTCATAAATAAACGATGCATGTTATTTTATTGTATTTTAATTAAATTAATTAAATTTTCAAATATGAATTTGTTCTAAACTATTATTCTTGAATTGGTATTTATTTTCATTAAATAAAACCCTTAAATAAATATTAATAAAAACATCCCACCCCTTTTATCAGCCGTAATAACTTTTATGGCTCTTGAGTTACAATAACAAGAGTTGTAAACTCTTTCCGTTTTCAGCAAATATCACATGCTTTAGTGTCATTTGGGTCTGACTGCCATGAATTGCAAAATATAAAAAAAATCATTTTAAAATTTAAGTAAAACCAAGAAAAAACTAAACATGGGTGGGTTGTTCTGCAGCGTGTAAGCTGGCTCTGTTGAATGTGATCGGGTACAAACTTTTCGTGAAATTTTAATAAGAGAGTTAAATCGTTACTAAATTGATGTTAATCTGAATAAATCTCAGAGTCACCGCTGGTTTATTTATCATCATGCCCATTTGTCTGATATTTTAATGTTCCGTTGTCACCCTTTGAATACGGACGCCTAAAAACTTTTCTGGCAATACTGGTGTGTGGTTATGATTATGGCCCATAATATGGCCCATTATTTTTCATATTATTTTCAGCGTGTTAATACAAATACCACAAAATAAACAGGGCGATGTTACAATGGTCTGTGCATACAACTAACATCAGTACAACATCCTGCTCACCAAAATTCTATTGTCCTTATAGCATTGAAATGACAACTTCGAACATTTTAAACATTTGAAAATGGTTTACGTGTGTATTAATTTATGGATTTACTGGCTTAAACATACTTTAAACCAAAAAATAGAGACTATCTTGGACTGATTTGTTGGCCCTAAGAAGCTTTTTAAGACCAGGGGGCAAATTACGGAATTCGATATCGATCGAAATTTACATTTAAATTGTATTGAAATTTTAATCGATATCGAATGCCGTAATTTGCCCCCAGAAGATTTTGGAGACGCTTCAAAAGTCACAAATTCAATGCTAGAAGCATTAGATGACTCGAAAACTAAAATCTAATTGAGCTTACGTCATATGCTCCAGGAATTTTGGTTCCATTTAGCGAACTTTTTAATCTGATAAGCCCATTTTGTATAAATTCAAGGTCGAAGTTAAAAATATATCGCAAACTTATTATTCAAATTATGGTTAAACAAATAGAAAAACTACATAATGTGTAAGTTTTCTTTACATGTACAATTTTCGAACTGTTCATTGGCAACACTGGTCTGGTAGCAATCTTTCAGTTTTAGCCTCCTATCCACAACGCGCATAGTATATAATTCTTGCAAAAAAAAAAAAAACGACCACAAAATAGGTGTGGCAGGCACTGCCCCATATTTTATCATAATGTAAATTGACGAACACTAATTGTGTGTGCGTAGTTTCATAAGAATCGGCTAACTAGAAAAAGTTCATATTTACTTTTCATGGGCGTGGCACTGCCCACTTTTCTAGCCACAATGATGTATTTGGACGATAACTAAATGTGTATGCAAAGTTTCATAAGAATCGGTTAAGTAGAAACAGTTAAAATGCATATTTACTTTTCATGGGCGTGGCACTGCCCACGTTTCTAAACATAATGTTGTATTGTAACGATAACTTAATGTGTGCGCAAAGTTTCATAAGAATCGGTTGAGTAGAATTAGCTAAAAATTCATTTACCTTGTATGGGCGTGACCCTGCCCATTTTTCAACGGGACCAATCTGGAAGCACATCCTTTTAAATAAAGAAAAAAAATCTGAAATCGCTTCATAAATGGCGGAGTTTTGAGGGAACATACATAAAAAAAATACATGACGAATTGATAACCTTTCTCCTTTTTTTGAAGTCGGTTAAAAAGTACTTTTTGTGTTCCAAAGATTGTTTATTTCTTTAACGAAAAATGCGTTATAACAGACTTTATCGAGTTTTTTATTTTTTCTGTATGAGATTTTTTTTTGCCGGTGATAACTTTCTTTATCATCCCATAGTTCGAGTCCAAATCATATTTAAGAATTTTGTCAAAGTAACATTCAATACATACATATTTGTATGAATTTCATAATTTTTCCAACCCCATACGCTACGAATTTAATTACCAACAATTGATATGTAAACTTGATTAATTTAAATTTATAATGAATGAATTTAATTAATTGAAATAAAAAAATTTGTCCATAAAAATCTTCGATGAGATTTAACAAAAATCTTTCGATAACGTTCCATACATTCTTCAGGGTACACACCATAATCGATTGGCGAATTTTTTCGCTGTATATATTGTACACACAAGTTGTTTTCGTAGGCTTCCGTATCAACACTGATGAAGTATTGCACCCTCATCAGCATTGATATGGATTTCGCCAGCAGTTAAGAGAAAATAATATGAGAACTATAACTATGTTTGTCAACGTTCAGACGATGCAAGTCTTATTGATCAGCTTCTTATTCAGCTGTGAGAAAGACAGAGATATTTATACTAATTTCTCTGTTTTACTCGCAGCTGAATAAGAAGCTGATCAATCAGACTTGTATCGTCTGAACGTTGACTTTCCCTGAGTTATAAATAATTTACTCTAAGTGTAATTTAATACATTGAATCGATACAGCAAAATAAAAAAAAATCATTTCAAATCAATTTTTCGCTGACGTGCGCACGAATATATTTTTCTAAAATATTACGAATCTAGTTCTTTGAATTTTTCATGAAAGTTTTGTTTTTTGTTATTTAAATTTATTGCGTTTTGTATTAAATAATCAAACAAAAAACAAACAAGATTAGATAACTAAATTTTAGTAAATAATTATTCTGCAAAAAGTAGGCCATAATAATGGAAATTTTAATATTCAGCCACCTCACAGAGAAATTTGTTATATATACAGCCATGCCATTGAATACCATTCCGATCGGAAGTGGTTTCAGGTTTCAATTCCGAAGTTGCTTCTTCAGAAAACAAAAATGAAAATTTTCTTTATAATCAAACCAGTTCTAAAAAATTTCAAAGTGGAATAGATTTTTACTAACTTCATTTTCAGTAAATACAAAAAAGCGTGCATACTTTTAGGAGCGTCAAATAAATATTCGGTCGTAAGCATTTCATGTTAATAAAATGTGAGCTTTGCTTCTAAAAACAAGGGTAAACAGACTCCTCATGTATAAAAACTTCATGATTGTCAAAACGAAAGCACTAAAAATGAGCTTTATCAGACTGACAACTACGGAATCAAAACGGAATCTGTGACACGGCTGATACTTCTGAAAGTTTCATCTTCAAAAACGGAAAAAGTTTAGTTTTCTTTCGAATTTTTAAAGTAGAATTGACAAACAGTTTTTCTACTATCTTCAGT
This sequence comes from Panzeria rudis, assembly GCA_956483635.1. NCBI lineage: Eukaryota > Metazoa > Arthropoda > Insecta > Diptera > Tachinidae > Panzeria > Panzeria rudis. The sequence continues at coordinate 190,500,573 of OY101448.1, forward strand.
TAAGCTAAATATTAAAAAAGTTTGCATACTTTTAGGAGCGGCAAGTAAGCATTTTGCAATAAGACTTGCGTAGTCATAAAATGCTCAATGTGAGCTTTGAATATAAAAAATAAGTTTAAAGTGGCGCCTTGAGGTATGAAAGCGTCATCGCTGCAAAAACGAAACATAAAGCACACGGAATCTATAATCTATTTAAGTACGGAACCATTCGGGTCAGAATTTATTTACTATTTATCGCAACATGTGACATGCCTGATTTAATAAAAAACAATAAATAAATTTTAACATAAATATTACGAGTGGAAACATTAACAACTTTCAGGAATAATATTAACTTTAATAGTAGAATTTTATTTTCACAAACTTTTAATTTGTACCCTCTATTCCCTCCAAATATTTGCTTTGTATTTATTTTCATTGTATGTATATATTTTTTCCATTCCTTTCTTAAAGTTTAATATTTTCTAACATCCCCTTTTAGAAATTATTATTGTTTATATTTTCAAACTTAAAAAACAAATCACCACAGCATGTAATATTTGAAACCTCCAACACCTTGAATTTTAGTTAATTTTTTCTTATAATTATTAAAATTACATTTAGCTTTATCATATTTGTTTGTTTGTGTGAGCAACAAATATTTGACACTACACCATTTTCCAAAAATGGCGTGATAGATATTGAGATATAATTTTAAAACAGACAGTTAAAATCAGTCGGTAGAGTAGTAGTAAAAAAATACAAATTTCAGGTCAATCAGCTAAGACTGAGGCGTGTCGCATCGCATCACCACCAAAGTTTGAGCAAATGATCTTTTTCTGTGTTTTATGGCTCATAACTTAATAAATATAGTTATTTACAAAAATATTTCTTCTAAAGAGTTGTTGTCTTTTCCCTTACCGACTTTAATCTAAATCGCATATTTAACACAATAAACAGCAATATCAATATAAAGTCGACAACAATTAATATTTCAAAAAGATTTAACTACATATTTCGTGTTTTCCGTTTTATTAAATCACTTATTGTTGCATAGAAAAAGTTTATAAGCCTTAAAAGAAGTTCTTTGGAAATGGTGTTTGAACAAAATATTATTTTAATATGTGTCATTAGTCTAACGATTTATTTTACAATTCTAAAAAAAGCTAAAAAAACATTAGAAATTAGAAAATGAAAACATTTTTTTTGTTAATATGGAGGGTTGTAAAAATATGACACGCGCTATGCCACATCGAGTGATTACAATTATTTGAAAAAAATATATGCATTAATACAAGCACATACACACGCACACACCTATACAAACTTATTAAATATTTAAATTTGAATAGTGATTAGTGAAAGGTGCCATTGAAAGGCAAACATATGGTTATCAACACCAAATTAAAACTAAAAAAAACTTTATAGTTGATTAAAAAAAGTAGAAAGAAAATAAAAAGTATTTAATAAAGAAATCCTGTACACATACAGAGTAAGGGGATTCTTTTATTAATGTAAAAAATGTTTTTGTTTACCCACACAACAATTATCCTGCATGTAATGGTGCATATGTTGACAAATATCCTTCCTATGCTTATGCTTCCTCTTGAGTGTGTACATTAGGGGGTCCGTTAATTCTTAAAGTAGAAATATTTTTTGTTTCGGCCCTTAACAAGTAGAGGCTTGATGCAAACATTACTATCCAAAAATTTCACGGCCCTGGGACCACGCCTTCTTGTGCCGACTAACGTTTGAAATTTTATTCCAATATATTCATACTAGAGGGCTGCACAAGTATACTCCAGTGTATTCGTATGTATGTTTGTGTGTTATGTATGTATGTATAGAGGTATATCCGTGCAAAGAAAATGACTAGTATGTGTTTAGAAATATACTAGTTGCTTTTTAACTCAGACTAGTTGCCTATCTGTTCTTTTTTCATATATCGAACTATCGATTTTAACATTATTTTCTCATAGGAGCATAACTAGTTCATTTGTATACAGTTATATAACAGTTGTTGTAAAGTAGTGCTCTTAATTGTTTTTTTATTTATCGTTTTGTATTTCTTAAAAAAAACTTTGGCTCAACCGAGGTACGAGCACACATTCCTCTTATTTCAAGGCAAGTACTCTACCCACTGAGCCAGTTTCTACTTATTTTTTCAAGAGCTAAAAATATGTTTTATGTATAAGTCGTATACCTGAATATTGTGTCATTTTTTGACTAGTATCGTTACTAGTCTTGATACAACTAATAATATAATTGTCCTTTTTTTACTAGTATCGTTACTAGTCTTGTTACAACTAGTAATATAACTGTCGTTTCTTGACTAGTATCATTACAACTAGTATATGACTGTCCCAAAGCATATCTAGTTGTAAATTTAGCTGCTGGGATATGGTCGCGGCTATGTATGTACACACATGTTCATGCATATAAACATACATTCATGTATACATACATAAAAACATACATATATGTATGCACAAGCGAAATTCATACGAGTACATTTTAAGAATATATTTGAGTACTTTTTGCAGTCCTCTAACACATACGGCATGATGACCCATTACTGGAGAAGGGTTTGTCGTGTTCAGTAAAATAGAAAAACCTAAATTCAACAACAAAATTTTCTTTCAGCCAAACGAATATTGTTTTGAATCTCCCCATTAGATTCAGATCTATGGTAAAAGTTTGAGCTTAAAAATTAAAAATTTCATAAAAAATTAAAAAATTTTTGTTTTTAAAAATTGATAAAAGAATAAAAATACTCCGACGATCCCATTTTTTGTCCACTATCGTATAGCTTAATATATTCCAAAGAAAATCAGCACTTTTTCGCTGAAATTGGTACACAACTTTTAATTTTGTTCACAGTTTAGTGAGAGAACTTTTACATATTTTTTATAAAATTAAACATTTTTAGGATCAAATTTTACGATACCTCTGAATTTACAGCTGATAAAAAATTGGAGTGCAGATTCGCGTTCAGCGGCTCAAATAACTTAAGAGACATCTTTAATTTCTAGGGATCGAAAATATTTACCGAAACTTGTAAATTTATGGGGGGTTTTTTTGTTAAATTAATAGCTATGGGCTTTTTCGATATTTTCTCTTTCTTTTGTTAAATATGCGATTTAGATAAAAGTCGGTGAGGCAAAAGATATTGGACACTTTACAGACAAAAACTTTTTGGTAACAAATTTTCCATGATTTTATCATATTTTTCGACTGGTGGGTCATCATGCCTTATAACTGTAATTTAATAAAATTTCAGCCGTAACTCGGCACGGGAAGGCGTGGTCCTAGGGGCTTGAAATTTTTTGAGAGGTATATTTATCAAGGACCAAGTTTTTTAAGGGTGAGACTTGATCATTTTCATAAAAAAATATTTCTCATACATATAACGCACACCCTAATGTACATACATATTTGAAAAACACGATTGTGAGTTTAAAAAATGTATCGTGCGCCCTTATTCCGTAATTCACTTAAGCTAAAGCTAAATCTCGATCACTAAAATGCTGAACAAACACAAAATTAAAAATTTCGGCGGATTATATTTTTATGACATTGCCTAATTTAGCAACTCAGTAAAAGACTTGCTTCCAATAAAGCAGGTTTCTACTATTATGGAATAAAAGTAGCGCTGATAAACCTGCTGATATCGCTGCTGATTTTTGTATGGCGAGTTCCCGGATTGCAGTACTACATTTTTGCTCACAAAAGCGCTTTTGAAGCGCTGAAAATCATCAACATTTTCAGCACTAGAATTGAAAATATATGAAAAAAATGGTTCGATGTGGATTGACGTCGTTAACGCCATTTTGAATTTTTCTTATTTTGTTACTTTATTTATTTTTATTAATTTCATATTTTTACTCAATGTTTGTTATTTTAACTTCAACTAGTATCGAACTAAGAATATTCAGGTTTGAAGTCCAACGTACCAATCACTCGACCAAAAACACTGTTGCAAAACGGCACCAAGAAACTCAAATAAACCTACTCTTCATTCTCGCTTATAAACCTGCTTTGGATCAGCATTATAAAATCAGATTTTTTGTATAGCTTGTGTACGAAGCTTTTATGTAAGTAAAAAGCAAATACTTTTCTCGCTCAAAACTTGCATTGGTGTGACGCTATGAAATCAGCTTCTGAGCAAGCTCATATTTTAAAGCGAATTATGAAGCGCTTTTTTTCTTTAGTGCTTCAAAAAACATGAAAATTTTTTACTAGGAATAGACGTTGCAAAATTGTATTCGTACCCAAAAATTGATAAATCGACTTTATAAATTTTTAGTGATAGAGATTATATTTAGCGAGTTACAGAATAAGGGGGCTGGAGTCCTTTTAGTTTATAATTTTCACGCACAAGTTTTGAATATATACACAATTAAGTGACAGGATTTAAGTAATCTAAATTGCTATTTAAATTATAATCTCAAACATTTTGAGGTAATTTTTAAGTTTCTGCCTTATCACTTTATTTGGGCCCAATTTAAATGAACCGCATATGTTTTTACAAATTGTTTCCAAATTTATAAAATGACAAATTTTGACCACGAAATAATGGAAGACTTACTTCAGCAAATTGAAGTATAGATGTATTGAGAAAAATAGAAAAAATTCCTTTTGTATTAAAACAATTTTCCACTTTAAATGTCCCATAAGAAATGGAGATATCAAAGAATAAGATTAACTGGAAACATGTAGTCTCTTTATTGTTAGCAACCATATAGTTAGAATGGCATTGTCAGAAAATATAAACAAGGTCCAGAGATACGCATTTTATACGATTAACAACCAGCAACTAATACAAAGGACCTGGAATATATGTGAGAGTATGTGTGCGTGAGTGCATAAAAGAATTGTATCTGCCTTGAAGGAAGCCAGGGGCCAAGTGTCTCCAAGCCACCAATTTTGTCGACAAGTTTGGTGACTTTTTGGTGATATTGTCAATGAATCATCTACACTTTTTATGGGCGGAGTAGTTTTTGACAGCTACAAAACAATTTTTTATTGTCTCATTTTGAATATTTACATGCAGCTGAACGCAAAAATAAATGTTTTCATAAAAGTCTAATTTAATTGCGTTATCTAGTAAAAAGTGCCAGAGCTGTTAACTAAAATCTTTAAAATGCACTAGTAAATCTCTGGTGACAATGTCTCAATGTGGTCCCATAAGAACCACCTAGTCATTAGTAAGTCAATAGTTCCGAGGTCACTAGTGGAGTCTCAATGACAAGCACATGTTAAATGTTTATAGCGCATAACATTGTCTGGGGTATAAGTAGTTAGTAGTACTGGTGACAAAATCAATAGTAAATCTGTAAAGTTTTACTATCAACATTTCCTTCAGGGTGCATATGGAATATATTTGTACTTGTACCTTTATATAATCTGATTGTGTCAAGTCTTTGTTGTATCACCACTTTAAATACTTTATGCCCAAGTGAAATGTTTCATATTTTTTTCTTGCCTTTATTTGACATTAGCCGTTTTCGGAGGGGAAGTTTTCTTACCATATAAATATGTATCTATACATGTATACTTGTGTGTTTGTATCTGAGCATGGATATATTTGATTTTTATTTTGCACAAAATCAAAAGAAAGAGAACCACAAGAAAATTGTTATAGTTTTTCTTAGTGACATTGACAGCCATCAACATCATCATATGATATGGAGCAATTTATTCCGAGATAGATATTACACACTTGGAGAATTTTTGGAATAACGTTTTTAGCATCGAAATATAATTTTAATATTATCCCAATTGGAATGAAATATGTATATTTATATATCTTATGAAGCTCCGATTTTCTTTTATGCTCGTTAACTGAGATTTTTTTTTAACTATTGGAAGGAATATATAGAAGAAGTATTTTTTTTTTATTGAACGTACTTGTGTTATGACGGGTGAAAAGTGGTGTCGTACAATACGTTCCCGAGTCGCAAGCGGTGAAAGAGAACACATTAATTAACTGCAATAAAAATCTAATATTTGTTAACTATACAATCAGATTTTTTCCAAATCAAAAATATTTGTTTAATTACAGTAATTTCACTAGTTTAAAAGAAACCACCACAAGTACCTTTTAAGTTTGCGTCAGAAAATGCTCCGAACTTTACACAAACAGCAAACGAGTTGATAAGGTACTTTACTCGCTCGCCGAAATTAATTTAACAATTTGTCGGTAGTGATTTCCCTTCATAGGCATTTCATGTTAATTCATCATGACTTTACAATAACCTTCAAAGAAAATTTTTCCTTTTGAAATGGCTATACTTCATGTTGATTTAATATTCCAGAACAGTTAAAGCAAAATGAAATTAATACTCAAAGAATACGAAGAGTCATATTGAATCAAAATTATATCAAGTTGAAACAACGTGAATTTGACACTGAAATAATACGAAGAATCATGTTTAATCAAAGTTATTTCAAGTTGAAATAATGTGAATTTGAAACAGAAATAACACCAAGAATTATGTTGAATCAAAATTATTTCAAGTTGAAACAACATGAATTTAATGCAGCTATTTTATTAAATAGTTTACTTACATGATAAGTGATACGTGACTTGAGCTCGGGCTCACCATATATCATCAGTTGGTTGGTAGTCAACGCCCTAGCCACTGCAGCCACAACCGCCTCAAGTATACTTTAGATATACACTAATATAAATACCATCATACGTAACATGAATTTAATTTTAACTCAATATGATTTAATTGATGATTTAACATAAAATCTATGTGAAATTAAAGTTGTAGTCATGTTGAATTAAAATGAAATATAATGCAAATTTTTTTGATCCAACTTTAATTCAACAGGATAAAAATTGGCTTTACTAATATGGATTCAATAATGAGCAATTTTATTTTAAAAGTGAAAAATTTAAATCAACGAGATTAGTAATTTTTTGATTAAAATTGATATGAAACAATGGTAATTTCCAATCAACAATGGGACACGTTGATTTTACATTGGTATTTTTTTCTCTGTGGACGAACAAATAATTTGCTTTGGTGGCCTTTCTTGGCATAAAAGGAACGGAACATTCATCAATATGAAACCGACTGTAAAAAGAATGAATATATATCGGCCAATAATTTGGTTTATCTAGAGATTACTGAGTAATATGTTTTTATTTACACGATAGGCTGGAGTGCAATTAAAAAAAATAGCAAATCGAGGTTCTATTCTATCTCTTATGAAACCTGGCCATTACAACATCACTGATGGAGCTGGACCCCATTGGTTCTAAATTAATTACCTACGTGAACGATGTAGTCATTGTAGCGACTGTAACATATCTAGAAACTCTGCAATCGGAACTGCAGCTTATCAGAAAGTGGAGTACCAATGTGGCCTCAGCGCAAGCCCCAAGATGACGCACATTGTATTCTTCAATAGAAAATACTAGAAATCGACCTTCACATTGCAGACTCTTACCGAGTTACATTCAGGTTGCCTGATAAAGCAAAATACCCAGTTACTCCCCTGGACTCCAAGCCGTTCTGTGGCCCGTTTCTCAAAACTACAATTTACAAATCTACAAGTAAAATACACACAAAACAACAACAAATTAAAAAATTTTATTGTTGTTTTGTGTGTAGTATACTTATAAATTTGTTACGTGGAATCTTGAGAAACGGGCCACTGGAATATCGATCAATGTACAAGGAAAATCGGTTAAGACCGCTGTTGACCGCTGCTCAATATTCCCCATAATAATGTCATTGCAAAAAGATGTGATATAAGCCCTGCAAGTGCAAACTGACTTGTCTACATAGTGGCAAAACTAATACTAATTTATGCCGATATTATTTGGTGGACTGCCTTAGAAAAAGTCATGTACTCCGCAATTACACTGTACTACAAAATCAAATTATTTCCAAAATAACAAGATTCTAACATCTGATTCTGTTAAAGAGCACTAACAAAAAAATAAATAAATAAATATATATACGTGGATCGGAGTTTTAGATGTTTACATCTGAAGTCTATTTTAGAGGGAGTTAAACTATCCCCCACCCGTTTTTCACGAGGTTATCCTATGGGAAACTTTGAAATACTTACTTTTAAGGTATGAGATATGTTCGGAAATTTTATATAAAATACTACTAGAATAATTTTTGTGGAACATGTTAACCCTCTAACGCTTCGTTAGATGGGTCTTTTTACCCTTGCGAAAAAAGGTTAAAAAAACTCCCCTTCAACGCTGATGTAGCGGGCTAACATGTGTCACAAAAATGTTTGTCGTAAAATTCTACTATGATTTTTTAAGGACACCAAAGTTCTATACTTAACTTGAACAGAAATCATTCAAAGCTTACAACGTGTTTAAGGGTTAATTTATTTACAATTAGTACTAAGATATCCCATAAAACTGGATTTTATGACGCTAGTTTGTAATAAAAATATTACGTAAAACTTCACTGTAACTCATCACACAAGTGCTACTCAATTTTTATTGCACTACAACTGAAAGTTTTTGCTCAGGTTGTTTGAGACGCTGAACCCGTATCTGCCACTCGGTTTTTCCAATTGTCTCCAGTTTTCGAGGTATACCGTTATGTAAAAATGAAGGCAGTCGCACGACATACATACATGTATTAGCATAACTGTAGAACAGTTTGTCCTATTCAGTTAAATAAAAAATTGAAACTCGATAACACAGAGCCGCCAAACGGGCCCAATTGGGCCAGTTGTCAGGAACTGTCAGCCTGTGCCTCCTAAGCTAAAGTCCTTATGACAGCTCTCGTCTCTGTATAACATATCACGAAAATAGTTATTGGTGCCAATAGAGAGTTGGAGACTTCAGTGGCATTAAGTCATCCTAAACAATAGACTTATTACTTTCAAGAAAGGAAACTCGTATACAACCTACTTCTCTCTCTCTCTCTCTAAGTGTATTTCAAGTTTTCTCGTACTTTACAATATATTACTTAAGTATGTGTTTGAATTACAACTAAAATAATTCAAGTATGAAAAATAAAAGGAAAAAGAATTACACCCCCATTTAATTTTTCAAATCTGTATGAAATGATTGTTGGTGTATTTTTATTAAGTTTTATTTTTTTTTAGAATAAGGAATTTACCTTTAACTTTTGCATTTAAGAGATGTTTTACAGCAGAACAGCAATACAGCCCTCATATTAGACAGAAATTCTTCATTCAAAAAGGGAGTGATTTTTAATTTCAGAGTTTTTTTTTAAGAAGCATAAAATAAGAAAATTATAACATATTTTTTTCTGATTTTTAATAAGGATAAATCAATATTTAGCCAGAAATGGAATATATATGGTATACAGAGTAGAGAAAAAAGTGATTTTGATTGTTTCACTTAAATCAAACTTTTTTCTTAGGATTTTTGTTTTTTAAGAAAGTCTCACAAAATGTCGTATTTTTGTGACAGATTTTAGTCATTTGGAAAGTTTGTTGAGTGAGTGTATTTATAAGGAAAAATCACGTAAACATTTGTTTTGATATTAAGTTGGGTGCTATGAAGTATAAATTGGTGTCTGATTAAGATATTTTCACTTTTAGAGACATTTTTGTAAATACATACAAGTAGAATTGTGAGTGTGAGAAGAATATTAACTAACTACTAATCAAAATATAGACAATTGAATCATTTGTCGAATCTTATCTTAAGTAAAAAATATGTATTGAATGAGTGTTTTTACACGACTGCCCTTAACAAGCAGTGCAGTGTTTTTAGAGGTTGCTGTTGGCTGTTTGGTTAGCGCTGAGGTCTTGAGTTCAAGACTAGTTTCAGGCAAGCCAACAACATCATGCATTTTTCTGATATGCTTTTGTGTGTTGTTGTGTTGGTTGTTGTTGGAATGTTAAAGTGATGAAGGCATAGCACTAATCACTTTGGCAGTACCGGGACCGATGAGTACTAACATATCCTAATGAACTTCACAGCACCCTCCTTCGTCGGTATTGTAGCAGAACCGTCAGCGAAGTAAAAGAACTAATAAATGGCTACACAGCTTAAAGAAATTAATGCCCCTACTTGACATCAGCGGGGCTGCAATACTGCTGTACAAAAAACGCGCTACAAAAGAGTTGTAAATGAATTAATCTTTCTATCTCTCTCCCACTTCACCACCCGTTCTCTCAACGCTATCCCTTTCCCAAAGAAGGTAACATTAATTAATTTATTAACTGGTAGGCATTAAATGCCTGATTGTGTTATTTCTCTTTATAAAAAAAAATATTGTTTCTTTTTTCGTAATCTAAATACCCAACTAGATTTTAATGTATGCGGTATCGTAAAACTCCTTTCGTTATGCCAAGGGCACTGGCTGGGGCCATGAGGAAAATCATGAATGATACACTTAATCGTAGTCTTATAACAAACTCCAAATGGGATCATGCGAATAGGGTCGATTTTAATGCCAGTAAGACCCAGTGGGATGTTCAATGGAATGTTCACATTTTAAAATCTCAAAAGAAACAAAGGAGATTGTCGGTGACAATAGGGTAGCCAGCTCAATTGACTCATTGGAGCATCAACGCAATGTGGTTTATGTTTTGCTATTCTAGCGCTGCTACAACGGAATGTGTTCTGATGAAATCAGTGAACTTGTTACCGAAACCCGATCTTTTTTCCGTACAACACGTTCTTCATTAAGAGCATATTCAGTGATGGTCGAATGCGTACTTTTCCGAACAGTTCGTATACAGAAAAGAAAAATCAATCTATCCGTACCTAACCCTCTGCGACTGACGTCATAGTCTAGGAGACACCAGTAAACAGAAAACATTGTTTTACGCCATAATTATACAAATATCGATTGTGGTGCTTTCAGTACCTTCTTATTACGTACTCATGTGTACGTTAGTGCGAAGAAAGCAATTGAAATGAGTGCACGCGTTGATGTGAACTTACAAGTGTCTACAAGTCTACCACCTCAGTATTGAGTTAGACCTGACAAAATACGTTATAACTTTTTATTAAACCATTGATATTATCTCTTTTTTCTCTATATTGATTAGCTTGGGTATAAGCTAAAATTAATGTTAGACTTATTTACAAAAAAAAATAAAAAAGTTTTTTTTGTTTTTGTATGGCTGTAAGTTTTTAAGGCTAATTTATGACATGCCAATAATTTTTTTTAATAAGATTTGTCGTTTTGTTTTCAACAAAAAATTACAATAAATAGCAAACTACTACTTTAAACTAAAATCAAAAATATTTTCAGTGGGTTTACAAACGGAACTTGGAAAATATAAGCAATCGAAATAGTGTATATTGTACTACCACGTCAGTGTAATTGTGATAATGAAGTCACGTCAGTTGCAGAGGGTTAAATTAATCGCAAGCGGTGTCAAAATTACGGTAATTCTGGATTTCTTGAAATCAAGTACAGAAAGATTGATTCAAGTACGATTATTCAAGAGTACGATTATTCAAGCAAAATACTTAATTTTAGCCTTATTCGGATTTACTCATGTAAAAAAAAATCTTATTTTAAATACGACTATGTTTACAAACTTCATACACAATCGTACTCGTATTGTAGGTGTTTGTTTGCCTGACGATAACCACAAATCGCTGTTGTGCCCTTGTTGTTGTTTATTTTCATTGCTCGGGCATAGCCGACAGACGTTGTATTACATGATTGATTCAAGCCCGCTGTATACTTGAATCAATCACGCCACGTACCTGCGCCGCGTAGTTGAATCGATCCTACTGCGTACTTTAATAAATCCCGCCGCGTACCGAATTACGCTTATTTTTTCCTATTCAATCCTGGAACAGACTTGAGAATTTATATTTTTACTACTTAAACATTTAATATTTTTACTTACTTGTTTTAATTTAAAATTTATTTTTGTTCATTCCTGGTATTGAACTTAACTCATCATGTTTGTAAACTAACGCCTTAGAACACTCTGCTAACTCAGTATAGAGAGAACTACAGCTAAATCCAGTACACACCAGCAACATGTTGTAGGCTATTAGTCGGCACTGCACGAACAAACAGAATAACCACTAACATAAGCACAACATCCCAACGGGAAATACAAGGAGTACGGATGCTTTCTAGAAGGCATCCGTATGATTACGGCATAAATACGACTCCTACTCAAAGTAAGTAGAAAATACTTGAATTTAATACGGCATTTTTCTTTCTTTGTATGTGGAATGAGCTCCCCACAGAGGTCTTTCCAGTCATGTTCAGTGTGGAAAGTTCAAATCAAACACAACTCCCTCTATTCTCCATCCTATAGCTAATTTTCGTAGGTCCGGTACAATGCATTGCATAAGTAAGGACCATCCACTGCGAGCTGATAAAAAAATTAATATGGCGGTTATATGACGCCATTTTATAATTTAAAAATGTTTTTCTCGGTTGCAATGCCTACAAGTAAGCTTTGACTTATTGCAAGTTGAATTTAGAGCTTTAGTAACATACTCGTATCACCTAAACTAAGAAGATGAGCTTCCCACATTGCTCAGGAGCGGGGCTGTGAAGTTCCAAAGCAGGGCATTTCGGGGATGTAAAACTTTTCAATGCTTGTATTTTTTTCGATCTTACAGCTTTTATAGGATTCTAAAATAGTCATGTATGGCCTTTATCTTCTATAGTTAGTGAGTTATACTCATTTGAAAATTAAAATTTCTCCATTTTTCAAAACATTAGTCTAGTATTTTTAAGATATCGAATCCAAATAACAACTGATTGCCACAATTGTTTCTTTCTTAGTTAGACAACAAAACTTAAAAATTTTTACAAAAACTTTTAATGGAAAAATTTCTTCAGAGTTGAAAAATATACAATTTTTAATTGAAAATTTTTAAAAATATTGAATTTTTAACATTTTTGCACAAAATAATTATTTTCTCTATAAAACAACTTTTCTGTACGAGCATGTATATAATTATATTCAAAGACACGAATGATTTTAGCAAAAAAAAAAAAAATTTAGTCAAATTTACCATTTTTGTTGGCCTTGGACCCTCCCGAATACGACTTATTTTGCAGAAAAATTTTGACTTCAGACCACATGTTCTAAAATCCCAAATATTGGATACAAATACCACTTGCAGAATCTCTTATGTGCATCCATTTATTTGCCTATGCATTTTGTGGGCCCATGGACCAAATGTGGACTTTATGGAAAAACCCATAAACGTTCTAGTCGAACTAGAACCAGTTCTCGAGTAAATGCAAATTATGTGATGCAGCATCCATTTTTTTCTATATAACAGAAAATCTCGAGATACAGAGTCAATTCAAAAAAAGTCATTTAAAGGCATTGAAGCTCAGTACCAACCCAGTAAAAAAATGTTCATATTTTTTGAAGCACTAAAGAAATAAAGCGCTTCATAATTCGCTTTAAAATATGAGCTTGTTCAGAAGCTGATTTTATAGCGTCACAACAATGCAGGTTTTGAAGCGACAAAAGTATTTGCTTTTTCTTATACAAAAGCTTCGTACACAAGCTATACAAAAAAGATGATTTTATAGTGGTGATCCAAAGCAGGTTTTTCAGCGAGAATGAAGATTAAGTTTATTTGAGTTTCTTGGTGCCGTTATGCAACAGTGTTTTTGGTCGAGTGATTGGTACGTTGGACTTCAATCCTGAAGGTTCTTATTTCGATACTAGTTGAAGTTAAAATAACAAACATTGAGTAAAAATATGAAATTAATAAAAATAAATAATGAAACGAAATAAGAAAAATTCCAAATGGCGTTAACGACGCCACACCACATCAAACCATTTTTTTCATATATTTTCAGTTCTAGTGCTGAAAATGTTGATGATTTTCAGCGCTTCAAAAGCGCTTTTGTGAGCGAAATTGTAGTACTCCAATCCGGGAACTCGCCATACAAAAATCAGCAGCGATATCAGTAGGTTTGTCAGCGCTACTTTTATTCCATAATAATAGAAACCTGCTTTATTGGAAGCGACTTTTTTACTGGTAAGTGTATACAAATTGACTACGAAACCTTAGACCTTACAGAAAAAAAAATTTCATTTTGTTGGTCTGTGTTATTAAAGAAGTTTATTTCTTAATTTCAAAATATTGTTTTTTAAATGTTGAAAAAAAATTTTTATACATATGTTTAACAAAATTTGTGTTATTAAATAATTTGTTTGTTTTTATTATGTTTGCCAAAAAAAATTTTAGTTGCTGAAGAAGGACAACAAAGGTGTTCGAAATATCGAATATAAAGATATTAAAGTAAATGATATTTAATAAAACAAAGAACGAAGTTTTATTTCAACGCATTGTGACCTAGAGTAGGGCTGCCATACGTCCTGGTTTTCCAGGATTGTCCTGGTTTTAGACAAACTGTCCTGGTGTCCTGGTCCACTCTTAAATTGTCCTGGTTTTTTGATACAGGACAATGCAGACAAAAATATAATTTCTGCTGATTTTTGTTATGAACAGAGGTTAAGCTTTCTGTTATAACGCTGTTTACATGAAGCAATTTTACCAGCATTTCGTCACCTTATTATTGGTTTGACCCATAAACATAGGAAAAATCATTAAAAAGCAGAAACCAATAATAAGCTGACGATTTGTTGCCTGCACTTATCTTGGAAAAAATCGGAATTTTCGGCACTTCATTTCGACAAATCGGCATAAAAAAAGCTAAACATTTTTCGTGGTTTTATTAATTTTTATTAATAAGAAAACAAAAAAATTGCAATCGCAAGTAATCTCATGTGGTTTATAAACATAAATGCATAACAAAAAAAAATTATTTTACAAGCTTAAATATATAACATGGGATTACAATATGTGCGTTTGTTAAATTGACGGCGCTAAATATTTGTCCGATATTTGCAGACAAATGTGGGAGAACCATATTTTTTTTTAAATTCTGCTAAAACTGGAAAAGCCTTTGTGGAATCGCCTCGCTTTATTTTAGAAGTTGTTTGCCAAAAATTATATAAATCAATTTCAGTCTTTTTGAATATTTGTTCAAATACAAGAACTTTCAATCTATATAATTCTGAAATTTCTAATAATATCAAAAATAGTGGTGACTTTTTTCTTCATTACGATATTTGGATTTATTTAACTTAGTGATTTACAGTTACCATCAAAATCAAAGTTTTCGCGTGAAAGTGAGCATTTCTAATATATAAAAATTTACACAAAGCCTGGGGCTTACGTCTTTCAACAACTCGATGAAATAAACACAGGTCACCTCGCCAGCCCATGTGTTTATCTTCGCCCCTCGTAATTTTAAATTAATTTTTTATTTTTGTTTATTGTTTTTTTATGTATGAATTATATGTTAAGTTTTGTATCTATTGTTCAATTGTTGGACTTCAGTTCGAAATATATGGTTGATACATGTATCAAAATAAAAATTTGTTGCGGTTCATTTTTATATGATTAGTTCCTGGAATACATGTATAAGCTTTTGTTGTACATTCATTTGTGATATGTATTATAAATGTCCTGGTCGACGGGCTCAGACTTCTGGCAGCCCTAACCTAAACAAGAACCAAATATAATTAAATATAATTCATAAATAATAAATATTTTTTTGCTTATAAAAAAAAATGTTTTGATTACCAATAACCATTTGTCGCAAGCAATTTAATTTTTTGGTTATCGTAGTTTCAGTTAAGTAACATTTTATTTATAAAATTAATAAAAAATATTTCTAAACTGCCCGTTTTGTTTACTTTTCCAAAGACATTTCAATTTCTTGCCCCACAAACCCCTTAGAAATGCATCGATTACATCTAAAATACGATATGTATTCGGGTAGCGATAACCGAAAAATAAAATTTTTTGCGATAATGGTTATTGGTAACCAAAAAAAAAAAAACTTTTTTGGTTGGTATAACAGTTAGTCAGAGCGAAAAAAAATTTTTCTCACTTATATTGGTTACGCTGACCAAAATAATAGTTGATTATAACCATTATTTGAATTCATTAATGTTAATGGTTACATTAAACCTTTTTGCCATTTCTCTTATAACTATTACGTCCCTGATATTAGGATTGCAAGATTTCCTATGTCGATTCACTATAACAATGTGCACAAGTAGTGGGAGAACTTTAACTCCCACTTTCGGTATCCTCTACCAGAATCGGTCGTTAGCTTGTTTAATAAAACTCTTTAAAAATCTTTCGTTTTTCATACGGATTTGAAATAAATATTTATTAAAGATTTTGTTGTAATTTCAATATTTATTTTATTTTGATGATTTTTGTTGTTATTTTTAATTTAAAACACAATTATTTTATCTTGTATTATTATAATATAATGTATTTTTTATTTTTATTTTGATAAATGTTATAATTTATTATTTCCATATTCTTATTATTACATACATTTTTAATTAATTTAAATAATAATTATAATAATAATAATAATATATTTATGTATATGGTATTTTTTAGTTTTCAATTTTATTTAATACCTATTCCATTTGTCTGTTTATAATAATTGTATGATGGCGTAATATTATTTTTGTTGTTGTTTAATATTGTGTTTGGGGTGAAAATGCAAAAATTTTCTTTATTTTGTTTGGTTTTTTTCTTGAAAAAAAAAGAAATTATTTATTTTGTAAATTACTTTTGTTACTTTAACAAATGCATATTAAATAAGAATTATTTTACTTTTTCATTTTTTTGAATAATATAAATCTTGTTTTTAATTATGAATTTTTTTTTGTTTGTTCTTAAATTTAAATATTTTGAATAATTTTGATTTTTGCTCTCATAGTGTGTATTTTTGTAAATTAAATTTCTTTTTAAATATTTTTATTTATTTTATAACTTAATAAAACATTTAAGTTGTTTTGTTTGTATGCCAATTACAAAAAACTATAGTTATAATAAAAAGTTAAAAAGGTTTTATTTGCCAATTGTTTATATGCCAATTGTATTTTATTTTTTATTTAAACTTAAAACTAATTTTGATTTGTGGCTCAAAGGGGAAAAAAATTCTCGATTGAATCCATTTTGATTTTATGCTCATGATTTTGATTTCACTTTTTTTTTTTAAATGGGACTTAAAAGTAATTTTGAAAATTTATATTTTTTTAAGGGAGAAAAATTAAAACACAGTTTTTAAGTACTTATTTTTCCAATTTTTCAAAAGTTTTTTCCGTTTAAAGTTACACCTAATGCTAAATTTGGATAAATCCAAAAAAATTTTGATTTTGTGCTCGTTTCTTAAAAGCTAGAAAATGAAAAGGAGTTGAAAGAAATTAATGAAAGAATGTTTTCAATACAAAATGAAGGAAATACAAAATTAAGGATATAAATAATAAGGGAATTAATAAGGTATACGTACTAACTGTTGTATTGGTTGTAAACGCTTAAGTTCATTAAAATTTACAAAATAGTTATTGATTTTATCCACCACAAAAAATTATGTGACAAAATGTTAACGCCAATTTAATAAACTTCAGCATTTATAAACGATTTAACAGTTAGTAAGGCCCTGTGAACTTCTTTAAATATCCATTCCAATTGTATTTGATGTAATTATTTTTTTGCCTTCTGATGTAAAAGTTTGATATAATTATTTTAGGCGACATATGTGATCTATACGTAATTCCATTAGATTAGCCTTTAAAAGTTAAATTTATGCCGATGTCTTTTTGATGGAAAAACAGCTAGTAATTTTTTTCTTGTTAAAACAACTCGGTACTGCACACACACACACACACACACACACACACACATAAATGCAACAGGCCGATGTGAATGTAGTTTTTATATTGTATTTGAAAAGTAGATATCCCAACCTTTCAAACGACTCTCATTTTATTAAATTCGGATGACGCGCTTCAAAGTTATTAAATCTGTAATAAAAGCCCCACCCACAAAGTTGAAACTCAGCATTTTTTTTTGAAAATTTCTAGCTTTTCAATTTCCGATAACTTTGGAGCCAGTCATCTGGTTTTAATAAAATTATTAGTGTCATTTGAAAAGCTTAGATTTTCACTTTTAAAATATTAAATAAAAATTTCATATTAACGATTCGGAGCCGAATCGAATCATTCATAAATGTGAAAAACTAAAGTGACAGGGGTACGAATCATTTCTCTAAACACGATTTAAGTAAACAATTTACCACCATGGGGGTTAGTTAATTAAACATTAGTAAAGCGAAAATATGTATATCACTTAAATTACACTATGCAACAAAATGAAACTTTTATCATGACCTTTAATCACCACTATATTTTTTCGTTGTGTTATGGCCCTCCAAAATTCTATGAATACGTTTTTTTTTTTTAATTTGCGATTTTTTATAATTTGGAAAGGGGTGGTCCAATTTTATTAAATAAAATAACTAAAAAACTTCAAATAAGCCTTTAAGCCGTTTTAACATTATGCTTTTATATACTCCACCGCTACCAAATTATACAGACAGCAATGCTGAAAAATTTATATTTCTATGCACAACTAGAATATTAAATTTTTTTTTAAATTTACAAAAAATCGAATATGGCAACACTTGCCATTTTTATTAACAAATCATAAACCTACTTATATTACAAAAAAACTAAGCTTTATTTCATGAAAATCAATGGATAAATATTGTTTTATTCATAATAAATTGAGGTCGTATACTTGTTGCAAAAATTGCAAATATTTACACTGTACAGCAAAATATTTTTTTTAATAACAAGGCTCTTACAACTGCTTTGGATAGATGCCACAAAATAATATATATGTGTATTGGCGGTTTGAAAGTCCACACACGGGGGATTTAAGTTTGCCCCCTTTTGCACATAGTTATACTGACTTGGCGTAGAATATCTTGTAGGCCTTTCGTTTAAGACAGAAAAAACTATTTCCAAAAATTTTCCAATTAGCTATTTACTCAGAAACATTTTCATTTTCAATTAATATTTTAATTGAATCAGGTTTTATTTTCATTTAAATCAATGCCATGAACTAATTTTTAAATCAAGTTATCATAAAATAGAAAAAATTTCTAAATTTTAATTGTGTGTAAATAAACTAAATTTGGTTTACATGTGTGAGAATTGTATAATTTTTCTGTGTATGCGAAATTTTTTATGACAATTAACTGATAATTTTTTTAAATTTCAACTAATTTTTTTAATTGAACAAATCGAAAGATATTTTCAATTAATTCTGTTGAGTTAATACTACAATTTTCGTGATTGGTTGAAAACTAATTAATTTTTTATTGGATATTTGTTTTTTCCTAATTAAATCTTGCTTTTAGGTACACAGAAAAAATTATTCCAAAAAAGTTTTGAAGTAAGACACTTGATCAAAAATTAAAACTAGTTTCAAATAATTTCGTATTTGAATCAACTACTCATATGATCAAAAACAAAATTTTTAAACAAATTTGAAAAATTTCAAGTAATTGAAAATTTTAGTTTCAGTGATTGAATATACAATTTTCGTTGTAGGTTGATCTTAATTGAATGTGCAGTTTTCGTAATTGAAATCGTACTTTAGTTTTTTCTGTGTATAGCATGAGTTTAACACTTTTATGTAAACTAGCACGATTAACATATTTGTAGAACGATTCAGCACGCCGCTGAAGGGAAGTTCTTTTTCCCATTATTCAAGTAAGAGACAAAAATGCTCATAGCGCGAAGAGTTAGAGCGTTAAAATGTTCAATGAAAATATTTATCGTGATGTTTTATATAAAAGTGCTGGACAAGTTGTATACCTTAAACGTAAGGCCTAAAAGTTATCCTATGCCGAGTCTGTATAACTATGTGCCAAAGGGGGGAATTTAACTAACCGTAAAAGGAATCCCAGATGTAAGCCTTTAAAACGCCGAGATACGTATATATTCTTTTGGTAGCCTCTATTTGAACTAGTAGTTATTATCTCTGTTACATATAAAAAAAATCATTTTGTTGTGCAGTGTAAATATTCGCAATTTTTGCATAAATCAGGTAACATCACTTTATTATGGATTTACCCATCGATTTTCATAAAATAAAGTTTATTTTATTTGTACTATATACACTCTAAAAAATTAATTCAAATTTACGATCATATATTGTCTAAATTTGTGTTGAAAATTTCTCCTTGTCTAAAATTACATCGCTTTTGTAGTTATTTTATTAAAGAAAAAATCTTTCAAATTAAACATATTTAGTTTAAGTGGAAAAAATGTAACATAAAGTATAATACGGCTGTGGCTGAATGGTAGATACGTCAGACTATCAATCAGGAGGTCGCGGTTCAAACCTGCACGCAGACAATCGCTTTTTTTAGTAAAAACATTTTGTTGAAAAATAATGCGTGTGTTATTTTAGGTCGATAAAAATCTGTAAAGTGTTGCTGACTATTATCGATCTAATTTTCAACAAAAGTGTTTTAGAGTGTATGTGGGGCTGTATGATCAATTAGTAAAAGGGGTAAGGCCTTGTGCCATTTTAAATTTTTTATAAATTTTTAAAATTTTCCAATTTTGCATAAGAAATATATTTTTCATCATTGTGGTTTGAGTAATTCCGAAATCGAAATAATATTTAAACGGCTTAAAGGTAATCTTGTTTCAATTTTTTTTTAGCGGTTTTTGTAATAAAATTGGACATCCCGTTGCCAAGTTATGATCAAATTTATTGAGCAGCCTCTTCAAAATCAAAAATTTTAGAAAACAATTTATCCCTAGAATTTAAAATTTCGACTGTTTTCGTAGTTAGAGGAACAAAACACATAACAAAATTTTTGTTGCGTAGTGTTAACTAAGAAAAAGACAAATAAGAAAGTAATAAATTAAACTAGGAATTATGCACACAATTTTATCATACGTTTTTTTCCTTTATTTCGCTTGAATATCACAAAAACTGTAATTTTTCATTAGTTGGCTTGCTTTTGTGCACATAGAGAAGGGGAAAAAAATCTGGCTTAATTTACGGGCTTTTATCCCAACTTTAAATTTGCACATGCATACTCCCAAATTTATTGATTGTGCAAAGAGACAAACATAGAAATTGCATTATGCTAATGTTGTAATGCTTTAAATTTGCATATCAATTTATAAAAACTGCCACAAACTGAAATGACAATTCAACAAATTCACACACACACACACACACACACACATACAGATAGATGAATACGTGAAAAACAGAAATAATCAAAATGCAAAAACATGTAAAATTTTTTGGCAATTGTTAAGAAAAAAAAAATAAGGGTGCATTTTATGGCAAAAATTTTTAAATAAAAAAATATTGTCAAATTTTTAACAGGAAGAAATAATAGTTTTAGAGAAAGGGAAGGATACATTGTATTAAAAAAAACTTTAACCAAAAAAAGTTACAAATAAAATAAATTTTTATACATATTAATTTATTTTATTTGTAACAGGACTTTTTAAAATATCTTAAGGCGTCACATAGTGGGGCAGAATGAAATTTGAAAATAAATCAGCCATTTCTAAACAGCTAACCGATCAGTGTAAAATTTCATATGGATATAGCAGAGGAGTATTCCTGTTTAGCCATATAGCTCAGATGCGCAGCTTTGAAGTTCCAAAATAGGGCACTTTGAACTTGAAACATTTTCAACACTTGTAATTTTTTTTTTGGTTTTCGCCGTATTCCAAAAATTTTTCCTTCTGGCTCTTATAGGTTCTACTTTCGCATTTTACTATATTACTTTAACATGGCGCTGTCATTGGAGGCAAGTACTTTGGGTTACAAATAACAACATAAAAATGTCAATATTTAGAAGGCAGTGAATGTACACAAAACACAATAAAAATGAAATATATCTGCTAAGCATTGAACTCATGCCGTTTTTAGTAACTGTTGTATTTTACGCCAAATGTTTTACTAACATGGCTACTGCGCAAGTATTTTTTACGGGCTTATAATTTGTTTTTATAAACTTGAACAGAATTAAAAAAAATCAATTTCGCTTCTCTAGGGGTTGAACTTGCTTATCTTCTGTCTGATATGCAGATACACTACTACTCCACTGAAAGAATTTTGTTTCATAAAAGCAATGAAACAGTTTCATTAGATTTTTTTTCATTAATCCAATGAAAATTTCACAAATCCAATGAAAATTTTATTAATATTTTGAAATAATTTTATTGGTTGAATGAAAGTTTCATAAATCCAATGAAAAGTTTCATTCACATTGTGAAAGAATTTCGTTGGTAGGAATTTTAATAAAATTTTTATTAGTTGAATTTTAGTGAAAGTTTTCCAATATATCCAATGTGAAATTGCCATTCAAACAATGAAATTTTTCCGCAATATTAATGCAATTTTCGCTGGATTTGTGAAATTGTCATTGGATTAATGAAAAATGTAATGAAATTTGTTTCATTGGTTTTATGAAGCAAAATTCTTTCAGTGTATGCCGATAAGAGAATAAATAGCTTGTTTATTTACTAGTAAGTGATTGATTCAACTACTGTAAAGTAATGCAGGCGGTATGTAGCTTATGGTGTAATGTATGTTGTTTGGTAATGACGATACATTACCTAGTTTTTGCTAGGTAGAATTAATTAACGATTAAGGGAAATAAAAAAAAAACAACGTTAAAGCACAGCTGTTGGCTGAGTAGTTAGCGCGTTTGACTATAAACCCTGAGGTCTTGAGTTCAAGACTAGTTTCAGGCAAGCCAACAACATCATGCATTTTTCTCATGTGCATTGGTATGTTATTGTGTTGTTTGTTGTTGGACTGTTAAAGTGATGAAGGCATAGCACTGATTACTTTGGCAGCATTGGCAGCGATTAGTACGAACATATCCCAATGCACTTCATAGCACCCTCCTTCGTCGGTATTGTAGCAGAACCGTCGGCGAAGTAAAAGAACTAATAAAATGGCTACACAGCTTAAACAACTCAATACCTCCTACTTGACACCAGAGGGGCTTGCAACACTGCTCTACAAAAACAAAAAACGCGCAATAGCTGGGTTGAATTAAGCCTTCTATCTCTCTCCCACTTCACCACCTGTTCTCTCTACACTATCCCTTTCCCAAAGAAGGTAACACATTAATTAATTAACTGCCTGATTGTGTTACTTCTCTTTAAAAAAAAAAAACAAGCTACCTTCAAACAAGCTAGTGCAATTTATAGAACTCTCTTCCTTTTTAGTCATATGCCTTTCCTACAACAACACCAACTCAAAACAGAAAAAATGGTGTACTGTTATTGGCTTTGCAAAAGCAAAATCAACAATCACACATGCATGCTTTTTTATTTTTTGAGCTTTAACTTAATACGTGCATGA
Organism: Panzeria rudis; assembly: GCA_956483635.1. Classification (NCBI taxonomy): domain Eukaryota; kingdom Metazoa; phylum Arthropoda; class Insecta; order Diptera; family Tachinidae; genus Panzeria; species Panzeria rudis. Next base: position 190,523,770 of record OY101448.1, read on the forward strand.
CTACTAAGGAGCATGGACTAGCAACAACTTTAAACGATTATAGCTCCCAAACTAACAAACCGATTTTAACAAAATATAGATTGTGCACATCTGTCAATAAATTTATTTGAAATGATATACGCTTTGCCAAAATCCGCTGTACAATGTGGGCGTAAAATGCATAACGAAAGTAGGTCATGCCCATTAATTATATATATGAAAGATTTACATACACACGCATACATACGCATGCATATCAGCGTAAAAATAGTCAAAATAGCTTTGTACAACCTCTAAACGTGGAGATCCGATGAAATACAACAACAGTCAATTATTCATCGAGCAAAAAGGTATCATCAAATTGCTATTTATTTTACTTTTTATAATACAGATTATTCTTTTAAGCAAATTGTAATCACTTATTTTTTTATATTCCCCGCTTAGTATACCTTCTCCTCAATAAGCAGTTCTTCTGAAAACCTTTTTGGATTGACTTTTCATTTATTATTTTTTTTTTGTCTAATGAATTATGTGACTTGAAAATGGTTTTTCCTAAAGAAAAAAATAAACAAAATAAAATCCAATTAAATATTTCATTTTTATTGGAACTTTTCACAAAAATAAAGCAAATAAAACTTACTGACTTGACTTACACACACTCACTCACAGATACACACAATAAAAATATTAATAGTTTTTGATTTTTAAACATGCAAATGTATTTCAAAAACATCTCAAAAACTCCAAATTAAATGCACCCCTATTCCAAATACCCATAAAGTTAAAACGAGAGGACTTAAATAAACATGCAACAAAGAAATAAATGGAATGGGCAATAAACATTTTTAAGGATTAGGAATAGTTAAACACAAAAAAGAAGCAAACGAAAAAAAACTATTATAAATTGGCATAAATTCAATAGATTTTTATATATATTTTTCCTTGTATGTGAGTGTGTGCCGATGTGTGCGAATTGAACTTTCCAAGACAAAGGTCGTCAACGTATTTTAGTGAATAGAATTCTAAAATATCAATAGAAAAAAAAACACATGCAACATCTTTAAGGGTGTTTGGGATGCAAAAATAATGGATTTTCATTTGCAATTTTTATTTTCAATTCTTATATTTTTTCCATTAATTTACATTCATTTTCATATAGAAAAAAAATTTGTAAACGTGTTGTATCGAATAACGAAATTGTAATTATAATAATCATTATAATTGTTGCCATGACGATTAAACAGGACAGGGCGAAAAGTAAGAAAGAAAATGTTGCATATGAATTGGAGAAAAAGTAACAAATTTGCATTGACACGTGCTGTTTAATTATTAAAAATGTTTTAAATGGAAAATCGACACACAAATTCCATATAAAGTCATCCATCCCTTAAATGAAATACAATGAAATCGATTTTTACTATTTTTAAGAACAAGCAAAGAGAAGCGAACGAATGAATATACAATTATGAAACTTAATGGAATTTTTAAAAATATGTACATAACTGGGGGGAAACGTGAACTACTATTTAACCAAGATTGTTCGGGATTTAATAACTATTCAGTCACATTTTTTTTAAAATATGAAAAGAAAACTTGTGTATTTATCTTTAAGGTTACTCAATTACATTTTTTAAACGATAAAATGTTCTAAGGAGAACGGAACTGATACGAAACATATCCGGTGATAGAGACCGGTCCAAGATTTAACACTTCCTATGAATCGGACCAGTTACTTTTGGGTGGGTATGGCCTAGGACGGGGTTAATTGATAATTTATATGCACCTTGTGTCCTGTCCCTGAACTATTTTATAGAGACGTATTCGGTATAGAATAATATAAATTATATATCTGTTTAATTAATAGGAGAAACAGTTTTTTGTTATGTACACTCTCAGTATACAGCCGATTTTGACAATACTTATACCATTTTAAAGATTTTATACTTTATTAATATTAGTTCCGTATATAAAGTTGCTTCTAATACATGTGCACATAGTACACATGCATGTATTAGGTTAAGTAAAAAATAAAAAATAAAAAATATACATGTGCACACACACACTAAAGGAAAAATGGCAATTTAAAAATTAAGTCGCGTCATATAAATTCAATAATTTTAAATCCAAAAGAACAACTTTATTGAAATGCACTTAAGGCTCTTTTTTACAATGTACGATTAAAAGTTAACGTGGACTTTAACGGCAAGTTTTGTATGCCGAACTTACCGTTAAAGTTCACGTTAACTTCTAATCATACATTGTGAAAAGGGCCATTAATCAATAATTTTCAACTTTGAATAAATATGGTTCAATATTGAAATCAAAATTTTCAACATACTAGATTTCCCTTAATGTTTCTTATTGAATCAATATGGTTTTTATTGATTTTTTTTATCTGGGCGCAGAAAAATTTCATATTAAAATTTTCGAAAACCAGGTTAATAAAAAAATTTTCAGTAGTAATTTTACTTCATAAGTGTTTCACATTAATTCAACATGATTTTGTCATAACCTTCAAAGAACATTTTTCCTTTTCAAATAAATATATTTGATGTTGATTTAATATTCCAGAACAGGGGCCGAATCGTCGCTTTCGATATCGAGCTGATTCGATCGAGTTTTCTTAGTTTGAGATTATGGCATTCGCTAACGAGCAATATAAACACATTGTTTGATATCGAATGTCATAATCTCAAACTAAGAAAGCTCGATCGAATCAGCTCGATATCGAAAGCGACGATTCGGCCCCAGCTAAATCAATATGAAGTTGAAATTGATACTGAAATAATACTAAGAATCATGTTGAATCAAAGTTATTTCATAGTCAATGCGATAGCCGGTGCAGCCACAACAGCCCCAAATATACTTTATACATACACTAATATAAATAGCATCATAAGCAACATGAATTTAATTTTAATTCAACATGATTTAATTGATTATTTAACATAAAATTTATTTGAAGATCAAGTTATAGTCATGCTAATTTAATTCACTTTAATTTTACATGATTCACTTTAATTTAACATGATAAACGTTGATTTTACTATAAAACAAGATTTTATGGATTCAATATTGAACAGTGTTGTTTTAACAGTGAAAAATGTTATATCAACAATTTTTGCATGTAATGCGAAGTTTGTCGGCTATTTACATTTACACAACACGAACGTCAATATAAGCAACAAAAAGAGCACAACTGTGTTTCTTAGATATCAACAAAGCAAACTAACACCAACACATTTAAACAACAAATTATTCCTCGCCGGGCATCGGTCTAGATTAATAATTATTAATCTAACCCGGTAATGAAAAATTATAATTAATTTAAATTAATATGAAACAATTGCAATTTTATTAAAAGTCTGTACTTTTTCAAAGATTTAACATGACTTATAATCTACATTGCGACATGGTGATTTCACATTGGTATTTTGTTCGGTGTGTGTGTGTGTTTTTGGAAGTTACTTTTGCAAACACAATAAAATCTTTTTTCACTGTTTTGACAGTTTTCTCTGCTTTGAATTGCTGTTGTTGTATGAAAGGCGTACAACTAAAAGGGAAGAAAATTTGTTTTATTTTTTCTTTGAGGAAAATCAAACTGATGACTTCCGGAATAACATACAACTAGGGTATTCACTCGAATAATGTTTGCTCGATTAATCGAATAATTGAAATCAAATAATATTTGATTAAAGAAAAAACTTCAATTTCGACTAAAAGTTTGTTTGAGTAATTTAGGTCGATTAATCGAATAACTCGACTAAAAATATTCCTTTTTCTCCACCCCTGGACTCGCAACTGATAATAACTTTCTGCTCTATTGTAATCAATAACTTGATTATTATGACTAAAGTTATGTGCAAAATATTTGCAAATACTAAAGTTGGTTTCCTACTACCACTATGCAACAACCATAATATAATTGCCGTAAGCCTGCTATGACTATGTCTTTCGTCTAATGAAATCTGTATGATAGAATGTTTCGAAGATATTTAAATTGGAAATTTGGCATCAAAGTTTTCATTAGAAAAAAATATTTGAACATTAAGCCAATTCAAACTCAATGTCATATTGTCTATTTTTTACAATCATAAAAATTTTCCATACATTTTGGTGTTTAAAAATTTAAAGTTTTAAAATTGAAATGAATGGAAATTTTTTATGATTTTACAAAATAAACAATTCAGTTTCAATTGGCTCATTATTAGTTTAAAAAGGAAATATTCGTCATATCCATGGACATATTATTACATACGAGTATATTGAATATTAATATGTACCATAAAACATTATATAAACAACTACTTTTGTAACTGATAAAAATCTTCAAAATGTGCCACAAAAAACAACCACAATTAATCTCGAAATTAGTATCGCATTTTAATACAGTTTTTTTTAATGACCATTTCTTTACTAACACTCAACTTGTATAATATGTCCTTATACTATGAAAACCCCTAATAAACACCCTCATAATTACAAAGTTTGTTTTTCATTTGTGTAATTTAAATTTTTTTTCTCTTACTTAGTATTAGAGAGAATGGGAAAAAAAATCACTTCCGCATTAAAAACGATTTAATAGTTGTACTAAAAGTCCTTAGACTGAAATAAAAATATGCATAAAAGCAACCAGTCAGTCAATAATCACATGGTAGATAGATCCTGCTGTGTTTTAGAATTAAGTATTTGCTCAAGATAAAATAGTAAAATACAAAAACAAAACTTTAATATAAAAAATGCATCTGCAGTTTTTATATCATAAATAGAAATTGTTAAAAATAATAGAAATAAAAAGCGAAAAACTCCCCTATTAAAAATATAAAATACAAACAAACAATAAAAAGTTGCAGGAAAATCAAACAACAACAACAACAACAAGAGTAAAAGCAAATGTCCATAACAGACAGACTGCCACTTGTACTCAAAACTAACACGGTCAAATGAATCTATTCTAATTTTTGTGTTTAGGTCTTTTTTAGTTATTTACAACAAATATAAAGCTGTGTTGTCTGCAACACACACAATTAAGGCAGCAAGCGACAGCTGCCGCTGCTACCACTGCTGGTTGTTTGTCAATGAATTGAATTGAATTGAATGCACAATGGCATTCTTACGTATGTATGGCTACTTTAGGGATTAATTTTCAACAAAAGAAAAAATCTCTTTTTTTCACATAAAAAAATTCAATATAAATTTTTTAGCATAAAATCATTAGTTTTTTTTTATTGAAAACATGAGGGAGGGGAAATATTTTAATATCAAATGGAAATTATAATGGTCATTAAGAGTATTAAATGAATGAAAGAAATAACTTAAATGTAAAAATTTTTTATAATTATAAATTTTAGCAAAGAAAAATGTACGTTTGTTAGTGTGTTTTACTCATTATTGATAAAATTACGCGGCATATGCTTGCCTTATGCTAATTTTATCTAGAGATGAAAACAAGGCGGTTGTCAATTTCAAACCTATTGATGGTTTTGATTTCTATTAGCTTTAAGCAAACAAGCTCAAGAGGTAGACTTATCAGATTTTCCTTACTAGGAAGCCCTGGCTGCATGAAAGGAACATGAATCAAATGTAAATGATTATAAGTTATGTGGCTCCCGGCCGAATAAATCAACTATTGACCAAAGCATCCCGCTGATGAGAGAAAAATTGTTCGAAATTATGTCTGTGTATGAGATCCTAACAAAACTTTATACCTTTGTAGAATGACTCTGAGTGACATTAGATCCGCAATAAATAAAGGAAGCGACCATTCACCACTACAAGAGGTCTTCGGCAGAGTGACAGCTTATCGTGCAACTTCTTCAATATATTAATTGAGTAAATATTGGAAAGAGCAGAAGTTAATGAAATAGGCACAGTGAACACCAAAGGCCAGATCCTCCTAGCATATGCGGATGACACTGACATCGTTAGAAAGATAGAGCGAGATGTAACTAGTGCTTTTTTCCAGAATCTCGAAGGATTCGACTAATCGGATGGGTCTTGTGGTAAACCGTATTGTAGCAGAACCGTATTATAGTAGAGCACTAATTAATTAACTAATAGGCATAAGTTGTCTGATTTTGTTATTTCTCTTAAAAAAAAAGGACAAAACTTATGCTTTCAAATGTTTCGACTGTAGAAAGTCGATATAGTGAAGGCCGGCAGTTGAAACGACGAGGTAGTGGAAGAATTTATATACCTCGGCTCAGCCATTAATAGAAAGAATGAAGTCGGCATCGAAATAAAGCAAAGGATCGTTGTGGCAAATTGATGCTACTTTGGATTAAGCCAACAATTCAAGCACAGAGCATTTTCTCGTCTAACTAAGTCAATACTGTACAATATGTTTTTGCTACCTGTGCTTCTTTATGGCTCTGAAAGATGGGTACTTGCGAAAACAGATGAAGCTATGCTGGGTGTTTTTTTTTAAGAGAAAAATCCTTCGAAAAATCTATGCACGATCTGTGTTAACAAGGAGTATAGACGTCGAACGAGCCGTGAGCTGTATGAGCTATATCCCGGAATGAGTGTAGTTAATCAAATAAAAATACAGCAATTGTGCTGGTCGGTGGAATAAAATCAAAGTTTCAGCTAGAAAGGCATTGGATGACAACTACCATGGAAGGCGCATACAAGGAAGACCGAGATTCTGGTGGAAGGACCAAGTGGCAGAAGACATGCAGATCTTTAGTATCACGAACTGGAGACAGCACGCACAAGATCGAAGTGCTTGGAAATTATTTATTAAGAATACCAAGACCAACAACAGGCTGAACTAAGTAAGTAATATACTATTTGTAATCGTTAAAACGCGAGCACTTAGGCTGAACCGACAACAACAGAGACAATACTGTTTTTTTTTGACTAATACGACAAGAGTACATTTGTTGTTATGAGGCAACCCACAACCAGCGTTACCAAATGTGCAGATTTATCTGTATTTTGCAGTTTTTCTAAGCATTGAACAGTTTTGCAGTTTTTTGCTAAAAAAACAGTTTTTCTACAAATTGTGCAGATATTGCAGTTTTTACATTTTAATTTTTTCCTCTCAAATTTTTCATATTAATTCCAATTTTTTAAGCCATAATTTTCCTTTTTTAATGCGACAATGTAATGCAAGAGGGAATTCAAACTCATTTAGGTCTAAGAAAGTTGTGTTTTTCTATTGTGGAGTTTGCTATTATAGTTCATATGTACGCAAATTTTTTTTTCAGAATTCTCTTCGCGAAAATTTTAGTGATTCATACAAACAAAAAACTATACTTTCTTACCCCAAAAAATAACTGTATACTTCAAATAAAACAAAAACTTAAAAACGGAAGCCAAAATTTTAATAACTCTATTTGTTGAATTTTGCTCCTTACGTCTTTAAGCCAATTCGGAAAAATTTAATCGATTTCCCTGTGTAATTTGTAGAAGTTTTATAATAAATGTCCCATAGTGCAACTTTATAGACTTCCTTCTTATATAATTCAAAATGTTATAAATTTGAAGGGCCACATTTTTCTAACTCCCGAAATGGTAAAGGGTACCAATTAAGCACTTTTTTGTATGTTTTTCGTTTTTATCCATAAAATTTTAAAATTCCTAAAGGTTGGTTTACATTTTTTTTGGGGTGGGTTAGCATCAAACAATAGTATTTGACTTGAAAGACAAAAACGTTTTGTCTTTTGTTGGTGTGCGTTAGATTTTCAATTGTAATTGAATTGAATTATAATTATTAAAAAATTTCATTTATTTCTTTAAACTATAAATCAAAAAGAAATTTATGGATTTTCAATTGAATAAATTTGTTTCTTTGGTACTCGACCACAAAATGTCCCACAATACATGAATTATTAACTCTTTCAATTTAAGAAATTTAAAAGATAATTAAGTTGTTTTTTACAATACGTATCAAATTTCAAAAAACAAATTAACTGTAAAACAAATACAATTTTAATGGGTTCAAGATTCTTCATTTACTTACTGCAAATAAAGTCAATAACATTTCAAAATATTACAAATAACATGAAAAATTGAAATAGTATCTAATTAAAATGTCATTTATGGCAATAAAGACGAATAGAAACCCTAAAAAATCACAGCTTGAGATCTAAATTACAAAGCAACTACAACAATAATAATTGTCGTAATCGTGTTGTAAACGAGACCAATTGAATGACAATTTAAAGGGCAAAAAGACAGGATCTTTTTTTTTAAATAAACCAGCATTTTTTGATAGAGAGAATAAATAAAAAAATAGTCTTTTTAAACAAAACACCCGTATTTAATTAAAGTTATAAATTTTTCTTTTTAATAATTTAATCAATTTCAATAAAATACAGAAAATTTAAAAATTTTTTTTACACACTCCCGCCCTTTTTATAACAGCTTGTCACAAATTAACCGTTAGAAAGCAAGAAAGTCATGATATTTATTTACAATAAAAAAAAGGAGACTTGGTAGTACTTCTTCTTAGTAAACAAAAGAATAATAGCGAAAACTTAGAGTGTCCCTAGCAAATAAATTTATTTTGCAATAAGGGGAATGAATTTCTTCTTTTACTTGTAAACTAAAAAATTTTAAAATAATTAAAAAATACATATAATTTTTAATAAAAAATTTTTTAAAGGTAAATAATTTTTATTGATTTTTTTGGTTTAGGAAATAAAATTAAGAATAAAATTAGATACATACATATAATACAAATATATAAAATTATAAATTAAATTGAATTATATTAAATAAAAATTTGTACATAAGGAAGGTGGCTATAAATCAATGATAAATGAAAATGTTTTTCTTAAATTAAGCTTTAGCAATTACTATTAAGGCACACAGCTTTTTAAAACAACATTTTGCAATTTTTTTAAAATTGTTGATTTATATTTTGTTAAAATAGCAATTGCTAAATTATCAAAATGATTTCAAAGAAGGAGAAAAAAACTAAAATTAGGGAATCTTTAAAATATAAATATTAGAGGGATTTTAATAAACAAAAAAATCATTTTTAAATAAGAAATAAAACAACAGTAATTTATTGGGATTAAAAGCAATAATCCACATTTGTTTCAGATGCAGGCCCTGCAAGAATAATGAAAGCATAGCGGAAATAGGTAAGCTAATTATTTGTGATGTGTTACGTGCTTTGTACATTATACATATAAGGGTGATTCTCATTTACAATACTTTTTTCGGGGCTATTCGTAAGCGCCTAAATTTGAGAATAAAAGTGACTTTAGCGTGGTTTAAAATTTTATTAAACTTAAGTTTATATATTGAAAACCTCAAATAATTTTGTAAATTTTTATATGTGATATGCCCATCTTTCTCCTTCAAAAATGTGAAGTTATGGACTTATAAATAAAAACTCGTATTCGGATGTTTTTAGTATGTAAATAGGTTGTAACTTTCTCCTTTTTTGTCTGCCGTTAACTATTTTACGATTAATACATTTAAAACATAATTTTCTTTAAGATATCGGTTTGAAAAAAATTTTAAAACTTTTTTTTTGGAGCAACTTAAAACGATGAATTTTGAAAAAAGAAAAAAAAATGTAAAATTAAAATTATTGAAATGTTAAGGTGCTGTAACTCAACGAATTTTGATCCGATGAACACAGTTTATATATTGGCTGAAAGAGGAAAGACATATCTATGTGACAGTATAAAATAAGTCAGATGATCAGTTCTCAAGAATTTTGGAAATAGCTAATAAAAAAACCAAAAAACAAGTTTTTTTGCAAAAATTTTCTTAAGAAAAATACATGAGTGATGAAAAATTAGCTTAGAAAACTTTTTATTTTTTGAGGTTATGGCAACCAATTGGAAATTTGTAAGCTGAAAACTTCAAGCGGTTCGAACTGAAAAAGGGATAATGATCCTGCATCTTTGAAACTTGCGCTCCGATTACAAAACGATATATGAAAAAATTTTAGAGGAGGGATTAAGCTTTAACAATGTTGAAATTTGGATCAGCCAGTTGAAATACAGGGACATGAAAAGTTTTGTTGGCCCCATAACTTTTAGAAAGAGTATCTGCACAGAAAAAACTAAATTTCATTTCCTGTAAAGGAATTCAATGAAATAGAAAATATTTTGTATACGAACGGACGTACAAGCAAATTTGTAAATATAGAGAAAAATAAAAAAAATAAAAAAATCGTGTTTTTTCAGTGAATAAATTGTTTAAATCTATAAAACAATTTGTCTAAATATATTTACAAATTGCAAAGACAACAATTTACTAAATCAAACAGAAAAAAAATATCAAACAATATTTTTGTATGAATTTATAAAAGAATTATTCTAAAAATACTAACAAATATTAAACAAAATAGTTATTGGATTTTTTGTAATATGTCAAACAAAATTTTTCTCTGGGTCATCATCATCCATTAAGCATTTATGAAATTTCACTTTGTTAAATGTGTTCAAGTCTGACTGTTTATCTAAAGAACTAAAAAAAAAAATTAATAAGAATTATTGCAACAACATTAACGAATTGATTCACTAAAAAATCTTCAGTAAACAAACTTGGTACCATCGCATTCCTTTTGCTATCATTGTTGTTGTTGTTGTTATATGTGTGTATGTCGTCATCGGGGTTGATTTTTTCAGACATTGTTTTTCTTGTTGGTTTTGGTATTTGCGTCGTAAATAAGAGTCAAACAAACAAACAATTCATTGATTATGTAAGGAACATTTACTGAAAATGTAATTTACTTTTAGACAAACTTTTGTTTGAAAATTTGTTGGTGATAATTTTTCTGTGTGATTTTAATGAATTTAAACTTGTTGTAAAGCTTATAAATAGTCTAAAAATACATATCATTTCATTAAGATATCTTTAATTTTTTGTTAATAATCATAATATATTCTTTTGAAAAATTTGCAGATATTTACGAAATCAAAAAGAAGAAAGTCGCGGCGAAGAACCAAAATTTTATAATTCAAAGCCAAATATCTCTAAAAATATTAAAGATATCTTAGTGAAGTAAAGTATATTTTCTTTGTGTATTTATAAGGTTTACAAAAAGTTTAAATCTAATAAAATCGAATAATATTTATAAAAGTTATCAGGCCAATAAGGTTTTTCATGCCCGAAGTAGTCAGCTTTTACACCCTGGCTGATCCAAGTTTTAACATTCTTAAAGCTGAGGCTCTCCTGTATTATTTATACAGTTTCAAACATACAGATTTATTAGCTTTTTTTCAAATTGGAACCACTGTGCGGTACAAAGGGGGCGCTTAAAGCTTAAAACGGAGAAAGTTCTGTTACGCAATTTCTTAAAAATTACATTTTTTTCAAATCCCCTAGCAAATCACTTTACAATGAAAAAAGAAACGCAATGTTTTTAAATTTTAAACAAAAAGACGATCTAAGTTAATTTTTTTAAATCATGCTTTTGTGGAAATTTCTCATTTAATATGCAACCATCAGATGTGTATATGCAGTTGATCTTCGATTATCTATCTGTTCCTTTATTAATCGGCTACATCTATTAACCCGTATGCTGTCGCTTTGTTTTATGACCCCTGTTATCTGTGTTTTTACCTCTATTATCCGTGCATCCTTTTTATACCTCTACATATTAACCGTGCTCTATTATTCGTGCAACAAAATAAGATTTCAAGTTTTAATACAAACTCATTGCCTGTTTATCGATGTTGAAGGAATTTTTTCTTTCTTACAATTACATTTAAAACAAAAACAAAATCCAAAATTTTTTATGTTTTATATATAACTGCAAGACATCGATATACAGGCAGTAAAATTTCACATTTTAATAAAACTAATATACACCCGTTTGTGTTTTTATATAACCTCTATTAACCGTGTCTTTCGATTATCCGTACTTAGTCCGGTCCCGTTCGACCCGGATAATCGAAACTCAACTGTATTTTTATTAAATATTTGAAAACGTGAAATTTAAATATTTAAAACGAAACTACTGTTCAAAACTAAAGTTGAATATGTTAAAAATTTTTTTAAAAGTTTTTTATTATTCGAATTTGAATAACTTTCGATCGCGTCATCTGACATTAATCAAAGTAGTGTCATTTGAAAGGTTTAAATTTCTTCTCTTACAACATTGAATATCATCTGCCTATTGTTGATATTACTAAAGAAATAGCTTTTAGTAGTAACAAAATAAACAATATTTTTTCTATCAAAATGAAGCTTTTTTGGGAGTGTCGAAAAACACTTAATTTTTAACGACCTTAAAATTAGAATCACCCCTATACAATGCGATTTTGGAATGTAGACTTTTCCTAGCCCTCCGATAATTGGTCTTGCACCTGGTGCTTTCACAAAATTACCATTTTTTTTGCAAAACAATCCCACTTCTTTTTTAAAATTATATTTCCTATTACAAAAATGCACGCTGAGCATGTTTTAATTTATAATACTGGGAAATTCATTTGACTAGATTTAAGTTAAAATATTTAAAATTTCTTACGATTTTTTAAATAAGCTTGACTAGAGGAGGTGTGTTTAGTTTTTGGAATGGATAAGTTGCGAAAATATATGTTAAATTTAAAATAAAATAGAAATTATATTTAAACGTTATTTTAATTAAAAAATAATATAATTTTTTAATATTTTGTTTTTTATATAGAAAAAATTATTGTTTTTAAGTTTTTCTTTCTTTTTTTTCTTTGATTTTGAGGTAGCCTTAGTTATTTTGGTATTTTTGTTTTAATATTTCTTTAACAACTACATAAATTGTACTTTTGCCCTGAGAAAAGTTTTTAATCATGTTTTTTGTTTTGTTTTCTTTAAGCCTTAAAGAAATTCCTGATGTTCTTTTTTTATAGTTTTCCTATTTTTTTTTAATTATTTATTTCAAATTCTTTATTTACAAAGTGTTTTTTTCAAGCTACATTTTTTATGTGAAAAAAAACACTTTTGGCCTTTAAGTTTTTTTCTTATTGTTATTTAACTGGGCTATAAATTCTTTTAATTTTGAGCAAAGCAGTTTGTTATATGTTTTTCTTAAATTCTGTTTAAAACCCTGCTATTTAAGTTTTTAGTACTTTTTAACTACTTTTTTTGTCCAACTATGTTTTTTCTGTGTGTTTTTTGTTCTAAATTTTACGTATTTTGTTTAGCGTTATTTTTTTTTTCTAGATTTTTTTATCTTATATTATGTGGAAAAAAGATTTTTAAAAATTTTTTTGAATTCTCTTTAAAGAACAACAATTAGGAACTTTTCTAACCATCACGTTTTATTTAGAAAAAATGTTTCTATTTCATTGAGAATCGTACTTTAAGAAAATTATTTAGTGCCAGAGATTTTCTTTAAATAAAATTTGTTTTACTTGTTATTTCATCAACACTCAGTCTTAAAAATTCTTAGAGATTTTGTAAAATATGCTATTAAAACAAGATAAGTGATTAAAAAATGTACAACTGGCAACACTAATTTTCTTAAAAAAAAGAGAAAAAAATACCTCTCGCTCTCTCTTAAGTACTCTTAACTTGAAACAGTAACATTTTGCTTGTGCTAACCAAACTAGTAGCTAAATACAACTGGAACCACTGTCGATGAGCCACACCAAAAAGCAGAGCGTCGAATTGAAACTAACCGACCAATTTTTTTTTTGGTATTCACTAGAAAAAAGAAACCATGTTTCTCTTTGAAATTCACTACCTTTCTCTCTGCTGCAAATTGCAAAACTACTTCTTGGAATTATTCTCAAAAGGAGAGTATCCACACCGAGTGCAACAGAAATATAATAGATTTTCTCTGGCTAAATTATGATCAGTAGAGCATATCACCTAGGTGCTCTAGGTGCTCTTTGTCGACAGTGGTTGTGGTGCCAGTTATTCTTAGACACTTAAACAGGCGTTAAATTAAATGATAATTTCATAGTACCTGTTAGAGTTTCTTTGACTGGTAAATAGACAATAGCGGGCATAAATCGATTACTTACATCCGTCTCATCGTTTTGGCTAACGGCCTCAATGACAAATGCCTGCATTTGAGGTGCTGCAGCATCTTCACGCTGTGGTACAGCAAACGATGCGGGTTTACCAGATTTTTGGGAAATTTCTTGCAATAGCTGTTGCTGTAGATTACTAAATGTTGGTGAGCAAGCTTTTGATATAAAGCCCTTGGGTGAGGGGGAAGAATGCCTTATTGATTTATCTTTGTTAAGTGGAGTTTTAGGTGAGCTGTGTTTTTGTAACTCCTCGCGGCTAGTGGTGGTGGTGATATCGGTGGGAGAGGATAAACCGGTGGAATGTTTAGTTCCTTCGTTGGTTAGTAATTTAGAGTTATCCTTTTCGTGTTGCGTTACTGCAGCTACATTTTCAAGGTACTCCTCCTCATCTTCCTCCTGATCCAAACTAACAATCTCTGTAGGTGTTTTTGAATCGTGCATGTTTTTTCTCTTTAACGATTTATTTTCATCCACCAAACGTGGCTGCTCCTCCTTTAGTACTTCCAACTTCTCTTGTTTGTACGAATGTTCATTAGTTTGATCCTGTTCCTGCTCGCGATCATTGCTGTTGATAATGGAATGTGTACGTTCATGTATGAATAGGAATGCATAGTAGGGAGTAGTAAACGGACACAGCGAACATTGGTATTCCTTAAGCTGGGGTGATTGTAGATTTTGTTCACTATTAAAGGAATCAGCCATATTACTCTTTGGCATATTTTGTAGCAAATGTTGGGCGTTGAGGTTTTGTAAAGCTTGAGCTAACTGAGCCGGTGAAGGTACTGCTGTGGTGGTTGCTGAGCCACTAGTTGAACTAGAGCCATTGGGTATTTTTAGAGTTGGGCTTGAGGGTTTGCTTAGGCTGCCGCCATATTGTTGTTCCAGTTCACGCACTTTTTCCATACCAGCTGGACCGTGTTCACTTAAAAGATGATTTCGCAACCATTTCGTATTACGAAAACGTCTTGAGCAAATGCTGCATACTTCTGTGTAGGGCGAAGTCGAGTAAGAATCATTTTTTCCCTCTGAACCGCCACTGCCAAACGGACTAATATTTAGATTTCTATTTAAGCCTTCTGATTCTATAATTTGTTGTTGCAAAGTTTCCAAATTCAAGCCGTTTTGTCTGGGCGTGGGTAAAGGAGCTCCATCTTCTATTATGCCATGGGTATTGTGTTTGTGTACTCTTAGGAAATATTTACTGCATAATTCTTTATTGCAAATATTGCACACTACTCCGCCTATCTGGGCACCATTTTCTATTTCTATGCCATGCATACGTTGCATATGAGTCTTCATAAAATATTTATTGCACAATTCCTTATTACAAATCTCACAGTAACTGCTGGTGGGTGTTATGGTGTAGGGAGGTCGGGTACTCTGTACCATCGAAGGATTAATGGGCCTCTCTGGTGTTATGAACCCCTCACGTAAAGGACTGTCTGAGTTGGTGGTTAGCAGATGTACCTCAGCGATATGTTTTTGAAATTCTGGCAAATTTGTAAACTCTTTTTCGCAAGGAGTACAACGTAGCTCTCCCCCACCAGCCATACCCATTAAGGGCATTAAAGAACTGGGTGAGGCATTTGGAGACTGTTTGAGCAAAGCTTGTTGTTGCATTAGGAATTGGGAGGGAAAATTTAAAGAGGGCAAACCACCATCCATGCCTCCATTATGTTCAGCCATTATGTGAGCTTGAAGTTCATATTGATTTTCCGTTTCACGTCCACACAAATGGCAAGCTATGGGTCTTTTGCCATTCAAATCATTTAGCTGTTGTATCATGGTTTGTAGCTTTTGCAAATTTTGTAAACCCACGGCAGCTTCCGGACTTCGGACCATACTTTGGTTGTCATTTATTAATTTGCTGGGTTCTGGTGTAGAGGGCATACTTGAGACCTGGTTATTTTCACTGCGATTTTCCTGGTTCTCATCATTACTGACATCTTTCATTAACTCATCCTCATCGGGTTGCTCTAGTTTAATGCGTTTGCTGGGTTGTTGCGATATATCCTCCGCGGTTGGTTGTGAGCCTGTCATCATGCGCTGAGCCATCATTAAATTGACTGGCATGCACGCCATATTCATAAATGGCCAAGTAGGCAGCTTTTGGGGGTTCTCCGTTTCCTCCGGAGGCATAAAAATGCCATGACGTTTCCATTTGTGGGTACGCAAAAAATATTTGTTGCAATATTCTTTGCAGCAGATTTCACAAAATGCTTCAGGATTCATAACACCTAAGCGTTTCAGTTTATCATGATTAAAGTTGGCTTCTCTGGCCTGCTGCTGTAATTGGGGTGAGAGTTTGCGAGGCTGTGGCGTAAAGGAGACTTCTTCCTGTTCCAATACAAAATCTTGGCGAAAACCTTCGGGCATTTGAAATTGCTTACCGCTTGGTAAATCTTGCGACTGGCTAGATGTTAATGCGGCATCCATGGAATTACTGGAGGCTTCAGAAGGACTATTACGCTGTGAATTGTTGTTGGAGTTTTGTTCATGAGCCTTGGCGCGATGACGGCGCATGGCAAAGACATTGGTAAAACGTTTTGAGCAAATATCACAAAATACCGGCGCTGGAGCAGGCGGTGAAACCTGGGCTTGTGAGCTGTTGTTGCTGGAGCTGTGTGTGGCTTTTGCTGTAACACTAGAAGTTGATGCCAGGGAAGTCGTGCTGTTATCAGTTTCTTTGCGCTGTTGTTCGCTTAGCAGTTTCTGTTGGGCCAATTCCATTTGCATGTGGTGCTGTTGCTGTTGCAAATGTTGTTGTTGCTGTTGCATTTGTAATTGAAATATTTGATTCATAGCATTCATATTGCTCTGCTGTTGTTGCTGTGTCGAGCTAAGACTGTCACCACTCGGATCGTAGATCCCATGCTTGTTGGCTTTGTGGGTTTTGAGGAAATACTTGTTGCAAAATTCCTTGTTGCACAGCTCGCAAAAAGCTTCAGGATTGAAAATCCTTAGAGGAGGACGATTGAGGCCATCAACTCCTGGAAATCCGGGCACACCAAGCAAAGGGAGATAGCCACCAGCCTGTAAGGCTGCTGCTGCAGCTGCTTCCGGAGGAAAAGGAAAACCCATGGGGGCCATTGCACCTGCTCCCATCCACTGTTGCTGTTGCTGCTGGTCTTTACCGTTTGTTAGCATGCCCGAAGAGGTGGAATTAGATTGCTGCCGACTTTGCTCATGTGTGTTATTACTTTGTTCCAAATTATGATTCGAAGAGGGCGACTCACATTCTGGTCTTTCCATTTTAACTTTAACCGAGGATAATATATCTAAAGGTGTAAAATCGGTTCCTGTAGCCTGGCTATTCGTAAAACTTTCAGAGTTTTCATTGTGCTCTTGCAACATGTGTAAACTAAGTTTAAATTCATTTTCGAAATTTTCACCACACTCCTTACAGAAGGTATGATATGGATTATTAAATGCCTGATGTTGATGCTGATGATGCTGTTGCTGTTGCTGTTCCTCCATGTCGGAGGATAGTTTTGTCACTTTGTTGTTGTCATTTAATTCCTGAGTTTTTGATATGTTTTCAATGTTTTGTTGCTGCTGCTGCTGCTGCTGCTGTAATAATTCAAATGTTTCCTTGAGTTGTTCCATCGATTTGGGTAAAAACATTTTTGATAGTTTATCCTCAAAGTCGACAGTTGATGTTGACGAATTTGTTGGATTTGTAGTGCTAATGTCCTCATCCATTCTACTGGGATGGTGCTGTTTGCGCCGTTTTTTGGCAGCATCATTTATGGCTTCTAATAATTGAAGTTGCATGGCTGCATTAGCTGCCGCTGCTACGGCAGCCATTGTTGTTGCTGTCGTATTTTGTTGTTCTTCTTGCTGATTATTATCCTCGTCATCATCATTTTCATTATTACAATGGGCGGCATTTGTAGAGCTTCCCATATTGGGTAGATTGGAAGAGCATTGTGTTGGGTTAGATATTGTGATGGTATCGTTCGGTTTGCTATTGTCTTTAAGAGCATCTGATATTGTGCGACTTTGTTGCTGGCTGTTGCTGTGATTATTATTGTTGCTTAATGGGGATTTTGTTGTTGTTGTTGTAGCTGATGATGAAGATGTTGATGATGTAGTTGATTTAAATAAAGTTTCTTTGCATGAGTTATTGGTAGTGTCTGTAGTAGTAGTAGTTGTAGTTGTTGGTGTTGCAGATGTTAATTGTTTTAATGTTGCTGTTGCTGCTGTTGTTGCATTGTTTGTTGTTGATGAAGTATTGGATACATCGGATAAAGCGGTATCCTCGCTACTTAAGTCAGGCGGTGGGGTTGCATATATAGAAGCGGCCATTTTTGTTATTACTAAAAATGGAAATTAAATAATGAAAAAATATAATTAGTACAATTTAATTTCAGCGGAGGGTTTCATTTATTTAATTACTATTTTTGTTATAAATTTAAGGATCAGCTTATTAATGGAAAATTAAAAATAACATTCTACATCCGGACAACTGTTGCCAATCGAACTTAGCAAAGCAAAAACAAAAAAAAAAAAGGAAGAAAAAGGTGCATGAGATAAAAGAAATGCAAAACAAGGGTTAACTAAAAGTTAGTTAGTGATGGCAAATTAGCGTTTCTTAAGTCATTTTAGAATTATCGTATTACATGGGGACGACATAGATCGTGAAAATCGTTGAAATTTTGATTTTATGCACAACTCTGTGAAGCAGCTCAATTGATAAAAATCACAATTTCCATACAATATTAAATTTTTAATTTGTGCGAGTGTGTATGTATGTGTGTTGTATGAAAATCAAAATTTTTTCTATTAAGTTCACTTCACTTAATTGTGAATAAAATCAACATTTGAAAATTTAAGTTTTTGTAGTTTTACATTTTTTAAGAGCTTTTAGAAATTTTCTACTTCCCACAATCAAAAATAGATAGAAGTTACTGATTTCATCCCGATTTTCGAAAATCGACCTTTCATCAGATCTCGGTGCTTTAGCGCCATGAAAATCTATTCTGACTATTTTTACGATAATACGTACATTATGTGTGTGTATGTGTGTGCGTGTATGTATGTAAACCTCTCATAACTTAAGAACGGCTTAGCTGATGGGAACAAAATTTACGATATTCAAAAATCATTGATTTCACTTAGATTTCGTGATATAAAGAACCGATTCGATGCGGTATATTTTGAAAATTTTCGCAAATAAAGTTTTCGAACAAAATATTTTTTCTAATAAATTCTAAACTACTTAACTGATACAATCCAAAATATAATCAGCTCGTCAACGTCGAATGCTGCAAATTTGATTAAAATCGGTTGAATGGTTCGGGAGATATCATTATCGAAAAATTTCGAAAAAAGTGCTTTATTTTAACAACTCTAAAAGTTCTTGTCAAATCGATTTTTAGCCCCGGGCCCAAAAAAGAGGGGTGTCATTACGGGACTGGTTCTTGAGTAACTATACTAACAAAAGACCTAAATAAATCACAGTCTTCAAACTTTGTGTGAAACTTTGCACATATATTAACTTCTCGTTATGATGCCACGCCCCTATAATGGAAACAAGACCTTAAAAATTTTTGAGCTTATTCCAATGTTGAGATTTTTATTATGTTTATTTTATACGTCTTTCTATGTCTTGTCAAAGCAACTTGCTAATTTAAACTCAATAGATATTTAGAACCATATTTATAATATACATATTATCAAATGCTTATAAAAAGTTTATAAAACAGATTTCTATGACATTTTTTTTTTTCATAAACATTTGATAAGTATTATGGATAAGGGGATTAGTCTAAAATATTATTCTTTGAGACTTAAACTTTTCGAACTATTTTTCAAAATAAACTGACCCTTAAAATATAAAATAGTAGTGAAATGTTTTAAGCATGCAGTAAATATTCTTTTCATATATTTGTTGTAAAGTAATTTTCCAATATGTATATAGTTACATAGGTAAACATGTATATATGTATGTATACATAATAGGAGGATGCCATAAGGGAAAGAGATGTAATGTAGAATGTGTATGTGTATAATTTCTTTTTTAATAAAAATGTTTAATTAAAAATTACTTTTTTCCAATATTGGCAATTTTTGCGCATGACTAATTTATTTTCAGTACTTTTTTTTATCATATATTATTAAACTTTTATAATAAGCTTTTGCAAACAAGAACAGACTTGCTTGCATACATACAGGCATACAGCCAAACGTAAATATGTATGTACGTATGTAGTTATAGCCCCTACTCCGTAAAAAATTATAAAGAAAAAAGTATCCTCCAGCCTAGTAACACTTTATAACCTTAACTCATACACACACACACACACACTCACACACTGACATGCCAACCGAATACACCGTGAAAAAATTATAAAATAAAGTTAAAGGGAAAATAAAATTTGCAAAAATGAAAATGAAATTCCTGTTAACAATAAAGTATTTTTATGCATTCATATACATATTTACACATACAACCGGCATAAGAAGAGCACACCAATATAGTACATGTATGTAGAAGTGTAACAGTTTCACACATACTCTTGTACATCCATACATACTTGTACGTATTTTTAATATACCACAAAATTTATTTTATTTTCATATATAAATATGTTCTTTTTTTGATTTTTGTGCAAATTCTATGAAAAGAAATTTTCCATTATACATA
This sequence comes from Panzeria rudis, assembly GCA_956483635.1. Lineage (NCBI taxonomy): Eukaryota > Metazoa > Arthropoda > Insecta > Diptera > Tachinidae > Panzeria > Panzeria rudis. The sequence goes on from OY101448.1 coordinate 190,544,326, forward strand.
ATAATTTTTTTTTTGTATTTGTTTATTTTCTTGTATATTTCCTGTCCTCTCCAATCACCCCCACCAAAACCCCCACCACCACCGCCACCCGCAGCCCATACCCATAACTTAACTAAAACTACTGCTGCTTTTAGTTTTATTTTATTTCTTTTTTTTCAAGCTTAAAATAAATAAGAAAAAGTAGCGGAGAATAAAAATTAAAGGGAAAAATCAGCCTGCCAAACCAATATATTCACAGTTCTCAATTCAGAATTCACGCCCCCACCATGCCATCATTTTTAGTTTTTAGCAAAGGAAGGTTTTTGTTTGCCATCTTCTCACCAGAAATATAAGAAACGAATCAGAAAAAAATTTATAAAATAAAGAAAAAATTATTGTATAAAATAATGAAAAGAAAAAGCTGAAAAATATATATAATTTTATACAAAGTCATCTGATTTAAGGAATACAAATTTTTTCTTAAACACTTTCACACACACACACACACATACACTCGCTCACAAACAGTTTTTATATTATAAATTTCCTTTTACAATTTGAACTCCCACCCACCACTTTGCTTTCTTTTACTTTTTTTTTCCTCTGCAGTTCATACTTTCTTAACAATTTGCCAGCTTCAGCCCCTTGCCGGTTAAAATAAAATCATACAACGCAACCCAGCCACCCACTCAAACATTTTTGGTTTATTTTCCTTAAGTTTTATTTGGGTACGAGTTGATGTCTTTTATAAAACTTATAATTTTTTCCTTTATTTTTACTTCTTGTTTTTATATATAATTTTTTTTTTGTACAACATGAATGACTTGGCTAAAATAAATTTCATTCTTAAGAAACTTTTGAGCCCATGCAAAAAATAAAAATAAAATAAAATTGGAAAAATTGTGGAAAAATGAGAAAAATTAACCAAAAAATTTATGTATTAAGAAAAAAAGAAGCTGGTTATTGCAGAATCTTAAAGGAGTGAGTTTATTAAAAATAAGTTACATTAAGACTAGGATCCACGATCAAACGTGGTAAGAGCGAACAAAAGACGCTGATGATGACAGCGTAGCGGCTGTCGAAATTAGTAGTACTTATCCGTTCTGTTAGTCTGATTAGATATTCTAATATTCCACTCTTAAAAATAATTTGAATTTATATTAATTCAATTATTGAACCTAAGCCGAATAATAATAACTAACGACTTATAAAAATAAGTTACTTAAAAATTTAATCTTGGTTAAGGCGGCACTAATTTAGCTGATCAAAATATTAATATTGTTAAATAACACAGTGCAACAGTCCAAAACACACGGACTTGACAGTAAAGGTTCGATTGTACTACCACGGAGTAGTAAAACCCTATACTTAGTTGGGCGAATTTGGTGACCAATTTCTTTTTATGGGCCTCCAAAGTTTAGGAAAATCAGCGGGCCCTAAAAAAAGGTGTCATCAGTTTTTGGCCAAAAGCTAATTCAAACTTGGTGATACCGCTTAACTATATATAGCAATAATGTAGCTAAGAGTTCGCTAAACAGATTTTATTAAAATTTTATGCCAAAAAATTTTTTTTCGTGCCATTTTTTTTAAATTAAGGAAAAACTTTTTTTAGAATAACTTACAGGGACTCTTAATTTTTTATTAACAATATTTGGCAAAGTTGTAGTTACGGTAGAGCTGAACATATCAATACAATCTGTGAACATATGAATACAATCTGTGAACATATCAATACAAACTGAACGTATCTACACAGAAAAAATTATCACCAAAAAATTTTCAAACAAAACTTTGTCTAAAAATGAATTTAGTTTTCAATAAATCTTCTGTCCATAATCTATGAATTGTTTGTTTGACTTTTATTTAGAACGCCAACACCAAAAACAACAATAAAAAATGTGTCGTAAAAAACCACCCCGATGACGACATACACACAAATAACAACAACAACAATCATATCAAGAGGAATGCAATTGTACCAAGTTTGTTTACAAAAGATTTTTGAGTGAATCGATTAGTTAACGTCGTTGCATTAATTCTTATTCATTTTTTTAAAGTATTTAGATAAACATGCAGACTTGAACATACTTAACAAAGTGAAATCTCATAAATGTTTAATGGAAGATGATGATGACACAGACAAACATTGTTTGTATTTTTGTTTGATTAAGTAAATTATTTTGCTTAATAATTGTTAGCATTTTTAAACTAATTGTTTATTAAATTCAGACAGAAATATTGTTTGATATTTTTCAAAAAATCCAGCATATATTTTTATTTGATTTAGTAAATTGTTTTGTTTACAATTTGGAAATATTTTTAGACAAATTATTTTATAGATTTAAACAATTTGTTCACTGAAAAAAACACGTTTTTTTTCAATGAAATTGTTGAGGTGTTTTTGTCTATATTTACAAATTCGTTTGTAGGTCCGTTCATAGACAAAATATTTACTATTTCATTGAATTCCTTTACAGAAAATTAAATTTAGTTTTTTTCTGTGTAGGCACCCTAAATAGGACAGAAAACTAATTTGTACCCTCAAAATTGTCCTTTTTTTACGAGCTAGGTTATATTTTTATTGAATTTTTTTACTTTCTTTGTTATTGTTCCACTTCTTATGTTGCTGATTTTAGTATGTACTATTTATTATTGTTTGTTCTTGTTTTGCCAAATATTGGTAGTGAAAAATTTGGAGTCTTTGTGAGTTATGCTGAAAGAAGCGAATGAAATAATTGTTTTCTATATTTTTTCAAAAAAGTTCAGGAAAATATTATTTTTCTGGGCACAAAATGTTAACGAAACACAACATAACACAACAGTGAAGTATGCACTTGAATTTACTATTAAAAAAAATGTTTTTTAGCATAAAAAAATAGTGAAAAATTAAAATTTTTAAGGTAAGGTAATTTTTAAGGTCCATGTTAGCTACTAGGCTGCTTAGACACATTCAGATTATATTGATATCTTCACAAAAGTTGTTCAGCTCCACCGTAACTATAAAGCTATAAACACTTAGACGACAGCAGGCTACACGGCTACACGACTACAAATGCTGTTGGCTTCAATTGTCGTCGTGTAGTCAGCTATTTAATTATTTTGATCGCTGCAGCTGACATTTAAGTTTGACGTTTCAGCTGTTTGCTGTATGTCTAGATTTCAGTGGTGCCACTATCAAATATAAAAATAAAATCGCTTATTCAAAATATACTTATATACTGAAAGAATTGAAAATCAAATCAATTAATTTTTATTTTTATTGCATTCTTTTCTGTTAAAGAAAATAAAATATTGACTTAAGTCAAGAATAACAAAATCGTTGAAAATTAAAATAATGTCATTGGGTAATAGGGTTTTTTGGCCTAGCAATTTTAATGTAATTTTTTCCACGTTCTCTCTTGGCTCCGGAGTTACGGGGTTCAAAACTTTTCTTTTTAATTGGCTATAACTCATAGAATATATAACACATATAAACGATATTGTAATCATTTAAAAGTGCTCTAAAATGCCTTTCTATTGGTATAAACATTTTGAAAATCTTTTAACCCATTGCGAGTGAAATGCAATTTTAAAATTGTATTATCTGAGTTATCATGTAAAAATACCATTATTTTAAAAAGTGCTCGATGCAATGATACTTAAGCTTATATACAGTTTTACAGAGAACCTTCCAAGCTTTCATTTGCTATATATTTGGCAGCCGTTATCAATGAAATACGCGAGCTTTGGCTCATTGAAAATGAGTTTATGAGTTAATTTATTTCTGAAATCTCACGTATTTCATCGACAACGGCTATCAATTATATACCAAATTAAAGCTACGAAGGTTCTCTACAAAACTGTATATAAGATTAAGTATCGTTGCCTTGGGCACTTTTTAAGATAATGGTATTTTAACATGAAAACTCAGATAATAAAATTTTAAAATTGCATTTAACTCGCAATGGCTTAAAATATTTTCAAAATTTATATACCAATAGAAATGCATTTTAGAGCACTTTGAGATGATATCAATATCGTTTATATGCATTCTATATTCTATGAGCTATAACTAATGAAAAATAAAAGTTTTGAGCCCGGTAACTTCGGAGCCAAGAGCGAGCGCCGAAAAAAATTACACAATCATTTTGATTTTTGAAAGGGCTATTACCTTATGTTCTTTTTTCACCAATTTGCATATTCTTGACCAGTTTTAAAAAATTTTTAAGCGCTTATTTATTTCACATTACTTATTATGTTGGCAGCACAAATCTGTTTATTGTCGCCAATCAAAATAGAAATTAGGCTTAGTTGGCGACAGCTACAGCGGTGGTCGTGTAGTCGTGTATCTTTGAAGTCGTCAAAATAATCGTTTTCATTTAAACGTGTGTATTTTAATTTTGACAGATTGTAGTTGGTAGCCTGCTGTCGTCTAAGTGTTTATAGCTTAAGTTTGCCAAATATTATTAGTAAAAAATTACGAGTCCCTGTAATTTATTATCAGGGCTTGGACTTTCATGCAGCTAAAAATCAATTTTAAGCGCTTAAAAAATGCACCTAAAAATGAAAAATATGCTCAAAAATATTCATTTACCTACGAACAAAGTACCAAAACTAAAATAATATGAAAATATTTGTGAATCCAAATTGATTATTATAGGCTAAGGTTCGTAACGTTATATTCAGAAAGAATTGGGCATGATTAATATTCCAAGGAACAAGGAAAACATTAACATCAACTTAATTTTTCAGCGTACACTGCAGAACATAGTAGTGCCACTTTCGGAAGCCGCTACACTTCCATCGTCAGTGCTTACGCTTGTCAGGTGGCTCTGTTGAATGTGATTTTAATTCTTATATACAACTTTTTTGTGAAAATTGAATACGATAATTAAATCACTCTCAAGCTGATATTAACTGCACTTTCCCAGCGTTTCCATCGGTTTATTTTTCTTCATTCCCATTTTTCTGATTTTTGTTCTACTCAAGACAAAATTTTTGGTTTGATTTTATACCAAAAAAGTTTGTCTTGTAAACTGTGAAAAGGTCAAGCCAGTAGCTAATTGTTTATTAATATGATTATTTCGAACGTATTTGCTTTGTGAATCCAAATTGATTATTAGGCTAAGGTTCATAACGTTATATTCAGAAAGAATTGGGCATGATTCTTCGAAATTGTTCTCTATTTCTCCATTTTGCCAATATCTCCGGTAAGAGCATAGCCAAAACTTTCAAAATAATATTTTATGATTTTGAACAAAATCCTTGTTAACATACACAAAAAGTCTCAGTTTATGTAGTCGTGAAATGGAATCAAAGTCAAGTATTTGAAATAAGAATGAAAACTTTTTACATTTTGACAAAAATGACTGCAGCTGTAAAACTTTACGTCGATTAAAGAATGCTACATCTAGGATGGGACGAAAATGGATAATTTTCCTAAGAAATTCAAATGTCTTAACATATTAGTTGTGTTCGTTTAATCGATATTCTTACTACTTTTACTACAATTGGAAAATTCTTTTTTTATTTTTGTATTGAAAACTTCCAGATATATTAAAAATAGTAAATTGTAGTAAGTAAACGAAGAGACATATTATATTAGATATATGTATTCAATATAATTAATCTGGCTTTCCATTGTTACCCGCCCACCCAAAAATATGGCCAGGAGATCAGCTTTTCTAAAAATAGTCAAGTTTTCAGAAGCATTTTATTTAAATGCATGAAAACTGTATTAAAATTCACTTTTTTATCTCTAATTTTTAGTATTTATTAAAGAAACATAGCAGTTCTTTATGTTTGAAAAAATAACGATATAGTATTAAACTTAAATTCTTTTATGAATTTTTAAGAACAAAAAATATGTGAAGAAAATGCGAATATACAATAATTTTATGCCAAAAGGTTACGTATGAGTAATATGATTCTACCATCATATTACTCATACGCGCTGAACTAAAAATCAGCCGCCTTATTCCGTAATTCGCTAAAGCTAAAGCTAAATCTCGATCGCTAAAATGCTGAACAAATACAAAATTAAACATTTTTGGCGATGACATAAAACGGTAAAATATCGGTGGACTCAATTTTTAATACATTCCAAAATTTAGCAATACACGTTGCAAAATTGTATTCGTAGCCAAAAATTGATAAATCGGCTTTATAGATTCTTAGCGATAGAGATTAAGCCTTAGCGAGTTACAGAATAGGGGGGCAGAAATCATTAAAGTTTAAATAATAGAGTGGTAGGCCGACCTAATGGTGATAAAGTGAATATCACTAACTATCAAATGAAATACAGATCTAAGACTGACAGTATGAATTGATTAAAAGTAGATGATATTCAACTCTTAACTGCAAGCCACCGACATTGATCGAGTGGTCTAAGCGGTAAGGAGCTTTGATGAGATTAGCGGGAGCTGTCGAAACGTCAGTTTAACCCTCCGCGCAGTCAAAATTTTCTTTGTCTACATGCTTCATATTTATCTCTAAATAAAAATATAATTTAATTGAAAAATCTTTAAGAAATTTATTATTCGATATATTGTCATAATTTTATTTTAAATGAAATTTATTTGCTGGTGTTTAAGCATTGTCTATATGCAACATTTCATTGGTGCTTTACCAAATCGTCAGTAGACTTCAAACACAATTTTGAACAGTTCAAAATTGTGTTTGAAGTCTACTGACGATTTCGTAAAGCACCAATGAAATGTTGCATATAGACAATGCTTAAACACCAGCAAATAAATTTCATTTGATTGAAAAATTAAATTAAAACCAAGCTCAAGCCAAAAATCGCTTATTTTAATTTTTTTTAATTTTATTTTTTTTCCAGTTCAGAAATATTTTTTTTCAATAACGGCAACACTTTCGCACCCCATAACTCGACATATAAACATCATATAAAAAAAAAATTTTTGCATACACATTAATATCTACTAGAACTACAGTTATGCCAAATATCAAGGAATTTCTGAAATTTTTTTTGTATTATCCGCTTCAAAAATAATGCCCCATACTCGTCTCTGATTTTGCTAAATAAACGAAAGAAGTGAGGCTTGGGATTGCGCCTTTGTTTATGGTTCTTCGAACCAAGTTGTACTTGCGGCATTAGTAATGCCGTTAGCAAAACCGTAAGATTGGAACGCAGTAAAAGCATTTAATTCTGCTAGTTGCCCACTTATGGCCCACAAACTTTACTGTGGGTGGTTTATAAAATATTCCAGATGTAATTTATGGTCCTGCGAAACGTAGCAAAAGCCATATCTGGTCATAATCGCAAGTACAACCTCACCGTTTAGGAAGCTAAGCCCTGCAAGCTGCCATGATCAGTGATGATGGCAAAATATTGGTAATACGGGCAAAATATTTAGGTTTTATACTTTACAATTGATGACGTAGAGTCTTGCGAATATATTTCATTCATAAATCTTGCAAAATTTGTTATATTTGCAGTCCTTTCAATTCCTGCCAACTTGGTTTGTATTGAAAGATGGAAGCAAAACAAAATCACAAAAAAGTAAAACATAACGAAATGAAAAACAAACAAAATTTTCCTTTATAAAAACAACAACAATAATAATAATAATAATAAGAAAATGTAAAGCCAAACCATAACCAACAAGAACAACAACAACAACAGCAACAACAGCAACAAGAAAAAGTGAAAAAAGAGGAAAAATTTTTTATACGAAAAAATTCTTAAACTGCTGGCTGGTGGTTCAGGATCCAACAGTGGGTGGGTGGAGGTATGTCGAGGTGATGAATTGGGAGATGGGGGCATAACAACAAAAACATAAATTAAGTTTCCATGGTTGAAATTGTTCGTTAGTTGAATGGTTGGCTGACTGTCTGGCTGATTGTTTGACTGACTGACTGACTAACTAAACGGCTCGTCATAGTCCTTGTTGCTGCTTTTTGTAGTTTTTGATATGTTTGTTGCTGTTGTTGGTTTCGCTTTATTCTTTATAATATACATCTTGTATAATTTTTTTTTTCAGTTTTATTTTACGTTTTTTTTTGCATTTTTCCAATTTAGTTTTTGGTTACTAAAGTTAAAGGGATTTTTACTAGTTTTTGTAGTTGTATGTAAGTTAATATATTTTGTATGTGTGTTGAAGCGTGTGCATGCATGTGTTTGTAAATTTATATATGTATATGTATGTAGTTATAGAGTGAAAAGAAGGTGGGGTTAGTATTTTTATACAAAAAGCTTTAGGCACAAACTTCTTTATTTTTCTTAAATTTCATTTTGTACCAACGAATGAAAAAAAAAATAATTCAAATTGTAATTTTATGGTTGCAAGGCAAGTCGGTATAAAATAAAATTATCTTATAAATATGGAAAATACATACAGACACACATCCATACATGCATTCATACATATATATGTATGTAGATGTGTATATATATTTTTGTGCTACAACGTTTTTATAGCACATAGCGTTTTTCGATCAGTTTTTTTGCACAGTGGGGTCTTTTGCAATATAAATGGTAATATATCTGGCTGGAACTTTTAAACTGCTGTTTGGATTCCGCTCAAACTTAAAACATCTTCAGAGGAGGCATCATACTTTATAACTAACGTGACCAGAAGGTTTTTGTGAAAAGCGGGATAAGAGCGGTTGAAAAGAGGGATTCTGAAGAAAATATGACAAAAAAAGCGGGATTTTATAAAATATCTTATGGAAAGTGCGATGTTGTAAATATATTGATGATAATATATGATTTTTTATAAATGTATGTATGCAACTGCACAGTTCCATATCGTTAGCTGAAATGCGAAATAACGTAACTAACAAAAAATTTAAGGCCGCATTTCCAATTATTAATTATTACATCAAAATTTCATACTGTTATCATAAAAATCAATCGCATTAAAAACGAAAATGAAGAGACTTTTTATTTCAGTCACTTAAAGTATTTTATTTAGTCTTGTTTCTTTCCTATAAAATTAAAAATAGTGTAGCTATGTAATTTTCCATCTCAGCTAACGATATGTTCTTAGGAAATTCATTGAGTTACAGGCCATAAAATTTAAAAAAGTGCATTTAAATTTTTTTTTAAATTTAAAAGTCGGTAGGACCCGATAAAAATAAGAAAGTTGTAAGTCAGTGAGTGAAAAAATCAGAAGTCATCTCTTATAGAATTCAGTTTATAGTCAAAAGAATATTTTTGATCAAAAGCAGTTCTGTTTTTTCACTTAATGTCTTGTAAGTTTGTTCTATTTTGTCGGTTCTTAAGCATTTTATGTATCATTTGTTCGGCAACAAATTAGTTTCAACTTTGGGCTTTAAAGGCTATTTTTAGATGTTCGTTTCATTTCAATAGAGAAAAATTTAATTTGAAGGTATCAATAATAGTCGAACCCTATTTTTTTAAATCGTTCAATTTAATTTTTGCAACAATCCATCATTTGGAATACTACGTGCTTTACTTCCCTTCACCAATTATTACATGCATTTAAAATTCCTTTCTCAATAAGAATAATTTAATTGAAGAATTAAATTGAACGAACTTAATCCTAAATAATTAAGTATCTTTGGACTAGAAATTTTTAAGTACTTAGTTTTGGATTAATACATCTTATACTTAGCATATACATTTATATTTTTCAATTTTAAGTTCCTTTAACTCAATGAGTTTTTATTCGATCAACACAAGAAAGATCATTTTGCTCAGTTGAAATATTTTCGATATTTTTGGGAATAATTAAAACAACAGAACTACCAATTTTAAAACTCGAAAAAGCGGGATAAAGCGGGATAATAATTTTAGGCGCGATCGACCCCTTAAAAGCGGGATAATCCCGCCTAAAGCGGGATGTCTGGTCAGGTTATTTATAACGCATGTCTCGGTGACCTTCTGCTTTAACCACGAGGAGAGCTACAGTGGCCCAGCCAAAGTTGATCACCTGGGACTCAAAAACATATCTGAGGCTTGAGACTTTTTTTAAATGTTATCCGATATCAAAAAATTTTTTTTCTGTAATAACATTTTCCGTGAAATAATTTCTAAATTTATTTACGAGATTTCAAAAAGGTTTTAATAACCAAATTTTGTATAGATTGTGCATGATCATGAGAGAAACGTTGCCCAAAATTTTATCTATAGCCTCCATTTATACATCAAACCAATTGCAGGCGAGTCCCGGTATAATCAACGATATAATATCAGGCCTATTCGTTATAACGAAAACTTCGTTATATCGCGCAGAATTTTAAGCATATATTTTTAATATTTTCACTTATGTATTTATTTTATTTTCAAACCAAGATCGTATTTTAAAATAATTTTATTCCTATTCAACAATTTTCCATTGCCCTCTTTTCAAAATTGAACAATTTGCCGAACTAACTCGTTTTAAAACTTTTCAGTCAATGTTGAAAATTGGCATTGCATAATATAGACTTCTTAAAAAGGCAGCCAATAACATCAAATGTATATCGTCTATATTTCCCCATCTTTTGTAGATTTTTACTAATTGTTTTTCAGCAGTATGCTTTAGAAGGTGATCATGGATTAATGAAGCTTGCATAGCAGTTGTTATTTTATAAAGAGATAAGTAATAACAGAATTTTTTTACCTTTCTAAAAAGAGGAAATTGCAATCTTTTGCTCCCCACACATTTGCACAAACTGAAATAAATGATCACTCGTCTTTCGATATCTTTCTTCCTTGACAGAAATTGATCCTTTGGTAGATAGTTTCCCAATTCAATACGCATCACGTTAAAGACTTTAAAATTTTATGGTTCGCAGAGGCTTATTCCCTTTTAAAATGTATTAAAATCGGTTCAATTTATCGGTAAATGAAAATGTTTTCTGGAAAAGGTTTTGTAGGAGTTTATACTAATTCAATAAAAAACATTACGCGATGAGTTTTTACTCACTTATCATGTTTTGGAAGTTCTTTACTAATTTAATTTTGTATGTTGTTGATTATGTTTTTCTTATATTCGTTATATCGAGTATAAAATTTCTTTAACGTTCGCTTTATAAGGTCGTTAGTGCAAAAAAAATTTAATTAAATAAAATAATAAACGTTCGTTATAGTGGATTTTCGTTAAAGCGCGATTCGTTATACCGAGCCTTGCCTGTAATTGATTAATTTAAATGGTAATAAATCTGCAACTTCTAACCTAACATTTGGATTTAGCTGAAACTTGAAGAGGAGGAGACAAGCTTTATAACGCGTTTCACTGTGGCCTGCTGGCTTAAACATGACAGGAGCTACAGTCGGCTAAAGTTGACCACCTGGTACTCAAAAAAAAAATACTTCTGAGGCTTGTAAAATTTTTTTTGATGTTCTACGATCTCAAAAATTTAAAGCGTTTTGAGCTAAGCTACCAAATTAAAAGAAATGAAACATTTTGATTTTTATGCGTTTTTCGTCCTTAAGAATGCAGTTAATAAAATTTTTTTCTAGCTTCACTAAGAATTTTGTCAAGAGCCAAATGCTGCCTTTTAAATTAAAATCGAACTATAAACTAAAAAGTTATAGGTAAAAACTAAAAAAAGTCATTCAAGACAAAAACTATATTTTTTTCTTTAAAGTCAAATATCTTTTAGGCTATGAGAGATACGGAAGCACATTTAAGGACATTGCTTCTTTTTATTAATTAGCTTAACTCAAAACGCTTTAAATTTTTGAGATCGGATAAAATTTAAAAAAGTTACCAGCCTCAGAAGCTTTTTTTGAGTCACATATGGTCAAATTTGGCCCACTGTAGCTCCTCTCGTGCGTAAACCAGAAGACCACCGAGATAAGCGTTATAAAGCCTGATTCCTCCTCTATAGATCTTTCAAGTTTCAGCTAAATCCAATTAGGTGTTTATAAGTTCCAGATTTATTAGCATTTATTTTGCGAAAGTCCCCATTACTCTCGATACTTGCAATATTGTTTCATGTCCATTTATTTCTAGCTGAATATGTTGCGAACTTTATTTAGCCTAATAACAATCATTTTGGATTAAAAACCAATTTAGTTCGCAATATTATCACATTAAATAATTGTATTTGATTTAATTTCTTTTAATACCTACTCATATATTGTTTTGTTTAATCCGATAAATTTTTTCTTAATTTAAATTTTCATTTAACTTTTAACAAATTTGTTTTTTAATTATCTCTTAAAAAATTCCATTTGCAAATATTTTTCTTCGTTTAAAAAATATTACGTTACAATGGGTTTTCAAATATACGACGAGATTTATAATTTTAAACTGTTACACATGCGCACTTTTAATGATATTTGATATGTGTGTTGTATCCTTTGGAACGTGCACTTAAACACTGGATGATGATGCAGCAGAAAAAAAACCATCAACACACCATTAAAACAAACACAATTTTTTGCCTTAAAATGCATTAAATTTTTTTTTAGTTTTTGTTGTAACTTTTCAATAATAAAACACTAACCGCACAAATCAACAAAATCAAAAATCGAACACTCGAACAACAACAAACACACTGCAACACTGATCAAAAGAAAAAAATATAATAAAAGAACAACCCCTCCCTACTGCTATAGAGACTTTAAAAATTTTACAACTACAATAACGAGCAATTGCACTTTTATTGCGACAATTTCTCTATGAAAAATTGTTCGTGCTTTTGTTGGGTTTTAAATCGAACAGCATACAAAAATGTTGTATTTTTTATGATTTTTATTACAATTTTCCAATTTTTCTATTTTCAGTTTTTTTTTTGGTGGAAAAACCTCGTTAAAAACACCCCAAAAAATATAAAAGAAATCTATCAAAAAATAATAGAAAATTTTCCCTTAAAAATGCCAACAACTACAGCAACAACCAGAATATGAACATGAGCTACAACAACAGCAACAGCAACAGCAACAACTATAAAAGCCAGTAAAATATTAGAAAAATCATAGTAATAGTAACAAAAAAAGTAGATGAAAAAAGTTCTAATATTATGAGTAATGTTTATTAAGTAAATATGAATATGTTTGCATTTGTGTGTGTGTGTGTGTGAGTGTGTGTGTGTTTGTCATATATGCATGTATATTAGTGAGTAAGTTTTAAGTGTTTATAAGTATGCATGTATGTGTCTATTTAATGTGGTATAGGGAAAAACCTATCAGGCTCCGCCTCTTTTTTGTAATAATAATTTGTATTTTCCAATTTCTCTATATATTTTTTTGTCAAATAATTTTCATACACAGTCTTTATTAGTCTTTAGACATGAATGATATTATCATTATTATATTTATGCACATACATGCACATATCCATACGTATGTACATATTATCAAATTCATGCACACATACGTATAACCTTAAACTTTCACCGTAGGCCAAGTCTTCGAGGCATCATATATGCACTTGTATAACAAGTATCTATCACCGACGATGAATTGCCTAAACTCCAAGCCAACTATTGAAAATATTTTCGAAGAAAGGGCGAAAAATTCGTTGGTGACAAAGTTGGTAACATGTTAATCAATTTGTCGTCAATGACTAATCATAAGATTAAAAATGTAATAATCAAATCGGCTCCACAACCTCCATACTGGCAGGCTAGCTGTTGCTTTCAAAATTGTCCATTGTTTATGTTATAACTACCAAATAAGTACACGCATAAAAATAACACACATACACGCACACAAATACCCAATATATTCTGTACGTAAAATTAACTGAAATTGTAATTTAAAATAAGTGAATATTTATTTAAAACCAATACTGTAGTGGATAGTGTGCTAGACTATTAACCGGCAGATCAAATGTTCAATTCCAGCCAAGACCTTGTGTTTGTGTTTTTTTTAAATTGTTATTGTTAAATGTATAAAAACGGCACAAAGTCATGCATACACAGAAAAGAAATAATATCTTTTGAAAGCGAAATAGTTTCCAAGTATGCTGCTGGTTTGCATAATGACTTTTTCCATATAAAACCAACGAAAAAATCAAGATTTTGGGACCGACCCTCTTCGAATCGAACCAAACTCGGTACAGTAGTTAAGTTTTGTACAACTGTCATTTCACAAAAAACATTAGAAGAGAGAGTCAATGAATAATCATAAGATTAAAAATGTAATAATCAAATCGAACTCGCAACCTCCATACTGGCAGGCTAGCTGTTGCTTTCAAAATTGTCCGTTGTTTATGTTAAAGCTACCAAATAAGTACATGCATAAAAATAACACATACACACACACACAAATACCCAATATATTCTGTACGTAAAATTAACTGAAATTGTAATTTAAAATAAGTGAATATTTATTTAAAACCGGTATTGTAGTGGATAGTGTGCTAGACTATTAACTGGCAGATCACATGTTAAATTCCAGCCAAGACCATGTGTTTGTGTATTTTTTTAATTCTTAATGTTAAATGTATACATACGGCACACAGCCATGCATATACAGAAATGAAATAATATTTTTTGAAAGCGAAATAGTTTAATAGTATGTTAACTTCGTGCTGCTGGTTTGCATAATGTGTTTGATCCGAGTAGTTGGTGCGTTGGATTTCAAACCTGAAGGAGCTTCGTTCCATTCTTAGTGGAAATTAAAATTAAAAACATTGAGTAAAAAAATATAAAATTAATGAATAAAGACACGAAATAATAAACGTTAGTGCATTTAAAAATTAAGCAAAAATAATATGTTTTAATGGAACAAGGGAAACATCTTTTATTTTTACGGAAGTTGCGATTAGTTCTTGTGACAGTTAAATTGATGCAAACAAAGAAAATAGAACAAAAAATCAGAAAATGGGAATGAAGAAAATATAAACCAATCGTAGCACTGGGAAAGTGCAGTTTAATATAAACTTAAGTAATTTAATTCTCGTATTCAATTTTCACGAAAAGTTTGTATATATAAAAATTGAAATCGCATTGAACAGAGAGAGGCCAACTGATAAGTGGTGATAAGCAGAATACACATGAGGACTGATGATGGAAGTGTAGCGGCTTCAGAAAGAGGCGCTGCTATGTTCTGCTGTGTACGTTAAAAAATTTATTATGATGCCAATTTTTCCCTTGTTCCTTGAAATAATAATCATGTCCGATTCTTTCTGAGTATATCGTTATTTATGTTCTCAAGCAAACACGTTTGAAATAGCCATATTAACAAAGGAAGGGCCATTAATTTTTTTATCGCTTTAAGCCAGTTGACTTTTAAAATTGAATTAACTTTTTCTTAAATTTAATTTTCGATGCAGTTGTTATTACTGTTGCTGTTATCAATAAAACTGCAAACACGACAACTTCGATGCAGTTGTTACTCTTGTTGTCGGCAATAAAACTATATAAACATTATATTGCATGCAGTTATTCCTTATGTTATCGTCAATAAGGCTTTGTAGCACACATGTTCATAGTCTTGTCAGAAAAAAATTTTTATACACGACACCGTATACCAACTTGTCGCCATAGTTATTTCTAAATGTATTTTATAAGCGGCAAATCATTTATTATTGTCTTGCAGACAACATCGATGAAAATGCCGTCGGTAACAATTGGGACTACATGGTCACTATCCGTACATATGTGTATCTATGTGCATAAATATGTATGTATAAGTGTCTCGATATTTATATTGCTTGATGACAATATTTTATTTATCATTAGCAGTGGTGGTCAAAACCTTCGCAATTAAAGGCTTGTAAAATTCTTATTTCTATCCTTACACACCGCTATAAAGATGGACGGGGTATATAGAAATCAGGCCTTTTATAAGATCTGATTTATTAATCCCTATGGATATGGAACGTAGGTTAAATTCTTATCGTGTAAAATATTTCGATTCCAAAAACTGACTCAGTTATCGTAGAAAAGTATGATCCAATCACACCTCCCGCATGAAATTCTCATTACCAGCAAAATTCTTTCTTATAACATTCCTTATAACGAAGCAGCAGCTTTGTCTGAGATCTTAACTGCAAATGTTTAGACCACTACTGTTAAATCTATAAAGATTTTATTTTCATAAAAATATTTGTTGGACTCGTATTCATGTTAGTGTGTGTGTGTGTGTGTGGGCTTATATTTCTTTAACATAGTTCAATTAATAACTTTTTTTTTGGAAACCCATTAACATTTTTTAGTATAGGGTTTACTTACTTTAAGAAGCATATTTGGAAGTACTCACTTCCCAAGTTTAATGCTTTTATTGCAATTATAATGCAATGCTGATTTGTATACTTGTTTTAGTTGTGTACTTGTTTGACTATTTTGACTATTGAGCATATTGATTAATGATTTTCTCTCAAACATTAGAAATGTGCTTGAAATTTCTTGACATCATTAATGTTTCATCTAATGTCATTGAACAGAACAGTCTTATTAATTTGTTTTTACAAGAACTTTAGCGGTGTTCAATGTTTATTGCAAATGGTCTTGCGAAAGTGTAAATCCAAGTTATCGTATTTCTATTATTAAATCTAAGGAAAACTCTTTGTATTTTGTGTTGGATTTTACAAAAAAGCTACTATTTTTTGCATATTGCTGACTCGTATTCAATTTTCACGAAAAAGTGGTATATATAAGAATTAAAATCACATTCAACACGTGATACACGTGAGCACTGACGATGGTAATGTAGCGGCTTCCGAAAGTGGCGCTACTCTGTTCTGCTGTGTACGTAGAAAAATTAAGTTGATGTTTATTTTATTCTTTTTCTTTGGAATATTAATCATGCCCAATTCTTTCTGAATATAACGTTACGAGCCTTAGCCTAATAATCAATTTGGATTCATAAAGCAAATACGTTCGAAATAATCATATTAATTGTTGACTGATGTTTAATCTCTCTGAATCTAAAGTAATCATCTGTCAATATGAAACATTCAGTGCAACGTCTGCAAAAGAACTAAACTAAATTGTACTGCTCATATATATCGATTTATAAAATGTCTTTTAAAAATCTCATTAATCGATTTAATATACAAATACTTCGATATACCGAAAGCAGAAAAAAATTTTTAAATTTAAACTGTATACCGAGAAAATCGAGGGATAATTGTATTGTTCTGTACTTGTTATACTTTGTATGAAGTAAGTAGTAAAAACGAGATATCTTTCTGAAAGTAACTTAAATGAATGTAAAAAAAGTACAAAATTCCACATATTTAAAACTCCTTTTTCGAGAGCAAACATTTTTTATCATTTCGACCCAAAAAAAAAAAATCAAATATAAGATAAATCTTCATAAATGCCAGCACTGACCACAAGTCAATAAACGTATTTATCTTTTCGGATCGTAATATTTGATTCTCGTAGTTAGACGATCGAAGCGGACGAATTTTCTAATCGTACACAGAAAAAATTATTGCCCAAGAATTTCCAATTAACTGTATACTCAGATACATTTTTATTTACAATTAATATTTTAATTGAATTAATGTTTATTATAATTGGTTTTATTTTCTTTTAAATCAAGTTACCATAAAATAGAAAAAATGTGTATTAGTTCTTCTGACAGTTAACTTGATGCGAACAAAGAAAGAGTCATTCATATATTACGGTATAATATTTAAAATTATATAAACTTTGGCCGACTTTCTAAATGCAAGTTGCAATGCATAGGTACACTCTAAAACACTTTTGTTGAAAGTTAGGTCGATAATAGTCGGCAACACTTTACAGATTATTATCGACCTAAAATTACACACGCATTATTTTTGATCAAAATGTTTTTATTAAAAAAAGCGATTGGCTGCGTGCAGCTTTCAGCCATAGCCGTATTATAGTTTATATTGAATTTTTTCCACTTGTACTAAATATGTTTAATTTGAAAGGTTTTTTCTTTAATAAACTAACTACAAAATCGATGTAATTTTAGACAAGGAGAAATTTTCAACATAAATTTACACAATATATGATCGTAAATTTGAAGTAATGTTTTAAAGTGTATAATGCACAGACTTTGTAAGCGCTTACGTGAAATTTCATGCAATGCCTAATGTTCCTAATCTGTGAAGAGTATCAGCTGTCAAAATCTTGCATCAGTTTTATTTGGTATGCAATTGGTTGTGTTGCTAGACCTGCAAAATTATCGATAGTCACCCCACTCTATAGTTTCTATAGTTCGTTATAAAACTATCGATAGTATCGATTTTTTAGAAGAATGCGAGAGTTTTAACCCTACATCCATCAAAAGTTTTTGATATATTTAACAAATCTTATATGGGAATTTGTTAGCAATTCTTTTATAAAATAAAGTATTTCTTATTAATCTTTAATTATCTCGTACAATGTTTTATATCGTTACCTTTATATAGAAACGCCTTAAATCATTCAGCCATGTCACAGATTCCGTTCGGATTGGTTTTGATTCCGTAGTTGTCATTCCTAAAAAGTACATTTTTGGTGCTTTATATGCCGTTTATTTTGTATTTCGTTTTTACAATGATAAAGTTTTTATACCTTGAGGCGTTTGTTTACTCTTGTTTTTAGATGCAAAGCTCACATTGAGCTTTTTATTAACATGGAAAGCTCATGACCAAATATTTATTTGATGCTCCTAAGAGTATGCACGTTTTTTTTTATTATTTACTGCAAATGAAGTCATTAAAAAAAGTGTTTTTCAATTCCAATTTGAAATTTAAAAGTGGTTTGATTACGAAGAAAATTTTCGTTTTTCGTTTTCTGAAGAACCAACTTACGGAATTGAAACCACTTCCGATCGGAATGGTACTCTGTGACATAGCTGATTATTTGTTTTTTTTTAATTCGAATTTGTTTCACAATTCGATGGATTAAAGATTCACTTAGCGAAATAGGCAAAAAAAAACTCGATATTAAAACATAATTAATTAAAACATAGTTGGGGCGTTTCTATATTAAGCAAACGATATATTCTTTAAATAATAACATTAAACTCAAAATGTTAAGAGCCCCAAAGAAAATGTATAATCTGCCTGTTCACAGAATCCGATACGGATTTCATGAATGCGTTTACGAAATCGTAACGAAACTGCTTTGTTCAAAAAGTGTTTATTTTCGTTCAAAATTCAAAATATCGTTTACTAAGTTGTGTATTTTGTAGTTATAGGCTAGAAAAACTTTTTTCTGCCTGCATAAATTAAAAGGTTTCTGAGCTCCAATTCATGAACAATTAATTCCATTTCTCAACGGAAATTTCACCAATTCAAGTACGAACGGATTTCATGAATGCAATCAACCGGTTTTGTGGAGAAAACGATGCCAAGCCAATCCGTACTGAATTCTGTGAACAGGGTGAATAACTTCAAAACGGCTGGACCGACTTTCTTCCAACGTAGCTTAGAAGATTTAAGATCAAGTCACCTTTCAATAAAAAAAATTAATTAAAATCGAATAAGCCGTTTAGGAGCTACGTTGCCATAGACACACAGATTTAAGAGGATACTAGCTGAAGTACAAACCAAACATAAGCTTTTGGACTCTTATTTTATCTACGGTAACTGGAGTACCCAATAATTTTTGTTAATAATGATACATATATCGACAGTTTTCACTTTTAAGCAACTGCTGCGGTCTGAATTTATGGATACAATTTTTTTCGATAGTATCGATAGTGAGAAAAAACATCGACAGTCCATTAAAACTAAAACTATCGATACTATCGATAGTACTATCGATTGTTTTGCAGCTCTATGTGTTGCAATAGCTCAGCTAATAATTTCTTATATATGTATTATAACTTGATTCTTTAATCATTTGTGATACATTTTTTACGCACAACTAAATATCTGATGTTATAGTGACAAACAAATTGCATACTCATATGCTTTGCAACGTGCGTTTAGGAAGTAGACCAGTTTTTAATTAAATTTTCTCTTATTTTATATTACAATTTCAGTTAATTTTACGTACAAAATATTTTCAGTGTACATGTCATTGTGTATAAATAAAATAAATTTAATTTGCATTAGTGAGAATTGTATGTATAATTTTTTTGAGTATGCAACATTGTTTTATGAAAATTTATAGATTTTTTTTTAAATTCCAATTAATTTTTTATTTGATATAATCTATTTTTAATTGAAAAAATCTAAAAATATTTTCAATTAATACTCAATGTTCGCACGCAATTGGTTAAAATCTAATTGATTTTTTTATGGGATCTTCGATTTTCTTAATTGAATCTTGTTTTCACTTTTTTCTTTGTATATAGCCGATTAAAATCCTGAACAGTAACTCAGCGGGAAAGCTCAGAAGACCTTCTTACTTCAGGCCTCATTAAAGGCCTGCTTGGATATTTTTTTATTCAATTACCATTTTTATCTAACTGCTAGAGAATGCCTTATAGAAGACCTCGGCTCGTCCATATAAAAGACAATATACACATTCCACATTCGTTTCCACGAGAAGGGAGAAGAGAAGGAGTAGCATTTTTTGTTTCTTGTACTTTATAAATAACAAACATTCTCATATTATTTCTTCGCAAGTAATTTGTAAATAAAGCTGAAATCTACGTACAAGAGACATGCTGCTATTATGCGGTTTATGTTGGAGTACATGCGTATAAAAACTACTTTAGATGAAACGAAATAATTCGAAATAAAAAATTACATTAATCAAGAATAAAAAAGCCGCTATAAAAATACCGAGATTAAACAAATATACCTCCATTTGCTTTTTGACAGACCTTCCTTAGAAACCTGTCAAAAGGAAGATATTCCTTGTGAAAAAGATGGAATGGCGCGAGCAGGCCTTGTACATCCAAAAGAAGGACTACAGAAGCCTTCTAAAAGGCATCCGTACTCCTTCTACAAAATATATTATAACACTTTTTTTTGTAAATTCTAATAATTAAAATGGCAATTAAAATTCGTTATTTTATATCAAATAAATAAAAAAATATCAAATACTATTAGTCACAAATTTTATCTAATAGATCTTTCACACAATTCTTTTTTTAATAGTTTATTCAAATAAAAACAACATTATATATTGTTCTCGTAAATATTATAAAAAAATACATGACGAATTGATAACCTTTCTCCTTTTTTTGAAGTCGACTAAAAAGTAATACGTATTGCTTTCTAATGCAAAAAAATAAAAAAACTTGTTGTAAACAGACAAATTCAACAGGTTAAACGAATATTTTTTACGCATGCAATCGGCATTTATGTATGTCAGTTCTCCACTGTATGTTATAATAAAGGACAATGCAAGGCTAAAGTAAAATTACTCCTTCGATAACATGAAACTGGAATGCAAACCCATTAACACACAACCAAAGTCATAGAAGAACATCGACCTGAATTTCAAAATAATAAAATCTAAACATTTACACACATACATATGTATAAATACATGCATACATATCTATACGGATGAGAATAAATGCATATGCATGTGGGAGAGTGTGTTATAGAAAGAAATCACATAATATGCTAATAAACCTACATTTTAATATCTATGTTAACTTGGAATACAAATGTATAAATTTACATACATACGTACATACAATTGTGGTTGTACGTGTTTGTTTGTGTGTGAGTGTTTGTCTGTATAAGTGCTGGTGTTAGATAAGAAATGGTACAATAACATTTACAATCAAAATAATAATTACAAATGTACAAAACAAAACATTAGAAATAGTGTACAAAAAACACTAGACCAGTGGTGGCCATTCTCTCAATTTCCTATACTCGCGAGCATAGTGTTTTTTTTAGCATCAACGCAAGTACACTGTGTGTGAGGCTCACAGCTCTGAAGGAAACGTCGATAGTAAAACTGTACTGATTCACTATTGACTTTGTGCCCAGTACTACTGCCTAATTGTACCCCAGCCAATGTTTTGTGCTATAGACATTTAGCATGTGCTTGTCATTGAGATTCCACTAGTGATCTCGGCACTATAGACTTACTATAGACTGGGTGGTTTTTATGGGACCACATTGAGATATTGGCACCAGAGATTCACTAGTGCATTTTAATGATTCTGGTCAACACATATGAAACTTTTTACTAGGTAAGGTAATTAAATTAGATTTCTTATGAACATTTTTAGTTTTGCGTGCAGCCGCATTTATTATCAACACAACAAAATGAGACAAGAGAGAAATCGTTTTGTAGCTGTCAAAAACTTTTCTCCCCATTAAAGGCAAAATAAAAAGTGTAGACTATTCGTTGAAAGTGTCACAAAAAAAAAAAATCATCGACAAAAGTGGTGACTTGGAGACACTTGGCCGCTGGCTTTCTTCAGGGAGCCCATCTATTTACCTGCGTAGCACATACATAAAAACAAAGAATAAGATAGTGTATGTTTGGCCACCACTGCACTAGACATATTCGCAGTTAGCGGTGATTGTACTAGCAACACTTGTGCGTACACAGTTACGTATACACACATACATACATGTGAATGCATGTATATACGTAATTATGTACATATGGATGTATGTGCAAGAGAGTACATCAAATTCTAAACATAACAAATCTAACATCAAAGCCACAAAATAAGTAGTCGTTTCGGGTCGTCGTATATGTAACTAATGCAACAACAAATCTCACTCAATTCGAAACACACACGAAAGGTAAGAGCAGAAATACCCAAACTTTCGTTTTTGCAAGGATTCGGCGCAAACCGTTAGAACGAGTGGTGTTTATTGGGGAGAGCTTAAAACGAATTTTATTTTGGGTGTGTGGGGGACAAATAGACTCCTAAATAAAGCAGAGCAAAGAGAATAAGGGAAAAATAGAATGCGTATGTATACAAATGCCGGTAAAATCTTTAATACATATTTGTAAAATATTTGTAAAATATTAATGATGAGTAAGTGTATTTGTGTGTGCTGACAGTTACTTAAAATAAAAATCCCTTAACAAGACTTTAAAATCGGTAGAAAATATTTTAATTTTAACAATAAATCGGATATTTGTAATCTTGGGATATATGTTAAAAGTGTATAAATAAGGTTAAACGATTTTAACTAAAGTCTGTTTTAAAAATATTTGAGCAAAATCAACTTTTATTTTAACAAACAAACATTGCTACGTTCTGCCATGTAGGTCAGAATTATTTATCTCTTCCTTGATGATCTCCAACTATCTCTTAACATTTATTTTAGTTTTTTTCTAAACTTTACAAGTTTTCTATTTTCATTAAGCCTAGGGATGTAACCGATACCGATGCCGATATATCGGCGATACTTCAGATTTTCCGATGCATCGGTATCGGCGATATTTTACTGCCGATACGACGATAATTTTGCAATTATTTTTTGAGTTTATTTTTAACAAATAATTTGTTTTTTTATTAATTTTATCATAAATTAAACTCAATTCTTTGTTTTTTAAATCTTATTAATATCAATTCTAAATATTAATAAAATTTGTTGTGTAAAGAAATATATATATATATTTTTGTTAACTTAAAAATGAATTCAAATTCAATTCCTTATTTTTTAAATCTTATTATGTATCAGCAAAAAAATACACTCAAAGAAGTCATGGAAATGTAGAATTTTCGACCCGGAAGTAGATCAAAGTTGGATAATTTCTAATGAGTTTGACATATGCTTGTCATTGCAAGAAGTTCTCTTTTTCAATTACCAATTACCGAATTGGAAGCGATGTTAAGAAACATTTCTTTTTGGCGTTCTACAATGATATTTTCTATTATTTTTAATAAATGCGAACCCATATTTAAAAAAATATTGAAATTAACGAAAACGCAATTTTCGCTTATCTGGTGGTCACGTTTTTTTCGGCAGATATTTGCCAAGTGTACCTTTACAAAATTTCCTAAGCCGAGTAACTCCCCTGAAATGAGTCCCAGATGCAAACTTTCAAAAGGCCGAAACACGTTTATCTTGGTGCCCCCGCTCAGAACCAGTCAATAGAACCATGTTATTTTTTTGTGTAGTACAGTGTAATGAGATAAGTATAATCACATAATAATCACAAACAAAAAATGGACAGTGACGCCCTGCAATAGGCGGAGCACCACATAACGTTCGACTCAGCTTCAATAAATATAGTTCCTATGATGGAAAATTAGAAGCGAAATGGATTACGCAAGAGCTTGAGATGCCAAAATGAAAGAGGAATCGTAAGCTGGCCGGTAAAAAGTCATCCTATGGGTTGTTGAACAAGCTCTAAGACACTGGTTCTAATTGAAAAAAAAAAAACGGTAACATATCTGTATCTTTAAAACTTACGATCCGATAATAAAACCATGTATGTAGGAATCTTAGAAGAGGAGTTAAGCTTTAAGAACGTTGACAAGTGGACCACCCTGTTGAAAGACACATTGAAACTTGTCATAACTTCTGCAAATATTATTAAATGTTAATGAATTTATAATTGGTGTAAAATTTATAAAAAGTAAAGAAAGGATTTTTCGAAGTATGTAATAGTTGAAAATACAATGACAAATTCTTTCAAATAAACTAACGGCAACACTGGGAAAATGCAGTTTAATATCAACTTAAGTGATTCAATTCTCGTATTCAATTTTCACGAAAAGTTTGTATATATAAGAACTGAAATCGCATTCAACAGAATCATAAGCACTGATAACGGAAGTGTAGCACCTTACGAATGTAGCGCTGATATGTGCTGCTGTGTAGGTTGAAAAATTGAGTTGATTTTAATTTTTCCCTTGTTTCTTGGAATATTAATCATGCATAATTCTTTCTGGATATAACGTTACGAGCCTTAGCTTAATAATCAATTTGGATTAACAAGGAAGTACGTTCAAAATAATCATATGAATAGACAATAAAAAATTATTTACTTTCTAAAGGCTGGTTAAATTTTAAGGGCCGATGTTGAATGTGAACCACACCTAAATGTCAAGTTTTTTTTGCATTTCATTTAACATTTCTCAATTTCAGATTAATTCAATTTGAACCATAGAAAGATACACAATCGAGCAATGCGTTAAAGTTATTCAGGCTTATTATGAAAATGGGCGTTCAAATCAAAATGCACATCATGCACTTCATCTTCAGTGATAAGGCACATTTTCACCTCAGTGGATTCGTCAATAAGCAAAATTGCCGCATTTGGGCGAATGATAATCCAAGAGTGATTGTCGAAAAACCAATGCACCCACAAAGAGTGACTGTTTGGTGCAGTTTATGGGCTGGCGGCATCATGGGGCCGTATTTTTTCCAAAATGAGCCCGATCAGGCAGTTACTGTGAATGGTGTTCGCTATCGTGAAATGATAACGAACTTCTTATGGCCCGAATTGGAAGATATGGATGTGGATGGTTTCAACAGGACGGTGCCACTTGCCACACAGCTAATGAAACAATGCCTCTTTTGCGCGCCAAATTCTATGGCCGTGTTATCTCACGTGGTGGTGATGTCAATTTTCCACCAAGATCATGTGATTTGACACCGTTGAACTTCTTTCTTTGGGGTTATTTGAAAGAAAAGGTGTACAATTCAAGAGCTATAGGATGAGATAATTCGGCACATTAACGGCATAGAACCTCAGTTATGCCATTGGATGGCCGATATTTTGTTTCATACATAATTGAACCATCCATATTATCATAATAAAAAGAAATGACAATAGTTTCCTAAATAATTTCTGTTTTATTCAAAATCCAAATCGGCCCTTAAGATTTAACTACACTTTATAAGGGTCGAACTAAGCACCATGATATTTTCGGGCACAACCACGATCCCATCATCAGAGAACCATATAAACTTAAACATTTCTAAAGTATCAAAAAATTTTAAGCAAGCAAAGAGCTTAATGCAAATTGGTTTAAAGTTCGATATTTATTTGCTTGACTTTAGGGGCCGTGGTGATCTACTCAAATGCGTGAATCATATGCATCTAACTTTTAAGGAATAATGTTTGACTGACATGTTTGGGCAGGATCACCTGTTAAGAGGTTCATTAAAAGAAGAGCCTAAAAGTTAATCACTAAATTTAATGGACGGAAAAATATCTATCTAACCATCACTGATATTTTTATATTTCATAGAAATGCACACACCTAGAAAGGTAGACAAACAAAAAAGAAAAACGTACATGTAATACTAGATTACTAAAAGGGACACTTAAAAAGGAGACGCAAACATAGAAATATTAGAATGTTTGTTTTTGCCAAGTGCACTCGTGCGTATGCTTAGCAATTGAATTGTAGAAATCGTTAAAGTCCTGTTTGGTATTCAACACTTTGCACAATTGTACCTTAAGTTGGTACATTTAGGAGTCAGGAAAAGTAAACTGTGTGCCATATATTCTTTGAAAAATTGCAAAAAAAAATTAATGTTAAATGAAATGAAAAAAAAATAAAAATTTAGACATACAATAGAAGTTATGTTTATTCGTATGTATATCTAATACGTAGATATGCATTGGGCGAGGAAAAAGTTCTAAAAGAGGAAGGCCTTTTAGGTTTCTGTGCGTGTTACAATGCCTCTAGGGAGATATCGAGGCCATTGCTTTATAACGCTGTACACGAAAGTTATCAGATCAATTATATTATACAACACGAAAAAAATTAAGGGGTTCTGACAAACCGATTCTGGTAGAGGAAGAAAAAAAAAATACGGGTGTCGAAGTTTTGGAAGATCACATCGGAATATTATTTTAGTGGGGGTTAAAGTTTCCCTCATTTGGCATAATCGTGCAGCATATCGGTACATGAAACTATGTATTCTTTACATCTGAGGTGTAGGTTATGGTCAGCAACTTTGTAGAAAATATTAAGGCAAAAATTTTTGTGATACATATTAACCCTCTATCTCCACCACATAACCGTAATTTTTGGCTCTATTCTTATCGTGAAAAGCAACCATAAAAAGGGGAAGGCGGTTATAAAATGTGCCACAAAAATGTTGGCCTTACGTTTAAAGTATAAGATGTGTTGAGAACTTTTATGTAAAACACCACGAAGAAAACTTTTGTAGAACATTTAAGCCTGCTATGTCACTGCTTAAAAGGAGCTTTTGTCTCTGATTTAAGAAATTGACACAAAAACAAATACTTCGAAAAGGTAGAGCGTTAAAATGTTCCACAAAAAGGTTTAGCATGGTGTTTCAACATAAAAGTGCAAAGCAAGAGGACATATTTTTTTGAATTGGACAAGAGCCAACTTTGCTAATACTGAAGCAATAAGGTTAACTTCCTGACCAGCCAAGGAGATATAAACACACAGAAAAAGGGAATGTAAAATCAACATGACGCAATTGTTATTTGAAATCATATTAAATTTACAAGAAATAATATGTGGTTTAAGTGTGTTAGTGTTTATTTGATTTGTTCATTGCTACGGTTCACTGTTGTGCTTACCCAGCAAACCAAAACATTTGAAAATAATATCGCATTCGAATGTTGCGTACACATTTCTCGGACAAAACACTCGGACAAAACACAGAACGGCTATCGAAGTCGGAAAGAGAAAAAGCTGCTAGAGCCCACTCGTCGCTCAGTTTGTAGCAGCAAATCTTTCGATTTCGATGTTTCGCTGACAATTCAATAGCGAACCAATATCGAAGAAATATCGATACCACAAAAATGCAGGAAAAATTAATTTTTCAAGATTGTAATCTTTATTTTTTTAATTTATCTATTTTAATGTAAATTAAATATTTATTTATTTAAAATTGTAACTTAGGCTGCAGTCAATCAGATTCGAACACGGTACCGCCAGGCTAACAGATTAGCACACATCCACAAGGCTATCGTGGCAAATTTTTTTCTATTCAATTATTGCACACATGAATGTAAATTACACATTCGCTAAATTAGCGAAAATAGTTCAATGCTGCGAACATTCACATTTTATGAAATTTGGCAATTGCGCTTCTTATCGAGACATATTTCGATGCTGCGATCATTCACATTTTATGAAATTTGGCAATTGAGCTTATTGTCGCAACATTATCGACAAAAGCTCGCATTTGCGAACATTCGATTTTTTTTAGATTCACGAGCATTTATCGAACAAATTTGTTTCGAAAATTCTTCGTTTTAGCGAACCTTCTTTTATTTCGAATCTCAGGTTTAGTAGGTAGTTGTGTGACTTGTTGTTGTTTATTCTTACATGTGCCGGTTATGTAGACGACAAAAAACGAATTACCAGCGAAAAAATAATGCTGCTGGTGTAAAAATCACTATTGTTTCATATTAATTTTAAATGAAAAATTATTAATCTAAGCTTAAATGTCTTTGGTGTAAAATTGTTCACTGTTAAAACAACTTTGTTATAAACGTTACATTTCATTTTAAATCAACATGACTACAACTTTAATTTAAAATAAGTTTTATGTTAAATAATCATTTAAACCATGTTGAGTTAAAATGAAATTCGTTTTACATACGATGGGTATTTATTTAGTGTATAGCTAAAGTAAAGTTTGAAGGTGTTGTGGCTGCAGTGGGTAGCCCGAGGACTATCATGGAAGTGCCACGAGCTCGAATCTTGGCTGGGGCACCTACCTATAACACAAAATTTTCTGATGCCTATGCTATTACACATCAATATCCATTAATAACTCAATATCCATTATCTCAATTATGCACTACAAGTATGTAATTAAAATTGTAATTGCAATTCTAATGTACTCGTAATTGAGATTCCTCCCTCCCTGAAGCCTGATGACAACAAATGAAACAAATAGCAAACTTTTAATTTCAAAAGGCCCCAAAAAACACAGTTGTACTAAATTCGTCCTGTTAATACAAGAGCAAATCTCTGTATATTTATGCATATATGTATATCTCATTGTACATATTGTAAATATGTATATGTATATATAAGTTAACACTCATATGTGCATACACATTTACATACCTATGCATTTGTGTATTTAAGTTTAGCCTCACATGTAGGTTTATTTTATTTGAAAAACATGGTTAGTTGAAAAATATATCACAAAAAAAAAAAGAAAAATAAATGGAAAAAAATCATTGGTCAGCAAATGGTCAAGGTTTTCAATTGACTTTCACTTTCTAAATAGTAACTACACACATGCATACTTGTAGACACAAAAACATTTACACATGTATGTATGTATGTATGTATGTATGTGTGTTTATGTGAGTCGATGTGTACATAGACATGTTTTATGTACAAATGTATGTATGTACTATATAGTTTAAAAATAAAAGCTTACTCTACTCAATTTTCACTTTCATTTTCAATGTTTTGTTTCTAATATTTGTATTTTACAAACTTTGTAACAAATGTGTATACATTTCATTTACCCGCATACACAGACATATCAAATATATAGATATTTGTTTGAATTGTATGTATACGTATGTAAGTATGTTTTTCAACATTATATTTATTTTGTACATTGAACTTGGCTAAAATGTACGTATTGTTAGGATTGTGTTTTTATAAAAACGCAACAAAAGGAGTACAAAATTGACATGTAAACAATAGTTCGTGTTAGTAGATAATTTAAGTTGTTTGTATGGAATGGAAGCATGTAGTTTTCTTTTACATTATCCATTAAAATTTAAATAAAGAATTTTGTAATTATACACTGTAAATCCATACATATACGTATGTATGTATGTACAGGTAAGCCTCCATTTACATGGTCTGTTGGGACCTAAAAAAGTACGTGTACATCAAATCTGCGTAAAACAATGTTCGGGATTGGTACAAAATCTTTTTTTGGGGCCAGGAATTTAGCATATCGCGTAAATCAAAACACGAGATACATACAAAATTTAATTTGGGAACTAAAACTCGCGTTAAATCAAGAATAATTACAATTATTAAATGTTCACTTATACCATTTGAAGGTGTGTGAGAGTTTTATATTGTACGAATGTTGTGGTTTATTTCTACATAAACATTCGTTTATATAGAAATTTCATATTTTTATAAAATCAACACTTTTTGTTTTATTACATTAGTGTCCTGCGGAACATGTTTCTCAATGAAATGTTCGATTTTCGAAATTAATAAAGTTAGGCCATATTTTCTACTAAATTATCTCTGGCGTAGAATGTGTGTTTTGCTGTATCAGTATAGCTCCAACATAAAGCAATAGTTCGAATTTTGGTTTATAATTTTTTATAGTTCTTCTTGTTGACTCATTTCAAGAGATATTGCTAGAGTTGTAGACTTTTCTTCATTTTTCAAGCGGTCCAAAATTTGGTAATTATAGTTTTTCTTCAGCCATTCCAAAAACATTTTATACAAACACTAAAAATCTTTTTAGTTGTATTTATTATGTACTAGTACATTGTTTTTTACCACAGAGTTGATGGCTACCATAATTTTTTAAGCGTGTTTAAGCGAATTTAACATATCGCGTAAAAAAAACGCGTAATTGAAAAAAATGGTGACTATTATTTATTCGTGTTATATCGAAATCGCGTAAATGAAGTACCGCGTATATCGAGGCTTACCTGTATGTATGTATGTTAGCATGTAGATCGATAGGACAAAAGTATTTTAACTTCTTTAAGCCAAATGGATGTTGCATTTGAAAGATTTGAGCACGTCATATAATCCCTTCTTAGGGGATATACACATATGACGTAACGCTTCTGACTTAAGTGATTTCCTTAAGAATTTAAATAATGTTGCGATAAAGTAACCAGAAAAACAACAGAAGTTGTTCCAAATGCAGAGCATCTTCATTGCATACAAGTACCGAATTTAATATTCTAAGACTGTGGTTTGTCAGCAACATTTGTTGTAGATAACGTTTTAATCGATTACCGTTCAGCTTTTTGGCACACTTCCGTCCTATGACAACCTTGGCTTAAATTTATTTATAGTTCTCCAGAAATAGAACTACTTTGAGCTCAGTTCATCAATGATGTTACTATTGCTTTGTATGCTCTTTTTTTTTTGCTGGGTAGTACAGTAGTAACACTATTTTTGCGCTCATCCACTTTGATGACTACAAGTGCTCCACGCACCACACCATCAAAATCACTTTTCACAATGTTGCATTGCCTGCCAGCTGATCTCAAGGTCAAACAATTAGCCATAAATTCTGCGATCAGCCTCGAGGCAATATGTGCATGAAAAGGGACTACCAGAGGATATGCCAGAATTTTGGTAGTCCCAACTGGTTTGCCGGAAATAATTGATAACAACTGCACGACCATACTTCTGCCGGATAAAAGATTTGCTGTAATGCTCTCTAGCACGTTCTGCTATAATAGTGAGAGCGTGCTAAGGATTTATAAGGACGGATCCATATTGGACTTTCCCCCGTTACCAACAGAGGACAGGATTTAAGCTACATGATTAGTGTAGAGTGCTACGCGCTGAAATATGAGCCGTAAAAAGAGTAGCAAATTGAATGGGGATATTCAATGACAGCAAAGATGCGATCATGTCTCTATGGGGTCCAGTTTGATGTATGAACGACGGATGTCTCTAAATGAGATAGTGAGATATTCAAACCTGGAGCTAATCTGGGTTCCAGGGCATATTAATGTGGGCGGAAATATTGTTGTAGTCGAACCAGCCCTATCCGAAACCCGAATGCGCATTCGAGATAAATCGTAGGTGACCAATTGAAATGCTGCAAAACTCTTATTCAGTAGAATAAATTTGGGAGCGCTCAGACTAGATGGTCTGACAAGGTCACCAGTACGACGTAGACGATAATATGGCACCAATGTGTGTTAGTAGGCACTTTTTATAGGTGCGCATACTATGAGAGCACCTCCTCTGTCATTGCTCCCTAAGAGAAGGGCAGTCTGCTAATGCAAGATTTAGCACCATAGACTTAACTATAATATGATTAGACAAAACGAGCATATGACAGCTTCAGACTATATTATGGTAATCTGCCATAATATTATTGTTGAATTCTGCAGGTGGGAGGTAAATTATACCAAGTCACATTTTTTGAAAAAACGTTTGTTTATACTGTTGGTATCAGCATTTTGTTCCACCAAGTGTCACATACAATTTAAATTTCTTCCAATTATTTTCAACGTTGGTCATGCTCACAATTTACCTGACTACAAAATTCCTCTCTACTTAAAGGTATACTAAAGACTCATGCTATTTTCTCAAGCATACAGTAGTTGAAGAAACCAGAGATCCGATCATAGAGCTAGAGGGTGCTTTCTCATAAAATGTCATGCACGCGTACATGAACTTTAGAAAAGGTGTTAAAATTTAATGCTTATATTTGTGAACATGATTGTATTAGAAAAATATTTGTATATAGAAAAAAAGTGTGTGGCTAAATCAATAGTACGTATTTTTATTTAACATGACATTTTGAAATTCATCAAACATTAGGAAAAAAGGACTTTAGAAATCAATCAACACACAAACGCACACAATTTTTCAATTTCATAATTAGACATGAATAAATAACTGAATGCGCATAGAAAATTTGAAATTTAAAATTTAGTTTATTAAAGGGGTGTTACGATTATTCTTCATAATGAGATTGTATTTTGAATAACAAATGTCGTTTTGTGGGTCATTCACTATTTGTGGGTGAATGTGTGCATGTGTGTGTGTAAGCGTGTGTGCGTTTGTGTCTGCGAGTATTTTCAATTTGGTGTAAGAAAGGGGATGTTTCATTTTCGTATGTGAACTCTATTGTTGATAGTTAAAGGTTTTAAAATTTGTGCTCGTTATTATTGTTGGTTGGTTTTATTTGAAAACAAGGTCCTACAATTATTTTAATTGTAGTTTATCAAAGGTGTTTTCTGTTAACATGTGGTTTTCTCTGTTGTTTGTTAAAGTTATCAAAACAAGTAGGAAAATTTAGGTTGTGTACATTAAATAGTTTTTTTTTATTAGCACTGTGTGATATATTAAAGGTTGAAGATTTATGGAATTTTATACGAGTCAGCCAAGAACATGGAACTTTATTAGGATATTGAAAATTTTGTTTTGTGTTTTATTTCAACTTAAAGTTTTCAGTCTTTCAGAAATTAAGTACTAACTTTAATATTTCATAATATGTAGATCCAAGTTTAGAATGGTTTGATATTGGAACATGAAAACAAATTATACTGCACTAAAAAGGTTCTAATGACTGATTGTTTTAGAGGGTACAGCTAAAAATATACGTGTTTCGGCGTTTTTTAAAGTTAATGTCTGGCCTTTATTTTAGGGGGAGACAAATTTCCCCAACACAGTGGTATCGCTTCACACATTTTGCGTCAAAAAATAGAAAAAGTTATCGTAGAGTGATAAGATTACGCACATTTGTTTAAAAAATTCAAAATATGGTTGATATCGGCGCAATTATTCGTGTCCTTAGAACATATCCTTAAATGCAAAAATGCTATAGCTAGTGAAATAATAATTATAGTTTCAGAAAACTTCTCACGTATGCTACTCATAATATCCATAGTGTTTGGACTAAATTTTGTGGAATTCGGTCCCTTTGCTTAAAAATTTTACTGTTGTACGAAAATCATGATTTTTATCACTTCATCCATATTAATAAAAGAGTAACGTTATTGAGTGACTGACTGACTGACTGACTGACTGACTGACTGATTCATCATCGCCCAGCCCAAACCACTAAAGCTAGAAAGTTGAAATTTCGTATGTGGGCTCCCCTCACGATGTACAGATCCACTAAGACGGGGTTTTGGGAAATTCAAACGCTAAGGGGGTAAAAACGGGTAAATTCGGTAACCTTATATCTCCGGATCTAACTAAGGTAGACATAAAATTCCAAAAACAGCATAATAAGATCAAAAAATAAGCGTAAGGGTGTTTGGTACTTTTTTGAAATTTTTACATTTAGGGGCCGAAAAAGGGTAAAAATATAATTTTGGTACTTTTTTGTTAACCGTTTATCTCCTAAAGTAATGAAGATAGAAATTAAATTTAAAATGAATTCTTCTATCCTTACGAAGCCCTCAAATATGTTTTGGTACTTTTTTGAAATTCGAATATATAAAGGGTAAAATTGGTTGCTATTTTTAGTACTTTTTTCTTACAACTATTTTTTATGCAAATTGATAAACATAATGAATGAATATGTTTGTATATTTTCACTAAGAAAGGATTTTTTGAAAATTTTAATTCTAAGAGGATTAAAAGGGGTAAAAACGGGTAATATCGGCAACCTCATATCTTCGAATCTAAGTAAGGTAGACATAAAATTCTAAACATAAGCGGACAGGTGCGTGAAACTTTTTTAAAATCTGTACATTTAGGGGCCTAAAAAGTGGGAAAATATAATTTTGGTACTTTTTTTTGTTAACAGTTTATCTCCTAAAGCAATAAAGTTAGAAATTAAACTTGAAATTCATTCTTCTCTCCTTAAAAAGCCCTCAAAATGAGTTTTGTATTTTTTCAAATTGGAATATATGATGGGTAAAATTGGTAGCCCTTTTTGGTACTTTTTTCCATACAACTCTTTTTTATGCACATTGATACACATACTGAATGCATATGTTTGTATATATTCTCTAAAAACTCAAATTCTAACGGGATTAAAAGGGGTAAAAACGGGTAAAGTCCGTGTTCTTATATCTCCGAATCTAAGTAAGATAGACATAAAATTCCAAAAGCGTCATAATAAGATAGAAAAATGAGTGGGTAGGTTTTTGTACTCCTTTTGAAATTTGTACATTTAAGGGCCAAAAAATGGTAAAAATATAATTTTGGTACTCTTTTTGTTAATCGTTTATATTTTAAAGTAAAAGTACTTTTTCGAAACCCTACTTTTTTGAAAATGTAGTTTTAAGAAATGGTACTTTTTGAAAAATGTTTTTTGGAAAGGGTACTTGAAAATGGTACTCTTTTGAAAATGGTTACTTTTTGAAAAGTTACTTTTTGGAAAAGGTTCTTTTTAGGGCTCTGTGCACCAAAAATGTAAATTAATCTTATTGTTTTCGATACGCTGTCCGTGAGTCCGTCTGTCTTTCCGTCTGTCACAGGCTGTTTTCTCGAGAGCCGTAAGAACTACGGGCTAAAGATTAAAGGGTGTTCTAAAGCGAACAACGAAACATGCTAAAATACTAATGTAAAATACAGACACTTTTATATAGACTCTCGAAATTTTCAATGTTAGTGCTAATTGGTGTAGTCTGTTGAATATTTAACACAACAAAACTTAAAGGGTGTTCTGAAAGATAATGTAATTTAACCTATGTAGTTTAATTAGTTTGCTGTATCTTGGAAACCGTAAGAGGTAAATTCTTTAAATTTTAAAAAACTCTAAAACTAAAAAATTCCACTATTAAAAAAGTCACAACGAAAAATCGCCAATATGAAAAAATCGCTAAAACGCAAAAATTCGCCAAAACTAAGAAGATATCCAAAAAAACTAGCCAATTTTATGGTTATTTTTAAATGAGTTAAAAATTTTTTCTATATCTGCACAACAATGGTGTAGCGAAGCACGCCGGGTATAGCTAGTTGTGAATAAAATCAAAAGTAGTGGATTGATTTTAATGAAATTTATCTCGTTTTGTTTGGAACGTGTTCGGCTATGTATAAGCGCACAGAAAACGAGCAGAGTTTTTGTTGCTTTTTAACTGTTATGAACTTTTTAAAAACAAACATTTTTATAAATTTTATTTTTAAATAAAAGAAATTTAAAAAACTCGATGGGCGTTTTTTTTCTTAAGCGATTAGTTTTGAATTTCGCAGAAAAGTTCACTATTTTCGTTTAATGCTGGATGCATACCCCCTAGAATCAAAGATTAGTTGAAAAAAAATCAAGACATATTATTTTTTAATTTTTTGCCACGCCCCTGGATACCGCCCTTTTAGTTTTTTGTACACTGCGTTGCCATTTATGGTCCGATCATAATATATTGCATATCGTTATTCATGGCTTGACTATGGCTTAATTTTTTCCTGTGGTGACTTTTTAATCCGGCATCAAATTGTGGACGCCACTTATGCTATTTCGAATCCTTCCCATTTTATATCCACTTTTTTGAGTAAAGGAAACATTAACTTAATTGGGGCGTGCCATAAAAGCTAGTATGTTAAAAGGTAGACATACAAAGGTTTAGAAAGGCTTTCCTGCCACATGCAAAAAAAGAATGTAAAAGAGGAAGGATCCGAGATGTCACTAGTGGTGCCTAGAATTCGATGTCGGATTAATAATTTACCAAAGCAAAAATGTAGACATAGTCAACCCATAAACAACGATATGGATTATGTAATGATCGGACTACAAATGGCGACTCAGCGTACAAAATATTAATAGGGGCGATATCCAGGGGCGTGGCAAAAGATTAAAAAAATATTTTTGGAACTGTTTTCAACTAATCTTTAATCCTAGGGAGTAACTTGCTCACCTTTTTTTTGAACCACCTTAGCATGCATGCTTTAATCGATTTAAAGTTTCAACTGCAGTCATTTTTGAAGTCTACTCTTTTTAAATACTAAAAATAAAAAAATTTTAGTTTTGAAAATTTTTTGAAAAAAAAACGTCGAAAATTAAGCTCTATTTTTGTAAAAATTTACCCATTTTCACCCTTATTTTAATGTCTTTTGACTTTGATTTCTTTTCACGACTACAAAAATTTAGATAACTAAAAACCTTTTCTTGCATGTTATCAAAGATTGTGTTAAAAATCATAAAATATTATTTGGAAAATTTTGGCTGTGATATTACCGGAGATATTGACGAAATAGAGAAAAAAATTCAAAGCCAAATATCTTGAAAAATATTAAAGACATTTTAAAGAAATAAACTGTATTTTATTTATTTAGCTATAAACTTTATATCAAGTTCAAATTCATTTAAATCGGATAATATTTGTAAAAGTTATGAGGCCGAAAAATCAAAATTCATATGTGTTTAAGGTTAATTTCGTATTTATTCGCAATTAGTAATAAACAATCTATCTAAATCGAACTTTGTGAGGCTAGTTTCTATTAAAATATGTTTTACGTCAAATTTCACTATTAGTCATCCTACAAAATTTCATTTTGTTGTACAGTTTTATAAAAAAATATATCCCTGAACATTTTCATTAAACCAATTTCTTATAGAACCATCAACATGTTTTTGTTTCTTAAACAAACTGTAACCTCTTTTAACTATTAATCAAAATTTAATAATAATTATAATGAATTGGCTTTAATAACAACCCACCCCTATTACATTCATAACTTCCACAAAATATTATTTTCTTTTAAGAAACAGCAAGAATAAAATAAAAGTATAAAAACACTATCAAAAGCAAGAAGAATGAAATGTCCAATTTTTTTAATTAAAGTACACATACACACAAGTGTAAAAGACTGATATGGAGAATGCCTTAAACCTTTCTTGAGAAAAGAAAAAAGAAAGAAACAGATCTTATAAAAGTAAACTATTACGAAAATACCACTACACTAATATATAAAACACACGCGCACACAGAAACATTTTAACAACACTATGCCTACCTCCAACCATATTCTAAGATTTTTTAGTAATTATCAGCACTTTGCAGAATTTTTATCTTGCTCGCAACGCTACTTTGCAAGTTCTTTTTCCTTTTTTTTTTTTTGTAATTCAAAACTTTTCCTCATCCTCACAAAAATTATATAAATAAATTTTTCTTTAACATAAAACTACCAACACTAAAGAATCTAAATGGAAACAGGACTAAGTGTTTGTGTGTACGTAAACAAATATTCGTACAACCCCTTGCAAAATTTTTTTCATTCCTTTACATTTTGCTTTAACCACCCACATTAAATGAAAAAAAAAATATATTATAAAAATCCTACAATTTGAAAGCAACTAAATCTTTTGCCAAAAATAAAATAAAAATAAAAGTGTGGTAGAAGAAAAACTCGATAACAAACAGAAAAAAAAAATTACAAAAAGTTCCTAAAAATTCTTGAAATTTCTCTGCTGGGAGATAAGAAATGAAAAACTAAAATGAATTTGGGGAAAAAATTTACGTTTGTAAACTTTACTTTTGGCCACATCTACGACAGTACGTACAATCTGCCAAACCACACACCACCACCTTCTTTTATTTGGACTAACTAAACTATAAAGCGAACTACCTCTTAAGCCCCACTACCATGCATTTATTAAAAGCACATATACATACATGCATACAAACAAATAAACTAACACATGCACGTATTCATGTATGTTGACTTTATCCGTAAATTGCGACTTTGTTAACCATCAAATTATTTTCTTTTCATCCATTTTTGACACTCAAAAATATACATTAAATATGAGTTGTTTGTTGTTGCTTTATTTATTGAAATCTAACGAGTGTTTGTTCTAGGGGCAGGCGGCAGAGATATTTGATTGAATATAAAAATAATATTTTCAATATTAAGTAAAAATAATTTCATGACTTTAATTTTTGAGTATAATTTCGGTCAAATGACAGTCGGGACTGGCTCACACACGAAGTAATCTGGAAGTACAATTTTTATATACTCTTCGCACTAATTACGGCTTCATTTCGGGCATGAAGTCTGGCTTCCAAGGACTCCGAAGAATAAAGTACTTTTAATTTCTCGATATAGATAAGCTTATCCCCACAAAAAGTAATAGAGTAAAACAAGTGCAGGTCATTTATAAGGAATAAATGTATAGTTTTGGCTTACATATTTATATTAACAACAGCCAAGCATTTAATTAAAAAGCCATTAAAAGCTTATTTTAGTTCTTCAAATCACTCTCTCAAAAATAGTATAGAAAATAAAATCGATTTCCCACTTGATCCACTTAGGACCAAATTCACAGTCTTTAGTTAACTAATGATGGTGATTTAACCAATAATATTTATATGAAAAATCGTTAGTTAAACATTCGACGTTAGCTAACTATAGACTGTGAATTTGTGGATAATTTTTCCCTCTTCAGATATCGGTGCTCAACCTTAATGTGCAGGGCCAAGAGAATGTTTTTAGAATGACGATTTAAGTTAGTCAGTAGAGGGCGCAGAACGAATACATATCTCTAAGGGAACAATTGAATAACTTTAATAACGATGCGACTTTAGTAAATATCAAAACACTAATTCGCATACATTTTACTAGACCACTTGCTAAATTTCTAAGCTATCGGGCTATATTTAAAGGTTTAATAGCAACTTTAGCAAAAAGGATATCCCGGACTAAGCTAAGTCCATGCAGGTATAGTGCTGAAATTTATAAAAAAAAGCTTAACAACAAAACTATAGGAGTTCTGAAAAGTTTTACCGCATTCTAATTCTCATTGCAGCTAAAATCTAATTTTAAGATAAAGGATATATAGGAGATAGGAATTTCCCTGCACTAACTGAAATGAAATTACAGCAAAAGTTTAGAAATACTTATGCGTTATCGCTCCATTCTGAAGATAATTGCAGCTAAAGTTTAATTTTTAAAATAAACGATATACGGAAGGTTGGAATGTCCTTGCAATAATTGAAATGAAATCTACCACAACAGGTCAATAGCATAATTTTAGAAATAGGTACGAATTTATTCTACATTCTGATGCTAATTGCAGCTAAAATTTAATTTTCAAAATAAAGGATATACGAAAATTGGGCAATCCTTGTCAAAGATTGAAATAAAACTTACCACAGAGTTCAACAGCTCTATTTTAGAAATTGTGACGAGTTTTTTCTAAAATTCTTTTTCTAATTTTATATAAAATTTTGTCTTAAAAATAAAGGATATATGGGAGGCAGCCATCTCCTTGTATTAATTGAAATGAAATTTGCCACAGGACTTTATAGGATAATCCTAGAAATTGTTATGAATTAGAGTTCTAATTACATGTGCAATTTAATAATGTAATACAAAAGATATATAGAAAGTAGGCATGTCCTAACATTAATTAAAATTACATTCGCCACAGGTCATAACAGCATAATTTTAGAAATAGAAACGAGTTCTTGCTTCATTTTTCATTGAAATTGCAGAAAAAAAACTAATTTAGAAAATTAAAATTTAGAAATTTAGAAAATTAAAATTAAAAAATATTTCTTTTTATTTTATATTCTTTATTCTTATAAATAAACTCAACCCGCGAAGCGATTAGCTTGTCTGCGGAAAACAGCCACGATTTCTGGCGGCAATCGAACACACAACCTCTGGACTGACAGGCTAGCACCGCTACCACTCAGCCACAGGGGCACTCTGTGTATTTGCATCTATGATTAATTACAAAGTCTAATTGCGACCAAACCCTTGAAGTCTGTTCATTACAAAACGCAAAGAATGGTTTAAACAAAAATTATTTGATAAAAGTTACAATCTTTAATTAACAGTTTTTCTATCTGATCATATCAAATCATGCAGCATTCCACAAATATCTGTAAATTGAAACTTCAAGTAAAACGACAAAAGAAAAAAAAAAAGCAAATATGCAGCAGCGTACGAGTATAAAATTTATTGATTTTTATATAAAAATAAATATTTTAGCCCCAAAAACTTTATTTCCTTTTAACACTTAAATACACACTCATCTCTATACAAACAGTGAATACAAATGTGCATGTGTGTATGTGTGGTATGGAACCAAGTGAATATAATTCATACTTGGGGAGGAGGGAAAGAAAGGAACATTTTATATTTTCATTACTGAACATTATTAAAAATTGTTTTAATCTTTAGCAAATAACTCATAACAACAAAAACAACAGCAATAGCAACAGCACAAACAATATAGAATTTATAACATAAACTCGTAGAATTTTCCATCGAACGTGCCAAACAACCCACCAAGCAACCAGTTAGATACTCGAGTACTTTACTCCAAAACCCACCCTCAATTTATAATTTTTTCATATAAACTTTTTTTCGCTTTTAATTTTTTTTTGAAAGCGTGTGCAACACATTATATGAATTATTATCGAGGCCAGAGTAAAAAAAAAAAATTGGAAAAATTTGACTTATCGCAAAAAATTTTTATTGTAATTTTTTTTTACTTTTTTCCATTTTTTTTGATAATCACAAAAGTATCACTTGTATTTGTTTGAGCTTTTGCCATCAGGCATATTGAACTGAACAGAAATATTGTAAAAATTTATTAAAAATGTTAATACACACAATAATGAGCAACAAAGAGGAGTAAATGGGGAGGAGAAGGAGTAAACATATACATGCTGTCAATTGTTATCCTTCATAATTTTTGTTTTATAAATGTGTAAGAATATATGACGCTTTTGTGTACAGTTTTTCGATTTGATAAGTTTATAATATTGATAAATAAAAATATAAATCAATAAAAAATAAAATAGAAAAAAATAAAAACTTGAGTATTAATAAAACTGATTATAGAAATGGAAAATGGATACTGTTTCGATAATTAGCGATACATGAAATGCTGTTATAAAAGATAACAAATAATCAATAAACTTAATCATGTTATCAGAAAAGACAGCAGATTAAAAAATGTTTGGGGGATGGTTATCGCATAAATCTCAGCCTGCAACACGGTAGAGGTGTCGAGCAACTTAAGCGGGAAAGACACATTAAGATATTAATAGTGGAATAGTCTCTGCAGTAATTGCCCTCCTATGTTTCGTAGATCACTGCCATATCAAATATTGTCATGTCTTAGGTCTTCTGACTGACTCTCTGAGGCAAAGGGCTGAGCTGCTAGATAAATGTTCTCTTAAACATCAAGGAACGTTTTGTGAGGCATTGTCTGTAGGCTAGCCTGAGGGGTTGATCGCACTGCACTAGTAATTGTAAGACATCTTATCTTTTTTCTATTGCCCAATGCAGAAATACATGTACTTTGGACCACTGCTTTTCAGAAGACGAGGGATCGCTTAGTGAGAATCGGTCGGGTTACTTTTGTCTACATTCATTATTTTATGTACGTCTTAAGCCCCCACTCTTTTACACGCATGGATCCTTTTTTATCCTGTCCTTCGTACCACGTTTCTATGAAAGCTAGGAGTCCAGAAATATACTGAGGTATTTAGTTAGCTTCTTTCTTTATGCAAGCAAAACCACAAAGCAAGCAGGCAACGCTAAGATCCGCAGCAAGAAACGAAGATTGCAAGAGCAATACGCCAGATCAGCCAAAAAAGTTAAGTGTAGCGCCAGGAAGAATAAATGCCCATGGACTGAGGCCATCTCAAAAAAGGCTCAACGAGCATCCGAGACAACAAGAAGCCGATACCTATATAGAGCGACAAAACGACTGTCAAATAAACAATTTTGCAGCTCGAATCCACTCAAAAACAAAAACAGAGAACTCTTCACAACAAAAACGGAACAGCTCGAAATATGAGTAGATCACTAAAAAGTCCTTATGAACAATAACTCTTTAACATCCTATGGTATTACACGTTCTTGACCGGAACACACTGAAGGAGATGATGTACCAGTTGACCCCCAAGCATCGGTAAAATCGAAAACGCAATTAGAAGTCTTAAAAAACAAACAAAGCTTCTGGAATCCACAACATGTTCCTGAAACTCCTTAAAGTCGACCGTAATATAACCGCACGACTAATATACCATATGATATCCGACTTCTGGATCTCTGGCAATCTTGATGACGAGTTAGAAGAAGGCATTATTATTAACATACAAAAGGGTGAGGGTGCTGTTGGCTGAGTGGCTAGCGCGTTTGACTACAAACCCTGAGGTCTTTAGTTCAAGAATAGTTTCAGGCAAGCCAACAACATCATGCATTTTTCTCATGTGCATTGGTGTGTTATTGTGTTGATTGTTGTTGGACTGTTAAAGTGATGAAGGCATAGCGCTGATCATCTTGGCAGTACCGGCAGCGATTAATACTAACATATCCTAATGGAATTCACAGCACCCTCCTTCGTTGGTATTGTAACAGAACCGTCGGCGAAGTGAAAGAACTAATAAAATGGCTACACAGCTTAAACAACTCAATGCCTCTACTTGACACCAGAGGGGCTTGCAACACTGCTCTACAAAAAAAGCACAATAGCCTGTTCACTCTACACTATCCCTTTCCCAAAGAAGGTAACACATTAATTAATTAACTGGTAGGCATTAATTGCCTGATTTTGTTACTTCTCTTCAAAAAAAAGAAGGGAAATTTGATGGAATGGTCATCAAAGCTATCACGAACACTTTACATAAGCGATTATCCAACTCGAAGGGAAAAAACAGAATACCGGCCTAAAAAATCTTGTGTTGACCACATCAACAGCCTTCGGGTAATAATAGAGAAGTTCGTTGATCTCTATTTAATCTTTATCGATTTTGAAAAAGCTTTCGATACCTTTTAGCATTCTGTAATCTGAAAATTTTTAAGATGCAAGAGGATTCCTTAAAACGCATATCTTTGATCCAGGCCATGAAGCTACCATCAGCAGCTCCATCAACATCAACATAGGTGTTAGACAAGACGGTAAGACAGGTAGAAATCATCCAACTTTTTAACAGGTATAAAGATTTTCTCTATAAGGGACTAAAGGCTGGATAGGCAAGAATATTTAGTCAGCGAAGCCACTAATCGGTAAATCTAGAGGCCGGAGGAAGGCTGTATAGTGGTTTTCGGTAAATATTGATTGATTGTAACAACAAACGCCTAT
The DNA here is from genome assembly GCA_956483635.1 of Panzeria rudis. NCBI lineage: Eukaryota > Metazoa > Arthropoda > Insecta > Diptera > Tachinidae > Panzeria > Panzeria rudis. The sequence goes on from OY101448.1 coordinate 190,587,642, forward strand.
TTTAAATGAATAAAATACCATCAATATACTATTTCACTTTATTTCTTTCTTTTCTTTTTATAAATGTAACAATTTAGATGATTCTCATTTCAAATGTCTTTTTCGTGTCCGTTCGTATTTTATAAAATACACGCATAAATTTATAAATGAAAACTGCTTTAGCATTAAACTGTTAATACTCTCATCATACAAAATGCCTTGTCCGTAATGCATGCTTTTGCTTTTCCACATTAAGAAAGCACGAATTTTTCCAAAAACGAGATTAAATTTATAACGCTTTTAGAGTATAAAAAAAGAAAAAATAATGTATTGAGTGTTATCCATATTTTATTTAATTTAATTGAAAATTTTTAGTTTGTAAACAAGCAGTTGATGTTAAAACTCATTGAAGATTATACATCTGAATTGTTTAAAATTCAAAATAGAGGGTGTGTTCCGAAAAAATATTGTATTCGTAAGAGAATGTACTGAGCGTTACGTAAAAAAATTTTTTTAATAAAATTTTCCATAAATTTTAAACACGTTAAAAAAAAGTTAACATCAGATGAAGGGTAGAAACGTTATTGAGAACATTATCTGTTTACAAATTTCTGATTTGCCTTGAAAAAATTTTGCTTCTACCACACTGTGGAATATTATATTTTCCAAAAATGTATTAGGTAGTAGTGTTGTCATTCGTATAAGAATTATTAGAATATTCGAACAACTTTTTTTCTTTTTTGTTCGAACGAAACAATTTTTCAATTTAGAATCAAAAAATATTCCAACAGCTTTTGTCGAGTATTCGAATAACTTTCTAAACTACTTTTTATGAAAATTAGTGTACATTTTAAATAAACTTCTTGCTTCGGTAGAAATGTTTGTAAACAATCATTTTAGAAGGTACATATTTTGGAACAAATCTAGTTTACCAATGCACCTTTTTTTTAGCTTGAGTTCGGTTTTAATTTAACTTTTCAATTAAATTATATTTTTATTTTAGAGATAAATGTGAAGCATATAGACAAAGAAAATTTTCGACTGCACGCAGGGTTGAACTGACGTACAGTTGAAATGAAATACAGTTCTGAGAGTGACAGTATGAATTGATTAAAAGTAGATGATATTCAACTCTTGACTGCAAACCACCGACTTTGGTCGAGTGTTCAAGCGGTAAAGAATTCTGAACAGATTAGCGGGAGCTATCGAAACGTCAGTTCAACCCTCAGTGCTGTCAAAAATTTTCTTTGTCTATATGCTTCACATTTATCTCTAAAATAAAAATATAATTTAATTGAAAAATTAAATTAAAACCTAAGTCAAGCCAAAATAATTAAAAATCTTCGGACGTAAATATTATTTTCAAACTACTTATACTTAACCGAATCTTATAAAACTTGGTACACAAATTAAGCTCCGCTATAAATGCAATATTGTAATTAGAAAAGTGGACAGTGCCACGCCCATTCAAAGTAAATATATTTGTTAAGTACATCTACTTGATCGAATGTTGAATCTGGAAACTTGGCAAACGCTTCAGCATAAATGCAATTTTAGGAATATTAAAGTTGGCAGCGCCACGCCCTTTCAAGGCAATTGTTATTTTTCAGCTAGCTCTTGAAAAAACATTAAGATCCGCTGAAAGTCCAATAGTATAATAAGAAAAATTGGCAGTGCCACGACGATTCAAAGGAGTCCTTCCATTCGTACTATTAGTTTTTTCTTCCGTAAGAAATTAATATAATTTTCTTCAACAAGAACAATATACAGTAGGCATATAACTTTTTACAGAATTTTGCAATTGGGAAAAATGGCAAAGCATAGTTGGATAGAGCATAAAAAAGAAAAAACAACTAGTGTTTTTTATTTCGAAATCATAAAAAAATCCCCACTAAATGCAATTACTTTTTTATCACAATTTTTGAAAAAAAATACAGCATTTTTATGCACGATCCTCTTCATATAACTAGTTCATCCTACAAGTGCTAACTGATATAATGTTCCAAAACACTTTATTGTATCAGTTGCATATGAGCCCAAACATTTTCCACAAAACTCAACAGAAATATGTAAGGTATTTATAATCTTTTCGTATGGGGGTGATGATAATATTTTTCCATCCCTCCATCCGGGCATGGCATATTATTTATAAGCGAAATTTCTCAGAATTGCCCTCTTGATAGATTTTTTCTATATATTTCTTAAAAACCTTTCTTTTCGATGTTTTAATTATTTCTTGATATACGTTTAAAAATTTTTAGTGGAACGACTATTTTTAAAAAATTTTCAAAATCGCACAAAGCGAAAACTGAATTCAAATTCCAATACTCCAGTGCAACAATAAATTTCTGGAAGTCTTATGGTGGAAACTGGTGGCACATTTTTTAAAAGCTTATGTACATTAAAAAAAAGCAGCGGTTTTATAGGTTATGTGAAACACTTAGGATTTTGAATGTCACAAACATTTTTTGAATTCTGTTTTTCGCTTAAGTTAATCTAAACACCATTATCTTTCTTTTTCATAATATATATATATTTTTTTTAATTTGTGTACCTGTTATCTAAAAACTGTAGGTAAAAGCTTCAAAAATTCTTACGAGTATTTTCCAATTACAATTATAACTTTTTAGAAAAAGTCAAACTTTGATAGCTTATAATGCTTATAATTAAACGGTTAATTAATGTTAACAAAATCAAAAAGTAATTTCTACTTGGTCTGAAGTGTGGCCTACTAGATTGCAATAACAAATGCATAAAAAGAGAACATAAAAAAAAAATTGTTTTGCCCAAAGAATGTGGAACCATAGTGCGTTGGTAAAAAAACACACACACAAAATGTATATTTAGAATGAGAATCACCCATGAGAGATTGAAGAAACATTTGGTAAAAAGGTAATTAGACTTCTATTGTCAGTCTGCTCGTAAATTTCCGCTTATACTCTAGAAAATTTATAAGAAAATCACTAAATTTTTAGTGATTTCCATACACATTTTCTAGATGGGACGAATGTCTTGATTGTGAAAACAGTATCATAAAAAAAGTTGATTGCAAAATATGTATTGCCTACTTTCAGCTTTTTGCATCAATATAGTGTAATATATAGTTTACATAAATATTATATTGTATATGATTTATATGTTTAGTAATATAATTTTAAATATATTTTATAAGTTTATTTATACAGTTGTGATTATTTTATATAACAATATGCATAAGTAAGTATTTAAATGAAAAAAATATACTATTTACAGTCTTAATAATAACAAGCAAAGGATTTTTTTTCATATTTATGGGAATATTTTTAAAATTTCAAACACTTTTAGCCAATTTATGTTCCAATTTCCATTGTTTTTTGTTTTTTTTTGGTTTTCAAATCAAGTAAAATTTATGATGAGTTATTTAGCAATTTATTTTTAAAGAGGAAGGGGCAAAAAAGTAGTAAAGTGGAATAGTGGTGTTATAGTTTTATATTAAATATTGTTTATATTCTTTTAATATAAGTTAGTTATTTAGTTTAAGTATAGTTGGATTTGATGTGATAAAAAATGCGACTCACAATGTTTTTAGGCATATTAGTCCTTTTATAATTTAACTGTAAATGTATATCAAAAGAGTTTCTTAATTGTTGTAGCAGTAGTTGGTGTAATAAGCAACTTGGCAACATTGTCAACAACGTCGTCATGACTTTTTTACACTATACACTATGATTGTGCTTATAAATATATTTTTTTCTAATTTAAAAAGTTTCTGTTTTATATATGTATGTCTCTATGTTGTATTTTTATTTATTTATTGTAATCCTTTTAAGTGTTTCTACATGTTTGCTGAGATTTACTAATTAACTACTTGTGTGCAAACTTTAATTCCACTGAAATTGTCGAAAGCTTGCATTCAAAGTACCACAAAAAAAAAAACACTTTTCTTCCTCCCTTTTTTGGATGACGATTTTTGTTTAATTTTTTTAAGCAAAAAATTTCATTTTAAGTTTTTCTTTTTTAAATTTAAATTTGATTAATAAATGTATATGTATTGGTAGAGACATAAATGTCATTCACATTTGTGAATTTTGTTATGATTTATATGTATTGGTTATATTTACATACATAAATTGGCTTACAAACACATCTACATACATACACTTTTACTCTTCTACACTCTTTCTCTCTTTCTTAAACATAATTACACACACATACACATTAGAAAACACATACACAAATGTCATATTGGTATGTGTAAATTTAGTATCCTTAAACTTTAAATGGTCCATATGTTTTTTTTTACTAAATTAATTTTTATTAAATTATTTTAAGTACAAAATTTTTTTTATTTCATTTCACTAAAAATTTTCTTTATGCTCTCCTCTTTTATAATTTTCTTTAAGCTTTTTTCCTCTTCTTTTGGCAGTTTTATTATCCCTTTAGCAACTCAATTTTCTTTTGTTTGGTTTATTTTCCTTTGATTTTATTATCTTTGTTATTCTTTTTGTTTGTAGAAACTCAACTTACAGAACTTTTACAGGGTGTATCACTTGTTTATCATACCGACAAAATATTACACGCCGAAAGTGTAGCCACGACCGGCTACTTCTTGTTCACGTACGCGTTTTCTATGGACTGATTTGAATTTTCCGCCTTGAGTCTTTTTAAGCCATAAACATTAATGCTAAAGGATGCGAGAACACAAAATCATAAAAATTTTCCAACTGCACAAACTCGTCTCTTTGCTTTCGTTACTTCTCCATTGTTCTTGCTATTTTGGCCGTAACACACCCACACACTCACTGTGAAAGAAAGATTGGCAGAGTGTTTTTTATTCATATTTTTTGTTGTCCTTACTGTCTGAGTATTTTACAATAACAACAACAAGAACATGAAAATTCAACTTACAGTAACATCAATTTCCACCACCTTAATGAAAATTTAGACCAAAGAACCTCACCCACACTCCTCATACACTCACACAAGTGGTCTCTCATACAGACTCTCTTTTTTACAGAAAAGAAAATAAATATTTTCTAGCCTCTATTTACTTTCTTTTTTTTAAGTTAATGATTTTTTTCTGTTGCTATAGCTGTTGTATTTGTATTCAAATATTTTTGTTTACATTTATGTTCTCATAACTGTTTGTGCATGTTTTAGTGTCCGGCAAACTTTTTTTGGAAGCGGAAGTCACCAAAAAGTGATATCAACATTATCAAATTATTCGAAGATGATAATTTCTTTCGAAGAGTCTTATTTTCTGAAGAAATGTTCTCTGGATGGATCAGGCGCGGATCCAGCTTAAGCTTTTGGGAGAGGAACTTTTAAATGAAATCTACCATTTTATAAAATTTCTTATAGATGCTCAATCGAAATGAGGTTATCTGGATCCGTGCCAGCTACTAAACGAACATATTAAGGATAGACCTGGAAATTATGTGAATTGGCTCCTTCCAATGGCAGCTCCATGTAAAAGCGATAGATCCATTTTATATAAAGTTTTAGATTTAGAACTGATCAGCACACCTCGAGGCAGATTAACACATGTACCACCATAGCCACAACAAATACAATACCAAAAACACACGCACACATTTATAAGCTCTCTCAAAGTCAGCTGTTCTTCTGCTGGCACCTGTGCTAAGCTGCCTTGCTACGACTTGAAAACTGGTCATGTAACTAGATCCCATTTCACTCTACGACAGGGCTTCTTGCAGATTTTGACTTCACGCATATTTTTCTTTCTTGGCGACCCTCTATTATTTTGATTATTGGAATGAAGTTCACTAGGGTACTTTGTGAACAGCAATGCTTTGAGATTCTGCTAGCAAAGTGTCAAAGTTGAAGGTTAAACTCCAGCAGGATGGTAAATTTCCGGCTGGTGATCAATTTACCGCTTCAAATTTTCGGGTTTTTAGGGTGGCCTTAGTTTCCCGGAAAAGTTCCTGGGGAGCGCATGGCATTTTTGGGACTTTCTTTTCTGCTTTTTTGTTTTTGGAAATTCCAAACTGGTTTGTGTTCTTGCTCAGTGGTCTGTCACGTGGCTAAGTATTTCGTGACCGTGCTAGCTGGAGGAGTATATACTAGGGTATTCATTTAATCGGGCTTCTGCATTAATCGTTTAATCGCTCGATTAATGAATCTAGGTTTTGGTTCAATCGGTTAATTTTGTTATTAATCGGTTAACTGATTAATAAAGTTTTTTTTTATAAATTAAGTAATTTCAATAAATAAAAAAACACTAGCATAACAATTCTTCAACTAACTCTGCAGTTACACGTAGGCTGCAAGCAACTTGATAGTCAATTTTATTTTAAAGATGCTGTCGTCAAGGAATAAACTCGTTCAGAACGAATTCTAAGTTGTGGCGAACTAAGTCTAAAGTCCCGACTTTTAGTTGCCATTTTCATACAAAATGCTTCGTAATAGCGAATTTATTTTTAACGAGTCCTCGTTTGTATCGAACTACGCTAATTACGAACTTTTCATAGAGCAATTTTTTTTTCTGATTCCCCACAGCTGGTTATAATCGTGCCTTACTGCAATTTATTTACAATAATTGTGATCAGCTGTTTAAATTGAACGAAAAATTTAATGAAAACTTGAAAGGAAAATAGAAAGCAAGTTGGTTGGTATTCAATTTCAAAATGTTGGAGTGTGTTAATAAAAAAGTGAAACTTGAAACAAAACTTGAACGTGTAACCTCCAAGTAAATTAAGCAAAAAGAAAAATATATGTATAATAGTTAGTGTTGTCATTCGAATAACAATTATTCGAGTACTCGAACAACTTTTTTTCATTTTTGTTCAAACTAACAAAATTTTTCAATTTGTAATAAAAATTATTCGAACAGTTTTTGTCGATTATTCTAATATTACGAATGTAAAATAGCGTTATAAATTAATAGCTTTTTTAAGTTGTTAACAATAAGATGTATTAAGTAAGTATATTACATAAAATTCCAAATACTTTTGTAAGATACTGATACTGATAGGTTATAGACCAAAACTTAAATTACTTGTCCTGTGTACTAGTTAAGTTACAATACTTTAAATAAATATTTTGGATTTGGAAAAAATCTACTAGTAATTGTGTGTTTTCACAGGTCACAACTCGGGAACATTTTGTACCATTCTCATGTTCACTAGTCATAGGACAAGTACGTTCAAGACAATTGATACAACATTTAGTGCAAGTTAGTTAGTAGTAGAATATATTAAAGATCGTAGTTTTAAAGTGGTTATTCGAATTAAAATTTTTATTCGTTATTCGTTCGAATATTCGAATAAAAGTTTTAAATTATTCGGCTATTCGGGCAAGAAAAAAATTATGAAATTTTATTCGAACGATTGTAAAATCCGAATAATTGACAATACACTAATAATAGTACATTTACATGAGCAATGCTACAGCTGGTTTAAACCTTTAAGCCGGCTTCAAAAACTATTCCATCATTTTATTAGTTATTACCAGACAGAAAAAAATAAATAAGAATTATGTTCAATAAAACAATGTTATTGAAGAAAATATGAATTTCAATAACATTTGTCATTAACTTAATACAATATTTCGTTGTATGCATTTCTTCCCATGCCGGCCATTTCTGTTCTTTTCATACACATTAGTACTTAAAACAAGTTTTTTATCATAAAAAAAATAAATGGGATATACATAGCCCGGCTGTAGAGAGTATGCTTTACGTCCAGGAAGCCCGGGTTCGTATCCCAGTCATGTGTACAATTTTTTTAATTTGTATATTTTTTCTTTTGAAATAATTTTGTTATCAATATAGCGGAATTCTTTATCACAGGAAAATTAAAAAAAATTTATTGAATGTTAGGGTTTTTGTTATCAAAAACGAGACTTATATTTTTCTGCGCACGGAAACCGCAAATATGCAATCGCATGTTTTTCCCTGTGCTTTCTAAGAATTCTGGCACTAACAAATGCATATTTTTGCATATTTTAACCTTCAAAGCATGTTTTTGTATATTTCACACTTAGTTGCATTTTTAAGGCATTTTTTAGAGCATATTTAATGCGCATAATACACATTTTTTTGTGAAAAAATTTTTACAAAAATTTTAAATTTTTCGTTTTCAAAAGCTCATCAAAAAACTAAGAGGGCAAGTTTTTTGATGAGCTTTTGAAAACGAAAAAATCGCTCAGTTTGGCACGAAAAAAATAATTTTTCGCCACTAATTTCTGAATAACACTGAAACAGTTTGAAATATAAAAAAGCTATATATCATTGACTTCAAGGTAATTTTATTCCGCATCCTCTAATGGTTTAATTGCTCAAAGCGGACAAGCCGCTCTCCAGCTATGGTGTAATATACTGATGTACCTAGTGGAAATATTAGTCATGCCCATTAAAATAATCTGTACGTGATAGAAAAAACTGTAAGTATAAAAAATTATTAAAGTTAATGTTGGTTTAATCTACGAATTTTGTATGGGAAACCGGTTTTAATGCATACATTAACTTTAATAATCGTTTATGCATATGGGAGTATATATTCCACATATTTTTTTTTAAAGGAGATTTTTTCTGCAGCCAAGTGTTATTGTAATGAAGTTCCCTACGTTGTGAACATCAATGCTTGGAATGCTTAGGGGTAAACATTTTTTTTAATTAAACAAATATTGGTAAAGAATACTGGCAACCAGGGTGACCGTTGAAAATTTTTAAAAAGTGGCACAAAAAGGGGATTTTGAGGAAAAAAGTGGCACCAAAAAGGGGATTCTTCGAAAAAAAGGGGCAACTTTTTTAAAAAGGGAATAATTGAACCAAATTCTAGTATTTAAAGAATTTCTAGGGCATATAATGCTTTTGAATTAAAATTAATAAATTTTTATGTTTTTTCTATCTAAAAAAGACAGTTTTCAGCACCAACGAAGTACACCGCTTTCTAACAATAACACATACATCAGAGCTGTAAAAATTGCAATCAATTTTGATTGCAATCAAAATGATTTCAACCTAACTGATTTCATTCTATGATTTCAAAATGATTTCAGATTTCAAACTGAAATCATGTCAAGATTGCAATCTTTTAGAAATTATTTTTTTTAAATCATTGATTGCAATCAATTTCTTTGCATAAAAAACGTACCAAAACGTAGGTTAGTTAGCCATTTCATGCAGTTTTTTTAATTATCAGAGTAAGCTTTATTTCTAGAAAAATGAGTATCATTTGAAGACAACGGTGATTTTGATTCTGATTTAATTTTGATTGCAATCACTGGATTTGATTGCAATCAATTAATATAGAAATTAATTTCAAAAAATTTATTGCAATCATTTTTATTGAAATGATTTCAAGATTTCAAATTGAAATCATGAAATCAAATTTACGATTTTGATTGCAATCAAAAAGTAGTAATCATTAACATGAAATCATGTATTTGCAATTAATTTGATTGCAATCTTTCACAGCTCTGACATGCATACATACGTAGTTCTACCTGACTGCAAAGCAAAGAGAAAGGAAGATAGCAAGTTCAATATAAAAATTTTAAATAGTGGAGCAAAATGGCATATAGATGGCGGAGTTCTGAGGTAGCATACATAAATAAAATACAAACAAATTCATAGTATTCTGCGTTTCTTGGTATCGGTCAAAAATAATTTTTACTTTTATGTATAAGAAATTTTGCCCTGTCACATACCGTTTAGTGTTTTTTTTAAGTTTTAGCACTAATATTCGTGTAAATATAAAAATTACTATGGCTTTAAATAAAATCTTCTTGGATATTCTACACAGAATGTATTTTGTAACATGCATGATTATTTGCGAAAACCAAAGATATGCGGGGCTTCAGTATAAAAATTCGTCAATCCAATTTTTCGAATCGCGTACAATTTCAAAACGTTATTATTACTTTTGTCTTAGGGGTTGATTTAGTAAAAATAAATCTAACGTTCACTCAAAAATTTGAAGGACAATAATTTTTAAAATATTTAAAACTGCATGCTTTTCATACAAGAAGGTGTTGCTAGTTCTTGTTCGTGTAAGTGAATCAGGGTGTTAGTTTCTAATAATTTTAGTGCAATAATGGATATTTATAGATATCAACTCTTAAACTATTTCAAAATAGTTTTTTTTTTCATGACTATAAATAATGGACTCAAAAACACATTTTTGTCTTAATATTTTTTTCTAAAAACACTTTCGTGCAGTAAAAAAAACTCATACTAAACCAAAAAGTATCAGTTCATAAAAAAGTGGCAGAAAGGGGCATAATTTTATAAAAGGTGGCAGATTTAGCTAATTTTAAAAAAGGGGCACTAAAAGTGGCAAGGCAGTTGAAAAAGTGGCAAATTGCCACTTTAGTCGCAAAACGGTCACGCTGCTGGCAACGAAGATATAAAACAAGTTTGCCACTGCGAATTTTCTTTTTTTTTTTTAGTGCTGCCGTAGATTTCCGGGCAAGTGCCGGGGAATTCATTAGATTTTCAAGACTTTCTTCTCCGTTTGTAGAAAATTCCAAACTAGGTTGTATTCTTGCTAAGTGGTTTGCGACTTCGCTAAGTATTTCGTGACCGTGATAGGTACACTCTGTTGGGCGATATTTATCATCTTAGTATCTTTTAAGTGATACATAGTTGTTCACGACTATTGAAAGTGTCTTCTTCTTATCATTTGCAAGTTGAAATTATTGGCACATAATCATAGTCAAAACAAAGTATACTTTAGGAGTTTAAAACCAGTATTTTGTATGACAATACTGGTTTTAAATTCTTAAAGTATACTTTCTTTTGGACTATGAATATGCGCCATTATCTTCCTACTAGTTCGTGTTATTAGGGTAGGTGGAACTACTTTTCATAGCTCCCCCGGGTCAGCTGTCGAAGCGGAGTACTCTGAGACTATAGGGCAACTTGCTGTCTTTAAGAAAGTGAGATATAGTGACGCGGATGGCGAGGTTGATAAGAGTCGCCTAAGACCATACACGCCGTTGTAGCTGCTGTTAGTGCAAATTTTGCTGAAGGATTCGAAGTCATCTTATCTAAATTTTTTTATTGAATCTTCCATATGTTTGGTGGGTGGAAAGAAGGCAATCTGAGAAGTAGCACTAAAAACTGTAAAATATATGGAAATTGTACCGCCAACTTAGTGCCACTTGTATACATTTTAATTAGCTACACATTATAGTTCATAGTTTCTAAATAAACCAAATATAAAGAAACTAAAATAAATAAATAAATAAATACAAACAAATAATTTATACAAGACTATAATAGAACCTACGCAGGGAAAATTAAAAGCAAATTATTAAAAATTACCAACACATTAAGTAAAGGAAACAGCAACAAACAAAATTTTATTATTTCATGTTTAAAAGATATTAAAACGCGTATTTCATTTTATAAATGTTAAAAAACATAAAATTATATCCGGTTAGTTTCAGGAACATAAAGTAGCAAAGAATCCCTCGCACTGTGGGACCAGTGCAGCTCAAAATTATTTCAGATTTTTTTAATGTGTGAATAAAAACAAAAACTATTTAATCAACTTACAATATTGTCCGTAACATGTCCAACTGCCGAATGTAAAAAATTAGTTTTTTTTAGATTTGTTACCTTGGTATCGCCTTGTTGCAAAATGCTCAACAACTCATAGAGGATTGAAACCTTGCGCTTTTGCGAATACTCTGATTTTGAGTTCATATTTGATGTGGTTTTGCGTTCTCCCGAAAGGTACCGATTTTCCATAGTTGGACATGGTAGGGACGTTGTGATCTTTCGATTTATTCTATTCTAAATAATTATCTTCTGGTAACGTCATATCTATTTCAATAATCATTTAGAATTAAGAGAATTTATTTAAAATATAAGCTTTTGGTCCATGTTGTTTAATGCTATTATTACAACTTGTATTTTTTAGTGCTAAAGGGAAACTTGTCTTGAAATTTTGTTCAGCTAAATATGAAATTGGCACCATAGTGCCTCGAAATTAAAATATTATAACCACCAAAATATTTTACAAAACAAAAGCACAAAATGCCGATTATTTTATAGAAATTTTATTATTTTATTTTATTATTTTTATTATTAGCTCGTGCCGGCAGTTTTAAACAAAAATTTAGGTCAGTTGGTTTTTAGTTAAAATTAAAAGCAGCCAAAAACAAAGTAAAGGGGTTACAAAGGTTCATTTATTATTTTATGTTAGTGAAATTTATTATGCCATTCCTAATTTTTATTTAGATTCGTAATAAATGCATAAATAAAACTATTTTATTTTAAAGTTAATGAATCATAAAGTATAGATACACATCTTTACACACACAAATGCTACTGCCGTAAATTTGTGAATGTGTGTGTGTCTGACTGTGTGTTTTCATAATATAAATTTTATATTAAAAGTTCTGTACAACACCGGCTTGTTACTTTGTAAAAAAAACATAGCTGAAAAAAGGAAATTTTATACAGATTTTCATTTGAAGATGTGTATAAAACGTACTCTCTTTCACACAAACACACACACACACACACACACATGCATACACTCCTGTGAGATTTTTATTAATATTTTTCCTTTCCCCCATAAAATCGGGCAGTATGCGTATTTTTAAATCAGTAGCGGCCATTCTCTTAAAATTCCTATGCATTCGTGCATAGACAGTGTGTTTTTACCACCAACACACGTATACTGTGTGTGAGACTCAAAGCATAAGAATAAGATACTGAGTGTGTGTTTGGACACCACTGTTTTAAATGTAAATGTTTGTCTGCCTGAGAGCTCTAGTAGATGTGCAAGTGTGTCATAATATTATATTAATAATGATGTAGGATTTTATCAATCGCAATTATAAGGACGCACATCAATTTCCATAATTTATTAAAACAAGTCTGCACAATGTGCAATGTGTACGTTGATACATAGACAGACTTATGGTATGGTCAGGCCGACCAAATTTCGGCAGATCCGTTATATGTTGCAAGCTTTCTTTTGTTTTCAGCAAATATCTTGTATAAAGTTGTACAAATTTATGCACAATATAAAAGTATGTAAATTATTCCGCAGAAAATTCCTATAAAAGCAGTTTATCGAGGATTAAAATTGCTCTCAATTAATTTAGTAATTGAATCAATTATTTATCTAAAAACTTTTACAAGGCTAGAGACATTCAAAGTTGGAATTTTAATACAATTTCATCGTAGGTTGAACTTGAACAACACAATTAATTGAATCTGCTAATTTGGTAATTGACATTTTTTCTTAATTTTAAATTAATATTTATAAAATTATTTGCTCCGTCTAGCCGTACCTTTACAACCGGCCAAACATACATACATATCGATGGTCTCAAGTAGAAAGGCCTTAACTTGTATTTTTAAGAAATTTGGTTTGCAGTGAATCCAATATATTTCACACACATACACCCATAGAAAAATAAAAAAAATTATCTGAACATCAAATTTGTGTTTCATTTTTATTAAAACATGCATTAAAAAACAGTAACATTTTGAAAATTACAGTTTCTATTATGTTTTTACCTTCTCCTTTAAAGTTACAATTATTTGAGTTAGGGCCTTTCTACTTGTGACCAACGATATCCATAAGTCAGTGATGGGAGCGTGACTAAATAATATAAATTGCAAGTTTCCGAAGTGAACAGGAAAAATTTTTTTTTGAACACGATTTGATCGACGCACTGCGGCACGTCTATTGGGAAGGCGAACAGAAATCATTTTTTTATGGTTACCGATTTTAAAGTTTCGTCAGTCATTTAAAAGTAAATACCAGTAAACTTCAGGAGCGAAAAAATTACAGCTCTATTTCAACTATATCACAGCAAACTTGAATATAACTCACTGACTCATCAATAATATGTGGGGGGAATAAAATTGATATAGAAAGAAATATTTAAAAAAGATAATAAAAATTTTTTTTTGACTAAAATAGAAACATACAGCTTTTTCATTAGCTAAATTTGAGCATATCGACCCCTTAGCGCCAAATGATTGTAAGCGACAAAAACCAAATTTTTCAGCTAAAGGGGTTTTTATTGCATTTAAACATGATTTATATTAATAAACTGTCGCTTACGATCAAATCTTACAGCTTGTATATCAAAAGTTATCAACAATTTTGACATTTTGATGATTTTAAACTATAAAAAATTATTTTTTTTACAAAATGTCGCTTACGATCATTTCGCGCAAAGGGGTCGATATAGCAGGCAATTTTTACGTTTGTTACTTAGTAAATTATATTTTAGCTCGGGCTGTTTCAAAAAAGCCAGTCCTTATTCCTAAGGACCTTCTCAAACAAAAATAACTAGTTTCGAAAAAAATTTCAAGCAGTTTCCTTACTTTTTTTTAACGTGACTACAAGCACAAATTTCTAGCGTCACGCTGTCCTCTTAAATGTGTTCAACAAAAAAAATTTTTTTTTTTCAAATAAAATCAAAAACATCACGCGCTTTTCTTAATTTTTTTTAATTATTTTTATATTTCATGCTCGTACTTCTTCCTTTATTATTTTCTCTTCAAACATACAAATTGAGCATTTTTATTACAGTTTTTTTCCTTTTTTGGTGGTTCCATTTTTAAGCGCATGTTTCATAGATCCACTTACCGTACAGCACCACCAATACAATGGAAAAAGCCCCCATTTGAGTGAGTGAAATTTGATATTTTTTCTATTTTATATTTTATGAAAATTAAACAGACAATAGACCAAGTGTGCCTGCCAGCCAGCCGCAAAAGAGTCAGTGAGAGGAGGGTGCATGGTTTACATTTTTTGTCGTTATCATCAAGTGTCCGTGTAAATAATACACAAAGCAAAAAAAAAAAACAATAGTTTAAGGCAAAAAATATGATTTATTTTTTGTGAAAGCCCTTTTATTTAAATCAATGTTTTACTTCTTTATATAATGATAAGAAAACATTTGAAATTTATTCTTTAATAGCCAAAGTATCCCAAACTTTTTACATCCTTTAGTAGGTCCGGTTCATGAGTCAATATCTTATAAATAGTTTTTTCCAAATGCTCGTATTGAAAATGTGGCGAAAATGGCATATCCTCAAAGGCCAGCATTTCCACAATGCCGTTACTATTGGCCAAAGCCACAGAGCGGCCACAAAGCGAGAGTCTTTAAAAAATGAGAATATTATTGTATAGTTTTCAAAGTAATTTATGTTCGACTAGAGTTTTTAAAACTTTATTTAGAAAGAATTGGACATGGGGGTAATATTCCAAAGAATAAGGCAAAAATTAATGTTAATTAACTGCAACCTACACAGCAGAGCATTCATAACAGTATTGTCTTATGAGGACGCAACACTATTTCCATAGTGTTCATGTATTTTAACACTTTTTAGTTGACTCTGGTTGTAAGTAAATTCAAGCCTTATTTATAGAAATCATGTATTAGAAAAGAATACGAGAATTATTATTATAGCAACATGTAGAAATTCTCAACTGATTTGAAAAATTAAAGCTTGCCATCACTGTTTAATGATAAATTAATTCTCGCATTGCATAATCTTACCACATATGACTTTTTCTTTCATATGAGCTGGTTATACCACAAAGGGTTCAAGTGCCAAAACTCAACAAATTGAGTTAGATATAGGAATAATACTTAATAATAATATCTATAACTCTACAAAAATTCAAAACTGTGAGCACGAGAAACTATTAATTATAAAATGCATAGGCAGAAAAAAGCTTTTAAGCTTAATTAGTCAGAATTTTATTTTTTGCTTTTGAACCTCTTGTGCTTCAAGCCCCTCACATTTTATATTCATATAAAATTTAAACTTAATGATATTTACTTGAAGGTGGTATAGAATGGCTCCTTCTCCACTTTGGTGCTGGAAGCTGGTTTTAATATACTTCGCTTCAAGTCCCAAATATCTAATGAATCCCGATGCAAGGCCACAATAATGGATGAATGTGTGGTGCTCCAGCTAGCGGCATGTACTGGACCCATGTGATGTTTTAAAGTTATCAAAGGGTTTTGAATGCCCAGTAGCCAAATGCGTATACACCTGAAATTATATTTTAGTGTGTCTCCAAAAATGATCTTGGTCTTGCAAAGATTTAGAACTTGTGATCCGAAAGTGAAGCGAATTCGGGGTATTACAAGCAAATACAACACTTTACAGCAAAATAAAATTAAAATCAAAATAACATAATTGTAATGACTGCATCTGGTAGAGTGCACCATAAAAATATACACGTGTATCGGTGTTTTGAAAGTTTACATCTGGATTTCATATGATACCTTAAACGTAAGTAAAGCTCACAAGATTTTCTCTGGCGAGTACTAACTGTGAATAAAAATTAAATTAAGCTTTAACAAAATTTTAAGTTTTAAATGATTTTTGGCAGTCAACTTGAGTCTAGAGCTTGGAAGATCTTTGAAGATTTGTAGTAGAATTTTATGGCAAACAATTTTGCAGAAATTTCAAATTACTACATCGCCGCCGAAGTGGATTTTTGGCTTCTTTTCTTAGGTGTCTTTGAAGGCTTGCCCAGCACGAGCTTGGTAATGAGCTGTCATTACCGAACAACATACTTTTAAACCACAAACTACACGCCGTCTGAATTACTCTAGAGTAGTCTAACAATTGCTTACTACACTCTAAAGGAATACTTCGAATTTACGATCATATATTGTCTAAATTTGTGTTCAAAAATTTTCCTTGTCTAAAATTACATCGATTTTGTAGTTATTTTATTAATGGAAAAACCTTTCAAATTAAACATATTTAATCCAAGTGGAAAAAATGTAACATAAAGTATAATATGGCTATGGCTTAATGGTAGATACGTCAGACTTTCAGTCACGAGGTCGCGGTTCAAACCTGCACGCAGCCAATCGCTTTTTATTTAGTAAAAACATTTTGTTCAAAAATAATGCGTGTGTAATTTTAGGTCAATAATAATCTGTAAAGTGTTGCCAACTATTATCGACCTAATTTTCAACAAAAGTCTTTTAGAGTGTAGTAATTAAACAAGATTTTTTTCCCTTATTGGCAGAGTAGTAGTTTATCTGCTTATCATACACATGATAAACAGTTCAACTCCTGGGGAAGCAAAATGGATTTTTTTGTTTCAATTGTGTTCATGTTTGTGAAAACAAAAAGCTGTGCAGTAGCTTAGTGAGTAAAACACTTGGCGTAAAATAACACAATAAGTGAAAACGGCAAGAGTTCAATGCTTAGCACAGACATTTAATTTTTATTGTGTTTTATATATTCAATGCCTTCTCAATATTGAAATTTATAGCTGGTTACTTGTAATCAAATGTGGTAAATAGTTGCCTCTAATGACATCGCCATGTCAAAGTAATGGGTTAAAATGCTAAAGTAGAAGCAGTGAAGAGTATGTTTATTAACATTTTAACTCATTACTTTGCCCCCAAAATTTATCCTGGGTATAGCGGAATCTTATGGCAAATATTTCAGTAGAACATTTCAGCATGTTGTGATTAAAAGTAAATAATATTGAACTAATTGACTGCAAGCTACCGTCATTGGTAGTGTGACCCAAGCGATAAAGAACTCTAGTGAGAAGACCGGATGGTCTCGAAACATCGATGTAAGTTCAAAGCTCTGTGCAGTCAAATTTGTTTTTCTACATGCTTTACAAATTTTCTCTATATAAAAATATAATTTAATTGAAAAAATTAAATTATAAACGAATTTAAGGCAAAATAATTAAGCTCTGAGTTATAGTCGAGCTGTATGGGTCTATATCCAAAGAAATATAATTATTTTGGCTTAAGTTTGGTTTGAATTTGATTTTTCATTTAAATTATATTTTTATTTAGAGATAAATGTAAAGCATGTAGACAGAAAAAAATTTTTACTGCACGCAGGGTTGAACTGACATGTTTCGATAGCTTCCGCTAATCTTGTCGGAGTTCTTTTCCGCGTAGGCCACTCGACCAAAGTCGGTGGCCAAAATAATTAAATTTCTTTAGTTCTTTAAAATCTTAATGTCTCATATTAACTTCCACACACTCACCAATCATTTCCACATGTCAAATACAATTTGGGAGACCACGGTGAAAATTCCATATAATTAACACCAGCTTCGTGAAGTTGCAACACTTCCAAATGTTGATTGGGATAGTTGGTCGAGCACTTGTGTCGACAACCTTCATCGGTCAACACATAATAGACATCTTTTTGCAAAGGATCCAAACAAATATACAGACCCTGAGGATGACGATGAGCTTCTATTTGTGATGACTTTTGGCAGATTTCCAAACCTTCTATATTGCCCTCAACACGATCCAATTTTATAAGTTGAAATCCCAAAAGTTTGGGACTATTAATAATAGTGTATCTATTAACAATACCATCTCTGGTTAAAGCTAAAAATGGTTCCAAGTCATGCAGTCTGGTTTCATTGTCACTATGGCTAAACCATTTAATAGAAGTAACAGGCTCACAGCTGGCAGTCGCCAGGCGTGGCGAAACACCTATTTGAGGATTTTCTACATCGCTAATATCATAAACAAAAACACTGCCATCATACAGGCCAATAGCTAAAAGTTGCGGAGTGTAGAGTGAAAATTCGACTGTAACCACAGGAGCTTGAAAACTATACATTCTTTCAGGATTGACTGGATTTTTTATATTCCATATAAAAACACTACCGGTTTTTGGTAGAGCTCCACTTAATGTACTGAAAGTACCATAACCTACAGCCAAGATATCACCATTTGTTGGGCACCAACTCAAATCCGCTACACATTGGCTTTCACTAGCGGAAAAGCTAGCAGCATAAGACCACAGCAATTGTAGCCTGTAAGAATATTTAACCTCAAGAGCCAAAGGATCTGGCATTGCCATGTTACGAAATCTTCTTTGTTCATTTTCGAATTTGTTTCCCGCCAATATACGTGTTGTCAGCATTAAGGCCAATTTAAATTCCGGCAGCTGATTTATTGCCACAGACTGATCAACACCAGCCAATTTGTAAGTAGTAACTTGAATTTTTTGTATACCATCCACATCAACACTTTGTGTAGTTTTCTCCAGATCTTTATAAGTGTCAAACATTTCGAAATTGGATACGTAAGAAGCCACATTATTTCGCTGTATAGAATCCGTATTAACACCACGAGTTTTTGTAAGTTCTTGAGTGGTTTGTGTTTCCACAGGGACACATAATCGCCTGCGACCCAGGCCCTCGGTTAAATACTTGTAACTCTTGTTATCCTCTTCCACCAAACCACCCTCTTCGGTGTCTTTCAGCACAGTGGTACTGCGCTGTTCGAACAACACTATATCAGGAGTTTTTTGTAATTTGATTTTTATAAATGGATTTGGACGTCTTATTACAGTTTTGCGTTTCTCTTGACTCAATTGGTTTGCTCTGCTTGGCTTAACATCCAGTGTAATTTTACTTAGTTTTATCTAAAATTAAAAGATGAATATTTAAAAGTTTTATTGGAGATTTGTGTTTGATTTTTTTACACCATTTTCAATATCATCCAAGGATGCTTTTATGGAACCTAAGCCTTTTCTCTGCTGTATCATTAGCTGTTCCAACTCTTTTGAATTGTTATATTTTTCACTTTGTTGCATTTCATGTTTGTTTATTTTCTGATTTAATTTTTCAAATCTAGATTTAAGATATTGTTCAGCATTCAAGGACATTTTGAAAGTGTCGGGCTTTGAGCATAAAATTGAGTTTAGTTTATTATTTATTTTGCGACTTTGCTTAGTAACCGATGTTTTTTGAATCCTAGCAACGAGAAAGTTGCTTGCACACGATATAGTTTTTGACTTTTTTTCTTACCACTAAATATTTTCAATTTGGCTTACAATTTCTACAAACATTTTCGTTTTTATTTTTCTATAAAGTCTTTTCATATAATGGCACTTATTACGGTTATCGAATTGACTTCGAATGTTGTACTAGATTAAATAAAAATAAAAAAAAATTCTTTAATCTACTCGTACAATCAAAATAAAATTATAGGCATTACCTAGGTAAATCTAACCAATTTAAACAGTTAACTTACTATTAATTTAAATTGTTGTTGCAGCTTTTATGGAATAAAAATTTTCAATGGTTAAAAAATTTTTTAAAGTTGTATATTTCATGTCTATGTTTACTTTGTGCTATCGTTATTTAACAAAATGACTTAGCTGAATTGTTGGTAACTGCGTCCGGTTTATAAACATGCGCCAATTTTAGAGAACCTCAGAAAAGAACCTCAAGAAAAAAAATTTCACTGAATTGTAAAATATAAATTTGGGACAAACGTCGTTTGAAAATTAAAATTATTTTTGCTGGTTAAAATTACCAATTTAAAATATTAACTACGAAAATAGTTAGGGAATTCACAATGTGTTACACCTTACAGCCCATTAAAGTAATAAAAGTAACGACGAAGTTTGCCGAATATTTCTCACTATTTACATGTATAGAACACGAACTCAAAATACACAACAAACAAAACAACAACACATGCACGTTAGTGCTTGGTACCTATCAACAAGCTAAAGAAACACCAACACACTTAAACCACATACAAATTCTTTATTTAAAATATTGCCGCATTGCAAAAACATGCTTCTTGGACTTTTAAACTTGTCATCTGGTGGTAAATTTCATTTACACACAAAACAAAAACAACAAACTTGCCAACCCATAATAAAATTCCCTAAGTAGTTTTACCAATATACTGTATTTAAATTAAGCAATTCACCACATGTCTATGTTTACTTTGTACTTTTGTTATTTAACAAGATAACTTGGCTGAGATGGTAAAGTCGCCCGGTTTATAAACATGAGAAAAAAGAACCTAAGCTCCAGATTAAAAATTTTTTTTTCCAAAGCAAACATATTTACTGCTAAAGCTTTGGCAGGCATCGAACCTGCGACCTTCCGGTTAGTAGTTTAGCACATTATCAACTAAACTACAATTCTATTGGTTAATTTTATTGTATTTTATAAGTTAGTGCAACTCTAACCTATGCAACTGGTTAGATTTACCAATATTTTATTTTGGATATACTACGAATTCTCGAGTCGATTTACGCACCGTCTTAAGGCCCTATATTTCCACGTTAATGTTGACAATTGATTGCAACATGACAATGTTCATGCTGTCTGTCACTGAGGCAAAATTATTATCTACAAAACAACAGGTTAGGGTTAGGCAAAAGAAAATTAAATGAAGAAAAACTAAATAAATATACACATTGGCAAAGCGCATATGTACTGATTTAAAATTTTTTTGCAGAAGATAAAAAGCTCTATGCGCTTAAAATAATAAGTGGGCAATGTTTGGCTGAATAGAGCAATTATCTTCAAATCTGGACAAGCATCTGCTAATTTCCCACATCCAGAAAAACGATTGGTTGGAAAATGGTTAGGCCGATAAAATATTAGTTGAATAGGCTATATTTTAAGTCACACAATCAATTTTCTACGAATCCAAAAAACAATCCATGTTCATTATCATAAGATCGTAACGATGCAATTTATTTGCTGATGTTTAAGCATTCACAGAAAAAATTATGATAGCTTTTTTTTAAACAAACTTGTTTTTAAAACTGATCTTAAATCTTTATTATTGCTTCTATTTAGTTTGATAAATAATTTTGTTTGACTTATTATTTCATTTCACTTATCTACCGCCAATGTTGGCAACCTGATAAAATTATGAAATTCTTTGATTTATATTTTATATTTCTCTAAAACGTTTTTTGATTGAAACAATTTGTTTATTGAAAAAATCATAATTTTTTTTCAAACAAATTATTAAAAATTTTTGCATTTGAATTTACAAATTTCTTTATAGGACCTAAATTGAACAAATTTACATTTGATTGAAGGAATTTGGTATTTGAAGTGAAAAATTAGTTTTTTCTGTATTTGTCTTTATGCATTTCATTGGTGATTTGCCAAATCGTCAGTAGACTTCAGAAGTCTACTGACGATTTGGAAAGCACCAATGAAATGCATATATACAGTGCTTAAACACCAGGATATAAATTTCATCTAAAAGAAAATTATGTCAATATATCAAATAATAGATTTCTTATAAGATCATAACTGTAATAAAGATATGATTCTGACAATTCTGAATTTGATTAGATCAAATGATCGTAGGATTTTGTCATGACCAGGGCTCGGACTTTCATGCAACTAAAAATGATTTTAAGCGCTTAACAAATGCACCTAAAAATGAAAAATTTGCGCAAAAATATGTATTTGCAAATGAAGAAAATACCAAAACTAAAATAATATGAAAGAAAAAACGTAAAATAAACATAACTGGGTCTATTATTTAATGTAGCCGAACTTTAGTTTCGTTGCCAGTCGGCAACTGAAAATTAATGGTTAAATAGCAACTGAAATTGACAGCTCTTAGTTGGCAGTTGCCATTAGTAGTATCATTTTCAGCAACCGGTAACCCAAATGAGGCTCAGTTGCCATACATAATCGGCTTATTAATATTTTTTTTTAAAAATTGTGAAATATTCATTAAAAAATTTTTTATTACTCTAAATATATGCATTTATTGCCAAAATATGCAAAATTATGCATTTACCACCAAAATAATCTAATATATGCAACCACAAATCGATGACAAACTACTTAAAATTTGATGATTCGCACAGATAATTAGTCAATAGCTCTTTATCTATCACCACAAAAAAAAAATGCATTTACATGAAAGTCCGAACCCTTGTCATGTCTAAGTAACGAATATGATGAGCACAACCGAATAAAATATTATGAATTGGATTTTAGTATCAATTATTGGTATTTGCAATTAAAAAAATTTGTCTTTCTTTTATCGGTTGTTGCACTTTTTATCGGTTGTTGCAACTAACTAACTAGTGGTTAATTTTATTATAATTGATACACCTAACCGATTAAACGGTTCGCATTAGCAATTATTTAAAATTGTAAAATAACTTATTTTTCAATAAGAATTCTATGATAGTTGCTGCAACTGCCAAAATTCAATTAGCAATATATTCTGTTGCCTCAATAAATCTGTCTTCTCTGTCTAGCTGTAGTATAAAAAAAATTAAATGTCACCTTTACATCTTTCATTTATTTTTTATTTGGTTACATATTTTCTGGGTGTAAGTATGTGAAATAATAACTAATTAATTGCTGTGAAAATGAAAGTTAATTTGAAAGTTTTTTGAACTTCTCCATTTAAAATAAGCAATTATAGTACGCAAAGTTTTTTCTGGGAACTTCATAACATGCTTCATAATTACCTGCTTCAAAACTGACTCCAAAAAGTCAAAATGCTTAAGGAAATTTATTAAATAAAAACATTTTTTTTATAATATCTAACACCAGTTATTAAAATTTACTTATTTTTATTAAAACAAGCTATTTAACAATCCAAGAACTGTCATAAATAATGCAAAATTTCTTTGCCCATTTCCAATTGCCAAACCGCCATTAAAAGTTGCCTTAAATCCTTCAAAACCAGGTAATAGCGGGCCATCATACGCAATCAAATCAACTTTCTCATAAATGGGACCACTGGGAGCTACAATTTGGTGAAATTTAGTCATCATTGGCTTCATATCGGATGCCAAAAGTTGTTCAAAATTATTGAGCTGAAATAAGAAAATACATTACAATTTTTGTGTAAAATTTCACAAATATTTCCATACCTCTGCTTTATTTAAGTTTATCATGTCGGGAAACTCGATCCAAATAACATCAGCACTGCAGAGCTGTACAGTTGATAGTAGTCTACCTTGGTACACATAATATGTGTAGTCCACTCTTAAATCGATGAAGCCATAAAGTGGCAAAAGGAATGTCTGAGGATGGTACAATGTTACTTCTGTATGTGGATTTTTCACATTTTTCAAAACGTAATAGATATCTTTCGCGTCGTTGGTAATTTCAAAGTGTTTATCCTTTTATTACAAGTTTTCAAAATATTACATATGCATTGAAACAAAGAAGTTCAAAGTATACCTTTTTATATCTAAAAGACAACACTGTCAAACCAAAACTCTCTTTAGATGCTTCGTCATACATTCTATATTTTTGATTGAAGAACCCTAAATGTAATTCAATGGGTATGGCGTCCACTGCAGTGTGGTTTTCATTGAGCCAATTGAAATACATAAATTCCAATTCGTATTTGTCATCACCATATGGGCCATCCATAACAATTGGCTTCTTGTTTTTGTCGTAAAAGTATTTAAGCTTGACTGTTTGTCCATTATTTTGGTATGAGGCAGATTTCGGCAAATCCCTAAAGCATTTTACCGCCAAGTCTGTCAAATTTATTCTTGCAATACTAAGCCTTTCATCATCCATAGACAAATAATGCTTTTCAAAACATGCATTCTCCAAGGCATAAACTGTAGGCATATTTTATTTTAGTTTTTAAATTTCATTGAAAATCATTGATGGAATTCATAAGGTGCACAAACTGTTGCATCGTTGTATGTACTAAAGTTTTTAATATATAAAAATTTCTTTTTAATAATCTTCATGACAAAAACTATTCTACACAACATAGCTTAGCATATACAATTGATACAGCAGTTAGTACATCATTGTGAGCTCCTTTATGGTTGCCAATTTTTGTCAATGAAGTAACGTCACATAGTGGTAACAAGTCTATATCTTTGAAACCTGCGATCCGATTACAAAACGATGTATATAAAAATCATAGAGGAGGACCTAAGCTTTAAGAATGTGAAATATAATGATACCATCATATTACTCATACGTATTACAATTTTGCCCTAAGAATAATGGATATCCGCGCTCATCTTCAAATATTTTTTTTTAAATTAAAAATTCTTAAATTTAATATACCGTTAAAAATTTTTAACATAAAAGCATTGATATGTTTTTTAATAAATAGTAAGGAAATAAAAATTAAATTAATTCAGTAAAGTGTGACTTTGACGCGCACACGAAGGGTTCCGCACAAATACCTACACATAGTATATTTCTTTTCGTTTTTGCCATTTTTCCCATTTTTAAAATTTTTTCGTTTTTCTTTTTCCTTTCATAACTTTTTTTTTTAAGGTTTTTTGTTAGTTTTTAAAATTTTTTTGCCGATTTTTTTAGTTTGGCGATTTTTGTATTTTGACGTTTTTTTTTTGTTTTAACACTTTTTTTGCTTTTTGACGATATTTTTAGTTTTAGCCATTTATTTTAGTTTTAGCGCCTTTTTTCAGTTTTGTCGCTTTTTCCAGTTTTAGGGATTTTTTTTCTTTTGTGTTTTTTTTAGCGATTTTTTTCGGTTTTCAAATTTTTTTCGTTTTGGCGTTTTTTTTGATTTTTGGCGATATTTTTAGTTTTGGCGTTTTTTGCTGTTTTGGGGTTTTTTCGTTTTGGTGATTTTTTTCATTTTTGGCGATTTTTTTTGTTTCCTGACGATATTTTTAGTTTTTGCGATTTTTTAGGTTTTACTGTTTTTTTTTCGTTTTGACGCCTTTTTTCGGTTTTTTGCTTTTTTTAGGTTTATGTCAATCTTTTTAGTTTTTGTGATTTTTTTGCGATTTTAACGTTTTTTTTATTTTGGTGCTTTTTTCCTTTAAGCGCTTTTTTCATTTTGGCAATTTTCGTTTAAAATTTTTTTTAATTTGGATTTTTTTAGTTTTAACGATTTTAAAAATTTCAAGCAAATTTTCTGAATTACATAGTCTAAGTTACATTAACTGATAGAACACCCTTTAATTTTTATTGTTTTAAATATTAGTGTTAATTGCTGTAGTCTATACTACAGACTACACCAATTAACACTAAGTTTGAAAATTTTAATGGTCTATATATAAGTGTTTGTATATTATATTAGTATTTCAACATGTTTCGTTGCTCTCCTTAGAACACCCTTTAGCTTTTAACTCTCATATATATGTTGTTGTAATGGCCAAAGTTTTACATATTCTGTAGCCCGTAGCTCTTATGGTTCCCGAGATAACAGCCTGTGACAGACAGACAAACGGACAGCCAGATAGCACAGAAAGACAGAAAGACAGACAGACAGACAGCCGGACAGCGTAGCGAAAACAATAGGGTTCTTTTACATCTTTGGTGTACGGAACCCTAAAAATGAACTCTAGTACAGTTTTCATGCAGGTAAATAAAGTGCGTTTGAATATTTGACTATTGGTAGGACATTTTTCTATACATGCCATGATGACGATAGTAAAACGAATGCCAGGAATGTTTTCCCTTTTCAAGCATTGGGGGTGCAGGGAAGCATTGATGTAAAAAAATATTTGTCAAAGTAGGCGAGATGTGCCCTTTTCGAAATCGCATATTCAATTAAAAACCACATTAATTATATTAAATATATCTTATATAATTTGTACAGAAATTTAAAAAAACTCGTTGGCCGTTTTTTTTCTTAAGCGATTAATTTAAAATTTCGTAGAAAAAATCACAATTTTATTTCAATGCGTGCATGCTTTAATCGATTTAAAATTTCAACTGCAACCATTTTTGAAGTCTATTCTTTTGAAAAATAAAAAATGTAAGTCTTTAAAAATTTTTGAGAAAACGGTCGAACAATTAAGCTCAATTTTCGTCAAAATTTAACAATTTTTCACTCTCATTTCAAAGTCTTGAATTTTATTCCTTTTTACAACTACATGAATTGAGATAACTAAAAATATTTGTTTGCATGTTATCAAAGATTGTGTAAAAAATCATAAAATATATATTTTTTAGCATATACATTGCACGAACATTAATATAAAATTATCATAAAAATCCAACTGTATACTTTCCCTACATTTCCAAAAGTGAAAAATTTGTTTCTGGGATATGGGAAATTTCCTATAATCTGGCAACATTGTGAATTGTCAGCTTGAAATTGAATTGTCAATGTCAACTTGTTAAAATAACAATGTGAATGATTTGTGGTTAGTAATTTATTTATTTATTTAAATTCACATTTAAAATAGCATTAATTTTATTAGAGATATGGCTCCAACAAAAAGAAAATGTAATTTCAATGATGACTTAAAAAGCGAGTTTCCATTTATTAAAACAACAAGTAGCTCCAATGAGGTGAGATGTGAAAAATGCTTGGCACATTTTTCTATAGCAAATAGTGGACGTACTGATATTAAACAGCATTTGCAAACAGAAAAGCATAAAAGAGCAGATTTAGCCAAATCATCAAGTAAAGTTTTAACGAATTTTTTAAGAAGTAATACATTCAATGATAAAGAAAAGGACCTGGCTATTGTAGAAGGTACTTGGACATTTCACAGTGTTCAGCACAATGTTTCATTTAGGTCTAACGATTGCACATCAAAACTGATCAAATCGTGTTTCAATGAAAAATATTCTTGTGCTAGATCAAAATGTGAATCCATTGTTAACAATATTTTTACACCAATGTCATTAAATACAATCAAAGCAGATTTGTCAAACGTTCAATGTATCACAATATATTTAGATTGTTCGAATCACAAAAATGTTAAAATTTGTCCAATATTAATTCGATACTTTCTGCCGAATAAAGGAATTCAGATTAAGATTTTGGATGTTAAAGACCTTATTGGAGAAACTTCAGATATTATTTCAAAATATGTGCAAGAGACTCTTGAAAAAAAATGAAATAATTAGTAAAATGATAGCGTTTTGTGGAGACAGCACAAATTGTAATTTTGGTGGTGCAGCCAGAAAAGGTCAAATAATATCTTTCACAAAATGCAAAACATCATTGGCCAAAAACTCATAGGTGTAAATTGCGCTGCACATATTTTGAACAACTGCATACAAACTGCAGCAGAATGCTTACCTATTGATATTGAAGTTGTTATTGTCAAAATTTATTCTTTTTTTTTTGTATTTATACAGTTAGAATTGAAAATTTCAAAGAAATATGTGAAGATATTGAAATAGAATATAAAAAGTTACTAGGACATAGCAAAACTCGATGGTTAACTTTAATGCCTGCTTTGGAAAGAATCATAAAACTATTTGAAGCTTTAAAATTATATTTTATGTCTCAACCAAAATGTCCGACAATATTACGAAATTTTTTTATGAATCCTTGTGCTGAATTATGGTTATCTTTTGCATATAGCCAAGCTTCAACATTTCATAAAGCTATTCTTAATGTAGAATCACAAAATATTTCAATGCCTGAGGCTTCAACTATTTTAAAAGATTTAAAATTTAAATTGGTCGAACGGAAAAAGGAACTGTTTTTGATTTTGATGAAACAAGAACTAAAGAACATATAACAAATTTTTACCAAACATGCATTGATTACCTAAATCAGTGGGATAAAGCTTTTAAAGATGTAGAAATTTTAGACTGGATATTGTTACGAAATATGTTATCTTGGGACAAGATTGAAAAAGCTTTATCCTATCTAAATGAATTTAGAAATGATTTAAAAATAAATAATGAAGATTTATTTGATGAAGTGAGCTGCGTGAAAAATGTTGCAAATAATGAAAAAATAGAAGACTGGAGGATAAAAAATATATCAGTAGATGAAAGATGGATTGAAATTTTTAATCACTTTAAGACAAATGTGGTTGCATATAAAAATATATTGATACTTGTTGAATTTTGTCTATGTCTACCAGCTTCAAATGCTGCTACCGAGAGAGTCTTTTCAATAATGAATAATATTTGGACCACCGAAAAATCGCAATTTAAAGTAAATACTTTAAGATCATTATTAATTACAAAATGCAATTTTAAAATGAATTGCTCAGAATTTAGAGGATTTTTAATTAACAATCCAGATGTTTTAAAAAAAATCCATTCTGTGGAAAAATATCATAACTAAATTTAACATTTATGTAGTTTTTTTCTATTTTTTTTTTGTTACCCTTAGTCAAGAAGACTGTTTATAAAACCAAATTTATTTTTTTAAATTATAATATTATAAAAACTTTTTATTTAACTTTTTATTCTAGTCAAGAAGACTTGTTTTTGTTGTTACTTAATTTTATAATAATAATAATAAATATATTATATGATTATTTTTTCTGTTTCTCTTTTCATTTTTAACATAATTTTGTATTTGTCCTGTATTTTCCTTTCCCAAAAATGGTCACCGTAACTATAATACAAGTATTAATACTTTTGAAGAAAATGCCTCCCTGATCTAATTGTTGTTTGCAATTAAAAAAAAACAAGAACGATTTCTCATGTCAGGTTTTCATTTTCCTAAAAAGTATTAATACTTGTATTGTAGTCTGAAACAGCCTTAACGGAGAAATTAACGAAATAGAGAATAAAGCCGAGGACAAAAACCAAAAATTTTCAAATTATAAGCCAAATATACTTAAAAATATTAAAATTATTGTAATAAAATAAACTGTATTTTCTTTATCTATTTATAAACTTCACACCCAGTTTAAATTCATGAAAAGCGGATAATATTTGCAAACGTTATGCGACCTACAAGATTTTTCATGCCTGAGGTAGTAAATTTTGACACCCTAGAGCTCACCGTTTGTTTCAACAGAATGATCAAAATTTCAATATTTTTAAAGCTTAGGTCCTCCTCTATGATTTGCTCACACATCGTTTTGTAATTAGAACCACTGTACGCCACTTGACCGTGGATAAAATCAATATACACTTTTGATTGTAATACGAGTAGCATAAAACTTGTTTTATCTATATCACATTCAGCCTACTCGCGCCAAGTATTAGCAGCAATTCTTAATTTAAAAATTCAAATGATGTGAATTTTCTTATATTCCTTGGAATATTGATCATGTCTAACTCGTTCTTAATATATCGTTAATGTTTAGCCAAAAAATTATTTTGGAGAACAAATTTCATTCTATTTATTGCAGTGTTATAATTAGAAAAATACTTTTTATAACAAGAATTAAACAGTTCGTTCTTTAAAATACGATGCCAACCAAAATCATTTGTTCATTTCACAACCTGTTGTAAATCATTTAAATGTACTTGGCAATTTCTAAATAAACTTGTCTCTAAACCGATATTTATGTAGAGACTACACAACAACACTTTTACGGTCTACAATACAATACATACAGCATCTTGTGAATTGACATATTATTTACTTAAATTTTCTCTTCAGTGTACTGACACAAGAATCATGAAAGTGCACACATCTTAATATTTTGTTTTTATTGTAATCTGATAAATAAATACATTTCCTTACCTAAACTTATGTTGAAAATTAAAAATTTTAAATATTTAAACATTTTACCGAATTTATGTTACCGATACTTTCTTTCAGGTGGCACATTTGTGACTGATTTTTTTGTATCGTGTTGTAAACTACATTGACATGAGTTAAAACTAATTTTCTCTATGTAACTTGGACAATGCGTTAATTATTTATTTAATAAATTTTCAGCACATTGGCTTATAAACTAATATTTTAGATTAACTAGTTCAGTGTTTAATTAACTAAACATTTCTTTGTGTCCCTGCGGCTCGCATTTTAAATTTAAAGTGTCGAAAATTGCTATACATGAAAATCATTAGACAACAACAGATTGTTCAATTCGTGTTAGAGGCCGGCAAAGGATGGCTTAAATGCATGTTGGCGCTATTTCTTTTGTATCAAACACTTTTGCAACATTAATGTTGCGAGCAACATGTATAAGAAGCACAGTTGAAAAATAACAGACCAAGAATTTAGATTTAAGGCCGTGTCAGATACAACTTTGTCGCTTTGCGTGACGTTTCTAACTTTGATAGAAAAGTGTAAAGCAAAAGGTGTATGACACAATGAAAACTTTGACAACACTCGCGCATTGCTCGTTTACCAAAAAAAGTAGTTGATAATTTTGATATTTATTAATTTTTTTGTTATAAAAATAAAAGTCAATTATGTTATTTTACGATTTATTATAAATAAATAAAAGGCACATACATATTTACCTCTTATTAAAACAGAATCAAACGCACGATATGTTTCGTTTGGCAATATAATAAAAGAAAATTATTTCAGCTGATTGTCAAAGCAAGGAAAAAGATGAGAGTTGCCGAACTTTTCGCTTCACGCTGCGTTAAAAGTGCTTTATGTAGCATGTTTCGTATAAGTATGTACATTTCATCTTAGATGTCAAAGCGAATCTGTAACGCAACGCAAAGCAAAAGTTTTATCTGCCATGGCTTTTAGTTTTTCTTGGCCACTTCGTAAAGTGATGTTGTAACGGGAAAAGTAGTGAAGAAACGGCATTTTTAGAGTTTCAATTTTAAACAACCATAACTTCTGTGTTTCGAAATGATTTCTACGAAATTTTTAATATGTAGTTGAAATGCATGATTGTTATCTTTCAAATAAGGCATAGGTTAGTCAACGACTGAGTTAACCCTTATGTGCGCACCTAGGTACCCGGGTACCTTTGGTGTGTTCAACCAAAATTTTTTAATTGAAATTAATGATCTGCATATCTGAAACTTTTTGAGAACTTCTAACTTTCAAAAAAGTTTGTATTTTTGCATCCGTATAGTTAAAAAAAATTTTGTAATTTACGTTAGAGACCAATTTACTCTTAACACCCTTAAATACGCACCAAGGTACCCGGGCACCTGTACGTGTTTTATATGGGAATGAGGCCATTGTAAGTACTTATATTTGTTGTTAGTTATTAGTAGCTCTGCATAAATAACTAAAAGTCTATATAAACGTGGTAGACGTAGAAATTTCTAATCAAATTAAGCATCATTTATGTGCACGATAAAAAACACCTTCTATTGCGCCGCAAGCTACCCGGGTACCTATATAAAAGTTACGTTGAAAAGAAGTATTTTCGCACTAAATATCAAGTTGAAACCTAGTAAAATATATATGAGATTGGCTACAGATATATATTGTCAATCCCATATTTATTTTATAAGTACATATTTAGTGCGTAAATATTTGTTTTCTACGTAACTTTTATATAGGTACCCGGGTACCTTGCAGCGCATTATAAGGTGTTTTTTTTTGCCGCGCACATAAGGGTTAAACAACAAAAAATTTTTCCACGCTCGAAGTTGCTTATGGGATACCAAAACACTATACATATATATTTACTTTTGTGAAAAAGAACACTAGATTAGCTTTCCAAAATTCCCAGTTACATTAAAATCTGCTAAAAATAAATCAGTTTCGGCGGTCACGGTAATATATTTCCTCACAACTCGAGAACGATTTAAGCAATTTAAATAAATCAAATAAAAAAAGATGCGGAATAATCCTACCTTTAATTTATCTAGGTGATTCTCATTTCAAATTCTACTCTCGTGTCCGTTGTAAGTTTAGTTAAATATTTCATACAATAAACGTATAAATTTTAAAAAGAAAACTGCTTTAGCATGATTCAATAGATTATAAATGAATATATGTACTACATACCTTTTTTTGTGTGAGACTGTCCATTATGTGTTAAAACGAAGAACGAAAATAATGTTTATACTCTCTTCATACAAAATGGCGTGACCGTAATGCATGTTGTTGATTTTTCACTTTAAGAAACTATCAATTTTTCCAAAAACGAGATAAATTTATATAACGGCTTTGGAATTTTTGCATTTATTTGGTTCTCTTATTTTACACATCAAATTTTTTTAAAAATATTAGAAATTATAGTTTTTTTAAATTGTAGGTGTTCGCAGTCTTGTGTATTGAGCGTTACTATTAAAATTGCATTAACAATATACACTAAAATAACAGCGTAGGTTTGTACTTCTAAATATTTAAAAGTTTTGTGAATTTAGTTAAATAGTATTATATTGCAAAACGTTTCATCAATCAATCATCTTTTGTATGCAAAAAAAAATGCATTGAGTGTTATCTATATTTTTTTAGTTTATATGAAAATTTTAGTGAATAACTAAGGAGTGAAAATACATCGAAGATTATACATCTGAGTTGTATTATATTTAAAATGTAGTGCGTCTTCTGAAAAAATATTGAATTCATATAAAAATGTATTGAGCGTTACGTTAAAAAATTTTAAATATAATTTATAAATTGTAGGACGCTAAAATAAGTTAACAGCAGCTGAAGGGTAGAAACGATATAAAGAACATTATCTGTTTACAAATTTCTGATTTTCTTTGAAAAGATTTTGCTTCTACCGCACTGTGGGCTGTTATATTTTCGAAGAATGTATAACGTATACCTGACATAACTTTTTTGGACTTAACTTTTAACATTGTTAGTCTTATTTTAAAAAAGAGTTAGCCTACTTCTCGCCAATGCACTATGGTTCAGACGATCACTATCTTTGGTCAAAACTATTTTTTTATGTTCTCTCTTGATGCATTTGTTATTGCAATCTAGTAGGCCACACTTCAGACCAACTAAAACTTCATTTTGTTTTTGTTAACATTAATTAACCGTTTAATTATAAGACATCAAAATTTGACATTTTCTAAAAAGTTATAATTTTAATTGTAATATAAGATTTTTTCAAGCTTTCAATTGGAGTTGTTAGCTAAACGGGTACATAAAATAAAAAACATATTATCATGAAAAAGAAAGATAATATTGTTTAGGTTAACTTAAGCGAGAACTGAAACCAACAAATGTTTGTGATATTGAAAATTTTTAGTGTGTTACATAACCTATAAAATCGCTGTTTTTTTAATGTACATAAGCTTTTAAAAAGTTTGCCACCTGTTTCCACCACAAGGCTGCAAGAAGTTGTTGAATTGTACTATTGCAATTTTAGTTAAGATTTCGTTTTCTGCGATTTTTTTTGCGATATTGGAGGAAAAAAACCTTTTTAAAAATAGTCCGCTAAAAATTTTCAAACATGTTTGAATTAGTAGTTAAAATATCGAAATAAGAAGTTTTCAAGTAATATACAGAAAAAAACAGATTAAGAGAAAATTATAACAGCCATACCTGGATCCATACACCCCTCCCCCCCTTCAAAAGGTCTATTAATCTCTTACATATTTCTACTGCGTTTTGTGAAAAATTTTTGTTCTCACCATAACTGATACACCAAACGCAACAAGTGTTAAAAAATCTAATAATATAATTTTATTTCAGGATCCATTGAATGAGGCGAAAACTATAATATGAATGCTACCTTCTCATATTTCTATTAGTTACATTGGTAAGCAAGAAGAAAGAAAAAAAAAGAAAAAATAAATTCAGTAAAGAGCGACTTTGGCTCGCACACCAATACACATATATCCCTTTTCCTTGTTGGCCTTTTTTTCATTTCGGCAATTTTTTCGTTTTGCTTTTTTATTCAGTTTTAGTCATTTTAGTTTTTAATATTTTTTTGTTTGGAATTTTTTTTTTGATTTAGCGCTGTGTTCATTTTGGTGATTTTTTCGCTTTTTTTGTTTTTTGCCGGTTTTTTTAGTTTTGGCGATTTTTCGGTTTTGGTGTTTTTATTTTTGTTTAAAGGAGGTTTTCCGGTTTTTGGTGATTTTTTGGATTTTACACTTTTTTCGTTTTGTTGATTTTTTCGGGTTTTAGCGATTTTTTTTGTAGTGCTAGCGCTTTTTTCTTGTTTTGACGCTCTTTTTCGTTTTGATGATTTTTTACATTTTTGGCGATTTTTTCAGTCTTTGTGATTTTTTGAGTTTTAGCGATTTTTTATTATGATGTTTTTTTTTCCTTTAAGCGCTTTTGCACGCCTCATAAGTGAAGCGCTTCAGTATAATTAGGATTAGAAGCCTATTTAATTTCACGGCCTAAATGGGATTATGAGGCGTGCACTTTTGGATTTTCCAAACTATTTTTATTTTGGCGATTTTTCGTTTTGACATTTTTATTATTTTGGAATTTTTAGCTTTTTAGTTTTTTAAAATTTCAAGAGGTTGCTCCTTACGGTTTCCAAGGTACAGCAAGTTGTTTAGATAACATAATCCAAATTACATTAACTGATAGAACACCCTTTAATTTCTATTGTTTAAAATATCTGTGTTAATTATTGGTGTAGGCTATTCTACAGACTACACCAATTAACACTAACTTTGAAAATTTAAAGTGTCCATATATAAGTGTCTGCATATTGCATTAGTATTTCAACATGTTTCGCTGCTCGTTCTGAAACGCTCTTACGGTTCGCGAGAAAACAGCTGGCGACACCAGGCGGACAGCGTAGCGAAAACAATAGGGTTCCTTTACACTTTTGATGTACGGAACCCTAAAAACAAAATGCATGTTTAGAATGAGAATGACATATCATTCTTTTTATATTTTATTTCCAACTGTTTCGGAGTTATTCAGAAACTTGCGGTAAAAAATATTTTCATGGAAAATAAAATATTTTTTCGTTTTCAAAAATTCATAACAAATTAAGAAGACTTTATATTTAGCTATAAGTTTAATATTAAATAAATAAATAAATAAATATATATATGAAGGCCAAAAATTTTACATTTTTATCATTTATCAGTAAGCCACGTATATTAGGAATAAAATAAGCCATAAATCATTAAAATCGATGGAACTTAATTATCCTGATATGACATCGTTCAGACAGGGTCAGAGTTTGAATGCATGTCAGTTCTTCGAAGGAGAGACCTTGGTTACAGTAATACTGTCCACATAAATGGCGACGGGCGTAGTCTCTGAGATCATTCCCTTAATACTTTTTGTAGCTTCATATAACCTTACGGAGATTGACAGGTCGAGATCTTCAGATAATATTCCCGCTTCCGAACCAATTTTCCTTCTTGTCTTTTATATTTTTTATATTCAGTATCACCTCTATAAAAGATTTATATTTAGAATTTTATACCATGCCTTGTTAAGTTTACACAACTCTCTGAGTCTAAGGTTCCACCTTGATGTAAACATGAAAAAGAGTTAAGACAAAAATTATCTTTGTACTGACTTCCGAATCTAGCTGACCTCATTGCATCTAGTCAAGACTGTAATTTTTTTTTACAAAATTACTCCATTGTCTTCTTTAAATACCCATTAAAACCACTTAAGAGTTTTTGGTTTTATTACATGTATTTCTGACGATTTTATTAAAACTTTATATTTTAATCTTTTAAAACCAAATTACAATAGAAATCATTATTATTAAGAAGAACTTCTCATTGTCAACCTTAGCTCCATTAATAAAAGTCTCCTCAATGTCTGCAAAAGTGGCGTTAAAGAACTCGGTTTCGAAATTCACATCGTTTATAATACTCTGATATATTGGACCAGTTGGTGACATGAAATCATCAAATTGCTCCATTAAACTCTCGTTATTAAAAGACAAAAGACTTTTAATATTTTCAAACTAAAAATATAAATTTAAAAAATGTGTTAGACAGCCGTAATTTCAGTTTCTAGAATTCAGACGCTCGAGTAGAGTAGAGAATTTGTATGCCAATCACTAAATAAAACTGAATGCTTTTCATATAAATTTTTGCTAAAGTCGAGTGTCTAGATTGTGAAAGCAACCAATTACATAGTTTAAACCAATTTTTAATTTATCGATAAATTCCAGCCAAATAACATCACCACTGCAAGGATGTATGATTGAAGTAAGACCACCTTTGTACATGTAATATTTTATATTAAATAGATTTGCATCTAAAATATCGTAAATGCCTGGTATAGTATCTCGAGGATAGCTGAGATTTCTTTTTGTATTTGGGTCCCTTATATATTTTAAGCTATCAAACATATCGGCTGTTAACTCACTGGGTCTTTTATAAAATTCTCTCTAAAAGAAAAACTTAAAAGTAATAAAAGACTATATAAACGAAAGGTTTAAAATCATACATTATATTTAAATAACCACACTGTTAAACCGAAATTCTTTGCAACAGCTTCTTCAAAAGTGTCATATTTCATATTGACAAACACAATATGCAGTTCCATGGGTAATAAATCCCGCGTGCTATAGTCATTTCTTAACCAATTGAAATACATAAATTCAAATTTGTAATTTTCGTCAGCATAAGGTCCTCCGCGTATATAAGGTACCAACTTTTCATATTTCAACGTTATTTGAAGTGTTCTTCCACTGTTCTGCAAAATTGCAGCTCTTGGTGAAACACCGAAAAAAAACTTTTCCATACTTCTAACACTTCGGTTTGAAATATCAAAATGTTCATCATTCACTCGCATCATGTGCTTTCCAACGCAGGCACGACGATGAGCAGCATAAGCTAAAAAAAATGTTACTGTGAGTTTTATTTTAAATTGTAGTAGTGTTTAGTTCAAAGTAATTTCTTATATTAGGCTTAAGTTCACGTCTTCATTAAGCCAGAATCGAACATGAGATAATTTCTAAAGATGAATAATTGATGAATAATGTCACTTTGATTCATTCACTTCTCTTCATTCCGAAATTAACAGCTTTTTTGTTGTAATTTTATCTTACCAAGATTTATGAAAAATAATATATAAGCTAATGATTTAAAATTTTTTAATTCCAACATGTTTCTGACCGCTTAGTGGAGAGTTAAATTTATTAATAAAAGAACATAAAAAGTGAAATAACTCTAAAGCACTCTGTTGCTTGATTTAATTTGAAATCGTAATAGAGTAGCTAGTTTTAAAATTAACTGATCACTAGTGTTTTAAGCGCCAATGAGACTCACAATATTTAGACTGGCTTGTGTAGCGGTACAGAAAATAAATTTATTTTAAGTTATTACACTATTAAAAATTTTACTATAACTTAGTTTTAACAAGTGTAATTTGGTAATTTAGCAATTTTTTTTAGCTAAATCCATATCAGATCTTCTTGCGTTTTTCCGCGGAAAATATATTCCAAGAAATGAGTTTTTTCAAAAGAATAGTCACCCTGTCGTAATTTACCGCACAGAAAAAAATGATCACCAACAAGTTTTCAAACATAAGTTTGTCTAAGAATAAATTTCCTTTTCAGTAAAAGTTTTTTACTGAATCAGTGAATTTTTTGTTTGACTTTTATTCAGGACGCAAACACCAAAAACAACAACAAAAAACCCGTTTTCTGTGTCGTAAAAAAAACAGCCCCGATGACGACATACACATAACTAACAACACCAACAATGATTGATAGCAAATGGAATGCGATTGTACCAAGTTTGTTTACTGAAGTTTTCGAGTGAATAAATTCGTTAATGTAGATGCGTTAATTCCCATTCATTTTTTTAGAGTCTTTAGATGAACATTCATAGTTGAATACATCTAACAAAGTGAAATTTCATAAATGCTTAATGGAGGATGATGATGACTCAGACAAAAAATTTTTTTGATATATTACAAAAAATTCAGTAAATAGTTTTGTTTGATTCAGTTAACAATTTTGTTTAATATTTGTAAGTATTTTTAAACGAATTGTAAATATTATTATTGATTCACTAAATTATTTGGTTTGGATTCTGTAAATAATTTTAGACAAATTGTGTTACCGATTTATACAATTTGTTTACTAAAAAAAACGATTTTTTTCAATGAAATTGTTAAGATATTTTTGTCTATATCTACTAAATTTGCTTATAGGCCCGTTTCTAGACAACATATTTACTAATTCATTGAATTTCTTTGCTGAAAATAATATGCAGTTTCTTTTGTTAGGAGCCGTGCTCTCGCATGGTAATTTAAAAACACTTAAGCCATATCTGCGTAAAATCCCATAACACATCTTCAACGCTTCACGAGTTGCCGAATTATTAAAAAAAGAGTTTTTATGTGGAACGTCTCATAGTGGTTTAACAATTCTTCTTTTTTTTCAGGAAACAATATTAAACATTTTTTTTTTAAGATTAAGATATTTTATTTTAGCGTAACTTTAAATGTTCGATTATAGAAATTAGTTCTACCATTACCCATTTTATTAAATCGCACAATCTGAAATAACACGATTAACAGAAGAGGCCTGCCACTTTGCGCTTTAAGAAACTAGTTCGGCTTTTTTTTAAATACTTAACAAACTGTCCACTTGTATTACCATGGGAAAAATCGAATTTTGAAAATTGTCACCAGTTCAAGTTACATACACGTGTTTGAAAACATTTAAGAGTAATTACTATACAACATTAAAGCCTTTTATGTCAAAGTCACATTCTACTCAAATTATAAATTTTATATTCTTTCATATTGTATTTTCAAAACATAACATGCCCATGAACATTTATATTAGGGAGGTAACGATACGTCTTTTTGCCGATACAATACCGATACCGATACTCAAAAAGAAATATCGGCGATACCGAGTCCGATACGCATATTGAAATTGCACAGAAAAAATTATCACTAAAAATTTTTCAAACAAAAGTTTGTCTAAAAATAAATTTAATTTTCAGTAAATGTTCTGCACATAATCTATGAATTGTTTATTTGACTCTTATTTAGGATGCAAACGGCAGTAAAAACAACAAGAGAAACTGTGTCGTAAAAACCAACCCCAAGGACGACATACACACAAATAACAACAACAACAATGGTAGCAAAAGGAATGCGATTGTACCAAGTTTGTTTACTGATGATTTTTGAGTAAATCAATTCGTTAATGTCGTTGCGTTAGTTCTCATTCATTTCTTTTAGATTCTATAGATAAACATTCAGACTTGAACACATTTAACAAAGTAAAATTTCATAAATGCTTAATGGATGATGATGATGATTGTGACCCAGACAAAAATATTTTTTGATATATTACAAAAAATCCAGTAAATATTTTTGATTGATAAAGTAAATTATTTTGTTTACTATTTGTTAGTATTTAAGTAATTTATTATTTGACATGTTGTCATAATTTTATTTTAAATGAAGTCTATTTGCTGATAGTTAAGCATTGCCTATATGCATTTCATTGGCGCTTTACCAAATCGTCAGTAGACTTCAACCACAACTTTGAAAGTTACAAAGATAAGAGGTGCATAAGATAAGAGGTTTGTAACTTTTCAAAGTTGTGGTTGAAGTCTACTGACGATTTGGTAAAGCGCCAATGAAATGCATATAGACAATGCTTAACTATCAGCAAATAGACTTCATTTAAAATTTGTTAGTATTTTTGGACTAATTGTTTTGTGCGATTTAGTAAATTATTTTGTTTACAATTTGTAAATAGTTTTAGATAAATTGTTTTATAGATTTAAACAATTTGTTCACTTATAAAAACACGTTTTTTTTCAATGAAATTATTTAGATATTTTTGTCTATATTTACAAATTTATTTGTAGGTCCATTCCTAGAGAAAAAATTTTCTTTTTTATTGAATTCCTTTACATAAATATGTGTGAGTTAAAGTTTAAATTAACAAAACTCAAGTAGGGTAATTTTTTATTATACAAAATTACAGTGTAAGAGAGTGCTAATAATAAAAATTGGAAGTAAGTTTTAAGGAACTACATTTTCATTGCTTCCAAAGAATCTATATTAAAAATATGTAGATAATTAGTAGAAAAGCAAGTAAAATTTTATTTAAGTCATAAAAAATTTATAATTCCTTTATATATAATTTAAAAAAAAATCGATTTTTGAAAGGACTAATATTCAGCTAATATTCTTCTAAATAACTTAATAGCTTAATTGTTATAATTCTTATAAAAGTTTATACTTATTTACTTACATTTACATGAAAACATAGTTCTGCGTTTAAATTGGCAAAAAAAGAAACAAGTTGCGAAAATGGGTAATTTTTCATCCTGTTTCATCTTAGAACGCCGAAAAGGAAATTTTTCCTAACATCGCTTCTAATTCGGTGATTGGTAATCGAAAAAGGGAACTTCTTGCAATGACAAGCATATGTAAAACTAATTAGAAATTCTACACCTTCATGACTTCTTTCGAGTGTCTTTTTTTTTTGCTGGGAATAAGATTTAAAAACAACGAATTGAATTTGAATTCATGGTAAAATTAACAAAAAATAAATTATTTTCTTACAAAATAAATTTTTAAATAAAATAAAAATTTAAAATTGATATTAATAAAATTTAAAAAACAAAGAATTGAATTTAGTTCATTGTAAAATTAACAAAAACTAAATTATTTGTTAAAAAAAAAAACTGAAAATATATAAAAAGTATCGTCGTATGGACAGTAAAATATCGCCGATACCGATATATCGAAAAATCTGAAATATCGCCGATATATCGGTATCGGTATTGGTTACATCCCTAATTTATATCTTACATCTGAAAACTAATACATAATTAAATTTCAGCCAGAGTTAGGTATAATTTTCTTTTCTAGTTTCAAGTCTCTAGTGTACTGCCACTAATGTACAATATTCGTTGGTCTGAAATATATATATTTTTTTTATATCTATGAAAGAATATTAAATTCCTGTTGCAGTAGAATACATACATATGTACATTATATATTCCACATTAAGAGACAATAGCCCCATTCACAATCTTATGCAAATGGTCTTGCATCGTAGCATTTGCAAAATTGTGTACTACTCGTATATTGATACTCACCACTAACAATTGTTAAGTGGTGAGAATCAATATACTATACCATTTTGCAAATGCTAATTGCTATCAATATTGGGTCGTTACATTCAGATTGCACTGTGCAATCTGAAAAGATCAGACTATTTCCTACTTATTTAAATTTTTTTGTTTTATTTTTTTCTAGTTCGAAACAATAATAGCCCAATTCACAATCTTGTGCATATGGTCTTGCATCGTTGTATTTGCAAAATGGTACAGTATATTGATATTCACCACTAACAAATGTTATGTGGTGGGTATCAATATACTATACAAAATTGCAAATGCTACGATGCAAGACCATTTGCACAAGATTGTGAATTAGGCTAATGTGTACAAGATTCATCCAAAATAGGACAACTTTTACCGGTTTACTCTCCAATAGAACTATGCAACTAGCGATTTTAATTGTGCAAGATAGCCGATTTTGGCAATCATATCGAGTAACGAAAATTATACATACATAGGGGGCATTATTTTTAAAGCGAACAACTCAAAAAAAATTTTTTTGCCGAATTTTTTTTTATATGCTGATTATATGTCGAGTTATGGTGTGCGAAAGTCTTTACTTTTTTTAAATTAGCTTAATTGACAATCTTGTGGAATGGTCTTGCATCGTAGCATTTGCAAATCTGTATAGTATATTGATACCCACCACATAACATTTGTTAGTGGTGAATATCAATATACAGTACCATTTTGCAAATGCAACGATGCAAGACCATTTGCACAAGATTGTGAATTAGGCTATTATTGTTTCGAACTAGAAAAAATAAAACAAAAAAATTCAAATAAGTAGGAAATGTAACGACCCAATATTGATATCAATTATCTTAAACATTTTGATTGATTTTGTATTTAGGAAACCATAACGCACCAAAAAAATCTACTGGTAATTGAGATACAAATAGTTGATCGAAAAATCGATTATGAGCTTCGTATATCGTTCTCTGGAGCAAACGATTGTTTTTACATTTTTGAACTGAGTATGTATGTGGAAATTTGTTTTGAAATATTTAAATCAAACTTTATTTAAATATTTCTTAAAAAGTATATCCTTCGGAAAAAGTTTACACTTGGCAAAAATACCAATTCATTTAAAATTAGTTACATTTAGTGTTTTTTTTTTGTTGCAAATTTAGCTTCCCTCCCCAGTTTTAGAAGTTTCTCTTTCCGGCTGCAAGAAAACGAGAAAAGTAAATTCAATATGAAAGTAGAAAAAGGAAATGAAACTGAAAAAGAATATAAAGTTTTAATAAATGGCCAAGAAAGATTTGGAATATCAATTAGAATATTTTAAAAAGGAGTGTAAAGTCCATGACAAACATCAAAGTAAACGTAATAAGAAAAGGTATTATAATTTGGCTCTAATTGCTAAAGTTGACAATAATACTTCTCTTATGCAGAAGTAAAACATTTGAAGAAAAATAACACCAGAACATTTTTAATAGACGCTGTAACCCATAAATCACATGAAGTCGAGGCTTTAACCGAATTGATTAGGCAAGCGCAAGAAGGGCAACAGTTTGAGGAAGCTGACATCAAATTGGCTATTACTTTGGCTTTACAAATAACTGGTGATACTTGCCGTATTGACAGAATTCCCTATATTTAACTCGAGGACATCTTATGACACTGACCTCGAATATGGCATACATATATGCCAGTGACGATCAGCCAATAATCAGGTCAATGCAACTCGACAGCTATTTATAGTTTACTATCGTAAAGATGTCAGACTTCATATATCAAAAACCTAAACAAAGTTTTTTATATGTGGAGTTTGTTTGACATCTTCACGATTATGACATTTTTGTTGTAGAGATGCATAGACCTAGTTATTGGATCATCATGCCAGCTTTAAGGAAATCGCTTTTGTTATAAATTTGCAACATTATTTGCCACATTTAAAAATAAACAATGAAATCTCAATTGGTCATGTGGAAAATTGACTGCATGTTTATAGAGAAGAGTGCATGGTGTAAGAAATGTCCTTTAATTGTCAAGAAACTCTTGCCTATTGAAAATCCATTCCAAGACCTAAACAATTTAGATAATTACCAAATGCTAAATAATTTTGGAAATAAGCTTACAACAAAGTGCTTCGATATAATAAAAACACCTAAAAAATAGTTATGAAAAAACAAAAGTGGCAACGATGATTATGCTGTGAGTATTGTTAGTGGTTTTAAAACTGGCTAAATGTTAGACATAAATAGTTTTTTGACTTGGTAGCACTTTTTATTTAGCTAAGCTACAGTCCTTATTTGTAAATGGTGTGTTGAGTATAGCATAACTCTAAGCCCGTTGAAATCTGGTATACAAATAGGTTACAAATTTTATTGGCAGGGGCAAAAGCAAATGCGAACTAAAGCTGAAAGTCCATAACACGCTTTACACGCTTTTTTGCGTCATACGCGGCTGCCAAAAAAGTTGAGTCAGTGTAGTTGTACGTATAAAGTTACAGAGCATGCCACCTTAACGCGTCCAACGCAAAAAGTATGTCTACTTTCTACTTTTGTAAGCGTCATCAGCGGTGTGGCGTGCTAACACGTTAGCTGTTTTTATATCCATTGATATTTTATTTTCAATGCTATCGATGATTATGTTTGTATAGTGTACTATTTCGCTCTTGGAATACAGTTTAAAAATATTTGCAACCATAAAATAACAAAAAAAAAAAAAACTTCTGCCTAAGAAGCGTGGAATGTAACTTGAAACGCTGAAAAGCGTGGAGTGCGTAAATCGTGTGAAAGCGTTGACGCGTAAAATACATGTAAAATACATGAAGCCCATAAGTACTACTTACTACTACTATAAATAGTCTACTTCGCTCTCGAATGTAAAATTTTAATACGATTTTTGGCCTCAGAAAATTTTTTGATCTTCGGAAATTTTTGTCCGAGGCTGATTCTTGTCTAAGTTTTTTAACTTATTATGTTTGGTTAATAGTAGCTCTCACATGTCTTTTGACACTTTTTATATAAATGTTCAAAAATATGATTGAAGGTCTAATGATGAGCTAGCTGGCTAAAGCAGCAGCGAATGCAGTCATTATGGACTGGCACAAAAAATAATAATTATTTTTTGGCAAAATTAATTGGGAGAAT
Source organism: Panzeria rudis (assembly GCA_956483635.1). Lineage (NCBI taxonomy): Eukaryota > Metazoa > Arthropoda > Insecta > Diptera > Tachinidae > Panzeria > Panzeria rudis. The sequence goes on from OY101448.1 coordinate 190,632,004, forward strand.
ATGTCAACTAAATTCAAAATTTTTTTTATTTAATAAAATAAAACCAACTTAAATTTAGTAGTTGATTGAACAATAAACGGATTTGCTATGAATAATACTAGAAAGTAAATAAATATTCATACTGAATAAATCTATTGAAATATTTTTCTTTTATATGAAAGTTGTAATTGTTCGTAGCAATTGCTATTGCCGGCAATTGTCAAGTTCCATATTGAAAATTAAATTGTGTTTTTATGTTGTATTTTCTATATGAAGCTTGGCAATTGCCGCAATAAAAATTGCTACGTGGAGACCAAGGGTAAATATGTATGTACATAAAGCTTTCAACGAAATTTTTGTGAAAACATTTGACAAATATTTTGAAAAGTTATTGTGGCATTTAAATTAAAAGTTATTGTCTGCATGTTTTTTTTTAATATGTATGTATATTTAAATATAGTCTTAGTGTAATTTGCTTAAACCAATGAATAAATAAACAGTTTGTCCAGTAAATGTTTGCACAATAAAATAATATTCAAAAAAAAAAAATTCTTTTTTTTCGCAACAACTTATTACTTGAAGGAATATGGAATTTTGAATTTTTTAATTACATATATCGGAGAATGCGTTCGCAGGTTTTGCTAATATACATGGGTGATTCTCATTTCAAATGCTTTTGTCGTGTAATATTTCATAAAACAAACGCATACATTTTAAAATGAAAACTGCTTTATAATTTAATAGATTATAAATAAGTGTACATACGTTTTTTTTTGTGTAAGACCATACAGTATGTGTTAAAAACGAAGAACGAAAATACTGTCAATAATCTCTTCGATAAAAATGGCGTGTCCTTAATGCATGCTGTTAATTTTCCACATTAAGAAACTATGCATTTTTCAAAAACGAGATTAAATTTATAACGGCTTAAGAATATTTGCATTTGTTTCTCTTATTCTACATATAAAATTTTTGAAAAATATTAAACATTATATTTTTTCTAAATTGTTCTTGTCCTCAGTCTTGTGTACTGAGCGTTACACTTTTTTAGTACGCTTCATTACTCAGTTTAATTATTAAAATTGCATTAAGAATATAAACTAAAATAACAGCATTGATTTGTACTTCTAAATATTGGCAAGTTTTGTGAAGTTTGTCAAATAGTATAATATTGCAGAACGTTTTATCAATTAGTCATCGTTTGTATCCAAAAATAAAATAATGTATTGATTGTTATCCTAATTTTTTTTTAATTTAATTGAAATTTTTAGTGAATAACTAAGGAGTTTATGTTAAAATATATCGAAGATTATATATCTGAATTGTTTTAAATTTAAAATATAGTGTGTGTTTGGAAAAAATATTGAATTCGTATAAAAATGTATTGAGCGTTATGTAAAAAATATTTTTATATATAATTTTTATATAAACTTTAGGACATTAAAAAAAGTTAACAACAGCTGAAGGATGGAAACGATATAAAGCACACTATCATTTTAAAAATTTCTGGTTTTCTTTGAAAAAATGTTGCTTCTACCGCACTGTGTGTTGTTATAATTTCGAAGAATATATTAGGTAGGCCGTATTTTGCTACGAATAATTAGTTGAAATTGGCATAACTTTTAACATTGTTGGTCTATTTTAATGAAATCAGTCTTTTTTGAAAGAAGAGTTATCCTACTTTTTGCTCATTTATAAATAATTGTAAAAATTATTTTAAAAGATAAAAATTTTAATATTTTTTCATGTGAACCCGAGTTAAAATTGAAAAAGTGGTCATACATTTTTTGCTTTCAAAACCTAAAATCATACCCGGAACAACCGCGAAAGCAAATGTAACGCTTAATGCAAAAACATTAAAAAAAAAGAAAAAAAAAAATAGAATTTTACTTCAGGATCCATTAAATGAGGTGAAAAGTATAATAAGAATGCTACCTTCTCATATTTCATTTAGTTATATTGGTAAAAAAACACAAAATGTACGTTTAGAATGAGAACCAACTAGGGTATTCATTTAATCGGGTTTCTGCTTTAATCGGTTAATCGCTCGATTAATTAATCGAGGTTTTGGTTTAATCGGTTAATAATCGGTTAATTGCGGTATTAACCGGTTAAGCGATTAATGAAGTTTTTTCATAAATCAATTAATTTTATCAAATAAAATTGCATAAATTATCTTTTATTTCGAATTTATTAGTAAAAAAACAATAAAATAACAAACATAACAATTCTTGAGCTTAATCAAGCAAAAAAAATCATAAATATGTATTGATTAAAAAATTAACTAGTTTGTGAGTTTAATTATTTGGTACAAAATACAAAAAAATTTGTTACGTCGGTTAATCGGTTAATCGACAGAAATTAATCGGTTTAATCGTTAATCAAAAAGAACAATTTTAAATTAACCGGTCACTTAATCGGGTAGTTATTAACCGGTTAACCGGTTAACCGATTAACGGTTAACCGAATGAATACCCTAGAATCAACCATATATTGGGTGTTTTTTATTGAGGTATAGAACTTTAAGTTGGCATCACTTTTTTAACTGGCGGCCATTTTGTCAGCTGTCAAGTGATTAATATTTAGTTTGGTTTGCCATTTCATCATGAACAGGTTGACAAAAGAACAACGCTTGCAAATCGTGCAAATTTATTTCGAAAATAATGGTTCAGTTCGCGAAGTTTACCGCAAGCAAAATCGCAAAATTTTGTTCAGTGATGAGGCTCATTTTTGGTTGAATGGCTACGTCAACAAGCAAAATTGCCGCATTTGGAGTGAAGAGAATCCACATGAAACCCTTGAGACGCCATTACATCCACAAAAACTGACTGTTTGGTGTGCACTATGGGCTGGTGGAGTCATTGGGCCATACTTCTTCCGAAATAATGCTGGAGAGTCAGTTACCGTTAATAGAGACCGGTATAGAGCCATGATAACCGACTATTTTGTTCCCGAATTGGATGGCATGAATGTGGATGAGTTGTGGTTCCAACAAGACGGCGCTACATGCCACACAGCGCACGTCACAATCGATTTATTGAAGGAAACATTCGATGAGCGCATAATTTCGCGGAATGGACCTGTCAATTGGCCACCAAGATCGTGTGATTTGACACCATTGGATTATTTTCTTTGGGGATATGTGAAGTCGCTCGTCTACGCCAACAAACCAGAAACGTTAGGGGAATTGGAAGCCAACATTCGTGGCGTTATTGCCAACATACGGCCCCATATGCTCGAAAAAGTGGTTGAAAATTGGACCTGTAGAATTGGCTTTATTCGAGCCAGCCGCGGCGGCCACATGCCCGAAATCATATTTAAACATTAATGGCATAAAATTATCCTTCCAATAACGCCAAATTGATGAACATTAAAACGATTTTCTTGTGTTTTATTTCAATTCAAAGTTCTATACCTCTAAAAAAAACACCCTGTAAATGCACCCATATCGTTATTTTAATATAGAAACGAAATAACTCATACTTTTTTTTAATAGTTCGGAACGAGTTTCCTTCTTGAATATTCAACAGAACACTGATGGCACATAGCCGTAACCAGTCTATTTATGAACCATATTTGACGTGGGATGACGGAAAATCGTTCCAAATTCAAACAAACCCCGTCACTCTCAAACACTCAACTTAATCATTTCTACATCCAATATTAGAAAACATTTTTATTATGAGTACAAACCCGTTCAACCATAAAAACATTTCATTATTAAAATCAATTTTGGCTTTTAAGACTTTGCAACATTTGAAGTAAATAGGGAAAATTTTTAAATAGTGCCAAATTAGTCATTGAGGTGCTAATGTACTTTTGACTTGCAAATAGTCCTAAAAAAGTAGAATTGTACCAACTTTTGCATCGCTGAGTTCGATAGATGAACCTTCGAACCAAAACATACTATTTTCCAAAACTTCTTTTAGAAACTCAATAGAAATTAGAAACTCAATGGTAATTGGGGGCGGGGAATATCCCGTTTAGCCTTGTATCCGCGCCTGCACTGGAGACACTAACAAAATATGTACTATAAAAGTTTTGTCTCAGTACTGAAATTTTGTTAATTGTCAATTGTCAATTATTTCGATTATATTATAGTTCTATTATTATCACTGAAATTTAGAATATGGGTATAAATAAGACTAAAAAATTTTTTTAAAATAATCTGATTTAAATATTCCAGTACTCCACTCTTAATAAAAATAATTTGAATTTACATTAATTCAATTATTGAACTAGAAAGCCGAAATAATAAAATTTTCAAAAATGTTATTTTTTTAACTTGACCGCCTGTGCGTTGAATCTGAAATGGCAGCCACAATTTTATATTTTTATGTGATTATTTATCGCACTAGATTATATTTCAATGAAAGGCTATTGATATTAGGCGAAAGCTCTTATCAGTTTTACCAAACAATAGAAAAATTAACGTTAACTAACTCCTCAGCCTCCACCGCAGAATATAATAAACGATTTGTGAAGCTGCACCATTGTTCAATTGTATTTCATTTCTTTATAATTCATGACTGGAAATCGGATACGAGAATTATGTATTATTCTAACACAACACAGTGGTTCCAATTGGAAAAAAGGTAAACAAAATCTGTATCTTTGAAACTTGCGATCCGATTACAAAAGGATGTAAAAAAGAGTCATAGAGGAGGACCCAAGCTTTGAAAATATTGAAATTTGGACTATCATCATCATCATCGTCAAAATTGATTACCTCGCGCATGAGAAACTTTGTACAATTAATATCCGATTGTAATGAATTTAAGCTTGTTCTAAAGTTCATAAATAAATAAAAATAACACACTTTATGTCATTCAGATATCTTTAATACTTTCAAATATATTTTGCTTTGAACTTTAAAGTTTTGTTTTTTGACCTCAACTTTATGCTCTATTTCGTAAATATCTCCGGTAATAAGATAGTCAAAATTTAAAAAAATATATATTATGATTTGTAACACAATCCTTGATAATATGCAGAAAAAATTTTTAGTTATCTCAATTTATGTATTTGTGAAAATAATCAAAATCAAGACTTTGAAATGAGAGTGGAAATGGCCACATATTGCCAAAAATTTCGACGTTTTTCTCAAAAACTTTGACAAAGTGAAAACATAAGCATAAATATATAATAATGGAGCAAATGTAAGTGTAAATGTACTGCATTAAATATGCAGTAAAAACTAAAAAATATGCTTCGAAAATATAAAAAATATGCTCTTAAAACTTTATGATTTCATTTAAAATTTATATGATATTCATTTCTGATACCACAAATTATGTACATATATTGATGGCATGCAATAATGTCCAAGAAGATAACGTCCAAGGATATTATTTCCACTTCAAAAAGAAAATAATGTCCATGGGAATGTCGACAAGTGGCTTCGCAGAGAAGAAAACAATTAAAGCCCTGCTATGCAGTCAATCTTCAGCCTGTAGTAGTATTTGCATGAACTTTATTTGCATTTTTTTATGGTCACTATTTTCTTTTCAATATGGATATAACGTCCATGGACACTATTTCATTGGACGATATTGCATGCCACCTATATGGATAACATCTGTCCAAGACACCAAAACATATTTTGTTTTTCCTATTAGGAACAAATTAGCATAAATAGTTAAATATTTGCAAACGCGGCCATCCTCGTCCTGCTATATTTCTATGAAGTGCAAATAAACCAACAGCCTCGACAAAATTTAAATTGCTCAAAAAAATCCTCAAAAGTACATAATTTAATATTTTTAAAGTAGTGAATAAACTGGGAAAAATCACTGGAATGAGGAAAATTTTTAACGAATTGGGACAAAAATATATTAGAGCAAATTTAAAATTGTAAAAGAAAAATTTTTTATATGTGGAACAATTTCAAAAATTTCGAAGGCAAAACGGGGATTTTTTTGTGAATCTAAATATGGTTCGTAACGTTATATTCAGAAAGAATTGGGCATGATTAATATTTCAAGGAACAAGGGAAAAATTAACATCAACTTAATTTTTCAACGCACACAGCAGAACAGAGTAGCGCCTCTTTCGGAAGCCGCTACACTTCCATCGTCAGTGCTCACGTGTATTTGCTATCACCACTTGTCAAGTGGCTCTCTTGAATGTGATTTTAATTCTTATTAATAAAACTTTTTCGTGAAAATTGAATACGCGAATTAAATCAATCTCAAGCTGATATTAAAGTGCACTTTCCCAGCGTTGCCATCGGTTTATTTTTCTTTATTCCCGTTTTTCTGATTTCTGTTCTACTCAAGACAAACTTTTTTGGTTTGATTTTATACTTAAATATGTATGAACATGTAAACATGTGAAAAGCTTAAGCCAGTAGCTAATTGTTTTTATTAATATGATTATTTCGAACGTATTTGCTTTGTGAATCCAAATTGATTATTAGGCTAAGGTTCGTAACGTTATATTCATAAAGAATTGGGCATGATTAATATTCCAAGGAACAAGGGAAAAATTATTTTTTATTTTTGTAAATATGCATATTAACATTAAAAAAACCAAAATATGCAGGAAAACAGCCCAACATATCTGGAAAGGGTAAAATATGCAAAAATATGCACTAACAAATCAATGGTAAAATTCTTAAAAAGTTCTGAAACGTATAAATATCTTATTTGTGCCTACATACATTACACAGGAAAAAACATGCATTTCCATGTGCCTTTTTCTTCCTGCTTTTGTTTTTTTACTTTGGTCAAACTTCTTGTTTGTTCACTGCACAAAATTTACTTAACAAACTGTATACATCATATGCTAAAATTATTCATCAGTTAACGAAAAGTTAAAAACAATACAGAATATTAATATATATTTTGGCATTTGCCAAGGCTAAATTAAAAAAAAATCTGTGGGTAGAACGAATATAATAAATATTAAGAAAATATCTGTTTCCTTAAAAAAAAATTTAAGATGACTTTGAATTAGATCACTGGGAACTCTGCACATAATTCTCTTTAAATAAGAATATGCATTTAAACAATTACCAATCCATTAAATTGCTTTAAAATTTAATGCCATCATTTGTTATTATATTATCTGACATTTAAAAGTGCAAAATGAACATAGTTGATATGAATAAGCTACATAATTTGATTTATGATTGTTTGTCATATAAACAAACATTTTGCTAAACTTTTGTTGGTACAATGTCACCGGCATTATAGCAATGTGAGTGAATGAGTACTCCACTCCGTATCATGTTTGCATGCATGTAGGACATGTTTGACAATTTACATATTTCAACACTCAAGAACAATGGATATGTTTTTGCATAATCAAATTATGTTTTGTGTGAGTTGAAAAAATTTATCTTCATCGTTTTGTATAGATGTCATGCGATAAAAAAAAGCAGCGCAAAAAACGTGTTTGATAAGTTGCGACTATAATATCAGAGCAAAATACTATGATTACACTAACTGATTGTATTTAATACATTATACATACATATATGTATGTGAGTAGTAGTAGAAAAGTTTATCTGTAATAAAAGATGCCTCAACTAGATTCAGGTTTACAGGAAAAAAGAAAACTTCCCCAAAGCAAAATTATTAACCTAATACGAAATCATCAGATTAAATTCCATTTAGATATTATTAAATAACAATAGTTTAGAACCACTACAGGTTGTTCTTCACCAAGAACAACAACAAATACAGTATGAAAACAACGGTATGACACAAATGTATGAAACAAATGTCATCTAAATGTCATTAAAAAGTTTGAAAAACGTTTTACAAACATTGTGTTCGTAAAAAGGATATTTATTACATCAAATGAGCTTTTTATTGATTAAATGCAATTTGTGAACCAAGCGCTATTTATTGAGTGCTTCACTATACAAGAATTTAACATTAAAACAAAAATGTTTTTGTTAATTCAAACATGATAATAAATATTCAATTTAATTTGTATTAAATTATTTGCATAAAAGTGGTTTTTATTTGTTCATGAGTTAACCAGTTCTAAACTAATTAAAGCGATTATAAAAGCTTTGTTGAATTTGTGACTGTTAAAATTTTTGCTGATGCTGTCATCCCGAGAAGATAATACAAATTAAAAGAAACCAAATATAAAGTTATAAAATTGAAAGCTAAAATCAAAAAAGTTCTTTTTTTGTATTGAGTCTACTACACCATTTCCGAAGAAGTGGAATTTTATTTGGTGAAATAGAATATTGAAATGTGGAAAGCGAATGTTTTCTGAAAGTTATTGCAAGAGAATAAAATACTCTTTGGCGTATCATACCTTGACAACACGTAACTGATTTTTTATTATTTTTCAAAAAATGCAAAAAACTTTACATAAATCGCTAAAAAAAAAACTTTCATATCCTAAAGAAACGAAATTACTTAAGAGTATCTACTAAATAATTTGCAGCTATTTTATTTCGTTGCTAGTAACGCCTATTTATGAGGTAATTTACTCAACTGAAAAGTTGTTAAAATCAGTAAAGTGCTGTCAACGTATAATCATCGATATAATAGCGCTACCAAATTTCATATTTTATTCTCAGCTAGTGACAATACTAAAGCTAGAAAATGATTATTGCTTTTTGAAACTCATTACCAGGATGCGGATTTAGGCACATATGCGGCACACTCATGTCCGAGTGTGCCGTACATGTGCCGCACATGTACAAACATTTTGCACACACACACGTGCTAAAATAAGCACACAACGAAATGTGGCACATGTACACGCCAATTGATCGGCACATGTACATTAGGGGTATAAGCAATTTTTTGGCATAGTATCATGTAATTTTTCTCAAAAAAGTTCATGCACCAATTGGTATAAATTTTTAATTTAATTTTAAATTTTTTTTCGTTAAAAAAGGTTAAAGATACATTTTGAGTTGAGGAAAAATCTCTTACCATCTCTAAATATTAATAAAATTTCATACTTGAGCAATTTTTGGTTTTAAATAAACATATTATTAATGTTTCTTAGCCAAAAATTTTCAAAACTTCATCGCGGTTGGTGTGTGAACTTTTTTGACCTTAGCGAAAAAATAAATATACGTTCCCTTATATTTTTTAATGCTCCATCGGACTGTGCTATGCCAATTTCGATATTTTAAAAAATTGTTAAAAAGTTATATCCCTAATGTACATGTGTCTAAAGTAACCACATAAACAAATTTACAATCACTCGTGTATGTGTGCCAGATTTCTTGTGTGATTATTTTGGCAGGTGTGCATGTGCCGAATTAACATATGAGTGTGCCGCACATGTGCCTAAATCCGTACTCTGCTCATTATATCAGGGTTGCATTTTCTACGGAAGTCAAACAGCTTGTGAGATAGTGTAAAAAGGCTATAAGCAACATATAATATCCCAGAAACATTTTTTTGCGGACATGTCTGTCGTTGAAAAAAAAAATAAATCTGAAACTTTAGTCTGAAGTTCCCTCAGACATTTGGTAGAGTAGACGGCATTTTTCTGGTACGAGGTCTGCACATTACCAAAAGACTATTTTATTTCCTTTAACACATTTAACAGAATTCTGCACATTTTCTGACTTTTATCCGTCACTTCAACACATTGTCTGACTTTAGTTTTCGTATTAAGTCTCATTTATCTTTTGAGAGTTTTTGCTTACATCTTTGAGTTTTTAAACGTATAAAATACTAGCTTTCACCCGTCACTTCTTCAGGGAGCTGCCGAAACGCCAGAACACACAGTGGTTACAATTGAAAAAAGGATAATAAGTCTGCATCTTTGAAATTTGCAATCTGATTACAAAACGATGTATGTAATGATCATAGAAGAGGACCTGAACTTTCAGAATGTTGAAATTCGGACCACACTGTTGAAGCACACGTTGAGCTACAGAGTATCAAAGTTGGCTATCTCGTCCTTTAAAAACCTTGTTGACCTAATAACTTTTACAAATATTATCCGATTTTAATAAATTTAAGCTTGATGTAAATTTTATTAACAGACAATGAAAATACAGTTTATTTTATTATTGTATTAAGATATCTTTACTACTTTCAAAAGTATTTGGCTTTGAATTTTAAATTTGGAGCTTAGGCCTCGACTTTGTTCTCTATTTCGAGAATATCTCCGGTAACAGCATAACCAAAATTTTCAAAACATATTTTATAAAAATTTAAATAATCCTGGAAAACACGTTATCTCAATTCACGTTAACACGTTTCACGTAGTCACGTTATCTCAATTCACGTAGTCGTGAAAGAATCAAAGTCAAGACCTTGAAATGAGAGTGATAAATTGCAAAATTTTGACAAAAATAGAGCTTAATTATTCGATGTTTTCCTCAAAAAATTTTTTAAACAACAATTTTTTCACTATTTCGGTTTTTTAGTTCATTATTTGAATTAATGTAAATTCAATTTATTGTTAAGATTGGAATGTTCAAACAGATTAGCAGAACGGATCAGTACTATTGATTTCGACAGGCCGCTACACTGTCTCATCAACGTTCTTGTTCACTTTTACCACTTATGAAGGTGGATGCTTTTTATAAGAAAACTTCAGCTATTTAAAAAGTTTTTGTCACGAAATAGAATACAAGAGTTTTTCTGTAAATTCTTACATTCATTTAATATCAATGTTAATTTTGCTTAGCACGAAGTCTCCTCTATCTGATTAATCGAACACTGACAAAAGCTCTTATTATTTTTTGTTTTTGCTTTGATGGGCATTTGTATCAATACCACGACCAAAGCTGTTTTTTGTTTTTATTCATGCTTATACTGGCATTTCGTCCTGCCGAAATCAGTAGTACTGATCCGTTCTGCTAATCTGATTGAATATTCAAATATAGCACTCTTAATAATAATTTGAAATTACATTATTTCAAGCAGTGAACTAAAAAGCCGAAATAATATATTTCCGACTTATACCTATTCAGTTCAAAATTCAAAAAATTACCAAAATTTTTTTTATTTGCAATACTTCAAAAGAATTGAGTCCAAAAATTACTGCAGTTGAAATTTTAAGTCGTAACGCTAAATTAATCGCTTAAGAAACCCAAACAAAAAAAAAACGCCAATCGAGTTTTTCAAATTTCTCTACAAATTATATTAGATATATTCAATTGCAATAACTTGACAAGTGAAGTTCTGTGATATTAGTTTTAAGTTTGCCTGTGATATTTTACATTAATTTTTATTATTTAAATTATACAATTAATTGTTCGTGCTGTCCAGTTTTATAATTTATTCAATAATGTAACTGAAGATCAATTTAAAAATAAAAATTCTCCTGAAGACGTCGGAAAAAAGCTGACGAAACGTTGAGAAAAAAGATGAAATAAATTGGTTTTATTTGCATCCTAAGAATCAAGAAATCTGACCATAAATAGCCAAACGTGAAACACAATAAAAAAACATAAACAAACGAAATTGGTCACAAAACATAAACACAATATATTAGATATATTTAATATAATTAATCTGGATTTTAATTGTTACGCGCCTGCTCAAAAATGTGGCCAGGAGAGGTGATTTTCTAAAAATACTCAAGTTTTCAAAAGCATTTTGTTTTACCAGGATGAAAGCTGTACTAAACTTCATTTCTGAGTTTTTATTTCTTTATTATTTATTAAAAAATATAACAATTCTCTTATGGTTGAAAAATGTTAGCTATATATTAAACGGTCATTCTTTTATGAATTTTTAATTAAAATAAAATACATAAAGAAAATGCGAATATCTAATATGTGTAGGGCAAAAGGTTACGTATGAGTAATATGGTGATACCATTATATTACTCATACGCGATACAATAAAAATACTGAATATTCGCATTGTCTTCACATATATTTTTTTTATCAAACATTTTTTGTGAAAATTGAACCTACAGAAAAAAAAAATTCGCAACGAGTACAATAAAAGAAGTTCATCAAGAATTAAAATTTCTTATAATTAATTTTATGTCTAAATCAATTGGATATGTGATCGGAAACAAAAATGTTCGACAGATTTTAAAAATATTCAGGAATTGAAAATTCAAGTTTTATTAATTAACTAAAATTTTTGGTAGTTACAATGGAAATGGTGTAACCATTTATGTGATTATTTAAAACCATTTAATAACATTTTAGATATGTTTGATAAAGAAATGTTGTTATATAATACGAAACGTTTTAGACCATTTTAAATACTGGTAGTATAAAATATTTAAATGCTCAAAATAATTAATGAAAATTTTAAACAAAATATAGATTGTTTTTTGTTTCTTGGGTGAATCATTAAATTAAGTAAGATAAATGACAAAACATCATAATAAAAATGGAATGTGGTAAGAAGTGATTCTAAAAAAAAACAATTGTATTTACAAAAAAAACATGAAGCATCTGTTTTATAGTTCTTGTTGGCAAAATAGTTTTTATTATTTTTACATTTATCATACTTCGTTAATTTTATATCTTACAACTACAAGTGGCCTATAAATACATTTTATATTTAGGGTGAATACACTGAGAAGAAATATGATTTCTCTTGGTAACTAACAACAAGATATCGCGCATGCAATACAAAACTGGCTTATGTAACTCAAAAAATAAAAAAATAAAAATGCATGGTCTGGCTTATGTGGTGTCGATAGCTAAAAAATATTTCTGTAGACAAGCCAAAATCATTCTCAGTTGATAACTTTTCGTTCACTGTACATAAATTGGAACAAGATATACAAGAAAATAGACCATTATAAAACAATTTAACTATTCAGAATTTTATCTGATTTCCGCACAAAAGATCTTATGGTTGGAGCTACTCATGACCAGCATATAATTAAAAATTCAAAAAAACCCGACTGCGTTAAAAAACAAAAAAGAAAATAAAAACAACAAGTTCAATAGTGCGGAACATAGCGACTTTTAAATCCGGGAATAATTAATGCGAAGATTTGAAGATTCGCTTTTTAATTCTTGCCGACTGTAAAAGTCGCCATGATCCATACTACTGGACTTGTTTCTTGTTTCATTGTTTATTTTTTATTTGTTTCCTCTTAACTGGGAGCTAGACACATCAATATTCAGCTTCAATATATTTGTTTGTGTACGTTTGTTTACAAAAAATAGTTACACATATATGTAGGGGAAATATTGAAGAACATCGAAATGCTTTTGATTTTCATAACAAACGCACACAAACAAATATATTGAAGCTGAATATTGATTCGTCGGGCACTCGATTTAGTTTTCGTATACAGTTTAGTTTTAGATTTTTTGTTTAAAGTTAAGTTTTTACTCAATTGCCTTTTTTGGTTGCTAACCAACTTTAAACCGTTAGAGATCCTAAATGGTCATTCGAAATGAAACATGATACGAGAAGCCTATATATTATTTTCAAATACCTGTCCAATGATACCCATTTTAATATAGTTCGCCGAGTATTTATTGTTTCTTTTTCACAAAGTGGCGTCTGTTGGCCATCATATTAAATTTTTGACTACTGTCATATCTTTAGTGACACTTGAAAGATTAAGACACGAGTTTGGTCAATATAGTGCCGCCAAGGAAAACACCCATACATACATTCAGTCGTGTAAAAAAAGATATTTTAACAGTCGATTGAAGACAAAACGATCTTCCGAATAGTGATGCTAAACTGTACTGAATTTGATAAGAAGTTAAATCCCTGGAACCTTTCCAATACGGCGATGTATACGTGCGTTGAGCGTTTCGGTGCTATACAAAAAATATTTGATTGATCAAACTTTTTGATTAATCAATTGATTATTTAATCATTAAATAAATTAATCAAATTATTAAAAGTTTTAATTGATCAAAGTGTAGATTCATCATTTATATGGAATTTAAGTTCCAACAATTTTAACCATTTTATTCATGCCTCATGTTCTGCTCGGAATGGTTTCTTCAGATTCCGGTAATTGTGTATCTCGCTAAAGTTTTTACACGCAAAGCTCACATTAAGATATCTATTAACATGCAGAGTTTTTGGGTAATTGTTTATTTGCCGCTCCTAAAAGTAAGGAAATTTTTTACTTTTTACTTTCAATGAAGTTACTAGAGAAAGTATTGTCCATTTGAATTTTAATACTAAAATTTGGTTTGCTTCTAACAATAATTTTCATTTTTTTTCTAAAGAATATATTTATGGACTTAACAGAACTGTCTCTCCTAATGATGTTCTGTGCCAAGGCTGCAGAGACAAGTTGTACTTGATTTCAATTAAGAACTGCATATTCAATTAATTTTTGTTTAAGTTCAATGAATAATTGACTCAATTACGAAATTCATTGAAACTAGTTTCGATTTTGCGTTGGTACTGTAGCAGAATCATTGGCGAGGTGAAAGATCTAATAAAAGGGCTGCATAGCTTAAAGATAGTAATGAATCTACTTGACACCAGAGGCACTGCAACACTGGTCTAATAAATTTAACACAAAAAACGCACAATAGCAGAACTAAATTAATTAAGCTTTCAATCTCTCTCACTTCACCGCCTGTTCTCTCTATACTATCTCTTTCCCAAAGACGGTAGCACATTAATTAACTAACTGGTAGGCATCCAATTAAAAGTTATCATCAATTAAAATTGATTTCAATTAATTTTGAAACTAAAGCAATTACTCATTTGATCAAAAACAAAATTTTCTAACAAATTTTGACTAATTTTGAGCAATGCAAAATGGAATTTTTGTGTATTTAATGTGATTATTTTTCGAACTAAATTGGTGACTGGTGTTATGCTCAGTGCTTCCAAAAATCGTCAAATTTGGGAAATAAAATCGTCAAAATCATCATGATTTTCGAAAAATTTCGTCAAAAATTTGTCACACTAAAAATCAGATGTTTTGTGAAAAACAACAGTGTTTTATAAAAAAAAACAATAATTTCTATAGAAAGTAACAATTCAAGTGTTTTATTAAAAAAATAAAAACTTAAACACAAAACAATAGTAAATTTAAGACTATCTTACAAATTTGTTGGCCAATTCAAAGCTAGAGTATATATTACATTATTTGGAATTTATAATGATTTTATACTTTGAGCAGCTTATGAGACAGTATATTTAAAAATTTTATATTTTAAAATTGTATTGTATTCCAAAATATGCAAAGTTAAAAGAAACAGAAGTTTAATGCCCATAAAAATACAAACAAATTTCAGTAAATTTTTTCACAATATTTTTTTTTAAATTTTTTTGTTCTATTTTAGTATAATCTTCAGATTTTGATAGAAGTTTATAGAATGTGTTTACATTTTTCACATACACATGTATACAACTTTTTTCGTGAAAATTGAATACGAGAATTAAATCACTTTCAAGTTGATATTAAGCTGCACTTTCCCACTGTGTCCATTGCTTTATTTTTCTTCATTGCCATTTTTCTGATTTTTGGTTCTACTTACATACCATGTTGGACAGATTCCCTGACTGTCTATGGTTAAATTTTTAGTATGACATACATGTTGGACGAATATTAAAAAGTTTTAATAATTTCTTCTTTGCTCACACATTTCATATGGTGTAAGGTGAAGACTGACATACTTGAATGTAAATATCAAAGGAAAACGTACAAATTTTAGATTTTTTTCATATGCAGCGACATATTTTTTAAAATTATTTATATTTTTCAATTCAAATTTGAAATCACAATTGGTTTTATAGCAATTTTTTCTAGTTTAAATATGATTGAAAATTGGAAAAAATTTTCAGTTTTCTTTTGAAAAAATTTTAAATAAATGTTTGTCAGTTTCCATGAACAGTGTGAGGAGAAAAACTGACAAATACCAATGTTTGTCAGTTTTCAAGTATGTCATTCATGTATAAGAGTTTATTGGGCCCTTAAGACAAACTTTTTTGGGTGTTGTGTTTCTCTTTTTTGGTTTGATTTTGTACTTAAGTACCTATATATCGACATAGTTGCTACGTTATATGAATATATAACATGTGAAAAGCTCAAGCCAGTACCCAGTAAAAAAATTGCTTCAAGCAGGTTTTTACTATGGGAGAATAAAAGTAGTGCTTACAAACCTGCCGATATCGCTGCTGATTTTTGTATGGCGGGTGCCCGGTTTGGAATACTACATTTTTGATACAAAAAGCGCTTTTTGAAGCAATGAAAATCATCACCATTTTCAGCACTAAAACTGTAAGTGTATGGAACTTTCTCGCTCATCAGCAGTGAAAAATTTGCTATTTTTGTATAGTTTCTTTCATATAAATTCAGTGCTCTGCAATAAGCACTTCTTTTAAAGCGTGTTATTATGCGCTTTATTGGCTTAGTGCTTCAAAAACCATGAAATTTTTTTACTGGGGTAGCTAATTGTTTGTTAATATGATTAAATATTTCGAACGTATTTCCTTGTGATTCAGACAGAATTGGGCAAGACTAATATTCTAAGGAACAAGGGAAAAATTAACATCAAGAAAGTTTTTCAACGTACACAGCAGAACAGAGTAGCGTCACTTTCGGAAGCCCAGGCGCGGATCCAGCTCGAGTTTTTTTGAGGGTTGAGCTTCTAAGTAAAACATACTATTTTTCCAAACATCTTTTAGAAACTCTATAGAAATTGACTCGTTTTGAGGGGGGGAAATATCCCCTTTTCCCGCTACACTTCCATCGTCAGTGATATTTTGCTTATCACCACTTGTGGCTCTGTTGAATGTGGCTCTGTTGAATGTGATTTCAATTCTTATATACATGTGTATGTACAATGTATGTATGTATATCAAACCCAAAAAAATATGTATATATTTTTATCAGATCTAGCGTTTTATATGATATATTAAGAAACAAGTAGTGAACTCAACAAATCGTCAAAATATATGGAGTACTGAACAAATAATCGTCAATCGTCATTTTGGTAAATTTGGTCTAAAAAATCGTCAAAATGACGAAAAATTAACACCACTGGTTATGCTAGACTTCGTAACATATTTATCCAAAAAGAATTGGATAAGAGATCATATTCCAAATATCAAGGGAAAAATTAACGTTAATTTATTTCATAACCTACACGGCACAACGTAAGAACGCTGCTTTCGGATATTTTTTAATTGAACTTGAACAACAAAATTAATTGAACACGCCATTTTGCAGAGTTACAAAATGAATCAAATACACAAAAGGAAGACAACAAAACATATAGAAGAATATATTTGAAGTCGGCTATTATTTAAAACTAGTGATGATTAATTAATTGATTATTAAAAACTTTTTATTAATCAATATTCTTTTTAATCAATTATTTGGTTAATGAAAAAATCTAAGTAATCAAAATAGTAATTAATTAAATATTTTTAGTTGAGATAATTTAAGTTTGACCAATTTTATTTAAAATAATATTTTAAATAAAATTCAATTAATATGCATATAACATAAAAATGAGTTATATACAGATATGAAGAAGAAATTGTAAAAACCAGCGACCTAATCGTTATAAGAAATATGTAAATATGTAGAACCAAATTAATTAATTATTTAATATGTAAATTTTTCCAAACTCAGATATATCAATTTATCATGATTTTGAATAATCCAAATAATAATTAATTGATTAATCACAAATTTAAATAATAAAATTTTTGATCAATAAAACAGCATATTTGAATTATCGACTAAACGTGCTTGTTTTATTATTGAAATTTAAATCTTCACCTTTAACGTGAGTAAAATTTTGTTCACTTTCTCGCCAGTTTTATTGATTGGAAATAGTTCACATGAAAAAAATGTTCGCCTTTTATTCACGTTAAGGGTGATTAAGTATCCGCCGATAGTATAAAATTGTCAAAATTATTGATACACAGAAAATAAAAATTTATCCATCCGTATTTAAATTAATCCCAAGCGGTGTCAAGGCTTTCCTAAAATCCCGGATTTCCTTAAATCGAGTACAGAAAGATTGATTGAAGTGCAAAATACTCAATTTTAGCCTGATCATGTAAAAAACCTTGAATCAAGTAAAAAATTCTTAAATTAGTACACAAATTCTTATTTAAAGTACGACTATGTTTCTAAGCTTTATACACAGTTGTACCATATTGGTGTTTGTTTGCTTTGATGATAGCCACAATTCACTGTTGTGCTCTTGTTGTTGTTTATTTGAATTGCTCTGGCATTAGCCGACAAACGTCGTATTACATGCTTGATTCAAACCCGCTGTATACTTGAATCAATCCCACTGCGTACTGGAATCAAGCCAGAATCAGGCTTAGTTTTACTTATTTAATACTGGAACAGACTTGAGAATTTATATTTTTACTGCCTATTAATTTAATGTTTTTACTTACTTATTTTAATTTAAAATTTATTTTTATTAATTCCTGCTATTGAAGTTAACACATCATGTTCGTAAGCCAACGCCTTAAGAGCCAAATAGACTACGCAAGAGTTTGTTAATTAAACGTTAAATTAGCGGTGTTACTCTGGAACATATCTATCATTCTGAGACCTGTTTGCGCTAAAATTATTATAATTCTCGTATTTAATTTGTATTCATAGTTTGTATAAATAAGACATTTGTTTACATACAACAGAGACTCCTTAAATGTGGTAAAATACAGTTTTCAACAAGATTCACGGAACTCTTAGTTGAAATTGTTATTTTCTATGAATTTTTTTTGTTGAGAATTCTCTGTTAAAGTATTTTATTCATTATTACAACAAAAATCAGCAAATAGATAGTTAATTAAGTAAACAAACAAGTTAATAAATAAAGATAACTTTACACAATCTTATTTTATTTCAGTTCAATAGTTTTGTGTAGCGAAACACTCCAGGTTGCGGTTAATCTTAAAAATAAAACTAACATTAACCAAATCATTGAACTAATATAATTAAGAAGCAAACTAAATTCATATTTGTAGAGTTCCACATCATAATCCAATTGACGCAAATTCACAAAGATTTTTTTCTTCTTAATAATATTTGCTAAAGCAGGTTTAATTTTTATATAGAATTAATTATCTCTCATATAAGCATAAAACTATTGGGCAATTCATTAATAAAACTAATTAAATTTTATTGCCGCTAGAACTTATTTTAAAAACAAGATGGTGAAACCGACTGAAGATTGGCATGAATAATATAAAAATCTTGATTTATAACAAATGTTACTTCTGGGTCCGAATATTTTGGCCATTAGAAATAATAGTGGTATTGATACAATATGTTTTAGATGTATTTCTTAATACGAAAATACAAGAGGAGTGATGTGAGTGTCAGCCACGATGAGTGGTTAAAGTTTACTTAAGAACGATTTTATTTGAACATATGCAGAGGCCCTAGACACTAAGATAAAATTATAAACCCTTATATACACAGAAAAAACTATCACCAAAAAATTTTCAAACAAACATTTGTCTAGAAATAAATATCATTTTCAGTAAATGTTCTTTACATGATCAATGAATTGTTTGTTTGACTTTTATTTAGGACGCAAACACCAAAAACAACAAGAAAAACTGTGTCGTAAAAAAATAACCCCAATGACGACACACACACACACAAATAACAACAATAACAATGATAGCAAAAGGATTGCGATTGTGCCAAGTTTGTTTACTGAAGATTTTTAAGTGAATCAATTCGTTAAGGTTGTTGCATTAATTCTCATTCATTTTTTAGAGTCTTTAGATAAGCATTCAGACATGAACATATTTAACAAATTGAAATTTCATAAATGCTTAATGGATGATGATGAGGATGGTGACCCAGATAAAAATTTTTTTAATATATTAAAAAACTCCAGTAAATATATTTGTTTGATTAAGTAAACTATAATTGATTTATAAATTCAGACAAAAATATTGTTTGATATTTTTGAGAAGATCCAGTAAATCTTTTTGTTTGATTTAGTAAATATTTTTGTTTACAATTTGTAAATATTTTTAGACAAATTGTTTTATAGATTTAAGCAATTTGTTTACTGGAAAAAACACGATTTTTCTTTCAATGAAATTGTTGAGATATTTTTGTCTATATTTACAAATTTGTTTGTAGGTCCGTTCCTAGATAAAATATTTACTATTTCATTGAATTCCTTTACAGAAAATGATATTTAGTTTTTTCTGCATAGTCTTTGCTGAGACGTCAGCTTCCCTCTTACGCCTTTCACTAATTTTCTTCCTTGTCCAATTCGAATACATGACAAAAGCGCAGAATTCAAATACTAAATAGTAAACTTTTAACATTTACAAATCTTATAACAAAACTGAAATCCAGTGAAATTAAAATCCCGTGAAATTACCGCTTAGATACCAGAATATATTATTTGAACATTTTCTATAACGATGTCACAAATTGAAAGAAAAAAAATCTGTTAAAGCTTTATTTGTTTTACAATCCAAATTGATTGTATAGCCTAAAGTTCGCAACGTTATAGTCAGAAAGAATAAGACATGATCAATATTTCCAAGGAGCAAAAGAAAAATCTACATAAATTTAGTTTTCAACGTACACAGCAGAACATAATAGGGCAGGCTGTTTTGGAAGCAGCAAAACTTCTTTTTTTGCTTATCACCACGTTTGAAGTGGCTCTGCTGAATATTACGGCAATTCTTATATAAACAAACGTTTCGTGAAAATTGCATACGAGAATTAAATCACTACAAAATTGATGTTAATTTCATATTTTTATCACAAAAATTCCCAGTGCTATCGTTGGTTTATTTTTCTACATGCCTCTTTTTTGATTTTTGTTTTAGTCAAACAATTAAATAAATCTTAAATTATAGCGTCCACTTTTGTTTTAAAAGGACTGAGAAAGTTCTGCTTTCAGCCCAACACAAGGGGAATAGCAGCAACCATAGATAATAAATTTTTGTCGAACTAGATTTGGCTGGATTTAATTAATTGATTTTTGATAGTTCCAGTTATTTGGAAGAACAACAAAAAATTGCAGAAAAATTAATATTCAATAATTTTTAAAATTATTTCTGCTAGCATCTCTTAGATAAGATTTTTGTTTTTGCTCAAAGTTAAATAAAATCGGAGCAGTTTTAGTAGATAATCTTGTTTCATTTTAATTCAATATATTTTTTAAAAGCATATTCATTTAAAGTAGTTTGCGTAAATTCGTCTGTATATTGTGTGCTAGACTAGATAAATAAATTTTAAATGCTAAACCCCATATTAATATGTTTAATAACTGGAGCTTTAAGCTCTAAAGATGTCAATAAATGATTTTGAAAGTCGTTTTTGTTTTGATGAATTTTAAATTTGGCTAAGGAATGCTGCCAAAACATTTTACGACTTTAAATGATCAAAGATTTCTTAAGACAAAAAACTTAAAATTAAACACAAAAGTAACACACGCATTAAGTTAATAAAATTGATCTTCGAAGAAGGACGTATTAGTGGAATCTAACTATAATACGAGCATTTTGAAATACTAATTCATGTCTAGGTTTTGCGAAATTATCATATGACATATCTACATAAAATTTGCAAAATACACATATACAATCTTGTTAAGTTTTTTGTTTGTTTTGTAACAAAGTTAGTCATAGATACATACATACACATGTATTTATTTATATGTATTTGGCTGCAACTTTTTTTTATGGTGATTTTAAATGTGACAAAGAGCCAATAAATTATCTGAAATAAAAAACAAACGATTTAATTTTAAATATTATTTTTCTTTTAGAAAAACCCACTATTCACCACTTTAGATGTGAGAATTTAATAAATTTATGTGATTTGATTTTATTCTCGGCTTAAGTTCTTGTGTTTGCAGATATTTTAACTAAATCTGCGCAAGGTCATTAAGCAATGTCCGGTCGGTCAATGACTTTGTCACTCAAATTAAAATATTATGCGAAAGCAAAAATTCTTTCTGGGCAATATGATCTACTAGTAACAAATATTTAAAACACATACACCCAGAAAAAAGATTGATTAGAAAATGGTTAGGCCTATAAAATATTAATTTAATAGACTATATTTTAACTCACGCTATCAATTTTCTATGAATACAAGAAACATTGCATGTTCATTGCCATAAGACCATAATTGTAATAAAGATATGATTCTAACAATTCATAAATTGATTAGATCAATCGATCGTATGCTTTTGTCATAACCTAAGTAACGCATATGATGAGCATAACCGGATAAAATTGTACGAATTGGATTTTAGTACCCATTATTGGTATTTGCAATTAAAATTTGTTTTTTCTAAATTTACTTTACTTTTTATCGGTTGTTGCAAATAAATAGCGGTTAATGTTATTATCATTGATACACCTAACCGATTAAACGGTTCGCATTAGCAATTATTTGTTATTGTCAAATAACTTCTTTTTAATTAAAAATTCTATGACAGTTGCTACAACTGCCAATATTCGATTGGCAACAAATTCGATTATCTCAACGAATCTGTTCTCTCTGTGTACACATTTTATAAAGGTGTATATTTTTTATTAAAGAAGAAGTGTAACTTAAAACTTATAACTTTGGTTTAAATTAAATAATCGAATTTAGATAAATACAAATTTTTATTAAGAAAGGAATATTATAATATATCAGACTAGTAGAATAGACCATTTCGAGCACGCTACGCTACACCATCCCATCAGCGTTCTTTGTCCATTTTTACAACTGCTCAGGTTACGTTACTTAAGGAAATAGAATATGTGAGCTAATGAAATTTCTTATATTCAATTAGCAGTCAAACCAATTTTGGTTAGTACGAAATTTTCAATTTCTAATGATTATTTATTTAATATTTCTATTTTATCTTTGGTTTTTCCAATACATTCTGCTGCTGAAATTAAGGTTTTTTCTTATGGACATGATCAAGTAAACATATAATTAACGGGTGCCTTCATTGTTCTAGTCTGATAATTAGGTATCCTTTCAATTTATCACAATAATTCAGCACCGAATTCATAGTTTATACCAATATTTTTATTGCTAGTCATATACGTATGGTTATACTAAATGTGCTACTGGTGAAAAAGTCTCAGGCTCGATTACTGCCTAGACCATGAGAGTTTATACAGACAACACAAACAAGTTTCATTGTCGAAACAAAAAAAGAATTCATTAAATTAATTTAAGGTATACTTACAAGGCGGATTCATAATAGGTGGATTCGACAGATCATCTGATTATTTTTTGTTCATTTTCTCCGCTTGTATTTTTGATCTACTTCACATGATTTATTAACATATTTTTCAATACGTTTTATGAATTTGCCTTGATATACACTCTAAAACACTTTTGTTGAAAATTAGGTCGATAATAGTCGGCAACACTTTACAGATTATTATCGACCTAAAATTACACTGGCATTATTTTTGAACAAAATGTTTTTGCTTTAAAAAAAGCGATTGGCGGCGTGCAAGTTTGAACCGCAACCTCCTGACTGATAGTCTGACGTATCTACCATTCAGCCATTGCGGTATTATACTTAATGTTACTTTTTTTCCACTTGAACTAAATATGTTGAATTTGAAAGGTTTTTTCTTTAATAAAATAACTACAAAATCGATGTAATTTTGGACAAGGAGAAATTTTCAACACAAATTTGGACAATATATGATCGCAAATTTGAATTAATGTTTTAGAGTGTACTTAGAAATTATCCATTCGAAAATTTGTTATTTAATGTGGGAAAATAGCTATTTTAAATATATTGCTGCATTTGGTTGTACTACTGCCAACTCATTAGTAGAATTTTAACCATCATGTTTGAAAAGTTTTCAAACTCGTATGCTCTTACAAAATCTCTCAAAGAAGAAATAAAAGTTGGGAATAATATACAGGCATACAGAAAAGCTAAACCTCTTTTATAAACAAAAATTTAGAATTGTCCGGAATAGAAAATTGTTAAATAAAATCTTATCTCCTCAAGGCTCACAATATATAATAATTCTTGAAAAAAAAACTTACTAAAAAATAGGCATGGCACTGCCCATAATTTTGATCATAATGCTGTACTTTCACGAGAGCTAATTGTGTACGAATTTTCATAAGAATCGGTTAGGTAGAAGTAGTATAAATAAATATTTACTTTTCATGGGCGTGGCACTACTTACTTTTTTTACCCTAGTGTTGTATTGTAACAATAACTAAATGTGTATGCAAAGTTTCACAAGAAACGGTTTAGTAGGAGTTATTGAAAAATGAAACTTAATTTGCATGGGCGTGGCACAGCCCACTTTTTTAATCATGATATAGTATTCAAAGAGAAGCTTGATGTGTATGCAAAGTTTCATAGGAATCGGTTGACTAGAAGTAGATGCAAAGGCATATGTATTTACTTCAAATGGGCGTGACCCCTCCCACTTTTCAACAGGACCAATCTGGAAGTACATGATATTAAATCAAGAAAATAAATCTGAGATCGGTTTATAAATGGCGGAATTTTGAGGGAGCATCCATAAAAAAGTACACTATATACATGACGAATTGATAACCTTTCTCCTTTTTTACAAGTCGGTTAAAAATTCCGACAAATTGACATACATAGAACATATATTTAAAAATCGATTTAATATCACGATATTGCATGTACAAGGCGAAACTAAAACAAGTTAAAAGTCGCATTTTATAGCAAACTTCAAAACTGGTTCAATGAGGGTGCTGTTGGCTGAATGGTTAGCGCGTTTGACTACAAACCTTGAGGTCTTGAGTTCAAGACTAGCTTCAGGCAAGCCAACAACATCATGCATTTTTCTGATGTGCATTGGTGTAATTGTGTTGGTTGTTATTGGACTGTTAAAGTGATGAAGGCATAGCACTGATCACTTTGGCAGTACCGGCAGCGATTAATACTGATATATCGTAATGTACTTCAAGGCACCTTCCTACGCCGGTATTGCAGTAGAACTGCCGGCGAAGTAACTAGTAAATGGTGTTACACAGCTTAAACAAGTTAATGCCTTTACTTGACACCAGAGGGTCTGCGACACTGCTTTAAAAAAACGCGCAATAACAGGGTTGTAAATTAAATAAGCTTTCTATCTGTCTCCTACTTCGCCACCTCTTCTCGCCACACTATTGATTCTGTTATTTGTCTTAAAAAAATTTGCTTTACAAAACGTATCTAAAGTTTTCAAAATTACTTTTAGAGGTTATAACTTCGGTTTACATTAAGATATGTTTCTAAAAATTGGTTTAGATATAAAGAAGATAGTATGGAATATTTTTGTTTCAGTAACTTAAAAATTTTGGGCTTTGAGGTATGACTACGTTGCAGTAAAGAACCGATATTAAGAATACAACTTTAAAATATATGAAAATATATGAAAGTAGTGGGCATTATTGTAGTAAACTTTATCTTTTTCATTTAAATCTTATTATGTTAAGATTAAAGTGTTTCAGCTTCGATTTCTACGTTCAAAACGAGTTTAATAATTTTGGGCTTAATTTGTAATAAAAACTCTTGATTAATAAAAGATTGATTTTCTATTGAAATTTGATAAATAAAATTGTTTTTCTTTACTAAAAAGAAGACTGCTAACAGATTAGTTAATTGTACTTTAATGGAACATGTTTTAAACGTATTTGTTACAAAAATCATTTAATTGTTTAAGCACTTTTATTGAAAAAAATATGTGACGTTTTTTTTAAGAACTTGAAACCATAAAATTGTTATTAAATTGAATAAGTCTATTGTGTAAAATTTAATTAATTTAATGTATTTTCAATAATAAAAAAAAATCAAAATGTCCTTGTGCGATATCAACTTCTTTCTTTTTATGTTCATTATTGGAAAATCAAAAAAAAAAAACTTCATTAGAAGAAAGTTAAGGGCAGACATCTGCGGTTAGTGAACAATTTCATTAACTTATTTAAAAATTTATATTCAATTAGTGCTATCTAAAAAACACAAAATTTTTGTTAAAGGCGGCAAAAATTATTTTCGTTCTCTCATTCTTAAAGTTTTGGACAATGATTAATCTACAATATTGACAGCTTATATTGTAAAGGTTTGTATTATTAGAAGATTGAATGTGCAAAGCTTTAGATAGCTTTATTTGAATATAAGCCCTTGATGTTAAAAGCGTACTTATTTAAATTTAAAACTTCAAATTATTAATAGGCAAACCGATTCCTTGTGTAGGAGTTTGTGCTCGTATTATACAGCTAATTTTGATAAATCTTATTCCATTTTAAACATATTTATTCACAGATGTGTACAATTCATATTTGTTTCAAATCGGTTCA
Source organism: Panzeria rudis (assembly GCA_956483635.1). Lineage (NCBI taxonomy): Eukaryota > Metazoa > Arthropoda > Insecta > Diptera > Tachinidae > Panzeria > Panzeria rudis. The sequence goes on from OY101448.1 coordinate 190,658,137, forward strand.
ATATTTTTGGAGATATAAGCATTTAAAGTTGCTACTAATATCGAAGAAATATCGATACCACAAAAATGCAGGAAAAAGTAATTTTTCAAGATTGTTATCTTTATTTTTTTAATTTATCTATTTTAACGTAAATGGAATATTTATTTATTTAAAATTGTAACTTAGGCTGCAGTCAATCAGATTCGAACACGGTACCGCCAGGCTAACAGATTAGCTTACATCCACTAGGCTATCGTGGCAAATTTTTTTCTATTCAATTATTGCACACATGAATGTAAATTACACATTCGATAAATTATCGAAAATAGTTCAATGCAGCTAACATTCACATTTTATGAAATTTGGCAATTGAGCTTATTGTCGCAACATTATCGACAAAAGCTCGCATTTGCGAACATTCGATTTTTTTTAGATTAACGAGCATTTATCGAACAAATTTGTTTCGAAAATTCTTCGTTTTAGCGAACCTTCTTTTATTTCGAATCTCAGGTTTAGAGGGTAAGTGGAATAAAAGAAACAAAAAACAAAAAAAAAAAACATGTATGTGTTGCTGTCCAACTGGTTTTGCAAAGAAAGAAACAACGACAAGACAATTTGTTTCTATGTTTTGAAGTGGAAGAATTGTAGAAATGGCATAGGAACTAGTGATGACAATTTCTGCTACTTTCAATTACTCAATACTACTCAATAGTTTTCATTTGGGTACTCAATACTTACTCGATACTTTTAACGCTTAGAAAATTGTATGTTTCAAAACAGAGTTGCATGTTGGGCATAGAATTTCCATTCGCTTTAGTAATAAAAGCACTATAGTAAAAGTATTGAGTTACTACTTTTGAGTATTGAGTACCCTAAAAAAACAGCTAATACTCGATACTCGGTTGTTTCAAAACAGAGTTGTATATTGGGCATACAATTTCCATTCGGTTTAGTAATAAAAGCACTATAGTAAAAGTATTGAGTTACTACTTTTGAGTATTGACTACCCTAAAAAAACAGCTAATACTCGATACTCGGTACCCAATATTCAATACTTTGCCAGCACTAATAGGAACAAAAGGGAGAAAAAGGCAAAAACTAAACAAATCGCAAAAAATTAAAAAGGTCGCAAAAAAAGCCCCTAAACAAAAAAAAACAAAACTAAAAAAGTAGACAACATTAAAAAAATAATTGCCAGAATGAAAAAGTGCTAAAACGAAAGAAAGCAACAAAACGAAAAACCGCCAACTCTAATACAATCGGATGAAAAAATTCGCCATAACGTGTTAAAATCGCCAAATCTAAAAAATCGCAAAAAATTAAAAAGATCGCCGAAGCAAAAAAGCACCTAAACGAAAAAAGCCAAAGCTAAGGAGGTAGACAACATTGAAAAATTTTCCAATATGAAAAAAGCGTGAAAGCAAAAAAGAAAAAGCAGCAAAACGAAGAAAACACAAAAACTAAAAAAACGCAAAAAATCAAAAGATGGAAAAAAACAGCAAAAACTAAAATAGTGGACAACATAACAAAATCGCCAGAATGAAAAAAAGCGCTAAAACAAAAAAAAAACAAAAAATAATGTCATTACTAAAAATCACCAAAATTTTAAAAGCGAATAAACAAAAAAAAAAGCACCGAAAAACTCGCCAAATTAAAAAAAGCCAAAACTAAAAAGTTATCGCTAAAACAAATAAATCACCAAAACTAAACAAAGCGCAAAAAAAACGAAAAAAATTGTTAAAACGAAAAAAGCTAAAACAAACAAAAAACTCATTTTAATTTGTTTGGCTTAAATTCGTTTTTAATTTAATCTTTCGGTTAAATAATTTTTTATTTAAGAAAGAAGTTCTAAGCCATGTAAATATTGAACATTCAAAGAAAAATTTGGCTGTACGGAAGGTTGAACTGACAACAGATGTTTCCAGACCACCACAGTCTTCTCATCAGAGAAGCCCTTTTACCTACAGTACCAGCGACGGCAGCAACAACAGCCTAGCGATATTTTAAAGATATTTTTATAACGTTGAATAATTTTCTTGTGAACCTTAAGGAAACTGTTTATATCTAGAATACGAGCGATTGTGTCATCCGTAGGCCATACTAGTGTTTGATTAATCGTTGAAAATTGCTCAAATAAGTTTTTACTCCAGAAATTGTCCATTTTAATTTGTTCGATTAATCAAGTTTCTATTATTCGAGTGAATACCCTATAGAAATGACAACGTTTGAATGAAATGGGCGAAAAATTGAAAAGATGGGAAGGTCTAAATATGGTAAATGAATAATTTTTTTCAAACCCAACAAACTGAAATATAGTCTGGCAAATTAAAAAGCTTTCTCGCATATACTGTAGGTGTTTATTTTATTCAATTAAGTAGATATTTCTTTCTAAATTTTAAAAACATCTTCATATAAAATACAAGAAGACATCATTACTTCGGGCTTTTATTTAAAATAAATCACATATAATTATATTTACTCGTATTTAAACAAGTTGTTATTCTTGTTTTTTTTTATTGCTTTCAAACCGTTATAATAAAGATATAAAAAATTAAAAACAAATATATTGAAACAAATATTTCTTGAAGGTTGAACCACACCGCAGAATGGAGTATAATGAGAGGAGGGTACAAACATTTTAACAATAATTTCTGACTGATTAAAACTTTTTTTGAGGACGCGTGTATTTTATGTCAGCTTGATTAAATTTTAAGTATACAAAATAGATTAATTGATTAATGCTAACTTCCGAGGTTTAACAAACTAACTAAACATATAAATTATTATATTTTTGTTCAAACTTTATTAGACAAAAGCCAGAAACGTATTGAGACACTAATAACTTAAGTCTTAAATTAAATGTATGAAGAGCAAATTTTAAAATGTTTTCTTGATGTTATAACATATTATTGAATGTTTTAATTATGCTGATTAATCATAATTGAAGCCTTAAATCTAATGTATGATTGTTATTTATAAGCAGATTAATTATAAGATAAAACATCAATTTGAATTTGGGGTGAACTATAAAAGACTTTTAACTGTATTGAATAAAATTTAAAACAATTTTGTCCAAACTTCCTACAACTCGTCAGCAATTTGCGTTAAGTGATTTAAAAAAAATTTTTTCTCTGTGTTCTATTATAACTTTTTTGAGTATATGTACAATAATTTTTTAAATAGAATGACTTTTATATGTAAAAAAAGGCACAATAGTTGAACAATGTTTGCAAATTAGACACATTTATGTATCTAGATAGGAAGTTAGTACATCCCATTGAAAGTTTAGATAACGAGATCATGAACTTGCGATCCGGAAGTGGTGGGAGGGAGTCCGAATCATTTTTGATGATTTTTTACATAAGCCTGCTGTTGCAAGAAGTTCTCTTTTTCAGTTCCTCTTAATAAAATCATTTTCTGGAGCAAATAGGAAAAATGGCATAGCAATGTCAGATAGAGTATAAAAAAGTAAAAACAACCTTCTTGATAGTGACCTTGAAAATCTTCGCTCCTCATATGGCACTAGGTGATTCCACAGTCGTGCTACTCGAATAACAAACGATCTGCTCATGAGAAGTGTAGAGTTTCTAGGCGGGCTCAACGCGTTAGTTCGAGTTGATTGCCCAAAAACTAAATCTTTCATGTAGATAAGAAGGAGATCTATATTTGAAAGTTTTATAAAATTGTATCATAAACTAATCACACTAGGAGTTATGTGCCTAAAATCCCTGTATCTGAGAAGATAAACATACCTAGCAACTCTATTGAAACTTTGCTTAAGTTTCAGAATGTTGTGCTGGGACATACCTGAGTATATTTCAGACATTATACTATATAACACTTTCGAATTTTTTTCAAAATTAGGAAGTTCTGTAAGACGGTTCTGGGAGAGGCGACAAAAAAAAGATATATAAGTTTGTCAGCATTTTACAAGGTCACATCGGAATTTTATTTTAAGAGGGGGGTGGAGGTTAAAATTTCCACCTTCTGGCCTCTTCATGCAATATATCCGTACATGAAACCATGTGTTCTTTACATCTGAGGCTATGGTATATTCAGCAACTTTGTAGAAAATATTAGGGTAACTATTTTTGTGCAACATATTAACCCTCTAACTCCCCCGCATAACGGTAATTTTTGTCTCTTTTTAACAAATCCTAAAAAACACCCCAATAAATTGGGAGTGCTGGGATGAAATGTTCTACAAAAAGCTTTACAATAAAGCTTTACTATACGTCTTCAAAGACAAGTAAGCTCCAGAAATCATTGAAAACTTGAACTATGTTTATGGGTTAACTTCATACTTATTCACAATTAGTACTCTGCATAAGAAATCTTGTAAGCCGTACCTTTACGGTATAAGATATGTTCAGCACTTTTATATAAAACACAACGAGGAAATTTTTTTTGGAACATTTTAACCCTGTAACCCTTCGTTTTATAGGTCTTATTGTGCATTTAATAAAAAAAGGGGCAAAATACTGAAAGTGAAAGCAAAATCACTACCGAAATATGTTAAATCAACCTGATTTTCGACGATTTTACATGGACATTTTTCTATGTGTATATATTATATTTGTTAAAACTTTTTATGCCATATGACCTCCCACCAAAAACTTTTGTCATTTTTGTAATCGGTAGTACTTTCTTAATGGGTTACAAAGTAAGGAGTGGTACTTACTTATCTTATTACTATGACTCAAATAAGATATACTACCTCGTTTTCAATAAAATTAGTACGTATTTTTTTCATTATCTGAAAGTAGTTACAATTTGTTGATATGTATTAATAAAATAAGTAGACAACCACTTCTTAAATCAAAATGTGTTTGGAACGATTTTCCGTCATCCCACGTCAAATTTGGTTTGTAAACAAACCGGTTTCGGCTATGTGCCATCTTCAGTGCTCTATTGAATATTCAATAGAACACTGTATTCAATCGAACACTGAAGATGGCACATAGCCGAAACCGGTCTGTTTACAAACCAAATTTGACGTGGGATGACGGAAAATCGTTCCAAATTCAAAAAAACCCCGTCGGAAGAAAAACACAACACTCAAAAAATGTGTTTGTATATGAAAACTAATTTTTGTCGCTTAAGCTCATAAGTCAACAAATAGCTCAGTGGGTAAAGTACTTGATTCAAATCTGAACGAATACAGGTTCGTATCCCAGCTGGGTAAAAAAAAAATAAAATAAAAAAATTAGCAACACAAATAAAATAATAGTAAAATAAAGTGTATAAAAATTTCTTTTTATTTTAACTTGCTTATTTTACTACTTATTTTTTAGCTTCAAGTAAGCCAAATAGTAACTAGTTAATTGCTGTGAAAATGTAAATACATTTGTAAGGGGTACCCCTTATTTTTTGGACTTCTCAAACAAAAACAAGTAGTTATCGAGTCAAATTGTAAGTAATTACATCTTAAATCCTCATATACTTTCTTGCCTACCAGTAAGCAAAGTTTTTGCTGGGCTTTTTTCGTCAGCCCCACTGTATGCATATTATTTCCAAATTAAAAAATATATTTCTTATGATAAATACTAAAAAGTAATTATTTAAATTGTACCGATAAATATCTAAAGATATTTGGAAATTCCAAGATTGGATTTATTTATTATACCTTCAAGTAAAAACTCTCCTACACAACTTACATACTCGTACATATACTGCTTCATGCTAAGCAATTTTTAAAATTTTGAAACATTGAAATCCAGTTTGAAAAAATAAAACAAAATTGCAATAAATACAAATTCATTTTAAGACTTAAATGACGTTTAATTTTTATATAAGAAATGATCTGTAGAAAATCTGAATATAACAACTGCAAGAATGTCAAAAATAAGATTAAAGATACATTTCCATGCTACAAAACATTAAGTAAAAAAATGCGCTACAGTTTAGTTGTTCAACTCTTGTATAGCTAAAATTTATTAACATTCAAGTACAATCACAATTTGATTTTTTCATAGGGATCTTTACATGAGAAAAACGAATGTACAACAGCATTACCCTTTTCTTACCTCGAAAGTTCATTTTCAAGGCAATAAAAATGATAAGTGCTTCCTCTTAGTATTTTTATTTCATTTTTTATGATATTAAGTCGGCACGGAGTGCTGGTCTGGCTGCTGGCTTCACAAATGTTGACTTTATTTTTTATTAAGTGGAGTGAGTGACTCACTCCATGAAGTTGCAAAACATATTCTTAAGCTGTTTTTGGAATATTAATTTCTGTTGTTTCACAATGTTAAAAGTTACTTATTGTCCTTGGAAGTAGTTATGCACAATTGTGATGTATAGGGCTTTTCAGAATTTTTAAGCGATTTTATTTGATAAATATTAAGATAATATATTTCTGAGGATTACTCATGACATTTTTTTACAGCGTTGTAATAAATGAAAAAAAGGAAAAAAATAAAAAGAAATAAAATGTCTTTTCGTTGAGCAAGAGAAGGATTTTTTTTTACTTTTTTTACTTCTTTACGTTATCATTGTAACATTCAGCCCAATTATGAATTTTCCCGGGGAGCTTTTCTCTTCCCATTCATTTATTCCCCGGGAAAAATTCCTCCTATTATAAAAAGCAGGGGAATAAAGAAATAAGATAGAGGGAAAAATCTGGATCAGCGTTGAATGTGACGAAAATTCTTGAGTCGTTTCTGTGCGCCCCACACGTCCACAATAACTAAAATGCGCCGCAAATATTTGCGTCCACATCTATAAATATTTGCGCCGAACGCGTTCGCCGCAAATATTTGCGGCGCATTTTAGTTAGTGTGGACGTGTGCGGCGCACAGAAACGACTCAAGAATTTTCGTCACATTCAACGCACACGAACCATGGCTTGTTGGTTTCTGACGAACAACGCAAAAAATTGCGCCGCATGCTGCTCTGGTATGGACGCATTTGTAGAAATAGTGCTAATTTTATTGCTATTTCATTTGCTTGAGCGGGTGGACGTAAAAATTTTCGTGAATAAATATTTGTGTGATAAATATTTAAAAGCTCGTCCACATCTACAAGCTAAAATTTGTGCCGCAAATATTTTCGGCGAACACGTTCGGCGCAAATATTTTTAGACGTGGACCCACCTTTGAGAGGCAAACTCTTGACATTTTAAAAAACTCTAAAACTAAACAATTCCAAAATTAAAAAATATCCGAACGAAGAATCATAATAATGACAAAAGCGCTTAAAGGAAAAAAGCACCAACATTAAAAAAAATCGCTAAAACGCAAAATCACTAAAACTAAAAAGATCACCAAAAAAAGCTAAAAAAAGCGCCAAAAAACCGAAAAAAGTCGTCAAAACGAAAATAAGCACTTAAACCTAAAAAAATCGCTAAAACTAAATATATCATCAAAAAACGAAAAAAGTCGCCAAAAATGAAAAAAATCACCAAAAACGAAAAAAAAACGTCAAAAAAAAACGCCAAAACTAAAATAAAATCGCCAAAAACCGAAAAATTCGCCAAAAATGAAAAAAGTGTACAAAAATCGCTAAAACTAAAAAAAACACCAAAAACCGAAACAGCGCCAGAACTGAAAAAGGGCCAAAACTTAAATAAATCGCAAAACAAGAAAATTGCAAAAATGAAAAAAGGGCAACAACGAAAAGAGATATATGTGTATTCGTACGCAACCCTGCGTGTGCAAGCCAAATTCGCACTTTACTGAATTTTTTTGTCACGTCGAATAATTCTACAACCTCCTCCGCTTATATAATTTAAATTATCTAGAAGATTTTCATGTTGATTTTATGGTTTAGTAATTATAACTTTGAAAAATAATTCTTTTTCTTTAGATTTCGTAATATCATGATAATTAATAAGCTTCACTGACTGGTCGAAAATATTTTTTGGCCATTTAAAAATACATGTATAATTTCGTACAATACATGAATGATGAATAATTTGATAATTGATTACAATCAATATTTTAAAATATTTATTGAAATTTTAATTACTGTTACATTGACCTTTAAAAGCGGTGCGGTGCGACTTATTAATTGTGTTATTTAAGAAGCAAAAACCTGAATATGTATTAAACTCAATGGAAACAACGACTCAAAGAACTTTGTAACAATTGAAAATACATTTTTATGACAGAAAGGTTTATCAACGACACTATATTATCAAAATAAAAAACAAAAAAGCGATTTAAAATGAAATTTGGCGGCATCGAAGAAAAAATTATTTTTGAATTCCGAAACTTTTTAAAACAGAGAGAGAGAGAGAGAGAGAGATAAAGAAATGGATTTTTTGTTTTATGTAAATGAATTACTGTTGTTTCGTTCATATTCTCGTTATTTTATCGATGATGTTTTTAATTTTCGGATATGTATTGCAATCGAAAATTCCCCAATAAATTAAAGCTGCACGAAAAGATCAATAACACTGGTGTGCAAAAAAATATCCTTCAAATAAAAATATGTGCAATATACAAATTTCAATACGAGCAATTTACATCCGTCTTCAGTTTTTTTCTATCACACACAGATTTTTTTAATAAGCAAGACTTACATTTCCGCCAGTATAATTCTCCTTAATTGAAGAACGGATTGTGTGATTTGAATAAGCCACCCAAAGGTGCAAAGTAAAATTACTTTTAATTTATCCCTATTTAACTTTTTGGAATATCTAAGTGCTTAGGAGTTATTCAGAAATTAGTGGCGAAAAATTATTTTTTGCACACACAGAAAAAAAAGGAATGTAAAATCCACATGCCGCAATTTTGATTGCAAATCATATTAAATTTACAAGAAATATTTTGTCGTTTGAGTGCGTTAGTGTTTACTTGCTTTGTTCATTGCTACAATTCACTGTTCTGCTTAGTTGTGTGACTTGTTGTTGTTTATTCTTACATGTGTCGTCTATGTATACGACAAAAAACGAATTACCAGCGAATATTTACTGCTGCTGGTTTAAAATTACCATTGTTTCATATTAATTTTAAACGGAAAATAATTAATCTAACCTTAAACCACCGTTAAAGCAATTTTGTTATAAACGTTAAGTTTCATTTTCAATCGACATGACTACAACTTTAATTTCAAATAAGTTTTATGTTAAATAATCATTTAAATCATGTTGAATTAAAATGAAATGCATTCTACATACGATGGTATTTACTTAGTGTCTAAGTAAAGAAAAGTTTGAAGCTGTTGTGGCTGCACTGATTAGCGCGTGGACTATCATGCAGGTGGCACGAGTTCAAATCTTGGCTGGGGCAGTCAGCTACAAAAAAAGTTTTCTGATGACTATCACGTAAGTAAAATAATTAATAAAATAGTTGTTTCAGCTTGATATAACTTTAATTCAACATGATTCTTCGTATTGTTCCAATATCAAATTCACGTTGTTTCAACTTGAAATAACTTTGATTCAACATGATTCTTCGTGTTGTTCCAATATCAAATGCACGTTGTTTCAACTTGAAATGACTTTGATTCAACATGATTCTTCGTGTTGTTCCAATATCAAATTCACGTTGTTTCAACTCGAAATTACTTTGATTCAATATGATTTTTCGTATTATTTCAGTATCAACTTCATTTTGATTTAACTGTAAAGGAAAATTTTTCTTTCAAGATTATTGTAAAGCATGTTGATTTAACATGAAACACCTATGACGTAAAATTACTACCGAAAAATTTTAAGTTAACCTGGTTTTCGACGATTCTACATAGAAATTTTTCTGTGTGCAATATTAAATTTTTTTTATTTTTTAAAAAATTCATACAAAAATGAAACTGCAAAAATTAAAAATTTTTATCATTAATCATACGGCTAGAATAATTAGGTATAAAATAAGTCATAAATCATAAAAAAACGATGGACAAATGTTGATTTTATTCACAGTTAAGTGAAGAAACTAAATTGATAAAAATTACAGTTTTCATCCAATAGTAACATTTTGATTTGTGTGTGTATGTGTGTTCTATGAAAATAGCAATTTTTGTCTTAATAATTTCCCTTACTTAATTGTGACTAAAATCGACACTTGTACGCAGATGTAAATAATTTATGGCTTATTTTGTTCCTATTGTAGCTAGCTTTCTGATAAATGATCAAAATGTAAAATTTTTGCCCTCTAAGGTTGCCCTAAGGTTCGATACGCTATCTTCAGAACGAATTAGACATAATCAATATTTCAAGGAACAAGAGAAAAATCGACGTCAATTTTGTTTCCCATGTGCAAAGTAGAAGAGAGCAACGTTGATAATGGAATCCTGGTGGCTTCTGAAAACAAGGTTGTACTGTTCTGCTGTGTACGTTAAAAACTAAATTGATGTTGATTTTTCCCGTGTTTATTGGAATATTGATCATGTCTAATTCTTTCTGAGTTTAACGTTGCGAACCTTAGCTTATATAATCACTTTTTATCATTTTATGCTGCTGCCGCTTAGTGGTTCCAATTGGAAAAAATTTTTATAAATCTATATCTTTGAAACTTGCGATCCGATTACAAAACGATCTATGCAAAAATCATAGAGGAGAACTTAAGCTTTGAAAATGTTGGTATTTGGAGCAACCTGTTGAAAGACACGTTGAGCCACAGCATGTCAACGGTGGCTATCTCAGGCATGAAAAATCTACTCGGCCTCATAAATTTTACATATATTATCTGATTTGAATGAATTTAAATTAAAGTTTATAAATAGATAAAGAAATTACAGTTTACTTTATTAAAATATCTTTAATATTTTGAAAGATATTTGGCTTTGGATATCAAAATGTTTATTTTTGGCCTCGACTTTATACTCTATTTCGTCAATATCTCCGGTAATAGCATAACCAAAACTTTCAAAAAAAATATTTTATTAATTTTTAAACAATCCTTGATAACATGCAGCAAAATTTTTTAGTTATCTCAATTCATGTACTCGTGAAAAAGAACCAAATTCAAAACCTTGAAATGAGAGTGAAAAATGCCAAAATTTTTACAAAAATAGAAAAAATTTTTCTTAAAAAATTTTCAAAGCTAAAAGTTTTTATTTCAATATTTCAAAAGAATAGAGTTCAAAAATTACTCCAGTTGAAATTTTGAATCGATTAAAACATGCACGCTACATCCACCATTGTACGAAAATAGTGAATTTTTCTATGAAAAAACGCCCATGGAATTTTTATAATTTCTCTACAAATTATATTAGATATATTTAATATAATTAATCTGGCTTTTAATTGTTATACGCCCGCTCGAAAAAATATGGACAGGAGAGGAGATTTTCTAAAAATAGAAACAAAATAGGAGCACAGAAAAAATGATTTCCAAAAATTTTCCAATTAACTGTTTGCTCAGAATTTTTTTTTAAATTAATATTTTAACTGCATCTACGTTTATTTCAATTGGTTTTATTTTCTTTTAAAGCAATGCTATCGATTAGATTTTAAATCAAGTTACTATAAAATAGAAAAAAATTCAACACATCAATTGTGTATAAATAAAATAAATTTAGTTTGCATATGTAAGAATTGTATGATTTTTCTGAGTATGTGACATTGTTTTATGACAATTAATTGATTATTTTTTTAAATTTTAATTAATTTTTTAAACGATATTTTTAATTGAAAAAATCAAAAAATATTTTCAATTAATTCTGTTGAGTTAATACTACAACTTTCGTGATTGGTTGAAAACTAATAAATTTTTTAATTAGATCTTCGTTTTTCTTAATTGAATCTTGTTTTTATTATTTTCTGTGCATCTCATTTCTAGGCAACTACGATAAGAAGAAACTATATTGTCGTATCGTACTGTTTACTGTCGTAATTAGACGTCTCGAGAGATGAATAATTTATCAAGACTAACCGTTGTTAGCCTATCAAGAGTCGAAGTATTTATATTGTCGGTTCGTAGTATTTTTACTTGTCGTAATTAGGCAATCGAGAGCTGAGGACTTTATCTCGACTTATTGTACGTTTTCCCAACCATCCGAAATTAGCCGATCAAGTGCCTAAGAACTTTCGCAATGGTTTCCGGGACACTCTGAGCTGTCTCTTGCTGCAGTTTTTCTAAAATGAAAACAAAAATTTCATGTGAGAAATTATAAAAAGAAACAAAATTTGTATTTTATTGTTGTTTTCAATATAAATTCTCACAAACAAGTTGGTTGTCATTTTGGAAAAACCGACAGTTCTATGTGTGTTTGAGGACTTTTCCACTAATAATTGCTCAGTAACTTTTGAACAAATATTAATAAAATGTCTGTATATGAAAGTAATCGAAGGCCGTCTAGTAAAATTTGGTAATAATTGCTACAAGTTGTTATAATTATCAAGTGTTCAAACACAGCCGATTTCTTCTAATAAAGCAGGAGCGGATTCATATACCATTTTGTAAAATTTATTTTACAAACTCAATGGAAATGAGGTATATTTTAATCGTTTTGGTTAGGCGAAATATCCCTTTTTCCCCTCCCATGAATCCGTGCCAGAATAAAGAGATAAGAAATAACATATTTTTGTATAACCCTACGTCTACATTAGCCATAAAATGACTAACATTAACACCTAACATCATGTTAATGTTAAGTGTAGACGGCTCATGTTAATGATTTCTTCATGTTTTAACATTGTTGTTAGACCATCATGTCTTAACAGCATTTCATGTCTAATGTAGACGGTATGTAATAATAAAAACAATGGAAGTTCGTTTTTTTTAACAACGTTTAGCAAATCAAACAATAAGTTGGCAGATAATGGTTCAATTTTTAAAGCGAAAGTTGGCTTTCGTTCGATATTGTGGGAGAGGCTTTTAAATTAAATTTCCTTTATACAAACTATTGATCCATAACTTGCAAAAAGATCACGTTTTATTATTTAAGAATTCATTTATTTGACGAATAAGAAATCGAACAATAAAAACTAAAGCTACATGCTGGTTTGAAATTTTCGAAGTACATATGTATTAAAAAAGTTTACCAAAGTGAATAAAAGTAAAAGTTCAATTTAATGAATTCCATAATAATTTCAAAATTATCTTTCAGAGTCAACAATCTAATAATGTTACATAAATTGAATTTATTTCTTTTATAAATTGTTTGAGAATGAGTCAGTTATGGCATATTTGGAGCAATAAATAAACGAGATGAATTGAAATACAAAACAAGGGATTCGCAAAGTGCTTTGTGCTATTCACACGAATATCAAACATATTTTGATCAATTCTGCGGGATAACGCTGAAGCAAAGCGGGGAGGGAGAGTGATAATAGCAAGCAAAATACCAACAAAATAAATATCTATTTTTTGATACTAATTAATACATCCTGAAAATTAAGATGTAAGCCAAAAATAAAGCTAATTTTGTGTTCTCCTTCATTCTCAATTGCTTTTCGTTTTCGTTAATAAACATGTTGCTTCTTTCTTTCAGATATTATTATATTACTTTTAATCTCTTTGGACTGCTGTAAAAAGCATGAACATTTTATTTGATTAAATTTCATTAAAATCGATGCCCAATACACAAAACAGTTTAAATACGTAAAAAGGAAATGTTTTTATTTAAATTAAGTTTAAGTGTCATTTCAATGATTTTCCTGTAATTACAACTAGAGTTGACTTGTTAAAAATGTAATAATAAATTTAATAGCTGATTCAAAAATACAAACATGCAACCATAAATTATTAAAATAAATACATAAATTACACAAATAAATACAGAAATATTCTCCCAATTCTACACCAAAAGCTAAAGCCCATAATCTTTAAATAATTTTCATTTACATTTTTTTGAAGAAACTATAGAGAATTGAACAGTTTTTATTTGAAAAAAAATTATCATAATTAAAGGAATTCTATTAGAGTGTGATTAAATATTTCATAATTTTTTTAATATGATGTAGCCTTTTTTAAATTTAAATAAAAGAAAAATAATCATATGCAAATACATTCTTTCACCAAATTGAAATATTTATTAAACACTCATCCATAAATGTATAAATAATCAATGGGCTGATTTTGGCTAACTAACGTTTGTTAAGAAGTTTTGACAAAATGGTAAATTTGCTGAAAACAAGAAAAACTTGACGATATTTTCTACTAAAACTCAAATATGTAAATTATATTAAAATGACTTTCAGCAGGTTCTTTAATTTCTTAAAATAGAAAGAATTATAAGTTTTTAATGAAAGGAAACGATCCAAATATTTAAAAATTTTTATAATATAATAAATAAAGGTACTAAAGCATGATGTAGTGCCAATAAAATGGCAATGCTAATCTAATTAGATTGATTAAGTGAAGTTAGAATAACCAGAAAATACATTAGATTTTGTCTTATTAAATGTCTTATTAAATGCTTTGTTAAAAGGTCTTTATACCTAAAAGATTTTAGACTAAACTTGACCATGAAAAAGAAAATAAATTATTCTATGACCAAAACAAACAAGATCACATCTTTTAAACTGAATGACACAAACACACCGAGCTTAAATGTAACTTTGCAATTTCTCAAGAGTCCCACATATTGTGGGGGCTGCTTTCTCTCCAAAATTTATTGGCTCTTTTTGTTTATCAAAGAGACTTGTTTTTGAACATGTCAAACACAAAATTACTTAATGTTATTTGCTTTTTGGCCTTTGCACAATATTGTTAACAGAGAAGCTAATGGCTTAGGAGTGAAGATGAGAAAGCTGCCAGATATTTTTTTACAGAGTATTGATTTTGTATAAATGGATTTTTTTTAAAGAGAATTTTCAACTCAGGCAATTAATGCCTACTAGTTAGCTAATTAATGTGTTAGATTCTTTCGGAAAGTGATAGTGTAGAGAGAACAGATGGCTATTGCTGGTTTTGTTAATTTGTTGAGCAGTGTTGCAGCGCCCCAGGTGTTAAGTAGTGAAATTATTTTTAAGCTGTATAGCCATTTGATTAATTCGTTAACTTCGCCGACGATTCTGCTATAATAACGACGAAAGAGGGTGCTATGATCTGCACCATTGCTGTCTGACATGGAAATGCTTTAAAGACGTCGTCATTTGTAATGTACTAGGCACAAATTGTCCCCACACTGCATTATACGAAATTTTAGCTCTTTTTGTGGCCATTATTAATTACAGACAAACGGCAACACCGATTTAAATAATTTTCGAATTCGACCTTTGGAAGCTTACCTCTTAAGGTACTTAAAAGTTTTTATCATTTAATATGACAAAGAAAAATTTTGTTATCACTCACGCTTGCGCCTTCTCACGCGTGATTAAAGAAAGTTTGATTTTAAATAGGATTTAAAAAAAATTAGATTTTCTATTTCTGCTCCATATAGTAATTATTTTGATTTTAGTACGTTGTAGTTCCCTAGAAAAATGCATTTTATTCAAAAAGTTGCAAATATTTGCAGCTGAAATATTTCAATTTCGAAGACAATTGATTTTCCTAGAGGACTGTGATGGTGTTATGGCTATCATCTGCTATAATGTTTTTGTAAGTCCACATAAAAAATGACTTTATTGTTCCATTAGTTTACCTTAAGCTCACTTAAATTATTTCGATTTAATCCATCTAATACACGAATTCACCAAAATTCTATTATATATAAAAAAATCTACTCACTCTCGACACTATCTTCGATTTATTAAATTTTAGAATTTATAAGTTCTTATTGGGTAAGCAGCCTTCATCTGAAATCTACACTTTATTCTCTATATACAGTCTCTACTTTTTAACTAATTTAGAACCCGAATGAAAAACATATAAAACGTAAAGGTAAAGGGATGTGGCGTGGCGTAAAAATTTAAACAGGTATGTTTAATTTGTTTTTTTTTTTTGATATAGTAAAGCAAAAATTATTTTTTTAGTTATGGCCAAAAAAGGGGAAAATGTGGGATACTATTGGGAACTTGTTGGGAAAAGCTAACACAGATTTTTATCGTATTTTTTTGCTCATATTCGGTAGAGCTGATTGTAGCCTTAGAAATTTTCAATCAATATTAGAGTTTGCTATTTTTTCGAATTTTCAGAATCTTTCAGAATTTTCAATATTTCCCCACAGCAAACCCACTGGGTTCAAAATACGTTTTTGCGTTACATCCCAATTCGGGACCCAGTAGGGTCGTTTGCGTTCGCATGAAAATATGTAGTCGGGATTAACCTCTCATAAATCTTTGATAAGTATTATGAATAAAGCAGTTATAGTAGAATTTTATGAAAAACATTTTTTGTGGAACATTTGAGTTCACTTTATTACTGTTGCAGGGGATTTTTTTGCTCCTTTTTTAAGAAAGGGCCAAAAAGACCCATACAGCAAAGAGTTGGAGGGCTAAAATGTTTCACAAAAATTTTTCTCATAGTGTTTTACATAAAACAGCTCAACACATCTTGTAACATAAACGTAAGTATTTCCTATGCCAATGCAACGTGCAAAATGGTACGAAACTAACCGCGTCCTAAAATGAGTTTCGCGCGTAAACTTTCAAAACTGCGATACACGTATATTTTTCTTTGGTGCCCTCTGTCACCATCAGTCGATAGAACCATTTTATTTTTTTTGTGTTGTACAGTGTATTAGGCACGGCTAAAATATACAGGCAGTTGCATACTATTTTTATCGTAACTAATACAAATCAATTATTTATATTATTTGTATTCTTTGCTTTTTAGATGAAATTTACTTGCTGGTGTTTAAGCATTGTCTATATGCATTTCATTGGTGCTTTGCCAAATCGTCAGTAGACTTCAAACACAATTTTGAACAGTTACAAACCCCTTATCTTATGTACAAACTTTCAAAAACCATTTGAGAATTCACAAATATGTAAATGGTTTTCAAAAATAAGCATAGTAGGCCTTGAAAATTATACAAAACCCAGCAAATAATTTATATTCGATATGAATCTATTTAATTTTTCTACACTTTTATACAATTAGAAATCCATTGGATAACAATAAAAGTGTACAAAACCCAGCAAATAATTTATAAATTATTATTATAATTATTATAATTATAATTTATATGTAGGGTTACACCTTCTCGTCCCCATAGTCCCTATTTTTTTGTTTACCTGACATCTTGGCTTCAAATTAACTCATACCAAATTTTAAGACTCTTAATATTGTAGCTCTCCAAATAGGGAGATCCCTTCCCCCGCACCTCCTCCCTCAGTGGTTTTACCTGACTTCACATCCTGTCTTCAAATTAATTTCTGTCAAATTTTGTGACTCTTGCTATTATAGCTTCCCTGATAGCAGATACTTCTTAATTAATTTGCATGGGCGTGGCACTGCCCAGTTTCGTAATCATATAATTTTGCTGTCGGAGGAGTTTAATGGTTGTGCAAAGTTTTATAAGAATTGGTTAGGTAGAAGTAGTTGAACAGAGATATTTACATTGCATGGGCGTGGCACTTCCAGCTTTTCTTATCATTAAATTATATTGCTAGAGGAAGTCAACGTGTGCGCAGAGTTTCATAGGATTCGGCCAAGTAAAAGTAGTTAAGAAATAATATTTACTTAGCATGGATGTGGCACTGCCCACTTTTATATTTTATTTCTTGTAACGTTTTAATTATGTATTGTATATTCAATTATAAATTGAACTAACAATAACCCAGCAGTTAAATTTACAACTAGATACGCTTTGGGACATTCATAAATGATACTAGTCAAAAAACGACAGTCATATTACTAGTTGTAACAAGACTAGTAACGATACTAGTAAAAAAAAGGACAATTATATTACTAGTCGAATCGAGACTAGTTAGGATAATAGTAAAAAAAGGACACCATTTTCAGGTATACGACTTATACATAAGACATATCTTTAGCTCTTAAAAAAATAAGTAGAAAGTGGCTTAGTGGGTAGAATACTTGCCTTGAAATATTAGGAATGTGTGTTCGTAGCTCGGTTGAGCCAAAGTTTTTTTTTAACATAAACAAAACCATAAATGAAAAAACTAGTAAGAGCACTATTTTACAACAACTGGTATTCCAACTGGGATATAACTGTATACAAAAGAACTAGTTGTGCTCCTATGATAACCTAATGTAAAAATCGATAGTTGGCTATATGAGAAAAGGACAGATAGGCAACTAGTCTGAGTTAAAAATCAACTAGTATATTTATACACACATACTAGTAATTGTGTGTGCAGGGGAGTATTCAAATTTATATGTAAAGAGAAAATGAGAGTTATCATGACAAATTAGATTGTGCCTAAAACAGTTAACTAAATACCTGTACTATAATCTGGCATCTTTGTTCCCCTGCCAACAACATTTTTGAACAAGCAGATGCTGGTATTAGCGCATTTGCTGTGCTAACTACTCTTGGGTAAATACACTTCATAACGCATCTCATGCTTTTTGCATGTGTATGCGTGTGTATGAACGTGTTAACAAATTCTTTGTTGTCGGCAAAAACGCTTGCGCACACACATTGTTTATATTGCAAAGTTTGCTAGGGATCTTCTTCAGTTCTCAAAGATCGATCACAACGGTACGGTCTCAGGTTAAATAATAAACTTGCTAAATTCAATTGTAATATTTTTTATAAATAAATTAAATAACATTTTAGATATTTATCTTAATTTAAAAAGTTTATAAAATATAATTAATTAAAAAATTATACATATGTATAATTAAAGGACAAAGGAGTTAAAGCTTATAAAAGACTCTTAATGCAAATTATATAAAAGACATATTTGTTGGCTAATAAAAACTTTTTTTTCTAAAATGACAAAAAGTGTTTAAAATAATATATTTATTTAAATTTTTTGTCTTTTTTTTTAAGATTTATTAATTGGATCTGTAGAACGTTTAACAAATAAAATTCAAAATAGCTGTGATTTCTTGTTCATATTAAAAGGAAATAATTTCAAAAAAATGGCGCGTGCAGTGTTTTGCATGGTGAGTGTAAAAAATATTTGGAATTTTACAATGTTAATATTAATAAAAAGACATTGAAAATTCGTTGAGAAGTGTTAAGTTTATAACTTATTAAGTGTTTGCTTGTGCTTCAAGAGACATTAAATGTGTTACGACAACTCTTGAGCATCATTTAGCTGCTAATTACTTTAGTTAACGTCAACACTTGAAATTCTTTTAGAATAAATAAGTGGTTCTTCACTGTAACTAAATATACATTGAAAACAGAATGCAACTATACAGAATGACGTATACAAAAATTTGACAGTTATTTTAAATGCCAATTATATTATCAGGTTAAAGTAACTATTTTTACGTAATTTTAATTTTAAATAGAAAAAATCTCAAACTTAAGCAATCCTAAAGTTTTTGCTTGATAACTTTTGTTTTCATGAAGGTGTAACATTTTATATTTCCATGGTTTAAATATAATTAATCAGTTTTCAAACCACAAAAAACCCTTCTGCCACTTTCTCTTTCTTTTAAGTAACAAAAATGTTAACTATATTTTTTTTAGCAAAATTTTTGCGAATTTTGATTTAAAAAAAATGCAAATAAAAATATTTTAAAGCTTTCTGCTTTAAACGACCATCAAATCTTTAATTTACTTAATATATAGTTTGAAAAAATACAAAATAAATCATTATACCAAATATTTAAATATTTTTTCTCTTAAAAATCCGGTTCCATAAACAAAAATTTTATATTACAAAAAACAATAACTAATAAAATAACATTTAAACAAATAAACAAAGTACGTAACCTATCTGTCTTTTAGTTATTTTTTACGAGTCTCTATTGAATTTACAAGTCTCAAATGTAGATGGGCGAGCAGTCGCTGTGTCAATGTTATCGCAATATTATTGTTTTCAGAGGTGTGACAGAATGCATTCTTTAGTACGCATGTTTTAATCATTTTATGTTATTCTTTTGGTATCTCAAATTTCAAGCTTACTATTAAAATAAAATAATTTATTTTCAAATCGTACGGATATTTTTCACGTACTTTTTATTCTTGAAGATAGTGCACTTCAATTTGGCAAGCCATTTAATTTTTTATTTTTTATTTTTTTTAAGAAGTAATACTTAGGCAATTAAAGCCTACTACTTAGCTACTTAATAGGTTACCTTCTTTGGGAAGGGGATACTGAGAGAAGACAAGTGGTGAAAATGTGAAAGAAAGTTAAATTCCTTTACAACTCTGCTACTGCACATCTTGTTAATTTTAGAACAATATTGCAGCGCCTCTGGTGTTAGGTAGATCGGCAAACGTTCATAAGGTGTATGTGTAGCCATTTTATTAATTGTTTTACTTCGTCGACGATTTTGCTAACAGGGCGCTTTGATGTACATTAGCATAGAACTGTATCAATCGCTGAAGGTACTGCTTAGTGATCAGTGCTATGCCTTCATTACTTTAACAATGCAACAACAATTAACACAATGACACACCAATGCACTTAAAAAAAATTTATGATGAGGCGGCTGTTGGCTGAAGTAGTTAGCGCGTTGACTACAAAGCAATTATGCCGGGTTCAATCCCTGTGCCAGGCAAGTCATCATCAACATCATAAATTTTTTTGATATGCATTATAGTGGTGTTGTGTTAGCTGTTGTTAGACTGTTTAAGTGATGAAGGCATAGCACTGGTCACTAAGCAGTACTGGCAGCTATTGATACTGTTCTACGCTTATGTACATCACAGAGAAGAAGCTGTCGTTAACGTTAGCGAAATCATTGGCGAAGTAAAACAATTAATAAAACGACTGCAAATAAAAAATAAGCTTATGAAAGCTTATGAGTCTACGTAACACCAGAGGCGCTTCAACTCCTGTTGTAAAAATAACGTAACGTGCAATTGCAGAGTTGTAAAAGAATTAAGCTTTTTACCTCTATCTGACTTTACCATCTGTTCTCTCCAATCTATCCCTTTTCCAAAGAAGGTAACAAATAATTTTTTTAATTAATTAACTGGTGGCATTAACTGCCAGAGTGTGTTGCTTCTCTTTTTAAAAAAAATGCCGATAATTTGACTGAAACTAGTCTCGAACCCAAGACTTCAGTCGTCATTTTGCTGTGTAGTTGACGCGCTAGCCACTTCCACCAACAGCAAGTTGTTCACGTACAAAAATTGCGAGTATGCCTTCATCAGTTTCCCCTTAAAACTGCGGATGCACATTTACATCAAAATTGTCAGTCTAAATTGCGAGTTTTCGCAGATTTGTCCAATTTTGTCGCAGTAAATTTGATTTCTGGTTTTGAAGTTTCCAATAATTCGGAGTTGTTCCATTTCTTGCGAGTTTTTGATTATTTTAGTGAAAATATGTGTTGGAGGCCGACTTAAGACATTTTCGGTGCTTTCTCGAATATCGAATTTTCGTAGACTTTCGATTTTTCGCCAGTAATTTGAATATTTTTTGCGAGTTCTCCATTTTAATATATTTTTTTACATTTCTTAAGTTTCCAATTTTCGGAAAATATTTCACTATTTCGGATTATTGTCAATTTTTTGGAGCTTTTCGGATTCAATTAATAAAATTATTAGACTACTGTAATATCAAATATCGAATATTTAAAAACCTTTCGATTTTTTGGAGTAAATTAGATTTTTTCAAATTCTTGATTTCTTTAATACAATTAAGCAAATTTTTATAGAGCTTTAAATTTTTTCGGAGTTACTTCGATTTTGCACGTAGATGTTTTTCGGAGTAGTTTTATTTATTAAAAATTTCGATTTATTTAGTGAAATGACTGGTTTCTGGCAGACCTAAAGCATTTTTCGTGTTCGTTGGTTTTATACCGAATTTTTCGGAGAATTTTTTATTTTTTTTCGCAATAAATGTTACATTTTTAGTGAAATGAATGTAATGCCTTTTTGCTGCATGTTAGTATCGAATTTTAGGCAAAATTCCGACGTTTTCGGAGAAATGTAAATTTTGTGCGATTTTTTCAATTTCTTCAGCAAAATTTTTTGCTTTTGGCAGATTTAAGGCAAATTTAATGCTCTTTTGCACATGTCTCGAAAGTCGAATTTGCGGAGAGTTCTAGATATGCTCGGAACGAATGCGTTTTTTTTTTGACAAGTCTTTGATTTATTTCATAATATCATGTTTCTGGATGTAAAGCATTTTTGATGCATATCTGAAAAAGTCTTATGGTCTTCACATTACTCGAAACGACTCATAATATAGATTTGAAAAACAATTATGAAATTATATCATTCACTTATCTAAGAATTTATTCATCGCTAAAGAATGCATTATTTAATTTCTATTAAATTTTTACAACACACACCTGTTGCTTTCAGTTTTTAAACGACTTGAAAAAAAATTATTGTCAATTTTTCAAGAACAACTTGATATCATCATAACCTTGATAGAAAGTGGATGTTTGCCCAAAGGCCAGTCTTAGAAAAAAATGCATAGAAAAAATATTTTTAAATTATTTTTTATAGCAAAAATACCACTAAAAATTCATTAACTAGTAATAAAAAATTAATCACACATTATTTTATTGATTTAAAGACATTTGCAAAAATAATTTTTCAAGGTCTTGTATTTAATGATTGGACTGTAGATAAGGTGCTAATCAATAAGCATAATTTGAAATTAATTTTATCTGTTGAATATTTATTATTTAAGATAGAGTAATCGTGGCTGCGCCTACAAAGAGATATAAGTGTGTTTTATTTTGGATTTTTTATTTTTTTGATCATCTAAAAGAGCACCCTCTAGACGCTGGTAGTCTAGAGTCTATAATGTAGGCAGTGTGAGCGTATTTGACAGTTTTTGATTTCATATAAATAAAAATCAAGTTTTGGTTTATTGATACACACACACACGATATTTAACTTGAGAAATATAAAATAAAAAGAAATGCAAAATTGCAAATTTTGGATATATATTTATTTATGTTCAATAGGTTAGGTTAGGTAAGATGGACATTGTGACGTCTATGGGGCTTTAGTAATCTAAGCGAACAAAATTTATAAGTTTAAAAAGTAGGTGGTACGTATAATACGACATATTTATCTAAAGTTGTTGGAGTTTGATATTTTTGAATATTTCCGTGAAAACAATGACACTCTAAATAGAAAAATCATCGACGACCTTTAGCACATTAGGATAGAGACTCAACAAAAACGGTTATTGGTATTTGTCCCGACACTCTGTTACAGAAATTTATTTTGAATATTAGCGATGATCTAAATTCTGGACTATATTGAGCTACGTAACTCCAAATAGTCAAGAGGACGTTACAATATTAAACTTTAGCTACAATTTTTTCTAAACGCATTTAAAAACGTTCTTGCTGATATTCAAACCCTTCTAAAAATATCTACATAAAATTTTTTCATTAATTTTTTTAAGTTGACATTTTGTCAAAAGTACGATACAAAACTTTAACCGCGAAAAACATATTACTAACTTATATTGTCTAATAAATTAATTAAATTTCGAAAAAAAACCAGCTATTCGACGTCAAAACCCACCACTTTTATTTTCGCTCAAAATTTGTTTTATTAAAAAAAAAAGACAATGCGTTATTTATATTACCTTCAGTTTTTGAATACAAACGAATAAAATATGCTACAAATCATTGAAAAAGAAGCTGGTATTATGCAAAATTACTTCTTTTTGTATTCATAAATTGGTTTTGTTTCTTTTTTATTTTCTATTTAAACAAAATTCATACGCTTTTGTTTTAAAAAATACATTTATGCAAATTGTTAATTTTTATTTTTGTATAAAAGGTGATTTGTATGTGGCTCCGCTTTGGAAGGAAAATATTTAAAAGCGAAATTTTTGTTCACAATTCTAAAGAAATTAATACAATTTGCTTAAGAGGCAATGATGTCATTAGAAATATTTTATATTAAATAACGAAAATGTGTGTAAAAAATCTCTTTTCTATTTTGGCAGTTATTACCACTAATTTTTCTATGGAGGTGTGTTATTTAATAGAGCAGACATTTAGGAATTAGCCTAAGTCTAGTAAAGTGTTTGGCTTACCCAGACGTCTCTCTATTACGGTTCAAAAAGTATAGAAAACAGATAGACAGAGCGGCACTAGTAGTAGTTTCCCATTTGCTTGCTTTTGAATATAGAGTTCTAAAAAATTTTTTATTCGAATAACTTGATTCGGTCATTTTTTATTCGAATAATATTATTCGAAAAATTTTTATTCCAATAATTTTATTTCAATAATTTTTATTTATATAATTTAAATCACTTAATTTTCATAAAAAATATTTTTGTTGAGATAATTTTATTCGAATAATATTATTCGTTTTAAATTATTCGAGTAATTTTTACTCGAACAATTTAACCCTAATATTTCATTACTGAATAGTTTTATGTGAATACCTACTTCGTATAATTTTTTTATGATTTTTTCGAATAATTTCATTTGAGTAAAGTTTATTCGAATAATTTTGAAATATACATATTTAGCAACATTAATATAATAATTAATTTAATTTATTGAATTTAATTTATTAATTAATTTTTTATATTAAATAAATATTGCAAATGTGTGTAAAAAATCTCTTTTTCTATTTTGGCAGTTATTACCATTATTTTTGTTATGGGGGTGTGTTATGTAATAGAGCAGACATTTAGGAATGATCCTAAGTCTAGTAGTGTAGCAGTAGTCTAGTAATAGGAGAGGGGCACTAGTAGCCGTTCGCCATTCGCTTGATTTTGAATATAGAATTCTAAAAAAATTTTTATTCGAATAACTTTATTCGAAAATTTTTATTCGAATAACCTTTTTATTCCAATAATTTTACTTCAATAATTTGTATTTCTGTTATTTATATAAAAATACTTTTTATTGAGATAATTTTATTCGCATAATTTTCGTTTCAAATTATTCGAATAATTTTTACTTGAAAAATGTAAGCCTTTAATTTTATTACTGAATAAGCTTATGCGAATACTTGTTTCGCTTAATATTATTTTATGATTTTTGTTCGAATAATTTCGTTTGAGCAATGTTTATTCGAATAATTTTGAAATATATTGTGAAACATTTATTTTTCGAATAAGTAAGAAAATACAAATAATTTGTCCTTTTTGAAATTTTCTAAGAAATTTACTCGAATAAATTTTTGAATAATTTTTGGCAAAATTTTATTTGAATAAAGAATATAGAAATAAATTAAATGCAAGCCATAATGCCCATGGACGTTATGACATACTAAAATGTATCAGTGTCCCGTGAACATTATGACATTTTTGATATTTTTTTAAAAATATATTTCTTCGAATAATTTTATTTGAACAATATTAATAACAATGCAGGTTTTAATGCATTAATGTCCAATGCCATAATTTACATAAACGTTATGACACACTAAAGTGTGTGCCATAACGTGGTAGTGTCCTGGAATAATATGACACATTTGAAATTTTCGTAAACATTTATTAGAATAATTTTGGGAATATTTTTATTTGAATAAACATAATAGCAATGCATTGCATACAGGTTAAAAGTCATAATGTCTAATGCCTTGATGTCCGTGGACGTTGTGATACACTAAAATGTGTCACAGTGTCCCAGCACAATGTGAGATTTTAATATTTTTCCCTAGAATTTTATTTGAACACACATAATAACAAACCATTAGACAGATGTTCCATTTCATAATGTCCAATTCCACATTGAGGTTATGACTTATTGAAATATGTCACAGTCTACGTAGGTATTGTGACACTCTCGGAATAAAAAAAAAATTATTCAAGTAATTTTATTTGAATAAACAAAATAACGCAATAGATAGAAGTTATGAGTCATAATGTGCTTGGAGGTAGTGACACACTAAGATATGTGTCACCATCCTTGGACATTATGACACTTTCGTAAAAATTTTTTCTAAAAATTTTATTGGAATAAATAAAATAATGTTGCATTACATACAGGTTACATGCCATAATGGCCAATGCCATAACGTCGGTGGATGCTCTGACACACTAAAATGTGTCAGTGTTCGAGAACAACATGACACTTTTGAAATACTCCAAAAAATTTATACAAATAATTTTCCGAACAATTTTATTTGAAATAACAATGCACTAGTTAGATACAGGTTACATGTCATAATGGATAATGACATAATGACCTAGGGCGTTATGACACACTAATAGCTTTAGAGGGAAGTAAATCTGTCACTAGAAAAGTCACGTGACTGGTTCCCAAGGACAAGATACTCACTGATAGGATCTAGATCCATACTTAAGGTACTTGTCTTGTACTCATTTCTTTAATAATATTCAGCTTTCTATTCTTTAAACAAATATTTTTAATGTGGAAAAATTCTGCTTGTACAGTGAGGGCATTTTGTTAGCATTTCTTTACCGCTGACGACTCGGGAACTTTTCACCGCTGACGACTCGGGACCATATTGTAGCACTCACATTTTCACTAGGATAGGACAATTACATTGAATTAGTACAAAATTTGAAGCTGGTATATTACATAGTGTCCATGGACATTATGACTGTCACTGGATCGGAATATATTTAACCTAAGTATTTAATATTTAAATATACAAGACTTATTCATTTTTGATATTAATTTTATAACTTTAACAAACTCAACTTTTTTTCCTCTTTCCTTAACGACTGTGTTTTGAAGCTGTTTGTTTGTGCTAATGCTTAATCAAGTTAAAGTCAAATATAGTTTAAAATGGGAAAACCCAAAGATCGAATTTATATTGCTTCGTTGAAATTAATATTCAAGTGTCAATTAATACTAAACGTAAAAACAAAATGACTCATTTCTGAA
The DNA here is from genome assembly GCA_956483635.1 of Panzeria rudis. Classification (NCBI taxonomy): domain Eukaryota; kingdom Metazoa; phylum Arthropoda; class Insecta; order Diptera; family Tachinidae; genus Panzeria; species Panzeria rudis. The sequence continues at coordinate 190,684,770 of OY101448.1, forward strand.
AAAGAAATTGTTTAAACAAGCAAATGTGGGTTTTTTATATTCAATATTTGGCAAATTAATTCGTTATTAACGGAAATAACTTTCTGTAGAAATGTTAAGATATTTAAAATAAAATCTTACATGATAATCAGCAAACAAGACACATACATATGTGTACATATGTATGTATATCTTGTAGCCATTTTATGACTATTTAATGTGCCGTTGGAAGAACCTTAATTATGTTATCAAAAGCAGATTTAAAATTAAAAAAAAAACAGTAAGAATTGTCAATGCGAAGAAATTGTACATCGTATGTGATGGGCATGCCAAACACACAAGTTAATTAAGATGATTTTTAACTACAATAAACACACCCAATAAAACTGACATGAATGTGACAATTATGTCTACATGAGATTTAAAATAAAATGGCAGTACAAGAACCTTAAAAATTATAGTCTCGAATAGAATTGATAGTTTTAAATAGATAAAAGACTGGAAGCTAATTAGCACATGACGTGTTTTTAGAAAATATTTGTAACTGTCTAGAAAGTTCAACAACATCTTCATTTAAATTTATTGGGGTAATAAACATTATTTAAGCATAAGTTTCATCACAAGCGGATGTTTTTATTTTTGTTTATTTTAATATTGTTAAGTATCATTTTAGAACTATCTACTAAGTAAAATAATTCAATTATTATATTTATTTCTTAATCCAGATTCCGGAAAATTATAAATTATTTAAATTAGCTTAAAATATATTTATATATTTATTTAACATGACATCACCTTCGCCAAAGTCTTAATCTGGCTGTGTGAATATTTTTTTTTAGCAAAATCTAGTTTTATTTAATATGTGATTTTTATTTAACCTGCAGTTTGTTTTAAAATTTATTGTTTAATTGGTGTTTCTGGTTTTATAGGTTGTTTTAAATAAAATCATACAAGTTAATATTTTAATATATTTTATGATCAAGCAATGCGGATATAAATTCATTTAGTTGATCTAAGAAAATCATAAAAATTTTACAAAGTCATAAAATAAAGACGAACATCAATGACTTTGATTATTCGTGAAATAACAGTTTGGCCAAAAAATTTTCAACGCCTAAGAAGATTATAAAAGAATTTAAGGCCAATGAAAAAAAAAAAGAAATAGATGAAGAAACTGATGTTGAAAACTATTTGAAAAATACATAAATATTTTACTAAGGCTTAATGGTTTTGGGCTATTATAGAGTATTATTTTCAGTTGCAGAAGGATAAGGGAAGAAGGGCTTGTCAAAGATCATGACAAAATTCATGTAGTCTGTTTGTCTGCCCGGGACTTGCCCTGCTACGTTTCGTAGCATCGCGCCATGACCAATACTAATAAGAATCATAATGTCATATTCAGAAAGATTATTTTACTTAAAAATGTTTCGTAATAACTTTTTTCTTCTGTCTACAGTAGATACAGGATTAACACGCTTTTGGTTAACCTATTAAGGTGTTCTACAACTTTTTCAATTTAATAGTTGATACTGCTAGTATCTTGGCAACATCAATAAACCTTAAACGGTTGTGATTAGCTATTTGTTACAACTTCAACTTGTGATGCTGCTGTTGATTTGTCCATACATTTACCACACGATGGGATGTCTTTAATTTCAATGTCACATCAGTGCATGCACGTTGTGACAGACTTGTATTCTATGGATGTCGTCCAGTTTGACAAGTACATGATATTTTCTCAAAAATCATCAGTATGTTCAAATCAGCAGGTTTTTACTTGTCTGACATTGTTGTAAGTGGTCGCTCAGTGGGGGTTACTGTTACAATAGGTGAAGGTTTCAGTTATATTTTTTCACAAACTGGAATTAGTATATTTATTTAACCCGTTCATTCAATGCAAAGTAAATGGTGAAAAACATGCCCTTTATAATTATATAAATTTTAAAAAGTGTTTAATATGTCATATAAAGTGCAAAAAAAAATTGATAAAAGAAAATAGTGTGCAGTGGCTGGTGGCAACACATTGCTGTGGATTGCATCAGTAATAGCTCTGTTCCTTTACTTTCTGGATGAAGTTCATGCTAATGAGTGTACAGATAAATTACTCTCCTTAAATTTAAAAAATGCTCGATACTTTTAAAACAAAAAATTAAAGTGTTTTTGTTTTCTTAATACTTTTATAATTTTTTTTAAAGAAATATTAATCTCATAATATAACTCACAACTTTATAAAAATCTTTGTTTATGAATTCTACTTTTTTCTTTTGTTTATCTTTCAAATAGTTAGCTGTTTGACAATTTGCACGAAGAAATAGTTTGGGCTGTTTCTTGCAAGAAGAAGAAGAAGAAGAAGAAGAAGAAGAATATTACTCTCTTAGAACTGATCTCATTTACACAAATTTCAAGTACGGGAAGCCTTTTTGTGCAAATTGGGATCCCGCGTGTAACGGTGGTTTGAAATTTTTATCTGAGAATCATTTTAGGGGGAGTTAAGTTTCTCCCCTTTTGAACATACCCAGCAAAAAACTATCATGTTTCCTTCCACATGCGATATTTTGAAGCGATTCCGAGGATGCTCAAAAAATCAGGCAGAGATCTCTCAGTGTTCATATTATTTATATTACGAAGCTAGTCAGCTATTAACTTTGTTCAATACGAATAAACAAAATCTTTATCAGTAGCTTCACATAAGCACTAACACATTTAAAAGCTCAAAACACATTTAGAGCATGAACTCTTTCTACAGTTCTAAATTATTACATTGAGGAGAAAGATTTATAGTAAAATACGATTTATTTTGAGACATGATTTTAGAGTATTTTTTAATGCTTCGAAAAAAGCGCTGTTTTATGTCAAAAGCAAGAAGTCCCAAGTGGGACATCGCAAGCAAAAATCCTGCCTGTTCGAAGTGCTTTTCGAAGCAGGAGAAACAACAACAACCAGTTTCTCTCGCTTACAAACCTGCTTCGCCCGAAGCAGTAATTTTTGCTGGGTATATAGTTTTAGTAGTGACATGGAATAGGAGGTCTTGTAAGTCTTACGCTTAAGCTATAAGATGTGTTCAGAATTTTTATGTAAAACACCACGAGAAATATTTTTGTAGAATATTTTAACCCTCTTATTCTTTGTTCTATGGGTATTTGTGTCCCTTTCGTTTTTTTTAAAGAGAAGTAGCACACTCAGGAAATTAATACCTACCAGTTAATTGATTATTGTGCTACCTTCTTTGGGAAAGGGATAGTGCAGAGAGAATATACGGTGTAATGAGAGAGATAGAAAGTTTAATTCATTTACAACTCTGCTATTGCGCGTTTTCTATTAGTTTTTTAAGACCAGTGTTGCAGCGCGTCTGGTGTCAGTAGACTCTACTGTATTTCAAAACTCTCAGAAATGCAGCTGCAAAATATTTTTGGGCAACAATGCAGTAGAGCATAGTCTCTCATACTGGCACCAGTGTTCCGAACATTAATCGGTTCGTATTAGTATACAGCCGAATGAAAACCAACGTACTCACTAAAAAACAATTTCATTCAGTTGTATGAAAGCTTCCCGACTAGAAACTTTCTCAATACATATATTATGGTCTTTTTGGGAGAGCATGTGGCAAACCAAAAAAAGGGTTATCCTATTCCAGATCCGACCGGGAACTTGTTGGGATAGCCCCTCAAGAAATTAATGAATTGACAGAAGTTCCTCAAAAGTGGCAAACTATTGGGAACTTGTTGTGAAAATCTAACATAGATTTTAGTCATAGTTTTTGATCATATTCGGGGGAGCTTACAATTATCCCCTTAACAGCTTTAGCAATTTGTAATCAATATTAGAGGCAAATACAGCGAAGAGTTAGCTCTAACTAGCTTCGATAAAAATGTTCATCTTGGAGATGTGCTGAACACATCTTTTATTATTATTTATTTATTAAGTCTATAGAATATTCCTTACAGACTATATTACAATTCATATAAATTATTAGGATAAAATAGGTAAATAATTTAAAAACCTTTAGATATTCAAATGCGGAATGATATTGCGTTTTATAATATACAATTTTAAAGAAAAATCTATAAAATTAGACATTTCGTTAAAGCAACAACATAATCTTCTCATAGCATAGTTAGTACGATAAGTTTTGACGTGGAGTAGATCACAAGATCGTAATGAGCGTTGGCGAACATTAAAAGATATATTACTTAACAGAAAATCGCAGCATACATTTCCATTTACAAGATTCAGCATGAAAGAAATATTGAGCATGGCTCTCCGACTTTTTAAGGTTGGTAAGTTAATCTCAGCTAATCTTATTGAATATGAGGGAAGGGCAACATAACCTCGATAGACATTTCTTAAACAAAATAAAAGAAATTGCTTTTGAACAGATTCGATGCGATCGATATGCACATTGTAGTACGGGTCCCATATAATCGATCCATATTCTAATATAGGTCTTACCAGTGATGTATATAAACTTTTAGTGATAAGCGGATCGTTGAATTCTTTTGGCCATCTCTTAATAAAAGCCAGAACCCCACGGGCTTTATTCACAGTAAGCGTTATATGTTGAAGGAAGTTTAGCTTTACATCTAACAAAATTCCCAAGTCCAAAAATGTGTTAACTAACTCTAATTTGTAATTGTTCAGTAAGTAAGAATGAGCAATATCATGTCCTCTAGAAAAGTGCATATGTTTGCATTTTTTCAGATTAAGTTCCATTAAATTAATGTTGCACCATTTGTAGAAATTATCCAAATCATTCTGAAGAAGAATATAATCAGAAGTCTGATTAAAAGTTAAAAATATTTTAACGTCATCAGCATACATTAACATGTTACAATATTTGATGGCCTCAGACAAATCATTGATAAACAATAGAAACAGTATTGGTTCCAGGTGGCTGCCCTGGGGGACACCAGAACTAACAAAAATTCTTCTTGAAATTGTAGATTTAAATTTCACAGATTGAGTTCGGCGATAAAGATATGATTTTATCCAGTTCAAGTAATTACTGTTAAGTCCCATTTTATCTAGTTTTATTAATAATAGCTTATGGTTTACTTTGTCAAACGCTTTACTGAAATCAGTATAAATAGCGTCGGTGTGTTGGCCGTTGGTGAAAGCTCTATTGACCAGCGTTGTAAAATGAAGAATGTTCGTCATAGCAGAAAATCCTTTACGAAATCCGTGTTGAAGTGATGTAAATGATAAAGAAACTTGATGTAACAGGAAGTTGATTGTACATTTTTCAAAAAGTTTAGGTATATCACTTAGTTTGGCGATACCTCTATAATTACTTATATTAGATTTATTACCAGATTTAAATAAAGGGACTATATAAATAAGACTCTTTCCATATTTTTGGAAAATACCCATACCGCAACATAATATTAAATATTATAGATAAAGGAACAGATATGGCAGATGCGCAGTTAATTAAAATGCAACTTGGAATGCCATCAGGTCCACTAAAGATGGATGATTTAAAATTTTTTAAGCAATTAATTATGTGTAAGGCGTGAATTGAGGACGTTGATATTGTGTGAATTGCATTAATTTTGTAAGGATAATCAACAGAAACATCAAATTGTGCATCAGAATAAGGCTTACAAGTTATTTCTATGCCCAGTAACTAGAACTATGAGCAAAAGAGAGAGAGAGAGAGAGAGAGAGAGGAGGGGGGGGGGGGGGGGGGTAAGGGTTATGACTCAACTAGAATGTTTTTAGTTTGTTCTAACTGATCTGATTAATGCAACGGGAAGGATCTAGCGCTGATTATCGGATTCGATAACTTGGATTCGGATATTCATAGGTTGACACTGACGAGTGACGTGGTCACAACGGAGTTATTTTGAATCTATATATTTGAATGCTTGCTCACATTAGGGAAGTACATAAACCATCATATAAACAAACTGACTGCTGCAAAATAAGCATTCTTCGCTGTACCTTGCGTGTTTTGTAATCTTTACTTCAAACATGTCAGCCTCTCATTAAAAATAACACAGTAAAAGTTAAACAATCTTAATTGGACGTACTGACAAGTTTCCAGATGATCTGAAAAAAGTCACTGGTAAGAAGCACAGAGACTAGCTTATACCGCCGCAACTAATAAATTTTTGACCTTATTACTTGGAAATTGCGAGAATTATTGCATCAATATGAATTAATTAAATTAAAATAAGCGGTTATTGTTAGGGCAACAAACGGTGGGAAATAAATTACTCTTTTATTACGTAAGCATTTAGTTTTACTCACAGCAGGGACTTACTTCATTACAAAGCCAAATGTAGTCCAAAAACACTATTATCAGCTAATATATTGCTTAAGGCAAATGCAAATGCAAAAAAAAGAAACATTGAATGAATCCTTAAGATAAACAAAATTATTAAAACGACATGTAAGTACGTAAAATGAAAAAAACAAAAACAGCAAGCAATATGTAATTTTATAAAGTAAAATGTAGAGGATTTAGCAGTTTAAAAATAACAACAAGGAAAGGTCCATAAATACACATTGTCATCTCAAGTTCGTTTAGTATCTCTTGGAGTAACAACATACATACAATATGTGTAGATACAAAAAGAAGACCTTCAAAAGTGCATGTTACAAAACAAAATTTTAAGCTGCGTATATTCCCAAAAAATTAAAAAACAGAAATTAAAAAAAAATACAACTTGAAACTGGTTTCAAATTAAAGCAAAGCTTAAAAAATATAACTTAGTAAGGCTTTCCTTTAATGTTACAAGTTTTTTTAAGGAAAAAAAGAAAAGAAAAGAAATACCACGACTGACAAAATGCTTGCAAGATTTTTTAATTTTGATAAAATGTTTTATAAAAAGGTAATAACTTCTCTTTGGTGTGTAAAATATTTCCAAAAAAAGTCATTAATGTGATCGAAAACATGTGAACGAGTTGGAGTTGAGTTCAGCCCTGAACTCATAAATTCTCTCGATTCTATGCGGGTAAATTGTTACAAGCAAAAAAAATGGTTAAAACATTTTAGCCTTAAGCAAGCATCAGAAAATTCCAAAATAGTAGAAGTATAAATGAATGATTATGTTGTCTGGTTGACCTTCTCCAAAAGGCGCAGACAAATGCAAAGGTAGTCAAGCACTCACTTACTCAGCCAAACTAACTGGCAGCCAGCCAGCTATTTAGAAAGACAGCCGAAGATGCAACAAGTATTTTCGAAAATGAATTTATAAGTGCGTAAAATGATGGTCAAGTTGGTTGGAGCTTTTTTTTTCTCAAACATTTTATTAACCACATTAAAAAAAACACCAAGTAAATAAACAAGCGATTTTGTCAAACTTTGTATGTCTGTTATTCTAAGAAGTTATATAATATTTCTTTTAAATGTATTCTAATATTTAAACAAGTTATGATAATTTATATATTTTTTTGCTGGTTTTTTATTTGGTAAAAATCATAAAAATCATAAATATCTTAAATATTGAAATAATATACCAAATGTATGCAAGTCATTTGATTTGTAGGCATATAAATATATTTTTTAAGCTAAATTCATAAAATGACATTTTAACATTTTAAAATCTATAAAGCGATTTTATATATTTTTTTTAATATCTTTTTCCCATACCAGTTCTTATTTGATGTTCATATTTTATTATGAATTTTTAGAACTTTCAAGTTTTTTCAACAATTTGTTTCTTTGTTGGTACGCGACAAGAATATAAATGATTATTTTATATTCATGGATAATAAAAATGAGCAACGTTTTTTTTTTTTTTTATAACAGATATTAGTGAAGATATTTTGCTTTAACTGGAAATAAATAATCTAGTTTTAATTGATTACTCCAGTTTTCTAAAAATATCTCAAAACAAATAAGCAAGTTTAAGTGACTTATATTGGGTTTCGTCGATGGTGCTCGAAGGTCACTCGTAAAATACTCCTAATGCAAAGGATTATAGTTGTTGTTGCAACGCACAGTAGCTCCAATTGGGAAAAAATGGTAATAAATATGTATCTGTGATACGATGTCTATAACAACCACAGAGGAGAACCTAAGCTTTAAGAATGTTGAAATTTGGACCACCCGGTTCAAACAGATGTTAACCTACAGGGTGTCAAGATTAACTACCTCGGGCATGAAAAATCTTGTCGGCATCATAACTTTTAAAAATATTATCCGATTTTGATGAATTTAATTTTGGTGTAAAGTTTTTGAATAGAGAAAGAAAATACTGTTTATTTAATTAAGATATCTTTAACATTTTCAAAGATATTTGTCTTTGAAATTTAAAATTTTGGTTTTTGGCTTCGACTTTGTTCTCTATTTCGTCAAAATTTAAAAAATATATATATGTAGTATCATTTTTAACACAATCTAGTCTTTACAAGGAATCAAAGTCAAAACTTTCAAATGGGAGTGAAAAATGGCTAAATTTCGGCTAAAATAACTTAATTAATTATTTGACGTTTTTTCTCAAAAGAAATTTCAAAACTAAAATTTTTTTTATTTTCAATATTTCAAAAGAATTCGCTTCAAAAATGGCTGCAGTTGAAAGTTTAATTTGAATAAAGCATGCACGCTTCCTGCAGCATTGAACGAAAATGGTGAATTTTTCTACGAAATTGTAAATTCATCGCTTAAGCAAAATAAACCCCAATCGAGTTGTTCAAATTTCTCTACAAATTATTCTAGATATATTTAATATATATAATCTTGCATTTAATTGTTACTCGCCCAACAAGAAATGTGGGCTTCCTGCCCACAGCTTTACTAAAAATAGTACAAAATTTCAGAAGCATTTTATTTATCTGCATGAAAACTCTACTAAACTTGTTTTTTATTTCTTTAGTATTTATTAAAAACATAGTCATCCTCCTTTGTTTAATAAATCTTAACGATATATTAAACAGGCATTTCTTATACATTTTTAATTTAAAAAAAATATGTGAATGTAATGCAGATATCCATTGTTTTAAGGACAAAATTTTAATACGTATGAGTAATATTATGGTATCATCATATTACTCATCCGTATTACTCTTTTCGTTTAATATATCGTTAAAATGTTTTCACAGTAACAGGATTATTATGTTTTTAAATAAAGTGTAAAGAAATAAAAACTAAAAAATGAAATGTTTCCAAAAATTTTACTATTTTTAGAAAATCTGCTCTCCTGGCAACATTTTTTAGCGGGCGGTTAACAATTAAGAGCCATTTATTGTTTTTTAAGCAATTAATTTAGAATTACGTAGAAAAATTCATAATCTAAACTACAACAATTTTTGAAATCTATTCTTTTGAAATATTGAAAATAAAAAAAATTTAAATTTGAAAAATTTTTAAGGAAAACGTCGAAAAATTAATCTCAATTTCTTTTTAATTTAGCAATTTTTCACGCTCATTTCAAAGTCTTGATTTTGATTGTCATGATTATATGAATTGAGATATTAAAAAATTTTTTCTGCTTGTTATTAAGGATTGTGTTGAAAATCATAAAAATATTTTTGAAAATTTGAACTATTCTATTACCGGAAATATTGACGAGACCAAAAACCAATATATTAAAATGCAAAGTCAAATATCTTTGAAAATATTGAAGATATCTGAATAAATGTGTTTCCTTATTCTATTTATAAACCTCACACCAAGTTTAAATTTGTAAAAATCGGATAACATTTGTAAGAGTTATGAGGCCAACAAAATTTGTCATGCCCTAGGTAGTAAATTTTGACACCCTGTAGCTCAACGTGTGCAATAACAGGGTGGTCCAAATTTAAAAGTTCTTAAAGCTTAGGCTCTCCTATATGATTTGTACATACATCGTTTTGTAATCGAAACGCAAGTTTCAAAGATACAGATTTATTAACCTTTTTTCCCAATTGGAACCACTGTGCTGGGTATATGACATAAATATACAAGGTTTTGGACTGGATCAACGGAAAGTTGTTTTCTTTAGTATTTTGGAGTGCTGAATTCGAATTTGTACTCGGGTTCTTCAATTTAGTTCTAGTGTGTAATATCCCATTTTCCTTCCCCTGTATCCGCGCCTGTATAGGTAAATATGTTCCAACCAAAACAAGCCATATTTCATTTAAACCAATCTACAAATTTTGATTTTATCCACAATTAAAGAAAAAGAAAGACTTTTTTGAAAAACATGAATTAAAAAAAATATTTTTTTTTGCACAAGTTCCATAATAGCTTTGAAACTACCGAGCTAATTAAACACCAATGTAGGCTCACCTTAAAGATAATATTGTGTTCGAATTTCGGATTTTTTTATTTAACTGAATAGGACAAATCATTCGGTAGTTCTCTTAATATATGGCGTACAAGTGCTGCATTTGTGACATAATGGAATATCTCGCCCAGCCTAAGACTCAGCACCCCAAATAGTATAAGAATCCAGCTCCGTTGCTGCAGTCCAAAAGTTGACCTAACTTTGAAAACTTGTGTAATCAATTAAATAACTCCTATTCAGTAATGAAAATGATGGGTGTGCTTTAGTTATGAAATGCTATTTTATAGATTAATTTCCAATCTTTTGCTGGTTAAAACACAAATAATAAAATATATGCGTAAGTTAAGAGGCGTCACGTTATCTTTAACGGAGCAGACATTGATCTAATAAACTTTTATTTGCTTCATAATAGTGATAGTTAAAACATTTTTATCACTTTTAAGATGGCTTTTAAATTTAAAATACTTAAAATTAAGCCAAACAAACCGTTTAATCCATTAAAAATTAAAAATCTCATCATTAAAAAAACATGTATGTATTGAAAATGATTTAATACATAATTTAGCATTTCGGAAATGCAGATTAATGTCTGTCGGCCTGGCCTGCCTGGCTGCATTTCAAAAGCAACTGACAACTTAAAGAATTTCAAAAGCGAAAATCTATCAAATAAAACTTAAGCTTCGATTACATGAATAATAAAATATGTCAGCTAGACATAAATACACAAGCACACATACATAAAAACACAAATTCACAAAAGCCACACATTTGAAGAAAATGTCATAAGCTTGAATCTGTGAGAATTTATACTTTTGGATATGAGCGCACGCACAACAGCTTGTAACACTTTTTTGATGCTCTTCAATATACTCGTAACATCATTATAGTTTGAATGTTTTAGTGAACAGATAGATAGTCAGTCAGTCAGTCACTCAGTCAGCTAAAAAAGCGTTAGATACAATTTGTGAACATTTATTTATTATTTGCTCTTAACTGGTTCTTAATTAAAACACGCCGAATGTAAAGAGGGGCAATCATACGAAAGGGGCCCTAATCATTTCATTTTGTTTGCTCACATCATACAAATGACCTATGAGGGGAAGCAAATTATATAAAAAATAATAATAAAAACGTGATGTTTGCTTAAGTTAAGCTACATAATACCAATGGGGCGTTCACATCACTGTTGCCTGCCTGCCTGCCTGCTTGCTTGCTTTTGTAAGCTGTTCAAGAAGTACGACATAGTTAGTAATTTTGTATGTAGATTAAAATGATTTTCAATTTTATTTTGGGTAGTGATTTGTTGAACCTGTCAATTTGACATGTACCAAAAGAAAATTTATGGTTTTTGCAAAATTACAGCATGTATTGTTTTCGCCCTTAGGCATTTGCTAGAATAAAAGGAAAATTATATAAAAGCCTTTATGATGAAATTTATTTATGAGATTTTTTTCTTTCATACATAACATGTAATAAAATTGGTATTTTATGTTGGTGATTTTTTATTTGTTGATAAATGTAAAAAAATCTATTGTGTTCAGCTTAGCTAACGATACTACTCACTTACAAAAATACTAGGTCAAATGTCAGGAAATGATGTTGCCTTGCTTGATATAATTTTAGGATGCAAAAGTTGGAAAATTTTGCGAATTTGGGACTTTTGAGACTTGGGTTGCTCGTCCCCTAGATCGGTGATAGGGCTGCCATTTGCGCGTCCAATACCATTATCGAACCAAGCTTTTTCGTATACTTTCCTGAGACATGTCCCAGATACTCAGGATACATGGCTGTGGCACCTTCTAAATCGAGCTGGCTTTCAAGCGGTCAATCGAAAACCGTTACACGGAGAATACTTGTTAGAAGACTTGAAGTTATTGGCTACTTCAACAGTTCAAGAAAGGAATCGCTTTGGCCAAGCCATAGTGAGTGGCAATCAGTAACTTTCCACCTCTGAGAAGAGCCCTCTCTATATACAGAAAATAATACCAATGTAAAATCAAAATGTCGCAATGTTGATTGGAAACCATTTTAAATTTATAAGAAATAGCTTGTTGTTTAAGTGTGTTGGTTTTTTTGCTTTGTTAATACCCTGAAGGAAATGTCCATAGTAAAGCTGTACTGATTCACTACTGACTTTATTCCCAGTACTACTGACATTTAGCATGTGCTTGTCATTGAGATTCCACTAGTGACTTGGGAAATATTTACTTACTATAGACTAGGTGGTTCTTATGGGACCACATTGAGACATTGGCGCCAGAGATTCACTAGTGCATTTTAATGATTCTAGTCAACACGTATGAAGCTTTTTACTAGATAAGGCAAATTAATTAGATATTTTATTAAAATTTTCAGTTTTGCGTGCAGCCGCCTTTATTTTCAACACAACAAAATGAGACAATAAAAAATCGTTTTGTGCTGTCAAAAACTTCTCTTCCCATTGAAGGTAAAATAAAAAGTGTAGACGACTCATTGACAATGTTACCAAAAAGTCACCAAACTTATCGGCAAAAGTGGTAACTTGCAGACACTCTACCACTGGCTTCCTTCAGCGTGGCTACAACACACTGTTGTGCTCGGTTGTGTGACTTGTTGTTGTTTATTTTGATGTTCGTGTTGCTTAAATGTAAAAAACACTATACAACAAATTCGAAGTTTTTCAAAATTACGGGGCTCTGTAAACCGATTCTGGTAGAAGCGATAAAAAAGAATTATACGTGTATCGGCGTTTTGCAAGATCACATCGGAATTTTATTTTAGGGGGGTTAAAGTTTCCCCCCTTTTGGCCTGATCGTGCAGCATATTGGTACATGAAACTATGTGTTTTTTACATCTGAGGTGTAGGGTATGTCCAGCTACTTTGTAGAAACTATTAAGGTAAATATTTTTGTGGAACATATTAACCCTCTAACTACCCCATATAATGGTAATTTCTGGTTCTTTTCTAACAAATCGTAAAAAACATCATTAAAGAGGGGAAGTGCGGCGATAAAATGTTGTAGAAAAACGTTGGCCATCAAATTTTATTATCGGTCTGCAAAGACAAGCAAGCTCTAGACTCAACTTGTACGCTAGAAATTATTGAAAACTTAAACTATGTTTAAGGGTTAACTTCATACTTTTTCACAATTATTACTCGGCATAAGAAATCTTCTAAGTCTTACGTTTAAGGTATAAGCTGTATTCAGCATTTTTATGTAAAACAGCACGACAAACATTTTTTACTACATCTTAAATCTCTAACTCTTCGTTGTATGGGTGTTTTTGTACATTAAAGGTAAGGCTTACAAGATTTTCAATGCCGAGTACGAATTGTGCATGAGTATGAAATTAATTAATTAATTAATAAAACAGCTACATGAAATTCATGTTGTTTCAAATTGATATAACTTTGATTTAACATGGATCTTCGTGTTGTTTCAATATCAAATCTACATTGTTTTAACTTAGCTTTGTTTTCGACAATTTTCATATGGTAGGTATAATGGGATTAATATGCTATAATGCGATTAAAAGGAACACATATTTGTTGCATTTGTTTGTAAATAGTAAAAAATAAAATTTGAAAAACAAACACACATACTGCTTAAGCCCTTTACGGCTTTTCTGCAGAACCACCCAGGTAGTGGATAAATTTCAGTTTCAAATAAGGTAATAATCTAAAATGTAATCGAACTGTGTTACACAGAAAAAAATAAATTTCAACAACGAAAACTGCAGATTTAATTAATATCGTGGTTGCAGTTCAACCTACGACGAAAATGTGTATTCAATCTTTGAAATTAAAATTTTCAGTTACTCAAAATTTGTTAAACTTGTGAGAATTTTTTTATGATCACATCAATAATTGAATCAATTACGAAATTAATTGAAACTTATTCAGTTAAAAAATTAATTAGTTTCTAAGAAATTACGAAACTTATAGCATTAACTTCAGAGTTTTAATTGAACATATTTTTCGACTTTTTCACTTAAAAAAATGTGACATGTATTAAAAAATTAATTGAAATAATTTTACAACCTTATAAGTTTTCTTAAAACAATGTCGCATACGCTGAACGATATTCACACATTGGAAATAAAGTTATGTTATTTTAAAAGTAAATAAAAATCAATTAAAATAAATGTTGACTTAATTAAGATATTCATTAAAAAAACATTTACGGAGTAGAGAGTTAATTGTCAAGAATTGAACATTATTTTTTTTCTGTAGATAATTGGCCGGAACTGTAAGCATATTACTGTGTGTCTGTTGCACATAATGAAATATAAAATCAATTAATAACAAAGTAACCTTAACCTATAAATGTGTTTTTTTTTGTGTAAATACAAGACTTTTTAGCACGCCCTTAACCAATAAAAAAAAACCCAAAAATTATTATGTAGACAATTTTAAAAGCAGAGAAAGAAAAGAAAAAAATATTGAAGAAATAATTACAGTTGTTTGTTTAAGCTCATAACTACATAGCTGATGTTACAACTACCAGCCGTCGTCCAAACTTGACATTTAAAAATATTTGATTAGTTGTTCTATTCACATTGCACAGTGGAGCCGATCAATCGCAAAATTAATATTAATAAATCTGTAGGTGCGAAGTAAACTACACCAAGTCACTTTTTGGACCGCAAAAACATGTTGGAAATCGCCACTGATTCTATTTCTGTATTATTAAAACTTTGATTTACACCATATATTTTATATATGCAATTGTAATATAATTTTTTTATATCGAAGATATCCTTAATAAAATTACGTTATATACTATTACCGTTACTAATTAAAAAGAACTTGACGTTCTTTACCTCGCAGATGATTTTGTGCTATACTATGCGTCTTGAGTCATAACATAAGACTCACTAGAATTTTTCGATCAAAAAAATTACCGATTCCAATAGCGTAAAAAGCTTATTTCTAAATAATAGTGACTTGATGTAATTTGCCTCCCACTACTAGGGCTTGCATATACGCAGGTTTTTAAGGGAAAAAAGCAATACTTCTACTTACAAACCTGCCTACAAGAGGTTAGATTTTTATATGGAGAAAGAATTCCCACTTGGAAGCACCATAACTTGACTAATAAATATCTTGTTTGTGATTCGAAAGTCCTTGCAATAGCTCGTGCTTCTCTGTAAGCCCAAAAAAGAAAGTGCTACACAAATGCATGCGTTCGTCATATGCATCGAAAAGCCTAAAAATATTTTACTGGGTAATTTTACATTGAAACCTTCCTATAATGAAATTAGAAAACAATGGTAAAATACAAAAAGATAACCCCTTCAATTTATTGAACTCTCTTCCCTTTTAGTCTAATGCCTTTCCTACAACAACACCAACTCAAAACAGAAACAGCATGTTGTATTGTTTATTTTAATATGATTATTTCGAACTTATTTGCTTGTGCATCAAAATTGATTATTAGGCTAAGGTTCGTATATGCAGAAAAAATCAGTTATGATTAACATTCCAAGGAGCAGCGGAAAAATTAATTGTTATTATATCTGCAAAAGCAAATTCTACAAACACTATTATTCTTTTAACTTTAAGCTGATACATGCACGCCCTGTAGGCCAAGTCTTCGAGACATTATCGATGCATTTGCGAAACAAGTATTTACCACCGGCGACGAATTGGCGACACTGCAAGCCAACTATTGACGGCATTTTCGACCAAAGGTCACAAAAGTCGTTGATGGCAACGTTGGTAACATGGCACTAAAGTTGACGCCAATGAATAATAATAAAATTTAAATAATCGAGTCGAACCCTAACTGCTAGCCTACCAAAGTATTTAAAAAACTTTATACAAAAACACGAGCCTTTAGAATAAAAGAGTTCTAACTAACATTTTGGCTAAAATGCTGTTTTCAGTTGAAGCTGGTTCCAACTATGATGTATCACAACTTTCGCGATTAAGCAGTTGCATATGATATAATAAAATAGGTTCTAACTCAGAGATTTGGTTAGTTTATTGATTTAAAATGTTCTTTTTGCCAGTTAGAATTTCCTTTTACTTTATTTAACGTGAAAGCTTTTTTTTTCTAAAGGCTCAGTTAGCCGACCGTAACGTTGATGTAGTTGCATTTGCTGATCGTTTCTGTCTCATAGCTTTTACTTTATTTAACGTGGAAGCTTTTTTTTTCTAAAGGCTCAGTTAGCCGACCGTAACGTTGATGTAGTTGCATGTGTTGATCGTTTCTGTCTCATAGCTTTTCAATGTAAAAGAAACGATCAGCACATGCAACTACATCAACGTTACGGTCGGCTAAAGGCTCAGTTAGCCGACCGTAACGTTGATGTAGTTGCATGTGGTGATCGTTTCTTTCACATTGAAAAGCTATGAGACTGAAACGATCAGCACATGTAACTACATCAACATTACGGTCGGGTAACTGAGCCTTAACTGAGCCTTAAGAGCTCGATACATGAAAAGCATTACAGCTCCGACGCAGTTGTAAATCTTGTTGTCGCCAATAAAACCGAACATACGACGACTTGGATGCAGTTGTTGTTCTTGTTGTCCTCAATATTACTGCGCACGGACAACATTTTTGCTGTTTTTAATGTTGTTGTAGGCAATAAAACTCAACGTACGACAACTTCCATGCAGTTGTTGCCCTTGCTGTCATCAATAATGATTTGTAGCACAAATTTTCATTATCTTGTCAGAACAAATTCTTTATACACAAGAACGTACACCACCTTGTCACCATACATATTTCTAAATGTGTGTTTTATAGGCGAAAAATAATAGATTGTCTCGCAGACATCATCGATGCAAATGTCGTCGGTAACAACTGGGACTACAGGGTGCGTACTATCTGCGCATATTTAGTGGTAACTTTAAATGCTTATAACTCCCAAAATACCAAAATGATGTGAACAAAATATAGCTTGTGCATATCTGTCAATAAATATCTTTAAAATGGTACAAGTTTTGTCAAATTCAGCTTTATAGTGCGAACATAAACTGCAGCACAAAAAATGCTCTCGCCTTTTTATTATATAGATTACCCGCAGGTATTTGACAAAGTTGTTGACGTCCGCTTAGAGCTACTGTTTGGGCACAGACGGATCTAACTATGGCCAAAGTAAAATAACGCGGCTGTTGAAAGTTTTGCTTGTCTTCTAACCTGTATGACTATCAACCAATTTTAGATAAATATTCCCAATTTTATAAATTACAAGTAAACAAACTCTCATGCTTAAAATTTATAAATATTTCTCGGTTTATTTTCCCATCAGCCCCATCGTCGATTGTTTTATGTAAAGAATTTTGACAGTTCATTTACTAGCAATAGCTGTCAAATAAAACGATATTTAGCATATGCTCATAGTCTTTTGATATTTTTTATGTTTATAGTAAAACACTACGTAAAACTTTAATATAGTTTGGTTAAAAATTAAAAAAATAAAAAATAAAAAACGTGATATAAAGACTCAACTTCAAGGTAAATTTTTCTATATTGTGATTTAAGTATTATTTACGTTTATTTTGAAATGTCAAATATATTGTCTTTTTCTTTCGAAAAGCTATAAAATAATTAAGGTAAAGTGCGAACTTATGTTGTTTGGAAATATGACCTTCTGTCTGATTTTTACAGCCAAATCTTATGCTCTTACATAGTGGTTCAAGAGTCAGTAACATAATTTAAAGTGTTACTTCTAAGATTCTTTAAATATGTACTTTCAGGTATGGCATAGCATCTTTTCATACAGAATCAGCAAAAAGATCAAAAAGTATTTAAATTTATTAATGTGAAAATACTATGTTAAAAAATACTCTTGGCTTATTGCGAAAAATTTACAATTATTTCAAGGCATACCATATAATTTTTATCTATATAATCACCATCTCTGTATGTAGTACATGTTCGTGTGTAAAAAATTTCCAACTGACAATCTGCGAAGAAAAAAAAAGTTAATATTACATAATCATTACACAGCAAATAATTGCATGAAATTGAAAATTGAATATAATTTGATGTTGTTTTTTCTTTTTTTTTGTTTGACAAAGCTTAAATGACATTTACGCAAGTGCGTCTTTTCTGGCGGCAATTTGACTAAATGCAAATTATTTTTAATACAAAAAAGAAGAAAGGAAAAAACAAATGCCAATGATATCATGATGTTAGTGAGCATACCATCCCCAAAAAAAAAAATACTAAACATTTAAATAATTAAAAGCAAAAATTAAACCAAAAATTAAATAAGTATATTTGACATTTAGAAAATGAAACGTTACTTGAACCGGATCTTAATAACTTGAAACATAATAAGCATCAAAAATAACAACAACCAAATATAAAAGAACAATTCAGTAACGAAAAAAATTAAACAAGAAACGTATTTAATACTCGAGATGTCGTTAATTCGAATCACCAATTAATGACAACAAATTTTTAATGTAATATTTCTTTTGTTAAGCTGTTTTCATTATTATTTTGTTAATAAATTTTGTTTGTTTTTATTCACTTCACTTTGACTGTTTTGTGCTTTTGAAATGTAAGAATACACCAACAAAGTGAATCTTCCTATGCCCAGCAATTCTTAAAGTACTTGAAACAAGTAAATGTTTGCGTTTTTATTGAAAAAAATCATAACACTTTACAACGATCTTTCCACCAAATTATTATTTTTTATTTAAGAAAGATACGACTCGCCGCGTTTCGGCGACAAAATGTGTTAATTGAGCTTACTAAAATAAGTTGGATCTTCGCTAAGATGTTGTAGCTGCCGTCGCTGGTAGTGTCGGTAAAGGGCTCTGATGGGAAGACTGTGGTGGTCTCGAAACATCTGATGTCAGTTCAACCTACATCCAAAATTTTCTTTGAATGTTCAATGTTTACATGCTTTAGAATTTCTTTCTTAAATAAAAAATAATAATTTGATCGAAAGATTAAATTGGAAACGAACTGAGGCCAGACTAATTAAATAACTTTGAATAAAAACTCTAAAGTTCGACTAAAAGTTCATAACTCAATTACTTTGCAATAATTTTGAACTCTTTCCAAAATTACGGGGTTCAGTAAACCGTTTCTGGTGGAGGAGACAAAAAAACTATACATGTGTCGGCGTTTTACAAGGTCGCATCGGAATTTTGTTTTAGGCTTTGTGGGGGTGGGGTGGATTAGGTGTGGGGTGGGGTGGGGCAGAGTTAAAGTTTCCTCCTTTTGGCCTGATCGTGCAGCATATCTGTACATGAAACTATACGATCTTTACATCTGAGGTATAGGGTATGTTCTGCAACTTTGTAAAAAATGTTAGGCCAAAAGTTTTTTTGGAAAATTTTAACCCTCTAACTCTTCGTTTTTTTTTTGTATATTTCTTAAAAAAGGAACAAAAAACTCCCCCTCAGCGGCGATATAGCGGGAAAAAATCTCCTACAAACTTGTTCCTCGTGGTCTTGTTGATAAAAAAAAAGCTGAGCACTTCTTATACCTTAAACGTAAGGCTTACAAGATTTTCTCTGCCGAGTATGAATTGTGCATAAGTACGAAATTAACCCTTAAACACATTTTAAGATATCAATGATTTCTAGCGTCCGAGTTAAGTCTGGAGCTTGGGTCTTTTTAAAGACATATAGTAGAATTTTATGTTGAATATTTTTGTAGAACAATTAAGCGCCCTATATCGCCTCTAAAGGGGATTTTTTTGTCCGTTTTTTCAGAAATGTACAAAAAGACCAATAAATCTAAGATTTAAAGGGTTAAGTATGAAGTTAAGTATGAAGTTAAGTAAGGGTTAAGTATGAAGTTAAGTATGAAGTTAAGCCTTAAAGATAGTTTAAGTTTTCAATGATTTTTGGCGTACAAGTTGAGAACATATAGTTTGTAGAACATATTATCCCCGCACTCCCCATTTTTATCGCGGAGTGCGGAGATAAATTCGGGAAAAATTCTCAGGAAATAAAGGAATTTTTCACTTCCCGGTTTCGGGGAATTTTCGTCGGAAGTCCCGTGAATTAAAAAGTGCTAAGAACATATTTGTTCAGCTATTGTACTCTCAAATAATAAATTTTTTTGGAGTTCTCCTTTTGTATTAATACTTCTGAATTATGTAACTACCATAGAAGGAAGAGAGCCTGCCACAAGACATATCAGGTGACTCGTGCCCAAGGACTAGCAACTGGTTCGAGTTCTGCATCTTCATATGAGAGGGACCTGGCCTTTTTCACATGGCGTTGAGATACGTTCTATATCCGGAATAATTAAATATCTGTTGACTAAAAGCCAGAGCTATTTCTGAAAAAATGTCCATTTAAAAAGACTAGTTTTTGGTATATTTTTTTTGTGCTCAGAACTATAGGGTATTGAATTGTACCTTAATTTACGTGCAAATTTTCACACAATTTGTTGTATAACAAAACATACCAGTTGAACTAATTAAAACTGGAGAATATAAAATCAAATGTATTTGTATACAAATCTTGTGATACTTATTTATATTTCGGATAAACTGCTATCAGAGTTAGTGTTAAAAAAAACTTAGGATGAGACTAATCATAAGCCTGTTTCAAAGCATGGTAAGACATTTTAGCAGGAATAGATATTTTACTTTTTATATCAAGATTATAAAATTTAAATTTATTAAAGTTTGTTATAAAGAAATATATTGATTTAAAAATTAATTAAAATTCTTTTTCTCTCTTATTTGCAGGCCGTCGCTTGCATTCTAGTGCAATGCGCTCTCTCTGTTAAATTAGATTCAGAGAACCGTCGTCTGATTCTTGATATTAAAGATAAGAAAACTACCAATAACCAATATTATTCGTCAAACTTTGACACAAGTAAGTAAATAATTTTTTTATTATGTCATTTAATTATCTTCACATAAAAATGACACAAAATATCATTAATAAATAATTCTGTTTCTCATTTAGAAAAATTCAAAATTTTGACATTCGTTTAGCTCTCTAACATTTTTAGTTCTGTCGACTTTTTACTCTATTATCATTAGATATACATACTATTTTCTCTAATCCATTATACCAATATCATTCAGGATGCTACACAGTGGGTCATTTTGTTTGAAATTATTTACACAATTTTTAAACAAATGATTTCTTACATCCCGCATTAAAAAAAAAAGAAAAAATTAATCATAAATTTTCTATTCGTTTCTTTAAAAAAATTTCATAGTATTTGTATAATTTGAAACTCTTTCTTTAGAATTTGGAACAAATCAATTCATCTTTAGTTAATTTCAAATTAATTACTTATCTAATATCCCTTTTTTGTAGTTAGTTGTTGTTAAATTATGATAATTATAAACAAATTAATTTATCGTACTTATCAAAGTGTTGTTAAATTTTGCAGAAAAAAATGTTTTCTGTTTGTTCTTGTAAAACTTGAAAGCATTTATTTAATGTCAATTATTTTTATTTAACTTAGCGCGCTGTAGCCTTAAACAATAAATTCATATTAAACACGTTTTAATATTGATCTAATCTGGATGAAGTGAAATACCTAATCCATCTTGTAGCTAAACTGTAGTGTTTTGTATGCAAAAAGCCAAAGAATATATATTAAAAAAAATTTGTACTCGTACTACATTTAAATAACCTGTAGCTTCAATACTAAAACTAAAATATAAAAATCAGAAAACCACCAGCAAACAGCCAATCTACCAACCAACCAAATACAACGCTGTAGTTATCAGTTATCAACAGTGCATCTAATAGTGATCGTCTCTCAAACTCAAACTCAAACTCAAATTTATCGACTTGTAAATATTACCTCTAAAACAACAATAAAACAAAATCTCAGTCTATCAATCAATCAAACAAATAAACAAGCCACAATATCAATCCACACACTCTATTGTATGTATGTATTGTATATCTTAGTGGAAGTTCGTAGTACATAATCAGCTTCGCATACTCATCCCCTCTCTTGCCATCTTTTATTT
This sequence comes from Panzeria rudis, assembly GCA_956483635.1. NCBI lineage: Eukaryota > Metazoa > Arthropoda > Insecta > Diptera > Tachinidae > Panzeria > Panzeria rudis. The sequence goes on from OY101448.1 coordinate 190,706,867, forward strand.
TTTTTTATTTCGATATGAAAGAGTTAAATAAATAAAAAAATAGAAAAAAAAAATAAAATAATCAATGAATTAAATCACAAAATTTAAATAATAAAACAATCTTTTTTACTTTTATTATTAACTAATTGAAAACTTGACGTCAACAACGACTGACATAGACCACACACGAATTGTGATTGTAAGACATTAATGACTGCTCACCCAAATTATCCTAAAATACTTTTTCCTTCTCTTCCTACGTAACCTTCTAAATTCCTTTGCTTTTCCTTTACATCTGTGCGAGCAGTGTTTCCTTGCCGCTTCATAACCTTTAACAAAAAACTCGTCCTGTCTCCACTCTCGTTTATGGCGCACGAAATTCGGTTCAGTTCAGTTCAGTTCAGTTGAGATCAGTTTAGGCTAGCATCCATTGAAAACAAAACTCAGGTTATTTATAAAATTTGTTTTTTTTTTGTCAAATTTCCACTACATGATGATATAAAACCAAAATTAAATTATTCCAAATGTTAAGGCGCTTACCGTTACGGCTACGATATTGGTAAGACCGGTAACTTCCATCATGAAACTCGTGGTCCTGATGGTGTCACATACGGCTGCTACGGTCATATAGATCCCTATCATGTTCTACGCGCCACACATTATGTTGCCGATAATCACGGCTATCGCACAGTCGAGCCCCAAACGCCAGTAGTGACATATCCCTTAGCCGATGATCCAGTCACACGCAAAAATACCGGTATTCTTTTACAGTGGAACGAGCTATATTTTCCCATTGGTTGCGGCAAGTTCGAAGGTGGTATCCGTCCTAATGTACCCTTGATTTTCGTCGAAAATGTACGTTAAATTAAATAAGGTTGTGCATATATTTTAAACTGGCAATATGGTATATTTTAGAATCAAGGAAAGGATTCATTTACTCCAGGCTTTTCCAAATTTCCCAGCATAGTGGTCAAGGGAATGGACCAAAAAAGTCCACAAATTCAAAGATATGGTGATAATAGTAACAAACGTGTCAGTAGTGGCACTGGTCTCTTTGATACCGGCAAAGGTCATACATATGAAGGCTCTCCAGGTGTACAGTCGCCTTCGTTTCATTCTATTGCAGCTTTGAGACCCAGCGGCAGTGAAAATTATAAAAGTGAGCAAAATTAAAATGAACTAAATGGCACGAACTGGTCCTAGCCCACAGTTTGTTTGTGTTTCAGATGAAGATTCTGGCCAATACCACCATGATGTTGTTCCATATGATCATGTAGTTGGTGCTCAAGGAGGTCATGGCGGTTTCGGTGGTAATGGAGGAAGTGGAGGAAATGGAGGTCACGGTGATAGTGGTGGAAATGGAGGTTTTGGTGGTAATGGAGGCCAGGGCGGTAGTAATGGTAGTGGAGATTTTGGTGGTAAAGGTGGTCCTGGCGGTTTTGGTCCAGCAGGCCCATTAGGACCTCCCGGTTCAAATGGACATTTTGGTCCTAATGGGCCTGCTGGTCCCAATGGGCCTGCTGGTCCCAATGGGCCTGCTGGTCCCAATGGGCCTGCTGGTCCCAATGGGCCCGATGGTCCCAATGGGCCTGCTGGTCCCAATGGACCTGCTGGTCCCAATGGGCCTGCTGGTCCTAATGGGCCTGCTGGTCCCATTGGGGCTGCTGGTCCTAATGGGCCTGTTGGTCCCAATGGACCTGTGGGTCCTAATGCTGGTCCATATGGAACTGCTAGTCCCAGTGGACTTGCTGGTCCCTATGGACTTGCTAGTCACAGTGCATTTGCTGGTGCCAATAAACCTGCAGGTCACAATGAACTTGCAGGTGCCAATGGACATGATGGTCACAATGTACTTGCTGGTGGCAATGGACCTGCTAGTCACAATGGACTTGCTGGTCACAATGGACTTGCTGGTCACAATGGACTTGCTGGTGCCAATGGACCTGCTGGTCACAATGTACTTGCTGGTGGCAATGGACCTGCTAGTCGCAATGGACTTGCTGGTCACAATGGACTTGCTGGTCACAATGGACTTGCTGGTGCCAATGGACCTGCTGGTCACAATGTACTTGCTGGTGGCAATGGACCTGCTAGTCGCAATGGACTTGCTGGTCACAATGGACTTGCTAGTCACAATGGACTTGCTGGTACCAATGGACTTGCTGGTGCTAATGGTGGTCACAATGGACTTACTGGTGCCAATGGACCTGGAGGTCCTAACGGATCTGTTGGTCCAAATGGAGCTCCCGGTCCATATGGGACTCCAGGTCCCAATGGACCACCTGGACCACCTGGACCACCTGGACCTCCTGGTCCCCATGGAACTACCAATCAGAGGACTTTTGGTCCAAATGGACCATTTGGACCTTCAGGTCCGCCTGGACCAACCGGACCCAGCTCCAAAGGACCACCAGGCCCACCCGGATCTACCGAACCTAGCTATAAAGGACCACCAGGCCCTCCTGCATTCGCCGCACCCGGCTACAAAGGACTTCCAGGCCCTCCTGGACCCACCGAACCCGGCTACAAAGGACCTCCAGGCCATCTTGGTCCCACTGGACCTGGCTACAAAGGATCTCCAGGCCATCCTGGTCCCAACGCGCCCTCCTATAAAGAGCCTTCTGGATCTCAAGCATCATCTGCTCCCGGGCCTAATCAACTACCAGGCCATTCTTCACAAACCGGACCTGGCGCTTATGGCGTAACCGGATCTTTGGAACCTGGCTCCCCAGGAAAACCTGCACAATACGCAGGCGGTGACAATACGGGAAAATATAAGGCAGACAACGATGCAGCTTACTATCACAAGGAGGGTATCTCTGTGTCAGGTTTTCCTGGGGCCATTGGATACACAGAAGGTTAGCAAACACTTTTACCATAACGGAGCTTGGACCGCGAGCACAAATTACACCGAAATCATATACAGGCTAAGAGCTTTGCGCGTCTTCCACACAAACGAACTTTTGCAAAAGTAATTCAAAATCAACATATGTTACTTTAACCTCACACACACACACAAACACGCACACATTGAAACCGATATAAGTTATCCTATATCTATATAAAATCATTTATAAATTACTGGACGAAGTCTTCTTTTAAATCTATCCCACCTATTTCAAAGCACATCACAAAAGCTCCACTGCACCGCACTAACAGCACTTGAGAGCAAAAAAAATATGCAAAATAAAAATTTAATGGCACATGCTCGATATACTCTATACTCGTACATATACCAATACAAGCACATATCTATGCACATAATAGCGTAAGAAGAAATGCGTATCGTTTGTATATTTGCATGCATCCAAGCTCCGTGAATCGTTTTATGTTAAATTTATAGAATATTTTTAAGTTTTCAATTTCTTGCAATAATTTCATTTTACGCTAATTATAATTTCTTATTTAAATTATTTATAAGAACTAATTTTTTAATTTCAGCAGATTATGAAAGCAAAGATTTTGAAATAATGTGATCAAATAAAATGACCGTATTCGTAACCGCACATTAGGAGAACACATAGTTTAGGGATTGTTTTTTTTTCTCAAGGCACTGCAACTTTTAGCTCTAGCACACCTTTACTTTCTCTCTCTCTCTCTCTCTCTATCTCTCTCTCTCTCTCTCTCTCTTTCTCTCTATCTATTTCTCCTTTACTATTTCTATATCCAATCTACTTTTTACTTTTTTGACTTGAATTCTATAAAGTTTACTTAAAAAGAAGTACAAATACAAAAATTACTAGACATACGAGAGGATTTGTATGTACATATATACTATATAGCAAATATTCGATATTGGTTAACACTCTCACAAGCATTTACATTGGCACAGCAACATACATACTCAGACGAATATGTACAGATTCAACCACCCACACATTTATCAATTCGCACACACGATCAATAAAATCATTGGCAACATTTTGCATTTGGTGTTGGTGAAAAGGGTTCCATATGGCTGCCTATTTGTTGGTACATTTGAAAGTAGATCTTAAGGCTTTTACTTAACAAATTTTGTTTTTGGTTGGCTTATGGTGACGGGCTTTAGCTTTAAAGCTTTTAGAGTTATTTGTCAATATTATTGTTTGTTTACATGTATTAGTTTATGTGTGATTTAGTGTAGTTATTCTATTTTAATTGTAGTTTATAGAATTATTAAACATATTACCAAAATCTACTATTTCCATTTTTCTAATGTACATATATATTTTTTTTAATTTATGCACATTTCTTATATAGAAAATGGTAATTATGATAACAAAGACAATGATGGTAGATATAAGGGTGAGTAGCTTTTGGAATGTTTGTCTACCATTTGGAACTTGTGCTAATGCAGATTTTATTTTCTTGCAGGCATTAATGACGGCAAATACTATCATGATGATTCTGGCAAATATGTTCATATTGAAGGTCCAACTGGCCCCCCAGCTCCACCATATGTCCACATTGTAGGACCTAACGGCGGTGTAGGAGGCTTTGGAGGTGACGGTGATGGCGGTGGTGTAGGACCCGGTGGCCCCAACGGACCCGGTGGCCCTAATGGACCTGGTGGACCAAAAGGCCCTGGTGGACCAAATGGTTTGTGTAGAAAGCATTTTAAATATACACATGTATACAAATTTCAAAAATTTTTTTAATTTTAGGACCTCCTGGACCCCCTGGGCCTCCAGGACCTCCTGGACCACATGGACCTACTGGTCCAGGACCTAAGGGACCCAAAGGCCCTAATGGACCCCCTGGACCACCAGGACCAACTGGACCTGGACCAAAGGGTCCTTTTGGACCACCCGGACCTCCTGGTCCCACTGGACCTGGACCAAAAGGACCCCCTGGCCCTCCCGGACCAACTAATCCTGGCCCTTATGGACCTCATAGTCCTGGTCCTTATGGACCTCCCGGACCCGGTCGTCCAGGACCACCAGGCCCCGGTCGTCCAGGACCAACAAAGAAACCCAAAGATCCCCGAGAGTCTAACTTGTCTGTTCCTGGTTACTTGCCTCCTGTACAGAAAAATGGTAAAATAAATCAGATTAATCACACTTATTCATACCAAGTAGACAGTCTACCACCAACGAAAACCAATACGCAGACATCTTTTGTGTCCAATTATCATCCAAATAATGACTACACACAAAAGAAGGTCACCACAACAACAACTACCACTTCCACACACACAATCAATAGCGACAAGAATAGCTATAATAATGAAAATAATTTCAATACTAAACTTACTTATAATCCTCCTTCTTCTTCCTCTCCCTCTCCCAAACCTCAAAAAACCACCCAACAACAAAATACATATACTTTAACAAATACCGGAAATCTTCACGCGAAGGATATCACTATTGAAAAGGACAAGCCTCACACGACATACACCACCACAACAACGACAACTAATCAAAATTATAGTAATAATAAATCTGATTTCAACAAAGAAAAGACAGTTGTGACGACTCAAACGAATAAAAATACAATAACGAAGACAAACACAAATACCTTTACGAGACCACAGGTGCAGGAAAAAGTAACAACTACCACTACATACACTAGACCTAAGACAGTAGAAAAAATAACCACAACCAATACATATTTGCCACCTCAAAAAGCTGTGGACATTAAGAGCCATACATATGAAAACGTTAAGCCCATAACTGTGGAAAAGGTCATAACGACAGCTTACAAGACTCCAGAAAAGGTTAAGACAACTCAGACTGGATCCCACATAGAGACCCATAACAATGGCAAGATAATAAGTAGCACCACTGTAAAAAGGCCAGAACCACAATCTTTAAATCAAATAAAAGAAGAGAAGACCACTGAAAAGGTTACTAGTACGTATGTAAGCAATAATGAATACGAGAAGAGAAAGCCCGATCAAAGAATTACGACAGTGACGAAAACCGATACATTTACACAACAAAATAAACAAAATGTAACTCCCCGTCCCACTTCTTCCCCATTCCATACGCAGAATAATGACAACTTTTGCCCGTGTCTAGCTGATAAGACTCATTCATCCAAAACTTCAACTTCCTCCACATCTTCCTATACCACCAACGGATTATCCTCATCACAGCACAACAATCCTACCTCTTCACACTCAAATAGCAACAATTATCAACAACAATTCACAAACAACGGTGGCGGATTTAGCAGCCAGACACATTTCGACAGCATTGTGAGTTCGATGGCACTATTGCAACAAATTCCTGTAGTACCACAAGTTCCTGGTCATCCAGCTTTCTATGCTCCAAACAACATACCTAAAGGAGCCATAGTTGCTTTTATGCCGGTTATTATATTGCCTGAAGCTGCTTATGTTAAATGTGATGAGAACTCTAAACAATTTTCAAGCGAACATATTCAAAATCCATTGGGAGTGCAACCGGCTTCAATTCCTTTTGGCTTCAATCTAAACTCAATTTTCCCCAATGGTGCTAAAAAAGATCAATGCATGTGCCCTTGTTCCTGCACCCAAAATATACCCGAACATCTTCATACAAAACGTGAAGCGGAAAACATTAATGCAGCATTATCATTATCATCATCATCAAACACTGCTGGCTCCACTGACTCTTCAACTGCAGATCTAAACAACGAAGAGACAAAAGTTGTCAGCAATGTGAATGCAAATGACAAGGAGCTTATAGCAGAGACGAAGGAAATCCTACCTATAAAGTTGGCTGTAGTACATGAGAACGAGAAAAAGGAATAAACGACGTTTGAGTAAAGATTCCCGTTTATCAATCCCGATTTCCACTACCCGACTCCTAAATCCTGTTTCCTGTCTACCGTTATGATCCTGATCCTCATATCCCCATGCGATTCTCTACTAACTTAAATGATAACAATTATTATGTGTTCGCTTTTTTGATTAAATTTTTTTGTTTATTATCACTTACTGCATTATTTAATAGTTATTGTTACTAAAATTGTTAAAAGTTCTCTTTCGCTCTCTCAATCTATGTTTATCTGTTACTCATTCACTAAGTATTTATCACCATCGAGACTGCCGTGTACTTTTTGATTGTGTCGCTAATCAAATTAGATTAAAAAAACCTTCTCAAATTAGAAGAACAATTCACCAGAATTATTTTATCAAAATAAAAATTTGAAAGTCCCTATTTTGGGGTCAATACTGGCAGTCTTGATCACAATCCAATACTTAATGAATGAACTAATAATGATAACAACGACAATTCTTTTCAGCTATTTATTATGTAATATTATTCTATTATTTGATTTGTGAAATGTTGTTCATTATTGTCTGCTTATATATACATTTATTTTGATATTTTTTATTTTGTTTTATGACCATTATCATCTTTTTTATAATTTTTAGTTAATAGTTTTATTTAATACAAAAAAAAAAGAAAACAAAAAAATATTGTTTTATTAATAAGAAAAATAAAAAAATTATTCTTTAGAACGAGAAATAAAAAAATAAAATTGACAATGATAAAATTTGGCATAAATATAAAGTTAGGGCCAGAAAAGGCAAATATATGGCAGAGAAAGCCTAACTGGCCACTATTGTAGTAAAATTTTACGCGCTAATAAAATATAATTCTTGAAAGCAAAAACCAAAAACTGCAAAAGAAAAGAGAGAGGGATTGTGTGACGGACAGACGTAAAATCCAAATTAAACATTTTAACAACTGGACTAACGTGGAACTATTCCCTTTCAAATAGAAAAAGAGAAAAAGAAATAACAAATCGATTTATAAATGGCAGAGTGATTAGGGAACAATCATGAAAAGAACTACAAGTTCAGTGATAACTGTCACCATTTGAAGCCAGCTAGCAAATTTAAATTAAAATATCTAAAACCACCGATAAAGGTGATGCTGTAGCATTAGTTCAAGGTTAAATGTCCTTTTACTATCATCGAAGTAATAGAAAATTTCAAATCGATCATCCATTAAACTAGAAAACAGCTGTAAACTTCTAAACTGGGGGGAAAGGGGATATTCCTCCCCCCCAAAATGAGTAAATTTCTATAGAGTTTCTAAAAGAAGTTTGTAAAAATAGTATATTATATATATAAATAATAGTATATATATATATTTTCTCAAATTTCTTTTTTTATTTGAAAGTACAATCCTTCCGGTTAATAATGAAAAATAATTTCATTTAAATGGCTGCATCGACTGGCCATGCAGTAGCCTACACGATCGGTCCAATTTTTAAGCACATTATCGATTGTGTGCAGGTGTATTTCACCAATGGCTTCACGAATATTGTCCTTTAAAGCGTCAATTGTCTCTGGATTGTCGGCGTAACACTTATCTTTGACGGCACCCCACAAATAATAGTCCCACGGTGTCAAATCGCAGCTCCGAGGTGGCCAAACGACATCAGCTCTGCGGCTGATAATGCGATCTTCAAAAACAGGGCGCAAAACATCGAGCGTAGCTTCGCCTGTGTGGCACGTAGCGGCGTCCTGTTGAAACCCAATTTTGCCAATATCCTCCTCCTCAATTTTTGTGAACAAAAATTCGTTCAACATGGCCCGATAACGATCGCCATTAACTGTAACGGCCACTCCTTGCTCATTTTCGATGAAAAATGGTCCAATTATGCCTCTGGACCATAATCCGCACCAAACCGTGACTCGTTTTGGGTGCGTCGGCTTTTCAATGTATGCGTGCGCGTTTTCTGTGCCCAAATGCGACAATTTTGCTTGTTTACATACCCGCCAAGATCAAAATGAGCTTCATCTGAAAAGATGATTTTTTTTTTGGCAAAATCGGCAGCATTTGTAAGTCGATCGCAGGCCCACTTAGCGAAGCGAAAACGCATTGGATGGTCAGTTGGCTTCAACTCTTGAACCAATTGGACTTTGTATGGCATCATACCAAGCAAGGTCTTTATGCAAAATTCGTCTCAATGATGTGTCCGAAATGTTCAATTGTTGAGAACGACGGTGAATTGATGTTGATGGCGCTTCACGCACACTTTCTGCCACAGCAGCAATATTCTAGGGTGTACGCACTGTTTTTGGCTTTTCACGCTTTGGTTTATCGATGAGGATGCCAGTTTCTTTCACTTTTTTCACGAGATAACAAACATACGGAGCTGACGGTGCTTCTCTTCTTCCAAAATCCGTACGCAATTTTCGCATACATTCTGCAACATTACCATGATTTTCAAAGTAATGTCGCGATATTTCGCAGCGTTGTTCAAGCGTATACACAACCATATTCGTTCAGCGGAAGGATAAAACTAATTATCTGTCAAATCCGACATGAGCTAAGTGTTACCATTCACGAAATAAGCACTAGTTGAAAAAAAACGTTAGATGGCGGACCCTTTATATATGTGCTTTATTTATTCAATATATTTACATTAGGGTGGCAATGAAATATTTTTGATTTGTTATTTGCAGAAAAATCCAAACTGATTATTGTAGCATTTGGTATAACACTCACGTGGTGAAAATATTAGCCAAATCGGATAACTTTGAGGAGTGCTTCTACGTTAAAATCTTGTGAAATCTACCAAAAAGAATCAAAAAAGGGACGCTTAGGGTTCTCCAATTCGGCTAAAATTTTTACCTCCACCCAACAAAAGATTATTGTTTGGAAATTATGCTTAATTTTTTTAAATTTTACACAATATGAACTTTGACCACTAGAGGTCGCACGTTATAGTTATTCAAATCAGGCCAAAATTTTTATCTACGCTTAATGAAAGATCACTATATTTAAATTGAGTTTAACATTGGCAAATTTTGTAAAACTTAAAATTTTACCTCAGTGCGGCACGCCTGAGAGCTACCCGATTTGGGTAAAATTTTTACCACGTGTCTTATAGCCCAAGTATCATAATAGTTCGCACAGCTAATTTTTTCATTGTCACCCTAATGCACATTTTGCACATGTGCACATGTATTATATGCATATGCATTACGCAGACAATGGAAACACATAAAATAGCTCTGCTGATTATTAAAGTACTTTGTCTAAAGCACACGTTGTGAAAATTTTAGTCAAATGGGATAACTCTCGGGCGTTCCACATTGAGGTAAGATTTTAAGTTTTCCAAAATTTGCCAAAGTTGAACTCAATTTATATATAGTGATGTTTCATTAAGCGTATATAAAAATTTAGGACTAAAATTTTCACCACTTGAGCTTTATACCAAATGCCACAGTAATCCAAACAGAGTTTGTTTAAATTAACAAACATATATTTCATTGCCACCCTAATGTACATATAACATGAGAACATATTAAATAAAAGTTCAATTAGATGAACATAGGGCGATTACAAATTCTCTCCATCTTGTATTATCATTGGCTATGATTTTTATTTGGTTCCATGATCTATTTAGTTCTGCACATTCTTCTCGCCGAACCGACATTATCCAAGTGGTTCTAGGTCTACCTGGTCTTCTCTGTCCTTGGGGATTCCACTGCAGGGCAACTTTTGTAATGTCGTCATCACTTCTTCGCAGAATATGACCAATTCAAGTCCACTTGATCTCTTACTCTACTTTAATGTTGTTCGTGATGTGTAACAGATTGATGTTTGGAATAGTATTTGGCATTGGTTTATAAATATTTGGAGTTTGTTTATGTTTATGTGAGTCAAGCCCCAAGTTGTGGAGCCATACAATAGGACTGATTTAACGCTGCAGTCGAAAAGTCTGAGTTTGTTTTTTCTGCTGATGTTATTACATCTCCATATTTTGTGCAGTGACTGGAAAGCACACCGTGCTTTGTTTATACGCGATTTAATGCCGTCTTCGGTGTCCCAATACTTTGTAATTACACTCCCAAGATAGCTGAATGTTTCTACTTCTTCCAAGTTGATTCTATTTAGTGTGATCGGACTGGTTGAGTTAGTGTTGATACGCATTTTTTTTTGGTTTTTCTTATATTAATCTTGATCCCGACTTTATCTGCGTTCATAGAGAATTTACGTAGCTTTTCCTCAATGTCTATGAAGCGGTGAGCCATCAAGCATATATCAAACCCATAATCAATATCGTTCAGCCTTTCTGTCAGATTCCACTGTATGCCATTTGGTGTCTCAGCATTTGTAAGCTCAATTACCCAGCAAAAATATCCGTCTACTGGAAACAGGTTTGTATAGGAGAGAGATCGGTACTCTCCCTGACCAACCTGCTTCTGTATTACATGATTTTTGTATGGGATATCCCACTTGGTAGGTCTCGAGGTATGAGCTTCTTTCTGCACATCTTAGATGCATTAATCTCTCGTCTTTTTTTATGTGTATATAATTAAAAAATATTTTGCTCATTATTCACAATTTTACCTACACTGGGATTAATCTTTTATTTGCCGTTATTTTATAATGTTTTTATATTTATTTATGTATTAAATGGCACAGATGGAATTGGAAATTATATTACACTACAATTTACTATTATTAAATACTTTTTGTTCGCGTAGTGAATCAAGAAACGAACCCACCGAGTCATATTTATTTTCATACATAATTCAATCAAATCAAATTACTAAGACAAAACAAAACTCGCATCCATATTTGTATCCACGTAATGCTGACTGTATTTTACATCTGACTTGTCAAATTTTCCACTGCAAAAGTTATACATGCCGTGTGAAACATATGAAACATTGTCAGATGACATTCACAGAAGCAAAGTCAGATGAAAAATTTTCAATTAGAGCGTGTTCTATTTTCATCTGACAAGGCATCTGACATCAGCTGTATTAAATTATCAAAAGTGTGGTTTGGCTGAAAAACATTAAAAAGCAAAGAGCGCTTTATATATTTACGAAAATTGTGCAAAAACTCAGCTGTTGTGAACACTCAGAGGTTATGTCAGATGTAATTGCACATGTACGTGTGAAAGCAAATATTATAAGCCATCTGTAAATTGACAATTTTGACAAACATGTGAAGTTACATATGTCTCACACACCTAACAAGCCATATGTAAAAAACATGTCGTCTAAAGTCAGCATAAGCGAGAGAGGATGCGCTATAAAAAGTGTGAGTTGAATAAAAATTTTTATTCAACTCACACTTTTTTATAGTTTAAACTTCGGGCTTAAAAAACATGAAAAAAATAAATACTCGTAGCCAACCAACTGCGTCGTGTGTGTGGTAAATTTGTTCACTCACTTACGTTATTGCATCCTCGTAAGGCAGTTTGGATGCACTGTGTGCTTTTGCGCATCTCCGCAGCCCTTCTAATTAATCCTACTGCTTCCCTGTACCAAATTTATTTTTGCTGGGTACAGTACAGGCTTTCCGTATTGTTGAACCGTCATGTCAAGCTATACAGTATGCAAATCGCTACTATTAAAAAGAGCACAATAACACGCCTCACTGTAGATCAAGTCACATTCCAAACAAAATCGGCTTACATTTTTGAGAGCTCAAGTGCACACAGATATGGGAGGAGCAACCAAAAAAGAAGGACGGGGTTTCTTCAATATTTATTAAATCTATCATCTGATATATTCTCCCAATTTTATTTAAAATTAAGATTTAAGCTTTTTTGCTAGAGTTATAAAAGTATCGAGTATTTGAGTACTGACTGCTCAATACCGATCATTTTTTTTAGTACTCGATACTAAAAAGTAGTTTCTTAATACTTTCACAGTTGAGCTTTCCAGCAATATAGATTGTAAAGTGTGAATGAAACTGATAAAAATATGTATAGTACAACAATTACTGAATTACACATATAACTTTTACTTAATTAAAACCTAGTAAAATGTAATAGAAGCGTATATTTTAATGTTAAAAAATTAATTAACTCTAATTTTAACGAACAAGATTGCAGTTTTTAAATTTTTATTTAATAATTAATTTATGTGTTTTAGTCTAACAGTATAACCCATAAAGTAAGTACATATCCAAAGAAATTTAATTATTTTGGCTTGAGTTCGATTTTAATTTAACTTCAAAGCCACCTACATGTTCAAATAAAACTGATTAAACAAACATCCACACATTAGTAATTATAATTATCGATGATAATTAGAGTTTTTCTTTTCCCGGACTTTTTCATTTCCCGGGAAAGTAGTGATTGCTAAGCAAAACGGAACTGAAATAATTAAATGGCCGCCTGAAAATTACACAGTTTCACATTTTATCGATTTTCATTTGAATCCTGTGTGAACAATGTTGTACATTGATTTTTTTTTAGTCAAGAAGGAACCCTTCTGGTACAGTGACATTACTTTCATTATCTTAAAAATATATCTTCTGCAAAAGAAAGGTGAGAAACTTAAAAAAAATCATATTTCGTTTACGAAATATGATTATTTTTAAGTGCGCTTTTTTTTATAAAAATATTGGTCAAATAAAACTGGCCCAGAAACCCATGTGTGGACACAGATAAAAAACTCAAATTTTTAGAAAACATAACCTAAAAATACTTTTACCGTTATGTCCACTTAGTGACACTCTCTTTTTCATTTGTTAACGAAATATGATTGTTCTAAGTGTTGCTTGAAGAAAAATGTGAAAATAAAATATGAGGCAAATAAAATAAACTCAAAAATATACATATGTATATTTTTTATTTTATTTTCATATTTTTCTAAGAGCAGAACTAGAAATATGTGCTTACAAAGTAAAATTGCAATAATAATATAAAAAAAAATCCCGGCAACTCTCGTACATTTTATACTTATTCGAACTACGCCAATGTTTCTTCCGCGTTGTCAGAATGAAGACAATTTTATTTTCCCTACTATATGTAGGAGCGACTTAGGGTGCGGCGACCATAATTCTTTTGATATTCCGAAGGTTATTACTATCATGAAAAAAGCGTTTAAAATAGAGATGTTTATCATTAATAACTCAAAATGAACATAAGTCAACTTACGTTAAAAAAAATAAAAATAATGTGAGTTCGATCACAGGGGAGATGTGTAAACATCTAGTAATGAAACATTTCACCTTCTACCGAAACATTCTTCTCATCATTCACCCGTTTCAACTTCGGCGAACCGGGCTTCATCCGCTTCTTTTTCACTCTCGTACCTTCCTCCACACCCGACAAATCGCTCAAACCGATAAGCTTCGCATCAGACACCTCTGACTCACTCCCACCAGGCATATCGCCCTTCCGCTTCCCCGAAGACATAAATAATAGTATTATTTATCCACCAGCAAAAAATAATATACCCGTACACAATAGTTAGAATTATCGCAGTTAAACAGCAAAATAACCAACAGTCAAAGACAAACGCAGTCAATAAACCTTCAGCCAAATATCGCACCAAGTTCAGCAACAAATTCGGTAAAACCGAAAAACCGGGTTTTTTTTCGAAAAACCCGGGTTCAAAAACCGAGACGAACCGGGTCTGAATCCCGAAAAACTGGACCCAAAATCCCAGAAGTTCCCGGCAAAAATAAAAAACGGCAGCGCCGAAATACTAACTCAATTCAAAAACACGGCAACACAGCACCAACCAACAAACGTACGACCTTACTGCCGGAGTTTGACCTTGAGACTCCCTTTGCCAGCGGAGTCTCAAAAAATTAAACACACTATAAATACACACACGCACTGTGTATATAAAATGAATGTCTATATCGACACGAAAATGCAAAATCGATCCCAAAATACTATATCACAATATCACAGGAATCCGCAACCCGATTGGAAAAATTTTTATCACCTCTAAAAGAGGACAAGTCCAAGCTACCGATAGCCACAAATAGCGAAAAATCTTAGCTATAGATTTTACTAATATACAAAGAGGGACATGTGGTAGACCGAAGTCCAACCAGGCACTAGCACTGGTCGAGCATCAGTCCTTTAACCAAACCTCTCCCAACGATTTTGGTAGCAACCACAGCCACCACGTGATTAGCTCCCAAAGGAAACCTCACCAAACAACCAGACACAGAATCATCCTTCCTGCAGAGGGTAAGATGAAGTCCGCCAGCGACATCATCCCAGAGGATGTCGTTTAACGGCGAGCATCATCTCTTTAACCGTCTGGAAGCCTAGTCATCTGTGGGGCCACTGGTTCCCGTGGTACCAGTTTATGTTACTGGTCAAGCCTCGAAAGAAAACCACTAGAGGTTCACTTTCTATCGACTTTGGTATTGAGAGAGACCCTAGGTGCCTGTTCATCTCCTTACTGACTAGCGTAGGCAAGCCTACTTCCTTATATAAATGTGTGCACGCCCGTTACTCGGCTGCAAGAGATTGACTAGTAACACATAAGTTTTATAGGTAATTGGCCTAAGGTAATGTTAGCAAAATCCAAATTACCCTATTCCCAGGAAGCACATCACCAAGGTGTGAGTAATCACCAAGATGCATGAACCGTACCCGCCGGGGGAGTAGATAGGGACAGAAGGAATCTCGTTAATCCATGAATGATGTAACTACTACTACTATTGCGCACTAGATGGTGTTAGTGTATTTCTATGCAGCTGTTAAGTTTCTCTGTACTTCTTGTTGTCCGTATGATTACACTAATACACTCATACACAGCTCACACCGCGTTATTACAATCTTACTCAAAGTTTGTGATTGTATTGTGAAAAGATTTTTACCCCCTAGCGTATAGATGTTTACACATAAAAAAAACCACAAAATTTCGAATTCAAAATTCAGAATACGGGAACATTTTACTAACACTTTTTAATATTTTTTCTTGCGATTGTGTCTTTGCGATTTATAACGTAACGCTATTTTCGGAGTTTTTATACCTTCATCCATCCCCTTCGTAACGTTTTAAAAAAAAACTTTCTCTATAAATTATCCACTATGTAATAAATCTTTGGATACCAGATAATATTCCAAGTATCAAGGGAAAAATTAAAGTTTTTTAATTCCACAGCTTATACGGCAGAGCATAACAACATTGGCGCATGCATATTCAGAAATCATAACCAAAGTCGGCACTAATAAAACAGAAACTAAGAAATAGTTCATAGATAGTTATAGATCTTATTCACAATTCATAACTAGCGCAGCAACTGCTATTAGTTGGTAAAAGAAATGCAACCCTGCATATTGGCATATAGAGAAAATAAAATGTCGTTAATATTTTGAACGATATATACTGTAATTAATTAAAAAGCTTATGAGGCTATTAAAAAACAATTTTTGTTCTGTAAAAAATTCATGCGAATTCTAACAAAGTAATTTTTTCGTTATAGTTTGTATATAGATCAACAAAAGTAAGGATCTGTAAAAATTAAGTTATTCAATAAAATTTTGTTGACCAAAAACACATCTCTAGTTTATTTTCTTTTTTGTATGTATGTTTTTTGTACGCATTACAAATGCCCTACAGACAATATGACTAGTACACAGAAAAAAATAAGTTGCGTTTTTGATAACAAAAATCCCGGTATTCAATAATTTTTTGTTCAAATTTCCTGTGATAAAGAATTCCCCTATATTGATAACAAAATTATTTCAAAATAAAAATATATATATAAATTAAAAAAATGTTGACATGGCTGGAATACGAACCCGGGCTTTCCGGACGTAAAGCATACTCTCTATAGCTGAGCCATATCCCATTTATTTTTTTATGGGATACAACTTGTTTTAAGTACTTATGTATAAAAAGAAAAGAAATAACCGGCATGGAAAAGAAATACTTACAACGAAATATTTTATTATGTTAAAGATAAATGTTATTGAAATTCATATTTTTTTTAATAACATAGTTTTATTGAACATAATTCTTGTCTAGTTTTTTTCTGTGTATGTGTTTAGAAATATACTAGCAGCTTTTTAACTCAGACTAGTTGTCTATCTGTCCTTTTTTCACATATCGTACTATCGATTTCAACATTAGGTTGTCATTTGTATGCAGGTATATCCCAGTTGGAATACCAGTTGTTCTAAAGTAGTGCTCCTACAATTTTTTTATTTCTGGTCTTGTATTTCTTAAAAAAAAACTTTGGTTCAACCGGGGTACGAACACACATTCCTCATATTTCAAGGCAAGTACTCTACCCACTGAGCCACTTTCTACTTATGTTTTTAAGAGCTAAAAATATGTTTTATGTATAAGTCGCATACCTAAATATTGTGTATTTTTTAACTAGTATCGTTACTAGACTCGATACAACTAGTAATATAATTGTCCTTCTTTTAGTAGTATTGTTACTAGTCTTGTTACAACTAGTAATATTACTGTCTTTTTTGACTAGTATCATTACAACTAGTATATGACTGTCCCAAAGCGTATCTAGTTGTAAATTTTGCTGATGGGTGGACGTAATCAGCTGTTCTTTGAATGTATTAGTTAGTTGGCATTTAGTTACAGCTTTGCCCATAATTAGCTGCAAACTTTTCGTACTGAAAGTAACCAACTGTGAACAACTTAAAAAAGTTAGCAATTTGTGATGATTTCTGAATAGGCGCCATTGTTTTCGGAAGTCTTAACGCTCCCTCGTCAGAGTTCATGAGTATTTCATGGCTTTCGCCACTCGAAAGAATCGATTGATTTTAATGAAGTTTTCAGCAACCGAAATATTTTTTTAAGGCTAATAGGCAGTTTTTGTAAAAAGTTTCGTTTCTAAGTGTTTGAAATTTGTATGAAAAATAACGCAAATACGGATGGCAACCCTAGACATAACTAGACTTTCGTTAGTGTTTCTTATTGAACCAATATGGTTTTCATTAATTTCTCCTCTGCGTGTCGGAATGAACAAAAGTAAAATTTCAATTAAAACAAGTAAGTAAAAATATTATATTTATATAAGTAGAAAAAATAAAAATTCTCAAGTATGTTCTGTTTCAGGATTATATAAGTAAAAGTTAGGCTGATTCGGGCTTGATTCAAGTACGCGGCGGGATTGATTATAAAGTATGCATTTAGCATTGTCAAGAATACAAGTATATTTAGGATGATTCAGGTATACAGCGGGTTTGCGTCTACATGTAATACGATGTTTGTCAGCTACTTGTCGGCTATGCCCGAGCAATGGAAATAAACAACAACAAGAGTAGAACAGTGATTTGTGGCTATCATACGAGTACAACTGCGTACAAAGTTTATAAACATATTCGTACTTAAAATAAGAATTTTTTACATCAATAAAGGCTAATCAGGCTAAAATTATGTATTTTGCACTTAAATACTCGTATTCCGAATTAATTAATCTTTCTGTACTTGATTTCAAAAAAACCGGGATTACCGCACTTTTGACACTTCTCGAGATTAATTTAAGAACGGATGTATTGATTTTTCTTTCCAGTGTAAAATTGATTGGTCTCGATATTCCAGAGCTCTTGGTAAAAACGATTTCTAGAAATATCTGATTTATCTGTGCTGCTGTAAGGTATACAAAATTCGACTTACTACGATTATAGCACAGTGACTTTTCTAGTAAAATAATATACAAAAATGTGCTCGTTACTAATAGTTTCTTAACTATTTAAACACAAAAAAAAAGAAATTAGCTTGAAAATTTATTTATCGTAGGTCTGAAAAAAGCCGTATACGAGTATTTAGATAAATATTTATTTTTGTTAAATCTTACCAATAACACTGGCAAGTGTTGGCTGAAGATATTTCTTTTAATTTAATTGTTTAAAGTCAATATTAATTATGTCGCACAAACAGTTTGCTGGTAAATAAATAGAGATTACGGAATATATTTTTTTAAGGTGCCGCCTATGTGCAAATATGCTACACTTTTCTGTTAAAATTCTCACAAATTATAGCGCATTCATTATGTTTGTTTTGACAGTGTGATATGAACGAAAATTTAAGACACCAGCTAACGTACGACAATGACTTTATTGAAAATTTGTATTAATTATTATGTGTTACAGTAGCGTCAAATGTCCATTGTAACATTGAATTTATTAAAGACAACTTTAAGGTCTCCAAACTTGTATTTGCATTAACACTCTGTAATTGTGTTGCCAAAATATTAGGGCATAAATCGAACGTAAAAATATATAAAAAAAACTATAAATGTTTCAATATAAGTACGAGTACGAGGGTGGTCATAAAGCTTCACAATTGTCTAAATTTACATATTATTAATTTAGGCCTCCATTATGATTTACAACTAAATTGATAGTTGAGTCGTAGTTGTCCAATTCTTATTATGAATTACAACTTTCATCAAAGTGAGACAACTGTTTTTTAGCAGTTGTGTTTTGGTTTTTATCTCGACTATTGTGTTACTTTTGCTTACTTTTAAATGGTGAATTTAGGCGCCAATCTATCCCATTTGTCAACCAATATTGTTGCCGTATCCATAAAACATAAGATCTCAATAAAAAATAGTAAGGCAAAAACTAAAAATATTTAAAATATTTGTGATGGCTACTATGGATTCAAAAAACAGAGAGTATAGATTATAACCTTTTTTTCGAACATTTATTCGAAGACAACTAAAATTAGTTGTGAAACATAATACGAAAAAAATAGTTGAGCTGGGTTATAACACAGACAACTCAACCTAGTTGAGTTGTGAATCATAATAGGGGCCATAATTTATAGTCGAACTGTATTAATTAAAAAATTCAATGAATATGTTCAGTCGTGTTTGGATGCATACTTTAGCGGATAATTAATATTTTGTACAATTGAGTTAAAAGTTACAATAACACTGAACAACAAAATCAAAATTGTTTCAATATAACAAGGTTCTAACAAGTGATTCTTTTTGCACATAGTTATAGTGACTCGGCATAAGAAATCTTGTCAGCCTTATGTTTAAGGTATAAGACATGCTCAGCATTTTTATATAAAATAACGCGAGGTCATTTTTGGAACATTCTAGCCTTAAAACTCTTCGCTGCTTGGATATTTTTGTCCCTTTCGTAAAAAAGTGGCAAATAACTCTCCTTAAGCGACCGGGCTCAAATTTTGTACAAAAGTGTTTCTCGTGGTTTTCTACTTAAAAGTACTTAGCTCACCTTAAACCTTAAACGTAACACTTATAAAACTTCCTATGCCATGTGACCATAACTATGTTGCAAAATGGGGATACGGATTAATTTGAAGGCATGATACGAAGTAAAATAGAAAACTGACGGCGTAGATGTGGAGAAAGGTGTACTCCCCATACAAAGTAGTTAATAATTTTCTGCTATCTAGAAAGCTATAACAGAAAGAGTCTTCAAATTTGGTATGAGTTAATTTGAAGACACGATACGAAGTTAGGTAAAAAAGTAACGCGGCAGGTGCGAGATAAGGGGTACTTCCCATACAAAGTAATCAATAAAGTAAAGATATAACAGTAATAGTCTTCAAATTTGGTATGAACTAATTTGAGTAGAAGATACGAAGTTGGAAAAAAAGCTGACGGCTAGTTCTGGGGGAAGGGGTATTCCTCACCGCCCTATATCTTTGCAATTGACTGATCACTGGGAGTACAGTTTTTAGAAATGACCTATCCTAGCCTGATCAAAAAGTTATCCTACGTATAATTTAAATGATTTGTTTATCTACATATAACCTTTTTTTTAAATAAAAGGGTTCAAAACTAAAAAAAATTGTGGAATTTTTAAAAATTTCAAAAGTTCAACTTTGGGCTTGAATTTCTCAACAACTGCTGAACAAATTTTAATGAAATTAAAAGACGCTAAAAGTTCAGAGAGTTATCTTTAAAACAAAAATTATTAAAATATCTTATCCGGTAAAAAAATGCAGGGTTGTGGCCAACGAAAAACGATAACTGTGCGCAGTAAGTGTCTGCCACTGTATTCTTGAGATTAGAACAATCAAGTCGTTGAAAAAATTCATATGGCAGACATGTGAAAAATTAATTTTAATTAATTCCACAACCTATAATGAGGAGCATCACAACGTTGTTTTCGCAAGTCCTAACAGCCCCTCGTCAGTGTTCATTTATTTCGCCACTATTCAAGGGGCTGCGTTATAATTGAATCTTATCTACATAATTCATGACTGGAAATTAACGGAAAACTAAAAGTAAATATATTTTGCAAATTTCTAGCCAAGGTGGCCAACAACTTAAAAGAAAGTCCAAGTGGCTAAAATTTAAAATTAAAAAGAGTTCGAGACTGCGGTTTATACGAAATGCTTATAGGGGCTTGAGCGTTTTTTCCTAATTTTTTTCAATTAACTGTTTGCTCAGAGAAATTTCAATTGTTAATTAATATTTTAATTGAACCAATGATTATTTTAATCGGTTTTATTTTCTTTTAAGTCAAGTTACAATAAAATAGAATTGTTCTGACAGCATACGACATCATTTTCTAAAAATTAATTGATGTTTTTTTTAATTACAATTATTTTTTAATTAATATAATAATCTTTAAATAAAAAAAATTTAAAAAAAAATTTCCATTTAATTTTTTTTATAAATTTTTAATAAATAAAAATATTTAGGTTTTGCATAAAAAATGTATATTTTTCGTGATTGCAGTCTGAATAAATCTGAAATCATTGCGTATATAAAAAGTAATATTAAGATGGCTTAAAGGTAATTTTATTTAAAGTTGTTTAGTTGTTTTTGTGATAAAGTTGGATAGCCCGTTCATAAGATATTAAAAAATTCAGCATCTTCAAAAATCCCAAAATGTTCAAAGATATTAATAAAAAATATATCCATAGAATTTACAATTTCTACTGTTTTTGTAGTTAGGGGACTATAACACATACATTTTTTTGTTGCATAGTGTAATTAAATAAAATAAAATAGTTTAAGCTATTTAATATGGCTAATAGAAGTTTGTTTGCTTAAAATTATGTTGTCTTAATAAACATTACACCTTTTTTTGAGAAGTTTTTCATTGATAAATTATAATTTTAAAGAAACAATACAAATTATGAGTAATAAACATTTTAGCTAAACTCACCTGCCAAATAGACACTCGTCAACTCATCCGGAAAACTTAGTACAAAATATAAATACAACTCCACTTTGGAACTGGGCATTATTATTGTTCTGAACGTCTTTTAGCTAAGCTGTTTCTCAAGCTTGAAAACAATTGTTTAAAAGCTTTTTTTTTGCTATTTTGTGTATATTATAAAAACAAAAATGAGCTTGAATTTAATTTTATTTAAATTAATGGTAAGTCATATGGAAAAAACACATTATAAAGAATAACATGAGAAATATTACAGATTGTAACTTAATTTTGTTTATATCATTCCTTTCATTAGCTGTTTGTTGTCCTATCGTGCTCTTTGGCTGCTGCTGTAATTAACAAGGATAACGAAAATGCTGATGGGAATACATCCGATTTGCAAACATCAGCTACATCAGCAAAATGTATGTACATATTTTATTTTAATTAAATTTTGACTAATTAGTTGTTAGTTCGTGTGTTAAAACTTTTCATATATCTACTAAAACTGTAACAAGAACGTGTCTGCTTGTAAATGTTTTTCGATTTTTTTTGGTGGTGTAATAAGTAGTAATGGATTTAGACTGTACAAAACTTTAATATTTAAAACTTTTGCCTTACTGTCTGTTTAAATATGGATCACATAAAAAATACTCCGTGGCTTATAATAAAACTTGGTGTGAATATACTTTGGTATTTCACTCAAGATATTGGGAACAAATGTGTTACTTTCAATCGAACATAGAGGAGAAACGAAAGTATTAAATTTTTACGGATATAAATGCCTCTGGAAATGTGTTATTTTGTTCTTTTTAAAACGGGGAGTTTAGACAGAAGTGTTCAAGATTAACGCCTGTTTCTGTTTTTGTTCCTAACTTAATTTTGTACAGTGGTGCCGAAAGCCTTTTTTCGCCGATGATTTCATATCTGCATAACTACTATAGTGAGACTCTCTAAATTTGATGTGGCTAACTCTTAGAACAAATTGCCCCCACCCACCCCATTAACAAGTAATTATTTATTTTCCTATGTCCACAATGCAATAGTGTGGTTCACAAAATTTGATGTAGGTAACTCCCAGAACAAACTGCAAGTTCCAACCAACTCTTGTCGGTATAGGATGGGAGAAAACTATTAATTTGGAGGGGGTAGTTATTAATTTTCCCATATCTACAGAACTACAATAGTGTGGTTCACAAAATTTGATGTAGGTAACTCCCAGAACAAACTGCAAGTTCCAACAAAATCTTGGAGCTATAGGAGGTGGGAGACGGGTATCTCCCATACAAAGTAATTATTGATTTTCCCATATCTGCAGAGCTACAATAGTGAGGTTTACCAAATTTGATGTGGGTTACTCTTATTAAGTAAGTTGCAATCGGTAATTGCAATTGTTGTCTCTGTTTGGCGGTACCAAAGCAGAGTTTGTGGACTATAGGTCTACTACACCAGAATGGAATACGTATTTTCTGTGCCGCAACGCACTTCGTCAGCATTCAGGTGTCTTGGGTTTCGTTGAAACCTAAACATGTCGCCCGCCTTGCACTGGTGCAATTTGTAGAAATTCAGGACCAGGGGAGAACCTTGCAACGTCCCAGTTGTTGTCGATGCTGTTTCATCACTGCTTATGTCGTGAACGCAGAGCTTAATGATCGCTGTGGATCTGCAAGCGTCGTACGTGGTCACGATGGCATCGTTGATGCTGAGTGAGGTTTGTGGCGTGCTGACGTGGCTGCAGTTGCTGGCGTCGTGAACATTCAGGTTGCAGCCAATAGTGCCGTAAACTATGAGTTCATTGGAACAATCAGGTTGATGGTGAGACTGGAGTTGCTGGCATCTTTGGCTCAGGTTGCAGTTTTTATAAACGCTGATGTTGTAGATGTGAGACTGGGCATCGTGTAGGTTGTTGTTTGTAGGCGATTGACATTGTGGCACCAAATTCTTCATAGTGGCTGCCGGCATCGGTGACACCGGCACCACATCTGGCTCGAACGACCATAAACAAGTTGCAATCGGTAATTGCAATTGTTGTCTCTGTTTGGTGGTATTAAAGCAGAATTTCTGGACTATAGGTCTACACCAGCAGAATGGAATACGTATTTTCTGTGCCGCAACGCTCTTCGTCAGCATTCAGGTGTCTTGGGTTTCGTTGAAACCTAAACACTTATAGCAAACTGAAAGTTGCCAAAAAATCTTGGAGGTATAGGAGGATGGAGATTGGTACCAGCCATACAAAGTATTTAACAATTAATTAACGAACATGATTTTTTTATCTACCAACGCCTGCCATTGAATGCCTTCGGATACGAATTATCCAAAAAATGTTCGGTGGGTACAAATGCAAAAATAGATTTTTTTTAACAAGCCCAAGACAGTTAATTCGTGAGCGCGTGAAAATTAAGTTTTTAAAATCACGCATGCTATTTTATTTTAAAAATCGCGATCATGCATTCACGTGTGATTATAAACGTAACCACAATCGCTCGTGATTCACGCGTAACAAAACACTGCATTTTCTTATTTCTAATAACAACACATAAAACAACGACAACAATAACTGTAATAATAGTGTTAGAAGAATCTTGAAGCGCTGTTTTTTTTTTTGTAAACTCAATACGTGAGCCTATTATTAATTCGTACATAACTTCTGAGGCGCAACGATACGCAGCATACATTTTTCCAAAATAACGCTCATCTGTTCAACTTTTCGAATAAAATGAAACTCTCTGCTTAATTGATCCTGATACCTGAACTTAATGGTTGCATGGTTGGATCTATCAATATTTCAATATTACTTGAGATAATAACGATTCAATTACGCCAATGGTTTAGCTTTTTTATGTAAATTGTTTCAGTTTTCTCCCACAATATTTGATTTCAATGTGCCACTATGAAAACAGCGTTACCTATTTGACATTTATTTTTTGCCTGGTACATGTACATTTAGTTGTGACGGTACTTGAACTTTTTTAATTAATCCGTGAAATGAGCGCCTTTGGTGCCACTGTACGTTGATCTTAACAGCGAGTGAAATTGAGCATTTACCACCGCCACGAGGGCACCCGAAAGCATTTTATACCAATTGTCTTCAACGTGGTTGTCCTATGACTGGTGAAAATCGGTATGATGCAATATGTTTCCGGGTCATGAGTGGCGAAAAGAAAACAGATCGCACAACTAGAGCGAACATATTAACAAAATACTTTCACTCTTCAAGCAAATTTCTTCCAAATCCAAAGTATTTGTTTAAAGTACAAAATTTTTACTATTATTGAAGAAACCACCACCATAGTACAAGCAACTTAAGTTTGGATCTAGAACCTAACACTGAGTATCTTAATGATGTCAATTGACTCCTTCCTATGCTAAAACCATGTAAAATTAACAAGTCCCTCTCAGATAAAGTTCAAGAACTCGAACCGGTTGCTAGTCTTTGGGAGCCACTCACTAGACTTGTCTTGTGGCAGGTTCTCTTTCCTCTATGAAAGGAATACACAGGTTACACATGTACCATTCACCATGCAAAAACACCTTGCTATTGCTTTTGAGCTATATAGTCTCATAATATATTAGCAGACTACGGCATACTGCCGAATTCAAACAAGGGACAACCAGCAAGCTAGAAGTCTGCCACAAGAGCAGCAGCATAACTTGATATAGTTTTTAATTATTTTAACAAGTGAATTCCTGAAGTAGACTTCACCAGCAACCAGTCACAGAATTAACCGTCCCGTTAAGGGTATGACGAAGTCCGCCAGTATATATTTTCCGTGTAGGAATAGCTATTGCCTCAGTGGCGATCATCATGTCGCAGTGAAAACAGACATGCAAAATAAGGAGTTAAAGCATGGGCGCTAAGGATATTGCATGAGCTCAAATTCGTGTGGAAAACGCATGATTTTAACATTACCCTTTCATTGGAGGTCATGCGTTTACAATTAAATAAAATACTCGTCATTCAAATGGGTGCTTACGAATGATGAGAGCTCGATGATTTTAACCCATCTTTGCAATAAAAATTAAGATTAAAAAAAAATTCATACCCAGTTGGGATACGAACACGCATTATTCGGCCATTAAGACAACTGAGACATCTCCCACATATTTTTTCAATGCAATATTTTATATGTAATTACCCAGACAGGAAAAGACAATTAGCATGATTTTGGTACGGTGGCCTGAGGGTACAACTAACATTAGTACAACAAATTGTTTACCAAAATTTTAATATACTCATAGCATTAAAATGGCCGTCCCCTGACTCCTGTTTGCAATGTTGCCGCAACTCTGTAAACTTAAATTTACAGTGCTCTCACAATGTTGTAAATACAAATTTACAGCATTTATTTAAAAAATATTATTGCTATTTTTTACATGCAATTTCTTATATTTGAGATTTAGAGTTGATCTTAAAATTTGCTTTTATTTAAATTGTGCGACTTGAATGACTATGGAAAATCAGAAAAATGTTTTCAATTAAATATATCAGCAAATAATTGTTGACAAATGATTTTTTTTTAATTTTTTTGTAGATTTCAAAATTTTTTCAAATTAGATTAATGTTATATCAACAATGTGAATTGTTGATTTTACGAACAAATTTTAATTATCATGATTATTGTATTAACAATATTTTTTACACATAACCCCAACCATCGATGCGACTTTTTGCTTGTTTGCGAAAAACACTAAATGTCTTTAAGCGGAATCGAACCGGCGACCTCTGGACTAATAGACTAATGTTCCCACCTCTCTTCTACACAGCGATTCATTATTAAATATGCAAATAATGAATACACACAAAATTTAATTGACTAGAAAAATTTAAATTCGTTATATCAACAATGATGATTGGCAATTTTTTTTACAACTGTCAACAAAACTTTAGTTCTGAAATTATTGCGCCATACATAACAAAAAATTTGGTTAGCTCAGCTTGTTGGAAAAAGCATTCTGTGTTTGTCGTATCAACAACTTAATTTGTTATATTAACTAAATATATTTTTGAATTTAAATTAAATATTACACAGAAAAAAATTTGTAAATACAAGTACTTTTTTGTCATATCAATTAAATAATTAATTGATTTTGAACCTACAACGATTTTTGTAAATACAATTACGAAATTGTAAGTTAAAGGAAAATCATAAAAAAATTTGTTAAACATATTTTTGTTGATTTCAGATTTATTTCAATTAAAATTATTGTTATATCAACAATGTGAATTGTTGATTTTCCGAACAAATTTTAACTATCATAATTGTTGTATTAACAATATTTTTTTATACAATCACAATCATCGAAGCGAGTTTTTGCTTGTCTGCGAAAAGCACTAAATGTCTTTGGGCGGAATCGAACCGGCGACCTCTGGACTAAAAGACTAACGTTCTTACCTCTCAGCTACAGAGCAATTCGATATTAAATACGCAAATAATGAATACACACAAAACGTGATTTGCTTTTTTTTATCTAAGTGTGTGCATTCATTTGTTATATCAACAATGATGATTGTTAATTTTTTTCACAATACATAACAAAAAATTTGCTTAGTTCAGTTTGTTGAAAAAAATTTCTGTGTTTGTCGTATCAACAACTCAATTTGTTATATTAACAAAATATATGTTTGATTTTAAATTACATATTAACAATTGAAAATGTTAGTTGCAGTTTGATGATATTTTTTTCTGTGTAACAACTCGAATTGTTAGTTGCAGTTTGATGATATTTTTTTCTGTGTTGTTAATGATTTCCCTCCTCCCTTGGAATATTGATCATATCTAATTCTTTGTGAATATAACTTTACGAACCTTAACCTATATAATCACTTTAGATAAAAACCAACAAATAACGGCCCTTTTCACAATGTACGATTTAAAGATAACATGGACTTTAACAAGAAGTTCGGCATACAAAATTTGCGGTTAAAGTCCACGGCAACTCTTAACCATACATTGTAAAAAGGGCCGGCCGTAAGTTCGAAATAATGATATTAAAAAAAAAACTACTAAATGTTAAATGTTAAAAACACCAATCGAATTAATATAAAATACATTTTAATAAACTCCTTTTGACTTTTCAGTGCTGAATCTTGGCAGTTTGTTTGGTTACGGTGGCAGTGGCTATTATCCAAACAACAATAATTACAGACCAGGTTGCAATCCATGTTATGGTTATAACACAAATGGAGGTGGCTATTATCCCAGTGCCGGAAGATATCCCACAACAAATGTTGGTGGATACTACCCAAATAATAATTATTATCCTGCAACGGGTACGGGTACTAATATACTTGGTGGTGGTTACGGAGGTTATAGCGGCTATGGCGGTTATGGCGGCTATGGCGGTTATGGTGGCAATGGTGGTTTACGCCAGTACTATGGTTATTACGATCCTGGTTATACAGGACAACGTAATCTTGGTTACTCTTATTATACTAATACCAACAATTATGGCTTACCTAGAGCTACTAGCGATAAATATACAAGCCGGGATCGTGAGCCATACACATTTAGAGGTTACGAATGAAAGTTTCTTTAAATAAAGTTTTCCAGCCAAATAGCCAGAAAAATTTTCTATTAGGCATTTAATTTTAAGTCTGCGTGAGAATGTCGTCGTATTGTATTTAGTTTTAATCGCTTGTATTTTTAATAGATGTTTAGATGTGTATGCATGCAAGTATTTAGTTAAATAAGATTGATTACTGCTGTTCAGTGAGTCATTTGCATGGCTAATTTAATTTCAATACAATTGTCACTGCTATTATAAAAATATTTAAATGTTAATGTTTTGTGCGAAAAAAATTCATCAAGAAATTAATGTGTCAACTTGTTTTAAGAACATGAAAATAAAAACTTGTCATTTGTTATTAAATATATATGATTTTGTATATTTATTTAGTTTTTTTTTTCTAAAATATTTTATGAGAAGTTTTGTTGGTTTTCTCTCAAGAGTTAATTATACAAGATATTTGTATGAATTTTTTTACTCAAAATGAATAACGATATGAAGATTAATTCTGCATTATTAACTCAAAAATCACGTTTTTTGAGTTATGACTCTATTTCAGCAAAGCCTCGAAATTTAGTTAAACAAATTTTCGGAATTTTACAAATCAATCATCATATTTTTGTTAATAAGCCTAAAAATATACAGTATTTTTAAAATCGCTTAAATTTTAACACTATTACTACCTCTCGGGTGGTGTCTTAAGTCAACAAGTTTTAGTATATGTATTGTAATTCCGTCAGATCACAAATGATATTAATATAATTTTTTTTCTTACTTTGCATAACTACATTAGACCAACACACAAAAAAAATACTTTTAATATGTACATATATATTGGTGTTTTTAACAGGTACTTTTTTAAAGGTGGTTTTTAATATGTACATCTTTTATTATTGGAACTTAGTTCCTTACTGGCGGTCTACACTAGGCATGAACTTGGTATGAGCATCATGTCAGCCATCGCATATGCCTAATGTAGACGGCTCATGTCCATGTATCGTCCATGCTCTGACATCGATGCCCGAACATATGGCTGGGCATCAATGTTCGCCACGAGGTTCGTCAACAACCATTTTCAATAGAAAGAAAAGAGACAGAACAAAATTGGTGAATATTCCATCTCTATTGCACTACCACAAACTACATTAATAAGGCAGAACATGAACATCGCACGTTTTCACCACAACACAGAAGTTGATGAGTTTTTTAGAGTTGCTTTGCCAGCGTCATGTTTATGTCATGTTCAAGTCGATGGCTCGTGAAGACGTAGGGTTATGGTACGCTATAAACTCAGAAAAAATAAAGGAATGTAAAATCCACATGCTGCAATTTTGATTTGAAATCATATTAAATTTACATGAAATAATTTGTCGTTTAAGTGTGTTAGTGTTTATTTGCTTTGTTCATTGCTACAGTTCACTGTTATGCTTAGTTGTGTGAGTTGTTGTTGTTTATTCTTCCATGTGTCGGCTATATAGACGACAAAAAACGAATTACCAGCGAAAATTGTTTCATATTAGTTTTAAATAACAAATTATTTATCTAACCTTAAATCGTTTTGATTTTAAAATTTTCACTGTTAAAACAACTTTGTTATAAACGTTACATTTCATTTTAAACCAACATGACAATAACTTTAATAAAATAAGTTTTAATAAAATAAGTTTTATGTTAAATAATCATTTAAAACGTGTTGAATTAAAATGAAATTCATTTTACGTGCGATGGTATTTATCTAGTGTATAAGTAAATTAAAGTTTGAAGCTGTTGTGGCTGCAGTGGTTAGCGCGTGGACAATCATGCAGGTGGTACGAGTTCAAATCGTGGCTGGGGCATGCAGCTACAACACAAAGTTTTCTGATGGCTATCACGTAAGTAAAAGAATTAATAGAATAGCTACATTAAAGTCATGTTGTTTCAGCTTAGTATAACTATGATTCAACATGATGCTTAGTGTTGTTTCAATATTAAATTCACGTTGCTTAAATTTGAAATAGCTTTGATTCAACATGATTCTTCGTGTTGTTCCAATATCAAATTCATATTATTTCAAATCGAAATAACTTTGATTCAACATGATTTTTCGTCTTATTTTAGCATCAACTTCATTTTGATTTAGCTGTACTGCAATATTAAATCAACATGAACAATAGTTAATTCAAAAGGATAAATTTTTCTTCAATATTATTGTAAATCATGTTGAACTAAAATGAAACGCATATGAAGCAAAATCACTACCGAAAAATTTTAAATTAACCTGATTTTCGACGATTTTACATGGAAATTTTTCTGTGTGTACATATCAATGCTTTGAATTAGGGATGTAACGATACGCCGTTTTGCCGATCCGATACCGATACCGATACTTAAAAATAAATATCGCCGATACCGATTCCGATACCGATACGAATATTGAAATTGACTTAAAGTTTAGATTAACAAAACTCAAGTGCAATTTTTTATTATACAAAATTACAGTGTAAGAGATTATTAATATTTAAAATTGATATTAACCCAGTATAAAAATTGCGAGTATTTTTTAAGGACCTACATTTTCTTTGCTTCCAAAAAATCTATATTAAAAATATGCAGATAACACAGTGCAACAGTCCAAAAAACAAACGGACTTGACAGTATAGATTCGATTGTACTACCACGGGGTAGTAAAACCCTATACTTAGCTTGGCGAATTTGGTGACCAATTTCGTTTTATGCACCTCCAAAGTTTTGGAAAATCAGCGGGCCCTCAAAAAAAGGTGTCATCAACTTTTGGCCAACAGAAAATTCAAACTCGATGATACGGCTTAACTATATATAGCAATAATGTAGCTAAGAGTTCGCTAAACAGATTTTATTACCATTTTATGCCAAAAAACTTTTTTGTGCACCTTTTTTGAAAAATTAAGGGAAAAATTTTTTTTTTCACTTTTTCCAGAATAACTTACAGGGACTCGTAATTTTTTATTAACAATATTTGGCAAAGTTATAGCTACGGTAAAGCTGAACAACTTTTGTAAACATGTCAATACAATCTGAATTTATCTGGGCCCCCTAAACAGCCCAGAAAAACTAATTTCTACCTTAAAAGTTTTCGTTTTTTACGAGTTAGGCTATATTTTTATTGCATTTTTTTTGCTTTCCTTTTTATTGTTCCACTTCTTATGTTGCTGATTTTAGTATTTACTATTTTTTATTGTTTGTTGTTATTTTGCCAAATAATGGTAATGAAGAATTTGGAATCCCTACAAGTTATACTGAAAAAAGTGAATAAAATAATTTTTTTTTCAAAAAAAGTACAGGAACATATTATTTTTCTGGGTACAAAATCTTAGTGAAACACAGCAAAGAAGTATGCACTTGAATATACTGTTTTCAACAAAAAAAAATTTTTTTTGCATAAAAAAATTGTGAAAAACTGAAATTTTTAAGGTAAAAAGTGGTCTGTGTGAGCTATTAGAGTGCCTAGATACGTGCAGATTGTATTGATATGTTCACAAAAGTTGTTCAGCTCTACCGTAACTATAAGTTTGCCAAATATTGTTAGTTAAAAATTACAAGTCCCTGTAAATTATTCTGAGATAAGTGAAAAAACATTTTTTCCTTAATTTTGTGAACAAAAAGTTAACGAAATTTTTTTTTTGCCATGAAATGTTAAAAAAAAATCTGTTAAACAGACTCTTAGCTACATTATTGCCATATACAGTTAAGCGGTATTATAAAGTTTGAATTAGCTGTTGGCCAAATACTGATGACACCGTTTTTTGAGGGCCCACTGATTTTTAGAAAATTTGGAGGTCCATAAAAAAAATTGGTCACCAAATTCGCCAAACTGAGTAAAGGGTTTTACTACGCCATTGTAGGACAATCGAACCTGTACTGTCCAGTTCTTGTGTTTTTCCAAAAGTCTTTATTTGTCGCATAGTGTAATTAGTAGAAAAGCAAGAAAATAATTTTAGTTCCTTTATAATTTAAAAAAATACTCGCCATACTCGCATAAAAATAATTGTGAAAATGGGTAATTTTTTATCCTTTTTTCTTGAGGAAAAATCATTATAGAACACCGAAAAAGAAATTTGTCCGAGCATCGCTTCCAATTCGGTGATTGGTAATCGAAAAACAGAACTTCTTGCAATGGCAAGGATATGTAACACTAATTAAAAATGATCCAAATTTGCAATACTTCCGGATCGCGAATTCTACATTTTCATGACTACTTTGGAGTGTCTTTTTTGTGCTGGAATAAGATTTAAAAAACAACGAATTGAATTTGAATTCATGGTAAAATTAACAAAAAATAAATAATTTTTTTACAAAATAATAGTATAAAATATTATTAATTTTTAAAATTGATATTGATAAGATTTAAAAAATAAGGAAATGAGTTTAGTTCATGGTAAAATTAACAAAAAAATAAATAATTTGTCAGAAAAAAACTCTGAAAAAATGTTTAAAAGTATCGTCGTATCGACAGTAAAATATCGCCGATACCGATGTATCGGAAAATCTGAAATATCGCCGATATATCGGTATCGGTATCGGTATTCGTTACATCCCTACTTTGAATATCAAAAATTATTGCTTGGAGGGTAAATATTTTTTAAGTTGAAAGTATGTAACAAAAAAGTGAATCATATATGTGTAACGAATACTGGTAACGGAGCAATAAAACAAAAACAACAACAAAATGAATTATGTACTTGTTTTTGTTTTGAGATTCCGCTGATTCCGCAAGATTTCTCAACTTGAAAATTAAACTACGGCAGGAAGCCTAAGATTCCGACTGGTTATCGATGATGCCGTTGCTGTTTTTCGGGCTGTTCAGTGCCCGTCGTTTTCCGCGACAGTGACTTGGGAGTTTTGGGAACTCTTGTACGTTCACGGATGTGAAGACTTGGGCCCTGTTTTTGGCTTCTCTCACCTAGTTTGTATCCTTGCTAAATGGTTTATGGCTTCGATAAACGGCTCGTGACCATGCTAAGTGAAGGTGTCTTTACTAACTATTGGCGATAAATATCGTCTTAGTATCTTCCAAGTGATAGTTAGCTTAGCTGCTGATGACTTTTTAAAATTTCTTGTTCTTATTATATGGAAGTTCAAAATACAAGCTTCCTACTGATTTTGGTATTATTAAGATATTTGGAATTTTTTAAGTAAATTTTTTGAAGGCAGTCATGGCTACTCCGGCTTCGTATATCTGAAACTTTTCCTCCTGCTCAATACAAAATGAAACTAGTGGTTGCCAATTAAAAAACAAAACAATGTCATTTTTAATGGTTATCGTTCACATGATCTAGTATCTGCTATAAATTGATTCACGTCACTTTACGGCCAATAAAAAAAATCAACTTTTACTGTCAATAATCATTGTGTAAACAAACACCCATCATTGAGTTTTGAGAAAATCATAAAAATGGGTGTTTTTTTCTTTTTCACATTTGAACAAGTACGAGTACGGCTGGCTGACTGGCATATGCAAAGTATACATTTTTTAATTTATTGCTCTTTTTTATTTCACTTCTTTTCATCGTTTGCGTTTTGGATAACTTTGATGTATTAATAATGATTTTAAGGTATTTATTTGTTATTTTGATAATAAATTAATTGCAATTTTTATTTACATTAATGAATTACTCGTAATTTTAATAAAAGCAGTCGAAAAGAAGTAAGTGTGTTTACAGGAATTGTATGCAAATTATTTATTATTTAAAAAAGTTAATATTTTTAGACTTAATAATTTTCGGCTATACCGAGTTTCTTATACCCTTCACCTTAACATATATTATACAAAAACGTGCAGCGCAAATGTTTTCAATGTTAGAATAGTATTATTTTCATATATATTTTCTGTTTGAAGAACATGATATTAAAAGCTAGAGAATATTTTGTCAGATTCTTAAACATTTTCTTTTTTATTATTCACATCTAAGCGATTGTCAACATTTAGGCCCTAATTGTGTAAATGACATTACGAAAGTGAAGTTTATATTAAAGCAAAAGCAAAATTTAAAAAAAATTGTTTTTGTTTTTCATACAAATTCTTTGCCAAGCCAACGCACAGAAATTCAAGCGTTGCTTTCTTTGCCTTTCTAAATTTTTAAAATTTGTATGAAAAGCAATATTTATAATATATTTGAAATATTGTTTTTGTTCCCTATATACATTTCAGTTTGATTGCGTGATTTACACAATTAGGGCCTTAATTTAAGTTCAAGCTAATTATAAAAAAAATTTTGTTACAATTTCTCAAGTTTTCTCATTAGTATGTTCAATTTTTGATAATTGAAATGCTTGATTGAATTCGTTAATTTAAGTTATTAATTTCAAATTCCTTAACAAAGGCTATCAAGAATAGCGTTAATTAACTATTCTTGATAGCAACGGTCACTTAACGATGACCGCTACACCATCTCATCAGCATTTATAAGTTTGGCTTTCTTACTTTTTCGTTGGATGTCAAGTGTATGGAATATCGACTGTTCAAACAACTTATTTAGTGTTACACAGAAAAAATAGACAAGAGTTATATTCAATAAAACCATGTTATTGAAAAGAATATGAATTTCAATAACATTTGTCATATTTATCAAAAACCGCACATTTTAAAATATCACGCAATAAAAAGTGTTTGATAAAAAAGTTATTAAGAAATTGCAAATATTTAATAAACAGAGCCATTGAATCAAATACATAATTCGTTGTATTTATATATTTCTTTCCCATGCCGGTTATTTTTCTTTTTTTTCTTTTCATACATACTATGGGCTAAGAGCTTTAACCCTCTGCAACTGGCTTGACTTCGTTATACCAATTCCACTGACGTGGTAGTACAATAGACACTATTTCGACTGCTTATATTTTCCAAGTTCCGTTTCTAAACCCACAAAAAATATTTTTGATTTTAGTTTAAAATAGTAGTTTGCTATTTATTGTAATTTTTTGTTGAAAACAAAGCGACAAATCTTATTAAAAACAAAATTATTGGCATGTCATAAATTAGCCTTAAAAAACTTACATCCATACAAAAACAAAACAAATTTCATATTTTATTTATTTATTATTTATTTTTTTTTTTTTTGGTAAAAAGTTTAACATTATTTTAGATTAGGCCTAAGCTAATCAATATAGAGCAAAAATAGATAATTTCAATGGTTTAATAAAAAGTTATAACGTATTTTGTCAGTTCTAACTCAATACTGACGTGGTAGACTTGTAGACACTTGTATGCTCACATCAACGGGAGCGCTTACAAAAATTTGTAATAATTTGTTTGAAAAAATTCTGATTTTTTTCAATAAACAAATTGTGTCAATCAAAAAATGGTTTAAAGAAATATAAAAAATAAATCAAAGAATTTCATAATTTTATCAGGTTGCCAACATTGGCGGTAGGTAAATGAAATGAAATAATAAGTCAAACAAAATTATTTATCAAACTAAATAGAGACAATAATAAAGATTTAAAATCAGTTTCAAGAACATGTTTGTTTAAAAAAAAGCTATCATAATTTTTTCTGTGTACGTAATAAGAAGGTACTGAAAACACCAGAATCGATATTTGTATAATTATGACGTAAAATGATATTTTCTATTTACTGGTGTCTGCTAAACTACAACGCCAGTCGCAGAGGGTTAAACCAAGTTTTATCTCATTAAAAATTAACTGGGATAAGGCTCAGCTGTAGACATGCTTTACGTGCGAAGCGGCCGGGTTCATACCGCAGCCATGTAAAAATATTTTGAAATTTATAATATATTTTTTTTATTTGAAATAAATTTCTTATCAAAATTTCCCCAAGTTTTAATTAAAAACTTATTTAAATTTTAAATAAAGTTTATTGAAAAACTTATAAATTATTGAAACATGTTTTATTGATTCAAATATTTAAATTATTAATTAAAAAAATTGATAATTTCTTTTACAGTTTAGTTATCAATATTGTGAAATTCTTTACGCTGGAAACTAAAAAAAAAAAATATTGAATACCGAGATTTTTTTTTATCTAAAACCAAACATATTTTTTTCTGTGTAAAGAATACAAGACTTATTAACTTCTCCATATTAATTTCTCGGTATTTTTCTCCCGGAAAACACTGTGCAAAAAAATCAACATTTTTTTTTTCAAAATAAAAAGGTTCTAACGACTGATGCTGGTAGAGGGATCAAAAAAATATAAGTTTATTAGTGCTTTGAAAGTTTACGTTGGCATATGGAACTTATTTAAGGTGCAGCTTCATTCTTTTTTATGTAAAACACTACGAGAAACATTTTTGTAAAAGATTTTAACCCTCTAACTCTTTGCTGCATAGGTGTAGTTTTTACTTTTTTCTTAAAAACGGCGCAAAAAAATTCGGCAGTGCCGCACCCATACATAGTAAGAACATTTAAAGAAAAGGTTGTTTTAAAAATATTTATTTACTATTAGTTTATTTAGCTTAAAATCAAACAGGTCCATGAATCCAAGGAGTAGACTCGTAAGACATCGATACATTTATGTTTCTTTTTTTGCGACCTTTGCAATAATCAGTCATTAAAACCATGTTATTATTTTTTGTGTTGTACAGTGTAATAAGTGTAACACTAAATTTGAGCATACCCATTTCGGCTGTACTCTCAGTAGTTAGTATCCCTCGTATATAAAATTTACACCTGCTATGAAGTGTGAAAAGGGTAAAATTGAAAAGTTCAATAAATACATTTCATACAATTCGCAAGTTTTTCATAATGTACAATATAATAAAAGATGTTAATATGCATTTAATATATATAATTCAACGAAATCAAAACTGAACTATTCACAAAATATATAAATTTAAATCAATGGTATTTATGAATCTGTTAGAATATTTAATTAAATGAACTTATATAATTGTAGCCAATTGAAAATATCCATTAGCACTGTTTAATAAATTTATCTAGATACAATAGCTCGCACAATATTAAATTAAATTAAATTACCTTTTATAATTTTCAATGATTTCTTAAATATTTATAGACCGTATTTTGTTTGTTTTGAAACATTTTCACAGAAATGTAATTTAAACCAATTAACAACTAAAAATTAAGGTTGGCTTGTTTGATAAAATTCAATTGTTAATATGACATTAGCAAAAGTTTACAAAGCAATTTTTATTACAATATCATAAAAGAATATTCCATTTATCAACAGGCAATCGTTGTTTCCATGAGACATTTAGGTTCCATTAAAAATATAATCAAGCAACCAGCCCCCCCCCCCCCACCCATTTCATAACTTTATGGCAGACAAGACAATAAAAACGCAACTACAAATGGGTTCAGTAAAATAAAATTTGTAACATTCAGTTTTGGATATCCCCAAAAAAAAACCCAATTTAAAAAAATCAATTGCTAATGCCAGAACAAATAAAAAGCAAAAATAATCTAAAACAACAATAACAAATAGATAAATAGATTTGTAGTTCTCTAAACGTGTACGAAATTCATACACCTTCATCAGACACAACATCCCACTTGATCTGAGATGTGAAAATAAACGAATGTTTGTTAGAGCGAATAGTTATCGACAAAAATGTTCGATAAATGTTCGCGAATCTAAAAAAAATCTAATGTTTGTTAAAACGAACTATACCCGATTACATAGCGGTTTTAGGTTTTAGTCATTGGCGAAAAATCGCCAGCAAATCAATTTATTGCCAGAAAATCGCCATGTCGCCAAATTAAAATTTCAAACAAGTTGAAAAATCGCCACCTTTGGCGAGAAATCGCCATATCTGAAAATCCTGCGTATTGCATGGAAGAAAGAAATTTATAATAAAACACGATTTGTTTTGTCTGTAGTTTAGCGATGATAAAATAAGACATGATTTAAGACATGATTTAAGAGCATTTTCGATGCTTCGAAAGAAACGCTGTTTTATATAAAAAACAAGAGCTCCAAAGTGGGACATCGCGAACAAAAATCATGCATGTTTGAAGCACTTTTCAAAGCAGTAGAAACAACAAAACTAGCTTCTCTCGCTTATAAACCTGCTTCGGCCGAAGCAGTAGTTTTTTCTGGGTAGTTGCTTCTGGTTAGCCTGTTACAGAGCAGACGAGACATAAAAGGGATATTCTCCCCTTTCCCAAAAACTAATAAAATATACCTAATTGCAATTGAATTTCTAAAGAAAATATTGCTGATTGATACGTTTTATTTCAAAGTTCTCCCTCCAAAAGCTGAAGCTGAATCAGCGCCTGCTACAGTTTAATTAATTATCTCGTTCCATTTAAACAAACAAATTATAAACAAATAGAGACAAAAAAGTTGAGAAATTCCTTTTAACTATCGTTTACGATTTCGAAACCTATTTGATTTTGGTTTGCGTTTGATATTGCCAAAGATTCGATATTGATGAACTGAGCGACAGATGAAGTTTTGTTGATCCGCTATTGATTGTTGATCTCCAATATTTTGCATGAAAGAAAGTCTTGGTCAAGTGGAATGGGTATACCTATATATATTTCAATTGTATGTTTAATTAACTTTTTTATAATTAGCTTAGTTGGAAGCTTCACAGAAAATGATTAAAAATTTACTTAAATTTGCTGAGTTAATATCGGTTCTAAATAAAATAATTTAACATTACTTTTTGAAGGAATCAATTAAAAAATTAATTGAACTATTTTTAAGGACTCAATTAATAAGTTAATTGCATATGTACATATATATTAAAAATATAAAAAAATATTCAATTCAGCTAGCAACAGCCGGTTTGATTCGCTATCCCATTGCTGTGCAGATATATAAAAATTAATAATTTGTATATTGTTATGCGCTCCCCTTCCCAATTCTATACCAGCAGGCTCTTTATGAAAAGACAAAACATTTTCTCAGCGTAACCTATATCAAATTTAGAGAATCTCACTATGCTGGTACTCCAGATATGGGATAATGTCTCCCGTTTATAACCCCAGGCTTTGATTCAAAAGCGCAATTTGTTCTTAATTTAACCTACATCAAATTTAGAGTGTCACGGCCGGCTATGGTGGTTCTCCAGATAGAGCATAATTATAAATTACTTTGTATGGGTGGTACTCGTCTCTGACCTCCTAACCGGCAGGTTTTTGCTAGCAAACACACATTGTTATAAATTTTATTTATTTGAAAAGTAAAGGTTCTGATAGTTGATCTTATATAATTTGGTGCCAAGAAATCAAATAGGGTTCACTGTTTTGTGAGATTGGTCCGAGTTTTTGAAATATTTGTATTTGAATTTTTTTTTGAAGTAATATAAGATCAACTATCAGAAACTTTGCTCGAAAAAAAGTTGAAAATCAGAACACAGTGTTCTTAAACAAAATCGCAATTTTTCTTTCTATGTATAGAAGATTTCCTTCAGCCGACTTTAAGCCGCCGCCATTAGTTTTTAAACTCTTTTAAAACTATTTTTGTACTGCTTGAGCCTCTGAGCAATTATATTCAAAACAAAACAAACAATATTATACAATTTATTACGTTTTAGCAAAATCAAAAATATCACTTGAATAAATAAAACTATATAGTTAAAACTACTAAACATAGATAATTAATAAATATAAATTTCATGAAAAGTTGACAAATATGGTGATCATAATTTAAAAAAAGGGGTTATGTAACGCTATTTTCGGAGTTTTTATAAACAAATCTTTTTTATATATACAAGTTTGACATGAAAAAATGAAGTTTCTCATTAAAAAAAAATGTCATTTTGTTTTCACATTGTATTGGTACGATTTTTAACGAATGGATCTGTGTAAAAATATTTTTCAAATTATGGTCCATTAATGGTCAGATTCATGTTTATTTGAAAAGTAAAATTTTAGACTACATTTTCTACATTTTAATATTTCAAAAGCGTAAAAGTTATAGAGTTCCCTAATATTCTACATATCTATTTTATATTCAAAAGAGAACAGAATGTCTACACACAGAAAAAAAAAGAAATGTTAAATCAACATGACGCAATTGTGATTTGAAATCATATTAAATTTACAAGAAATATTTTGCCATTTAAGTGTGTTAGAGTTTATTTGCTTGGTTCATTGCTACAGTTCACTGTTGTGCTTAGTTGTGTAACTTTTCGGCTATGTAGACGACAAAAAACGAATTACCAGCGAAAATGTACTGCTACTGGCTTAAAATTGCAATTGTTTCATATTAATTTTAAATGGAAAATTATTCATCTAAACTAAGATCTCTTTGATGTGAAACTTTGCAATGTTAAAACAACTTTTTTAAAAACGTTACATTTAATCTTAAATCAACATGACTATAACTTTAAAAATCACTTAAATCAATTAACATGAAATTCATTTTACATGTGATGGGAATTCATTTAGTGTATATCTAAAGTAAAGTTAAAAGCTGCTGTGGCTGCAGTGGTTAGCACGTGGACTATCATGCAAGTGGCACGAGCTCAAATCTTGGCTGGGGCAGCCAACTACAACACAAAGTTTTCTGATGTCTATGCTAATAACCATCATGTAAGTAAAATAAATTATAAAATAGCTATTAAAGTCATGTTGTTTCAGCTTGATATAACTATAATTCAACATGATTCTGAGTCTTGTTTCAATATCAAATTCACGTTGTTTCAACTCGAAACAACTTTGATTCAATATGACTTTTCGTATTATTTCAGTATCAACTTCATTTTGATTTAACTGTACTGCAATATAAAATCAACATGAAATATAGTTAATTCAAAAAGAAAAATGTTCCTTCAAGATTATTGTAAAGCATGTTGAATTAACATGAAACACATATGAAGCAAAATCACTACCGAAAAATGTTAAGTTAACCTGGTTTTCGACGATTTTACATTGAAATTTTTATGTGTGTATATTTGCATCCAAGTTTAAGTTTTTGCGAGTTTTTCCGCTATTGCGTTTTATTTCAATTTTGCACTTTATACATTTTATATATTTTCCAATATTGGTTGTATTATAGGGTGGGTGTTGCGAAAAAAAAGTTTCTAAAAAATGGGGAAAAAATTGTTTGCCACGCCTGAAAAATTTCCATGTAAAATCGTCGAAAACCAGGTTAACTTAACATTTTTCGGTAGTGATTTTGCTTCATATGTGTTTCATGTTAAATCAACATGATTTACAATAATGAAGTTGATACTGAAATAATACGAAAAATCATATTGAATCAAAGTAATTTCGAATTGAAACAACGTGAATTTGATATTGGAATAACACGAAGAATCATGTTGAATCAAAGTTATTTCAAGTTGAAACAACGTGAATTTGATATTGGAACAACACGAAGAATCATGGTGTGTTAAAGTTATATCAAGGTGAAACAACATGACTTTAATGTAGCTATTTTATTAATTATTTTACTTACGTGATGGTCATCAGAAAACTTTATGTTGTAGCTGGTTGCCCCAGCCAAGATTTGAACTCGTACCACCTGCATGATAGTCCACGCGCTAACCACTGCAGCCACAACAGCTTCAAACTTTACTTTGCCTATACACTAAATAAATACCATCGTATGTAAAATGCATTTCATTTTAGTTCAACATGATTTAAATGATTATTTAACATAAAACTTATTTGAAATTAAAGTTATAGTCATGTCGATTGAAAATGAAACTTAACGTTTATAACAAAATTGTTTTAACGGCGATTTAAGATTAGATTAATAATTTTCCGTTTAAAATTAATATGAAACAATAACATTTTGAAACCAGCAGCAGTAAATTTTAGCTGGTAATTCGTTTTTTGTCGTCTACATAGACGACGCATGTAAGATTAAACAGCAACAAGTCACACAACTAAGCAGAACAGTGAATTGTAGCAATGAACAAAGCAAATAAACACTAACACTCTCAAACGACAAAGTATTTCTTGTAAATTTAATATGATTTCCAATCAAAATTGCAGCATGTGGATTTTACATTCCTTTATTTTTCTGTGTGCAGTAAAAGGATAATTACGCTGAAGACAATTCCCAGCAAAAAATACTGCTTCGGTCGAAGCAGGTTTATAAGCGAGAGAAGCTGGTTGTTGTTGTTTCTCCTGCTTCGAAAAGCGCTTCGAAAATGCATGATTATTTTTTCT
Organism: Panzeria rudis; assembly: GCA_956483635.1. Lineage (NCBI taxonomy): Eukaryota > Metazoa > Arthropoda > Insecta > Diptera > Tachinidae > Panzeria > Panzeria rudis. The sequence continues at coordinate 190,749,185 of OY101448.1, forward strand.
CGATGTCCCAATTGGGTGCTCTTGTTTTTGACATAAAAAAGCGCATCTTTCCAAGCACCAAAAAGGCTCTAAAATCATGTCTCTTGATCTTATTGCGTCATTATATTGTATCATAGGCAGCGTGGCCACATTTAGCTATTGTTTACGATATGACAAAAAACCATATGTCATACTGTGTTGTCATATCGTAAGTTTTTTACGATATGACAACACTGCGATATAAAAACACCGTGTATGGATATCTTAGTGTTGTTATTTCGTAAAAAACGTACGATATGACAACACAGTATGTCATATAGTTCTTTGTCATATCTTAAAAAAGAGCTAAAATGGCCACGCTGATCATAGGTTAACTACAGACAAAACAAATCCTGTTTTATTATAAATCTTTCTCCTCCATGCAATAAATGAGAAATGTAGAAAGAAAGCAAGCTTTAAAGGGCAAAATACACCATCAATCTACTTTATGTCAGATTCTTGTACGTGTGCTTGACGAAAAATCAAAACCAAGTAGATTTTCCATCAAGCATCGTCGGTGTCACTAATACTAACGAAATTTCACACATACTATTACCACGCTTGTCAAGCATGTTGATGGTGTATTTTGCCCTTAAATGTGTTTCGTGTTTATTTGAAACAATTCGTGCGACAATTCTTTAGAACCTATTTTGTTGAAAGCTACAATGCTACTGAATAAGATTTGGTGTAATTTGAGGTTCGTGTCAAAAAGACGACTAACTTCGTAATTTAAACAATATGAAAACTGAGAGATCTCTGCTTTCTTTTTGACCATCCTCGGAAGCGCTTCAAAACATCACATGGCGAAGGCATGAAAGTTTTAAAAAACATATTTTATTATTTTTTATTTTTGTGTTTTTTTTTTAAATAAATTTCTTCGGAATGCTTTGATATATTTTGACATTTGATATCTGTAGAAAATTTCCTTTCCATTGGTACCGATCTTTCTTATCACATGATGGCGGTTGATTTATCGCGCAGTTTGCAACTATATGCAGCGTACGAATCCCTTATGTTGACGAAAGTTTTTCTTTCAGTGTATGATTGTACATTGGCACAATTGATATTTTAGCAATTTATGCCTATGCGAACTCTTGTCTATGTTTATTCTTCAAAATCAAGTTAAAAAGTAAACATTAGCACCTGTTTATACGTAAGCAGTTTTACGAACTGTCATTCATTATTTCTTTTTTCTTTTTCTAATATATGTATGTATGTATGTATATTCTTTTCCAGTCAAATGAGATAAAACTAATAAAAAAATAGTTCAAAACTATTAAATATAAAATAATACTAATCTTTAAGGTAAATGATATATGTACCACTATTATTTAATGTTTTTATTGCATAATTGCTGATTACTACACGCAAAGAAAAAATATATGGTTGAGGCCAGCATAATTATATGTTTGCAATAAAATCATAATATATAGTTATAACAAGAATGTGACGTCGTACGAGATAATGTTTAATTGGGTGTAAATATAACTAAAGCGGCCCACACACTTGCAATATTATTGTGCAATTTTTCATGTTGTACAATTATATCGCCAATGTGTATGCCACATTAGAAGGTTGCACAATATATTGGCCAAAATCAAAAGACATTTTATTTTTCTTGTACAATAAAGAAATTTGTATAATCTGTTGGTAACATTGCTCAGTATTATGTTTACTTTTTCACTGTCAGAAAAATTGGGCAATATTTTGTTTGAAAGTATTGTTAAATTTATTGCATGATATAGGTGAAAACGACAATAATATGTACAATAATATATTCAATAATGTTGTATAATGGATTGAATAATGGATTTAAACTAATCATATTATCTATACATATAATAAAACTGTAAAACGAACGTACATATCTGTACATGAAATAATTTTTGAACATATTTTTATGTTGTCGTTAACAGCAATGGATGTAAAATATAAAACACAAGCTTTTGGAATTTTCATCTCTCTGTCCGAACACAAATTGCGCAAGAACGACTAAAGGGATTTTATAAAATTTGGTATGGTGCTATTTTAGCCTCTTGGTTCCAACTAGAGATACTTTTTGAGATTTGCGGGAGCTATCGAAACATGCCAGTTCAATTCTCTGCGCTGTCAAATTTTTCTTTGTCTACATGCTCCACATTTATCTCTAACTAAAAGTATAATTTAATTGAAAAATAAGCCAAAATAATTAAATTTTCAAATAATTTTTTATTTTAACTCAGAAGGACGTATTTTTAATTTTGTTATGAGATTTCATTTGCTACATATGCTCAGTGGGTTAACATGCACTATTATTCGCCTTATTTTTGATTTTTCATAAAAAATTGTAATCGAAAAAGCAATTAAAACAATTGTGAATATATGAATTCACAGAAATGTTATAAAACATATTGATTTAAATTTATTTCAAGAAACACAAACACACACATTTATTTCATTTCATGTTTTTTTTTGCATTTCATATCATAAGATGGTTGTGATAATATTTGTTCTAACAACGCTCTCATAATAATTATTATAATGTTGCGATACCACTAATTTGAAGTCTATACGTAACATAATTCTCTCTGCGATTGAATTTGACGATTGCTAACAGAAAAATGTTTGATATGATGTTAGTTGCAGAAGCTATGTTAAAACACCAAACGAGTAAAGAGAATTAAGATTAGCTTCTGACAATCTCAGAATTCCCAAGAAAGTGTCAAGAAATCCCAAAAATGAAATTTTTATGATTTAGCCCATAAATTTCACATTTGCAAGTGCAAAGAATTCTAAAAAAATTTTCTATTTGCATATTAAAAAATTTATATTTTCAACTCATAAAGCTGTTTTTAAACAATTCTACAAGCTGTTCGACTTCTGCACAAAATGCAACCCTGATACTAAGTGTTTGTTATTGGTTTTTTAAAACTTCTCATAAGCTATTTAGATTAGGGTTGCATTCTCTACGGAAGTCGAACGGCTTGTGGGATAGTGTAAAATAGTTATAAGGAATATTTCCATTAAATTTTTTTTTAAACGATTTGAAATTTTGTTGTCTAACCCCTTTGTTGGGTAACCCTACGTCTATACCTGATATATTTTTATCATGATAAATGTCAAACTTTATATTAGAAAATAATTTGTTTTAAGTTAGCTATTTTTCCTATATGGAATTTGACATTTGTCATGATAAAAATATATCAGGTATAGACGTAGGGTTACTAAGGATTAATATAATCGGTTGCTATTTGGATGTGATATTTTGAAAATATTTGAAGTTTGTTTACTGAAGATTTCTAAGGCCGTTTCTAGACAAAATATTTACTACATATTAGTTTTATTTTCAATAAAATTCAATAATAATTTTTTCTGTGTACATGTCATGTCACAACAAATAATCCGCAGTGTAAATAGTTTTAAAACACTTTTTATTTAACTTTTGTTTTAATAACTTTTTATTAACACTATTTGTATTTAGTTTATAATGTCTATGGAGAATTAGAACACTTAAATAAATAACTTTAACAATCAGTTATTAACGCAAAATTTTGACAAAATTTTAGGAAACGGCTGACGTAAATGGGCCAAGTTTCAGAATAATGTATTTGCTAGTGATGACGTTAATTAAGAACAGACATTTTTTTCTTTATAAATATGTTGCTTCAAAAGCATTTAATCACAGTGTTACTTGATTCCTCAGTTCCAGTCATTCATTCAAATAATTTAAACTTCAATATGAAATTTGTCAATCTTCTATCCATTATTGCTGTCCTAGTGGCGGTATTTGTGCAACTTCCTGCATCTTCAGAGGTAATTTTGTTTATAGTTTTAAGTATTTTTTTTTAAACTATACCGTTTTAATTGAAAGTTATTATTCAGGCTAGAGTTAACAGTAAGGCTGAACCCACACCGAATAAGACAAAGCTGTTTTTTGTGACTTATACGACAACAGAACATTAGTTCTAATGAGACAACAAACACCAAATTCTTTTTGGTGTGCGTTATAATCATACGAGTGTGTTTGACTTAAAAGAGAAAAACGTTTTGTCTTATTTGATGTGTGTTTCAGGCTAATGCTGTAGCGACCTCGAAAACATTACTGGTCCTTTCTGCTAGTGTTCTTCAATATGCATTTGTTAATTTAAAAAAAATTAGAGTTTATAAAAAATGCAAGTATCGATGATATCAAAAACCTGGACAAGAACTTTCAAATAAGGGGATGTTCATATATTACGTAAAGCTCTTAGGGGGAGGGAGTCTAAAAATAGCGAAAATAGCATTATGTAATATGTGAACAGCACCTAAAGCAATTTTCATTTTTTCTCTTGTTAAATAAAAAATTTTTAATACATTCATTTTTATTCCTTTCTTTTATTGCTTAATCATACGTGAAGGCAGCTTTTATAAATGGCGGCCTATGTCCTGATAATTACATATTCCGTGGTATAAGGTGTATAGAATTAGGCAGTATTAAAGATGAAGCTGAAGATGATTATCAGGATGCAACAATATATGATAGCTATAATTATTATTACAATTAATACGATACAAACCATATGTATGATAGCAATTATATGAAACTTTTAAAAATAACTCGTTTCAAAAGCTATTTTCTTATTATGTTATGAATGTATCAAAATTGCTTTAACACATAGAAAACAATTTTCAGACAAACATTTATTTGAAACTATCTTTTAGGTTTAATAAATACTCTCCATTTGTCCTGTTACACGTTACCCTGCAACAAATCGCCTTAAACATATGCGACTAGTAATTTGCAATTTTATATGAAAACATATTATATCCTATTCAGAAAATTTCGCTGAAAACGGTTGGGTGGTTTCGTAGGCGAGTGTAAACGTATATAGGAACAAGTGATTTTTATATATTAAGATATTGTATTTTATACATATATATTATTAAGCTATGTTTTAGGATATTTTTATTTATTAAGTCCTTTCAATAAAATGAATTATTTGTATTAGAAAATTATTGTTTGATTTTACATACATTGATACGCGCTTTCTTTCGACTATACAAGTTTAGAAATTCAGTCCAACTTTTGGACTGAAGCAATGGGAAGCTGTTTCCTATGCTATTTAAGGCGCTGAATTCGAATATGTACTCGGTTTCTTTAAATTGATCTAGGCGGACGGTAGTGCGCCAGGCCAAATTCCGGCCACACAGTATGTACCCAGTAAAAAGGTTGCTATTATGGAATAAAAGTAGCGCTGACAAACCTGCTGATATCGCTGCTGATTTTTGTATGGCGAGTTCCCGGATTGGAGAACTACATTTTTGCTCACAAAAGCGCTTTTGAAGAGCTGAAAATCATCAATATTTTCAGCACTAGAAATGAAAATATATGAAAAAAATGGTTCGATGTAGATTGGCGTCGTTAACGCCATTTTGCATTTTTATTATTTTTTTTCTTTATTTATTTTTATTAATTTCATATTTTTACTCAATGTTTGTTATTTTAACATCAACTAGTATCGAACTAAGAACCTTCAGGTTTGAAGTCCAACGTACCAATCACTCGACCAAAAACACTGTTGCAAAACGGCACCAAGAAACTCAAATAAACCTACTCTTCATTCGCGCTTAAAACCCTGCATTGTTGTGACGCTATGAAATCATCTTCTGAGCAACCTCATATTTTAAAGCGAATTATGAAGCGCTTTATTTGTTTAGTGCTTCAAAAAACATGAATATTTTTTACTGGGTATTATTACACGAAACCATTCGAGCTTTTTTTACCCCTTAAAACATAAATTCTCCCTACAGAGGTAACCTGATAGGTGAAATTTGAAAGTTCTATCACAAAAACTTGCCGAGATATGAAGGTGTAAAAAGTGCATATTTTAGTATATATTCAGTGACTGATTCACTGACTGACTCACTGACTCACCAATATTATTGGGCACTTCTACTATAGCTAGAAAGCTGAAATTTGGTATACAGGTAGGTCTTGGTGAGTAATTAAATCTGAAAACGGACACTTTTTACCTGAGGGGAGTGTGTGCCCCTTCTTTGTATGTGGCACTTCCAGTTTAGCTAGAAAGCTGAAATTTGGTAACAGGTAGGTCCTGACGGGCAATTAAAGAAAAAAATTAAAACGGGCACTTTTCATATGGGGGGGACTAAGGTGCCCCTTCTTTATATGGGGCACTTCCACTATAGATAGAAAGCTGAAATTTGGCACACAGGTAGGTCCTAATGAACAATTAACAAAACAAATTTGAAAATGGAATATTTTCATCGGGAGAAGGGTACTAGAGTTTTTGTAAAGAACTTGCCGTAATGTTTCTTATTTTTCTTGAAAAATTTCCAGGACGATTCTTGTCGTTAAGTACAAGCAAGTTACGGTATTATACTCAGCTGAGCTGAATTTTACATATCCTGAGCAAAAGTCTGTCTAAATGTTTTTGATTATTCATTTTATTTATCTTGAAACATCTCCCTTACATGGTTTCAATAATTGCGTCGACTTATAATAAATTTAAGTAGAGTCAACTCAAAGTTTTTACAGACTCTACGAGCTTAAAATTTCCACTACACTTTCCAAAATTTTTTCACTAACTCTGCGGAAAATCACTTAAAGTTCGTTTAATATCGAATTATTTACTTTAGGACTGTAATCATTGATAGTTATACAAAGTTTTCCACTTTGTTCTGTTATAGTGATTAAATGACATATATTACTAAATTCATCTTACATGTACTTTTCGAATCAAGCAAAAATTTTTTCTCGGCTTAAGAGAAATTTTTATGATTTCAATTTCATGAAATTTTTAAAGAAATTTCTGTATAAGTTTGAATCGTTCAGATTTTTATTTTGTATTAAACAAAATTGTATGGACATTTTACTGCCTGTTTATCGATGTCGAAGGAATTCTTTCTTTCTTACAGTTTCATTTCAAACAAGGACAAAGTTTTAGAATTTGTTTTTATTTCAACTGAAATTGTAAGAATGAAAAATGCTCTTCGACATAGGTAAACGAGGTATTTGTATTTAAAGATACGATGAACAACATAGCAACAGTTTCATCGTGTAAATTTAGTCGTACAGTTAGTCAAAAAAACTTTTGTAATACATAAAAAATATATTGAAAATTTAGATATTAAAGAAAAATAGTATTATTTCTTATAGGAATCAAAATAAATTTGTCGGTCACTTACGCAATTTTATAAATACCCAGCAAAAACTTTGCTTACACACAGAAAAAAAAGGAATGTAAAATCCACATGCCGCAATTTTGATTGCAAATCATATAAATTTTTTTTGTTTTTGTTTATTCTTACATGTTTTTGTTTATTCTTACATGTGTCGACTATGTATACGACAAAAAACGCATTACCAGCGAATATTTACTGCTGCTGGTTTAAAATTACCATTGTTTCATATTAATTTTAAACGGAAAATAATTAATCTAATCTTAAATCACCGTTAAAACAATTTCGGAATAAACATTTACTTTCATTTTCAATCGACATGACTATAACTTTAATTTCAAATAAGTTTTATGTTAAATAATCATTTAAATTATGTTGAATTAAAATGAAATGCATTTTACATACGATGGTATTTATTTAGTGTATAAGTAAAGAAAAGTTTGAAGCTGTTGTGGCTACAGTGGTAAGCGCGTGGACTATCATGCAGGTGGCACGAGTTCAAATCTTGGCTGGGGCAGTCAGCTACAACGAAAAGTTATCTGAGGACTATCACGTAAGTAAAATAATTAATAAAATAGCTGCATTAAAGTCATGTTGTTTCAGCTTGATATAACCTCAATTCAACATGATTCTTCGTCTTGTTCCAATATCAAATTCACGTTGTTTCAACTTGAAATAACTTTGATTCAACATGATTCTTCGTGTTGGTCCAATATCCAATTCACGTTGTTTCAACTTGACATAAGTTTGATTCAACATGATTCTTCGTGTTGTTCCAATATCAAATTCACGTTGTTTCAACTCGAAATTACTTTGATTCAATATGATTTTTCGTATTATTTCAGTATCAACTTCATTTTGATTTAACTGTTCTGGAATATTAAATCAACCTGAAATATAGTTAATTCAAAAGGAAACATTTTCTTTCAAGATTATTGTAAATCATGTTGATTTAACATGAAACACCTATGAAGCAAAATCACTACCGAAACATGTTAAGTTAACCTGGTTTTCGATGATTTTACATGGAAATTTTTCTGTGTGTACTGGTAGGCAAAAAAGTATATAAAGATTTAAGTCATAACTACTTACAATTTCATTTGATAACTACTTATTTTTGTTTGAGAAGTCTTAAAAATAAGGGGTACCCCTTACAAATGTATTTACTTTGTCACAGCAATTAACTAGTTATTATTTGGCTTACTTGAAGCTAAAAAATAAAAAGTCAAATAAAGAAATTGAAATTAAAAAATTTATTTACACACATTATATTTTATTTATATTTTTTTCAAATTTTTTATTTTTTTGACCCAGCTGGGATACGAACCTGTGCTCGTTCAGATTTGAAGACAAGAACTTTACCCACTCAGCTATTGTTGACTTGTAAGTTTAAGCGACAAAAATTAGTTTTCATATAAAAACACATGTTGACTTAAAAAGTGGTTGTCTACATATATTATTAATACACATCAGCAAATTGTAGCTACTTTCTGATAATGAGAAAAATGCGTACTAAATTTATTAAGAAGTAGGTAGTAGTTCTAATTTGAAGCATAGTTATAATATCAATAAGTACTACTCGTTACTTTGTAACCCATTAATAAAGTACTACCCATTACAAAAACCACAAAAGTTTTTGCTGGGTATGTGTATGTATGTCAAAAAAGTCCATATATTTATAAACTAATGTGTATTTTTAATTTCCCGTTTTCCCGGGAAATTTTTGAGATTTTCCCGGGAAAACGGGAAATTGAAAGTAGACTTTTCCCGAAGCCTAGTTAGGTTAAGATGTTACCATTTATATAATATGTCTTTTTCATTTTTGGCACCAGTCCCATTTTATCAAGTCATAGGACGAGTGCCTTTTACATCATTTGTCACCAAATTCTTTGCAGAAGAGTTACAAACTATATAAACAATTTTCAGTGTCGCATCATAAGATGTTTCACAAATTGATCGATTTGATCTCATTTTCAAAAACTTGATGCTGCGCTGGAGGGTTTAAAGTAGCTCCTAATATTCTTTTCAATATTTTTTCATGTATCTGAGAATAAAATGTAACGTTTTAGTGCTCCACTCTATTTTACAAGGATATTTTTTCCGCATCAAAAATATATGTCTGAAGTACAGTAATTTGATTAGTATTGAGGAAACCACCACAGGACAAGTACTTTAAGATAGGATCTATAACCTATCACTGAGTATCTTTATTATTTCAATTTACCCCTCCAACGACAACGCCATGTAAAGGTGACACGTACTTCTCATTAAAGCTCCAGAGTTCGAACCGCTGACAGATTCTTTTCCCTCTAGGTTAGTTAAATAATTGACATAGTATTTAAAAATATGCTTTCAGCATAAGTTTTCTTTTCGTCCCATCACAAAATAGTTTCGATAAGCTGAGATCAATGAAAGCTTTTATGCTTGTTAGGACAACAGTTGTTTATTAAACACAAAAATGTTTATTGCTCTTTTCATAAGACTTATGAAAGGTTTTCTGGAAATTTGTTTTTAAACTATTTGATAAATAATTAAGTATAAGGGCCAGGCCACACGGGCATTTTTAAAACGCGCATTTCTGCTTTTTTGTAATTAATTAGAAAGTTTAACAACCTCATTCACAAAAATTTTTTTGATTAATAAGAGACTTATAAAACGAATTTTTTTATGAAAATTTGTTTTATTTATTTTGTTATGGTAAGTCAGAAAAAATTTTATGGATTAAGGCAGAAAAATTTAAAACTTTAAAATTTAATATAAAAAAAGCCGAAAAGCGCGTTTTAAAAACGCCTGTGTGGCCTGGCCCTAAGGTCCTAAAAATTAAAATGTTAAGGCTTATTGAACGGAAACAAACCCCGTCATGAGCACCTTTTATTGGGATGGAAATCACGCCTCTTCTAAGCTGCTTAAGGCTGTTTCATGCTATAATACAATTATTAATAATTTCGAAGAAAATGCTTCCCTGATCTTATTGTTGTTTGAAAATTTTCAAAAAACAATAACAACTTATCATGTCAATGCTTAATTTTCCTCAAAAGTATTAATACTTCTATTAAAACCTGAAACGGTCTTTACAAAGTAAGTTTTCCTTTTTTGCCTCAAGTATCTGCTCAACTACAGCCTAAATTTTTACTGTGATGATTTGATCACATTTTTATATTCTATGGCATATGAAATTTTTCTAAAAGGAAACAGGTGTTCGTTCTTCTCTCATTCTGATCAGCACGGCAACACATATCACATTTACTATTTTTATTATCTACAAATAAACAATTTATATTCAATAAACTGAAACTTTCCTACCAAATGTTAATTGTTTAAAGCAACAATTGTTTGGTTGTTTGTTGTGTGGTTGGTTGGTGGTGGGTGGTTTTTATTTGTTTGTGGATACTCGGTTTTCGTTTGTTTTTGGCAAACCGCAAAGAAAACCGACAAGAAAAACAGAAAATACAATTTCATTATTGATATACGGACTGATAAAAATATCGTTACAGTTGAATTGAATTCCGATACCTGTCTGTAGTGGCTACAGAAGCACAAAGATGGAACAAACAGTCTTTGGTTTTACTTTTACTAGCTCAGCGTCGCCTCGTCAGTCTTTATTTAACATTTTCATTGGCCAGACATGCAAAAATAATTTAATTGTGAAAATAAATAAAACAAACAATTCATTATTATTATTACATATAATTACAATAAAAAAAATTTATAAAATAAACTAATTAATATTCAAATTATTAAATACGAGTACAAGTGACGTACAAAAAGAAAATTGTGTTTATAAATTAAAAAAAGAAATTATAAAATAGAGTGGTTTGATGTTTGTAGTACATGAATGAGTTTATTTGCTTTAAACAATATAAATATATTTATTGAAGAAAAAAATATATATAGAAGAATCTTTTGTGTGATGAGGTTAATAAACAAATAAGTCGGCATGTGGGATTATTAAGTGAGTACAAGTGTATAAATAGATTAGCAAAAAATACCAATCGATATGTAAGTTTTTACTTAAAGGCACTCATGGTCAATGAATTTTGATCTTATTTTAAAAATTAATCTTTGTTTAACATAACTACATAGTTACTTTGTGCATATACATATGTATGTACGTGGTATGTTAAAAGTACTAACAACAAAATGGGGTAATAGTTTTTGGCAATATTTTTAGCTTTCAACCATAGAAAAGATTTATAGGGAAAAATGTTGCCTCAAGTTAATAGGCTGCCTAGAAATGAGATGGAATTTTACATATCAAGAAGTTGGTTCTTTATTTATGTTTTTGTACGGCTCTGACTCCTTTATTACTTTTTAAATTCCCGTTTTCAAGTTTTCTTCTCATTTACTCAACAAAGACCTATTAACTGTTTACCAAATTTCATAAGAGGCCACCTTCCTCTAGATAAAAAGAACCCGATTTAAATTTTTCTGTTTACTTAATCACTAAATCATACACACAGAAAAAAAGGCATGAAAAATCAGCATGACGCAATTGTGATTGGAAATCATATTAACGGCCCTCTTCACAATGTGTGATTAAAAGCTAACGAGGACTTTAACGGCAAGTTCGACATACAAAACTTGCCGTTAAAGTCCATGCTAACTCTTAATCGTACATTGTGAAAAGGGCCCTAAATTTACAAAAAATAATTTGTTGCTTAAGTGTGTTAGTGTTTATTTGCTTTGTTCATTCCCTGTCGGAAAATACCTAGTCGACTACAAAAATAATCAACTTATAGTTAACTTTTTTTAGACTAACTAAAAGCTAACTGCAATGCAATCGAAGACTGACTAAAAATCAATTCTTAAGTTGAGTACATAGTCGGATTTGGTGCGAGCCAACAACTTTACTCTCAGCTACTTTGAAACTCATTTCAGGTTTATATTAACTTTATGCTGTTATTATTTTAAATGGTACCTTAGCTGGATGGTTAGCCAGCTCACTTAAATAAAATCAACTTTAAGTTAGTTAAAAAGTAGCGCAGAGTGGGACAATTGACTACCGCCTAGGGCATCGCAATGTTAAAATAGTTAGCTGTTTCCATTGGAAAGTAATCCAAGCGTCAGTCAATACTATTTGCGAAATAGTTAGCTTAAAGTTAATTTAAGGTTAACTGAGCTTCCGACAGGGTTGCTACAGTTCACTGTAGTGCTTAGTTGTGTGACAGGTTGTTGTTTATTCGTACATATGTGGGCTATGTAGACGAATTACCAGCGAAAATTTACTGCTACTGGTTTAAAAATACCATTGCTTCATATTAATTTTAAATGAAAAATTATTAATCTAAGCTTAAATCTCTTTGATTTAAAATTTTTCACTGTTAAAACAACTTTGCTATAAATGTTACATTCCATTTTAAATCAACATGACTATAAATTTAATTTCAAAAAAGTTTTATGTTAAATAATCACTTAAATCATGTTGAATTAAAATGAAATTCATTTTACATATAATGGGTATTTCTCTAGTATGTAGCTAAAGTAAAGATTGAAGCTGTTGTGGCTGCAATAGTTAGCGCGTGGACTATCATGCAAGTGGCACCAGCTCAAATCTTGGCTGGTGCAGCCAACTACAACATAGAGAGTTTTCGGATGCCTATGCTAATAGCCATCATGTAAGTAAAATAATTTATAAAAATAGCTACATTAAAGTCATGTTGTTTCAGATTGATAAAACTATAATTTAACATGATTCTTAGTGTTGTTTCACTATCAAATTCACACTGTTTCAACTTGAAATAACTTTGGTTCAACATGATTCAAGTTGTTCAGGCTCGAAATAACTTGGATTCAACGTATTATTTTAGTATCAAGTTCATTTTAGTTTAACTGTACTGCAATATTAAATCAACATGAAATATAGTTAATTCAAAAACATAAATGTTCCTGCAAGATTATTCCAAATCATATTGAATTAGCATGAAGTAAAATCACTACCGATTAATATTAAATTAACCTGGTTTTCAACGATTTTATATTGAAATTTTTCTGTATGTACCTGTATACCAAATTTCAACTCTCAATAAAAACAATTTTCTATTGGTGACTTAAAGGTAATTTTATTCCGTATCTTTTGCTGCTATATCCAAATTAGTTAAACCGTTCTCGAGTAAGTAAAAAAGTCAAAACACAAAACATACCATATATCATTGCGCTAAACGATGTACCAATTGTCTTCAACGCATTTTTCTAGAGTCCAACTATTTATTCGGTTTCGGATTTTGTCAAAATTGTGGTTTCGCCTGACATTCGGCAGGCCAGTACCGGGACATGAAAAATTACAGCTAGAAAAGAATCACACATATAATACTTAAAAATTCATGTTTAAAAAATATAAATATTGTAAAATACTTTTTATACAACTAACGGCCCTTTTCACAATGTACGATTAAGAGTTAACATGGACTTTAACGGAAACGTTAACTCTTAATCATACATTGTGAAAAGGGGCGTAAGTATAGTTTCGGTGCTGTGCACAGAGGGGAAAACAGCCAATATAGTGGCGGAAAAACAAAAAAAGTTATCGAATTTGCAAAGAATATAAACGCAGTTTTAAAGCGGATAAATCAGTTTATCTAAAAATCAAATTTATTTATTACTATGCTACCTGGTTCGAAAAATATGGCCTTTTAAGCACTGAGAAAATATTAGGTTGTAATTCTTTATTGATTTCTATATAAAGTTTGTTGGCGTGTTGAATAGCTAATACCCAGTAAAAAACTTGCTTCCAATAAAGCCGGTTTCTACTATTATGGAATAAAAGTAGCGCTGACAAACCTGCTGATATCGCTGCTGATTTTTGTATGGCGAGTTCCCAGATTGGAGTACTATATTTGTGCACTAGAACTGAAAATATATGAAAAAAATGGTTCGATGTGGATTGGCGTCGTTAACGCCATTTTGAATTTTTCTTATATCGTTACTTTATTTGTTTTTATTAATTTCATATTTTTACTCAATGTTTGTAATTTTAACTTCAACTAGTATCGAACTAAGAACCTTCAGTTTTGAAGTCCAATGTACCAATCACTCGACCAAAATCACTGTTACAAAACGGCACCAACAAACTCAAATAAACTTACTCTTTATTCTCGCTTAAAAACCTGCTTTGGATCAGCACTATAAAATCAGTTTTTTTGTATAGCTTGTGTACGAAGCTTTTGTATAAGTAAAACGCAAATACGTTTCTTGCTTCAAAACCTGCATTGTTGTGACGCTATGAAATCAGCTTCTGAGCAAGCTCATATTTTAAAGCGAATTATGAAGCGCTTTATTTCTTTAGTGCTTAAAAAAACATAAAAATTTTTTACTAGGTAATGGACGTTTTCGGACAAAGTAACTTTTTTTTGATAAAGTATTATATCTACCGCTTTACTTTATGTATTTGCCATTTCAGTTAAGCTTTACAATCGTAAATACAGGAAAAAAATGTTATTTTAATTTTATAAATCTTTGTAGAGTTAAAGAAAAAGTATACCCGAGAGTCACTGAAAATTTAGTGGAATGTTAATGTAAATATTTCCCACGACTTCTGTAGGAGCTGTCGGAATGAGGAGGAAGAGGAGGCGATCTTTCATCTCCTTTGCCTCTGCCCTTCGCTGTAGAACCAGCGACTGACGCAACTCGGTCAGCAGTTCGTCGTCAGTCTATCTGAGCTGGCGACGACGGACCCCAATAAACTTAGCCTTTTCATAAGGCGCTGTGGATGGTTCCAGCCCTGAACCATCCCCTCCTGGCGAGTGATTGCCATATCTTCTCTTCTTTTCTTTTTCACTCCCTTCTTTCTATCTTTCTCCTCTTCACCTTCACACCTCTCACTTGTTCTCCTCATTTTCCTCTACTTACAGGTAACACAAAGGGACCAACCATGGACTCAACTGCGCGCAAGCAGTCTGTACAACCTTACCTAACCTAATGTAGATATTATAGAGTAATATTGCTCCAAAAATCAGTTTTTCTAACTATAGACCTTTTTAAAATTTCCTACTTGTTTGTACTTCTATATGATTTTGTTGTAATTTGCTTCCAAACCACTTGTTACTAAATTAAAATACCAATGAAATAGTCGTTTTCAATTTGAAGATACATTTTTAATGCATTCTGAAATTTTAATGCACTTTGAATTTGTTTTTTAATGCATTTTGAATTTTTAAAATTGGTCGTATATATCAACATATAGCGCCCACTGTCTTAAAAATAGTTAATTTATTTACAGACCTTATAGCCAACAGGCTTTCCAGGCATCAGACTATTAGTTTGGAAGATATAAGCTTTCCGACGACCAAAGAGTTTTATCGGTAAAATTGGTCTTATATATCAAAATATAGCGCCCACTTTTTTTAAAAATAGCTGCCTAAACTTTAACACACCTTGTAGCCTACATCCTTCCCTATAATTCGTCGACTTTTTCTTCTGTAGATCAGACTATTCGTTTGATATGATAAGATATGATTTTTACCTCGCTAAATTTATCTTTTTGCCCAGTGTGCTTTGGGGCGGAATTTTTATGTAAACCAATACTAATACACAATGGTCTACTAATACATTCTTAGACTTAGGTTTTTTTGACATCTGACTTAGGATTCTGACAACCATTTACTGACAGTCCCCACTAAACATGAGATTCTAAATAAAAGAAGGTTCGCTAAAACGAAGAATTTTCGAAACAAATTTGTTCGATAAATGCTCGTGGATCTAACAAAAATCGAATGTTCGCAAATGCGAGCTTTTGTCGATAATGTTGCGACAATAAGCTAAATTGCCAAATTTCATAAAATGTGAATGTTTGCAGCATTGAACTATTTTCGATAATTTATCGAATGTGTAATTTACATTCATGTGTGCAATAATTGAATAGAAAACAATTTGCCACCATAGCCTAGTGGATGTCTGCTAATCTGTTAGCCTGGAGGTACCGTGTTCGAATCTGATTGAATGCAGCGTAAGTTAATATTTAAAATAAATAATTATTCCATTTACATAAAAATAGATAAATTAAAAAAATAAAGATAACAATCTTGAAAAATTACATTTTCCTGCATTTTTGTGCTATCGATATTTCTTCGATATTGGTTCGCTACTGATTTGTCAGCGAAACATCGAAATCGAAAGATTTGCTGCCACCAACTGAACGACGAGTGACGTCTAGCAGCTCTTTCTCTTTCCGACTTCGATAGCCGTTCGCGAGTGTTTTGTCCGAGAAACGTGTGCGCAACATTCGAATGCGATATTATTTTCGAATGTTTTGGTTTGCTGCGTCATGATTTTATATTTTCTATGGTATGTACTATTGTAGTACAAACCAAATGATAAATTTTATTTAAATTGCTTATTGAGACTTCGTTTCCATTTAAAACAACGACATCACAAAGCCAACATAGACATAAAATCTCTTTGAGACTTTTTATGATTCATTTTAAAATTTAAGGATGGATTTTTGCTTCTCGTCTTAAGTGTTATTTATTGTTAATCATTCTTAAATTTTACGCCACCACTTTTACTAAAATCAAGATGAAAATATTTAAACTCAGATTGAGTTTTTTCTTGCTGTTTACAATGAATTTTAACAGCTTTAACAAAAAAGTCATCAACACCCATTTTATGCTTGATGAAATAATGCGCCTTACTGTGAGATTAATGTGTTTTTGTATTTACACGGAAAACATGTCCTTATATCACGTGCAATAATCGATTTATTTTCGAAAATATTTAGTGGGAAAATAAATTCCTATCTTAGAAACTTACACATTAATATTTTGTAACTTTGGCAATTCCAAACGAAAATTAATTTTTTTTATTGCCAAAAAAACAAAGTTAAGACATATCTCTTGTAAAAAAAATTAAACAGGATGACAGACACATGACAATGATTTTTTTTAAAACAAGGGTTGTACTCTTAGAGAAAATTATGCTTTTTACAATAAACTTAAGTAACAAATAAACATGTTAATAAATAAAATAAAAATAAATAAAAAAAGCTACTGATTTGGAAGTTTTTAATTTTAAATTGTAATGATTTTTGACCGTTTAAGATTAACATAATATTATCCTTTTTTCCTCATTTAAAATTCTAATTTCATATTAAACACTTACTGTAGCAAGTGATGCGAAAATTAGACCCTAAATAATGATTAATAACATTGTAACTGAGTTGGAACAAAAGAGTACCTGCATTTTTATAGGCATATGGCTATAAAAATGTTCCAGCAAAAACTTAATAATGGACTTGCTATATAAATAACATCATATTCTTCAATCACAAACTACTTGCATTACTTTAAAGTAGTTCCATAATTACAAACTAGTAATTAAACGAGCATATAATTGTCTGTGTAGCGCAATGGTGAGACTTCCAAACAAGAATTTATTTATCCATTCAACTCGCAAGCAGCGTTAACGTTGAAAATTTTCCAAAAGGGGCATAAAAAGGGGATCTCAAGGAAAAAAGAGGCGACCTTAAAAACAGAAAAAAGTTAAAAAAAACATTGGCCGCAAAATTGGCCGCACAGGAAGGGGCATAGTGGTAGCCCCCTACATATTTTCTTTTTGTTATCCTATATCTAGTAAGCTACAATAGTGACAATAAAAGAGTAAGGCTGTAGGACTAGGACTATTGAGCGGGGTTCCCCTAGCACAAAAATTATTAATTACCCTACGCGGTTGAAGTCGCGGGAATAGCTAGTAGTATGAAAACCAGAATAAAAACAGAGATTTTGCATTATGAAGTTTTCACTACTGTCGGCAGTCGTCGTCAATGACTGCAGCTGTTTTTTTTTTTTAAATGAAATCTCAGAACAAAAGTAAAAATACCTGTTCCAGTTGTATGACATGAAGAGAAATATCGACACTTTAGTTTTCTTATTCTGCCGACATTCTTTCTTGTGTTATATCAAAGCTAATGTCTCGTGAGACGCGGTGTAATGTATTTACAAAAAAAAAACAGCATAACTCGAAAAATATACGTTAGGGAAAAAGCATTTGGAGTTTTGGTAAAAGTTTTAGCAATCATTTCTAAAAAGGTGAATATAGGTACAAGAGCATTGTGTAAACTTTGTATACATTATTAAATAAAAAAATTTAGGATACGGTTGACCTTGCAGGCCATCTGCGGAACTTCGCGCTAAGTTTAATCTCAAAGCGATGAAAAGTCCATAAAATTTTAGAGTAAATAAAAAAATATATACATAGTCCTTTTTTAATTTCCACCGCGATATCTCTCGAGCCACTTATCCGATTAAATCTTCCATATTTGGAGCAGTTTTCCAAGTCCAAAAAAGTAAATGCATTCTAAAAATCGATTTAGAAAGAACTTTTAGAGTTGTTAAAATAAAGTGCTTTCTCCGAAATTTTTCCACAACGATGTCTCTAGAACCAGTCGACGTTGTTTTATGAGCTTAACACCCCGTCTTCACGAGACATAATTTGTTCTAACATTTGTCAAACTTCATACATGAAAAGATCAGAAAAATGTTAGTGCTATTTTTTCATATCGGCTTTGACTTTTGTCAAGACAAATCAATGGCTCGTGAAGACGCTATGTAAGAGCTGATTTGATTTTGCATTCGATCGGTTTAGTAGCTTAGAATTTATTTGAAAAAAACTTTATATCGACAATTTAATTTTCGAAAATTCTCAAAATCTACTGAACCGAATCAGTTCATTATATCACGAAACCTAAGTGCGGCCAATGTCTTTTCAATGTCGTAAATTTGGTTCCGATCGGTCAAGCCGTCCTTAATTTATGAGAGGTCTACAAATGTACAAAACACACACACACACACATATACATAATAAAGATGCCAGTCCCGAAATTCCGAATACCCAAAACATGGGACTATTAAGTCCAGAATACCAGGATTTTGTTAATGGCAAATATATAGTGACTATTTTTTATATTGAATACATGAGCATTAAGAACCCTGTTAAAATTAAAATATTCAAATATTTGAAATTGTATAATAACGTCATTTGCACGTTGACTTTGTGGCGTGGTTTTTTGTAATTTAATGGCGAAAGAGAATTAAAAAAAAACACAAAAAGTCATCGCACTCAAAATGCAGCTTACGCAAAACGCGTCTAAAGAAGTTCAGGGAGTTCTAATATTTATGTAAGTATACTTTGTTCAATAAGAATTTGAAAAAAAATGTTTTAAGTATTCGATAGCATGGCCAAAATCTCTCAGAGATTGTAAAAAATTTCCTTAAGTTCAATTTTCAAAGTTTTTTAAAAATATTTACAAATACAATTGAAAAATGAGACTTGTATTGTCGAATAGTGTGAATCCTTGGCTACAATTTCCATATGGTCGAAATGAGCCACAAGTAAATTTGTGCCCAAACATGGCTAAAATCTCTCAGAGGTCGTCAAAGATTACCTTCCTTAAGTTCCATTTTAAAAGGCTGTAATTGTTAGATTGGCATCCTTAGATGGTTGGCCTTTTTCTTTATTCATTACTTCAACAGAACTATGAAAAAAAGTAAAGATTAAGAGATTTTCATATATCATTGTCTTACTACTAAAAGCGCACCAACCGTGAATGCATTTATTAGATATTTTTAATGGTATAAAAATCTCGAAAAATCCCGATCCATTCCGGTATCCCGTTTTTTTTTAATTAAAAATCCCGAATCCCAGGTTTCGAAAAACCTAGTCCCGTTTGGCATCCCAAAACATATCATCGTAAAAATAGTCCGAATAGATTCCTCAAAACGTCCAGATCAGACAAAAACTCGATTTTCGAAAATATGTTTGAATCAGTCAATAACTTCCTACCTTTGATTTCGGGAGTTAAAAAAACATTCAATAAGTTATGCTGTCTTTTTTTTTGGCGTTTTGGATAGTAATTTAATACAATTTTTTTTTTTAAATGTATATCTGCTTTTTCCAGTAAGCTTGTTGTTTGGAATCCAATATTTCAAGACAGTTTATAACAAATTTAAAGCGGAGAGCATGGAGTGACAACTGTCTACTTTTAGTCTATTTGATAATTCGTTTCTCAGTAACGTTGATTTGATAAATACCGGATATAAATACCCAGTATTTTTGCGCTACTATCTATTAAAGACAGAATTTCACTACACAGCTTTTAGTAAAAAAGTAATAATATGGTATTAATATCTATAATATCGCCCCTTAAGTACATACTTCTAGCTCGGCTTTGTGACACATATATATAGAAGCTTGGGCATCTGCGTACATTTATTGCAAAAATAAAAACAAAAAATTGAGTTTGCTCAAATAGGTGCAAAAGAGGCACAAAATAATACAAAATGCTACAAAAGGGGATTTAAGACAAAGGGGCGCAAGAAGTGGTAAGGCGGTCAAAAAAGGGGGCAAAATGCGACTTTAGTCGCACAACGGTAACGCTGCTCGCAAGCCACACCTTTTGCATTAATCTTTAATTATGATTGTTTATATAAACACGATTTTAGCACGTATATATGCAGAACTACACATAAGCCACAGCAAAAATTCGATATCTATGATCTCAAATAACAAATAACGCAGACTTGATAATAAATAATAACGAGCTAAAGGAGTACTTCCAATGGCGTTGAAAACTTTTGCTGGGGTCTTTCCCTAATAGACCTTCTTCCAAGCAAATGATTTTCTTTTTGGAAAATCAATTATATTTTATTCCATTCTAAAGCATTTGCGAAATGAAAAAGCAACAGATACAAATCTCATAGTATATTTCAAGGTCTCGCAAGCGGAACAAAGGGGAAAATCACACTCCCTGGGGCATTGGCAAGATGTGTAAAGTAGAAATCGAATTTACTTGCTGTTATCTATGCGTATGTAACAGCAGTGCTGTACAGCTGAAAATTTGTTTAAAGAAACCCATCCATTTAAATAAATATTGATTTTATAATTAAAATCTAATTAACTACATTAAAATGCAAATGCATAAAGTTTTTTTTCTAAGAGATGATTATTTGTGTTTGCATTGAATTAGCAGATAAGATATTCAGCCATGTCACACAACACCATTCCGATCAAAAGTGGTTTCAATTCCGTAAGTTGCTTCTTCAGAAAACGAAAAACGAAAATTTTCTTCGTAATCAAACCACTTTTATATTTCAAAGTGGAATTGAAAAACACTTTTCAACTGATTTCATTTGCAGTAAATACTAAAAAACATGCATACTTTTAGGAGCGTCAAATAAATATTTAGTCATGAGCTTTCCATGTCAATAAAAAGCTTAATGTGAGCCTCATAGTAAGAAAACTTTAAAACTTTTATGAAATATTTAATTTTTAGGTTCAAATTCTTACGATATCTGTGAAACTGATGGCCAGATTAAGAAGAAACATAGTTCGTTCGGCTAAGAGATAATTTTGTTGTCGAATTTTGGTTTTGTTTTTTTACTGAATAGGGCAAACATGTTTCCAGTTATGCCTCCATGCAAGTGCCTCCATTTTTGATATAACGGTATATCTCGAAAGCTAGAGCTAATCAAATATTTGGAGTGCAGATTCCCGTTCAGCGGCTCATATAACAAAAAAACTTGAAGTTCTAGGACCGGATTTCGAACCCGGGTTCGAACTGGTTTTAAGCCAGAGTAGGAAAATAAACTAAACGAAACGTTTGCTTTCGTTCTGTTTTGTATTTTCCAATGTGTAAAACAAAAACAAAACAATAACAACGAGAATGATAGTCCCAATTAGTTTTGTATGCTTGTGTACACAAAATGTACATTAACTTAAATGTACGCTGCTAGAAAAGCAAAGAACACAATTGAAAAGTTTTAAGAAAATACATTTGCAAATGTTTCCCTATTGATTTGCTCATCATAGTAGAGCAGGCGCCAGCGATGTTCAAACGTGAGCCACGACTTTTGCCGACTTCTTTTCGCCTATTTTTAAATTTTACATGTACACAGACGACAATTTACATGTACACGACACAAACAATCAAAATAAGCAACAACAAGAGCACAACAGTCACTTGTACCTATCACCAATGCAATTAAATACCAACACACTTAAAAAGCAAATTGTTTTTCATTTATTTCGATTTTTTTTTGCCTGGCTCTGTAGTAGAGAATGTGTTAGTGTATTTATGCTAAATACAATGCACTATCCCAGCCAACTAAAACATTTGAAAATAATATCGCATTCGAATGTTGCGTACATATTTCTCGGACAAAACACTCGAGAACGGCTATCGAAGTTGGAAAGAGAAAAAGCTGCTAGAGCCCACTCGTCGCTCAGTTTGTGGCAGCAAATCTTTCGATTTCGATGTTTCGCTGACAAATCAATAGCGAACCTATATCGAAGAAATATCGATACCACCAAAATGCAGGAAAAAGTAATTTTTCAAGATTGTTATCTTTATTTTTTTAATTTATCTATTTTAATGTAAATGGAATATTTATTTATTTAAAATTGTAACTTAGGCTGCAGTCAATCAGATTCGAACACGGTACTGCCAGGCTAACAGATTAGTACACATCCACAAGGCTATCGTGGCAAATTTTTTTCTATTCAATTATTTCACACATGACTTTAAATTACACATTCGATACATTATCGAAAATAGTTCAATGCTGCAAACATTCACATTTATGAAATTTGGCAATTGCGCTTCTTATCGAGACATATTTCGATGCTCCGAAAATTCACATTTTATGAAATTTGGCAATTGAGCTTATTGTCGCAACATTATCGACAAAAGCTCGCATTTACGAACATTCGATTTTTTTTAGATTCACGAGCATTTATCGATCAAATTTGTTTCGAAAATTCTTCGTTTTAGCGAACCTTCTTTTATTTCGAATCTCAGGTTTAGTGGGATTTAACGAAACACATTTCTGCTTCTGTTTTGTTTGCAATTGAATTAATAAAGCACGCAGATGAGTGAAAAGCCAATTGTTTTGTTTCCATTTTTGGTCATTGCAAAAGTATTTGTTTTAGTTTTGCTCATGTACGAAACGATTAAAAATATTTTACAAGTTTGTGTCTTCGCATGAGAAACGTTTGCGAAAAGTGTTGTTTATTTACACACTCTGTTTTAAACTATGTTCGTATTATTTCCTTTCAAAGTAAACCGATTTTAAGCCCGGATTCAGAACCCGGTTTTTTCGCGTTTGTGTCGGTTTTCGGTTGAGTATTTTTGTTACTGACTTGGAGTTTTTTTTTTTGGTACTAGCAGATTTACGGCCTGTGCTACTACGCTAAAAAAATATTTTCATTTTCAAATGATACAAAAAATTATAAATAATTATATAAAGGGTGTCCTAGTATGAGAATAGTATGAGAAGGTATGATTTATATTATAGTTTTTGCCGCATTCAATGGACCATGAACAAATTTTATTTTTTGATTTTTTCTAATTTTTGTGTATGATTTTTGCGAAAAAAAATATTTATGAAATATTTTACTATACTTTTAACGGACACGAAAAAAGCATTTGAAATGAGAATCACCCGAAACTGAGTGATTTTGATGGGGAGGTTTAATGAAGTAAAATAAAATTTTTAAGCCGTCGAAAATACGCACTTATTGATAATTTGAATCGAAGTAATAAGTAGTTCGTAAAACAGTACCTCCAATATTATTCAATGGGGCTATATTCGGATATAGAGAATGTCATAAATATATAGTATATACGTACATTTAAATATCCTTCACCAAGATTATGTTGTAAATATTTTATAAAAAAAAATACATGTCAACAAATAGTCAGCGGAAAAAGATCTTCTAAATAAGTCAATAAAATCCTGAGCTTGGGATCCGAAAGTGGTGTAAACTCAGATAGTTTCTAATGCTAAGAGCATCTGGCAATTGTAAGCGTATATATTATGTACGCTTGTCATTGCGAGATTGGAATGACGTGCAACCTTCCTTGTCTTTGATGTAATATATGTAATATTGAGATCCAGAGCCAATTCAAAAAATTAATTATTAGACCCATGCACTTCATTAACTAATTCCAAAATGTTGCGCAAAGAAATAAAATAATTTATTTGTCGACCTGTGTTATTATTCTTAGTTAAATAACTACTAAAATAACAACAGCAATTCTTAGTACCCAACATATGTGAACTATATGATTTTCTACCACCAAGCAATTTTTATCTGCCGAAAAAACGATAAACTTTAATTACTTAAAATATGTTTTGTGTTTAAGTTCATTAATTTAAAAAAAACACTACTTAATTAAAAAAACATACTTGCCGACAATAAATAGCTCATTTAAGACACAAAAGGACCTTTTTTCATTATTATTACTGTTTGCTTTATATACTATAAGGATCATAGGGCCATCACAACAAAAGGACCTTTTACTTAATTAAACAAAAATATAAAAATAAAAAATTATACATATATGTACCTATAAAGCTAAAAATGATTTCTAAAAGCAAAACTTTTACAACAATCTGCACATTTTGTACTTTGGGAAAAGGAAGAGAACACAAATAAAAACTTGCTTACGTGTTAAATAAACATATAAAGTATGTTAAGCCTAAAAGTTAAGATAATAGACAGGAAATAAAATTATCTGTAAGTTGGTATTTATTTAGAAAACGGTTAGTATTTGTAAAAACAATTGGTTATTTAAAAATAATAAAGTTGTTGAAAAGAGGATAAATGAATATTGCCTACAGGCACACAACTTCATACAAATGTACCCAGCAAACAATTTTTGCCCATTTTGATCCGACGTCCATCAGAAAGTCTGCATATGGTGCCAAAGTTGATACGAAAAAGTACCGAAAATCGTATGAGTGATTGAAACCTCTTTGTCTGAGAAAATTCTAAGAACTTTGCCAAAATGTTCAAAAGAATTCTGTATGAATTCTGAAAAGTTTTGCCTGGAAACTCTAAACGAATTTTCCACAAGAGATAAATTATCTCAAGAGATAAATAAGAAATATTACGAAAATTGAAATCTGACATTGTGCAGAAGTTATTTCTAAAGCGAATGCCACACAGGTCCAACATTCAGCTTCAATATATGTGTTTGTGTGCGTTTGTTTAGAAAAAATATGTACACATATACGGAGGGGAAATATTGAAGAATATCAAAATGCTTTTGATTTTCATAACAAACGCACACAAGCACATATATTGAAGCTAAAATATTGATCCATCTAGCACCCGCATAAAAGTTTTCATTAGCAGTTTAGAAAATGTGCAGCCTAATCTGTTAAAAATCTTAAAGAAAATTAAATTGCCTTCAGGTAATATACACACAAGTCTGATATTAATCGGTTAATATTTCAGAAAATGTACAGAAATGTCGCATCAGAAAATTGCCGGCTAATCTGTCAAATGTCTGAGATAATTTTAGACAACTCGGTTGATTGTCTGATAAAGTCTCAGACGTCAGACATGGCGGCAAAAAATGTTTCCTGGGTATACATACACATACACCCACACATGGTTATAAATTAAATCACATCGGTAAACTTTTTTTGGTGGCCTTCATTTATAAGGCCTTCTGTAAAACCATCGTAGACATGTTTTTAGATCCAGTACTCATGTTAGCTTGCCTTCTCAGCAAGGCCTTGTGGAAGGTATACCTACTCCCTCCTACATAGGCTGTTTTTTATTATATGTATGTATACATACATACATTTTGCGCACATAGTACGTTAGTAGCAACAAAACTGCTAAGCCGTTATAAAAAAATTACATTCTACAGACAAACCAACAAATACAAAAACCTTAAAGAAACACGCAAGACTTGAATAGAAAAACCGAAGTAAACTGCTGAAGAAGACCTTCTACCAGGCCTGTTGAATAAGTGAATGCAGAAGGCCTTGGTTGGCTAGAAAAACGTGCGTAAGAAATGTATGATTATGAAATGGGATTGTAAGGCCTTGTGTCTGACAAATAAGGGCTTTCAGAAGGCCTGCTTACTACTTCTTTTCGTCGATGAGCTTTACTAAATCAATGGTGTTTTTTATTTCATATAACATGTTACAACATGTTCGATTCAAACGCAATTGTTGTAAGTGTAACTTCTTGATATCTGTAGCAGTGTTGCCACTGTAGCCTCTTGTTTATGTAGCCTCTTAAGTTATGTGTTGACTTTATATCCTTCTTCATGATATTTAAAATTTTTTAAATAGTCTAAGGAAGAAAACATTTGATTTCAGTTTTTATATAGAAAACATTATAGTTTCGTTTGTAGTTTCAACAATATTCATCGCTAGTCCATAATATTCCTGATTATCATATGTAGCTAACTACCCAGTAATAAGAGAGCTTCCATGGAAGTTAATAACACCCTGAGCTTGTGAAATAGGCTTGTCATTGCAAGAAGTTCTCTTTTTTCATGCCTATTCATTGGATCCGAAGTCATGTTTATGATGTTAAGAAAACTTGATTTTTTGTACGTTCTTTTTATAGTTATTTTTTATAAATAAAAATATGACAATTTATAATATTTATTTCATTTGCTTAAACAAATCAAGAAATATAGTAAATATTTGCGAAAATTTCGAATGAGCCTAAATTTTGTACAAGTAAAATAACTTTTTAATTATTTATCTGGATGTTCTTAGTATCACTTCCTGAGAAGTCAAAAATACACTTATTGATACTTTGGAAAAACAGAAAAAGTGATTCCGCAAAAATTATTTGCAATTTTTTCACTGGGTAGTAATGGAACGATTCATCGAATGAATAAAAGACTTTGTGTAAAAGGGAGAAAATTTAATTCCCACTAAAATGAGACACAAATGTAAACTTTAAAAACGCCGGTATACGTTATTATATATTTTTTTGGTCCAGAAACAGTCGTTAGAACAATGTTATTAAAAAAAAAGAAATTATTTTGCTGTAACGTGTAAATATTCGCAATTTTTGCAAAAAATTTTCGTTACTTCATCTTACCATAAATAAAATCAATATTTAACTATAGATTTTCATGAAATTTTATTTTTAGTATATGTGGTTTGGTGACCACTTAATAAAAATATGTAGTAATATTTTTCTTTTCCGATTTATTTATAAATTTGAAAAATCTTTAAATTAGGCATAAAAATATAGGTTTTTCATTATTGCGGTCTGAATAATTCGGAAACCATTGATTATATAACAAAATAATGTTGGAACAACTTAAAGGTAATTTTATTTCAAGTTTTCTAATTGTTTTTTTGTAATAAAATTGGACCACACTTTCCCAAGTTATGATAAAATCGGTAGAGCAGTCTCCTGAAAAACTACAAATTTTAGAAAAAAAAATTTTTTTTTTTAAATCGTGTTAATAGAATTAAATTTCGACTGTTTTCATAGTTGAAGGACAATAACATATCAAAAAATATTTAGTGGTGATCAAAAGTCATGACAAAAGTTTCATTTTCTTGCATAGTGTTCCTGTTCTGTTGTGGTTTCTTTAATACTAGTAAAATTAATGTACTTTAAATTGATTTGTAGAATATCTGCTTGCCCAGTGAGAGTATTTTGTTAACATTTTTGTTCTCGATTTGTGATATGCTCCCTTTTTAACATTCCAATTCGCACCAGTCATAGAAAAGGTACTTTCAAGACAATTTGGTACAACATTTCCCATAGGAGTATTATAGTGATTATTTATCAACGATATATTTTTCTTCACGAAATCTTTTTAATGCTATTTTATCATGATGCTTAACTGAAAAATGTTGCTTGAAGTTAGCTGTTGCCACAAAGTTTTATGTATGAACACCATTGGTTCTAAGTTAAATCAAATCAAATCAAACACAATCAAATTCAGTCGCCGGTATGTAATCCAACGTTTAAGACTTTTGTTAAACAAATAACGGAAAATACGCATCTTAGAATTTATTGAATACTAAATTTTTAATTGTGTGCTAAATAACTCATTATTGACAATTAATTGTTTGATTTAATAATAAAAAATAATTGCAAATTAGAGAGTTTAAAACGATTAAAATTTCAATGATGTGGAACAAAATGTTTAATAAAAGTTTGATGTTTAAAGCAAAAATGTAACGTTCACTTAAAACGAAATTGTAATGTTAAAAAAATCATCAGTATAATGTTAAAAAATTCCTAAAAGCTTGAAGGTGCAATTATTATATGTGATAAAAAATTTAAATTGAAGAAATTTCTTGAAAATATCAAAAAAGTACAAATATTATATTCATATAACCGAACGGTATGAAAAACATAAAACTCAAATGATGAGTTTGTCATTCGAAACAATCTGTGCTTGAAAATTATATAAAATTTACTAAAGCAATACGCAAATTTAAAAGGCAGTTAATTTATTATAACATTTGGATGCATAATTAAATTTCATATTTAAAATGTAGCCAATAGTTGCTAGGGCTTTGCTTTTTTAGTTTATTGTAATTTTAATTAAAATATGTTTAAAATAAAATAAAAAAAAGCACATAAAAATAAAGAAATAAATAAAAGTATTTAAAATAAGGGGTATTGCATTTTGAGATACAAACAATACTAATATTAGTTAAAACTTTTATTTAATAGTTTATTTAAATAACCTCACAGAAAAAATAGACAAGAATTATGTCCAATAAAACCATGTTATTGAAAAAAATATGAATTTCAATAACATTTGTTACTAAGTTAATACAATATGTCATTGTATGTACTTCTTTCCCATACCGGTACTTCTTTTCTTTTCATACATAAGTACTTAAAACAAGTTTTATCTCACAAAAAAAAATAAAATTATTTATTTGCAATATTTAAAGACATAATAAATTATGAAATTAAAAAAGAAAATAAATGGGATATGGCTCGGTTATAGAGAGCATGCCTTACGTCCATGTTCGTACCCCAGCCATGTCAATATATTTTTTAATTTATATATTTTTTTCCTTTTTATTTGATGTTTTGACATTCACTGTTTTTTCTTTTATTGTCTTTTTATGGTTTTTATTTTTTCTATTCTAGTATGTAAGCCTTTGGCTTACGAATATGTACTAGTGTGTGAATGTTTGTTTGTTCATATTTTTTTATTGAACAGTATGCATTCTCTATGTGCCTTTAGAACAGAAGCAGGCGATTTTTGGTTATGGGTCACGACGTTTGTCGGCTCTTTTTATTTACACCCCACGAACAATCGAAATAAACTACAACAAGAGCACAACAGTGCGTTGATAGGTACAATAAAACAAATAAACACCAGCATACCTAAACAACAAATTATTTCTCATTTATTAAGTTTTCTTTTCACCGAGCTCTGCTTTAGATGTTATAACAATTAAGTAATTCATTTTATTAGTCGAACTCTATGGGTTTAGTCCAAAGATTTTTCAATTATTATGGCTTAAGTTCATTTTCCAATTTAATTGTTCAATTAACGGCACTTTTCGCAATGTACGATTAAAAGTAAAAGAGGACTTTAATGGAAAGTTCGTCATACAAAACTTGCTATTAAAGTTGGCGTTAACTTTTAATCGTGCATTGTGAAATTGGCCGTAAATTGTATTTTATTTACAGTTTCTAAAATTTAAGATTTTTCAAGAGGCTCCACCGATTTCATCATAACTTGGAAAGGGGTTGTTCACTTATAAAATAAAAACGATAGAAAACTTGAAGTACAATTGTTGTTAAGTCGTTCAAATATTAGTTTTTTATAGACTCAAAGGTTCTGAAACTGCTGACCTACCGGATAGACAAAAAATATTTTTTAGGAATAATTTAAAAACTTAATTTTTTGAAATTTATAAAAAAATGAAAATGGCAAAAACTTACCAGTTTAATTAACTGATCATAAAACAACGTTTACTACAAACAAAACAAGCTGTATTGCATGAAAATCGATAAATATATATTGATTTTATTCACAATAAAGAGAAATTAGCTAATTTGTCCAAAAAATAGAACTTTGAAGAGGCTGCTCTATAGATTTTACTATAACTTGAGAAAGACCCGTGCAATTTTGCTAAAAATGAATTTAAATAATTTGAATTTTAGCCGTCTTTAAGTTAAAGGCTCATTTAGCCGAACGTAACGTTGATGTAGTTGCATGTGCTGTCCGTTTTTGTCTCATGGCTTTTCAATGTGACAGAAACGATCAGCACATCCAAATACATCAACGTTACGGTTGGCTGATACTAGTTACCGATTTTGGTAGAGAGCATCAAAAAAATATATATGTGTATCGACGTTTTGAAACTGTACATCTGGTATTAATTTCAGGGGGAGTTAAATCTCTCACCCCACGCCTTTTTCACATAGTTATCCTGAGTCAGTATACGATATCTTGTAATCTTTACGTTTAAGGTATACAATGAGTTCAGATTTTTTATGTAAAGCACCATTTTTTTTAAATTTTAACCCTCTAACTCTTTGCAGTATGGTTCTTTTTGCCCCTTTCTTAAATAAGGAGCGAAAAACTCCACTTCAGCGGAGCTTTTCTTCATTAAATTGGACAAGCTCTTCTCAAATCCCAAAAAATGTTTACTCGAAAACTGTTTCATTGTATGCAAGAAACATTTTCATTTTATGTATGAAACATTTTCTGAGACCTTTAGGCAACTTGAAAAAATTTGATTAATAGGTTATTGTATCAAAATATATTTTATTTCAGGTATTGTAAAGTGTTTTTGCAATAAATACTCAAATCTAATGATATAAGCTTTTAGTCTTCTTAAAATTGGGAAAAATTTAACATCATAATACATATCAACGAAAATATTATCATAAATGCAATGAAAGCTAATAAATGAACAAATGCAGAAAAAGAGCAATTTCATTGAGCAAATGAAAATTATTATTCTATTACTGCAACATTTCCTTCATATAATGCAGAAATATCAATGACGCCACGCCGCTTAATTAGCTGAATGAATGATTTTTTTCTTAGTGCAGAGATGGGGAATTTCCTACTAACCGAAATTTGTTTAACTTGTAATTCAATATATCAAGTTACAGCTTTACCATATTCACGTGCTTGCACAAAAAAATAGAAATAAAAAATACGTACCCAGATTCATTATGTTAGCGATGTTAATCTTTAGTTCATACATTCTTCTTCTGTACTATATTTCTTTCATTTATTCATAGAAGAGGTGTTTTTTTTAAACAATAAGCATGTATGTACCTCAATTTGTTGAGATAAAAAAGAAAAAAAAGAGGGCACGAACTGTCTGGGTATATTTACAGCTTTATATATTTTTATATATTGACCGCTGTACCTATCTACACATTAATCAAAATATTAATTAAAAGCTGTAAAGGGGGTCAAAGCGGTCATATTTCGTCGTTAACTTTTTATATTATTGAAATCAATAACATACATAGAAAGAAAAAACCGTAAAAGATTTTTCCTTTTACTTTTACACTGAAAGGAAAACCTTCATATATAATGACTATTACGTTAAAGTAATGATTTTGTCATTATTTTTCAGCCAACATAACGTTTCCTTCCTGGTATGAAAACTGCTTCATTTGTTATTAAAATTTCAATTGAATCTTTTTCGTACTTAACACACACAGAAACAATTATCACCCAAAAATTTCCAAACAATAGTTTGTCTAAAAATAAATATAATTTTCATTAAAAGCTCTTTACTGAATAAATTAATTTTTTGTTCGACTTTTATTTAGGAGGCAAACACAAAACACAACAAAAAAGACTGTGTAGCAAAAAACAACCCCGATGACGACATACACACAAATAACAACAACAACGATAGCAAAAGGATTGCGATTGTATATAGAAAAAATTATCTCCAACAAATTTCAAACAAAAGTTTGTCTAAAATATAAATTTAATTTTCAGTAAATGTCCTTTACTAATTCAATAAACTTTTTGTTTGACTTTTACTTAGGACGCAAAAACCAACACCAACAACAAGTCGTAAAAAACAAGCCCGATGACGACATTAGAGTCTTAAGATAAACATTCAGACAGGAACACATTTAACAAAGTAAAATTTCATAAATGGATGATGATGATGAGCCAGACAAAAATTTAGTTTGATATATTACAAAAAATCCAGTAAATATTTTTGTTTGATTAAGTAAACTATTTTGTTTAATTTATTAATATGATTATTTCGAACGTATTTGCTTTGTGAATCCAAATTGATTATTAGGCTAAGCTTCGTAACGTTATATTCAGAAAGAATTGAGCATGATTAATATTCCAAGGAACAAGGGAAAAATTAACATCAACTGAATTTTTCAACGTACGCAGCAGAACAGAGTAGCGCCACTTTCGGAAGCCGCTACACTTCCATTGTCAGTGCTCACGTGTATTTGCTTATCATCACTTGTCAGGTGGCTCTGTTGAATGTGATTTTAATTCTTATATATACAACCTTTTCGTGAAAATTGAATACGAGAATTAAATCACTCTCAAGCTGATATTAAAGTGCACTTTCCCAGCGTTGCCATCGGTTTATTTTTCTTCATTCCCATTTTTCTGATTTTTGTTCTACTCAAGACAAACTTTTTTGGTTTGATTTTATACTTGAGTATATATGAACATGTAAACATGTGAAAAGCTCAAGCCAGTGGCTAATTGTTTATTAACGTGATTATTTCGTACGTATTTGCTTTGTGAATCCAAATTGATTATTAGGCTTAGGTTCGTAACTTTATATTTAGAAAGAATTGGGCATGATTAATATTCCAAGGAATTTTGTTTAATATTTGTAAGTATTTTTAGACTAACTGTTCTTAAATTCAGACAAAAATATTGTTTGATATTTTTCAGAAAATCCAGTAGATCTTTTTGTTTGTTTTAGTAAATTGTTTTGTTTGGAATTTGTAAAAAAAACGTTTTTTTCAATGAAATTATTGAGATATTTTTGTTTATATTTACAAATTTGTTTGTAGGTCCGTTTCTAGACAAAATAATTACTACTTTATCGAATTCCTTTACAGAAAATGATATTTGGTTTTTTCTGTGTACTATGTATATACTTTGGGTACCACTATAGCTTGATTTAAGAACGTCCCTTCGGTAAAAGGAACTGACACAAAACAGGTCACGTGACCGGTCCCCAGGTGGTAGGATCCAGTCCGAGCTCTAACACTTCCTATGCAGCGGATCAGTCAATTTTACATGGGGATGGCCTAGGATGGGGTTAATTGATACTTTGTATGCACCTTGTAACTTGTCTCTGAACTATCTTATGGAGTCCTAATCGGTGTAGAATAATATAGATTATATATAAATATTATTCCAAAATTCAGCTGTAATTATCGATTAATTTATTTTTTTATTGTTACAAATCCAAGTAGAAATTGTAAAATAAAATATTTTGAAGCGGTGTCTTTGATAGGATTCGAACCGACAGCCTCCGGCATGACAGGCTAGTACACTACCCATTCGACCACAAGGGAACTTATGTTTCAATGTTATAAATACCAGTTAAGCTCCCATTGAAGGGAGATAATTAATATTATATAGATACTATGTGATAGGCCTTAGATCCAGGTGCATCGAATTTGTTCAGTGCCGTTTCCTACAATACTTGCCGGAGTACCAACTAAGTCGACTGAAAATTGTTAATATGTGACCATTTACACAATATGTCTTTTTTCACCGTTCACTACTCCTTATTTTTGGTACCAGTCTCATTTTCTCAAGTCATAGGACGAGTACTTTTGGATCATTTGTCACCAAATTTTCCGCAGGGGTATGACTTAATATTTTTTTTGAGTGTGCTAATGTTATTGCTTTTAAAAAATGACAATATGTAAATAAATTAATAAATAGACACACGCTATGGAGACACACACACTTATAAAATTAACAAAGTGTTAAAATAAAAAAAATTTAAACAAAAATATTTTGATCTTCAGAAAGGTCATGGAAAATTTATATTTTAGTAAAATATAAAAAAATTATAGTCCGTCCCTTTATTTAATCAATATCATATATTTAAAAAAAAAATTAATTTGCCACAAATTGTCTATACACCCGCTTAAAAACGTGGACAGAGTAGTAGATTTTGTGAATATAATAAAAATTTCAGAAGAATTTTACCTCTTTAAATAAAAGTTACAATAAAATTAGTTTCTTCAAATTTATTTCTGTTGTTATTTCTAAAAAATAAGCACAAAAATCATTAAAATATTTTAAGTGGTAAATTTCATGTGATAAAATAGCCTCAAACCAAATATCTTGAGTAAAATTTCTCTCATTTCATTTTTTTGCTGATTGCGGTCTGAAGTTGGCCAGAGAGTCTGCACAAGATGCCAAAGTCGGTACGAAAAAGTACCGAAAATCATATAATCGCTTGAATAGAAAGCGGACCTCTTTGTCTAAGGAAATTATAAAAACTTTTGTCGAAACGTTCAAGAGAATTCTGAATGAGTTCTGACGATTTTTTGTGGGAAATTCTTGACATGTCATAACAAGAGATAAATGAAAATTGTTATGAAAACTAAAGTTTGACAATGTCCAGAAGTGACTGCTAAAAGTCTTAAGTCGTACGATAGAAAATGTCCAGACTATACTGATAAATTTCGTAAAGAAAATTAGATTGTCTTCAGATAATGTGCAGACTATTCTGATATTAATCGGATAATATTTCAGAAAATGTACAGAAATATTGTACCAGAAAACTGACGGCTATTCTGTCAAATGTCTGAGAATTTAGACGAGTCGAGTGATTGTCTGGTAAAGTCTCAGATGTCAGAAATGTGGGCAAAAATTGTTTCCTAGGTTACCACAATGCATACTGCAAAATTGTATATAACGTATATGTGCAGAATTGTCAAAGTATTAATATATGTATATGTATGTATGTATATAGCGCACACTAAATCAAAACAGGCCACAACTCAAAAAATTCGAAATGTTCGGTAGAGGCAAAATACTGTTGATGCTGTGCAAGCGTTCCAGTTAAACAAGAAAGCTCATTTTTTAAAACACTTCAACAAGAAAGTTAAAAAGAACTATTTTGAGTAATATTAAGTTGTGCCCGATTTTCAAAAGTATTTTTTTAATGGGGTTGCCTGTAGTTTGGTCCCATAAATTTTGCTCGAAAATCTGTGGGGCATTCCCCCGCCTCAACAGGAAATATTCATTATAGCATAACTCCTCAATTTATGGACCAATTCTAAAATTTTTTTTTACGTGAAAGGCTAAAAACGTAAAAATCAGGCGGACAAAGTGGTAGTCCAATATATATTAATTATCGCATAACTTTGCATTTCTCGACCTATTTTCAAAATATTTTATTTGAAAAGACATAAAAGGTTTGGTTCTATGAAAAATTGCGTACTTCCCATTTGTAGACAAACACACTATTCGAAGTAAAGCAAAATTGCTTCCGTTTTGCAATCTGATCAATAAGATCTTTGCATGGAAGTGGGGGTTTTGTATTGCAGGATTATGTTTGTTACTTCAAATAAAAGCTTAATTATTTAAAGCAATATATTCAAGAGGAGAATGTTGTTTTGTTACACAATTGTATAATTAATGTATTGTAATGTTTTCGTTAAGAGTGACAAGCATACAAATTTAATTTTTGCCTTAAAAGGATATTATACATAAATTGCCTGAAAGCATTCACACACACTTACACATATGCATACCCGGTTGGACAACTAGCTGTAGAGGACACTTTCATCAACGACTACTTAAGGAAATTTCGACATTTATCATGCACGATATTTGTCGATTATAGTTTCTCTTAAGACAATCTAACAGAATCCGTACTCAAAGATTTCGTAAAAGAAAAACTAGTCAACTGGTCATGCATCAAACTAATTGGATATTTTCCGCAAGATAGTCTTGCAATGTTTAATTTAAAATTTTGTATAATTTGATTGCAACGAAAAACACTACGCTTCGTATGGATATTTTAGGCCAGCCGGTCACCAGTTTGAATCATGTTGATACATTCCTGCTTGCTAAAATTGAGCAAAAGGGCGGATGTTGTCATTTAGATGGTCATTAATGCAAATATTATAGAAATTGTCAGTCATTGTCATATTTTGTTGGCCTTTTGTTGTCGATGTTTTAAGTGGTGCAGCAGCAGGGTGGTAAGTGCGAGAACTTATAAACATGCAGTCTCAGTTCGAGTCCCAGTTAAATCAGTCAATACTTTAAATGAAAAGGAAACAAAGGATTAAATAGGTGACATTGTCCGCTATGTAATTGTTCGCAACAAAATAAATGACATTAATGCCTACATAGTCACTGACGACATAATAGGTGACATTGTCGCTTTTTTTCTTAAAGAAATATCACTAATGGGGATCAAAGACATTTCTGAGGATGTTGTCATTTACCTACATGGTCAATAATGAAAATATTATAGACAGTGTCACTCTTGTTGTCATGTAGAACTTAGCGGCCATTTGTTCGAAAATGTCCTCACTGATCTGTTTGAGCTGTCACCAACAGGTCATCGTCGCTTTCACATTGTCGTGCACCTGCCTTGCAAGATGTCTGAAAGACATGGCCAATCGGGTATGTTTAATTCTATTTGGATATAATCGTTTTTAGGGTTTCGTACACCAAAAGTGTAAAGAAACTCTATTGCTTTCGCTACGCTGTACGTCTGTCTGTCTGTCTGTCTGGATGTCTGTCACAGGCTGTTTTCACTGGAACCGTAAGCGCTACGGACCTGAAATTTTCGCAGAATATGTAAAAATTTGGCCGCTACAACAACAAATATATGACAGTTAAAAGTTAAATGGCGTTCTAAAGCGAGCAATGAAACATGTTGAAATACTAATGTAATATACACACACTTATATATAGACACTTTAAATTTTCAAAGTTAGTCTGTTTTACAGACTACACCAATTAACATTGATATTTAAAACAATAAAAATTAAAGGGTGTTCTAGCTGTTAATGTAATTTTTACTATGTAAATTAGACAATTTGCTGTATCTTGGAAACCACAACACAAACACTCTTGAAATTAAAAAACTCAATATTCAAAAAAACGATAAAACTAAAAAATTCCAAAATTAAAAAATGTCAAAGCGAAAAATAGCCAAATTGAAAAAGTGTTTAAAGGAAAAAAGCACCAGAATTAAAAAAATTGCTTAAACGGAAAAAATCAGCAAAACTAAAAAGAACGCCAAAAAACTACAAAAACGCAAAAAACCGAAAACAGTCGTCAAAACGAAAAAAAGAGCTAAAACCTAAAAAAAATACCAAAACGAAAAAAGCGCAAAAAAAAAGAGCGCAAAAACAAAAAAATCACCAAAAACCGAAAAAATCGCAAAAACGTGTCAAAACCAAAAAAAAAACGCTAAAACTAAATAATCACCAAAAATCGAAAAAGATATCCAAAACCGAAAAAGCCGCAAAAATTAAAATAAAACGCTTAAACTAAAAATATCGCCAAAAAGCGAAAAAACGCCAAAACCAAAAAAAACACCCTACAACGGAAAATCATAACAATACAAAAAAAAAATTAAAAAAGAGCCAAAACTAAAAAAAATCGCTAAATCAACAAAAAAAAAAAGAGTTGAAAAATAAAAGACGAAAGCAAAACAAAAAAATTGCCAAAATAAAAAAAGGGCAAAAATGAAAAGGGATATATGTGTATTTGTACGGAACCCTTCGTGTGCGAGCCAGAGCCGCACTTTACTGAATTTATTTATTAACTAAATGCTATTTATACACGAATAATCCTTAATAAAAGCACACATAATTATGTTGTGTACGTGTAAAAGATTTAAGATAAAGAAATAAAATATTCATAACATGTTAAAGGATTCATTCCATTAGTTAGCTTATGTGTGTGTTGTAACATAGTTAATGTAAATAATTGTAACTATGTATTAATATTATTCTTTGGGCTTTCTTTACTTTCAGTTACCTGTAAAATGTCGTTCTGCCAGTTTTTTAAGTATTTAATGAAAACAAAGAAAAAACTTTGAAGTTAAACACATTAGAGACATACTACTCGGTTGGGATAAAAGATTCAACCGTTTGGAAAATAAATTCAATTTCGCAGAGTGAAAAGGAAAAAAGTTCAACACATCCTTTGCAAGAAGCATAATAGATTTGGATATCTTCAAAAAGACAGAGATAAATTAACTACATATAAGTTAAATTATTACAGGAATGGATGAATTTCCAGTAGTAAAAACCCCACCGGATGAAATACTCGATGAGGAAGAATTTGGTGAGTACAAAAAGGAAGATATCGTCAAAGAAGGTAAAAAAGTAAACAATATGTGCGTTACCACTATGCTATATTGTTTGTATTAAATAAATATTTTATAAAAACCTTTTCTTCATAACCATTTTTTTCTTAAATTGAATAATATATAAAAGTTTAAACAAGATGCATAGAGTATCTTAACAGTTTAAAATTAATTTTAATGACAAGTGACAGAACTCTTACTTATTTATAAGAGCAACACACAGTGGTTCCAATTAAAAAAGGGTAATAAATTTGTATATTTGAAACTTGCGATCCGATTATAAAACGATGCATGTAAAAATCATAGGGGATGACCTACACAGAAAAAACAAAATTTAGTTTTCTGTAAAGGAATTTAATGAAATAGTAAATATTTTGTCTGCGAACGGACCTACAAGCAAATTTGTAAATATAGACAAAAATATCTAAAAAAATTTCATTGAAATTTCATTTCATTTTTTTTTTCAGTGAACAAATTGTTTAAATCTGTAAAACAATTTCTCTAAAAATATTTACAAATTGTAAACAAAACAATTTACTAAATCAAACAAAAAGATTTAGTAGATGTTATGAAAAATATCACACAATATTTTTGGTCTGAATTTATAAAACAATTAGTCTAAAAATACTAACAAATACTAAACAAAATAGTTTTACTTAATCAAACAAAAATATTTTGTGGATTTTTTTTAACTATCAATCAAAATCTTTGTCTGGGTCATCATCATCATCATCATCATGCATTAAGCATTTATGAAATTTCACTTTGTTAAATGTTTTCAAGTCTAAATGTTTATCTAAAGACTCTTAAAGAATGAATGAGAATTAACGCAACGACATTAACGAATTGATTCACTCAAAAATCGTCAGTAAACAAACTTGGTATAATCGCATTCCTTTTGATATCATTGTTGTTGTGTTTGTTATTTGTGTGTATATACAGCACAGTTTTTCTTGTTGTTTTTGGTGTTTGCGTTCTAAATAAAAGTCAAACAAACAATTCATAGATTATTTACAGAACATTTACTGAAAATTAAATTAATTTTTAGACAAACTTTTGTTTGAAAATTTTTTGGTGATAATTTTTTCTGTATAAGGTTGACGCATACCGAAACTTAGACCACCCTGTTTAAACACACTGTAAGCTACAGATTGTCAAAGTTGACTACCTCGGGTATGAAAAACTTTATTGGCCTCATAACTTTTACAAGTATTATCCGATTTTAATGCATTTAAAGCTAGGATCCCACTATCGTCGCAATGCACCGTTTTTCGTCGGCTCGCTGCAAAGAATCCATATGTAATAAAGCAAAATGGCCTTATTTCTCAATTAATTGCGAAATAAGGCCGTATGGCTTCATTACCACTGCAGTTTAGTGCAATTACGCCCCCTTGTTACTAAGTTAGTTAAGAAATAAAGCTATTTGGCTTTATTATCTGTGGCTCTATTGCATGCAGTAAGCCGACGAAAATCGGTGCATTGCGCCGATAGCGGGATCTGGACTTAACCTTGTTGTAAAGTCTATGAATAGACAAATTCAAAAAACACTTTATTTTATTAAAATATCGTTAACATGATCAATTTTGAATTTTTATTAAAGATTGGATTTTTAAAATTATGGTTTTTGGCCTCGACTTTTTCCTGATTTCGTAAATATCGCTGGTAATAGCATAGCCAAAATTTTCCAAAAAAATATTTGAAGATTTTTGACACAATCCTTGGTGATATCCTAAAATATTTTTTAGTTTTCTCAATTCATGCAGTCGTGAAAAAAAATCAAAGTCAAGACTTTGAAATGAGAGTGAAAAATGGCTGGATTTTTTCCAAATGTAAAACTTAATTATTGTTTGACGTTTTTCTCAAAAAATTTTCTAAATGAAAATTTTTTCTTTTCAATATTTCAAAAGAATAGACTTCAGAAATGATTTCAGTTGTCATTTTTAATCGATTGAAGCTTCCACGCGACATCCAGCATTAGACGAAAATAGTGCATTTTACTACGAATTTTTAAATTTATCGCTTAAGAAAAAAAAAACGCCCCTAAATTTTTTTAAAATTTCTTTACAAATTATATTGAATATATTTTATATACAAAATATATTTATTCGAGATGTTCTCAAGAATTTATGTGCAAAAAAAAAGGTAAATTGATTTGTTGTGGTAGCTAATCTACATATATGCCGGCATTTCGTTGGTTGCTAATGCCAACTCATCAGTAGATATTTAAAAAAAAATCCGTTTCTAGTAATGAGTTGGCATTAGCAACCAATGAAATGCCGGCATATAGATTAGCTACAACAACAAATCAATTTAACTTTTTTTGCACATATATTTAATATAAATAATCTGATTTTTAATTGTTACCCGTCCGCTGAAAAATGTGGCAGGAGAGTAGATTTTCTAAAAATAGGCAAATTTTCAGAAGCATTTTATTTACTAGCATTGAAAATAATGCTAAACTTAATTCTTATTTTTTCACTGTTTATTAAACCACATAGCAATGCTTTTATTATTACAATTTTTTAGCGATATATTGAACGGACATTTTTTATGAATTTTTAATTAAGAAAAACATGTAAAGAAAATGAGAATTTTTCATTTCCCCAAAAGAAAAAAAATGTGTCATTTATGCCACAGATTATATGGCAGAATTATTTTGTAGATGTTTGAATACGCCAAACTCCAAAAAAGATCTTTAAAAGTCAATATGTGTTGCGGAAATTTTTGTTTTTGTTGCTTAAAGATTATTCCATGTACGCATGAATTATTAAAATTTGATTCCATTTTTTTTATGGGCGGGCGACCTTTTAATATTAAGGTTTCACATCTAAGAAACGTTGAATCAATATGCAAAAATAAAAGACATTTTATGATATTATAAATAACAACATAAATAAGCAATGAAAAACGTTTATATATCTAAGATATTAAAAACATTTTGTGTATTAAAAAGTTTCCTATTGTATATTGTTAAATTTTTCTTTTGAAGTTGATTTTCAACATACAATACGATTCAAAATATTAGCTGCGCTATAAAAAGACAGAAAGCATCTCATGCTTGTGTTGAAGAGGCCAATAAAAGAACTGAAATATAAAAATCTTCTTTTATTTTTCAATAATGCTAAAAAATTATATTTAGTTCAGAAAGAAAAAAATCTAGCTATTTAGCGGATATAAAAGCAAATAAAAAATTGATTTTATTATTTAAAAGTACACTGATTTAAGATAATTTAATATGCAGTCGAACAGTGGTTCCAATTGGGAAAAAGCCGTAACAAAT
Organism: Panzeria rudis; assembly: GCA_956483635.1. NCBI lineage: Eukaryota > Metazoa > Arthropoda > Insecta > Diptera > Tachinidae > Panzeria > Panzeria rudis. Next base: position 190,790,705 of record OY101448.1, read on the forward strand.
CAGTATCTTTTAAACTTGCGATCCGATTAGAAAACAATGTAAAAATCATAGAAGAGGACATGCGCTTTAATAATGTTGAAACTTGGACAACCGCATTGAAACACACTTTGAACTACAGGCTGTCAAAGTTGATTACCTCGGAAACAAAAATCTTCATCGGTCTCAAAACTTTTAGAAATATTATTCGATTTTGATAAATTTACACTTAATGTAAAGTTTATAAGCATATAAAGAAAATACAGTTTAATTCATTAAGAAATCTTTAATATTTTCTAAGATATTAAGCTTTGAATTTAAAAATGTTGAATTTTGACCCAGAGTAATGAAAACTGTACTAAACGCAAATTTTCAATTCTTATTTCTTTACTATTTATTATCCCCAGTATTCATAAATTAATAGTAAAGTTAATGTGTGCAGTAAAACCGGGTTTCCCATACAAAATTCGTACAGTAAACCAACATTAACTTTAATAAATTTTTATGAATATGGGGGTATATGTTTAAAAAGTTTTAACGATATATTAAACCGGAATTTATTATAAATTTTCAATTAAAAAAATGTATCTGAAGAAAATGCGAATATCCAATATTTTTAAGGCAAAAGGTTACGTATAAGTAATATGATGGTGCCATCATATTGCTCATGTGCACTATATTAAAAATATTGGATATCCGCATTTTGTTCACATGTATTTTTTTAAATTAAAAATTCATAAAAAATTACCGTTTAGTTTATCGTTACAATTTTTTAAACATAAGAGGACTGCCATGTTTTTTTTTTTCGTAAGTAGTAAAGAAATAAGAATAATAATTCTGGCAAAAAAAAAACCGACTTCAGTACAAAGAGCAATATACTTGATGGCCTTTCATATAAACAATTTTGAAAATCAGTATGCAAATGGAGGAATCGTGTTCTAATAAATATTTTGGGTGGAGGTGTGGAAGACTTGCCCCACCGGAGGCGTGGAAAACTTGACCATCGTAGAAAAATTATGCGACCAAACTCTAAGCCAACGAAAAAAATTTTGGAAGTCGGCCCATAAATGGAGCAGCTATGCGATAATCAATATTTCGGGGGAAGGGGAAAAAATTATGGTACCAACCTGCAAGGGGGGTTTGCAGCAAATTTCCCAACTGATTTTCGGAAAAAAAAACTATGGAACAAAACTGTAGTCAAGCCCTGTCAAACAAAAAATAACAATTTTTAAAATTGGTTCACATATGACAAAGTTATGCATGGGGACGGGGGAGTAAGTTTCCCCCTCCCATTTTCGACTATTAGCGAACCCTTAAGAACAGCTGTCTTATGAACAAAATAAATCATATGTCATAAAAATCGATGCATAAATGTTGATTTTATTAGCAATTAAGTACATATACCCAGGCACTTAAAAGGTACTTTCGTTCTACATTTTTTCAAACCAAAAATAAATTTATTACCGAAGGTATTCTTTTAAATAGTAACAAAATCAACATTTATCCATCGGTTTTCAAGATATATGGCTAATTTTGTTCGTGAAACAGCTATCTTTAGGGAAAATAGTTGAAAGGTAAAGTTTTTGCAGTTGAAAATTTATTATGTGCATTTAGAACGAAAAAGATGTTTAACTTTGCATGAAATTTTTTTTTTTTATTTTAATTTACTAATAACAGCGAAAACGTTTGACATGTATATTTTGGCGTTTTGGTAGTCAATATGGGACATACCTTTCTCGAGTTAGGGTAAAATATACTGATGACAGAAAATTGAAAAGGGATTTAAATTTAGCGCATTAAACTTTTTATATTCCATATGTTTTTATTTAAAGGACATTGTCTTTGCAGACCAGTGAAATCAGCAAAACAATAACAACAAGAAAAAATCCTCATCTGCCATGAGATTTGAATCCATGGTTATTGGTGAAGGGTATATGAGGTTCGGTATAACCGAATATAGCACTTTTACTTCTTTTATGTTTATTTAAAAACAAATTTTATATTTTCTAGACATTCTTTACTCAGCTCCAGTTGAAATAATTGTGTTGCTGTCAATTTTCTACGGTAGCATAAGCATTCTGGCAATAATTGGTAATTCGCTGGTCATATGGGTGGTGGCCACAACACGGCAAATGCGTACAATAACGAATATGTACATAGCAAATTTAGCACTGGCCGATGTAATTATTGGTCTCTTCTGCATACCATTTCAGGTAAGCTTCTTTTAATATAGTAATAAAAAGTAATTTTTTAATTTTCATTAATTCAGTGCCGTAATTTAAACATATTTGATGGTATTTTTTGTCTGTGTCTTCTTATTTGTTAATTGAAATAAACACATTTTTATGAAGAAGACAAAAAATGTAGCCAGGTGTTGGATAAACATAATTTCACTTGTAAAAACTCAGTAACAGTGAAGCCATTTAAGATACAGACACAAATAATAGCATAAAGTTTCAAAAGTAATAAATTAAACACAAATTCTCAAGATGTTTACACATTATCAATGATAACACTGACCTGATGGTGCAACATATCGGTACATGAAACTGTGTCTTATTTGCATCTGAGGTATAAGGTATAATCAATAACTTTGTAGAAAATATTAGGGCAAATATTTTTGTCGAACACATTAACCCTCTGACTCCCCCACATAACGCTAATTTTTGGCTATTTTCCAACAAATCGTAAAAAACCCCCTTAAAAGGGGGAGTGCGGATATAAAATGTTTTACAAAAATGTTGGCCATAAAAGTTTACTATGGCTCTTCAAAGACAACCAAGAACCGAATTTAACTTGTTCGCCAGTAATTAATGAAAACTTAAACTATGTTTAAGGGTTAACTTCATACTTATATTCACAATTTACTCGGCTTACGAAATTTTGTACGTCTTACGTTTAATGTATAAGATGCGTTCAGCACTTTTCTGTAACATATCACGAAAAAAATTTTGCTGGAGAATTTTAACCCTCTAAAGGCAAATATTTGCCCAAAAAAACGTGACCAACATCAAGCTAAAATTGTATTTCCTTTAATTTCAATATATTCTTAAATATGGGCTCGCATTTATTAAAAATAATACAAAAATAGCTTTTAGTAGCATAATTAGCTTCATTTTCTGATATAAAAACCATGTTAAATTATACTAAGCCTTAGCAAAAGTTGTGGTTACGTTTTTTGTGCAAATATTTGCCAAGTGTGAACATACCTTAACTCTTCGCTTTATGGGTATTTTTGTACATTTCTGAAAAAATGGGAGAAAAACTTTCCTTCAGCGCCAATATAGGGGGCTTAAATATTCTACAAAAATATTTGCAATAAAATTGTACTATAGGTCTTTAAAGAGACCCAAGCTCCAGACTTAACTCGGACGCTAGAAATCCTTGAAAAGTTAAAATGTATTTAAGGGTTAATTTCGTACTTATGCACAATTCGTACTCGGCATAGAAAATCTTGCAAGTCTTACGTTTAAGGTATAAGAAGTGTTTAGCTTTTGTATGTACAAGACCACAGTTTTTTGTCCATTTTTAAGAAATATTCAAAAAGACCCATAAAACGAAGAGTTAGAGGGTTAAAATGTTACAGAAAAATTTTTGCCCTAATATTTTCTACAAAGTTGCTAAACATACCCTACACCTCAGATGTAAAGATCACATAGTTTCATGTATCGATGTGTTGCACGATCAGGCCAAAAGGAGTGGACTTTAACCCCCCAACCAAAGTTCCGATGTGACCTTGAACAACGCCGACACATGTATTATTTTTTTTGTCTCCTCTACCAGAATCGGGCTACAAAAACCCGTAATTTTGAAAAAAGTTCGAAATTGTTGTATAGTGCGATGAATCTGCGTTAAAAATTTAAATATGTGTATGGTCTTTTTGTCCCTTTCTTAAATGAGGGACGAAAACCTCTAGCTCAGCGGCGATATAACAGGTCGAAATATTTTAAATAAATATTTCTTATGATATTCTACATAAAAGTATTGAACTCATCTTATACCTTAATCGTAAGGCTTACAAGATTTTCTATGCCAAGTATTAATTGTGAATAAGTACGAAATCAGCCTTTAAACATATTTTAGATTTTGAGTGCCCTCTGCCAGAATAACTCCTTAGATCCATGTAACTTGTTTTGTGTTGTACAGTGTTTATTAGGTGATGGCAACGACATCAATAACATGAATCTTGGCAAGTAAAAACAATTTTAAACCTTATTATTCTCTACCCTTCAAAACGATGAAGCTATTTCTAAGAACCAACTCTTTTAATGAAAAAGAATTGTTAGCAATTATGTTCATATATAGTATGACTGTGTAGGAGTGCTACATGCGTATTTGAGCATTTTACAATTTGTGTTTACTATTTTTTGTCTTATGATTATTTTTGTTTTAATATATTTATTTTTGGTAGACATGCGAGTTTTATTGATGCTGTCCTCAAGTAATACAGCCAAACTTTGAATGTATGTTAAAGCAACTGAACCACAAGTACATTCATTTCCCCCTTTCTTTTATGTGGAATCACATTGGAATATTTCAATTAGTTGTCTTTTTTATAATAAGACTTTAATAAAAACCAAAGAGTATTAAAAAGAAAATGTTACACACAAAAAGTATTTGAAAAGAAAGGACCAACCACGTTGACAAGTTTTTTAAACTGGATCAAAATAATTCTTCTATCTGTGGTGTATTGCTAAATTAAAAAGCTGTAAAAAGGGATTTTTATGAGGGTTGAACTTTATGTGACAAAAATTTGACAAAGATGTCGTCCCTAGCATGTCAAACTATCCAATATGTAAAATTTGTTTTTAAGATTCGTTATCTGGGTACTCCAATTTATACGCCTCATTTCAAAATGCTAAAATTTTCATGCGTATTGATAACTAAATAAGAGATATTCTAAGCCTTGCACTTTTAGGGATACGCTGACTTTAAATTCACAATTTAGAAGTCTTAGCGCTCTTCTCAAATGTACAAATTTGCATATTGTCTAGTTTGACATGGTAGGGACGATATATCGATTGATGGAAGAAATATAAGTATGTAGTATGATCTTGTTAATCTTTATTGTAATGGTTTATCTTCAGAGCCAGAGTCAAATAAAAAAGTAGTTAATAGAGTATGAACTTCATTACGTCATATATCACAATTGATTATAATAAATTACGGAACAAAAAGTTGTTACTTTTCGACTTGTATAATGATAGATCGACAAGTGACTTCTCTTTAGGTAGCGGCATTCTTAATCTTTAGCTCTACAAACGAATATGTATTCAAAATTAGATATACATTTCGCTGTTAGGCAGATTAATGCGCCAAGGATTCCAGCAAAAACTACTGCTTCGGCCGAAGCAGGTTTGTTGTTTCTCCTGCTTGGAAAAGCGATTCGAACAGGCATGATTTTTGTTCGTGATGTGCCACTTTTGGGAGCTCTAAAAACTAAATTTAATTTTCTATAAAGGAATTCAATGAACTAGTAAATATTTTGTGTAAAAACGCACATACAAAAAAATTTGTAAATATAGACAAAAATATATCAACAATTTCGCTGAAAAAATGTGTTTTTTTAGTGCAACAATTATTTAAATCTATAAAAGAATTTGTCTAAAAATATTTACAAAATTGTAAACAAAAGAATTTACTAAATCAAACTAAAAAATATACTGGATTTTCTGCAAAATATCAAACAATATTTTTGTCTGAATTTTCTATAAAGGAATTCAATGAACTAGTAAATATTTTGTCTAAAAACGCACCTACAAAAAAATTTGTAAATATATACAAAAATATATCAACAATTTCACTGAAAAAACGTGTTTTTAAGTGCAATAATTATTTAAATCTATAACAGATTTTTTCTAAAAATATTTACAAATTGTAAACAAAAGAATTTACTAAATCAAACTAAAAAATATACTGGATTTTCTGCAAAATATCAAACAATATTTTTGTCTGAATTTATGAATTTATAAAAGGAAAAGTCTACAAATACTAACAAATATTGAACAAAATAGTTTACTTAATCAAACAAAAACATTTACTGGATATTTTGTAATATATCAAACAAAATGTTTGTCTGGGTCTATTAAGCATTTGTAAAATTTCACTTTGTTAATTGTGTCAAGTCTGAATATTTATCTAAAGACTCTAAAAAAAACGAATGAGAATTAAGACAACGACATTAAAGAATTTATTCACTCAAAAATCTTCAGCAAACAAACTTGGTAAAATCGCACTCCTTTTGCTATCATTGTTGTTGTTGTTATTTCTGTGTATGTCGGCATCGGGATGTTTTTTTTTACGCCACAGTTTTTCTTATTGTTGTTGGTGCTTGCGTCCTAAATAAGAGTCAAACAAACAATTCATTGATTATGCAAAGAACATTTATTGAAAATTAAATTTAGTTTTAGACAAACTTTTGTTTGAAAATTTTTTGGTGATAATTTTTTTTTGTATAGGGAGGGATACAATGCTACGAAGAAATCTAAGCAACTTTGCCCTAGAAACCATTGGTCTAAATATTTTCTAAATGACTTAGTTCGTATAAAACCAACCAGTGATTGGACCATAATCGCTCCGAATAGAATAAAGATGGGTATGGTAGTACAGCCTTCTTCAGCTAACCTTTGAAATAAAATTAGCCCTAGGAGTTCCCAAATTATGACGTTTTTATTAAAGAAAAATTACAAAAAACGCTCAAAGTAGCTTATGCACACCCGACGTATACTTACTATTTTACTAATACATTAAATAATGATACAAATTCGCCATCGTACATTGAGACAATCACTAGTTGGTTTTATACGAACTAACTTACTTACAACATAGTTGCAAAGTTGTTTAGGCCCAAATTCACAGCCATTAGTTAGCCAATAACAATCGTTTAGCCAATGATATTTTATTCATACTTCTTTGTTTACCATTAGTTAAACCGTCAAACGCCATTGGTTAACAATTATTTAGATGCTTTGGAACATGGTGCAATAAGTATACAGGTGGCAGCATAACGTCAGCTGATTATATTTTGTTTTGATAGTTTTGTACATAAGCAACGTCTAGCACGTGTATTTTTTTGACAAGCATTATGTAGTTTTTTGTTGTATCTGTTGGACCTGCATACTTATTACACCATGTTTTAGAAATTATTACATGCATATAGCATACTTTTAGGAGCGACACAAAATATTTGCTCCATTAGCTTTGTGTGCTTAAAAATTTTTAAATTGCCGCCTTAAGATGTGAAATATTCTTTTTTCTTTATTTTTGCTTGTTTATTTATAGTTGATAGGATTACCAGTCTTTACCCATATTAAAAATTTTAGTTAAACAATACACTGTAAATATGAAGTTTTAGTTAAACAATAGTTATCATTTTAGTTTACTAATAATTAACTAATGACTATAAATTTGGGCCTTAGCGTTCTTCGTAGAACCATTCTCCCTACGATTTTTGGAATAAGTTCGCCGCCATGCACATCAATGCTTGGAATAACAAAAATCAATGCTTGGGGGGTAAAACAAAAATGTTTTCAAAATGAAAAAATACTGGCGAATACTGGTTAAAATACTGGCATAATGGTGTTGCATACTTTTAGGATTTTTTCGATTTTCATTTGTGACTTGGATAAGTGGTTCGTGGCAGTGATAGCTGAAGCTGTTTCAGCTAACTAATATTTATCTATATACATATCCATATACATATACATATATATAAAAGTGAATAGCTGTTTGTTTGTTTGTATGTATGTTTGTTTTTTGTATGTTTGAAAGCTATGTACTCCTAAGCCAGTGAACCGATCTTGCTGAAATTTTCACAGTATATTACTGATGATCTGGAAAAAAACAATAGTCTATATAATTTTGATATATTATAAGTGGGCGTGGCACTTCCCATCTAGAAGAAATTTTTTATTAAGGATTGGACAAGTGGGCGTGTTACAAGTGGGCAAATATATATTTTTTAATATATCATGGAAAGCAATGCGGTAAAACACCTAAATTGTGTCGGAGTTACTTCATTGATTTGATGCTTTATTTTAGAGAAAACAGTCGGACGTAAATTAGTGGGCGTGGCAGCTCCCACATATCTGCCTTTCAGAAACTATCCAATCGATTTTAATGAAATTCAAAACATATACAGATCTGATTCTAAAAGAAGACATTGGCTATAGATTTTTTCAAAACTTGGACCACGAGGAGAGGTAGAGGGAAATTTCGTCCTCTTTGAAACTATTTATCTGAAATAGATGAAATTCAAAACATAAATACATCCGAGGCTAAAAGAAGAGATAGGCTATAGCTATTTTAAAAATATTACCACGAGGAGAGCTAGGGAGATATTTCTTCCTCTTTAAAACTATCTATCTGATTTTTATGAAATTCACCAAGCTACAGATATATTGTGAATAATTTAAGGCCTATAAAAGTTATATTTCCACATTAAAAAAATTAGATTAGGTCGGGTTCTTTTGGTTAAAAAAAAGAGAGGAAAAATCAACATACATATATCTTTTCTATCAAAAGAAATGTTTTGTGGGCGTCCGGGAAAATTTAATTTTTAACTATCACCCTTATGTACATATATCATTATGTATTGATTTTGGCAGTCAAAAAGTGTCTTTAACAGACTGATGCAGCACTCGATTTCCCGAAATCTTAGGTAATTTTCTATGATTTTTGCGCCCACTGTGCGGATTAGCCATACAAATGATGGAAATAGCTAAGGAGTAAGTGACCATGCCAAATTTTTTCTAACGATCCACACCTACTACGAGTACTGCTGCTTTTTCATATTTTCCAAACACATATTTTAAATAAATTTCGTATTTACATGTAATCTAATTCTTTTCATTTATTTTCAGTTTCAGGCAGCCTTGTTACAGCGCTGGAATCTGCCGTGGTTTATGTGTGGCTTTTGCCCGTTTGTTCAAGCATTAAGTGTGAACGTGTCGGTTTTTACACTGACAGCAATTGCGGTTGATAGGCATCGTGCCATTATTAATCCCTTAAGGTATAATAAACAATTACTTTAAATTAAATATAACAAAGAAACTGGCTTTGCGTAAGTAATCCCTTTTCAAATCTAGTACCAAAATATAAAATAAATCTTTTATAATGGTTTTTTTGCAAATATATCATGTTAGAATTTAATTTCTTGGTAAATTTATTTATTAACTAAATTTTTTTTAATTCTTTGATCTCATTATTCAGAGCTCGTCCCACAAAATTTATTTCAAAATTCATTATAGGCTGTATATGGTTGATTTCATTTACCTTTGCGCTGCCGTGTGCCATTGCTTTTCGCGTAGAAGAAATTCATGAACGTATTAAAGGTATTTACGAATATTATCATTTTCTATTTATAATTCATGTAGTGTTTTTGTAAATAACATCAAATATTTGTTAACACACACACACACATTATATGTTAATATGAAGGTTAGACTTAATCTTCATATTAAAATACAATTTGCATATTTTATTATATTTTTGCAGAGAATGGCATTGTGTACAATGTGACGAGACCTTTCTGCACAAATGTTAATTTGTCAGAATATCAACTACAGTCTTATCGTTATACTTTAGTTTTTGCACAATATTTCGTACCGTTTTGCGTCATCAGTTTTGTGTACATCCAAATGACCATTAAATTGTGGGGGAATCGAGCGCCAGGTAATGCTCAAAATTCACGAGACTTGACGTTGTTAAAGAATAAGAAAAAGGTATAATCATGAAATCTAAGCAGTTTTCCTTTAACAATTGTGTGCTTGTGAGGAAACATGTAACTTCCCAGTGATCATTTTTTGCCGACATATCTGATGTAAGAAAATTACATGAAACTTTATAAGACAATCAACCAAGTTGTTTGAAATATCCTGAAATATCACAATGCAATAAAGCTATGTGCAGACGATTGGCAGATGTTACAATATTGTCAGATCTGGCAACGTGCTGGGAATTTACTCACAATAAAAAATTGTCAGCACAAAGTATATTGTTAGTTCACACGGTTGTGTCAAAGTTGTCAGAAAAGCTTAAAATTTATTGCCAGACAATTTTCTGATAATAAATTTATCTGACAATATTGTCAGTAACAAAAATTGGCAGTTCACACGATTGTCAGATACAAATATTGTCAGCTCTGTTGTTAGGCATTGCCAGACTCAAAGCATTTAACAGAAATTATCAATTATTTATCGCTTGTGCTTGTATTAAATTTAAAAAGTGAAAATATGAATTATTATTAAACATAAAGAAGTAATTGCAACTATTTTGGCTGCATATTTACTTTTATTTTCCTTTTTCCCTGAAAAAAAAGATGTGTGCAATGTTGCCAAAACTTCGCACATCTGACAATTAAAAAATGTCTGACAATTATGTGGCAATAACTTGACAATGGCAACGCAATGTGTTCACACAATTGTCAGATGGCTGAAAACTTTTCGTCAGGTGGTAGTCTTACAATGGACTGACAATGCTTTTTGTGGCAACGTCATCAGGCAAAAATTGTCAGTCCACATGGTGGTAAGAAATATGTAGCACATTTTACTGACAATCGTCGGTATACATATATGTATACTCTAAAACAATACTTCAAATTTACAATCATATATTGTCTAAATTTGTGTTGAAAATTTCTCCTTGTCTAAAGTTACATCGATTTTGTAGTTATTCTATTAAAGAAAAAACCTTTCAAATTAAACATATTTAGTCCAAGTGGAAAATATGTAACATAAAGCATAATACGGCTATAGCTGAATGGTAGATACGTCGGACTATCAGTCAGGAGGTCGCGGTTCAAACCTGCATGCAGCCAATTGCTTTTTTTAAGTAAAAACATTTTGTTCAAAAATAATGCCAGTGTAATTTTAGGTCCATAATAATCTGTAAAGTGTTGCCGACTATTATCGACCTAATTTTCAACAAAAGTGTTTTAGAGTGGAATTCCTAGAAAAAATTTGAAAAATATGCATGAATTTAAAATTTTGACAGTTTTTGTAATTAAAATAACATAAAATTAAAATTTTACAAAAACTCCAAAGGAAATGTATGAAAAATTCAAAACGGCTGGACCGATTTTTTTCAAATATGGGTTCGAAGATTTTAGATCAATAAACTTTCAAACAAAAAAAAAAAGCCTCTATTAAAATCGGTCTAGCCGTTTGGAAGCTACTGTGTTACAAAAGTACAGATTTAAGAGGATATCATTTAAACGGATGAAGCGATTTTCTTCGAACATAGCTAAAAACAGTCTTGATCTCGATCCAGCCATTTAGGCAATACGAGGGAACAGACGGGCACACATATGTGCACTACAAACTAATAACACTAATTTTTTTGCACATTTTCTGATGTTAATTTTTATTATAATTCTCATTTATTCCTTGAGAGTGTTTGCATAAATGTGTAAGATTTGAAACATATAAAATATGGCTAATGTTTTTTGATGAACTGCCATAAACAACAGAAAAGAGCATGGCATAAGAAAAGTCATAGAAGTCTTCCAATTTCTTAATTTTATGAGCAAATTTGTTACGAGATTTTTAAGGAATTTTTAGTCTTAAATCAAAGTTTTCTCCGAAATTAAAATTGAAAACTTTCTGAAGTTTTGTCAGATATTTTTCCCACCTTATTCAGAAATATCGAAAATTCCTTCCGAATTTCCCCAGTTTTTCTTTCGATTTGTATACAAATCTTTCAGGTATATGGGGGAAGTTTCCAGAATTTCTTCAGACAAAGAGGTATACTTTCTTGTTAACCTCTCATATCATATTCAGTAAATTTTCTAACCTACTTTGAATCCGAATCCAGCAACTTTTGCAGACTTTCTGACTGAACTTGGTAAAAAATGTTCACTGGGGGTTTAAGTGTTAATAAAATTAAAATTTGTATGTTTGTATTTCTTGTTTATTTTAGGTAATAAAAATGCTGATTATTGTTGTTGTGGTCTTTGGTCTCTGCTGGTTGCCATTGCAATTGTACAACATTTTGTATGTTACAATACCGGAAATAAACGAATACCATTTTATAAGTATTGTATGGTTTTGCTGCGATTGGTTGGCCATGAGTAATAGTTGTTACAATCCTTTCATTTATGGTATTTACAATGTAAGTAAGAATATTTTATTTATCGCATTTAAGGAGCGTCTGTCTTAATGCTTTGTTATTGTCAATGTTAATGGAAATATTAAGGTGAATGAGTAGCTTAAAAATGTAGTTGCTTGCCATTATGGATGATTGACCCAACGGTATTTCTTATTTCTCATGTGCTGTTAAAAGCAATTTTCTTAAATTATCCAGTTTGGTAGGGGATACAAAAGAATATATATACGTGTGTCGGCGTTTTGAAAGATCACATTTGAATATTATTTTAGGGGGGGGGTTAAAGTTTCTCTCTTTGGCCTGTTCTTGCAGCATATCGGCATATGAAATTATGCGTTCTTTACATCTGAGGTGTAAGGTATGTTGAGCAACTTTGTAGGAAATATTAAGTCAAATTTTAAGGCTCTATTCTAACAAATCGTAAATATCACCCCTAAAATGGGTGAGGGTAAGGACAAAATTCTATTATAGGTTTTAAAAGACACCAAGGCTCCAGACTCAGCTTGGTCGCTAGAAATCACTCAAAGCTTAAGATGTGTTTAAGGGTTAATTTCATACTTATTCACAATTAATACTCGTGATAGGAAAACTTGTAATCCTTGCACAGAAAAAGCTTTATTTTATTTTTAGTAAATGCAATAAGTTAGTATATATTTCGTATTGAAACTGACCTACAAACAAATTTTTAAATACCAACAAAAATGTCTCAACAATTTCATTGAAAAAAAAACAATATGCATAAAAATAATTACAAATTCTAGACAAAATAATTTACTGCATCAAACAAAAATATTTTCTGTAATACTGTAATTTTCTGTAATATATAAAATAATATTTTTGTCTGAATTTATAAAACAATTTGTGTAAAAATACGTACAAATTCTAAACAAAATAGTAATTTTTTGTAATATATCAAACTTTTGGTCTTAATCAGTAAAATCTTTTTTTGAAATATTTTTAAGCTTAATTCAACATCATTATCCATTGAGCGTTCAAGAAATTTCATTTTGTTAAATAAGTTCAACTCTGTATATTTATCTAAAGGCTCTAAAAAAAATGAATGATAATTAACGCAACAACATTAACGAATTGATTCACTCAGAAATCTTCAGTAAACAAACTTGCATTCATATTCCTGTTGCTATCAGTGCTGTTGTTGTTATTTATGTGTATGTGGTCATGGGGTGTTTGCGTCCTAAATAAAAATCAAACAAAAAATTCACTGATTCAGTAAAGAACTTTTACTGAAAATGAATTTTTATTTTAGACAAACTTTTGTTTGAAAAGTTTTTGGTGATAATTTTTTTGTTGTGTTAAGTGTAAGGTATAAGATATATTACACGGGAAACATATTTGTAAAGTTAGGATTTTTACTTTTGACTCATTTTAATTACAATTGTAACTGAATTGTTATCAAAGTTTTTAATGCGTTTTTGGGTAATATTCATACTATTTTTAATCTTAAAATGGAACTGTTGCTGTAGCTTTTCCAGCCGTCGGTTAAAGCGACTTTTAAATATATATATATATATATATATATATATATATATATATATATATATATATATACATATATATATATATATATATATATATATATATATATATATATATATATATATATATATATATATATATATATATATATATATATATATATATATATATATATATATATATATATATATATATATATATATATATATATATATATATATATATATATATATATATATATATATTATTCCGAATGGAATACAGAACAGCCCAGAATAATAATTTCAGTTTCGTAATTCATTTTTTTCTCAATTTCATTTCAGGAAAAATTCAAAAGAGAATTCAACAAACGTTTTGCCGTATGTTTTTGTCGTTTTGAAACAAGTCTAGAAGCAAACGAGCGCACACTCTCAATGCATACACGAGCCAGTTCCTTACGATCAACGTATGGGCCGACACAAATGCGTTTACGTGGTGGTGCATTTAATGGCAGTACCCATAGTCAGCATCGAGCCTCTTTAAAAGTCGCCCATAAGCCAGAAACTCATACAGAAAGTACTACTACAATCGTTTTAAATAACTTTGGAAATAAGAAACCCCAAAACGATGTAGTACCAAATAGCCAAAAAATAAGTTCTCCTACTTTGATGCAGTGGCAAAAAAATAATTTTCGCCCCATACATCCCCAGCTAATCGAATTTGATGGTGATGAAGATCAACAAAGTTTGATTGACGAGAAAAATTATCAAACAACAAATGGTGCTATAGAATTAAATAACGAACAACAGGAGCACAATTCAGGTTTTGACTGTCATAATTCGACAACTAGAGCGTAAAAGCTATAACTTAAAAACTCTGAGAGTTAATTTAATTTGATAATGCCACAAAAAGCAACTAACACAAAGCAACGAATTACAAAATTTTCGGGTAAAACATGTCTACCAAATGGGAAATTGCAATAGATTTAAGTCTCTTTAATTAACCCTGTGATGTTAGAAATTTATTTCGTTTTTGTTGACCACACAGACGCGCACCAATTCATTGTAAACAATTTTTATTTTCAGTATTCTAGTCAGTATTATTATTATTATTAGCTGTGTTTGAGTACATGATACATTGTAATTAGTTGTACAAATTATTTTTAAATTTTACTGGAAATATTAACGATTTTTTACCATTTATCCAAAAGTTACTGGATAATTATTACTGGAAAAGTACTCAAACACACGTGTTGTTTATTTGAAATATCTGGATAAGCCAAAATATACAAATGTACACAAAAAAATCCTTTATATTTTGAAAACATTGAAATAGTCCTTAACAAACAACGAAATAATGCAAAAGATATATTGAAGTTCAAGCTGGTCTTGGGCTAACTAGATTAGTACCAGCATATTTAGTATGCCAACAAATTCATCAATAGCCCAGCATAGTGAACGACATTTGAATATTCAATTACGAAATGTCAACCTCTGATAACACAATGCAACAAAATGAAACTCTTTTGTGACTTCTTATGACCACTATACTTTTTGATGTGTTATGATCTCCTAACTAGAAAAACAGTCGAACATTTTAATACTATTAATAAATTTTTTTTTTATTTTTCTAAAATTTGGGATTTTTCAACAAACTTCTCCACTTATTTAATTATAATTTAAGAAGCGGGTGGCCAATATCATTACAAATATCAAAAAACTGGGATTGATCAAAAACACCATTACTCCTTTGAGGTATACGTACACAGAAAAAGCTAAGTTTCATTTTCTGTAAAGGAATTCAATGAAATAGTAAATATTTTGTAGAGGAACGGACCTACAAACAAATTTGTAAATATAGACAAAAATATTTCAACAATTTCATTGAAAAAAAAACGTGTTTCTCAGTGAACAAATTGTTTAAATCTATAAAACAATTTGTCTAAAAATATTTACAAATTGTAAACAAAACAATTTACTAACTCAAAGAAAAAGATTTAATAGATTTTCTGCAAAATATCAAACAATATTTTTGTGTGAATTTATAAAACAATTAGTCTAAAAATACTAACAAGTATTAAACTTAATCAAACAAAAATATTTACTGGATTTTTTGTAATATATCAAAAAAAAAATTTTTGTCTGGGTCATCCATTAAGCATTTATGAAATTTCACTTTGTTAAATGTGTTCAAGTCTGAGTGTTTATCTAAAGACTATAAAAAAATGAATGAGAAATAACGCAACGACATTAACGAATGGATTCACTAAAAAATTTTCAGTAAACAAACTTAGTACAATCGCATTCCTTTTGCTATCATTGTTCTTATGGTTATTTGTGTGTATGTTGTCATCGGGGTTGTTTTTTTACGACTCAGTTTTGCTTGTTGTTTTTGGTGTTTGCGTCATAAATATAAGTCAAACAAACAATTCATTGATTATGTAAAGAACATTTACTGAAAATGAAATTTATTTTTAGACAAACTTTTGTTTGAAAATTTTTTGGTGATAATTTTTTCTGTGTAGTGGTGCTCCTAGACATTTTTCTTGTTGCACTGTGTTATTAGTTTTTTTTTTTTTTTTTGTTCAAACAAACACGATATTGATTATTTGTTACAAGAATTCAGTCCACAAAAAAAATTGCATTTGGAAAAGCAAGTTTTGCATGCAGCTATAGACTGGCTGCATTTATTGTCTAATAGTATTTGAAAGAGAATAAGTGCCATACATTAATTAACTAAATTGTCAGTATTAAAATGAAATGTGTCTACAAAAATTTTATGTGTTTATTGAAATGTATTTAATTTAGTAGCATAGATTTATTGAATAAGACTGTAAATATGTAATCTTTTTTTTTTTTTGTAAATATTAAATGTATATAAAATTTTAGAAGAATCTCTGTGAATAAGATAAATTAAATATAAAATTTAAAAACACTTTCTGTATATTAATTTATTCAATAAAAAAAAAACGATTTAAGGCGCACGGTAGTGGAACAGTCCAAGTTTAGGTCTATCCACACATTATGTATATTACCGATACCCATACGCGCTGTTTTCTATCCCCTTTATATTTTTGCTTTACTTAATCATAAAATAATTAAACTGAAAACATAAATATACTCCACCCATATAACCTCATGGGTGAAGTTTGAAAGTTTTACCGTAAGAGCTTCCCGAGATATGAACGGGTAAAAAGTGCACAGAGAAAACGGATTCGTTGAGACAATCGAATTTGCTGACAATCGATTTTTGACAGTTGCTCCAACTATCATAGAATTTTTATTGAAAAATAAGTTATTTTACAATAATATATAATTGCTAATGCAAACCGATTAGTCGATTAGGTGTATCAATGATAATAAAATTAACCACTAGTAAGTTGCAACAACCGATAGAAAGTAAAGTAAATTAAAAAAAAATAGTTTTTAGTTTCAAATACCAATAATTGGTATTAAAATCTAGTTCATAATATTCTATTAGGTCCTGACAAAAGCATACGATCGGTTGATCTAAGCAATTTAAAAATTGTCAGAATCATATCGTTATTACAATTATGCTCTAATGGTAATGAACGTGGACGGTTTTTTGGATTCATTGAAAATTTTTAGTGTGAGTTGAAATATATTCTATTCAACTAATATTTTATTGGCCTAACCATTTTCCAACCAATATTTTTCTGGATGTGCATATTTACTACATATGCACTCACTAAGTAACTAACTTATCAATATTATGGGGCACTCCAGTATTATACTGGCACTATGCGTTCACGATATGAAGTAAAAGCAATTAATAATAATATAATAATGCTTTCATTTTAGCTAAGGACCTGAAATTTTGGTATACAAAAAGGTCTTGGTGAGTAAGTAATCAGAAAAACCTGAAAATATGACTTTTTACTTAGAGGCAGAATGTAGGTTACCACTGAACTTTAACTTGAAAAAATGGAGTCAGATGCGCACTTAAACAAAATGTAAAAATAAGGCCAAGTTCCTATCTAAAACTTTCGGCCATTCAAAGTACTGATATCAAAATAAAGACCGAGTTCTTGATATGTAAAATATCATCTCATTTTTCCGGTTTAAACAAAACTAAAATTTTTCTAATCAGTTTGATGCGCTAAAAAATACTGTATATTTCACCTTATCTCAAGAACGGTATGTCCGATTTTGACCAACAAAGCATCAACAGATGCATGATAAAATTACCTTCAACCTATTTTAATACAATTAGGTTTACAAATGAGTGGTTTCTTAGTTATGCACAAACTAGTACCGAAAAACAGTGTTTTTTTATGAAAAATATAAAAAAGGTTTTTTCCTAAAAAGTCATAACAGTTTTAAATTGCAGAATATAATATTAATTAAGCTATGAATTTTAATCTTATATATCCAAAGATGTTTAATTATTTTGGCTTGAGTTTGGTTTTTAGTTTAATTTAATTTATTAATTAAAGTATAATTTTATTGAGAGATAAATGTGAAGTATGTACACAACGACAACTTTGACTGCGCGGAGGGTTTAACTTACAGGTTTCGAGAGCTCCAGCTCTTCTCGTCAGAGTTCTTTATCGCGTAGACCACTCGAACAAAATCGGTGGCTTACAGTCAAGAGCTGAATAGCATTTACCTTAAATCAATTCTTAAATCTATATTTCATTTGATAGTTCTTGATTAATATTCACTTTCTTCTTTATGTTTTGTGTTAAGCTTCTTGTTATTTCTCTATTCTAGTATGAATTACCATTGATAATTACAATTACTAGTGTGTAAATGTTTGTTTCTTCGACTTTGGTCGAATGGTCTATGAGGTAAAGAACTCTGGCGAGAAGATCAGGAGCTCTCGAAATATGTCAGTTCAACCCTCAGCGCAGTAAAATGTTTTTTTTTTTGGTGCTTCACATTTATCTCTATATAAAAATATAATTTAAGTGAAAAATTAAATTAAAAACCGAACTCAAGCAAATATAAGAAAATAACATTTTTAAATATATTTGCCAAGGACAATTGTCGTACGAACAAAATAAGACATGTCATGAAAAAGGATGCACAAATGTCGACTTTATTCACAATTAAGTGCAGAAAGTAAATTGATAACAAGCACAACTTCCATACAACAGGAAAATTTTAATTTGTTCATGTGTGTAGTATGAAAATCAAAATTGTTGTCCATTCAGTTCCTTCACGTAATTGTGAATACGGTTAACATTTGTCCATCGATTTTGTTCGTAAGACACCTGACTTTTTTACTTTCTGCAGTTTATGGCTTTTAAAATAACTAAGCTTTTAACGTTTTAAATATTTTAGCTTGATAAGCTATAAAAACGAAAATTTTTAAGGCGGTATGACAGCCCTGTACACTACAGCCGAGTAGCGCCACCCATAGGAGATGGTCAGAAAACAAAAAAGTTCACGTAATAAACTTTTGCTATAATACACTAAAGCTTTAATAAAGCTTTATTATATCATATATTATAAATTATTGTACTGTTATTTGCAGTTGACTTTATTATAACTATGTAACTTTTCCAAACAATTGTAAACAAAATTTTCAAACGTTTTACATTGAAAAATAGCACACTGTACAGAGCGTCTTCACGAGACATAAATTCAGAAATTATTGTGTTTCCAATTGTTAAAACGTGTTGGTTGCTAAAACAAATAAATTTAATAAAGTGCGCCTTTAACTCGCACACGAAGGCTTGTATATGAATACCATATACAATTTCCGTTTTCATTAGTTTGAATTCTATCGGTTGTTGAGCAGTGCTGCCAATGTTTGTCATATACAGTTTTGTATTTAGTGCTACCCACATTAGATTATCATTGGAGCTTATGTCGTTAAATTTGAATCTGCATTTTTCATTTCGTAACAGTATGTATAATATACATACAGATCTAAGGACAATCTGTATGTGAGTAGCACTAAGTGCCTATTTCACCAATTTATTTAAATATGAACTCATATTTAAATATAATTTTTTCAAACAAAAATGAATGAAAATCGACATTTAAATATGAATTAATATTTAAATAGAATTGGTGAAAGATGCTAAAAATTTAAATACTGCCTATGAAAAAGCATTGGCAGCACTCCTCAACAGCTGATTGAAGTTCAAACTAACGAAAACCGAAATTTCTCGAAACAATGACGAAAACTTACAAGATTATTGGAGAATGCTAACAGACAATCTAGATAGGGATAAAATAAACTTAAGCAACTTCATATAAACTTGA
The DNA here is from genome assembly GCA_956483635.1 of Panzeria rudis. Classification (NCBI taxonomy): domain Eukaryota; kingdom Metazoa; phylum Arthropoda; class Insecta; order Diptera; family Tachinidae; genus Panzeria; species Panzeria rudis. The sequence goes on from OY101448.1 coordinate 190,810,495, forward strand.
TAACAGAGTAATTTGTTTAAGTAGCATAAGAATCGTGTAGCCGTTAGTATATGTAGTATATATGTATGCAAACGTTAACATTCTCCAACATACCATACAGCAATCAAAAGGCAATACAACTTGAGAATAAGCTTATATAAATAGTGGGCCTTAAGCTTTTCTCAACTACGCTTATAATAATGTTTATAAATTGTGATTTCACAAGCAGTTTTTAACAATGCTTGAGAAACTATTATTATACACAACTGTTTCTAAAGTATGTTTATAACGTCATACATACATATATTCAAGAGAACAATACAACGATTGAAAAAGACTTATCTTTTTCAGTACATGCTACAGCGGCATTTACATCTAGTTTTAAATTGCAAATTGGGTGCACGTGTAATTTTGTAAATTGCAACACAAAAAACATAAATATGTATGTAATAAATAAATGAAATCGATGGAATTTGAAGCAAATAATAAGGATTTTCTTTTTCAACATTAAAAATATTCTATAGCTTATAAAAGTATTAAGACAAATTTGGTTGGTTTTCTATACAAAAGTTAATATAATATTATTTTCATAACCTTATTCTACAATTGTAAGAATAAGCTTATAGTAAGTATGCACTTATAATATTTTCAAGAGGGTTTCGTTTTGATTTTTCTACAATTGTTACGATAGCTTTTTTCAATTTATTTTCAATACTTTTTCAAGCTTAAGGCTTATGCTAGTAAGCTTATTACAATATTTTTCTCAAGCCATTTGGTATGTTGGGTCATGAGAACAATTTCATGCATACCAACACACACACACACACACACACATACATTACAGTATAGTTAAAGATAAAAAGAGACAACACTATTCCAAAATTTCTGAGAAGTTGCCAGAAGGTTTTATTGTTTGCTATATAAAGGGGGCTGCCGGACGTCATTCCAATCAGTGTATTTTTGAACTTAGACGAGTATATATCGTCAAGAATAGTGTGTGGTTACATCGCGTTTAGTTTTAAGTGTATTTGTTGGAATTAAGTAATAAATAAACAGTGTTACCGACAAGTTATGTGAGACATTAAATATCCGTGTTTTATTTTTATTGCAATTCAACTAAGCTGTGGAAAATAATAAAATCGTTTTTACGAAAAGATCTAAAAACGGAACAATCCGTTTTTGGCAATTTTTTTGTTTTGTTTTTGGGGACTTTTCAATTTCCTCGTATTTTTTTGGTTTAAGGTTTTTTTTGTCTCAACCAATTTGTTCGTTTTTGGCGATTTTTTAGTTTTTGCGATATTTTTGTTTTGGTGCTTTTTTATTTTAGCGCTCCTTTCATTTTGAGTATTTTTTCGTTTTGGCTTTTTTTTAATTCTGGGGTTTTTCCTGTTTTAGTGATTTTTTTTTCAGTTTGGTGCTTTTTTTAGCATTGTTTTCATGTTATCAATTTTTTCGTTTAACAATTTTTTATTATTGTTTTTTTTTAGTTCGGGGTTTTTTTTTGGTTTGGGAATATTTTCGTTTTGCGAGTTTTTACTTTTTTTTTGGTTTTTTTAGTTTGGGCGATTTTTTTGTTTCAGCGTTTTTTTTAACTTTTGCGATTTTTTTCGTTTTGAATATTTTTTAATTTTGGAAATTTTTTATTTTTGGCGTTTTTTTTTGTTGTTGCTGTTTAAGTGAATTTTTGTTTTGCCAATTTAGTTCGTTTTGTCGATTTACTTTTCGGCTTGCTCGTTGGTTGCATTAATTGAAGCAGGCGCGGCTCCAGCTTAAGCTTTTTGGATGGGGAACTTTTAAATGAAACGTACAATTTTGTAAAATTTCTTTTAGGAATTCCATAGAAATGAGGTATATTTTATTCGTTTTGGGGGGGACATCCCGTTTTCCACACCCCTGTGTCCACACCAGCTTAAAATCATACCCTTTAATTATTAATTTACTAATAAAACTACTACTTCCACCGAAGCAGGTTTGTAAGTGGGAGTGTCTCTCCTGCTTCAAAAATGAATGATTTTTGCTTTTTTCGAAAAATCAATAACGCGGTTAAATCATTTTTCGTCGTCTTACTGAGTCAGCATTAAACTACAGACAAATCATATCATGTTTTATTATAAATCTCTTTCCTTCATGCAATACATGGGAAATGTAGAAATGGAGCTTGTTTTTAAATGTGTGAGTAAAAACTTGTTTATTACCACGTTTTAAGCTTTTACGAATATGGCCGTTGGTGCTTATTTGAAACAATGCGTGCGACAATTCCTTAGAATCTACTCTGTTGAAAGCTACAATGCTATTGAATAAGATTTCGTTTATTTTGAAGATCGTGTTGAATAAACGTAAAAAGCAGGGTAGCTTCATAATTTAAACAATATGACCCCTGAGAGATTTCTGCATTCTTTTTAAGCATCCCCGGAAGCGCTTTAAATCATCACATGTGGAAGGCATGACATTTTTTTACTGCTTTCAGAAAGAAACAAAATACCTTTTTGCTGGGCTATGAAAAAATCAATCGGAACTTGCAGCATTTCCAGATCACTTATTTGGAAGTGCCTTTTTTCACTGGGAAATAATAAAGTAAATAAATACCACTCATTATTTTGTTGCCTATTAGTAAAATTCTGAAAAGTTTTGTGAGACAATTCAGAAATATAAAAATTACAATTGTTTCAAAAGAACATTTTACAGACAAAGGAAATGATTAAAATTGGTGCAGGAAGGATGTATTGAAAATGTATTTATAAGTTTGTATTAAATATTTAGTGAACGCCTACAAAACACGCAGAATAAAGTTGACCCATTATTTTTGTACTTGTATTTTTAAATCTCGAACACATTAACGTTGTATATACCATGCAGATAACGCGACTAGTCTACGCACGCACGTAGAGTACACTCCATAGGACTATAACTAGTCTAACTCAAATGTACGGAGTAAACATGGTCGATTACGATGTCCTAGAGCTGGACCATATAACACAGCTTTGCATTACATCGGAGCAGTCTTAAAACTACTCTGTGTCACTACTTGATGGAGCGCTCAATTGTTCGTGTTTTAACGATTCCATATACTATTTGCAATCGTTAAAACGCGAACAGTTGTCACTTAAGGAGCTATACACATATTACGTAACGCTCCGGAGAAGGTTAAAGATTTGTTCCGGTTTAAATAATTTATACTGAAAATTTTGTAACAAGCATTAAGAAAGGGGTAGGGGAGGGTGGCGAGGGATTGAAAACCCTGAAATTAGCGTTACGTAATATGTGAATACTCCCTAACTACAAGCTTTTGATTGCAAATGGCATGATCCATGACTGCACTACATCATAGTTGTCTTACAACTATTCGGTGCAGCACAGTATGTAATCGTTAAAACGCGAACACTTGTCGGTTAACTACAAACTCTTGTTTGCAAATGGCATTATCCATGACTACATTACATAAGACCTTGTTGTAACAAGTCCATTTCAGCTTAAATGGACCACGTAGTCGAATATTATCTGCAGGGTATTGCTACACCCATACAAGCAACAGCTACTTGGTTATTGTACCTGCTGCAACTCGTCATTCATACATATATTAAATTGTGGGAAATTCTAGCAAGAAATCTAACTGTTATTTATTGATTAATTTATTGGTCGATTGATTGATTGCTTGTTTAGTACAGAGTTTGTATGAAAATATGGTTAAGGACACATGTTACGATTTTCATGTCTAAATGAAAATTATTAATAAAGTTAAAACTGCTAGTTTAGTTGGTGGTCATTTATTAACAAAAGTTTGTATAGAGTGGTTAACTTAATTCTTCGGGGGAATTTTCTAAAGATATATAAAACAATAGCAAAATGGATGATTTGAAATTAAATAATGGTAAATTTAAACTAGAAAATTTTTTTTTAATATGTGTGACAAGTCAATTTATATATTTTTACGTGAACATTTAGTTGATGAGCAGAGCAAAGTTAAATTGCAATGCAAATCAGGCTCTTCAGTGTCATCGACAACATCATTGTCGCCAACTTTACCACGTAAATCCTTTGGGGCCAACTCAAACGAATATGAAATTTATGCACATGGCACAAGTACTACTAGCAGTTGTAGTAGTGGTATGGTCAAAAGTATGTGTAACCGAGAAAGCCAACAAAATGTCATTGTTGGTGGTACAACTGATGTCAATGACAACAACGTCCAGGCTGTTAATAATGATGCCATCAAACATCGTTGCAGCAATAGTGGAGTCAACAACATCAATATCAATAGTCAAACTCCAATAAGGGACTTTTACAAAGACGCCACCATATTGATTACGGGTGGTACGGGTTTCGTGGGAAAGGTATTAATACAAAAACTATTGCGTTCGTTTGAAGTGCGTAATATTTACATGCTAATACGTTGCAAAAATAACATGACAGTCGAACAACGTTTGCAGCAGTATTTCAATGAATCAGTAAGTACAAACCATGTAGATAGAAATAGAGGAGGTAAGTGTGATAAAGATTTTACAAACATTTAAATGTACAACCACTCAGTGCATCGATAGTCCTGATGGAGATGGACGAGTGGTTTGTACATAAACAGAAATAATCATTTTATATGTATGAATGTGTATACTTCAATTATATTACATGTACTTTTTTTTTCTCTACATAGATATTTGATACGATACGTGCTGAAAATATTAAACTGTTCGATAAAGTTTGCCCCGTACGTGCCAATTTTAGTGCTTTTGATCTGGATATTGCTCCCATAGATCGTAAGCTGTTGTGTAATGAAGTTGCGGTAAGTGGATTGTTTCGTTTTTTATTTGAATTTAAATACTTTAAGAGTGGAATTTTTTATATTCATTAGGGTGAAAGGCATCTTTGTTTATTAGATATTAAAGAAAAACGTCTTCATATGGTTTCTAGTTTGAAAAATATATGCTTAAATAAATATTTTTTATTTCTTTAAACCCTACATTCAGCATGAGGCTCGTGTGAGCATCGCGTTGATTGAAGGTGTTAAGGCTCAGTTAGCCGACCGTAACGTTGATGTAGTTGCATGTGCTGATCGTTTCTGTCTCATAGCTTTTCAATGTAAAAGAAACGATCAGCACATGCAACTACATCATCGTTACGGTCGGCTAACTGAGCCTTTAGAGTTGGGTCCAACTACTTCGAACTCGTTCAGCAGCTCGTTTTAGACACAAACCAATGATCAAACCCATTTAATTATATGGGTTTGATCATAGGTTTGTGTCTAAAACGATCTGCTGAACGAGTTCGAACTAGTTGGACCCAAGTCTAGAAGGTGTCTTTAAGACATTTGTTTTGGTTCAAACACTACCGCAACAATAATGTTGCAAGCAATATGTACTACAAGGAAAGCACAATTGGAAAATAGTTTTTTGAACTTCTACAATATGTGCAAACTAAAAATTAAAAATGTGTTTTAAAAAATCTTTTATAATACATGCACGTCACTACATCGCTGTTGTGAAGATGTTTGCAAGGAAACAAATTTCTTAAACACACCTTGAGGACATCTTGTATAACCCTCTAATGTGCAGTATATATGCTTGAAGCAGTTTGGATTTTCAAACGAAACGTTTAAACATTGATGACCCTCAAAGATCATTAAAAAGAATTCAATAATACCATGTATGTCGCTCATATGCTGCAACAACGTCATAACGCAAAACAAAACTTGTTTTACAAAAAACGAGTTTAAAGTTTTCATATATATATAAAACTTATTGGAAAAAGAAAATTTTATTCTTCTCTCAAGACTTGAGCATACATGACATTTGTAAGAAATTTGTAACAATATGAAGATCGATATGACAATTAATTCTTCGTTATTAACTCAAAAATCACATTTATTGAGTTATGATGTTGTGGCGGCAAATCAGCGATATGTCTTTTTTTCTATTGCTTCCTCCCCCAACTTGTTTTTGTAATTCTACAACAATTAATTGCATGAGTAGTGGTATTACTAAAAGTTAAAAAATTAACTGTTGAAGGCTGTTTCAGACTATAATACAAGTATTAATACTTTTGAGGAACATCAAACCCTGAAATGATAAATTGTTATTGTTTTTTGAAAATTTTCAAACAACAATTATGTGAGGGAGGCATTTTTTTCAAAAGTATTAATACTTGTATTATAGTGTGAAGAGGCTTTTAGTAACTAGTTCTGTATAGATGCTCATATCTGATTCTGTATCCTAGTTCTAAGCTTCTTGCGAAGTTCGTAATATTTTTTTATGCTTAGAAGACTATTAAGTAATTTTCTTTCGTTTGACCACTAACTAGATTATCCACTCGAAATCAGTGCTTAAGTCACTATACAAATGGTAAAAAGCAAAGCTTCCCGGTAATAAGCTGTAACCTTCAAAAAGTATGCCTATCGTTATAGGGAAACGGAAATCTAGAAATTTAAAATAATTAAATGTTGAGATTTGAAAACTGCTAAATTATGTATATTATATTTTCAATTCATTTAAATATGTTCGATATTCGAGATATCCTTAATGTCAAATGTCAATTCCATGTTGTACAAATGTTGCTGTTTACGTCTATATAAACATTTGTTTAGAAACATGTTTATATTGAAATTGCCAATTTACGACACTTTTTTTTAAGAGAAGTAACCACAATTACTGCCTACCAGTTAATTAATAAATATGTTAGCTTCTTTGGGAAAGGGATGGTGTAGAGAGAACAGGTTGTGAAATGGTAGAGAGATAGAAAGCTTAATTCATGTACAACCCTGATATTGCGTGTTTTTTGGAGAGCAGTCTTGCAAGCCCTCTGGTGTCAAGTAGAGGCCTTGACTTGTTTTAAGCTGCGTAACCATTTTTATTAGTACTTTTTACTTCGCCGACGGTTCTACAATACCGACGAAGGAGGGTGCTGTGAAGTATATTAGGATATGTTAACATTAATCGCTGCCGGTATTGCCAAAGTGATCAGTGCAATGCCTGAATCACTTTAACAGTCCAACAGCCAACACAATAACACACCAATACACATGAGAAAAATGCATGATGTTGTTGGCTTGCCTGAAAGTAGTCATGAACTCAAGACCTCAGGGTTTGTAGTCAAACGCACTAGCTACTCAGCCAACAGCAGCTGCGAAAGCTTGTGCATTGAGCACTTATTTGACGGGGAAATAGTTTTTTATTTTTCATTTATATTTTTAAATTGTTGGGTCACTCAACTTAATATCCTAAAAGCTTTAAATTATTTTCAGTAAAACTGAAATGTGAGATTGAATCCTCAATCAATTGTTTTTGATTAAGAAACTCTTAAAAAACGTACATAAAAAAATATCGCTGCATGTAAATACACGTTATTAAAAAAGATATTGCGACTAATGTTCATGCTTCTCAGTTGGCCAGATCGTCCTACACCAAATTGTCGTCGATGATTCGTGCAAGAATGGTCCTCCGTCGATTAGGTTTTCTGGTTGAGAATTAATGCCAATCGTCATTTACGACAATCTGGGCACCAAATTCATGAATGTAGTACTCTATTAAAAACTTTTGACGACAAAATGAGCGACAATGTCTTAATTTTTGTCTTCAGCAAAATTATTGACGGCAAGATGACTTTACATTTTGTCCCCAATGCAATTTTGTTGAGGACAATATGAGCGACAGTGTCTTATGTTTTGTCTTTTAAAATTGTTGAGGACAAGATGATGGCTAATATCTTACATTTTATCCTCAGTTAAATTTGTCTTCAGTTAAATTGTTGAGGACAAGATGAGCGATAATGTCTTACATTTTATCTACAGTCCAACTTTGTTGAATGCGATCGACAGTGTCCTTCTTACGTTTTAGCTTCAGTAAAATGGTTGAGGACAAGATCAACAACAATGTCAGCGACAATGTCTTACAATATGTGTGACAGTATCTTAAATTTTGTCCTCAATCCAACTTTCTTAAGGAAAAGATGAGCAACAACATCGATGTTTTAGCTGGTGCAGCAGCATGATGGCGACCACGATAACTTATAAACATGTACTGAACTATACACAGACTTAGTTCGAATAGCAGCTAAGTCAGTCCTCAACATCAATAATTTAAATGAAACAGAAACAAATTCGACTACAAATAATTAACTTAATTATTATAAAAGCCCTAAAAGCACACAGCTAAGAATGTACACTGTTCAAATATATGAACAAAACAAACATTCACACACTAATATCCGTAATTATCGACGGTAAAACATACTAGAATAGAGAAAAACAAAAGGCTTAATACAAGACATAAAGAAGAACAATGAAAATCAATAACTATCAAATGAAAAAGATAAAAAAACAACTCTAAGAGCATGAATTGATTAAAGGTAAATTATATTTAACTACTGACTGCAAGCTACCGACTTTGGTCGAGTGGTATGATCGGTAAAGAGCTCTCACGAGAGAACGGGAGGTCTCGAAAAATGCAAGTTCAACCCTCCGCGTGGTCAAAACTTTCTTTGTCGATATGCTTTACATTTGCTCTAAATAAAAATGTAATTTAATTGAACAATTAAATTAAAAAGCGACCTCAAGCCAAAATAATTAAATTTCATTGGATATGAAATTAAATACACTTCTTTCTATGATCAAATAAAAAATTAAAATAAATATTTTTTAGACAAAATAGATGACATTATGGTTGACGTATTCATTAACGACAATGTATATAACATTGTGCGCTATGTAATCGGTGACGAAAAAATAGGCGACGTTGACGCCACGTATTCACTCTACAATCTGATTGATATTATCTCTCATTGAGTCGCGCACTATTCTCGCAACATATGTTTGAAAATATTGTTGATGACTTGTTCCGGCTGTCCAACATGTATCGTCAAGGATTTAGCAATGTCATGCAACTGTCATTGATGATGTCTAAAGGCTCCATTACTCATACGTAACGTTGATGTAGTTGCATGTTGCTGGTCGTTTCTGTCACATTGAAAAGCTATGAGACAGAAACGATCAGCAACATGCAACTACATCAACGTTACGTATGAGTAATGGAGCCTTAAGAGACGTGGCTAACTGCGTTGTCAAAAATTAAATACATATTGCTCATTGGATGCAACGTCCTCATAGCTGCAAAAATTTAATTTTTGAGCTATTAATGCATAATTATTCGTCATATTGATCTTCATATATGGTAAAAGTTTCATATGAATATCTTCTAAACTCAACTCTTGAGAGAAAATAAAACTTTCTTTTTCCATTAGGTTGCGGGCAAATTGAAAACGTTAAACTCTTTTTCTGTAAAACTAGTTTTTGTTTTTAGTTATGACGATGTTGCAACGTGTTGCAGCCAATGAGCGATATGTATACGTTTACATGTTGATGCATTTTGGTTGACATGTATAAAATTGTAAAGAGCAATGAGGAGTTAATTGAAAGCGTATTTCATTATTTACAGGTTTCTATAAATTGTTTTTTATTTTATTTATTTTACAGATCGTATTTAACGTTGTTGCTTCTGTGAAATTTAATGAAAAAATTGGCGATGCCATTGACATCAATGTTTTGGGTACGAAGAAAATATTGGATTTAGCCATGGAAATGAAAAACTTGAAGGTACAAACATTTCTATTTTTAAGCACAAAAGTTTAAATTTTTGCTTGTCAACAATATGTAAACGTTAAAAATCATCACCATAAAGCAAATTTAAAAAAAAAACACAAAGCACAAAAGTGTTTCAATTATAACCAATCCAAAATTGATTTCTTTTCAGTCCTTTGTTCATATTTCTACTTTGTATTGCAATTGTAATTTGAAGAGAATTCAAGAAAAAGTTTATGAAAATGAAATTGGCTATGAGAAAATAATGCAGGTATGAATGTCACAAACAGTAACAAAATACTTTTGATAATATCATTTTCTTCTCTCGCAGATATTTCGGATATTTGACGATGAAACTTTGGAAAAATTTAGACACTGCTTGATCGGAGAAATGCCTAATACCTACACAATGACCAAAAAATGTGCTGAAAATTTGGTAAATCATCGTGCGTTTTATCTACCTGCTGGCATATTTCGACCACCAATTGGTAAGATGTTTCTTATATTATTTCACAACGCAAAATGTAACATTATTATTTTGTACTCGCTGCTCTTATGCACGAGTTAAGCAGACAAAACCCCTAGGTGAAAAAGCAAAATAATATTACAAAAAACAACGTTGTCATTACGAACAAGTCAGTTAATGGTTTTTAGTTTGTTAAAAGCGCAGTAAAGAATATAAATGATAAAAAATTACTGCTTTACAATTTTGTTTTTCTTTTCGAACATAAACCTAAAAGAGTAAAATAATGTCCCAATGGTTGTGTACGATGGAATGTAAAATGCATTCATTAGGAGGGTGTTCCTAAAAGTGAAATGAATAGATTTTCTATTAAATGTGCTCCGAAAAATAAGTTAAAAAGTTCTTTATTGAAAAGAAGCTTCTAGAAAATAATTAAGGACCCTAAAGAAATGTTACATTACGAAGGATACTACAAGAGGAATATAAACGTTCAAAGAAGTGCCGTATAGATACTAGCCTTCATATTCAAAACAATTTATTAAAGTTTATGTTGGTTTAATATATGAATTTTGTATGGTAAAATCGATTTTAATGCATACATTAACTTTACTAATGATTTGGGAATATTGGGGTAAATATTTAGTATTACATACTTATTCAGAACGCTAAAAAAGCAAGAGTATTCATTCTCTTACACAGAAAAAATTATCACCAAAACATTTTCAAAAGTTTGTCTAAAATAAAATTTCATTTTCAGTAAATGTTCTTTACTAAATCAGTGAAATTTCTATTTGACTTTTGTTTAGGACACAAACATCAAAAACAACAACAAAGACCGGTTTTCTGTGTCGTAAAAAACACAACCCCGATAACGACATACGCATAAAAACTAACAACAACAACGATAGCAAAAGGAATCAGATATCTGACGTAAATTGTAAAAAATTTTTAGACTGAAGATTTACTGACTCAGACAAAAAGTTTGTTTGATATATTACAAAAATTCCAGTAAATATTTTGTTTGATTCAGTAAAATATTTTGTTTAGAATTTGTAGGGAATTTGCAGGGAAAAATATTATTTGATATATTACAAAAAATTCAATAAATATATTTGTTTGATTCAGTAAATTATTTTGTTTAGAATTTCTAAATATTTTTAGACACATTTTTTTATAGATTTGGGCAATTTGTTAACTGAAAAAAACTATATTTTTCAATGAAATTGTTGAGAAATTTTTGTCTGTATTTACAAAATTTGTTTGTAGGTCCCTTTTAAAGACAAAATATTTACTAATATATTGCATTTCTTTACTGAAAATTAAATTTGTGTTTTTTTTTGTGTAGCAACTCTTTTTAGAAAAGTGCATAAACAATTACATTTAAAAAAAGCACGAAGGCACTTTTTCGGTAATTAGTTTTAATCAAACTCCTTTTTGCTCTGCCCTAATATTCACAGTTTTGAACGTACAATTTAAGCAAATGTCTTTATGCTTAAAGTTCAAATAAACAATAAAAGAAGATTTTTTGGTTCCCAGAATTAAAGCAAAAGATGTAAATGGATAGACCAAGCAAAAGTTTGTCATTTAATAGTTAAAAAAAGATGCAAACAAATAACAAACAAACTACCTTGTAGTACCAGTTGCTACCGACGACAATTTCATCGATGTTGTCTGCAAGACAATTAATGATTTGTCGCGTATAAAACACTTGTAGAAATAAATATGGCGACGAAAAGTTATACGTTGTCGCGCATAAAGAATTTATTCTGACATGATTATGGAAATTTGTTCTACAAAACCTTATGGACGATGACGAACAACTGCGTGCTAATGACGTCTTTACAATTTTATTGCCGACAACAAAAGTAACAACTGCATTGAAATTGTCGTGCGTACATATTTACAGACGACAACGGGAGTTACAACTGCATCGAAATTGTCGCGCTTCCATTTATGTGCACTAAAGAGTTTAAAATTTTAAGTACCTCGGTAGGGTAGTAGGTAACGTGTTAGCCTATCAGTGTGGAGATCGTGTGTTCGATTATTTTATTACATTTTTAAATATTATTATTAATCATTGACGACAACCTTAGTACCATTTTAACAACGTTATCATCCACGACTTCTGTGCCCTTTGTTCGAAAATTTCGTTAATAAATGGCGTAGAGTGTCGTCAATTCGTCGTCGGTGATACACTCTAAAACACTTTTGTTGAAAATTAGGTCGATAATAGTCGGCAAAACTTTACAGATTATTATCGACTTAAAATTACACACGCATTATTTTTGAACCAAAATGTTTTTACTAATAAAAAGCGATTGGCTGCGTGCAGGTTTGAACCGCGACCTCCTGACTAATAGTCTGACGTATCTACCATTCAGCCATAGCCGTATTATACTTTTACGTTACATTTTTTCCACTTGGACTAAATATGTTTAATTTGAAAGGTTCTTTTCGATGTAATTTTAGACAAGGAAAAATTTTCAACACAAATTTAGACAACATATGATCGCAAATTTGAAGTAATGTTTTAGAGTGTAGATACGAGTACTTGATTCGAACATGCATCGATGATGTCTCGAAGACTTGGACTACAGGGCACACTTAAGCAACACAAACATTTAAGAAGGATATTTGCTGTGTACTCCAAGGTGAATGTCATTTGGCAGAAAAGTGTAATAATTTTATATAAAGAAGTAGTGTGTTTTTCCAGAAAGTTAATAGAAAAGCTTTTTTCAAGAGCTTGTTTAAACTCATTGGTATTGATTATATTCAAACTTTAAATTATTTGAGTTATGACGGTTTCCCCACAAATAAGTGTTATGTATGCTCGCATATTAAAATACCACGAGCTTCATTTTAACCACAAATTTCGAGAAAATCTTTGGTTTTGTGGTTAAGGCAGAATTTTCAAATGTTTGGTATGGAATATTGTACCAAATGAAAGTAATTGACGGCTAAAAAAAACATGAAAATAACTTTCGCAAATATGAAATATTAAACTGTACCAAAGTTTTTAGAATAAAATAGAGTAGAGAAGAACAAGAGTCACTTTAAACTAAATGGCATTATTATAAAATTTGCAAATAATTTCTAAAGCCTTAATATTTTACAAGGATAAATGCTCGAAAAAATATGGTTTTACATATTGCAAAAATTATAAAATTGAATTATTTTCACATAATTTTGCATCTTTACTTTTGTGATATTAGTTCTCATTTCTTTTATATCATCTTGTTTATATTTCAAACAGCTCACTAAAATATAAGGGGTTGTTCACAACAGTTCTATTGTTTTGATTTTTTAATTTATGACATATAACTTGATATTGATATTTTTTCAATCCCCAAAATGTGTAATAATATTGTATTTTTTCTTTCTTTTCAAGTCATGTCTACCTACAAAGATCCAATTCCTGGTTGGACGGATAATTTATATGGTCCATCGGGTCTGTGTACATGGTCGGCACGTGGTCTAGTACGTTGTATTTATGGAAATGCGAAACGTAAAGCGAATATGGTACCAGCCGATTATTGTGTAAAGTGCCTGGGATGTTTCAAGACGGTCTGTTAATGTTAATAATACTAAAATGATAACAAAATTGACACTCAATTACAGATATAAGGCTTCAATTAAGGAATCCCAAGTAGGTCATGAAATTCCTGTGTATAACTATGTTTTTGATAAAAATAATTTATCTTGGGGCCAGTATATGCATTTGTCTCGTGAAGGATTTCATGAACCTTTTGATAAAGCCTTGTGGTAAGTAAATGTGGAATTATACTAATATACTAAATACAGTAAAACATTGTGTATAAATATAGCATTTCGGAAAAGGACCCTTACTTTCCTAATGCGTTTCATATGAGGGAAGTAGAGGTCCCTTTCTCTCTAAATATAGAGGGTGAAAAAATCTCTCTTTAAATCATTATGGGGGTCTATATAGGCATAACACCACTTTCAAAATAGGAGGAACATGCCTGAGCGACAAAATTTTCTCAAACAGCTATTGGTGGCTCTACTGAAAAAATTATCAAAAAAAATTATCAAAATTTCTCTAATATTTTGAAGGCCTATCTAGGCTAATGATATGTTGCATCTTATATATCATTCACTAAGATATGAAGTAATTAATAGCCCTAGAAAATAATGTCAGCCGTTTTTATAAAGTGGAGCTTTTTGAAGTTGAAAGTTTTTAGCCGTTAGCAAAGACTGATATGTCGCACAATATACTAATTAAGGGCTTCATTAAAAATGTCGTCTTTCTCTTATCGGAATTTATGATTGTCTGATATAAAAATTGTTTTTAGAAATGTTCAGTTAGTAACCTATTATTGAAAGTGTATTGCTTATATTTATATTATATACATACATACATTATACTTTTGGCACTATTTCAGCCAATAACGTTATCTGCAGTGTAACCTAAAACCAATATATGTATCAGTATTGAAACCAAACATCTGATGATAGTGGTAATGCTGAATATATACGTTTGAGTGGGAGAGTGAGTACTTCTGCTTCTATTCTTCATTGTATTTCAATGTTTATTTGCGTATGCAAAACGAAAAGTGGAACAAACATGGAGGAATGATACACAAACCACCACATAGCAAACAAAATAAAAATAATAAAAAACTAAAAAATCTAAAACCTACACATGCTGTTAAAAATTTGTTGTTAAAAAATCCAGCAGACTTTTTTTTACACTTTACTTTTATCTGGGCATTGCCATAAAACGGTCTCAATATGCATTCTAGAGTTCGAGTACTCGATACATATTAAGTATTGACTCGATACTACTCAATACTTTAATGGTTGTGTTGAATTGATGAATGAAATTAAATAAAATATCAAAAACTGCAATCACAAACGTAAAAATTATAGTTTATGAACTTCTGATCATTGAAATATATGTACATTTTTATTATGTTTTATAAGGTTTTAATTAAATAAAAGTTATATTTCTAATTCAGTAATTTCTTTTGCTTTAAATTAACATTTTTTTTTAATCAGTTTCATACATACTTTTCAATCTATTTTGCTGGAAAACGGAACCCTAAAAGTATTAAGTAACTACTTTTTAGTATCGAGTACTAAAAAAAACCGGTATTGAGTACTCGATACCCAAATACTCAATACTTTTACAACTCTAATGCATTCGTAAATCCAAACATAAGCTTTAAAATTCTGTGGTTATTTTTTCAAGCAAAATATAGAACTGATCGAAACAGGTTCCACAAACGGTGAGAATAAAATCTTTTTGGAAACAAGCATCCTTGTTTTTTGTAGAAATTATACTATTGTAGCTCTACATTATTTCAGAGAACACAATTTGTTGTCACAACCATACTATAGCCATATTTATCTCTGCGTGTTTACATCTTTAATTAATTTTGTGTAGCTGTTTTTTAAATTAATTTTTAAGAGATTTTTTTTATAGCATATTAAGTGGCGTTTGGATAATTTTTCTATAAAGCTAAATCTGATAACTTACATCTAGAATAAAGGTGAAGGTACATAGCATGCTTTCAATGCGCTAATGCGTTACAGACTTCTGTCAAAAAAGTTGAAATAGTGTGTTTCCATAAGGCAAGTTACAAAGAGAAGTTTGCGACGCCCGCGCCTAGCAAAAAGTTGAACATTCTTCAACTTTCACGCGTTGTATACAAAATGACTTGCAGTGTTGCCAGATTCATATGATAAAATGTTTGTTCAATGGAAATAAATAATTAGAAATTAATTTTTTTTTTAAACAATGAATGAAAAAATGCAATAAATATATAAAGAAAAATAAACCGTAGAGGCAATACAAAAAATAGCCGACAAAGGCTTGAAATTTGATAAGCAAAAAAGCATCAAAAGCGTGGTGTGTAACTTGCCATTTTTAAGGCGTTAAAAGTTCAAAAAGCAAGAAAAGTGTTACCGCGTAACGCGTGGTATGTACCTCCAGCTTAAGGGCAACTGCGTTGCCCGTTAGCTTTACTAGTAATAATACCACTGTACAACAAAATCAAATTACTGGGTTCTAACGACTGATTCTGGTAGAGGGCACAAAAAATTTTCACGTGTATCGGCGTTTTGACAGTTTACATCTAAGATTAATTTTTGAAGGAGTAAAACTTCTCCTCAATCGACCTAAGAGATCTTGTATGCCTTACAGCGAGAGAATTTTGTTCGTAAATTCTGTGAATTTCGATATTAATCCTATTAAAAACTTCATTAATACTCAGCCAACGTCACGCTTCGTTGGATTAATGAAACAAGGCTCGTTAAAATTATTTTAGTGAACATTTACATATATATATATATATATATATATATATATATATATATATATATATATATATATATATATATATATATATATATATATATATATATATATATATATATATATATATATATATATATATATATATATATATATATATATATATATATATATATATATATATATATATATATATATATATATATATATATATATATATATATATATATATATATATATATATATATATATATATATATATATATATATATATATATATATATATATATATATATATATATATATATATATATATATATATATATATATATATATATATATATATATATATATATATATATACAATCAATACATTCTAACATGGCCACGATTACCCTAAATAGGGAAAAAATAATGTGGGCCATCAACAGCTTTGACCCGTTCAAATCACCGGGTCCCGATGGCATTATTCCAGCTGACCTACAGCGTAATGCAGACGTTATCACTCCATGGCTCATTCGGATATACTCGGCCTGTCTAACTTGGTCGTATATTCCGATAGCATGGACCAAATGTTCCGTGGTCTTTATTCCCAAATGGGGTAAAACTACACACGTAAACCCGAAAGATTTTAGACCCATCAGCCTATCATATTTTCTCCTTAAAACTCTGGAACGGATAATTGATCTACACCTTAGATCAACAATTTCTCGGAACCTCCTATCAACCTCCCAACATGCCTATACGAAGGGCAAATCAGTTGAGACGGCACTTCACCCGCTTGTAGGATTCATTGAAAAATCCCTGGCAAACAAAGAATATACATTCGTGGCCTTTCTTGATATAGAGGGTGCCTTTAACAATGTACGACCTGAATCCATCATTATGGAACTAGAAAGACTGAACATTGATCGGTCAACAATTAGCTTCACACGAGGACTCTTAACAAATAGGGTAATTTCCTCAACGATGGGGCAAACGACTATTCAAAAAACGGTTAGGCGAGGTACTCCCCAGGGAGGTGTTCTGTCACCTATCCTATGGAATATCGCCATAAATTCGGTACTGGTGGAACTAGACTCTATGAGGTTTAAATCAGTAGCCTACGCGGATGACGTAGCAGTAGCAATATCTGGTAAATTTCTAGATACTCTATCTTAACGTCTGCAATCGGCATTAGGTATCATAAGTGGATGGAGCGTTGAAAGTGGTCTCAATGCTAACCCTCAAAAGACGGATCTTGTTCTCTTTACGAGAAAGTACAAGACACCGACTTTCACGTTACCGACTCTCAACGGAGTCACCCTTAGGTTATCAGATAGCATGAAGTATCTCGGTATTATACTGGACTCTAAGCTTTCATGGTACCCCAACGTTCAAGCTAGGGCAGCCAAGGCTGCTATTGCTCTATACACCTGCAAAAGGGCGATCGGCAACAGGTGGGGCGTAAGTCCCAAAAACGTCAATTGGCTTTTTGAAATGGTGGTTAAGCCCATACTAATGTATGGGTCTGTCGTCTGGTGGACTTCCTTAAATAAAGCCACATACTCTAAAATAATAGAAAAGGTTCTTCGAACATCTGCTTTGCTGATCACGGGTGCACCTCGCACTACTCCATCCAAAACACTGTTCACCATGCTGCATTGGCTTCCTGCTGATCTCATGATCAAACAACTGGCCATGAACTCGGCGGTTAGAGTAGATGCCTCAGGTGCATGGAAGCGGGGCAACGTAGGCCATGCGGCGATATTAGGGCAAATCTCAGATCTTCCCGACCACACTGACTACTGTTCGCCTACTCTGATGCCCGACAAAAGATTTCTGGTGGACTTCTCGGGCACATCCTCTGAGGCAAACTACATACACCAATATGAGGATGTGCTCGAGATCTACACCGATGGGTCACAGTCGGGCATCGGAGTGGGCGGGGGTTTCTACATCCCACAAATGCAACGTAGGATAAACTTTAGGCTACCAAACCAATGTAGCATCACTCAGGCTGAAATATCGGCAATCAAAAGGGCAACCAATTGGTTAAGGTACTACAGGATATTCGATCAGGACATCCGAATTTGTACCGACAGTAAGGTGGCACTACATGCTCTATCTGGTGTTTACACAACATCGGAATTGGTTAAAGAATGCCGGGCATCTCTGAATGAGAAGGCGAGACATGCGAACCTAGGGCTCTTCTGGGTACCGGGTCACGCGGGGGTGCACGGTAACATTATCGCGGGCTGTCTAGCCAAGGCCGGTGCCCGCCTACATGAAAATGACATCGACTGGTTAGTAGGTGTCCCACTAAAAAGCTGTAAAATACAAATTCAGCACCAACTATTAAGAGAAGCGCAAACCAGATGGACAAATGAAATCACTTGTGAGGTTTCCAGATCCATCTGGCCCCAGTATAACTTCGCAAGATCTGCAACCATACTGGGGCTCCCTCGTCAACAGCTGCGTATACTCGTACCGGTCATAGCAGGGCACTGTCTTATTGGTGTCCATGCCAGAAGATTAAATCTTCCTTTTAACGATTTCTGTAGAAGTTGGCAGAATGAGGAGGAGGAAGAAACTGTCAAACACCTCCTCTGTCGATGTCCAGCACTATATAGAAATAGGGCGTCATACTTGGGAAATCCGTCACTACCCGAACTAGCAAACCTGGGGGAATGCGACATTAGGGGAATAAATTCATTCATACGATACTCGGGGTAGTTTAACACCGACCCAACCTCTGGGATAGGAGGGACACCTCTCTGAACTTCCCTACTATCCATCCCAGGCATCACAAAGGGACCAAAGGACCCAAGTGGGCCGGTTGTAAGAAACCGGCAGCCTGTTCAACCTAACCTAACCTAACCTATGCTTTATAGGCAACGTCTTAGGGGCTATTCAGATATGAGCATTTCCAGAGAAAAGTCCACTTTTCGTAACGTAACGCGAACAAGCAATTAAGATGTATTTCAAAGAAATACCAATTTTTTCACTTCTTCCTTCATTTAGTAAAATTTTAGGAAAAACCGAATTACATGATTCTGAAATACAAGCTTCATTCTAATATGGCGTTGCGTTGCTTTTCGCTGGAAATGCCCATATTACGTAATGCTATTTTCGGAACGCTTTTTACAAACTTTTAACTATTAAATTAACAAATTTTTAGCCCTCTCCCTTAGAGCGTTATGTAATATGTGAATGGCCCGGCCCGTTAAATACTTCAGCCAAAAGCACTGTCGAAACAATGTGCTTATAAGCGTAATACGAAAAAGTACAGCAACAACACACATACAAATTTACTTTTGTTGTTCGGTTTTGGTTCTGGTATGTTTTTTTTAAATAAATTGACGTGATCGGTCTTTCATAAATGCAATGAACTTTTTCATGAAAACATGTATGACATTAAATACACATTTGGTCAAAACTTAAAGGCGTTTCCATAAAATGCCAAAGTGTTTTTGTCATAAATCTAATGAAATTTTCTAACGAACCTATGTACGCTAATGAAGCTATTTCAATTAAAAGCTTTCACAATATTAGTGAAATTTCATTGGAATTGTGAAATATCCAAAGAAATAAAATTTTTTTAGCTTGAGTTCGGTTTTAATGTAATTTTTCAATTAAATTATAATTTTATTTAGAGATAAATGTGAAGCATGTAGACAAAGAAAAAATTTTACTGCATGGGGGGTTGAACTGGCATGTTTCGATAGCTCCCGCTAATCTCTTGAGAATTCTTTTACGCTTCTTTGTCTATATGCTTCACATTTATCTCTAAATAAAATTATAATTTAATTGCAAAATTAAATTAAAACCGAACTTAAGCCAAAATAATTAAATTTCTTTGGATATAAACCCATGTACAGTCCGCCTAAAACTCATAACTTAATTGTGAAATATTTCATTCGAATTGTAAAAAAATTTAACGGAATTGTTTTATTGGATGTATGAAGCGACCGACATTCTTTCAGTTTGCGTTTAAGGTATAAGTTTAGTTCAGAACTTTTATGTTATACAACACGAAAAATATTTTTGTAGAAAATTTTAATCCTCTTAAGCTAGGATCCCACTATCGTCGCAATGCACCGATTTTCGTCGGCTCACTGTAATGAAGTCATATGTAATAAAGCAAAATGGCCTTATTTCTCAATTAATTGCGAAATAAGGCCACTGCAGTGTAGTGCAATTACGCCTTGGTTTCTCAATTAGCTAAAAAATAAAGCTATTCGGCTTTAATATCTATGTGTCTATAGCAGTGAGCGGACGAAAATTGGTGCATTATGCCGATAGTGGGATCTGGGCTTTACTCTTCGTTGTATGGGTCTTTTGCAAAAAACTCCCCTTCAGCGTTGATATAGCAGATGAAGGTATGGTTTAAAAATGTTTCTCGTGCTGACACTTTTTTTTTGGTGTCTTTTGCCAGAATCAGTCGTTAGTAACATCCCTACAAGAAATGTATGACCGAAACTAATACACACACAATTTTTTTACTAATACATTTGTACATATGACTGGCATTGTTGATGGAGATATCTATCATCGTTGACGATATTTAGACATTTGTTTACGTTAAAAATTAATATTTAAATATTGCATATGTTAGAGAAAGACAGCTAATGTATTATTTCCTGACGTTAAAAATAAAAAAGTGTTCATTATTAAAAAAATAAAAAAAAACATATTTTAAATAAAACATTTACTAAATTATTTAATGGAATTTAACATGTTTCCGATATGTGAGGGTAAATTATTATATTCTGATGATGACTACATTGATACCTGGCCATGGAAGAATTAGTGGAGAAATTGGAAGAATTAGTGGATAAAAATAGGCCCTGTCCTACGGCAAAAGAGGAGAGGGCCTTGCTAACAGATTATAAAATTCTTCAGTTAGCCGAAAAACACAAGCAGAGTCCGATCCAAATTTGATTGCGCTTTCAAATTCATTCTTTTTTTTCAAAAATGTAATTAAATATTTTGCATAATTTTTAATAAAATTTAAATTATAATATTATAATCTAATCTGAATTGTTCAGAAGAAAATAAATAATAATCAGCTAATCAGCTTTTGACTAATCAGCTTTGACCGATATATTCATCAAGACTAATTAGTCAGCTGTGATGGATTTTTTCATCAAGCCTGACTAATCAGCTTTGACCGATATATTCATCAAGACTGACTAATCAGCTTTGACTGATATATTCATCAGGACTGATTAGTCAGCTGTGACTACAATTTATATCATTAATGATTAGTATAAAGCAGTGGAGTGAGCAGTTCAGTTATATGTTCTATAGTCGATAGAATTCATAAGTTCGACAAAGCCGCAAAATCACACGTACACAAAAGTTTCCATCAGTTTTTTCAAATTGTTTTAAGAAAATGATAGAAAATTTGTTCTACCTGATGATAGATATTTCTATCAGCACTACCAGTCATATGATCGATCAAATGACTGTCACTGTTATTGTAGGGATGTTTCTTTTTGTGTAATTAAAAGTTGAAAATCGTAACATGTCTCAAACAGTATCACCAACTGTGAGATAAATCGTTGTTCCTTCTGTTTAATCAATTAAAATCCCCATTATGAGAAACAAAAGACAAAAATATTAACGAACAATTGAAGGTTTAGTACGTGTAAAATTTGTGTACATATT
The DNA here is from genome assembly GCA_956483635.1 of Panzeria rudis. Taxonomy (NCBI): domain Eukaryota; kingdom Metazoa; phylum Arthropoda; class Insecta; order Diptera; family Tachinidae; genus Panzeria; species Panzeria rudis. The sequence goes on from OY101448.1 coordinate 190,832,425, forward strand.
TTCTTCTATTTCTTGCTCTTGTTTAATACTTTTTTTAATCTGCTTAATGACCAGGTGTTTTTCGTACATAATAATACCATGGAAGCCATTACATTACACCGCCTCCATCTTTTTACATCATATACCGGCTTATGTACTAGATTTAATTGCCATGGCTACTGGACAAAAATGCATGTAAGTATGTATGTATGTCAATTACATATTTAAAAAAAGAAGAAAAATAGTTGGAAAAGTTGGCATGAATTACTACTTTCAAAGAAAATTCAATTGAATGGATGATAAAGTACTCTAGAAATGATGTCATTTTTCTTTTGTAGTTATAATAAAGCTTATTCGAAAATTTCAAGAATCATTTATATGATGTCCTGGTTTGGTCTCAAAGAATGGATGTTTTCCAATCAAAACATTCTTGAATTGGATGCATTGATGACAGAGGAAGAAAAGAAAGTTTTACAATTCAATACGGGCACGATTAATTGGAATGAATATTTTCGTTCATATTTAAGCGGCATACGCAAGTATTTCTTCAAGGATACGGAAAATGATTTGAGAAAAAGGAAAACTTTTTATCGCAGGTATGAACTGGAAAAGCAGAAAATTATTTAAATAGTAAAAGATAATTATACTTTTCACCTTTTTTTTATTTTATTTGAATTACAAGTTTTTTTGTTGTTGTTATTAGCTTTAATGGTAGAAAGTTTGAAATTTAATGCGAAAGCAAACAAACCAACCAAAGACTGCAGGATATTAATTGCATATTTATTATACTTATTTGTTAAAAAAAATACTATTCAGAAGATAAGTAGTTTTTAATTACATCTTTTTTTTGTGCCCGTGTGTCTAGGGCATCTTTTTACAACCTTTACACTGTGCTACGTAAATAAATATTGAAAAAGTATTTTGAGCAATTATTTTTATATTAAATCAACTGAATGAGTTCCCGAAAAAATATTTTTTCATTTTACAAAATTCCTTTCACCATTTTAGCAATATCTTGGCAATTGTAATAATTTATTTATGTTACTGCACTTTTCTATATTTTTAATTTTTTTTGTTTTTCTATTTCTCTTCATTCCAGAATACTTTTCATTCACAACCTGTTAAAGACTTCATTTGGTGTTACACTCATAATGTGTCTTATAAGGATTTGTTTCAAACTTTTCAAAATCGTACCAAAAGTTACATTCTAAAATATGTTGCAATTTCTTTAATTAACCAGAAGGAAAATGGGTTAGGTGGACCGCTGGTAGTGCACCAACAACTAACGAATTAAGACACAAATCTTTACGATATGGTACGTGGTTTGAGCAACAAACCATAAATAATACTTAAAGCTGCCAGCAAATAAAAAGATTCTTTTTTCGTTTATGAATGAGTTTTTATTTTCGGTAGTTCTCATTTCTAAGATTTTGATTTTTAGTTGTTCCAGTAAGTAGAGGAAGAAACAAATATTAATGTCTTTTTAATCTTAAAAACTGTTATTGTTCTATTTCTTTATGAAGCAGAGCTCGTACACAGAAAAAATTTACTTTCATTTTCTGTAAAGGAGGAAGTCATTCAACTTTTAAATATGTTGTATAGAAATGTAACTGCAGAAAAGCATACATATATTATATCTACCAGCTTTCTCTTGTATTGCGGCTAATAGGGAAATTTTACGAAGGACATATTTTTAAAACAAACTTACGATATAACATCCGGTTTTGTGGGATATTTCGGCTTTAATCTACACTCTAAAACATTTCTTCAAATTTACGATCATATATTGTCTAAATTTGTGTTGAAAATTTCTCCTTGTACAAAAATACATGGATTTTGTAGTTATTTTATTAAAGAAAAATCTTTTAAATTAATCATATTTATTCCAAGTGGAAAAAATGTAACATATGGCTGAATGGTAGATACGTCAGACTATCAGTCAGGCGGTCGCGGTTCAAACCTGCACGCTGCTAAGCGCTTTTTTTAGTAAAAACATTTTGTTTAAAAATAATGCCGAAACATTAGGTCGATAATATTCTGTAAAGTGTTGCCGACTATTATCGACCTAATTTTCAACAAAAGTGTTTTAGAGTGTATATGTATCTATACCAATATTATATTGTATAAAATACCAAAAATGTTTCTACCTACACAGAAAAATAGACAAGAATTGTGTTCAATAAAGCCATGCTATTGAAAAAAACTATGAATTTCAATAATATTTGTTATTAACTTAATACAATATTTCGTTGTATGTATTTCTTTACCATGACGGTTATTTCTTTCTAAAATTACTATCCATATGAAATTACTATTCTCAGTAACGTCAATAAGTGTTGAGACGCAACTGTGTTTTGGTCTGAAAGCAGATTGTCTTTCAGATCGCAAGGGAAAAGTCGAGTCAAATGAATACCCTAATACACATCCACACTCATCCATGAGAACCAGAGTGGCCTAACTGTAATTTTTTCAATACTAATTTTAATTGAAAAAAAAACTGCTCTAAACTGTAAAAGTCATAGCGCCACAGTGGCCTAAAAATTAGTTTTTCATAAAAAAACTTTTAAATAATTTTTAGGCCACTGTGGCACTATGACTTTTACCTTTTAGAGAAGTTTTTTTTTTCAATTAAAATATATAATGAACAAATTAAAGTTAGACCACTCTGGTTCTCATTAGGCCACTCTGGTTCTCATTCGATTATGTTTACATTGTTATGATTGTACGTTGACACAATTTTAATTAAACAATTTTTTAGTTTTTATTTAGTTTAGTCTGTGTACATTCATTAATATTAACTTAGACATTTAAAGATTAGCAGCTGTTTAATTTAAAGATAAGCAGGGCTGCGGCATAATTTATTTTTTGCCCAGCATAATTTCATAGTTTTTTTTTCTTCTTTCTAATCAACACTGTAAAACACGAAAAGAAATATAATGGTTCGGCGTTTTGAGAGTTTACTTCTGGGATTCATGTTAGTGGGTGCTAAATTTCCTCCCCCATTTTCTATATAGTTTTAATTACTGGGCTTTTAAGGCATAAAATGTGTTCAGCACTTTTAAGTATAACAGCATGAGAAACGTTTTTGTGGAACATTTTTACCGTCTAACTCTTGGTAAAAGAAAATCGCTTTCAGCGATAAACTGTTTCAAAAAAAGTGTTTCTCATAGCGTAGAAAATGCTAATTTATTTCAAAATATTTTTAATTCTTTCCTACTGCTATAAAATGCTGTAAATTTGTTATTCTATGAAATAAATTTTAAAAAGTTTATTCGAGATATTATTCTTATTAAGCAAAAAAAAGTTTTTGTTGTCGTTGAAAGTCTACTGATAAGGTTACCTATATTGAGTAATCATATATTTCAAGTTCCATTATTTTACGATTAAGTGAAGCAAAGCTATGGGAATGTTGTCGTGTAATATACACGCTGTGTGCAACGGCCTGAACTTGGCCTGGCCCGCTATCGTGCGCCATAATTTGTAAATTCTAACAATATTTTATCCAAATTTTTAAATTCATACACTTAAATAAAATTTGTGAAAAATTTTTTTCTGTGTAGCTAACGCTCGTCTTCCACTAAGTCAACAACGTACCAGAAATGCTACTACTATTTTAAAACAATAGTTTTCAAAAACCTTTATTTAACTCTTTTAAATAACATTTTATCAGCATTGTTATATTTAAAACAATCATATAAAATATTATTAAATACAAAATTCCACTGGAGATTAAAAAAATGGCTTACGTAATAGGCCCGCCAAGTTTCACATTAAATTATTTGCTTATGACGGCGCATAAAAATATTAAATGTTTATTTATACTTTTCTGAAAGAAGATAATTTTTCTAAATTTTTGATACTGCGTAATTGAAAGTAAATTCAGTAAAGTGCCACTTTGGCTCGCACACGAGGGGTTCCGAACGAACAAACATATATCCCTTTCCGTTTTTGCCCTTTTTTCATTTTGAAAATTTTTTCGCTTTGATTTTTTGTTTAATTATAGTCTATTTATTTTTTAATATTTTTTTTTGGCGATTTTTTCATTTTTTTTGCGTTTTTTTATTTTTTGCAATTATTTTGGCGATTTTTTACTTTTGCCGTTTTTTTTTTGTTTTAACGTTTTTTTTCGCTTTTTTCGGTGTTGGGGATTTTTCGGTTTTGTGTGATTTTTTAGTTTTAGCAAGTTTTTTTTTTTGTTTTGACACTTTTTTTCGTTATGCCGATTTTTTTTATGGTTTTTTCGATTTCTTTAGTTTTGGCGCTATTTTTCGATTTTGGTATTTTTTTAAATTTTTGGCGATTTTTTCGTTTTTGCTGATTTTATTAGTTTTAGCGATTGTTTATGTTGTAGTGTTTTTTTTTTTCATTTTGACGGCATTTTTCGGTTTTTTGCTTTTTTTTAGTTTTTTGGCGATCTTTTTAGCTTTGGTGTTTTTTGCGTTTTTGCGATTTTTTTTATTTTCGTGTTTTTTCCCTTTAAGCGGTTTTTTTATTTCCGCGATTTTTTGTTTAGATATTTTTTTAATTTTGGAAGTTTTAAGTTTTAGAGTTTTTGAAAATTTCAAGAGTTTACCTCTTACGGTTTCAAAAGATGCAGCATATTGTCTAAATTACATAGTAAAATTACATTAACTGGTAGAACACCCTTTACTTTTTATTGCTTTAAATATTAGTGTTAATTGGTGTAGTCTGTTCTACAGACTACACCAATTAACACAAACTTTGAAAATTTAAAGAGTCTATATATAAGTGTCTGTAAGTGTGTTATTCTTAGAATAACGTGCAATTTTTTGCAAAATATTGGCGGTATAGGATGTGAGAAACGGGTGCGCCCATAGAAGGTAATTATTAATTTTCTTATATGTATCTGTACAACTATAGGAGTGGAGCTTTTTAAATTCGATATGTGTTGTTCTTAGAATAATGTGCACTTCCCAGCAAAATATAGGCGGTATAGGATGGTGGAAACGGGTACCCCTCATAGGATGTAATTATTAATTTTCTTATATCTGTACAACTGTAAGACTATGCTTTCTAAATTCGATGTGTGTTATTCTTAGAATCAGGTGCAATTTCCAGCAAAAATATTAGCGGAATAGGAGGAGGAAAACGGATACCTCCATAGGAGGAAATTAATAATTTTCTTATATCTGTACAATTATAGGAGTGCGGATTTCTAAATTAATGAGTTTTATTCTTAGAATAACGTGCATTTTCCAGAAAAATATTGGCGGATGGGCAAACGGTTACCCCCATATAATGTAATTACATAACAATATATCTATGTATATCAGCACTACTACAATAGTGAAGCTCGCAAAATTTGGTGGGGGTTACACTTTGAATAAATTGCCATTTGTAGCGAAATCTTAAGGTTATCAGGAGGAGGGGGCGGGGGTAGCTAATCCTCCTCCTAGTTAGTAATATTCCTATGCTTGTACAATTATAAGAGTGTGGACCTCTAAATTTTATGTGCGTTAATCTTTGCAGCAAAATCCTGGTCTCATAGGAGGGGGAAACGGTTATCTCCAAATTATTAATTTTCCTATATCTGAAAATCTATAATAGTGAGGCTCTCGAGATTTAATGTGGGCTATTCTTAGAAGAACTTGACATTCAAGCAGAAATCTTGGATGTATAGTAGAGGGGACACGGTTACCCCCCATACAATGTAATTACATAATAACATTTCTATATTGGTGTGGGTTACTCTTGGAACAATTTGCCATTTTTAGCGAAATCTTAAGGGTATCAGTGGGGGGAGATTGGTACCCTCCATACAAGGTAATTATTTATTTTGCTATATCTACACAACTATACTAGTGAGGCTCTCCAAATTTTATGTTTATGTTGATCTTCAAAAGGCTTGCAATTTTTTGCAAAATCCTGATGGCATAGGAACCCGGAAACGGGTACCTCCCATAAAAAGTAAATATTAATATTCCTATATAAGCACATCTACAATCGAGAAGCTCTCAAAATTTTATGTGGGTTACTCTTTGAAGAAATTTCAATATCTAAAAAATTTGGGTATAGAAGGGGTCAGAGGGTTGCCGCCTTTATAAAGTTATTATTAGTATTTCAATATCACCACAAATTCAATAGCGAAGTGCTCAAAACATGACGTGGTTTACTTACTGTTAGAATAAAGTGCAATTTCCAGTATAATCTTGAGGGTATCAGAGGGGAGAGACGGGTACCCCCATACAAGGTAATTAAAAATTTTCCTTTATCTGCACAACAATAGGGTAGCAAAGCACACCGGATGGGGCTTGTAAATATATCAAGATGAATTTATAAATATATAAATAGATAGAGATAACACACTTCTTTTCATTAGGATGTCTTTAATATTTTTAAAGATATTTGTTTTTGATTTTAAAATTTTGGCTTTTGTCCTGTATTTTGTTCCCTATTTCGTAAATATCCTTGTTAATAAATAGCATGGCCGAATTTTGATGATATGCAGAAAAAATTTCAAGTTATTTCAATTTATGAAGTCGAAATATAATATTACTCATACTGTAATATTATCCATACACATACAATTATGCACTAAAAAATTGGAAATTCCCTGCAGCTAAATGTACAACTAGTTACGTTTTGGGGCAGTTATATTACTAGTTGTAACGTTACTAGACAACAAAAGACTGTCATCTTACTAGTTGTAATGAGGCTAGTAACGATACTAGTCACACAACAACGTTTTGGAACAGTCATACAACTAGTTGTAATGAAACTAGTAATTTAAATTATTTTTTACAAATTGACATATTTTCAGGTGTAAATACATAAAACGAAATTTTAGCCCCAAATATAATAAGTAGAAAGTGGCTCAGTGGATAGAGTACATGCCTTCAAATATGAGGACTGTGTGTTCATACCCCGGTTGAGCCAAATGTTTTTAATATTTAAAAAACTATAAATAAAGAAACTAGTAAGCGCACTAGTCTATAATAATTAGTATTATAACTAGCATATAACTATGTACAAATGAACTAGTTGGGCTCCTATGACAAACCAAATATTAAAATCGATAGTTCGATATATGGAAAAAGGACAGTTAGGCAACTAGTCTGAATAAAACAGCAACTAGTATATTTCTAACCACATACTAGTCATTTTGTCTGGAGGGTTGGCATTTTCTTCACATGTTTTTTTTTTGGAATTAAAAATTCGTAAAAAATGCCTGTTCAATATATCGTTAAAATTGTTTAAACATTAGAGGATTGCTATGTTTTTTAATAAATTGCAATGAAATAAAAATTAAAAAAGTTAAGTAAGGTAAATAAATTGCTTCTGAAAATTTGAGCATTTTTTCTGCCAGGTAAATAATATATTTAATATAATTTGTAAAGAAATTTGAAAAACTCGATGGTTGCTTTTTTTCTTAAGCGATTAACTTATAATTTGGTAGAAAAGTTCACTACTTGGGTCTCAATGCTGAATGTGGCGCGCATGCTTTAATCGATATAAAATTATAACTGCAGTCATTTTTGAAGTATTTTCTTTAGAAATATTGAAAAGGAAAAATTTTATTTTTGAAACATCTTTGAGAAAAAAGTCGAACTTATTTAGCTCTATTTTCAGCAAAATCTAGCCATTTTCCACATTTTCAACGTCTTGATTTTGATTATTTTTTGCAACTACATGAATTGAGATAACTATACAATTTTTCCTGCATTATCGAGAATTTTGGTTATACTATTACTGCAGATATTTACGAAATAGGAAACAAAGTCGTGGCCACAAACTGAAATTTTAAAATTTACAATCAAATATCTTTGAAAATAATATCCTAATGAAATAAAGTGTGTTATCTTTATGTATTCATAAGCTTTACAACAAGTTTAAATGCATTAAATTCGGATATTTATAAAAGTTATAAGCCCACAAAAAGTTTGTCATTTACGACATGATCAACTTTAACGCCCTGTGGCTCACCATGTATTTCAACAGGGTGGTCATAATTGCAATATTCTTAAAGCTTAGGTCCTCGTCTATGATTTTCGCATACTTCGGATCGCAAGTCTTAAAGATACAGATTTATTACCCTTTTTTCCAATTGGAACCACTGTGCTGAGGCAGCCAGAGCATATCATATTAAAACAATTTTTTATGCAAATAAAAACATGACGGATTATTTTTCCCAGACGCATAGATGGAATTAAAATAATAAAATACACTATTATGTTACGTACTTTGTACTTATTTGTTTTCCTTTTGGGTTTTTTACGCAGTGGGGTTTTTTATTTTTTTAATTTATTTTTATTATAAATAGGCAAACATTAAGAAAATGTTGGTATCATAAAAAAGTTAGATTTTGTTGCATGGTGTAATTGCAGCCATAAATTTAAATGAACTTGTTCTTGTACAAACAACTTATTTAATTGGAAATATTTACAGAAAAAAATCTGTATTATTTCAAACAAATGTTTGTCTGAACATTTTTTTCTATTTACTAAATGCAGCTTAATAATTACAACATTTGTAAATAATATACACACACTTATAATATATATTTTTAAGTTTCATATCCATTTGGCCTGATCCATATCATAAATATAGCTTAAATCATTATCATAGTAATAGTCAGCACTCTTCGTTATACACCATCGGCCATAGCGTCTATATTTAGCAGGACATCTGTACAAACCTGATATAACATATGCCTTAACGGACAATTAAGAAATACAAATTGAAATTATATTAAAAATTTTGTTATCTAACAAAGAACAATATAAAAATTATCTTAATTGATAGTTCTCATTCAGGCTTGTTTTGTGTACTTGAATTTTTTAATAGATTGATATAATTTTATTATTTTAAGAAATGACCCTGCGGTAAATGGAACTGACACAAAACAAGTCACGTGATAGGTCCTCAGGTCGTAGGGACCAGTCCGAGTTCTAACACTTTCTATAAAGCGGACCAGCCACTTTTACATGGGGATGGCCTAGGATGGGGTTAATTGATACTTTGTATGCACCTTGTAACTTGTGTCTGAACTATCTTGTGGATTCCTAATCGGTGTAGGATAAATAATATAGATTATATATAAATATTATTCCAAAATTCAGCTGTAATTATCGATTAATTTATTTTTTTATTGTTAAAAATCCAAGTATAAATTGTATTTTATTTTTAAGCGGTATTTTTGATAGGATTCGAACCGATAACCTCCGGCATGACAGGCTAGTACACTACCCACTCGACCACAGGGGAACTTGTATTTCAATGTTATAAAAGCCAGTTAAGCTGGAGTTAATATATGAATATAGTTATGGAACAGGTTTGTGAGTGGCATGACAGACTCGTTGAAGTGAGACAATTAATTTGGATTCACAAAGCAAATACGTTCGAAATAATCATATTAATAAACAATTAGCTACAGGCTTGAGCTTTTCACATGTTTACATGTTCATATATACTCAAGTATAAAATCAAACCAAAAAAGTTTGTCTTGAGTAGAACAAAAACCAGAAAAATGGGAATGAAGAAAAATAAACCGATGGCAACGCTGGGAAAGTGCACTTTAATATCAGCTTGAGAGTGATTTAATTCTCGTATTCAATTTTCACGAAAAAGTTGTATATATATGAGAATTAAAATCACATTCAGCAGAGCCACCTGACAAGTGGTGATAAGCCAATTCATGTGAGCACTGACGATGGAAGTATAGCGGCTTCCGAAAGTGGAGCTACTCTGTTCTCCTGTGTACGTTGAAAAATTAAGTAGATGTTAATTTTTCCCTTGTTCCTTGGAATATTAATCATGCCCAATTCTTTCTGAATATAACGTTACGAACGTTATCCTAATAATCAATTTGGATTCACAAAGCAAATACGTTCGAAATAATCATATTAAGAGACAATTAATATTATATAGATACTATGTGATAGGGCTTAGATCCAGGTGCATCGAATTTGTTCAGTGCCGTTTACTACTAAATTTATTGAAAATTTTTAATATGTCAGCATTTACACAATATGTCTTTTTTCACCATTCACTACTCCTTATTTTTGGTACCAGTCTCATTTTCTTAAGTCATAGGACGAGTACTATTGGATCATTTGTCACCAAATTTTCCGCAGGGGAGTTGTACTGCTTACTACATGATCTGTGGGTTCATGTGTAAGTTTTGTTTGTATCACTTTTTAGGTGGAAAATGTCATCTATTTAACCGAATTATGTCGATAGATTGAATAACAGAATTGTGACTTCTTTATATTAATTTTTTACAACAGTACCACATTCGGCTAAAATTTAACCCACAAATTCAAGTACCGAAGTATTTAGCCTTAATAATAACTTTCAGTTAAATCAGTATAGATTAAAAACTAAGTAATATAATTAAATTTATAATTAAAATTACCTCTGTGGGTGCAGAAAATTGAACAAATGCTACCACTGCGATGGCAAGAAGGTATAGAAAATTTAAAATTTTCATATTGAAGTTTTAATAATTAAACGGGATGACTGGAATCGAAAGACTAGTAGGTATAACTCTCTGTAACTCTTTTTAAGGCAGCATATTTATATGGAAAAAGTTCTGTTTTCACGCAATATCGTCATTAGGAAATATGTACCTTTATTCTTAATCTTGCTGTTTCTTAGAATTTCTTCAAAATTGTGTAGATTTATTATAATCATATGTTTTTATTAACATAACAAACTTAATACAAATACAGTTAAACTGCGATATAACGAGCTTCGGTATAGCAAAAAAACTTAACATAACGACTCCTGAAAACACATCTTTATTGCAAAGCTTTTCATACAAAAATGCTCTCACAATATTATGAGAGTAATGGAATAATGTATTTTGTTCAAGAAGTATTCCGTGCAATCGATTTTTAAAGAGTAAACATTTAAAGTTCTAAGCACTCTTATATTTAACTGATTCTAACATTCAATAAAAAAAAAACTAAGTACACATTAATAAGGATTTTCGGTTGCTTTTAATATTGTCCGTTGTCTATGGTATAACCCTGCAGACAAAGTTACTAGTATGTGGTTAGATATATACTAGTTGCTGTTTAATGCTGACTAGTAGCGTATCTGGCCTTTTTTCATATATCGATCTATCGATTTTAATATTAGGTTGTCATAGGAGCCCAACTAGTTCATTTTTATATACATATGCTAGTTATTGTGCACTAGTGCGCTTACTAGTTTATTTAGAGGTTTTTAAAAATTAAAAAGCATTTGGCTCAATCGGGGTATGAACACACAGTCCTCATATTTCAAGGCTTGTACTCTATCCACTGAGCCATTTGCTACAACTCAAAAACTTGTTGTTTTTCGTTAATCACTTAAAAAATTGCAACAAAAACAACCGTTATATATTTCTTATTCGTATTTCTTTACAATGACATAATTGTTTTTAAATTTTATAAGAAATATTAAAAAAGAAACAGTTTTAGTGCTATTTTTAAAGGAAAGTCGAAAAAGTCTGACGAAGAACACAAGAACTTTAACGAAACATTTTTCCATCCCCTTCAGATTCGTTATATCGAAGTTTTACTGTATAATAATTAAAATTTATTGAAAAAAGTGCAATAAAAAGGTTTTAAAAATGCTATCATTGCTATTATTTAAGCTTTTGACTTAGTGGAAGATTGTACCAAAGATAAAAGTCAAAGAAAAACTATTCATTAACTTTAGTAAGTCCGATAACAAAATTTATGATAAACATTGTCTAAATTAAAAAAAAAATCTTTTTGCTGAGAAAAACAATGCTATAAACTTGTTGCTTAATGCCAAAATAATAAAACTATCTCCGAAAAAAATATTTTTATACTTTTGTTTTTAATTAGTAAATCCATTTATAAATTCGACTAAGGGTCCTTTTCACAATATACGATTAAAAGTTAACGTAGACTTTAACGGCAATTTCGGTATACAAAACATGTCGTTAAAGTCCTCGTTATTTCCTAATCATACATTGTGAAAAGGGCTGTAAATTGTCAAATGAATTGGGGCATATGAAAGAATTGTTTAGAGCCAAAGAGCTCATTTTATAAAAAAAAGATTTTCTTGTACAGGGTGCGGCTTAAGTAAGAATATGATGTACAAAAATTGTAACTTCTTTGGTTGTGAATATTTAATTTTTATTTTATTTTATTTTATTTTTTTAACGATCAAGGTGTAGCAATAAATATAGAACGTTAATGAGTAATGCTTAAACATTTTTTTTTAAAACTCCAACATATGGTTTCAACACAGCCCATGCAACGATTTTTCTTATTTTCTAAGTTCTTTTCGTTATTTTTTCGGCTTTCTTTTTTGGTTTGGCGCCTTTTTCATTTTGGTGATTTTTTGCCGGTTTTTTTTTAATTTTTTGCCGATATTTTGATTTTGGCGCCTTTTTTTATTTTAACGTTTTTTTTCGCTTTTTGACAATATGTTTAGTTTTTAGCGATTTATTTAAGATTTGGCGCTTTTTTCAGTTTTTACGCTTTTTTCGGTTTTGGGGACTTTTGTTTTTTTGTTTTTTGTGATTTTTTTAGTTTAAGCGATATTTTTAGATTTAACGATTTTTTTACGACTTTTTTTCGCATTTTGGCGTTTTTTTTAGTTTTTTGATGATCTGCTTAGTTTCGGTGCTTTTTTTCGTTTTAGCGATTTCTTAATTTGGGGGCTTCTTTTCCTTTTTCGTTATGAAATTTTTTTAATTTTGGAATTTTTTAGTTTTAGCTTTTTTTTAATTGCAAGAGTTTGCCGCTTACGGTTTCCAAGATACAGCAAATTGTCTAAATCATATATTTAAAATTACATTAACTGATAGAACACCCTTTAATTTTATTTGTTTTATATATCAGTTTTAATTGGTGCAGTCTATTCTACAGACCACCCTAATTAACACTAACTTTGAAAATTTAAAGTGTCTTTATACATGCCTGTATATTACATTAGTATTTCAACATGTTTCGTTGCTCGCTTTAGAGCACCCTTTAATTTTTAACTGTCATATATTTGTTGTTGTAACGGCCAAAGTTTTGCACATTCTGTGAAGATTTCATGTCGGTAGCTCTGATGGTTCCCGAGAAAAGAGCCTAGGACAGACAGACGGACAGACAGACAGGCGAACAGGCGGACAGCGTAACGAAAATAATAGGGTTCCTTTACTGCTGTACGTATATATATTTTTTCTTTCCAATATAGTGAATCCTATAAAAAAAATGTGAAAAAATCTTAAGTAGAAAAAAGACTTTTTGCCGCAAAAATTGGAAATTTGGCAATAGTGCAGTTGAATAGATGGCGACATGGCATGAAATATTGTTACTGACTCCCAAGGCTGCATGGACCCCTATTTGAGAGCTCTTGCCATGAAGAGACGTATACATACAACCCTGAAGAAAGCCAGGGGCCAAGTGTCTCCAAGTCACAACTTTTGTCGACAAGTTTGGTGACGAATCGTCTACACTTTTTATTTTAGCTTTAATGAGAAGAGAAGCTTTTAACAGCTAGAAAACGATTTTTATGGTCTCATATTGATGTGTTGAAAATATATGCGGCTGAACGGAAAACTAAAAATTTTCACAAAATATCTAATTTATTTGTCTTAGCTGGTAAAAAGTTTCATATTTGTTGACTAGAATCATTAAAATGCACTAGTGAATCTCTGGTACCAGTGTCTCTATATGGTCCCTTAAGAAGCACCTGGTCTATAGTAAGTCAACAGTTCCGAGGTCAGTAGTGGAATCTCAATGCCCTGCACATGTTACATGTCTATAGCACAGAACATTGCCGGGGTACAATTAGTCAGTAGTACTGGTGACAATGTCTATAGGGAATCAATACAATTTTACTATCGACATTTCCTGCAGGGAAACTACAAAGATTTTATAACCTCTTTTTTTGTAGGCTTTGTTTGTACGGTTATGATTGTATGTTGACGAACTTTTAATTAACAAAAATTATGTATTCTAGTCTGTGTTTAAATTGGTATATGTTTATTCTTCTACGCGAACTTAAAAATATAAACATCAGCAGCTGTTTATACATAAACAGGGCAACTCACACTGGGGTAAATGATACCTATTTGTGAGATTAATTCATTCAGGCACTTTAATGGAACAATTTGTGGTTTTTTTTGCATAAGACGCTCTCCACATATCACATAGTGCTATTTTTTTCATTTTCGAGAAAAATGCTCTTGAAAAGCTTAAAGTCTATGTTTCGGGTCTCTTTTAGCTTCGTCTGCTAGTCGGCCTGTTGGCAGCAGAGCATGTGATACTATTTCCGGATCATGTATAAAAATGTTGTGCGAGGTGGGAGGCATATAATATCCGGGATATTTTTCGACGAAGTGTGCACTGGCATATAGCATTCCACTAAACCTGAGATCCGAAATAAAAGAAGGTTCGCTAAAACGAAGAATTTTCGAAACAAATTTGTTCGATAAATGCTCGTTAATCTAAAAAAAAATTTAATGTTCGCAAATGCGAGCTTTTGTCGATAATGGTGCGACAATAAGCTCAATTGCCAAATTTCATAAAATGTGAATGTTAGCAGCATTGAACTATTTTCGATAATTTATCGAATGTGTAATTTACATTCATGTGTGCAATAATTGAATAGAAAAAAATTTGCTCCGATAGCCTAGTGGATGTGTGCTAATCTGTTAACCTGGCAGTACCGTGTTCGAATCTGATTGACTACAGCCTAAGTTACAATTCTAAATAAATAAATATTCCATTAACATTAAAATAGATATATTAAAAAAATAAAGATAACAATCTTGAAAAATTACCTTTTCCTGCATTTTTGTGGTATCGATATTTCTTCGATATTGGATCGCTATTGATCTGTCAGCGAAACATCGAAATCGAAAGATTTGCTGCCACAAACTGAGCGACAAGTGGGCTCTAGCAGCTCTTTCTCTTTCCGACTTCGATAGCCGATCTCGAGTGTTTTGTCCGAGAAATATGTACGCAGCATTCGAATGCGATATTATTTTCGAATGTTGTTTTCTCAAAAACCAACAAAAATGCGCAAAAATTTTTTTTGCGGAACTATTTCATTGATATTCGCTCTTCCCAGATATGAACACAGTCATGGAATTTTGCGGAATTCTCCACATATATGAAAAAAGTGCTGCTCTAGCTGCGAAAATTTCAAAAGTTTTCCATTTACGATTTCCAAGATACAGATAATTGTCAAAATTACATAGTAAAAATTACATTAACTGATAGAATACTCTTTAATTTTGATTTTGTTTAAATTTCAGTATTAATTGGTGTAGTCTGTAATATAAATATGTACAAATACGGGATTTAGACGAAGAATTTTTATGGTCAAACGGGATATAAGGGCGTTTAGGAGGATACGAAATCCAAAAGACATTTACTTTATTAGGCAATGGGCGTTGGCGTAAACGCCTAAGTCGATTTTTGTAGTAGATTAAAGGACACGGCTTGTGTGTTGCTTTAATCTATTACAAAAAACGACATAGGCGTTTACGCGAATGCCTTACACAATCAGGCCCAATATTTTTTGGACTCGGTTAAACGCATTTCTACCCCGTTCGACTATCAGTGGCTGAGTGTTAGCGATGCTAGCCTGTCAGTCCAGAGGTCGTGGGTTCGATTTACACCATAGACCCTGAGTGTTTTCCTCAGAAAAGCCAATCGCTTCGCGGGTTGTATTTGTTAATAAAAATAAAAATATATGAAAAAATAAAAAAAACATAAAAAAAATTAAGTTATAAAGTCTTCGTGTAAATCACCTATAATTCTGAATATCGCGACCTTAGTATTGTTTTGGCCCACCGACCATTTAAAAAGAAAACAAATTGAGTTAAGTATGGGGTATATATATTTTGAATACCCTCTTTCAGAATCCAAAAACTGTTTCGCGAAATTGTTCCCGGCTTCTGAGACATCAAGCATTCATTGTGCTCGATATCATAATTTTTTATAAATTTTTTGTAAAAAAAAAATTTTTTTAAATAAAAAAATAAAAATCAGAAATCAAGTAAAATACCAATTTTCATCAATATTAACTTTATCCATGTAAATATCTTTTCTAATAACATTTATACGCTTATTTTCAATAAAAAGTAGAAAATTTCATCTCAATAACAAGTTACTCAATACACAGCTGTTAGTATACACATGGAGCAACAAAAGCTACTTTTTACAAATAAAATAAAAAAAGTGGCTACTGGAGCACAAAAGAAGATAATTTACTTTAAGTAAAAATATGTTAATTTCTAACCGGATTGATGAAAGTTCACAAAAATTTACGTTTTTCTTCCAAACATATGCCGGAAGCAGTGGTGAGAATAGAAAAAAATTCTATCGCATATATTTTGAGAAAACTTTATGTAAATCTTCTTTGTTATTTTTCTCTATTCCGACTTTTTGGCATATGGGGCAAAACAATACTAAGGTCGCGATATGTCATGTGTCTATATCAAGTGTCTGTATATTACATTAGGATTTCAATACGTTTCATTGCTCGCTTTAGCACACCCTTGAATTTTTAACCTTCATGAACTTTTACTATTTTCGCTGTAATAGCGACCATAGTTATATATATTCTGTGGAAATTGCAGCTCCGTACCGTATTTTTTTTTATATAAAATGTTTATCTGAATTTTTAAATTCGGTTATTGGCCCCCATGTCTTTGGCACAGTCTTCCACTATAACTTAAAAGCAGTGCAAATAGTTTTAAAACATATTTGTTTAACTTTTTTAAATAAATTTTCATCAACATTGTTATAGTTAAAAGAATTAAATAAATAAATATTGGTAGACTATTTTGACAAAAGTAAAAAGAAAAATTGCTGACGTAAATAGGTCAAGTTGCAGAATAATGTATTTGCTTATGACGCCGTTGCTTAAAAACATAACTTTTTTTTTCATATAAAAAGACTGCTCCGAAAAGACTTAATCACAGTTAAACTTAGCTAACCTCTCGTTTCCAGTAATCCCGTTTAATTGTTAAAACTTCACTATGAAATTTTTCAATCTTATCTGTCTTGTTGCCGCCTTAGTGGCAGTATTTGTTCAAATTCCTGCAGCCACAGAGGTAATTTTATTTCTAATATTATTTATTTTACGTATTTCTGGAGTCTAATCCTTAAGAATCGACTTTTAATCTATATGTACCGGTTTTATTGAAAGTTATTATTAAGGCCTAAATTTTATACTTAAATTTAACCGTACCTGGTAATGTTGTAAAAATTAACATAAAGAAGTAACAATTGTGCAATTGTTTCTACTTCCATAATTCGAATAAATATTTAATATTTCACCTGAAAAAAGGAAAAAAGGGGAAAAATTATGAACGCAGAGATGATGTAGCTGCATCTGTTTCATTGTTACACTGTTTCCTCCAGTAGGAAAAGTGGCCCGCCCCAATAAAAAATGGCCCAAGCTGAGAAATGAAAAATTGGCTCAAAATTTTTCTATTTAAAACAACAACATTTTTGATATTTAGGAGAGGCCACTTTTCATTTTCTAATTTGAAAATTTTTTTCCTATTTTGTGACCATTTTTAATTTACGTAAAGCTAGCTGAGCTAATAACTCTTCATAGTCGGCCTTCTTCCGGCCTTAAAGGTATTTTGCTCTCAGTATATCGAAAAGCTGCTTCACTGAGTAAATATTTTTGCATAGACGGCCGGCAGCCGGACTGAAGGGTTTTTCGAACTCAAGGTTTTTGTCCTCTAGGTATATCGAAAAGCGGCTTCGCCGAGTAATGATTTTTGCATAGCTACTTTTCGATATGCCGAGAGGGAAAACCCTTTAGGGATGCCCAAAGGCGGTCTATACAGAAATATTTTCTCAGCGAAGCCGTTTTTCGTTATACTGTGAGGAAAAATCCCTTAAGCACGGGCGAAGTCAGGCTATGCACAAACCTTTACTTAGCGAAGCCGCTCTTCGAGCGGATAAAATCCTTCCTGAAGACTACCCGAAGGCCGGTTATAATGGCAAGAGCTAATAAAACATGATTTAATTTTCCATACATATGTTCACTTCTGGCGTATGCCGTTATTGCCCAATAGCATCGAGCAGCCTGTGTCTTTATTGCACTGCACCAAAAAAATGGCGCAAAATTTTCTATTGAAAAGAACAACAAACATTTTTGTGGCCATTTTTTCTAATTTGGGTCCATTTTTTATATCTTAGTTTGGGAATAATTTTCCTTTTTTGGTGGACTTTTTCATTTTTCAGTTTGCTGCCTCCAAGCACGCCTATCGAACATTGAGATTAAGGCGTATCTCACCGCAATTTGGGCAAATGCTCCATTTCTCTCTTTTGTATGTGCCACAGCTCAATAAATGTAGTATTTACAAAAAAGTTTTCTTCAAAAAAGTTGTTCTCTGTGAATTTAACAACAGCTTTTGTCATATTGACTTTTATGCACAGAAAAAAATAAGTTTCGTTTTTGATACCAAAAAATCCCGGTATTCAATAATTTTTTTTTGTAAATTTCCTGTGATAAAAAATTACGCTATATTGATAACAAAATTATATCAAAATAAAAAGTATACATAAGTTAAAAAATATGTTGATATAGCTGGGATACGAACCCAGTCTATCCGAACGTAAGGAATGCTCTCCACAGCCGAGCCATATCTCATTTATTTTGTTGTGAGATAAAACTTGTTTTAAGTACTTATGTATGAAAAGAAAATAAATAGCCGGCATGGGAAAGAAATACATACAACGAAATATTGTATTAAGTTAATAACAAATGTTATTGAAATTCATATTTTTTTCAATAACATGATTTTATTGAGCATAACTCTTGTCTACATCTTTCTCTGTATTAATTACATATTTAACAAAATAAACAACGATATCGAAAAGTATTAACATTTCAAAATGATTACACATATTTAAATATTTTGGTAAACTTATTCGTTCTCTAAAACTAAAAGCCGTTTCTTTAGTTATCTGGGCCGCTGAACGCGAGTTTGCACTTTTTTTTCGAGATATACCGTTATGTCATTATTGAAGGCACTGGTGCGACATATATTTGCATAACTAGGTAAGGCTTCGCCTTATTCAGAAAAAATGAAAAACTAACTTCGACACCAAAAGTATCTTTAAGCCGAGCAAAAAATTTTTTTCTAAATCTGCCCATTAAAAATTTAAAAATTTTTTTCACTAAATTGTGAATAAAATCGAAAGTTTTACACCAATTTAACCTACATGATACTGGAGAAAAAAGCGATCGTTGGTGTATATTTATATTTTTTTTTTTATGAATTTTTAAAAACAAAAGTTTAAAAATTTTTTTATACACACAAAACAAACTAAATTTTATTTCTGTAAAGGAATTTAATGAAATAGTAAATATTTTGTCTAGGAGCGGACCTAGTAACAAATTTGTAAATATAGACAAAAATATCGCAACAATTTTATTGAAAAAAACGTGTTTTTTTCAGTGAACAAATTTTTTAAATAGATAAAACAATTTGTATAAAAATATTCACAAATTATAAACAAAATAATTTACTAAATCAAACAAAAAGATTTACTGGATTTTCTAAAATATATCAAACAATATTTTTATCCGAATTTATTAAACAATTTATCTGAAAATACTAACAAATATTAAATAAAATAGTTTACTTAATCGAACAAAATAAAATTTTTTATCTGGGTCATCACCAACATCCATTAGGCATTTATGAAATTTCAGTTTGTTAAATGTGTTCAAGTCTGAATGTTTATCTAAAAACTCTAAAAAATTAATGAGAATTAAAACAACGGCATTAAAGAATTGATTCACTAAAAAATCTTCTGTAAAAAAACACATTCCTTTTGGTTTCATTGTTGTTGTTGTTATTTGTGTGTAAGTCATCATCGGGGTTGTTTTTTTACGACATAGTTTTTCTTGTTGTTTTTAAGAGTCAAACGAACAATTCATTGATTATGTAAAGAACAGTTACTGAAAACGAAATTTATTTTTAGACAAACTTTTGTTTGAAAATTTTGTTTGACAATTTTTTCTCTGCAATTTCTAATTTACAAGCTAAAACTTTTACGATATCTCTGAAACTAATAGGCAGATTTGTAAATAGTGTTTGCTTATCTTAAAGAAAATTTTGTTGCTAAATTTTGGTTTTTCTTTTTTACTGAATAGAGTAAACCATTCTCCAGTTATGCTAATATAAGTCGTGCAAGTACCTTAATTTTTGACGCAACGGTATATCTCGAAAACTACAGTTGATAAATTCGCATTCAGCGGCCCAAATAACTAAAGAAACAACTATCATATTTTACCGAACTTTGTAAAATTATGGGTTTTTTTGGAGATTTTAATAGTTATTGGCTGTTTCAGATATTGCTGTTTATTTTGTTAAATATTCGATGTAGATAAAAGTCGATAAGGCAAGAGCTGTTAGAAACATTACAGACAACAAATTTGTGAAAGGAATTTTTTTTGTAAATACTACATTTATTATCAGAAATGAGCTTTTACTCAAACTTCGGTGGGCGTGCGATACGCCTTAATCGTAACTGATTGACCTGAAATATTTTCAGATAGTGTTTTATAAAAACCCATCGAAAAAAATCCAAATATTAATATTTTACGACCACCCTAATGTACATAAAAATATATACATGCATGTCCCAACCAAAAAGGTGAATGAAGATATGAATTGAAATTCCTTCCCTTTGAGGCCTCAATGAGTTCATTAAAACTTTCATTTGTTTGGACAAAATTAATGCATACAAGAATTTTTAATTCATTATGACTTCATTCATATTTTAAATTAATTCATGCGAGTATTGTAGGCAAAACGAATGCATTCAAAACATCAAAAGTCTTTGCCTGAATGATTAGTAAATTCATTCAGAAATAATCATTCCTTTAGAGCTCTGATATCTTTAAATTCCTTAATGTTGCAATCGATGCGTTTATTTTACCGTTTGGCTTATTTTACATTCTTTCAGACTAAACTCCAGTCGTGCGTCGGAGCCGACACGCATAATTTTTTTATTCTTTCTTATATAAATATATATTTAATACTCATATTTTCATTTTTATATTTATATTTCATAATCGTCCATTAAGGCAGCTGCAATATCAAACGGTAAATGTCCTGCTAATTTCAGACGCGTTGGCTCATGGTGTATTGAAGTGAAGAACTATAAATATGACTATTATGGCAATGAGTATAACGATATCGATGATTGGGATTAATTAAAGTGTATATAAAAAACTTAGAATAATATATGTTTTGTTCGAAAGCTATTATTTATTAATTTTATTGTAGCACATAGAAAACATAAATTCAGAAAAATTATTGTTCGAATTAAATGAAGTTTTATGCATATAAATACAGATTTTCTTTGATTGTTACAGTGAATATTTCTAATAAAATAAGTTATTCGAATTAGAAAATTTGTTGTTTGATTTTACAAATATGTATCCGCTTTCAGTGAACAAATTAATTTGAATTTATGATTTCGGTTGCACTATGCAACAAAATTATTTATTTTAAAGGCACCTGATAATCACTATGTTAATTAATGCTTCCCTATTTATAAAAAAAAGTGTAGAAATGCAAAATTCTGTGGATAAGTTTTATTTAAAAAAAATAAAAAAATTATTTGTTGCGATTTCAACATGTCCATATACATTTCGTTCTCTTATCTTATCTCTTATCTTATGCACAGACTTTTAAAAACCATTTGAGAAAACCATTTCACAAAAGTGAAACTTTCAGAAAAGTATAAATAAAAAATTAATATTTCTGTGCACCGTCAGAAGCAAACACTTTATTGTAAAAGTTGGCCTATTGCGTAAGCCATTTTTTAAATTTACGCTAATTAATTTCGAATTATGTATTAATATGATTATTTCGAACGTATTTGCTTTGTGAAGCCAAATTGATTATTAGGCTAAAGTTCGTAACGTTATATTCAGAAAGAATTGGGAATGATTAATATTCCAAGGAACAAGGGAAAAATTAACATCAACTTAATTTTTCAACGTACACAGCAGAACAGAGTAGCGCCACTTTCGGAAGCCGCTACACTTCCATCGTCAGTGCTCACGTGTATTTGCTTATCACCACTTGTCAGGTGGCTCTTTTAATTCTTATATATACAACGTTTTCGTGAAAATTGAATACGAGAATTATATCACTCTTAAGCTGATATTAAAGTGCACTTTCCCAGCGTTGCCATCGGTTTATTTTTCTTCATTCACATTTTTTCCAGCCATACCGTAAAATCGTATCGTTTTAATTACTGTCTCTGCTATCCAAGTGACTCCACGGGGATTTATGGACCAGCATATGGCATTTCTGCAAACATACCTATTCATTCGCCTGAGTATCTATAGAAAATTAACGGAATTTTTAATTTATTTTTAATGATTTTATAAAAACGAAAATTTAAAAAAAAAAATTTTTCGCACAAGTACCACGATATCTCTGAAACCATTAAGAGGATTAAAAAGCAATGTTGGTATGGTCTCAAGATATTCTTTTGTCGAATTTCGAATTTCTTATTTAACTGAATAGAACAAAACGTTCTGCTTTTTTGTCATAATGGTATATCTTGAAAACTACAATCAATTTGAAGAAACCTAGTGCACATTCGAGTTCAGAGCCCCTTTGCTTCAGCCCAAAACCTTGTATGCTTATATTATTTATCCCGTTAAGCCTAGTACGCAGTTCGGCCTGAGTTTCAGATTTACAATTTTGTATTTATTTCCACACGGAATAATTGTTGTGTAGACAACTTTGTTTTTATTCACGTAAATTCACTTATTTTTATAAATTACAACGTGCAAGATATGACAAACAATTTGAAAAATGACAAAAAGAAAAAATATCAAAATTTCCTTAAGCAAACAGTTGTCTGAACGTTAATTTTTTTCCAGTTTATGGAAAAAAGTCTCCAGTAATTGATATGTCATCCCTGTATTTAACAAACATTGTCGTGATTTTTCTTTTCAGCTGCATACACACAAAAAAATTTGTATTTGCTTTGTTCATTGCTACAGTCCACTGTTGTGCTTAGTTGTGTGACTTGTTGTTGTTTATTTTTACATGTGTCGGCTATGTAGACGACAAAAAACGAACTACTAGCGAAAATTACCTGCTGTTGGTTTAAAATTACCATTGTTTCATATTAATTTTAAATGAAAAATTATTAATCTAACATTAAATTTATTCGATTTTAAATTTTTCACTGTTAAAACAACTTTGTTATAAATATTACATTTCATTTAAATTCAATATGACTATAACTTTAATGTCAAATAAGCTTTATGTTAAATAGTCATGTAAATCATGTTGAATTAAAATGAATTTCACTTCACATACGATGGGTATTTATTTAGTGTTCCAATATCCAATTCTAGTTGGTTTAACTCGCAATAACTTTGATTCAACATGATTTTTCGTATTATTTCATGAAATATAGTTAATTCAAAAGGATATATGTTCCTTCAAAATTATTGTAAATAATATTGACTTAATATGAAACGCCTATGAAGCAAAATTGCTACCGAAAAAAATTAAATTAAACAGCTTTTCGACGATTTTACATTGAAATTTTTTTTGTGTGGAGTAATTTCTAAAACAGATATTCAAGACGTGTAAGCATGTTTCTTCTTGATATTCTCAAAGACTATTTAATATAAACGTTTTCAACAATAAGACCATAAATGAATACTTGCCGAATTTTTTTAAAAAGTTGACGTCTTCAAGGTATCCGCCCATGATCCAGCCTTTACGTTAGGAAGCCATGCTCTTCCACCTGAATGACCTAAGACTGTGTGAAATTTTATTGAGATACCTTGAACCGTTAACGAGTTGTCGAATTATTTCCAATCGATTTCAATTTATATTATAAAAATCAAGTTATATTATAATATGCTTCAAAACACCTTCTTTATCTTCATTTTCATCTTTAATTTCCTTATCTTTATTATTTTGTGTAGCTTACAACCGAATTGGATAACTGGTTGCGAAGTTAAGATGAAACTGGTAGATCAATCTCAACAGAAATCGAAAGTTTTATATAAAAAAATTATCCATAGAATTTTATATTTCGACTATTTGTATAAACAGGGAAATATAAGAAATATGATGGTTATCAGGTGTCATAAAAAATTAATTTTGTTGCATAGTGTAATCGAAATCATAAATGCAAATTAATTTCTTTAATGAAAGCGGATACGTTTTTGTAAAATCAAAACATAAATTTTCTAATACAAACAATTTATAAGAAATTTATTATTCGACATATTGTCATTATTTTATTTTAAATTTTATTTGCTGGTGTTTAAGCATTGTCTATATGCAACATTTCATTGGTGCTTTACCAAATCGTCAGTAGACTTCAAACACAATTTTGAACAGTTAAAAATTAAATTTTTAACTGTTCAAAAATGTGTTTGAAGTCTACTGACGATTTGGTAAAGCACCAACGAAATGTTGCATATAGACAATGCTTAAACACCAGCAAATAAATTTCATTTACAAACAATTTATTTTATGGGAAATATTTATACATAATTATAATCCTTAATAATTATTTTTAAGCATATTTATTTTTATATGCTAAAAAAACTTAATAAGAAATAAATTTTGAAAAAAAAATATTAAATTTCCAAGTTTTACAATAACTTTACTTAGCCCATATCAAACAGATCCCTTGGTTCATAAGTGTCATCAATATAATTATCATAATCATAATCCTCTTCCTCTTCCTCAATACAATATATGCCAAAGTGTCTAAAATGTTCAGGACATTGGCCATCAATTAAAATATATGCCTTAATGGATGATTAAGAAAAAAAAATTTATATTAAAAATGTTGTAAAAAAGTGTAAAAAATTAAATTATTTTAATTGAAAGTTTTTATTTATGAATTAAAAACATTCTTTTTTTCAAAAATATTAATTAAAACTACTGGCAGTATGAAACAGAACTGTTCCATGATGCAGCTACACCATGTCCGTCTGTGTCTATGTGTTCTTTTTCTTTTCATCACTTTGCAGGTGGAAAGATCTATTTAACCGAATTATGGATGTAGAAAGAATACGAGAATTGTGTCTTATTTACATTCAATTCAAGTATCAAATTCAAGGCTAAATTAAACATTTAAAATTCCCCGAAGAAAATGGATGATAATTTTAAAACGGCTAACACGATTTTACGCAAATACTTAAAAGCAATTTAGCCGTTTGGGAGCTACGCTTCTTCAGACACACATATTCAAGAAGATACAGCTAGAAAAGAGTTGAAACTTCGAAACGGCGCTGGACCGATTGTCTGCAAACATAGCTCGAAGAAACGTTTCAAAAAAATAAAAATAAAATCAAAATTAGTCTAGCCATTTTGGCTCTACAAGGGAACAGACAAACACACAGATACACACTACAGGCTGTTATAAGCGCCTTCTTTTTTGCTCGGTGGATAAAAATACGTAAAACAAAAAAATTAAATTACCTCTGAAGGTGCAGGAAGTTGCACAATTGCTAACACTACGACGGCAACAACGCAGATAAGATTGAAAAATTTCATATTAAAGTTTTAACAATTGAACGGGAGGACTGTGCTCGAGAGACTAGTAAGAGTCATTGTGATTTAGTCTTTTTATAGCATCATTTTAATAATTATAATAAATAGTTATACTTCTAAGCAACATCGTTACTAGCAAATACCTTTGTTCTGAAACTTAACGCATTGACGTAAGCAGTTTTTGTTTATTTTTTGTCAAACTATAGAAGTATTTAATTATTTAATTGTTTTATACGCACACAAATGACGACCTTGATAAAAATGTATTTTAAAATATTCGGGTATGTTCTGACACTCGCATTTCGCATAACATTTGCGATTGTGACTTGAGCTCGCAAGAGAGGTGTTCTGTAAATCGCAATCGCCAGACTTTTGGCGGGCTCAAATCGCAAGAGTAAACTTCAGTGAACTGATGAATTTAGACTAAACTCAACTTTAAAGGAACAATGCAATGACGAATAAATTAAATTAAATATGTTTTCTTTTTATTTGCATCAAAACAAGTAATATATTCTTTTAAAATGGCCCCAATACGATGGTAGTAGATCTGCAATCCTGGAGGGGACTCCTCGTGGGCAAATACGCACACTTGTGGCGGTAATTACAGGACACTGTTTTATTGGTGCGCATGCTAGGAGATTGAATTTACCGTGTAATGACTTCTGTAGAAGTTGTCTTAATGAGGAGGAGGAAGAAAATGTAGAGCACCTCCTCTGTGAGCAAAGGGTGGTTTCACTGGGCAGCCCGCAGCTTCAGGATCTAGCAGCCCTATCAAACTGCGACATTAGACGGATAAATTCTTTCATTCGATCGTTGAATTGGCTTAACACTTATCCGAATAGGGAAACGCAGAAGAGGGTTTTACTTATTTTCACGTTCCCGCTTCAGGTAACACAACGGGACCTATAAGGACCCAAGTGGGCTGGTTTTTAAATCTTTAAACTGGCAACCTGCACAACCTAACCTAACCTAACCTAGTAACATATTCTTACAATTTGTATTGAAAATATGAAATTGAAAAATTGTGTTTGCTTTTGCTTGCCCAATCTTTTCTTCTGCACAGGCAATTTCAATTAACAGAACATGAAAAATCAAGTTTGACGATTTGCAACTCACAAGCGATTTGACAATCGTGTGAGTGTCAGAACATACCTGATTAAACGAAAATATTTTACAACTACTACAATTACTTTCTAAGTTGTTTTTGTTGTTATTGTAGTGGAAGACTGTGGCCAACACATGTACACAAAAAAAGAAAACGTTTCCATAACTTTTATCAAATGTGGTTCTATGAACGATTTCATAAATTCAGATAAAACATTATCTAAACTTATACTTTCCTTTTAATGAAATGAAAAGCTATAAATTTGTTGTTGTACTCCATAATAAAAAATTAAAAATGTACTAAAACTAAAACATTTACAGTATCTAATAAAATAAATTTTTAAATTCTCATTTAATTTTTTTTATCATAAAAATGATTTATAAATTCATATAAATAAACTCTTTACTGAATGTGGACGTGTGAAAGAATTTTTTTTAGAAGCAAATAACACATTTTGTTCTTTTTTTTTATTGTAGATAAAGATCTTTAATGGAAACATTTATTATTAATATGATTATTTCGAACGTATTTGCTTTGTGAATCTTAATTGATAAATGGGCTAAGGTTCGTAACGTTATATTCAGAAAGAATTGGGCATGATTAATATTCCAAGGAACAAGGGAAAAAATTAACATCAACTTAATTTTTCAACATATACAGCAGAACAGAGTAGCGCCACTTTCGGAAGCCGCTACACTTCCATCGTCAGTGCTCGAACCAAAAAAGTTTGTCTTGAGTAGAACAAAAATCAGAAAAATGTGAATAAAGAAAAATAAACCGATGGAAACGCTGGGAAAGTGCACTTTAACATCAGCTTGAGAGTGATTTAATTCTCGTATTAAATTTTCACGAAAAAGTTGTATATATAAGAATTTAAAAAATCACATTCAACAGAGCCACCTGACAAGTGGTGATAAGCAAATACACGTGAGCACTGACGATGAAAGTGTAGCGGCTTCCGAAAGTGGCACTACTCTGTTCTGCTGTGTACGTTGAAAAATTAAGTTGATGTTAATTTTTCCCTTGTTCCTTGGAATATTAATCATGCCCAATTCTTTTTGAATATAACGTTACGAACCTTAGCCTAATAATCAATTAGGAAACATTTATTATTGCGTGTCTCTGAATAATGAACGTTACCGCATGGAAGTATTTTTAACGAAAAGTAGCTTACTTGCGACCAGGGCTACCACATTGGCCTAATCAGACAAAAATTGGTGGATTTTTTTTTTGAATTTTTAAATGAATTGGTTTGAGTTTGGTTGGTTTGGTTTGTTGCTCTTAAGTATCCTTTGAGCGCCTGGTCAAACAAATTTTATTCAGATTTTCATATGTTCCCCAAAATTATATGGGGCTTGAATGTTAAATCGGGATTATATATGAAATGTTTTTAAAGGGTGGTTGAATTTTAAGGGCCGATGTTGAATGTGAACCACACCTAAATGTCAAGTTTTTTCTGCATTTAATTTGACATTTCTCAATTTCAGACTAACTCAATTTGAACAATGGACAGATACACAATCGAGCAACGCGTTAAAGTTATTCAGGCTTATTATGAAAATGGGCGTTCAAATCAAAATGCATATCGTGCACTTCGTGATTTTTTCGATACATTTTCACCTCAGTGGATTCGTCAATAAGCAGAATTGCCGCATTTGGGCGAATGATAATCCAAGAGTGATTGTCGAAAAACCAATGCACCCATAAAGAGTGACTGTTTGGTGCGGTTTATGGGCTGGCGGCATCATCGGGTCGTATTTTTCCCAAAATGAGGCTGGTTAGGCAGTTACTGTGAATGGTGTTCGCTATCGTGAGATGAGAACGAACTTTTTATGGCCCGAATTGGAAGATATGGATGTGGACGATATGTGGTTTCAACAGGACGGTGCCACTTGCCACACAGCTAACGAAACAATGGTTATTTGCACGACAATTCAAAGGCCGTGTTATCTCACGTCGTGGCAATGTCAATTGGTCGCCAAGACAATGTGATTTGACACCGTTCGACTTCCGTCTTCGGGGTTATTTGAAAGAAAAAGTGTATGTCGATAAGCCAGCAACAATACAAGAGCTAAAGGATGAGATAATTCGGCACATTAACGACATAGAACCTCAATTATAACTCAGCGTCATCGGTAAGTTTGGACCATCGGATGGAGGTGTGCCGCCGAGGTCGCGACGGCCATTTGGCCGATATTTTGTTTCACACATAATTGAACCATACCATATTATCATAATAAAAAGAAATGACAATTAAATCAAATTAAAATCGCTCGATTTCAAAAACTAATAATAGACATATATGTGTTCTGTAAATCGCACGATACAGTGAAGACGAATTTAAGTTCGAATAAAATATTTGAAATCTGAATTTAGAAATCGGCGTGACTCATCACATACTAGAATAACTCACAATAACGTCTATTTGGCATTCGATTAGATTTGTAGTATCAAATGTTTTTTCTATTTCCTTTTCATAAATGCAATTATATTAACAATGTACATAATAAATAAACTCAAGCGAAATAGTAGGTTTTAATATATTTTGATAGGTTTTGAGGAAAATTACGGCACGAAAAATTTTTTCTTTGTGTCACCCCTGCTTCCGACTTAGTAATAGAAAAAAAAAACAAATCTCTTTTATTATCCCTCACATATTTTAGCTCATTTCAGAAGTGAAAAAATTAACATAACTCTTAATTTCCTCTTACGATTAGATTACACAATGCAACAAAGTAAAACTTTTATAATGACCAGGGCAACCGCAATTATGCAAGTCGATATTTTTGGCCCAACACAATAACTAACGCTGAGCTGCTCCGAAACACGAACCAACAACCAATCCAATACGACATCCTAAAAAACAAATTTAGAAGGATTTATTATGCACTAAGATCCGATAACGAGGTAGCCAAGGCAGCGTTGCAGTACAACTCCCAGGGTTCTCGGCCCCGTGGACGTGCACAGACAACTTACCACATCGAAACCATCCGTGAGCTGAAGAACAGCCCACAACAGAGTTCGTTGGAAATTGTTAATTGAGACCGTTTGCTAGCCAGCTGGGGAACAGCGGAACATCATCATCAAATTATTCAACAAAATAATTTGTTAAATTATATCATAATGGAACGCACACACGTAAAAGAAGGGGTGCTGTTGGCTGGGTAGTTAGCGCGTTTGACTACTACAAACCCTGAGGTCTTGAGTTCAAGACTAGTTTCAGGCAAGCCAACAACATCATGCATTTTTCTCATGTGCATTGGTGTGTTATTGTGTTGGTTGTTGTTGGACTGTTAAAGTGATAAAGGCATAGCACTGATCGCTTTGGCAGTACCGGCAGCGATTAATACTAGCATATCCTAATGCACTTCACAGCACCCTCCTTCGTCGGTATTGTAGCAAAACCGTCGACGAAGTAAAAGAATGAATAAAACTGGCTACACAGCTTAAACAAATCAATGCCTCTACTTGACACCAGAGTGGCTTGCAACACTGCTCTACAAAAAGCGCGCAATAGCAGGGTTGTAAATGAATTAAGTTTTCTATATCTCTCCTACTTCACCACCTGTTCTCTCTACACTATCCCTTTCCCAAAGAAGCTAACATATTTATTAATTAGCTGGTAGGCATTAATTGCCTGATTGTGTAACTTCTCTTAAAAAAATGCAAATTAAGTTTTGTGTGTATTTATTATTTACTTATGTATTTAATAACGAATTGTTCTGTAGCTGGAGAAATAACAACGCTAGTCTATTAGGCAGAGATCGCCGCTTCGACTCCCGCCAAAGACATTTGATGTTTTTCGCACACAAGCAAAAAATCTCTTCGAAGGTTGTGGCTGTGTACAAAAAAATATTGTTGATATAACAATTGTGATAATCAAATTTCGTTCGGAAATTCAACAATTCACATTGTTAATATAACAATAATTTTAATTGATATAATTTTGAAATCTAACAAAAACAAATTTCAAAAAAAAAATAGTTTTAGCCAACAAATTGTTTGTTGATATATTTAATTGAAAATATTGTGATAATTTTTTCTTAACTTACAAAATTTCGTATTTATATTTACAAAAATCGTTGTAGGCTCAAAATCAAATTAATTATTTAATTGATATAACAAAGAATCTAATGGTATTAACAAAATCATTTTTTGCCTGTGTACCCTTTTCTGTTTTTGGCATATAAGAGTAAATATTTTTTGGGAAATGCTCATGTGTACATAATTTAATCCAGTATACATATGGATACAGAATTCATTTTTATTATTCATAATAAAAATACACATAATTTACGTACAAATATCTGTAGATAAACATACATGAGTAAAAATCTCTGCATTGTAAAATATCTATGGCATTTTTATGTGACCAATTACGTGATTCTCTGGTTAGAATGAGAAGAAACTTCATTGTTTTTTTATTACAATAAAACAGAAATGAAAGCAATTTTGACACTTTTGCGAAACGATAGAATATATTATTATCCTGTGTGCTTTTTACCTATTTAAAATTCAAATCTTTTCTATATTTCCCATTTACATATGTATGTATGTACATGAGCACACGCATATGTACTAACTTACATCTGTATGCATATGTATAAATAGTTGTCATATTTTACACATGTGCATGTGTGAGAAAATTTCATTTTAAGAATTTATAGAAAAGTTTCTCCGCTGCGTTTATTACTCATATATGAGTAATTCCATTTAGCCGGGTGTGATCATTTTACACACATTTTTTGCTATAAATCAAGAATGTAAAATTTGTTATATAAGAAAAGGCTGCGACTCGCAATGACGTTAAGCTTAAAGACGTTAAATAACGGGTAGACACCGCAAGATCACGATTTCTGCTCAGAATGGTGGTCAGAAAGTTACGACTGGTGTGACTTTATAAATCTTACTTTTAAAGAATTATGGTACACAATAATATTGGCGTAGCTAACTAATCAAAGTGTTTTTGTCTGTATTATGTATTTACTGTTTTCTTAAATTTTTTTAATGAGACGGGTGTGACCGACGGGTGTGACCGACTGGTGTGGCCGACGGGTGTGACCGACGGGTGTGACCGACGGGTGTAACCTTGTACGTAAATTTGAAAAATTTGAAGAAATAAAACTTTTTGTTGATTTCATTAACATAAACAATTTAAAGATATACTCATAAGAAAATAATAAGACATTAACTTATTTGCTATCCGTGCTGTTATAGACAGGAAAATACTCTAATCGAGTATTTTTTAAATTTAATAAAAAGCAAAAAAAAAATTATATTCTTTTCAGAGATAACGGTTTTTATTAATAATGAGAAGGGGAATGTAATAAAATCTAAAATAAAAAATGAAAATATAAAGAGGGAGAGCAGAGCGTTTAGTATTAAACTCATAAAAGTATTCCAAATTGCTGAAAATATCTTAAATATTGTATTTTTTTTATTTGTCTATTATTGTCATTCCTCTTATTGACATCAATTGAGTGATTTTTATTAAAAATAAGAAAATTAATTGTTCTTTCTGTAGGGCCGTTTTCTGTGGAACTGCTCATATACAATATTTCAGTATGTGTGTAAGTGTTGCCAAATGATTTATCTAGTGATTGTGGTTTTTATATATACTTTTTTCATTGGGTTCTTTAGCAGTTTGCCTTTTTGAGTTTGAAAGTAATAAAATCGTTGTTATGTGTATATATTGTTTGGTCATTTGTGGTATCTGGTTTCATATTGTCGCATAAAATAAGAACAAGGAAATTTAGAAAATTGCTGAGGTCGTTTATGATCGAAATTTTGATTGTAAAGGTGCACCACAGAATTGCTGCTATTTGCTGCTAATATTTTATTCTACTCAACTGGCAAGTAAATGAAGAAAATAAACATAGCTTGCACAAGAGCTTCTTTTGTCAATCTGTATAATTATATACTACATTTCTTATTATAATTTACGAGAAATGATAAAATAAGTCAACTTTTAGAGCCTTTTTCCAATTTTAAAATATACCTTTGAGACTTGGACAAATCAGTTATTATATTGTGATGATGCTGCAGTTGTCATATTGTACATTTGTATATTTAGTAGAAATAAATACAAATTTATCTAGATTAAATATATTTTGTTGCAAATATTGAGATTGTTGTTGCAAATATAACTAAATCATTCACTTCAAAACTAATATTACAAATTGTTGTCAAAATGACCTGACTAGACGCTAGAGATACATATACAATGAATTTGTATCAATTTGAACAAATGAGCAGCAAGAATGTAACAACTCGAAAAATATACATTTTATGGAATAAGTATTATTCTTTAAATAAACTAAAAAAAAAAATATTTAAGAAATTAAAAAAAAATTTGAACTAATTTGTCGGCATTACAAACGAGCATTCTTTGTATAGACTTTATATGAAAAGCACTCGGTTTTTGAGCGATTTCCGTACAAATTTGTTACTCATGTCGCTTGTCTGCATTGTGGAAATATATATAATATAGAATAAATTATTAATAACACGATACAATTAAATCAAAATAATAGGGTTATAACGACTGATTCTGGTAGAGGGCGACAAAAAATAAACACGTGTATCAGCGTTTTGAGCACACAGAGAAAATATATGGTTGTGGCAAATAAGTTATTATTGTTTTAGATGATTGTGAACCTTAATTAGTTTACGACAAATAAACTCATGCTTGCATTTAATCATAAAGCATAAAGGGAGAAATGCGTATAGGAGAAATGCAAATACGAAAAATAATTACGGTTTTTTAAATACAAATAGAAAATTAATTGCTCGTGTTGGGATGTATATAAACCTTAAATGCAAATAACCAACGTGCATATAAGCGATAAATACTGTATTAGCATTGATAAAAATTGAAACATGGTTTACGTTTGAAATTTATTTTAGGAGGAGTTAAAGTTTCCCCTTTTTTCCACATAGTTATAGTGGCTCGGCATAGAAATAATAACCCTCTAACTCTTCGATGTATAGGTTTTTTGTCCCTTATTTAGGGCTCCGTACACCAAAAGTGTAAGGGAACCCTATTGTTTTCGCTACGCTGTCCGTCTGTCTGTCTGTCTGTCTGTCAGCATGTGTATCACAGGCTGTTTTCTTGGGAACCGTAAGAGCTACGGACCTGAAATTTGCACAAAATATGTAAAACTTAGGCCGTTAAAAAAACAAATATATGACAGCTAAAAATTAAAGTGTGTTCTAAAGCGAGCAACGAAACCGTTGAAATACTAATGTCATATACAGACACTTATATATAGACACTTTAAATTTTCAAAGTTAGAGTTAATTGGTGTAGTCTGTAGAATAAACTGCACCAATTAACACTGATATTTAAAAAAAAATTAAAGGGTGTTCTATCAGTTAATGTAATATTGTCTATGTAAATAAGACAATTTGCTGTATCTTGGAAACCGTAAGAGGCAAACTCTGAAATTTTAAAAAACTCTAAAACTAACAAATTCCAAAATTACAAAAAAATTAAAAAACCAAAAATGGCCAAAATGAAAAAAGCGCTTAAAGGAAAAAAGCACCAAAATTTAAAAGATCGCCAAAAAAAACTAAAAAAACACAACAAACCGGAAAACAGTCGTCAAAACGAAAAAAAAGCACTAAAACATAAAAAATCGCTAAAGCTAAATATATCATCAAAATCGAAAAAATCGCAAAAATGGAAAAAAATCACAAAAACGTAAAAAAAGCGACAAGAAAGCAGAAAAAAGCTCCAAAACTAAAAAATCGCCAAAAAGAAAAATATGTGTTAAAAAATCGATAAAAAATAAAAATAATCACCAAAACCGAAAAAATCCCCAAAACCGAAAAAATCCCCAAAACCGAAAAAATCCCCAAAACCGAAAAAAGCGGCAAAACCGAAAAAACGCCAAGACTTAATAAAATCAATCGCTAAAACTAAAACAATCGTCAAAAATCGAAAAAAATACAAAAAAAAGCCAAAACCAAAAAATCTCCAATACTTTAAAAATCGACTAAAAATTAAAAATCGCCAACAAAAAGCGAAAAAAAACATGCATGTGTGAGAAATAATTGCCAAAATGAAAAAAGGGGAAAAACGAAAAGGGATATATAAGTATTCGTACGGAACCGTTCGTGTACGAGCCAAAGTTGCAAATTACTTAACTTATTTAAATTATGGAGAAAAAGGTCCCCTTCAAAGGCGAAAAAACGGGCTAAGATGTGTTACAAAAGTGTTCATCGTGGTGTTTCGCACTACAGGACTTGTTTTTTTTTTTCTTTTTAGTTTTTTACTCAGTCAGGTTTTTTTTGTTTTTGCAAACTTAATTTTTATTAGTTTTCGTACACTGTTTAATTTTTTGTTTACGGTTTACTTTTTACGCAATTGGGTTTTTTGTCTGCTAGCCAAACTAAAACCGTTAAGGATCCTAAATGGTCATTCGAAATGAAAGATTATTTTTAAACACCTGTTCAATGATAGCCATTTTAATATAGTTCGCTCATTTATATTTTATTTTTGTTTTCACAAAATGGCATCTATTCGCCGCCATATTGAATTTTACTACTGTCATATCCTTAGTGACACTCGCAGGATTAAGACAAATCGATTGATGTAATAATCATAATCGCGCAGTTGGGTAGAAAGAGCTGGACTTTATAATATTAAAATCTAAGAAATCAAAAATTCGCCAAAAATCTAATCTTACCAAAATTAGGTTTTTTTCTCAAATAAAAATGTCGTAAAGAAAAATTTTAGATGTAATCAATAAGAAAATTTGGAAAAATATGTATATTAGAAAATTATAAAGTTAAGAATCCATTACAACTAATTTATTTCTTTACTTTACTGAAAAATTCAAATTTTGAGTTAATACAATTTATTTAAAAACGGCCCAAGTATATCTGCTTGAAATGTGCTCAAGATTAAGCTTCGAAGTTTCTATAGGTTTACCATGTAGAAAGTATAGAACATATTTTATAGTTTGATTGAACATGTGTTGCTAATGATTTATACTAAACACTATGTTTGCTGTATGTGAACTTAAAATCGACTAAGCATTAAGTAAAAGTTATAAAAAAGAAAAAAAAACATTAATGGTATTTTTGTATGCATATGTTTCTTGTACTTAATTATATTAAACAAAAAAATCTATATACAAAAATGTGTTTAAATATGGCTTATGTCTCTGTGGTATATTGAAATGACCCAAAGCAAAAAAATTTTTCTACCCCTTTAAAATATAGATAAAATTGTACGATTTCAAGAACGCCTTCCAAACTGAATAAAAGACTTGTAGGTTATAACCTATGTAATATTCCATTATAAGCCACAGGAATATTATCACCAAAGGCAGAAGATTTTGCAAAGACGATCATTCATGTGATTGACATCAGTGGATCAAGATCAAAAAGAGTAAGTCTGTAGCCAAGAAGTTAGAAAGTGATGTTCAGGGATTTCCTAGTCACGAAACAACACAGTAGAACACCGATAGTTAGTAAGTAACACATATTGTTAGCGATTCACCTAGTTGCGAAACAACACAGTAGAACCTATATCAATTAACACATATTCTTAGTGATTAACCTAGTCGCAAAACAGTACAGTAGAATCTCGATAATTTGTTTTTAGTAACCATTGTTACCGATTAACCTAGTCGCGAAACAATACAGTAGAACCTCGATAAATATAAATTAACACATATTGTTACCAATTATCCTAGTTGCAAAACATTATGGTAGAACCTCGATAAGTAGATTTTAACAACCGTTGCTACCGATTAACATAATACAGTAGAACCTCGATAATTAGTACGTAACCAAACTTTTTAGCGATTATCCTAATCGTAAAACAATACAGTGTAACCTCGATAAACGTTAGTTAGTAAGTGTTGCGAGTGATTAGCCTTACTGCAAAACAATACAGTGGAACTTTAACAAAGTATTTAGTTATCTATGTTCTTAAAGTTTAACTAAAATAGGGAATAGTAAGCCGGTAGTCGGTACGTCAAACTGTGCGAGAGCGTAGTAGTGAGTGAGATATCCGTAAGGTTTCAATCTACCAGATAAAAAGCTACATGGAACCACAGGAGTAAGGAAAAGCTGACGAAAGCCTAGACTAAAGAGAAAGACTACTAGCAGGAAATCCAAGTTAAGACGAATCCGGGGAACTGATAGGACACAAACCCAGCGGATGGTATAATAATAAAGAATTGAAGTCATGTGAAATATATTCCTTAAAAACTCCTTAAATTTGTAATTTTAAATAAAAGAATAGTAATAATAAAAATAAAGAAACGTGTTATTTCTTGTAACAACCTTGGCATTATCAGGCTGAGTATACCCGGCAGAAAACGTCGTTACACACTGTCAAGCGTAATATGAATACAACATAGTTCATTTATTTGAAAAAATTAAAAAATCGTTCGTGATTTGGCGACACCTACACCTGTGCTTTAAATATTTTCTATATACATAATTGAAATATAAAACTCTAATCTCATAACAGTTACAATAGATATTGTTTGTTGTTACAAGGTTTTGTAAAGTTTCTTTAACAATAAACGAAACAATGTTTATAATGAAATTTAACGAGTGTAATAAAAAGTTATATCTTCTTCTTAAACCAATATTGTAGAGACATATTGTACATACTTCATTCATTTAAGTGAACCCTTCATTTACTGATTCATTACAAAGTGTAAAAAACTGTTACTAAAATAAACTTGAACAAAAAGCGATTGTTTACATGAAAGCAACTACAATATAAAATTTTTAACATCCTTGAGGTAGGTCACTTCATTTGTTAAGGCCAAATGTACGAGTGTATGTGTGAGTGAATTTTTACTAATGCATTACACTGTTAGTCATATCCATACTGTTAGTTTACAGATGCATACAAGTTGAAAAGAATACATCGTCCTATATATGTTTTTTCTTAGCGCAGAGGAAATTGTGTAAACATGCGCTGTTGCTTTGGCGAAAACTGAACGAAACTCTCATTTCTAACGAACAGCATTAACAGAGTTATAGTACGACAGAAGGCCGAAGTAGAAACAATGCATTTCAACGTAGAAGTCCTAGAAAAATATTTCGCACAAAGCATGTTATTGTATGTCAGTACATTTTAAGCTTGCGCCGGTATTAGACGCTTTTTTTTGCCAACAACTCCGTTCTATTTTAAAGTGTCAAGTGAATGTGTTAAAAGAGAAATAAAATTATAATAAATATTAAATATAAAATTAAAGAAAAATATATTATATATTATAATAAATAAATTAAAATGATGAAAATATGTAGTGCATACACATATCAACCAACAGATTTAACAACAAAGCTAAAATAAATAAACTAAAAGAAGTATAAAATTTATAAAAGAAAATCATTGTGTATCATCTGTGTATGGCTGCAAGTAATAATATCTACTGTTAAATCCTTGAACGTACTTGTGCTTATAAATGTTTAAAATAAATTTAATGATTTGCTTTTTTATTGAACGTAAAGCCAAAAAAACGTGATTGGCTTTTATTAAACACGCGCGCTTACTTTTTATTTACCACGGTCAATTGTAACTGCAATAACGTTTAATTTATATTGCAGTTTGTTGCAAGTAGCCGGTCACGTTTCCTTTCATCATTGTTGGGACTTTGGGAGCTATACTATACAAAAACTCCACCATAGCAACTTTATAGCATCTACTACTACTACAACTACAACTAGTAAACTTACTATTTGTATTACTATAATCCATTTTAATCGTTTTAGAAATTTCAACATACATACCCAAATACAGTGGTGGAAAAAAACTCAAGTTTCCATAAAACGCTAGATATTACTTTTGATTATTTGTTATTGTTTTTCTATTTCTATTTTCATTTTATATTTCAAATGGGATAATAAATTTCTTTTATGAAATTTACAGATAAGTAGTCTTGTGGAAGGGTTTTAGAGAGAAGAAAGTATTTCGCTTAAGAAGTAATTATGTTCTTTAAATCAATTTTGTTTAATTACGAACGGTATATAGAAGAAAAAAAATAGCACAGGTCTGCAAAGAAAATGACCTTTAAATAAACATATGAGGCATATAGAATTTAATGCGCTAAATTAAAGCTCGTAGAGATTTTTTTCAACAGACATGATTAATAAATCCAGTAGGCACATCAGTATAATTCTCCATAGCTCGAGAGCAAAATGACCAATGCCGATCAACAAAATGCTAAAATGTGCATGACAAAAATACCTTAAAATTGTACTAACATAGTTTTTTGGTTTGATCAACGCTTTTCGAGTTATACTCAAATTGGTATCGAAAAAACGAGATTTTTCACGCTAAATTAAGATTTCTTTGTAAAAACTCATAAAAATTTTAAAACTTCTAAAAATTAACTTTTTAACTATTTTTGTCACCAGCTGGAGCCTTACGACCAAAATATGGCATATATCATGAAAATTGAGGGATAAATTTTGATTTTATTAGCAATTAAGTGAATACACCCAACTACTTAAAAGGTACTTTCGGTAATAAATTTATTTCTGGTTTGAAAAAATGTTTTTAACGAAACAACGTGCTCAGTGGCCGGGTCAAGGCGTATTTAACCGGGTGGCATGGTCACGGCAACTGATTACACTATGCAACAAAAAAAAAAATGCCAAGAAGTACCACTACATTTTTTGATGTATTATAAATTCCCTAGAGGGAAAAGAACCACTCATAAGACAGCTCAGGTGACTGGTTGCCAAGGACTAGCAACCGGTTCGAGTTCCAGCACTATATATGAAAGGGACCGGTAACTTTTACGTGGCGTTGTCATTGGAGGGGGTCAATTGACATAATTAAGATACTCAGTGATAGGCTCTAGACCCAAACTAAGGCTACTTGTCCTGTGATGGGTTATTTAATACTAGCTGAGCTACTATACTTTAAACAGATATTTTTAATTTGGAAAAAATCTGCTTGTGCAATGAGGGTTTTTTCCTGACATTTTTTTTTCTAGTTTTGTGATATGTTGTGATATGATTCTTTTCACCGGTCACCACTCAGGAACATTTCGTACCACTCTCATTATCACCAGTCACAGGACAAGTACGTTCAAGACAATTGGTACAACATTTCCCGCAGGGTTTTTTTTAATATATTCTTTTTTAAATTTTTAATTTTTGAACAGACTGCTTTACTGATTTTATGAAAACTTATAAAGGAGTTGTCCAATTTAATACATACCCAGTAAAAAATTTTCATGTTTTTTGAAGCACTAAAGAAATAAAGCGCTTCATAATTCGCTTTAAAATATGAGCTTGTTTAGAAATTGATTTCATAGCGTCACAACAATGCAGGTTTTGAAGCGAGAAAAGTATTTGCTTTTTACTTATACAAAAGCTTCGCGCACAAGCTATACAAAAAAACTGATTTTATAGTGGTGATCTAAAGAAGGTTTTTAAGCGAGAATGAAGAGTAAGTTTATTTGAGTTTCTTGGTGCCGTTTCGCAACAGTGTTTTTTTTTTTTGGTCGAGTGATTGGTACGTTGGACTTCAAACCTGAAGTTTCTTAGTTCGATACTAGTTAAAATAACAAAGATTGAGTAAAACTATGATATTAATAAAAATAAATAAAGGAACGAAATAAGATAAATTCAAAATAGCGTTAACGACGCCAATCCACATCGAACCATTTTTTCATATATTTTCAGTTCTAGTGCTGAAAATGTTGATGATTATGAGCGCTACAAAAGCGCTTTTGTGAGCAAAAATGTAGTACTCCAATTCGGGAACTCGCCATACAAAAATCAGCAGCGATATCAGCAGGTTTGTCAGCGCTACTTTTATTCATTAATAGTAGAAACCTGCTTTATTGGAAGCAATTTTTTTACTGGGTAGACAACTAAAAAATGTTAAATAAAATTACCTTTAAACATTATTTTTTTATATACTCATTGTTTTCGGAATTATTCGGACTGCAATGATGAAAAATATATTTTTTTATGCAAAATTGAAATACTTTTATTTTTAAAACTTTATAAAAAATCGAAAATTGCAAACTGTTACCTAGCGTTTTTATTCAGTGACCATAAGTCCACATATACTACAAATAAAATAAGCTTTATTTCACGTAAATCGAGGGATAATTATTGATTTTATTCAAAATAAAGTGAAATTACCAGACTTTGGCAAAAAAAATCGAGTTTTTAGACGCTGCTCCCCCGAATTTATCATTCATAACTTGGAAAAGGGTTGTCCAATTTTATTACAAAAACCACAAACGATCACAACGAAAGTACCTTTAAGCTGCTTGAATATTATTTTTTTTACAAACTCAATATTTTCGGAATTATTCAGACCGCAAGGACAAAAAATATATATTTTTTAGGAAAACTTGGAAAATTTTCATTTATTAAAAATATATTCCAAGTTTTTCAGTGCTTTTTGTAATGAAATTGGGCTACACTTTCCTAAGTTATAATGAAATCGGTGTAGAAGCCTCTTGAAATGTCCTAAATTTTAGAAAAATCCCAAATTGTAGAAAAATATAAAAAAAACGTCTTCATAGAATTTTAAATTTCGACTGTTTTTCTAGTTAAGGGACCATGAAACATCAAAAAAGTATAGTGGTGATCAAGGGTCATAACAAAAGTTTCATTTCGTTTTATAGTGTTATTATTTGCTCTACTTTTTTTGGCACGACTGTGTCAAAATCCATACATAAATGTCTCTATTGACATTTTTACACATTTTCTTCAACCGGCAGCAAAAAAATGATTTTTGTTGAATTTATTACTCTAGCGTTGCCACCTTGTAAAATAAATATGCCTTCTTCTGGGTATATTTACTTAATTGCTAATAAAATAAAAATTTGTCCATCGATTTTTATGATATATGGCTTATTTTGTTCGTAAAATATCTGTATCTAAGAATAATGTTAAAAGGTAAAGTTTTTGAAACTTTAAATTTGTCTATGAGTTTTTAGATAGAAAAAAATTTCTAGTGTTTTGCATGAAAAAGCACTTTATTGATAATAGTTTGTGAATAACTCAGAAAGTGTTGCTTAAATCTAAGGACTATATTGAGAAAGTTTGGAAGTATTTTGTTAATAAGACCAGGCATACCGTTCTCGAGCTAGCGAAAAAATATACTCACATAAATTTTGAATATATGTTTTATTCATGCCAATTAAAACAATATCTGTACGTGATATTATTTATTAAATTTTTTTGCATACCAGTATAGTTTGACAGCAGTTGAGCACAACGTAATAACATAATGATTTTTAAGGTTGCAGCTTTCTCCTTTTTTCTTCTCCTTTTTTGCAATTTTACCATTTTCTGGCGATTTTTTGCGTTCTACCGCCTTTTCCCCCTTTTTGCCAGATTTTTTCGTTTGAGCGAACTTTTTGGTTTTGGTGATTTATTTTCGCTTTAGCGCTTTTTTCGTTGTGACGATTATTTTTTGCGGGTTTTTTCTGCTTCAGATTGTTTCCATTTTAGCAATTTCTTTCCGTTTTTGCGATTTTTTCTCGTTTCTGTTTTTTTCATATTGGCGATTTTTGCCGTCTTAGCGGTTTTTTCTGGTTTGCGTATTTTTTCGTTACTACAATTTTTTAATTTAAGCTATTTTTTCGATTCGGTGACGTAGTCCCATTTGTACGACTTTTTCTCGTTTCGATTATTTTTCCCCTTTCTAGAGATTTTTTTGAAGATTTATTGAATGATTTTTTTCAAGATTTTTTAAAATTATTTTACCTTCTGTGATATGAACAACATCCAAAGGAAATTTCACTCCCATTGTTCTCTTTTTCTTTTTTTTCCAATTTGAGGTATTTATGTACTGTTTTCGATAATCCGCAGGAAAAAGTTTCTCAGAACTATGCATGACAGATCAGTTTAACCCTCTGCGACTGACGTGACTTCATTATCACAATTCCACTGACGTGGTAGTACACTAGCCACTATTTCGACTGCTTATATTTTCCAAGTTCCGTTTCTAAGCCCACTAAAAATATTTTTGATTTTAGTTTATAGTAGTAGTTTGCAATTTTTTGTTGAAAACAATACGACAAATCTTATTAAAAACAAAATTATCGGCATGACATAAATTAGCCTTAAAAAAATTACATCCATACAAAAACAAAAAAAAAATTCATGTTTTATTTTTTTGGTAAAAAGTTTACCATTACTTTTAGCTTATAATCAATATAGAGAAAAAAGAGATAATATCAATGGTTTAATAAAAAGTTATAACGTATTTTGTCAGGCGTAACTCAATACTGACGTGGTAGACTTGTAGACACTTGTATACTCACATCAACGGGTGCGGTCGTTTCAATTGTTTTCTTCGCATTAACGTACAGATGAGTACGTAATAAGAAGGTATTGAAAATAGCTGAATCGATATTTGTATAATTATGGCGTAAAACAATGTTTTCTGTTTAATGCTGTCTGCTAGACTACGACGTCAGTCGCAGAGGGTTAATATAGACGACTCTCAGTAAGTGTGTTTTTGGCTAGATACCAGTAATTCTTGAACCGATTTTGCTAATTTCAAATCGAACAATTCCTCGAGGATATTCCGTCAGATTGATTCATTTTATTAAGAGTCTTTGTGAGCGAAGTTCCCACATAGCACAGATAGTCAGACAAACAAATAGATAGACATACCGACAGAGGGATAGACGCACATCTTTATATCGACTTTCCTATCTATAAAAACCCATAATATACTATAATATAATCAACCTTATCGGGAATAAAAGTTCACGTGAAATGCGTTCTCTTTCCCTAAAATTGCGATCGCCAATTTTGTGCCCTTGCTGTGTTACTGTACTATTTTGCTTGTTTTGTTCACCATTTTTTTTTAATATTTCACGTGAACAAAATGTTCGCCTCTTATTCCCGATAAAGGTGAATATATAGGTACCTCGGTAGGTTAGTGGGTAATGTTCTAGCCTATCAGTGTGGAGGTTGTGGGTTCGATTCCCACCATAGACTCTCGTCTGTTTCATTACAACGAGTAACGGTCTTTGTTACTATTCTCGCTTAAATAAAGTTATGATATAATATATAATTGTATTTGTAAGGTTGAAATAAATATATATAACAACTAAGAAAGTGTTGCCCCTATTATGATTCACAACTCAACTAGATTGAGTTGTCAATGTTACGACCCAACTCAAACATTTTTTTGTACTATGATTCACAACTAATTTTAGTTGCCTTAGATATAATGTCTGAAAAAAGGTTCTTATCTATGCTCTGTGTTTTTTGAAACCATAGTAGCCATCACAAAATATTTTAAATATTTTTAGTTTTGGCCTTACTATTTTTTCTTGAGATTTTATGT
The DNA here is from genome assembly GCA_956483635.1 of Panzeria rudis. NCBI lineage: Eukaryota > Metazoa > Arthropoda > Insecta > Diptera > Tachinidae > Panzeria > Panzeria rudis. The sequence continues at coordinate 190,876,333 of OY101448.1, forward strand.
TTTATGGATATGGCAACAATATGGGTTGATAAATGGGATAGATTGGCGCCTAAAATCACTATTTTAAAAGTAAGCAAAAGTTACACAATAGTCGAAATAAAAACTAAAACACAGTTGTTGCTGAATGTTGTAATCTATAATAAGAATTTGACAACTACGTCTCAACTATCAATTTAGGCGTGAATCATAATAGGGGCCTATATTTTATAAGGTAGGAAATTACAATTTTAGAAATTACAAACGCGATGGCAAGATTGTAGGAAAAAATAAAAAAACATGCTAAATAATGTAATTGGGCAGGTGTTTTTCCTTTTACAATTTTTTAATAATATGGCTCTTTTTAATCGCGAAAGTTTGGTTTTTATTGTAGTGAATGAATGTTGGTGAAATTTATCGAAATTTATTAAAAAGTAGATTTTGAACTTTTTGTTAGTTAGGGCAATTTACGTTTTATTTAACGATATAAACATTTTTGGTGAAGGGCAAAATAAAATGCATAATCTGAAAAAGTTTGCAACGAACAGTAATTAAAAAAAAAACAATAATCACAGTACCTAAGGTTTTGCCTTACACTGTAAGAACATTGCGAGCACATTGACACAAAACACACATGCAAACATAAATAGAAAATATATTTATTCATGCTGATGTTTTTTTGTCACAGTGCATTTCATTCTGATAAACCAATACAATTTTATTGTTGTTGTTGCAGTTGCTTCTATTTATTGCACATAAAAATGGCATTAAAAATTGTTTTAAATTACATGTTTTCCTAAAGCATTTTAAAAAGTAACACATGAAAGTTAGTTTGCTATTGTATTCTCCATACAGACAATAAAGGAATGGAATAATACAATATATGAAATGGGAGAAAAATATAGGGAAAGTTAAGCTGGATTTAACAGACAATTAAATGCAACAAAATCAGCTAAATGCCTGCTAAAAGGCTTAACAAAATAAATGCCCATGAAAGCAATTTACGTGTTTATACATTTATGCGGTTGCTGTTACATGTATGTGTCATAAAATATGTTGTAGTGCTATTGACATAAAAAGGAATGAGTCAACCGGCTGTTTTTACAAAGTTTCATAAATGTTTATATAAGGATTCAATGAATTGTAAGCAAAATCTTCATTGTTGGTAGTTTGAAAGCAGTTTTGCCAGGATCTGAAGGAAAAAGGCTAAATCGGTTTTTTTAAAAAGCAAGGGAAGGCTAAATCAAGCTAAAATAAAAGCTGAAAAAGGTCAATTATTTCTTATTGAAAATTCAATGTTTGTGTTATTAATTAATAAAAAAAAGATACATAAACATTGTAATTATTATTAAATAAGAAGGAACTTCAAGAAGATAATGAAAAAACAGAGCAAAGGTACAAAGTTTTAAATACAGTGGATCACAGCTTACTTTATGCAGTCCACAACTTTTTCTTTAAGACTCCATAACAACGAAACTAAAAGGAATATAAAAATAATTTACCATTTTACCATTTTACAGGGAAAAGTGTCCTGTTCAACAATACCTTGGGAGAAGTTGGTCACCAATTGCAAAGAACGTGCTTGTCCTATGACTGGTGAAAATGGTAATGGTCATGACCGGTTAAAAGAGAACATATCACAAAGACAGAACAACAATGTTAGCAAGCTATCCTCACTGTATAAGCTGATTTTTTCTAAATCAAATATATTTATTTGAAGCACAGTAACTTAACTAGTATTGAAAAAACCGGCACCGCAAAAATACCTTAAGCTTTCATCTAGAGCTTATGACTGAGTATTTAAATTATGTCAATTGACCCCCTCAAAGAACAACGCCATGTAAAATTAACCGCTCCTTTACACATAAAGTTCCGGAACTCGAACCGCTCGCTAGTCCTTGGGAACCAGCGAGCCATCACACACGAGAAGAATTGTGCTAGCATAAACTGAAAGCTTATAGGCAAGAGAGGGGAATAGAATGGTTTTTTGATGGCGTAAAATTTCAACCAGATACAAGCCCCCATTAGCAGCACAAAACTAACAGATGCATTCTTTGCAAAAACAGAGGTGTGCAAAAGTCACTAATACACACAAATCTGTGTATATGTACACATTTCTTCCAGATGAATATTCAACCCGTGTATGTCGAACAGAAGAAAAATTGTGCGCTTAAAAATTGTTCTCGTGTGTGAAGGCTCAGCTACGTCACCTCTTCCCTCTATGGTATATATTAGGGTATTCACTCGAATAATATTTGCTCGATTAATCGAATAATTTAAGTGAAATAATGTTGGATGAAAGAAAAAAAATTAAATTTTGAGTAAAAATGTATTCGGGTAATTTAGGTCGAATAATCGAATAACTCAACGAAAACCATTTACGTAAATTTTTCTTTTTTTAATTAAGTTTTTGTACATTTCTTAATAAATTTTTGTGCAAAAAAGTTTAATTGATTTGTTGTGGTTAGCTAATCGATATGCCGGCATCTCGTTGGTTGATAATGCCAACTCATCAATCTTTAAACTAAAATCGGTTCCACGTTTGTTGTTCACCAATGGAGGAGCTATCAAATGCTAAACCGTGGAACGACATTTGAAAGGTTTTCAAGACTTGTATGCTTATGGTTAGAGTCTCAAAAATTAAATGAGAATTACAATACACAAGCAGAGTTGTATAATAGTTATATAAAACGTGAAAAACTTTGATTTGTTTTATTTTTGTGCTAAAAACCGACTACATTAAAAAATTTTCCGATTAACTCAAATAATTTTTAGCAATAAAGTTTACTCGAATAACTCGAATAAAATAAAAGTGTTACTCGATTGTTCGATTAAACCTCAATTTCGATTAATTGATTAATCGAACAATGGAAAAGTCGAGTAAAATAAATACCCTACCCTGTTAGCATGAAGTTAGCAAAAATGAATTTATGCGCTCGTTTTCGAGTCGAATGTGGTGACTGTTCTTTCGGTAGAAAATGGTATCCTAGCCGCGACTCTTCGGAGAGAGTCTGTTATGAATAGCGTTTCTGATCAATTACGACTCTTTTTCGACTCATTTATGAGTAAAAATATACAGTCACATTTCGATCATCTACATGATCACTTTATGATTGCGCACAAGTCGCTTTTGAAGCATTTGCGAGAGTGATTTTCGATTAATTACTTTTTGATCATCTAGGGAGTCGTAAAAGACTCAGTTTGATGATTTTTGCTAAAACAATCTTCCAAATGCTAAGTGGGCTAGTAAATATCCACGCAATGTCGTATGAGCAATATTTAGCTCAATTTAAGGCAATAATATGTATACGTGGCGATTTATAAGAAATACAGTTGCATAGTTTATGGGATATTCGAAAGGAGTGCGAATGAGTAATTTATAAACAAACGGAGATAAGTATATTGTATGTTGATTATATATCTCAGTGCAGTTCGAGCAAAATGAAGTTGATACTGAAATAATAATGATACAAATAATCATGTTGAATCAAAATTATTTCAATTTAAAACAACGTGAATTTGATACTGAAGTCACTCGAAGAATCATGTTGGATCAAAGTTATTTGACACTGAAGTAACACGAAGAAGCATGTTGAATCAAAATTATTTGATACTGCAGTAACACTAAGAATCATGTTGAATCAAAGTTATTTCAAGTTAAAAAGAAATTAATTCGATTGTAGCCATTTTATTAATTACACAATGCAACGATTTTGAACTTTTTGAAAGTTTTGGAGACTAAAATAAAAACTTATTATGTATTTCTCTCCACTGAATTCAGAAATCACCATACGAGTTTCCGATTTGCTCTAGTTTTAAAGATATATTGTCTTTAATACTTTCATAAGCTACAGCATGTTTTGTAATCTTCCCATCATATTTCCGGACGGGACCTTAAAGTCATAAACCAATTTACAGATTATTAATGTGTGCAAAAATATCTTTCTTTTGAATGTAATTTAGATGATATGAATTTCAGGATACCTTACTGGTATTTACGCAATGTTGGAAATTGTGTATTTTACTGTAGCCATTAAAATTTGAAAACTACAAAAAAATATAATATCTATGGGAAAGAAAAAGTAGATATTCCAATGAAAAATGTTTTGTATGAAAATTGGAAATCCATTGAAAGGGTCCTGAAATATTTAGAAAACAACTACTGTCATTCCTCAAAAAAAAATACAGTTTTACTTGGATCTATAGTTAGGTCTTGCCTGCTAATAAACATACATAGCTAGTTTTATCCTTCCGCCCAAAATAATCTCTGTGCCAAAATATGAAGTATTTCTCTCTAAGATTATCAGGATTAAAGAGCTCTAATTTAAAGAAGCCTTTTAAAGTCAGGTAATAATATATAAAGGTTTATATCGACCCCAAGTGCTCAATTCTAGCTCTTTGCCTAGCTCACCTCAGCCTTGAAAACTTATTAAAATATTGGCATTAATGCAAATATATATATTTACTTTAAAATAAAATCGAATAAAAAAGTTAAACTTGAGCGAATGTCAACTAAAATGCCAATGTTTGCACATATTGAAACTCAAGTACTTTAATTTACCTTTAACTTGTATGATCTAACAAAAGCTGTACATGAATAAATAAAAGGGCAGAATATTTAAATAAATGACACTCCATATACAGAGCAAAGATGACTGGTGCAGGAAATTATATGCTTTCATGTGGAAAATAAGTGAACAAATTGCAAAAATTGCAAAAGACTGGGAAAGATAAAATATGCAATTGGAAACAAAAGAATATTAAGAAGAGATTGACACACAATTTTTGCTGCCATAACCAAACTTGAGCAAAAAAAAATGTTTTAAGACATTAGGACAATTTTTACTGGTGCGTTCTTCATCATCAACAGCTGCAATAACCAGAAACATTAAATGAAAAGTTTTAAAATCTTAAATTTTCATTTCCTCACGTGTGAAAAATGTACAAGAGAATCGTTGCTTTGCATTAATTTAACAGCAGTCAGTTCTTAGCGGTAAAATGCTGGAACAAAGAGGCCTTCTAGAAGGCCTACTTAGAAAATATAAGGCTTTTCAGTCCTTATTTTATGCTCATTTCATTTGTGCCCATATTTTCATTGCGCCGTAGGCCTTCCACAGTCACTTGCCACTGTAGGGATTCTTACAGGACTCTTCTGGATTGCCATTTTGAAGGCTATCCAAGGAAGGTCTGTTAAAAAGCAAATGTTGGTAAATTTTTTTCTATTCAGTAGTTTTTATGGCGGCTTCTTTATGTTTGATTAGTGTGATATTTTATTTCGAACTATTTCTTTTCAATGTAAATAAAATACATTGTATATAAAATACATTGAACAGAATAATAGCAGTATGTTTAATGTCTCTTGTACCTAAATTTCAGTCTAATATAAAATTATTTGAGGAAAAAGTATACGAGAATGTTTGTTATTTCTAAAGCAGATTTTTTTATTTTTTTAACCTAAAAATATAATTATTTTCCCATCTTTCCTGCTTAAAGAAGAGAATGTGGATTATGTATCGAACGAAAAATCGAAAAAAATAAAATACGAGTAATACTTCCACCATTCCCTCCACAAGAAGGCGGTGTTGCATGTGTATCGGACGAAAAATCTGAAAGAATGGGAAAAATTTTTAAGTTTATAATCGCACTATTTCCCAAAATTAATATTCTACTTATTCAATAGAATATTAATTATTGACAAAAACACATTAACATTGATACTGGAGCTAAATGTAGATCATCAGGGAAGCTTTACAAAAAAATCTCATAGAAAAGCAGAAGATATTGTTGAAAACTTTTATTCAAATAAATCAGATGCTTAAACAATATCAAAGCTTTAACATGATACAGTAATCAATCATGTTTTTTATTTTCTTACTTTACCAGGCAGGCTCTTTTCCTACTCTTCATTGTAGGCGTCAGAAGCAATGCAGAAAAATAAATGTAACAACAACAACAACTATACATTTAATATAGTGTGATGTCAAACAAGTGTTTTTTTGGCCGAGTAATGCCACGTTTTATATTAGTGATTTTGTTTTTTTTGTTTTCGGAAAAAAGTTTTGTTGTATTCAAAAATAAAGTATTGCAGGCCTTCAAGAAGGCCTCACATTTGCAGGCCTGTTGAGTTTTACAACTGGGTTACTTTTCTCACCTACACAGTTGCATTCACACACATGCAGAGACAAAATGCAACAGATGCAAATGTTTTTTTTTTAATTCGTTTGCATATTCGTGTTTTTGAAAGCAGCGATGGTGAACGAACGGCAAAGAAAAAAGAAAAACACCGTTGGCTGGTTTCATTCCACTGAACAGGAGAGAATAAGAGATGGAGGGAGAAAGGCATAAAAAAGATGCTTAATTGAAAACCATCGTTACCGTTGAAATTTTTCAAAATGGGACGCAAAAAAGGGATCTGCAAAATAAAAAGGGCATTAAAAGGCGATTTCAAGGAACAAAAAGGGGCGACCTTAAAAACAGAAAAAATAACTAAAAAAAAAAATAATTTCATTTTTAAAAACAAAGCTTAGCGATTATATTTAATAAGATATTTTTAGGGTTCCGATACACCAAAAGTGTAAAGGAACCCTATTGTTTTCGATACGCCGTCCGTCTGTCTGTTCGTCTGTCTGTCACAGGCTGTTTTCTCGGGAACCATAAGAGCTACGGACCTGAAATTTTCACAGGATATGTAGACCTTTGGCCGCTACAACAACAAATATATGATAGCTAAAAATTAGAGGGTGTTCTAAAGCGAGCAACGAAAAATGTTGAATTACTAATGTAATGTTTTCTCGGGAACCGTAAGAGCTACGGACCTGAAATTTTCACAGAATATGTAAAACTTTGATCGCTATAACACATAACATATGATAGTTAAAAATTAAAGGGTTTTCTAAAGCGAGCAACTAAAAATGTTGAAATACTAATGTAATATACAGACACTTACATATAGACACTTTAAATTTTCAAAGTTCGTATTAATTGGTGTAGTCTGTAGAATAGACTGTACCAATTAACACCGATATTTAAAATAATAAAAATTAAAGGGTGTTCTATCAGTTAATGTAATTCTACTATGTAATTTAGACAATCTGCTGTATCTTGGAAACCGTAAGAGCTACGGACCTGAAATTTTCACAGAATATGTAAAACTTAGGCCGCTACAACAACAAATATATGACAGTTAAAAATTAAAGGGTGTTCTAAAGCGAGCAACGCAACATGTTGAAATACTAATGCAATATACAGACACTTATATATAGACACTTAAAATTTTCAAAGTAAGTGCTAATTGGTGTAGTCTGTAGAATAGACTACACCAATTAACACCGATATTTAAAACAATAAAAATTAACGGGTATTCTATCAGTTATTCTAATGTTTACTATGTAATTTAGACAATATGCTGTATCTTGCAAACCGAAAGATGTAAAATCTTGAAATTTTAAAACACGCTAAAACTAAAAAAATCCAAAATTAAAAAAATTTCAAAACGAAAAAAACGCTAAAATGAAAAAGCGCTTGAATGAAAAAAGCGCCAAAATTAAAAAAATCGCTTAAACTCAATATATCACCAAAATTAAAAAGATCGCCAAAAAAACTAAAAAACGTCAAAAATCGAAAAAGTCTTCAAAACGAAAAAAGCACTACAAAATCGCTAAAACTAAATAGATCATCAAAAAATGCAAAAATCGCCAAAAAATTAAAAAAATCACAAAAACGAAAAAAAAACGCATAAACCAAAAAAAAAAGCGTCAAAACTAAAAAAGCGCCAAAAACCAAAAAATCGCCAAAACGAAAAAAGTGTCAAAACAAAAAAAATCGCTAAAACTAAAAAAACCACAAAAAACCGAAAAAATCCCCAAAAACGAAAAGAGCGCCAAAACTGAAAAAAACGCCACAACTAAATTAAGTCGCTAAAACTAAAAATATCGTCAAAAATTAAAACGTTAAATAAATGCCATAATCAAAAAATTGCCGAAACTAAACAAATCGGCAAAAAACAAAAAAAATGTCCATAAACGAAAAATGGCCAGAAAAAATAAAAAAAAATCACGAAAAGCGCTAAAACAAAAAAAAACCAAAAATAACTAAAAATACTTAAAAAATATAAAAACTAAAATTAAACAAGAAAACACAACGAAAAAACTGCCAAAATGACAAACGGGACAAAAACAAAAAGGGATATACATATGTGTATTCGTACGGAACCCTTCGTGTGCGAGCCAAAGTCGCACTTTACTTAATTTATTTTTTTAAATACATAAGCAGAAACAAAAAACTCAACCAATTGATAATAAATTTTTCATAAAAAAAATTTTAAAACTAGCTGGATGTATTTCGACAGTTGCGGTATTTTTGATGCGAAATACTAACACGTTAATAAAAAAATTCAAACCTATCATGTAGGATATCAAAATAAAGGAAATTTATATTAGAAAATTAGATATAATAATATGGTTTAAAGTTGCTTAGCAACCAAAAGTCCCGAATGAGTAAAAAGTGATCTTAAAAAAACAAAAATATAAAGAAATTTAAAAAATCAAAAGCTCTACTGCGTAAAAAAATCAAAATATAAAAAAAACAAGTCCAGTAGTGTGGAACATGGTAACTTTTACAGTCGGGAAGCATTAAAATCGAATATTTAAATCTTCTAAATAATGGCTCCCGCCAGCAAAAGTCGCTATTTTTTTTTTCTTTTTAGTTTTTTACGGATCTTGATTTTTTTCAATTTATTTCAATTATATATTAAAATTTAAAATTAAAATTAAAATTTAAATTAATTTATTATTCATTTTGGCATATGACTCATATCACTAATGTATATACAAAAAAAAAGAAAAACAAAAACAGCATAACTCGAAAAATTTACTTTAGGGAAAAAGCATTTAGAGATTTAATAAAAATTTTAGCAATCGTTTCTAACAAGACGAATATAGGTACAAGAGCATTGTGTTAATTTTTTATACATTATTAAACAAAAGATGTGGGATAAGGTTGACCTTAACCTCAAAGCGCTGAAAAATCCATAAATTTTTTATGAAATCAAAAGAAATATATACATAGTCCTTTTTTAATTTCCATCGCGATATCTGTAGAGCCACTTATCCGATTAAGATGAAATCTGCTGTATTTGGAGCAGTTTTCAAAGTTCCAAAAAGTAAATGCATCCTAAAAATAAATATTTAATTCTAATATTCGAGTAAATCTGTGTCTTGGAACGCTTTTAATGGAAACATTTTAAGTAAAACATAAATTTTTTCCCAATAACCGGCCAATGAAGACTTTTTCTCTTTTTAAAGTCTCTTTTCTTTCTTGCTACTGATTAACATTTTTGCTTATTTTTATCATTATACCAGTGGCTGTATCATGCCGCACCACACAGTGCGTCGACCGCAAAAGGTAATGAAACTTTGAACGAAGAAAAAATGCTTAGTGTCAAAAGACAATCTTTTACTGCCCTCTGTAGCAAAGTTCTGCTTTAAGAGTGAATCTGAGTAATGCTTTAAGACTAATATAATAATTTTTTTTTTAATGGGCTCCATTGCGCACCACTTCTTACGTCAACTTGAATAGTTTCTTAAGATATTCAAGTCTTAAGTGGTTGTCATCGTCAACATGAAATTTTTTAAACATTCTTTTTTTTTACTATAACCGTGTGTGCTTAATGAAATTTTACTTGCATTATATTATTATAACTAAAGCAGCCGCAGTTTAAAGGAGGCTTGAAACATGAAACTTCTTAGCTGGATACTAGTAAATTGAGTGCAACACAATAAATTATTTGCATGAGGGAGTGAAAGCTAGGAAAAACCCAAGAAATTTGCTTAAGATAACAATTGCGGTAAATAGACGTAAATTAATTTAAGGTAAAGTTTGTTAAAAATAAGCCTTGAAAAACTTATCCAACTTTAATATAAAGAGTTTAAAATAGAGAAAAATGGTGAAAAATTCTTTAATGTCATGGGCTTAATAAAATACTTTTGTTTGAATTTACTTAAAATCCAAGGATGCGGCAGTTTCATTTTTTTTTTTCGAGAAAATAAAAAAGTAAAATAAAAATTATTTTTATAATTTACTTTTATTTAATATTTCTCTTAAAGCTGTATTTATTCAATTCAAAGTTAATATAAACAAAATCAATATATTTATACAACGTGACATTCAGATTATTCGAGTACGGCTTATCAACGTAGCTTTAAATTATTAAACTTAATTTTATATCATTTCTTATTCAAGAGCTGATGTGACAAAAGCAAATATTTAAAAACTGGCACGATACGGAAGATATATGTGTCGCTACATACTTCCATTGTCAATATATTTTCTACTTATGTTTCATTAAACTCGAAAAAAAATTGTTCTTCTCGTTTCACACACAGATAAATTTCATATTAAAATCGACGAAAACAAGATAGATTTAACACTTTTCGGTTGTGATCTTGCATAATTTTACAATAACCTTCAAAAAACAGTTTTCCTTTTGAAATAACTATATTTCAAGTTGATTTAATATTTCAGTACAGTTAAACCAAAATTAAGTTGATATTGAAACAATACGAAGAATCATGTCTGAATCAAAATTATTTCAAGTTTTAACAACGTGAATTTGATACTGAAATAACAGGAAGAATAATGTTTGAATCAAAGTTATTTCAAGTTTAAAACAACGTGAATTTGATATTGAAACAACATTAATAATGTTGAATCAAAAATATTACAAGTTGAAAGAACATGAATTATTGTAGCTATTTTACTAATTATTTTACTTACGTGATGTGTATTCGCAGAGGCATCAGAAAAGTTTGTGTTGTAAGTTGGCTGCTACAGCCAAGATTTAAACTCGGGCCACTACCTTGGTAGGCAACGCACTAACCACTACAACCGCAACAGCTTCAAACTTTACTTTAGATATACTTTAAATTTATTTGAAAATAAAGTTGATTTAAAATTAAACGTAAGTTTTACAACAATGTTATTTTAACAGTGATAAATATTAAATGAAAGAGATGTAAATCTGGATTATATAAAACAATGGTAATTTTGAATCAGCAAAACATAATTTTCACTGGTTATGCAAAGTTTGTCGGCTATTTGTCGGCTATTTACATTTACAGATCGCGAACATAAAAACAAAGAGCAACAAATCATGCAACTGAGCACAACAGTGCATTGTAGCTCGGAACAAAGCAAATAAGCACCAACACACTTAAAACCAGTTATTTCTCACAAATTTAATATGATTTCCAATCAAAATTGTGACATATTGATTTTACATTGGTTCTTTTTTCTGTTTGTATATACATTTTTTTAACTTTTGAGCTATGAGCTTAGGAATAATTTACCTCTAAATAAACATAAGAGTCAGTCCACATGAAATTAAATAATTTGAGGTAAATAGTATACCGCATGATTGATATACCACTATCATATAATTTTTTTATTATAAAGTTTTGAAATCAATGACTTTACAAATTTAACACTTTAATATAATTGTTCTAAACGTTTACGTAAGGTACGGTCAGGTCACACTTGGCAAATATTTGCCGAAAAATCGTGATCAACAGAGAAGCTAAAATTGTAGTTTTTTTAATTCCCAAATTTTTTTAGATATAAAAACCAAGTAAAAGTACACTAATCCTTAACAAAAATACTGGTTACTTTTTTTTTGGCAAATATTTGCCAAGTGTAAACGTACGTTTAGAATAAGTATTTAGATGATATTGCTTCATTGGTCAGGGAAGGATCTAAAGAGCACTTACGCTATAAGTAATGGAAAGACATGACAAGACTTAATATGACATGATATGATATGACATCACACGATATAACATGACGTGACATGAAACGAAACGTCATGACATGACATGAAAGTATATAACAGGACTAGTACATATAAGGCGGTTTAGTAGTAATTCTGCAGATGTTCATATCATACATCTGTAGAATTACTACTACACCTCCTTACATGTACTAGTACACCCTTCCCCTTAACCGGTTTGCGAGCAGCCACCAATCAATCAACACTGGAGCACAATGGACTGCCGGTCTCCAACCTTCCACTCAAATGATTATTCTCCTTAAACGTGTTCATAACCAAATTAGAGAAATTAAGAAGAAAAGGTTTCATGGGTTAAAGCGACATGAGTTTACAAAAAGCACTTCAACTGAATTTAAGAAAAAATTTAATTGTAGAAAAAAATTTGTTTGAATGACAAGCAGACAGACTGTCAGGCATAATTTTATATTATTTAAGCTGTTTTCTGAGCTTATCTAATGAGTTTATGGAAAGTTTTAAAAAAGCATTTTTTGCAGACATTGAACAGCTTGTATAATAGTCTAAAAACAGCTTTAGCAGTCATATCCAGCAAGTTACCGCTTCAAAAAAAATCGTTATGAAAAGTAAATACCCTGCAAACAAAGTAACTGGTATGTAGCTGGAACTATACTAGTTGCTTTTTCCTTCAGACTAGTTGCCTATCTATCCTTTTTTCATATATCGAACTATCGATTTTAACATTAGGTTGTCACAGGAGACCAACTAGTTCATTTGTATACAGTTATATCCCAATTGGAATTCTAGTTATAGTAAACTAGTGCGCTTACTAGTTTTTTTATTAAGAGTTTTGTAACTCTTAAACAACTTTGGCTCAACCGGGGTACAAACACACATTCCTCATACTTTAAGGCAAGTACTCTGCCCTAGAGATGTGCGCGTGAGTGAGTTTTCGCTCACGATCACGCTCGATCACGAAAAAAATATTTTTTTCACGCACGCTCACGCACAGAAAATTTTAAGACTGTCATGATCATGCACGCTGACGATCAAATTTGATTTAATCACGCGCGCGCACGCACGACAAAAGCTTAAGCTTTCACGATATTTTTTTTATATCCCACAAAAACGCAAATCGAACATTAAAGTTTTAATAATTTTTTCGTGTTCATATGAAAACGAGTTTTTGAAATAATATCCATGGGGATTCTCATTGTTAGTGTACATTTTGGGTTTTTCATCTTCTTTTTTTAACTTTACCAATTTAATTAATAGAAATATGAGAAGGTGTTATAGTTTTCGCCTCATTCAATGGATCCTAATATAAAATAACATTTTTCGATTTTTTTTAAATTTTTGTGGATTGAGCGTTACATTTGCTTTCACGGTTGTTCTGGGAATGACGTTTTGAAAACAAATCAGAAATTTCTGAATGGCTAATGCTCTCCATATCGTTTCTGCCCTTCTGCTGCTGTTAACTTTTTTACCACCCTAAAATTTATAGATAAATATATTTAAGAATTTTGTTAACGTAATGCTAAATATATATTCTTACGAATTTAATATTTTTTAGAACCCACTATCGTCAGTGTTACATTAAAAAATCTTATGTACCTTTATTTATATATTAAATAATATATAATATATATATGCTGGAGTAGGTTTCATTTTAAAATGTATGCGTTTATTGTATGAAATACTTTCAATATTTTCAAAGCCATTAACTTCTAATATTAGTTTATGTACCAGATTTGCAAAATATAAAAATTCGTATTACACAGAATCTTTAGTAAGTGACGCCGTGGTGCGAAATATCATAAAAGACAAAGTCTTTGTGTCCGCTGTTTCAGTAAATAAGCGATATATCGTATTTCAAACGTTTTGACTTTTTGTGTGCTGGGTTGTCTTCAGCTTACAAATATATTTTTCCTGATGCCCGACATGTCGGCATAAAAGGTTCACTGGGTTTCTTTTGCTTTCGACACACGTACTTTCGGTCCGAAGTAAGGGAGAAAGTCTGCACAAGATGCCGAATTCGTATTCGAAGTCGGTCCATATGAGTGGTTAGCAAGAAAACGAACCTCTTTGTCTGAGAAATTTTTAAAAACTTTGCCGAAACTCTCTACGAATTCTGACGAATCTTTAAGGAATTGTCGACATGTTGCAGAAAACTTGGATCTAAAATTAGAAACTTATCAGAAATGTCGTATAAAATTCGCAAATTAAATCAAAATATTGTAGTAGTAAAGAGGAAATTTTTTTCAGCAAGCTACGAAATGTAATTTCGTGAGTGCGTAAAAATTACATTTTTAAAATCACGCACGATCACGCACGGTATTTAATTTGTAAATCACGCTCACGCACGATTGCGTGATTATTTTTTAATTTAATCACGATCACGCGTGATTCACGCGTGAATCACGCCTGACACGAAAAATTCACGATATTTGCACATCTCTACTCTACCCACTGAGCCACATTCTACTTATTTTTTTAATAGCTAAAAATATGTTTTATATAAAATCGTATACCTGAAAATTTTTTACCTTTTTGGGTAGTATCGTTACTATTCTCGATACAACTAGTAATATAATTGTCCTTTTTTGACTAGTATCGTTACTAGTCTCGATACAACTAGCAAAATGGTTGTTCTTTTTTGACCACTAATGTTACTAGTCTTGTTACAACTAGTAATATGACTGTCGTTTTTTGACTACTATCATTACAACTAGTAATACTACTTTCCCAAAGCGTTACTAGTTGTAACTTTAGCTGCTGGGTAAGAGCTCTAGAGAATTATCAAACAAATACCTTCAAACAAAAATATACTAAAAGGTTTATTGTGTTAAGATTTAGAAAAAAAAGGTTGAAAATAAGTTTGCTAAGAAACAAAAAGAAACAGTTATGTGTTTGTAAATGAAAAAATAAGGGTATTAAAATAGAAAAATCAAGCAAACTTTACAAAAATAGAAAAATAAAACATGCCAAAAGAATGAAATGAAATTTGGTATAAAAATGTTCATTTAGTGTACATTTGCATACTATGTTTGTACTCGAATATTTAGGAATATTTCATGAAAAGTACCTTGAAGAAAGCCAGGGGCCAAGTGTCTCCAAGTCACCACTTTTGTCGACAAGTTTGATGACTTTTTGGTGACGTTGTCAACGAATCTTCTACACTCTTTATTTTAGCTTTAATGAGAAGAGAAGTTTTTAACAGCTAGAAAACGATTTTTTGTGGTCTCATTTTGATGTGTTAAAAATATATGCGGCTGAATGGAAAACTAAAAATTTGCATAAGAAATCTAATTTATTTGACTAGAATCATTAAAATGCACTAGTGAATCTCTGGTACCAGTGCCTCCATATGATCCCATAAGAACCACCTGGTCTATAGTAAATCAACAGTTCCGATGTCAGTAGTGGAATCTCAATGACAAGCACATATTAAATTTCTATAGCACAGAAGATTGCCTGGGTGCAATTAGTCACTAGTACTGGTGACAATGTCAATAGTGAATCAGTACAATTTTATTATCGATATTTCCTGCAGGGTATCTAAGCATGTACGAAAGTATATGTGTTTGTTCATTTCCTTGCCTTCAGAAATAATTTACTTAATAATTCATGCCAGAGAGCAGATGACAAAAAATCAAATAAAAATAATACATAATAATAAAATTTCATATTGTTTTTCTTTTTGGTACATGTCACATTCATTATTTTAATAGATTTATAAATTTTCCTTCATTGCTCGAGTTGCTGTAGCAACTATGCAATAACATAAATACTTTTCTTTCATCTCGTTTCTTCCAACAGGATGCACTGTGAGTTTACAAAAAGTGCAAATGTATGAGAAAAAAATTACTAAACTTCACACGGTTTTGTTCGTAAATATGTATGTATGTACATAAGTGTGTGTGGAGTGCAAAATGTGTCATAAATGAAAAATCATTTAGTAAGAGTTAAAGTTTTTACTGCAGATACACACATATGATCATGCATTTCTAACATTTTCATACTAAGCAGTAAAATCTATGAGGCAATCACTAAACAGGCATTTTTAAGGAATTCAAAGAAAGATCTGAAATAAGATCCAAAACTAATTACCTTCAGCCTTCTCAGAATGGCCATCTAGAAGGCATCTATCTACACACGTCTCTAAAAGATCCGATACACAGTCGTTATCCCTTCTTTTAGAATGAGTATTCTATTTTTAGATTTTTCATTTTGTTTAAGAAAAAATGGACACAGCAAAGAAGATTTATTTGTAAATACAATTAATTTTTTTTTTTGTTATATCAATTATCATAATTGTTGTATTAACAATGTTTTGCTTTATACACAATCACAACCCTCGAAGCGACCTTTTGCTTGAAAACTAAATGTCTTTGAGCGGAATCGAACCGGAGACCTCTGGAATAATACATTAACGTTCTTACCTCTCAGCTACAGAGCGACTTGTTATTAAATACGCAAATAATGAATAAATACAAAACTTGATTTGCTTTGTTTCATTTGCATTCATTTGTTATATCAACAATGATGATTGTTAATTTGTTCAAAAATTTCAACAAAAACTTTAGTTGGCATTTTTAATCAAAAAAAATATTTAAAAAAATGTTGAGTTTTTGCGCCATAGAACACAAAAAAGGTGGTTAGCTCAAATTATTGAAACAAATTTCTGTGTTTGTCGTATCAACAACTCAATTTGTTATATTAACTAAATATATTTTTGAACTTAAATTACATATTAACAATTCGAATTGATAGTTGCAGTTTGATAATGTTTTTCTTTTCTGTGTACTTAAGCAATAAGACTGAAATTTACGTGAAAGAGACATTAAACATGCTGCTGTTATGCTGTTCATATTAGAGGGGACTATGTGGTCGTTAATCTGTCGAAACTATTCATGTACATGTACAATTCCTTCTTAATAAATACACGAACTTTAGCTATGCACATACATTTGTTCAAAAATTTAATTTGGATGAAAGAAAATAATTCGAAAATAAAAAATCACATTAATCAAAAATACACGGATAAAAATATGTACCTTCATTTGCGTCTGACCTGCAAATAGCCCTGCTGAAGAATGCCTTCAATCAGGCCTGCGGAGTAAGGTGTTGTGGAATGCCTTAGTCGGCAATAACATCGTGTGTAAAAAATATATGAATATGCAATGGGAGTAGAAGCACTAGTGCCTGTTAAAGCCTGTTTTCAGACTATTCTACAAGCTGTTCGACTTCAGCACAAAATGCAACCCTGATGTAATATGTTCTTACTGCTTTTTTAAATCTTTCTATAAACTCATTAGATCAGCGCTTCATTTTCTATAGAAGTCGAAAGAACGGCTTGTGAGATAGTGTAAAAAGGCTATAAATAAGACCTTATAGAAGGGTTCTTGGAACTAAATGTTTATGTGTATGTATTTGCACATGTGTGTGCAACATACTTATCTACATAAATATGTACAATATTTGACATATAATATGAAATTGAACGAACAACACTTTTCGAAATAAAATGAGAATAAATGGGAAAATATACGTAGATATTTTATTTTCCTATTGTATAAATACACACTTTTACATTAAAACATATACATACGTAAAAACTATATGAATAATAAAAAGGTCAATGCAGTCGTGCAGGAAGTAGTGTCGCATTCATATTCATAAATCATTTGGAAAATTGATGCAGCAGCAATAACATTGTGCCAACGACAGTTAAATTTTATAACTACAATTTTGCCTGCCTACAAACGATTATGCATATAGATGATTACACACATTTAGAAATAAATAAATAAACGAACGCACATATGAATATACTCGCCAGTTTGCTGAATGTCCCCAAAGAGATTTATAAAATTTTATTTTTTAACTGTACTTGCCCCAAAATTAACTCAATTAACACTAAGTACACGCAGAGTTAATGCGGAGCAACGGCATACATATGAACAATAAATATATGGTTTAAAAATGATTGCTGAAAACAAATTATAGGTAGTTGCAATTAAATATTCTAGATGTGCCATAAATTTAGTTACTATAAAAAAGGCCTTTCTTATACTTAATTATTACTAACAATTTTTATTATCAATACAAATTGTAATTTGGTTGAACTTCAATATAATTGTAGTTATTATAAAAATATAACTAGGTTGGTTTGTAATCAAATTATGATTACAAACTAATAATAAATAATTAGGTATCATACAAACACCCTTAGATACACGTAAGGTGAACAACTTACACTTCACAAACTGTGTGCAACATTGCACGATGGAATTGAGATCTATGGAAGCTCTTTTTTTACTGAAACAAAAAAGAATTATTCTTTTTGCAATATAGGGTAGCTCCAGAAGCATTTTATTGCTTATTTTATCAGTACCTGGGGCTTTTTTCGAGTTTAAGCTAGCCATAGAGTCATCAATCTCACGACTATTGAATCTCAAGGGCAGCTCAAAAATATCATCAAACCTGTTTGGAGTAAATACTTTTTGCAAGTAGTTAACGAACAGAGTACCTTTTCCCCCAACAACTATTGCCCAGTCTCCATTCGAATCTCGCAATTGTGGCTTTTGAGGACTGTCATAATGTTTTACAATTTATTGATACATATTTTATTACTTTTTAATTTGCATTTTTTTAAACCTTATTCTTCTTTTAGCAAAATCACACTAGTCGCGCTTTATCAATATTTCAATACTTTGGCATTTAACCAATATCGACAAAGAAACAACAATTTAACTTTTAATTGACTTATTAATAAATTAAGCAGTGAATAAAATAACAAATAAAACATTAAGAAATTAATCGATATAAAAAAACAATCATATCAGATTAGCATTAAAAAATTATTATACAAGTGAAAAATAAAATTGTTCAAATAATTAACTCTATTCAAATCAACAAACAATCAACTTTAAAGTTATTATCGTAAACCAACAATAACATCAGCATCATGATATTCCTGATGACAGTTATCAAAGTGCTGTTAATAGTACTAAATATATTTCCCAGTCGCTTTACAAGTCGCAAGGTGATGTTTCTCATCTATCTGACAAACTTGGTAACACATGGTGAGTACAAGTAGCCCACGAGAAACTAAACAATATTTTTTTTATATTTCTGTATGGTGTATTGATTGATTATTATTCTTTAACCCTTAAACAACTAAGACCGTCTACAAACGGTCATCAACAAAAAGAATTTTATGCGAAATCAGTACTTTTATACTCGGACAACCAAAAGCTTTTTTATTCGACACCAAATTATGTAGCAAATGGTATCAGTTTGAACGCGTTTCGATAATTAGTGTGGTAGCAATACCCGTTACAATAAAATTTTTACTGAAAAAATAAAAAGAAATTAGTTGTAATTTTTGCAAAAATTAAAATAAAAATAAAACCACTTTCTAACCGCCTTGGTAATTTTTGTGGTAAATATTTAAAAGGTTTATTTTGATAATTTGTTTCTAGTTTGATTTTTGAAAAAAAAAATTTTGTTCCAATTGAGATTGTTGCGAACACCGTCTGTAGACGGTCTTAGTGACTTAATTGAACAAAATTTAGTGTAACTTTTTTATCGGAGTAAAATGAATTCATTATTACCTATACTCTTTTGGCCTACTGAAAGAGGAAAAATAGCTCTAAACTATGTCAACAGGTGGAGTAAAAAATAGATACTGCGATAAACAGAAAAAATTCAAACTTTCTTCATTGAGTGATCAAGAAATGCTTTGATGGACTCAGGTGAAGATGATGATGACTTTGAAGATTTTGATGATATCATAGAATATCCAGATTATCATTGTGATGAATTCAAACCGGAAGACACTTCTATGATAACTAATTGTTTGGAGTTATTAGACTCTTATGGCTTAATGGAAGTGCACAAAAAATATCAAACTGTGTTCAACCAGAATGAAGTGCTTCTTTGGAAAGGCTTAGTGAAAAAATACGCTGAACAGAGTTTGACATATTTTGTGTTTTTCCATAAAACTGTGGTCATGTCGATCCCATAAGCTAATCCAACGACCTCAGTTGAATAATCTCTCGGTGCGTTCTCCAGTTCATTGCTTTTGTTAGTTGGTACTTTACAACTGGGAGTCCGATTTGCTCTAACAGTAACAAGGCTATAAATGCCACGTGCTCTCATAAGAATCTAATAACTCAAAACAATAGGTTATCATAGCATTATCTTTCGGTTTGAGTTTATCACAATGATAATCTGGATCTTCTATGCTGTCATCAAAATCTTCAAAGTCATCATCATCCTGAACTGGGTCCCTCACTCTATGAAGAAAGCTAAAAATTTTTCTGCTTATCGCAGTCTCTGCGTGTTGACAGTCAGTCAGCCAACTAAAGTTACCCGTTACAATCGGAAGCAAAAATCATACCATAATATTGATTGCCTACAGATTATCTGTGAATACAATGTGCACATGGGCGGCGTAGACCTATTTGACTCTTGTATAGACTTAAAATCAGAACACAAGATATGGCAACCAGGATATTTTACCATATTCTCGATATGTCCATAACAAATGCATTTGCATTAAATCGCAGACTTAACGTCGAAAACAACCAAAAATTCTGATCAGAATGAAATGGGAAGGCATAATGATGCAAGAATTTTGCAGGTGCATTGCAAAAGAACTAAGTGCTTCTGTTGAGATACGATTCGCAGGTTGTCCTTCATTTGCCGAAAAGCCAACCGGTGGCTCTTTTATTGGGAAAAAGGTTATCTATCTGGTGGCTATTATAAGGTTCGACAAGATAAATCATTTTCAACAATGGGGTTCAAAAATTTTTGTAAACTGTGCAAAAATCGGATACACACATGTTTTGTACTAAGTGGAACGTCCACCTATGTTTTGCAAAGACTAAAACTGTTTAATGGAATACCATTCAGTTACATACCATATTTAGTTTGAACATAATATATATTTTGATATCAAAAGTTAAAAATAAAACTGATATTCTTCCAACTATAAGCATCATATTTTATTTATTTCTGAAAAAAAAATTCTCCTAAGCCACTAAGACCGTCTACAGGCGGTCTTCCTTATTTTGGCCCTGGAGCTTTCCAGGAGCATTTTTTTAGCAATTGGAACTCAAATTCGTAATTTTTAGCAGAAAAATATCCTAGAACAAAAATTATTACCGCAGCACAATTCGTATTTCAAATTAAGGGGTTTAAGAGTTAAAATCAATAAATGCTTTTTTATTTGAGCTTTCATATCAAAAAGCTTTTTATGTAAATGTATATTGTAAGATATGCGCACATAGTACACATGCATGCATGTATTAACTTAAAGCAAGCAAGCAATACATGCATGTATGTTTGTAGATTTTATCTTTTCTAGATGCAACATTCTAGATGCAACATTCTGCTAGATGCAACATTCTGGAGGTATTCGAAATTTATTGGATGACTTTTTTTTCCTTTATACACCAACGCTCCACTCAAATGCATGTATGTTTGTAGATTTTGTTTTTTCAGAGTTAATAGCAATAGTACATGTTTTCTCTGTTTTGAATTGGTGCTGTTGTAGGAAAGGCATAAGAATGAAAGAGAAGTGAAGTCAATAAATTAAATGATTTTATTTGAAAGGATTGCAAAGGATTGTATTTTACCGTTGCTTACTAATTTCAGTATACAAAAGTTACAAGTATTCATTAATAATTGTATTTGCATTATATATTCAGCCGTGTCACAGATTCCGATTGCTTTTGATTCCGTAGTTGTCATTCCGAAAAAGAACATTTTTGGTGCTTTAGATTCCGTTTATTTTGTATTTCGTTTTTGCTCTTGTTTTTAGATGCAAAGCTCACATTGAGCTTTTTATTAACATGGAAAGCTCATAACAAAATATTTTCTTGATGCTCCTAAGAGTATGCACGTTTTTTTTTATTTACTGCAAATGAAGTCAGTAGAGAAGTGTTTTTCAATTCCACTTTGAAATTGAAAAGTGGTTTGATTACGAATAAAATTTTCGTTTTTCGTTTTCTGAAGAAGCAACTTACGGAATAGAAGCCACTTCCGACCGGAATTGTATTCTGTGACATAGCTGATTATGTGCCTGTGTTTTTAAACAGATTTTTTTGACGTTTGGATAATTTTTCTATGAACTATAATAAAATTATTTACATCTACAACAAGGACAGTTGTGTCATCCATTGGATAAACTAATTATAATTAATTCATCTTAATTGTTTAATTTGTTATCCTGAAGAAGATACAGAAGTATAAGAAGATACAGAAAGTATAATAAAGTTATTTATAAATTAAACCCAAGCTTATCATTTAAATAAGTTTAATAGAAAAATATTTTAAGACTTTGCTCGTGAAGTCGGATTTTTATAATCTAAAACCGTTTAGAGGCTGTCTAGTAACCCAGCAAAAACTAGTGCTTCAGCTAAAGCAGATTTGTAAGCGAGAGATGCTCTTTGTTTTTGTATTACCTGCATTCACACAAGGCATCAAAACTGCGCTAAAATCATATCTCTTCGTCGTATTGCGCCATCTAATTGTATCATCGTTAAACTAACGAAAAATCCAATCGTTACTTGCTGCGAGTCTCTCTCCTGAATGAAACAAGTGAGAATTGTAGACAAAGAGCATACTTTAAATGTGTTTAGAGGATGTTCATTTAACATACTTGGAAGCGCTTCAAAACATTGCATGTGGAAGGCATGCAATTTTTTTACTTCTTCCAGAAAAATAATTTTAATTTTATTAATTTTAATAATTTTTTAATTTTATTCAACTTTTTAATTTTTCAATCATTCAAATAATCTTAGTTGTATTTGAAGAAAATTTGACTAACCGCTTAGAAGTTATCAGCTGCTTTCTACACTCATACAAAAATTGATTACACCCCGTCATCAAAATTGTGACATATGTCGACATGTCTCATCAATAAACCGAAAAATTACATCAATCTGATGACCGGGGCTCCGACTTTCATGCAACTAAAAATTGATTTTAAGCGCTTATCAAATGCACCTAAAAATTTGAAATATGCGGAAAAATATGCATTTACATACGAAAAAAGTACCAAAGCTAAAATAATATGAAAATATTTTTTTTTGATTTTGTATTATTATTAGAGAACAAAACAAAACAAACATAATTTAGTTTATTATTATTATTATTTTTTTTTAGAGAAGTAACACACTCAGGCAATTAATGCCTACCAGTTAATTAATTAATATGTTACCTTCTTTCGTAGAAAAGGGATAGCGTAGAGAGAACAGGTGGTGAAGTGGGAGAGAGATAGAAAATTAATTCACAACACTGCTATTGCGCGTTTTTTTTTCGTAGAGCGAGTTGCAAGCCCCTTTGGTATCAAGTAGAGGCATTGCGTTGTTTAAGCTGTGTAGCCATTCTAATAGTTCTTTTACTTCGCCGACGGTTCTGCTACAATACCGACGAAGGAGGGTGCTGTAAAGTGCATTAGGATATTAATTAATCATCACTTTAACAGTCCATCAGCAACTAACACAATAACATACCACTGCACATGAGAAAAATGCATGATGTTGTTGGCTTGCCTGAAACGAGTCTTGAACTCAAGACCGCAGGGTTTGTAGTCAAACGCGCTAACTACTCAGCCAACAGCACCCTCTGATGCAAGCGAATGTTAGTTGCATTGCCAGTCGGCAACTGAAAATTAATGGTTGCCAGAAAGGCACTAAATAGCAACTCAAATTTATAGCTCTCAGTTGCCAGTTGCCCTCAGTATCATTCTCAGCAACTGCCAACCCAACTGAGGCTCAGTTGGCATCCATAATCGGCATATTAATATTTTTTTTTTTTCAAAAATTAAGAAATATGCATTAAAAAATTTTAATTACTCCAAAAATGTGCATTTATTGCAAAAATATGCTAAAATATGCACTTACCAGCAAAATATGCAAAGATATGCAACTAAAAATCGTTGCCAAACTACATACTTAAAATTTGATGATTCGCATATATAATTAGCCAATATCTTTTTATCTATCACCACAAAAAAACATACGTTTGTATGAAAGTCCGAGCTCTGCTGATGACAAACGACATCATTGTATTTTGTCATATTTTAAGTGTCATCTATGCTATGACTGCAAGCTCATTTTGTATTTAATGCCACATTTTGTGCATAATTAATAAGCAAAATATTTATAAAAGAAAGAAATAAATATTTTTGTAATGTTGAAAATTTATACATATTTAAAAACAAAATTTTAAAACTATTAGTAAAATCTACAAACCTACAGAACAGCATACACATAAACGAAAGATAATATAACACATTGGCTTAATGTTGATGACACTTAGTCATCATACGTTGACTTTTTGCTACCCATATTTTAAGCGAGGACGTGGCTAAATCGGTAGATACTTTGCCCTATAAACATGCCATGAGTGGATGAGCCTGAGACCAAGACCAATTTCAGTAAAAAAATATGAAATTGGAATGAAAACAAGTAAAAGTAAGAATATGCAATTTTTAAATCATTCTATTTATGGCAGAATTGACATCATTGTTAATAATGGGGAGATTTCCAACCGATGCAAAGGTTTACATCGGAGTGATGACAAGTGTCATTGGGTCAAAAGCAAAAACACTTGTCATAGCATTGATGTCAAATTACATCAGTGTTATGACGGTTTTTTTATTCCTGTAGTATCTGAATTGATAATATCATTTCATATCGGGTCGAAATTAGCGATTCTATTACTTTCATGATATCAAAAAATATTGTAACCTTGAACTGATTCTGCAGCATCAAACTTTTTGTTATTAAAAGACCAATATTAATATAAAAACCATGCGACAGAGGAATGTTAAGATTCGTTAACTTTGTCAAATAGTCTTTTCCGTTTTTGTAGCGATTTTTTCTATTGGTTTTATAAATTAAGATTTTGAGAATTCTCTTTTACAATATCCATGAAACAATAGAACAAACACTTTTTCCAAAAGCAAGTAATTTAAAATGTCTACTCCCATCCATCACTATTTATGATGAATTTACTACTTAACGCTACTCATTTGCTATTCACGATACTAGATACATTTACTTTAACTTACAGTTAAAAATATGGTTAAATTTTTTTAGCATAAAGATGAATACTTAAATATAAAAACAAAAACTTTTAATATCCATGTACCACAGATACATTTGTGTGCATTAATTCACACACACTTACAGTTACATATA
Organism: Panzeria rudis; assembly: GCA_956483635.1. Lineage (NCBI taxonomy): Eukaryota > Metazoa > Arthropoda > Insecta > Diptera > Tachinidae > Panzeria > Panzeria rudis. Next base: position 190,901,305 of record OY101448.1, read on the forward strand.
TTTAAAATATATGTAGTATATGTAGATCCCCTTACAATTTTATAAGTCGTTTCGTTGAGTAGATTGAAGTATAAATATTTAATTGATGATTTGTGGTTTCACCACAGAAACATTTGTCCTTATTGGAGCTTAAAAGGTTTGTGGGTGAGCGAATGTGCTGTTTGAAAATTTCACAGGAAAATGTAACTGATGCTTAAATTTAGATTGTGTTGCTATTGCAGGAGCACTCTTTCTAATGTGGATGTGTGCTTGTGTAAGAATTTTTTGAGGTTTCATATTCGATTGCTCTCAGAAGATTTCGGGTATTGAATGAAAGAATCATTTTTAATTTCTTTATTTCTTAGGAGCATATGGGATTGTGTATTGCAATATAAATGCCAGTAGCACATTTATTATCTAAATTTCAAGTGCTCAATTCTCATAAGAATTCTAAGCTCTAAATATAGAATTTTAAAATTGTTTTTTATGTATTTTATTGCATACAAGAACCGCATAAACATTAATACTAGAGTTGGTTAAAGTAATGAAACAAAGTGGCCACTATGAAATTTATTTTTTATTAAAAAAATTTAAGAATATTTAAAAACTAGTATGCTGCATTTTACAAGCCCTTCATAAAGGCAGACAAAGTTCATTAAGTAATTTTTTCTTTCATGTACATATTTCATAATAAATATATTCAAAAGCATTCAGTATATAACAAAAAATATATTTTTTTTAAATACATTTGTATGTGGGTTAGATTCAAAACCAATTTGATATTTTTTGTACTATCAGTTTTTAATACTATTTCTCCAAACTTTTGAAACCTTCACTGTATTCATAATTATCATCGTCATCACAAAGGGACCAAAGGACCCAAGCGGACCGGTTTTTAGAAACCGATAGCCTATTCAACCTAACCTTACTGTATTCAATATACTTAGTTTGCAATAAATAAATACATGTTATTTATTATACGAAAGAAAGTTTAGTTTTTTTTTGCATACATAAAAATTTATTTGCCTGCAAATTGAGGAAACATATGTAACAATAAATAACCGCAAATAAAAGGAAACATATCAGTTTCGTTTGTTATTTGCACAAAGTAGAGAAAATTCAAAAGAAAAGGATTTGTCTTTTATTTTAAATGTATGTCTACAAGTTGGTTGTAATTCGTTACTTTTCTTATTAATACTAAATATTATTATCAACTAAATCCATAAAATGGTGAGTAGTATAAACTGACCAAAACCCTAATCTAATCTAATAATGTTAGTCGTAAATAATTCAATCATATTAAAGCATTTGCTAAACATTTTATTGTGATGAAAAAGAATTATGTAAGAAAATTGTCATTCGTGACTTTTCTATTTGTAAGGACTTTGTTGTGATAGTTTCTGTTTAGTGATAGTTACTGCTTAGAGGCTTAAATTAAAAGACAACTAAATTAACCACAGCATAGATCCAACGTTATGGGGACAAAATTCGAACTATATGAAATTCGGTATGCAAAATATAAGCAAACAGCAAAGGAAAGGTAAAGGCAATTACTCTTAAAACAACTTATTTTTTTTTTATTAATTTATTAGCTTTGATTTAAAGGAGTTCTAAGCAATTAAAACTAGTTGAAATGATATATTAACCATATCGTCCTAAAGTGAGGTAACGAATGACAAAAATATTATGCTTTGATATGGTAAAACAAAGAACATAAAATACATGGTCTTTAGAAGACTGTTATGTTTCCACAATCTACAGACAATTGCTCATTCAATAATTTTAAATTTTAATATAATAAAGTTCCTATTTCATTATTTTTTCCCCACATTGCCCTAGAAACTATGGGTGGATTTCGAGCGTACGGAAATTATAAAATATGTTGTAAGTGACTAAGCAATTGGTATGCGCAACTAACATTTGATCAAAAGTTAAACTAGACGCCTTTACTATAGGAAAAATTATAAAAAGTGTTTGAAGCAGTTTGTCTCAATACAAGATGGCGCACGATGGCTCCAATTGTAAGAATTGAAACTTGCGATCCGATTAGAAAACAATGTATATAAAAATCATAGGGGAGGACGTAATTTTTTAATTTTTGTTTTTTTTGCCTCGAATTTGCTCCCGATTTCGTAAATATGTATTTTCGGTAAGAGCAAAGCCAACATTTTCAAAAATATTTTGTGCTTTTTAACAAAATCCCTGATAATACACGGAAGAAATTTTAAGTCATCTCAATTCATGTAGACGAGAAAAAAAACCAAAGTCAAGACTTTTAAATGAAAGTGAAAATTGGCTAAATTTTGACAAAAATAGAGCTTAATTGCTCGACGTTTTTCTCAAAAAATTTTTCAAAACTTCAATTTTTTCTTTTCAATATTTCAAATGAACAAACTTCAAAATTTACTGCAGTTGAAATTTCAAATCGATTAGAGTATGCACGCTACATTCAGCAATGTACGAATATAGTGAATTTTTTTTACGAAATTCTGAATTAATCGGTTAAAAAAATTAACCCATCGAGTTTTTCTAAAAGATAGAAAGATAGATAGATAGATACATATATAGATAGATAGATTGATAGATGAAAATAGCACTAAACATAATTTTTTAATGTTTATTTATTTACTAGTTATTACAAAGCATATTCATAAGCTTTACAACAAGTTTAAATTCCTTAAAATCGAATAATATGTATTTGTAAAAATTATGACCCAACAAGGTGTTTCATACCCGAGGTAGTCAACTTTAACAGCCTGTAGCTCACCGTATGTTTCGAAAAAGTGGTCCAAATTTCAACACTGTTAAAGCTTACGTTCTCCTCTATAATGTTTGCATACATTGGTTTGTAATCGGTGCACAATTTTCGAAGATACAGATTTATTATCATTTTTCCAATGGGAACCATTGTGTGGCGTATGAGTATCATTATTTATTGTATTGATAAACTGCTTCAAACACTTTTTGTAATTTTTCCTACAATAAAGGCGTCATAAAACGCATTTTGGAATTACCCGAAGCTCGCAATACATTTCAGACGCATGTTTTCTGGGCAAAGTTGCGTAGAATTTTTCGTAGAATTATATGCCCCTACGAGTTTTTGTCAAAGCCCATCCTAAATTATATGCCACATTGAACTCTCTGCTTTTTGTCTCTAAATAAAGCTAAATATTGCTTAATGGTCCTTCGATCCAGTATTCATTTTAGCTCACCTTTTTATTATTTTTCTTTGTGGGTTATGCAACTCTTGGTCACATCACCACATATTTACATTTACCTCATAATACCTGTACTGAGAGATAATAAACTATTTAATAAAATTTTTTTAGGATTAAAAAAGTGTTTATTTGTTATCCCATGTCTATATGCTTATCCCATGTCTATATGTTTGCATTTCATTGCTGCAGGCATATAAACATGCTTTACCCATATGAAAAACTTTTTCAAATTGAAATTGTGAGAATAACTCAAGTAATAAAATTATTAATGTGCTGTTTCCACAACGCAAATAAATGACTTGAGTAAAAAATTTTTATGGAAATCGCTCAAAAAACTGGGTGCTTTTCATATAAATTTTATACAAGCAATGTTTGTTTGCATTGTGGAAAAACACAATAATATTTTTAGAATTTTCAATTTGAAGAAAAGTTCATATATAGTATTATTTAAAGAATATATAAAAATATAAGGCTATTATTTTTAATAATAAATTATATGTTGGTACTTAAGCTAAATTTAGTTTGTGCTTCTTCCATTTGCTTTAAAAATTTCCTTTTTTCACAAAAAGTCTATGTGTTAATTAAATCCAAAATAAGAGAAAAAAAAAATTCATTTAAACAACTGCTGGTTCCATTCGTTGTGGCCAAGAAAAAAAAACACACACACACAACAAAAACTTTCAACAATTTGATGATGTTTCCAAATGAGAAAATAACTTAATTAAATAAAACAAAGGAGAAAAAATATTAAGAAAGACTTCATTTGCTTAAAAACGGCTGCGTACTTGATGTTCATTCATATGCCACTTAGTGTAGATTTTTTAAAAGTTTGTTTTTTGTTTGAAATTAAAATTGCCTCTTATCTAATTCTGTTTTTCAGTTATGATGGACGAGCCACGCTTTGCTCAGCCAATACCGAATGTAACAGTAGCCGTTGGACGTGATGCTAATTTACCATGTGTCGTTGAACATTTGGGTGGTTACAAGGTATGACAACTAATAATCTATTTTTTCATTTTTTTGGAGTTAATGTACATATTCATAAAAATTTATTAAAGTTAATATTGGTTTAATGTTCGAATTTTGTATGGGAAAACCAGTTTTAATACATTCATTAACCTTACTAATCATTTATGAATATGGGTGCAAAAGGCTAACTGACGGGCACATTTTTAGGGTTCCGTCTGTTCCGTATCTGTCTGTCTGGCCATCTGCATGTCTGTCTGTCTGTCTGTCTGTCTATCACAGTCTGCTTTCTCGGGGACCGTAAGAGCTACGGACCTAAAGTTTTCACAGAATATGTAACACTTTGACCGCTACAACAACGAATATATGACAAATAAAAATTAAAGGGTGTTCTAAAACGAAACATATTGAAATAAGAATGTAATATACAGACACTTATATATAGACACTTTAATTTTTCAAAATTTGTGTTAAATGGTGTAGTCTGCAGAATAGACTACATCAATTAACACTGATATTTAAAACAATAAATATTAAAGGGTGTTCTGTCAGTTAATGTAATTTTGACTATGTAATTTAGACAGTTTGCTGTATCTTGGAAAACGCAAGATGCAAACTCTTGAAATTTAAAAAACGCTAAAACTAAAAAATTCCATACTTAAAAAAATTTCAAAACGAAAAATCGGCAACATGAAAAAAAGCGCCTAAATGAAAAAGCACCAAAATCACAAAAATGTTAAAACGCAAAAAATCATTAAAAATAAAAAGATCGCCAAAAAGTAAAAAAAGCCCAAAACCAGGAAAAAGTCGTTAAAACGAAAAAAAGCACTAAGACCTTAAAAAATCGCTAAAAAAAATATTACCAAAAAAACGAAAAAAAGTCAGCAAAAAATAAAAAAAAAGACTAAAACGAAAAAAACCGACAAACAAAAAAAGCTCTAAAATTAAAAAAACCGCTAAAAGCCGAAAAAAGCTCTAAAGAGAAAAAAGGTGCTAAAACAAACAAAAAAAAAACCAAAACCAAAAAACAAAATCACCAAAAACCGAAAAAAATACCAAAATCGAAAAAACGCCGAACTTGAAAAAAGTGCCAAAACTAAAATTAATCGCTAAAACTAAAAATATCATCAAAAAGCTAAAAAAAACGTTAAAACAAAAAAAACCCCCAAAACCAAAATATCGCCATAAAAAAAGTCGGCTAAAAAAATAAAAAAAAGAAGTTTCAAAAACGAAAAATAGCTAAAAAAAACTAAAAAAATAATAAAAATGAAAAAAGCGCCAAAGGAAAAAAAGAATCACCAAAACAACGAAAGAAAAAAATTAAAAAAATAAAAAAACTAAAATTAAACAAAAAAGCAAAACGAAAATATTGCCAATATCAAAAAAAGGGTAAAAAAGAAAAGGGATATATGCGTATTTGTACGGAACCCTTCGTATACGAGCACTTTACTGAATTTTTTTTAAATAGTTAATGAAATAAGTGAAAAAATTGTATTTGTGACTTAATGTTCCTCCCAATAAATGCACAAAATATGATTTGAAATTTCTTGAATAACTTTTTTTAATGCTTCTCCCTCCCCCATACCATTCGTTTAATCACGTTTATTATGAATTTTGCAGGCAAACAACTTTACAGTTTCCATGTTTCGTCTGCCCAATTTCTAAGAATTCTATTTACTATTTGTTTTAGGTTGCCTGGATACACATCGATAGACAAATGATTTTGACAATACATCGACATGTCATCTCAAGAATTCCACGTTATAGCATCACATACGACAATGCAAACACTTGGCTACTGCATGTGAATCAAGCACATCAAGATGATCGTGGCTACTACATGTGTCAAGTGAATACAAATCCCATGATAAGTCAAGTGGGTTATTTGCAAGTAGTTGGTACGTTGTTGAAAATATAGCAACAATAAATCTCTATAAATAGTCTACATGTTTTAGTAAATTACTTTTTCGTATTTGTTTATCTATCATTTTGTATGTATTCTTTTGTGTAGTGCCTCCTAATATACTGGATATTGAGAGTACGCCTTCATCGGTGGCTGTTAGAGAAAACCAAAACATTAATATGACCTGCAGGGCTGATGGTTTTCCAGCACCCAAAATCATATGGCGCAGAGAAGATGGTGAAGAAATTGCAGTTGAAAAGAAAAAGAAAGGTAATTTAAAAGTAATCTTCGTAGGACAAAAAAAACAGCAAAATATACAAAATGCAGAATGCTAAAAATTTATTTTGTCTCTTTTCAAATTGCCTCTTTAATCTTCTATGGAATTGATGACCTTACATGCAAATCCTTTCGACCTAAACTACAAACTTGATGCTGCTGCCAAAACTAAAATCCTTCTGAACTCACACACATACATACTCACACTCCCATATAAATACTGTCTAACCCATACAAATGAAAAATCACTATAATGTTTGAAAATCTGTTTTTTGTTATTTATTTATTTATTTTTTGTTGTAATAATACCTGGACGTATTTGTCTTACCTAACAACGGCTGTTGGCCTTAATGGAGCTGATGCCTTTGTTTCTATTTCTTCTATAACAATATGCTGACAATATTATTGCATATATTTATTTTTTGGCTTTTGGGAATATGTTCATGAACACTAAATACAAATTCACTTTTGACCAACTATAACCAATGAATATTTGGACTATTGCTCTTGCCATTCTATATAAAACTATTTTCTTTTATACTTTTTTATTTTATTATTATTATTTTTTGCTATTTTTATTTCTCGTGTAATTTATCTCTCCCTGGTCATTTGTCTGACTTGCTGGTTTGTTTGTTTGCATACGCTGCACAGTGTTGGTGTATGATGGTGAAATCTTGCCATTGACTAAAGTGAGTCGGAATGAGATGGGCGCTTATCTGTGTATTGCCACCAACGGAGTACCACCTTCAGTATCAAAGCGTATAATACTTGATGTTGAGTGTAAGTAATAGATAGTTGATTTCTAAGTTGTGGTCTTATTTAGAGTAGGATGTTCCAAGAACAAGGTATATTTGAAGGATATTTTTTCTTGATTTTTGTAAAACTTAAAACATTACTGAGAGATCCCAGCAAAAACGGATGCTTCCATTGAGTCAAATTTGTAAGTCCTGCTTCGAAAAGAGCTTCAAAGAGGCATGCTTTTTGTGATGTCTCACTTGGGAGCTTTTATTTTTTACCTAAAGCAGCCCTTATTTCGAAGCATCAAAAATGCTCTAATGTGTCATGTGTCATGTGTCATGTATCATCGTCTAATTGCGTTATCCAGTTGTCCACTGTAGTTACTGCAGACAAAACTATTATTATAAATTTCTCTCTCCTCTATTTAGTAAATGAGAAATATTCAAAGAAAGCATATATATACATATATATATATATATATATATATCTATATATATATATATATATATATATATATATATATATATATATATATATATATATATATATATATATATATATATATATATATATATATATATATATATATATATATATATATATATATATATATATATATATATATATATATATATATATATATATATATATGTTCCCATCGATCCTATAATGAGCATAGGGCCTCAGAAAGCAAGCATGCTTTAAATATATTTTGAGTTGAAAGCTACAATTCTGCTGCTTAAGATTTTGTTTATTTTGAAGTTCGTGTTAAATAAATGTAAAAAGACGACTAGCTTCATAATTTAAATAATATGAACACCGAGAGATCTCTGCCTTTTTTTCTTTGAGCATGTCCGGAAGCGGTTCAAACATCGCATGTGGAAAACATGAACGTTTTTTACTGCTTCCAGAAACATGCTATTTTTTGCTGGCATTTTATATTATTATGGCAACTATATTGTGTTTTTTTGCAACAAAATAAGGTTATAGAAAAAAAAAATAAAAGGTTATACATAACTTTATCATTTTGCTTATACATATTTTAATATTAATATCTGACATCATAAGATCGATCGAAGGTGTGGCAGCCGAATTAGCAATGTCAGCCTCTCTTTTTATCAAAGATGAAATATTGGGCCGCAAGATCGCAAATAACTTATTGACTTAAGCGCACATGCTTGTAATATATTTCATGTGAATCAGCCAAGCTGTACCATAAATAGTTTAGATATTGGGAAAATGCGATTATGGTGTTCTTGTTATTTTTTTATGAATTGCAAACGAGAGAATTATAAAAAAAATTATATTGCACTTATTTAGTCATATGATAACTTACTCTACTAACTTCTATCTTTTCTAACTTTGCTTTGCATTTAACCTTTTCTCTATTTTTGTGTCATTGAATTAAACTAACGTAGAGTCATCTTTTTTTTCATAAAATATCCCAGATCTGATTTGAATTTATAGATAAGTCAATCTGCTTGGGAAATTTAAATTAAACTGTTATACTTAAGCTAGTTGTAAGACACCATTTCTTAAATAAAATCACTTCTTTTATATAACACGAAGAATAAGGGCGTGCCCTTATTTCTTGCAAAAAAATTTTAAAAAAATTTTAGTTATAAATTTGGAACGATTTTCCATCATCCCACGTCAAATTTGGTTTCTAAACAGACCGGTTTCGGCTATGTGCCATCTTCAGTGTTCTATTGAATACTAAAATTCGTTATAAAGTTGACAATTCTATTGAAAGTTTAAAAAGTAAAAATTAAGGTTTTGTATTATTTACAATTTCTTAAAAACTATTAAGGAACAACATTTTGGCGCCCGAGCAGGGACTTTGTTTGAATACAAGTGTTTTTGTCAAAGAAAATTTTTGATTTTTGCGGTTACCACGATTATATTTTTTAATACTTGCGTTATTATTATAGGTTACATTTCTACTTTTCCAAACAAATTTTAAATCCAAAATTATTATAAAAGCAATGGTTCGTAACATTTTTTGTATTTAAGTAGAACAAGAAAACTTGAGTTCACGTTCAACCGAGCTAGCTAAAAAGTGGTGATAAGCAGAGGTACACATGATCACATACGCTGAGAGCCTGGCGGCTTCCGAAAACAAGGTTATTCTGTTTTGTTGTGTATGTTGAAAATTAAATTGATGTAGATTTTTTGCCTTGTTTCTTATAATACTGATCATATCTAATTCTTTTTGAGTATAACATTGAACGAACCTTAGCCGATCACACTGGATTAAAAAGAAAATTAGGTCGAAATAATTACACTAAACATTTTTAAAATAATTGAAAACCCTAATATTTATTTTTGCTTGCATGAATGCAGGAGCAGTACATAATACAAAGTGGCTATTGTTGTTTGTTGGTAAATAATAAATACACAAACAAATTCTATTCTAGCCAAATAAACGATAAACATTATTTTTTTTAAATTAAGGACATAAGAGCTTAAAGGTCCTTCAATGCAAATAAAGCCAGAAAAAAAAAGATAGATGGACAGTTTGCCACATCATCCCACATAGATTGAGAGTCATCAGAGTAACAACCAAATTTAAAATTTATCCCAAATGTTTAAACAAAGATAACTGCAAAAAAACGCCAAAGTACTGATGTTTTGTTTTTATTAATAGATACTCTTATTAAGTTTGTTTTTTCCCCTACTTTTTGGGTACAAAACAATTTTAGCCATGTTTATTTTTTGTTGCTTAGCAGAACACATGATAAAGTGCATAGTCAATTACCGATTCTGTTAGCAGATATTGTCCTTTTGCCAACTGTTACCAACAGACGTGTATTAGAACAAGAGTCACGTAGCAAGTGTCATTTGAAAAATTGCACTTTAGTCAGTGTAGTAAAAACAAAACATTAAATTAATGTTTACTAACGTTCCTTCTTCGTTCCTTCTCCGTTCGTTCGTTTGAGAAAATATTAAAAATGTTTGTTATAAGACACGGTGGGGCAGGGAAGTAAAGCAGCGAAGTGATGAAAAAAATTACAAAGCCAAAAAGTCGAGGGATAACAAAATTTTAAAAATGTTCTTCTATACAGCACCTTTGTTTCTGTTTAATTTATTATAATACCAAATATGTGAAGGATAATGTATACTTGCAGATTCTTTACACGTTCGTCGATACGGTTAAAGTGTGGTGTTCTTACAAAAGCTCTGCACGTAAACTGTAAACGATATATTTTCCATACAACAAAAATTCAAGGTGTCATATTGAGGTAGCTGCTCACATACATAACATTTGTTTTTTATCCTTAGCTTAATTTCAAGGATTTTAAAATTTTATTTTACAAGGATTATAAATTTTTGTTAAGGCTACTGAACTAAGCAAAAAGTTTAACACACACTTACTGCTTTTTAAAATTTTTTACTTTTCTTTATGAACGTTTAGTTTCACCCATGATTTGGGTGCCAAATCAACTTGTTGGAGCACCAGCTGGCACTGATGTAACCATCGACTGTCATACAGAGGCGCATCCCAAGTAAGTTATTCTAACAAGGCCAAAATACTCTTTATTTTTCAATATCTTTTATGTTTCTTACTAATTATTTACTTTGATCTTTTTCTATTTTGAATTTGCATAGAGCCATAATATATTGGGTTTATAACTCCGTAATGGTGTTACCCAGTAAAAAATATAAAACAGATTACACAGAAAACTCTTATAGGTAAGAAACTACATTCTTTTTTTAAACAACTTTAATGCAAGCTTTTGAATTTTATTTAATTTATGCAAAATTTGATTAAATTTAAATTTTAAAAGGAAATTGCTTTATGTTTCGTAGAGCAAGTTAAGGAAAGTCCATTTATAAGAAAATAACCCTCTCTATTAAGTAATGATTCGTTAAACAACTTTTATTGTAAAGAATCTCCAAAGTGCTTTAATCTAATAAAAAAAACATTTTATCAAAAGTTAACTAAAGATGTCTGTAGAGCATATGCAAATGTGAACTAAAATTCTATTTGCGTAAAAAGCAAGAGTATGATTTTGAACAAAGTTTATTTTCATTCAAATATACATTCATACCCAGCAAATTTTTTTTTGCCGATTTTAGTAGGTATGAAAATGTACCGAAAATCATATGAGTAGTTGTCTGAGGAAATTCCAAGAACTTTGCCGAAATGTTCAAGAGAAATTCTGTACGAACTCTGAAGAATTTTTCTGCACAGAAGAATTTATCTGCACATTGTCGAAAAACTTTCAAGAGACAAATAAGAATAATCGCGAAAACTAAAATGCCACAATGCGCAGTAGTGACCGCTAAGTCTTAAGTTGTATGTTAGAAAATGTGCAGACTGTTCTGATAAATAAATGTCTTAAAAAAAATTAATTGTCTTCAGATAATGTGCAGACTAGTCCCATATTAATTGGGTAATATTTCAGATGTACACAAACGTTGTACGAGAAAAGTGCCGGAATTTAAAAAAACTTAGTTGGTTGCCTGCTAAAGTCTCTTGCTTGAGTTCGTATAAGATTTTATGTATTTGCACATTTATCAAAAATAACAAACTCTAATATGAACTCAAAGCTTTGATATCATATACAAACTAATCATATTCTAACATAAAAAAAGTAAAACAGTAGTAATAGAAAATAATAAAAGGAGGAAAAAAAAACTAAAATATTTTAATACTTCTACCATCATGCATATTCACTAACACACAAAGCCATTAACAGAAAAACATACTTTAAAACTAAACAGTGAGATCGATTAATGGTAAATACCGAATTGACACTGTTGGGATGATATGATGACTATCGAAAACAGTGACCGTTAAGTTCGGTTAGTGTTAATTACCTTATTATTATATTTCTTAAAACTCTAGTTTAAAAATTTCACTAAAAAACACGAAAAAAAATTACGGGGGGTTCTGACTAGAGATGTGCAAATGTCGTGAATTTTTCGTGTCAGGCGTGATTCACGCGTGATCGTGATCAAATTAAAAAATAATCACGCAATCGTGCGTGAGCGTGATTTACAAATTAAATACCGTGCGTGATCGTGCGTGATTTTAAAAATGTAATTTTCACGCACTCACGAAATTACATTTCGTAGCTTCCTGAAAAAAATTTCCTCTTTACTACTACAATATTTTGATTTAATTTGCGAATTTTATACGACATTTCTGATAAGTTTCTAATTTTAGATCCGAGTTTTCTGCGACATGTCGAAAATTCCTTAAAAGATTCGTCAGAATTCGTAGAGAGTTTCGGTAAAGTTTTTAGAATTTTCTCAGACAAAGAGGTTCGTTTTCTTGCTAACCACTCATATGGACCGACTTCGAATACGAATTCGGCATCTTGTGCAGACTTTCTCCCTTACTTCGGACCGAAAGTACGTGTGTCGACAGCAAAAGAAACCCAGTAAACCTTTTATGCCGACATCAGGAAAAATATATTTGTAAGCTGAAGACAACCCAGCACACAAAAAGTCAAAACGTTTGAAATACGATATATCTATGATATTTCGCAACACGGCGTCACTTACTAAAGATTCTGTGTAATACGAATTTTTACGAAATATTTTGCAAATCTGGTACATAAACTAATATTAGAAGTTACATAACTTTCATATTTAATAAATGAAAGCTTACAAATATACACCAAATGAAAGCTTGGAAGGTTCCCTATAAAAAAAAAATATTAAGTACCGCTATATTGTCCAGTCCTTAAGATACCGCTGTTTTTATGTAAAAAGCCAGGCGAAAAATGCTTAAAATTCCATTTCACTCATAATGGGTTAATGGCTTTGAAAATATTGAAAGTATTTCATACAATAAACGCATACATTTTAAAATGAAACCTACTCCAGCATGATTTAATATATTATTTAATATATAAGTAAAGGTACATAAGATTTTTTAATGTAACACTGACGATAGTGGGTTCTAAAAAATAATAAATTCGTAAGAAAATATATTGAGCATTACGTTAACAAAATTCTTAAATATAATTATCTATAAATTTTAGGGTGGTAAAAAAGTTAACAGCAGCGGAAGGTCAGAAACGATATGGAGAGCATTAGCCATTCAGAAATTTCTGATTTGCTTTCAAAACGTCATTCCCAGAACAACCGTGAAAGCTCAATCCTCAAAAATTTAAAAAAAATCGAAAAATGTTATTTTATATTAGGATCCATTGAATGAGGCGAAAACTATAACACCTTCTCATATTTCTATTAATTAAATTGGTAAAGTTAAAAAAAGAAGATGAAAAACCCAAAATGTACACTCACAATGAGAATCCCCATGGATATTATTTCAAAAACTCGTTTTCATATGAACACTAAAAAATTATTAAAACTTTAATGTTCGATTTGTGTTTTTGTGGGATATAAAAAAAAAATAAATATCGTGAAAGCTTAAGCTTTTGTCGTGCGTGATCGCGCGTGATAAAATCAAATTTGATCGTGAGCGTGCGTGATCGTGAGAGTCTTAAAATTTGCTGTGCGTGAGCGTGCGTGAAAAAAATATTTTTTTCGTCATCGTGCGTGATCGTGAGCGAAAACTTACTCACGCGCACATCTCTAGTTCTGACAACCGATTGTGGTAGAGGAGACCAAAAAATAAACGTGTGCCTGCTTTCTAAAAGATCACTTCGGAATTTTTTTAGGCGGCGGTGGGTTAAAGTTTCCCCTATTTGGCCTGATCGTACAGCATATCAGTATATGAAACTATGTCTTCTTTACATCTGAGGTGTTCAGCAGCTTTGTAGAAAATATTAACGCAAATATTTTTGTGATACATATTAACCCTCTAACTACCATACATAACACTAATTTTTGGCTCTATTTTAAAAAAGTCTTGAAAAACACTTCTAAAAAGAGGGTGGCGGGGAACGAAATGTAAGAATAAGTATGAAATTAACCCTTAAACACAGTTTAAGTTTTCACTGATTCGTGGCGTACAAGTTGAGTCTGGAGCTTTATTGTCTTTAAAGAGCTATAGTGAAATTTTATAGCGAAGACTTTGGTAGGGTATTTCATCTCCCGCCGTTCCCCTTGTGGGGGTATTTTCACGATTTGTTAGGATAGGTCCAGATATAACCGCTATGTGTAGGAGTGAGTGAGAGCGTTAATATGTATCACAAAAATTGTTGCCTTACTATTTTGTACAAAGTTGATGAATAAACCCTATACCTCAGATGTAAAGATGCTCGAACAGGCCAAATTGGTGGAAACTTTGCACGAGCAGTGTGTTCGTGCTAAAGTCCTTTGCTTCTCTTCGGGCTAGAAGGAGCTTTTGGTTGTTCATTAAAAAAGTAAAGGATAATGCTACTTCCTCAATTCCGATTCTTTTAAAGTGTGAACAAATTTTCACTGACCAGATTGATAACGCTAACCTTCTGGCTAAATCATTTGCAAATAATTCCCTTTTGCCGCAAGGCCGCGTTTGATAGATCACAATATGTGCAACACTTTAAAAAGTGATGGAAAGTATGGGGAATTTTCATCTTCTGAAGTATTTGGAGTCCAACAGTTCACTCAGCGACTGACAGGTGTCACTCCATACTCCATTTCGGAGAAAGTAAGATGGTGGCTCTTTAAATTTATAAGCGTTTGCAAGACTGTGTCATCGGGCCCTTTTGTCAAAACTTGTTGCATTTGGTTTCGGTGACGACATTTCTCACTTTATATCGGGCTTTCTCACTAAACGACTTATTATAGACGAGATTTCATCAAACAAGTTTTATCTCCTAGCACACTTTTGCAGATGACAGCGACATCTACCACTCATATTCATTCAGCAATAGGACAAGCTTGTCTGATATATGAGCACAGAGGCACAGCATGAGTCATACACTTAATCGCGATCTTATAACAATCTCTGAATGGGGTCATGCAAATAGGATTGGTTTTAATGCTCGTAAGACTCAATTTTGTATGCTTACCCACATACATACGTATGATCGAATTTGCTGCTCCATCTGCATATATGCATGATATAAGTGTTGGGGAATCTTAATGGTGTAAGAGAAATTTCTCTCCATCTTATCTTTTTAGTATTTATACTACCCATATCGGAACGAAAACTCTCATAAGATAACTCTCATGTACGAGCACGTTCTTCAAAGTCTATTTTGAATTTATTCGACCGCGCACAGGAGATGCTGAAGAAGCTCATCGGTGATAGTAGAGTAGCACACATTATTGACTCGCTGAAACATCGACGCAATGTGGGATCTGTTTCCTTGTTTTATCATTGCTACAACAGAATGTGGTCTAATTGAATCAGGCAACACGCCCTTTTTTGCAACACGTTCTTCATTAAGAGAACGTGCATACAGAGAGCATTTTTCCTTTAGCCGAACAGTTCGTATGTGGAATAAAATTCCTGATGGGATCTTTCCGATCACTTTCAATGTTTGTATAGATTCAAATCAAATGTCCATAAACACTACTGCCTCCATCCTCCTTCCCATGAGCGATTTTCTTAATTCCGGAACGATACATTGCATGAATACGGGCCCTCCTCTAAGTGCTGATCTTATGTAAAAAAACACTAAAAGTATTTTTTAAGACAGGTAAAAACAGACAAACATACATACATATATACAACATTTTAGCTTTTTTTAAACGACTTCAAGAAAGGTTATATCAATTCGAGTGTATGTTTTTTTACTTTTTTTTCGAAAATCGGGTGAAAAACTACCTCCCAATGTAGTGATTATCGCATAACTTCTCTATTTATGCACCGATTTACAAAATTATTTTTTGTTTGAAAGGGTTTGCGTGCAGGTTGGTCCCATACAATTACGTAAATCGGTGGGGCAATTTTCCCACCCCCCGAAATATTGATTATCATATAACTTTTCCATTTATGGACCAAACTTCAAAATTCTTTTGGCACTTGGAAGGGCTTGCTTACAGACTGATCCCATTTTTTTCGAGAATCGGTAGGGCAATTTGACCGCCCCCCTTCGCACCAATTTTGCTTATCTTATATTTCCTGTATTTACGGACCGATTTTCAAAATTCTTTTTATGTTTGAAAAGCTTGGCTTGCAGTTTAATCCCCCCATTCTCACACAAACATTGATTATCGCATAACTCATCCATTAATGAGCCGATTTTTAAAATTATAATTTGCTTGCAGTTTGGTACCATAATTTGTTTTGGAAAAATGGTGGGGCGATTTGTCCCCCACCTCCATAAAATTTTTTGATTATCGCATAACTCTGACATATATGGAGCATTTTTTAACATCTTTTATATGCAATGGCATACAAGATTTGGATCTTTGTATTGAAGTCGGTTTTTATTTTGCCAGAATTATTTTATGCAAAGTTCTCAGATTTGACTGGGCTGGCTTGAGAACCATTAATTCAGACCTAAATTTCAAGCTTTCAGATTGTTTAATATAATTTATGGGTTTCTACTAGAAACTATTTACTGTATGCTTTATGGATCCCACTATGCAGACTTTCATGTTCATATGTTTTCTACGAGCGTTTGAATAGATGAATTGAAGGGCTTAGTGCAATAACTCGGTAAGCCACATGATATCAAAAATTTTTTGTATGTGCTTATTTGATTGCTAGGTACCATAGCTTTGCATCATAGATAAATTTTTAGTTAAATACTAGTATTTTGCAACTAATTATGCTGCGTATTTAAAGTAGAAAATTCTAAAAACCATACAATTTTAAATTTTGTTTAAACTTAAAAGTCGATTTATTTCATATTTCGTTTTTGTGGCTTGTCGAGTTATTGCACTAAGCCTCTCAATTGAAGAAATATGTCTTTTAAAAGTTTATTTTCTTTAAGTAAAGTAAACGTTAAGTTAAATGTTAGAAGAGTTCAACGGAAAAGCCTATTACTAAAGATATATATGTGTACGTACATACATCTATAGCATACATAATATCTATGACTATCTGTGTATGTATGTACATTTTTTCCAGTACATATGTAACTACTCTACTTACTGTTCCAGTTGTATACTAGTGGAGATTGCTAACAGAATACTATATTTTACAATAAATGGCATTTACAACCATCAGAAGTGTACTTGTGCCATTAAGGACATATTGAATGTAAAACATATTTGCAAAATGTTTTGAGATGTGTGAATATTTGAATATGAAATATGTATTTACTTTATGACTTGCTTTACGTTTTATTACTTGTAGAGTTTGTTAATCAATTTTAAGTAAATTTCAAAAAGTTTTCTTTATGCTATAAAATCAACTATTTTTCATTTAGTCAGCTGTAGTAATAAACCAATTTTATTTAAACTTAATAAGACAAATATTTTCTTTAATTTAATATATTCTATATTTGTTTTCAGGGCTCATATGAAACTAACTATAAAAAATTTACAATATGGAGACTTTGGTAACTATAGATGTATATCGAAGAATTCCCTGGGAGAAACAGAAGGATCAATACGTGTTTATGGTAATTGAAAAATAAAGTATGATGCATTGCAGCATATAGTAAAATATTTGATATGTATTTAATAAATATGCATGTACATATTTACTTATTATGTCTTTAAATATCCCTCATTTATTTCAAGAATGACACAACTATACAAATGAGACTTTTTTTGAGCAAATAATACATAATCTCCTTATCGTTCTTAATTCATACAAATATTTTGTACACCCATCTTTTGAGAGAATAAAAATTATAATATTTTTCTATTAAGTTGTTATTAAAACTAGATATTTTAGTTATGATAGTCTTGAAATAATTGAGCGATATGTATGTATATGAATACTAAGTACATGTTGGACATTGTATATGTATTTTCCATTAGGATTTATGCAATATAATAAATATTTCATAACAATATTGTGATTTCATTCCAGAAATACCTTTACCTTCGACACCTTCAAAGCAGGTTACACATGCAACTATTGATCCAAAAGAGAGTGAGTATCAAAAGAAATTACTTGTAAATATTTTTACTTAGAGTAATTAATTTTTGTGTAAGAAAATTTTTGTCTAAGATTTTTTCGTAAGCGCCGGCAACGACCACATCTTTTCGTAACGTCAATAAGGGCTATAGCCAGAATCCGACTCGAAGGACCATATAAAACTTGCAATTGGTAACTGATATTACTCTCTATCTCTCTCTCTCTCTCTGTTTGCCGGTAGCAAGTCAGAGTTTGTAGATTAGGCTAGGTCAGGTTAATCTGGGTGGTCATAGACCTCTCATAGACCTCGCATAGACCGGAAGTGGTCCTTAGCAATACCAGCAGATGACAGAAGCCCTATAAGTATGGCAGAGTCTATGAGCTCTTACAGATCTTAATTTGGTATTCGTACTAGAACCATTGACTTAATCTAAGCTGCTTTACCCTCGAGTCTAATAAGAATGTCGCTAACTACGAGCGTCCAAGGGAGCGATAATAGAAGTTTCTATATGAGCTTCTTTATTTATGGTAGCATTGCCCTATTCCGTAGGTATTATTGTACACTTTAAGATATTGCCAGTCTAGTTCTTGACTTACGGGTAAGTACGTCCCACGCTTTCCGTAATTGCATCCGTAAAGAGATTATTGAAGGCATCTGCAATGTCCAGGAAGACCCCTATTGCATAGTCCTTATAGTGCTAAGAATTTTCGATCTGTTCGACAACAGTATAAAGTGTTGTCTCGACCGATTTGCCTTTTGAGTATGCATGTGGGTTATAAGACAGATAATTTGGATATACAAATTCCTTGATGTGTATATCCAAGATTCACTCTAGTATCTTCAGGAGAAGGAAAGTCTTTTGGATGCATGTGGTTGCTCTTGCTTTCTTTTGAGAAGAATATAGCTGTTGGAATCCTCCATGACATCATCGGCACGTAATTTATTCTGTAATAGGCCTAGAAGATTTCTATTAATCAGTTCTGCTGTCCTTGTCTGCTTGTCCTCTGTTTACCGCTTTGTACTAGAGCCGGAAAGATTCCGTAAGTCCTTTGATTGATATGGTTCAAAGGAATTGATAGCCCATTCCACCGTTCTATACGAAATGACTTCACTATTCTCAGTATTAAGTCCGTTTAGCGTTTCTGAGTGAGGTTAGGCCTCTTTGAAGGCTGCCAAGTGTGTATCTAGGAGTACCTTCAACGTTTCTTGACTACAGCTTGTACAATCCCCATTCACTTTACAGATTCTGCTTGGCAGTAATGGATTACTTGCAAATAAATTCCTCATTCTGGCCGTATCTGTAGTTATTTCCATGTCACCACAGAAGTTCTTCCATAAACTTTACTTTTTTTTTAACAAACACAACCCGCGAAGAGATTAGCTTGTCTGCGGAAAACACCCAGGATCTATGGCGGGAATCGAACCCACGACCTCTGGACTAACAGGCTAGCATCGCTACCAGTCAGTCACAGGGGCACCTTCCGCTTCCTTACTTTTTTCTTAAAAAATCTCAATGCGTTTTTATAGTCCCTCCAGCACTCAATTCGGTCTAGGGATCTAGTTATTTTGATGAACTCACCATAGAGATCTATCCTTACATTTTGAACGTGAAAGGGGACAAGCTGAGTGATACGAATTGATAATAAACGTCACTAATCTATCAACAGACCTTTCAATATTAGCTTCAATCCCAATTGGTTTAGCATGATGTAAATTATTTTCAATGTTCATTGCGTAACTCTCCCACATACGTGTGGTTCCTATATAATTTTCTAATCTTTGGAACTTTAGGCGAAATTCTAAGCGCTATTTGGCGATAGTCAGAAGTGGACTGCGGTCTACACAGAAAAAAATATTACCTAAGAATTGTCAAACAAAATTTTGTCTAATATAAAATAAAATGGATAGTACATTTTCTTTACTGAATCAGTGAATTTTTTGTTTGACTTTTATTTAGGAAGCAAACACCAAAAACAACAACAAAAACCAGTTTTCTGTATCGTAAAAAAACAACCACCATGACGACATGCACACAAATAATAGCAACAAAAATGATAGCAAAAGGAGTGCGATGTCGCATTTCATACAATTAGTATAAAACTTAAATTATAACAATTTTGTTCACTGAAGATTTCTAAGTGAATCAATTCCTTGAACCATTTAAACATCAGCAGCATTTCTAAAAATGTTGCGTTAATTCTCATTAATTTTTTTTAAGTCTTTAGATAAACATACAGAGTTGAACACATTTAACAAATTTCATAAATGCTTCATTGATGATAATGTTATTATTTAAAGATTAAAAATATAAAAAACATCTTTTAATGACTCAGACAAAAAGTTTGTTTGATATATTTAAAAAAATTCAGTAAATATTATTGTTGGATTCAGTAAAATATATGGTCTAGAATTTTTAAGTATTTTTAGACAAATTGTTATACAAATTCAGACAAATATATTGTTTAATTTATTACAGAAAATTCAGTAAATAGTTTTGATTGATTCAATAAATTATTTTGCTTAGAATTTCTAAATATTTTTAGAAAAATTGCCTTATAGATTTGGACAATTGGTTTACTGACAAAATGTAATAACTACATTCTCTCATATTTTTTAATAAATTATATAATTATTATTGAACATTTCAGACAATATTATTCCCATACGCAATGACTCGAGTAGATCTTTAAAAACTGATGTTAACTTGATGAGAAATGAAGCACTTGGCACAGGGACTTCAGCCTCCTCATCGTCTTCGCTATCGTCATCACACAGTGCCACATCATCGATTACATCGATTTCTGGCAACAGTAATGCTATTGAACGTAAAGGCTCTTTGGCGATAGGTAAAAGTATGTTCTATACAGAACATCCTCCAAATCAATTGGCTGATACTGCAGGTAAATTTCACTCTCTTAATATAATATAGGCTTATTTTATCTACAACATCAAATTTCTTCTTCTGAATTGACACTCTTATAGATTGGATTTCTAAGCCAACGAATGTTTTACTATTAAGCGCTGCTCATTTATTAATTTTTCTTTTATTAAGATATCGGGCGTAAAATATATTGCATTTAGTTTTTGTAATTTAATTTCAATGTAAAAAGCCAAACTATTGTTAAGATTAGGTTATAATTAAATGGAAAAAATTAAAACAAATGAAAAGAAAATGTATAAATTTAGATATTAAATTAAAATAAATAGAACAACAAATATTTATACATGACATATGAGCATCTAAAAACTCTGCTATAGAATAGCTAAGAAATATGTTTATAAATCATATATAAATATAAATTGACAATGAATACGATTACCAATAAAGTATTAGAAATTTAAATTTTCATTTTTATTATTAATGTTGAAAGAGACAATAAAAACATATCACCCAATTATAATTTATAGCATTTTATGAAATATTTCAAAAGTTCTTTTAATATTTAAATTAAATCAAAGATAAATGTAGTTGTTAGAAGAGTGTCAGCATGTTTCAAGAAAAATTATGTAATTAATATATATTTCGATTTATCAAAAACATTTCTTTAGGCAATAAAATGAAAGGCTCCTTCCTGCTTGCAGGACATTTCTTTATCCCATTTTAAAAAATTCACATTAAATAGCTTCCAATAGGAAATTTTAGTTGGTTGTCTATATAACGTACATTAGACTATAAAACCTGTTTAAACAACTTCTCGAACTCTCGTCGCAGGCCTAATTTCTCTAACTGGGGCTAACTGAGCTATTAAACTCTATATATTCTGCAAACTTCCACTTTCTATTCCAGCCTTTGTTTATCTGGAGAGCGACCGTTATCCAGAGTCCATACGCTGCGAATAATCCCAGAGTTCATACACTGCGAATAATGCAAGAATACTGTATGGCGTTTATTATCCGACAATACCAAACACAACTTTCTGGTGGCTTTCTCTTATAAAACGACAGAAATTTATTTTTTCTTAAAATATTTTGTGTATACGGTAGTCCATATTACGTATTTTTGATGTAAATTATTAGTTCAATACGGTTTTTTACAAATAATACTGGCATTTGACAAACTGTATTGGAGATTTAGTACAGATTGTGTTTTCTAGCAAAGTTTCCTAATGACTGTATATATGAAATATAAAATTCAGTAAACTGGAAGAATCTTGTGATTTCAGTGAAAGAGTTTCATTAGAATTGTTTAATTAGTTTTCATTGTTTCGTTAAAAAAAAAATTCATTGGATTTTCGACAAAATGTTTTAATGGATACTTAAAGAGCTTGAAACGTATGCTACTAAAAATTAAAGAAAAAAAATTAAAATATTAAATTATTAATTCAATAAAATGTATTTCATAGTTTTAATAAAATATTTTATTGAATTTATGAAAGACCGATGAAATAAATCATATTTAATAAAACATTTGTTCAATTCAAGAGTTGTGAATCAAAAGCGAATAACAAAAATAGTTTTGTATCATTGTTATTGTTGTACTCTTTCATATTATTATACGCCCATAGACCACGTTGCGTCGAAACTGCTGGTCGGTGAGGTAATTACACACAGAAAAAAAGGAATGCAAAATCAACATGATGCAATTTCGATTGGAAATCATATTAGATTTACACGAAATAATTTGTTGTTTAAGTGTGTTGGTGTTTATTTTCTTTGTTCATAGCTACAATCCACTGTTGTGTTCACTTGTGTGACCTGTTGTTGTTGTTTGTTCTTTATAGCCAAAACATAGCCGACAAACATCGAATTACAAGCGAAAATTTGCTGCTGCTGGTTTAAAATTGCCTATATATCATATTAGTTTTAAATGAAAAATTTTTAATCTAACATTAAATCTCTTTGATTTAATATTTTGCACTGTTAAGTTAACATTGTTATCAACGTTACATTTAATTTTAAATTTACGTAACTATAACTTTAATTTCAAATAAATTTTCTGTTAAATCATTAATTAAATCATATTGAATCATAATGAAATTCATGCTACATATGATGGTATATATTCAGTGAATATCTAAAATAAAGCTTGCAGCTAATGTGGCTGCGGTGTTTAGCGCCTTGACTATCATTCAAGTGGCACGAGCTCAAATCTTGGCTGCGGCAACCAAATAAAACACAAATTTTTCTGATTTATATGCATCAAGTAAGTATAATAATTAATAAAATAGCTACTTTAAAGTCATGTTGTTTCAACTTAATATAACGTTAATTCAACATGATTCTTCATGTTGTTTCGATATCAAATTCACGTTGTTTCAACTTGAAATAGCTTTCATTAAACATGATTCTTCGTTTTATTTCAGTACCAACATCGTTTTGATTTAACTGTACTGAAATATTAAATCATCAGGATATATTGTAATTTCAAAGGGCAAATGTTCTTTCAGGGTTATTGTAAATCATGGTGAATTAACATGAAACACCTATGAAGCAAAATCAGTACCGAAAAATGTTAAATTAACGGGGTTTTCTACGATTTTACTATGCAATTTTTTTGTGTGTACTTCAGACAATAATATAAATAATGCCTGAGCAATTATCTTCAGCATTAAAGTTTTTTTTTTGTATTTGTAACATTGAATTGTCAATCAAATAAAATAGCCAATAAAACAGTTTAAGCTAATATGAAATCACTTAAAATTAAAGAAAATAAATAATTTCATTAAACCGATGAAACAATTTCATAAAAACGATGAAATAATTTCATTAAAATAATGAAATAATTTCAATAAAATAATGATATAGTTTTTTTAGAGAAATACTTTCATTAGTTACTTTCAATAGTTTCACATTGAATCAAAGAAATTATTTAAAATATTTTATTAATCCAATGAAACGTGACAAGGGTTGAATTTTAATGAAGTTTTCCATTGGACTAATGCCGAAATTCACAGAATGTATGAAGAAAGTTATTTTAGTGTATGCTCTTCACTTATTAAGAAAATAAAATAAAATAGCCAATAAAACAGTTTAAGCTAATATGAATCCACATAAACCGATGAAACAATTTCATGAAAACGATGAAATAATTTCATTAAAATAATGAAATAATTTCAATAAAATAATGATATAGTTTTTTTAGAGAAATACTTTCATTAGTTACTTTCAATAGTTTCACATTGAATCAAAAAAATTATTTCAAATATTTTATTAATCCAATGAAACGTGACAAGGGTTGAATTTGAATGAAGTTTTCCATTGGACTAATGCCGAAAATCAGAGAAAGTATCAAGAAAGTTCCTTCAGTGTATGCTCTTCACTTATTGAGGCCAAAGATGTTGATAATGTGTTCCAAAAAGACCACATAGACTGAAAGATTTTTAATAGAGTTTCATATTTATATAATGACTTTGTTTCATACAAAAATAATGACTTACAAGTCATAACTTTACATATTTATACATATATGTAGATATATAAAATATAATGTTTCTTTTATGTATATAAATAATTGAACTTAGTATAAAAGTTAAAATGCTAAATAATGCCTGCAAGTAAAAAATATAAGATTTTCCAAGACATTTTTCTAGATTGAAGTTGAATAAATTTATAATTAAATACATACATATATTTGAATCTCTCAAAGCTATTATTACATATTCAGAACACACATATCCTTATCAAAAAATATCATTTATGTTCATTTAGACGGACTAAAAGTAAAGTTAGTAACAAATTTTAAAACACAAATTTTTTTAAGAGAAAATATATGAACTTTAAATATGATTACGAAATATTGTTATAGTTGTAAATAGTAAAATATTTCCAATACAGTCGTATCGAACAACTAATTTGTTCCTAAATTATGTAAGAAGACTATCGATGCTTTCGTTTAAGAATAATAAAATCCTCAGCGGAGCCCAATGAGAATAGAAGGAAGTTTATAAATAGTCAATAAAATGGTTCAGCCCTGGATTATTAAACATATTGTTTTATTTCCCAGCAAAAACTTTGCTTACTGGTCGGCAAAAAACTATATGAGGATTTAAGTCGCAACTACTTTCAATTTGACTCGATAGCTACTTATTTTTGTTTGAGAAGTCCAAAAAATAAGGGGTACCACTTACAAATGAATTTACATTGTCACAGCGTTTAACTAGTAACTATTTGGCTTACTTGAAGCTAAAAAATAAGTAGTCAAATAAACAAATTAAAATTGAAAAAACAATTTTATACACATTATATTTTATTTATATCCAACAAAATTTAATTATTTTTGGCTTGAGTTCGGTTTTAATTTAATTTTTCAACTAAATTATATTTTTATTTAGAGATAAACGTGAAGCATGTAGAAAAATAAAATTTTGACTGCGCGGAGGGTTAAACTGACGTTTCGAGAGCTCCCGCTAATCTTATCAGAGCTCTTTACCGATGTCAAGCCAAAAATAATTATTTTTTGTTTTTGGATATGAACCCATTAGGGATGGGCAACTTAAAAAAATATATCGATATATATCGAAATATTTTTAAATATCGATCGGCATCGATATATATCGAATAAAAATATCGATACATCGAAATATCAATATTTCGCAGCAATGATAATTCATACGTAGTCCCCAAAAAAATACCTTTCTTATAAATAATTAAGCTGGAAAGAGTCCATTTCCAAGATCCTTACTGTTCCACCAATATTTCATGGAACATACATCAACAAAATTACACTCAAAGAATGATAATTTTTCGAATAGACAAAAGATTATAAATAAAATAAAAGATTTTGTTAGCAATATTTTATTTGATGAAGACTGTGCCGAAATGTTTTTAAAAAGTGCACGAAAAACAAAACAAAAGCTAAACAATATCGAATTTGATACTCTAGATATATTTGGAAAAAAATATCGATATATCGATTTATCGAAATTAAAAAATATCGACAATATATATCGATATATTTTTAAGAAAATATCGATATATCGATATTTTTTGCCCATCCCTAGAACCCATACAGTCTTTATTTTTTGACTCAGCTGGGATTCGAACCTGTGCTCGTTCTGATTTGAAGACAACTACTTTACCCACTCGGCTACTGTTGACTTATAAGTTTAAGCGACAAAAATCTATTTTCATATACAAACACATGTTGACTTAAAAAGTGGCTACATACTTATTTTATTAATATATATCAACATATTGTAACTGCTTTGAGGTAATGAGAAAAAATACGTGCTAATTATATTAAAAAGTAGGTAGTAGTTCTAATTTGAAGCATAGTAATAAGAGAAATAAGTACCACTCACTACTTTGTAACCCATTAATAAAGTACTACCGATTACAAAAATTACAAAAGTTTTTGTTGGGTTACTTCTTTAGTTTGTTTAAAGATACTGCCAACGTTGAATTTTGAAACCCACTAATTTCACCTTTTATTATCTATTTATTAAACTCCTACTAACTTGTTCCATACATATTTTGCTCTAATACTAAAAACACTATAATATTGCAGAAAAATGAATCTAATCTCAAAAAAAAAAAATATTTATATAATTATTATAAATTGATTTGAGCAATTTGTTTTAATTTTAAATGTAAATAAGGAATATATTATATAAGTTTTTTGTTTGTCTAAGGATAACA
Source organism: Panzeria rudis (assembly GCA_956483635.1). Taxonomy (NCBI): domain Eukaryota; kingdom Metazoa; phylum Arthropoda; class Insecta; order Diptera; family Tachinidae; genus Panzeria; species Panzeria rudis. The sequence continues at coordinate 190,927,851 of OY101448.1, forward strand.
ATAAATGTAATGTTTTATTTACATTTTTTCTAACAATCTCCAATAAAATAAAAAAGAAAAGTTACACTGTACATCATAACTGTAGCCGCGGATATACAAGTATATGAGCGATTGAATATAATTGAACTCACATCTTATTGCATAAAAATAATTAAAAATAATCATTTTCAAACGGAAGATGTTAATGCAGCAACTGCGTACGCCATACGGGCTACAATATTGGTTTAATCTTCATTCATTCGTTTGTCAGGTAGCATAAATTTTTATATTGGGGACATTTTTTTCAATATAAATTTTAGTGTTTCGCAATTACTAATGTAGTGCGTGGAAAGTAAAAAGTTATAAAAATTATAAAACCTAGAATTTTATTATATTAAAAATTTTTCAGTCGAACTATATGGTTTTAACCCAAAGTTATTTAATTATTCTGGCTTAAAGGCGTTCAATTAAATGTTTAAATTAAATAATTTTTATTAGAACGCAATTCTGATGCACGTAAAAAATTAAAAGACAAAGAAAATGTTTAACTGCACAGAAGGTTGAACTGACATCATGATGTCATCAGACTTCTTGTCCGCTTAGACCTCACTGCGAATCACGACAGGTACAATCAACTAAATAATTAAATATCCTTTTACTTAAATCAATTCGGTTGAGGTAAGCCTGAAGCATTGAACAATTCGTTTAGTATCCTCGGTCAAATTTTTTGAAATGGTACAGAGGACTTGAATTTTTGAATCAAGCCATTTTTTGAAGTAAATATATTTTTAATTCTGGTCCACAGACAGATACATAGATATTGAACTCTCAGCTTTTAGGGACTGTTCACATATTATGTATTGCACTTAGGGACTTGTAAGCTTGTTACGGAGTTGAGAGCTTATACTAAAATGTTCTTAAGAAGCATTACGTGGGTGTAGAGAGGGATTAAATACTTCGAAAATAGTGTTACATTGATGTTATCAGCTGCCTGACGCTCCTTTCCATTGCTTGAGTAAACCCAGAAGCAGGGATAAAAAGAATATTTTTTCTGTGGCAAAAAAATGTAAATATTACTTTTTTTATAAACTTCACTCATCGTGCGCCACCTCTAAATAAAGTCGAAGAGCATTTATATTTGGCCTGAGTTAAGGTTTTCTCTAGAGTTATCGATTAAAATTACAGGACATTTTAAAATTGGGCATTATTTTTGAAGCGGACAAGCCAAAAAATTTTTTTGCCGAAATTCCTTGATATTTGGCATAACTATAGTTCTAGTAGTTATAAATGTGTATGCAAAAAGTTTTTTTGTATGATGCTTATTTGTCGAGTTATGGGGTGCGAAAGTGTTGCTGAAAGTGATTTTCACAGAAAATAATCTGACCTTTAAAGAAAATATGTAATTAAAAAAATAGTATTCTCATGTTCAAAACCGGAAAGTACCAATTTAAATCAAAATTCTTCTAACTTCGACGTCTTTTATTTTTTTTACCAAAATTAGCCTAGGGTTGTCCTATTATACTGTAAAAGTTTAATAATGCGATCTCTTTTGGTTATTGTTATAGAGAATCGGTATAAGATATCGTGTAAACCTTCCGTTTAATGTACACACCTATTCAGCACTTTTATGTAAAACTCCACGAGAAATAATTTCATGGAACATTTTAATCCTATAGCGCTTCGCTGTATGGGTCTTTTTGGCTCTTTCTTAAAAAGGAGCAAAAAAACTCCCCATCAACAGCGAGATAGCAGGCTAAAGTATCCTACAAAAAAATTTCTCATACAATTTTATGATAAGTTTTAGAAGACAATAAATTTCTAAACTCAACTGGAACGGCATAAATCATTGCTGCATTCACTGGCAGTGTCGCCTAGAGGCAAAAGAACTCTTATGAAAAGACTGTGCTGGTTTCGACACATATGATGTCAGTTCAACCTTCCGTACAACCAAATTCATGCTTTAGAATTTCATTCTAAAATAAAAATAATTTATTCGAAAGATTAGATTGAAAACGTACTTAAGCCAAACTAATCAAATAACTTTAGGTAAATATTTTTTTTATAAATGATCAGAAGATTTTCTATAAGAATCACTTATTTTAATTTGTTTGTCGGAAGTTAATATTTCGGCATAAGTTCAATACTTGAATTAATGTAAATTAAAATTAGTTTTAAGAGTGGAATATTAGAATATCTACACTCTAAAACATTACTTTAAATATACGATCATTTATTGTCTAAAATTGTGTTGAAAATTTCTCCTTGTCTAAAATTACATCCATTTTGTACTTATTTTATTAACGAAAAAACCTTTCAAATTAAACATATTTAGTCCAAGTGGAAAAAATTTAACATGAAGTATAATACGGCTATGGCTGAATGGTAGATATGTCAGACTATCAGTCAGGAGGTCGCGGTTCAAACCTGCATGCAGCAAATAGCTTTTTTTTGTAAAACCATTTGAAAAATAATGCGTGTGTAATTTTAGATCCATAGTAATCTGTAAAGTGTTGCCGACTATTATCGACCTAAATTTCAACAAAAGTGTTTTAGAGTGTAATCAGACTAGCAGAACGGATTAGTACAACTAATTTCGACAGCCACTAAACTGTCATCATCATCGTCCTATGTTCACTTTTACCACGTTTGTTCGTGGATACTAGTATTAAGGAAACATCAGCTATTTAACCAAATTTTATAACGAAATAGAATATGAGTGTCCATGTTCGTTTTATCAATATGGTGAGCATGAAGTTTCACCTCTGACTATTTATTCCAACTATTTTCCAACTCTTGTTTTATATTTGGTTTTGATTGTGCGTAAGCTCCTCCTTACGGTTGTCCGCTTCAAATATAATGTCCAAAATATTAATTTTTTTTCCATTTTCGCTGCACGCTAATAATTATGATGCGCATTGTATCAGTAACAGCTATTAAATATTGTATTAACTTTTATTAGACTTTTCAAAATAAATATATATTAGATTTTATGTAAAACAACGCAACAATTTTGAACATTTTGAACGTTTCGGAGATCAAAATAGATAATTCTTATGCATTTTCATCTGCTAAATTCAGAAATCATCATTTCAGATTTGCTTAAGTTTTAAACATATAATGTAAATGCTTACCATTGAAATGATAATTTTTTGTAATTTTCAAAATTATAAGGACCAAAGTAAAAACACACAATTTTCAACATCCTGCCAATACCACTAAGGTCAGGATACCTCACATGAGCAAAATTACCCTGAAAATTAAGCAATTTTTGTGTAGATTAATAATCCATAAATTTCTTTATGAATTTGAACACCCGTATGATGCGAAGAATACAAAAATGCTATAATTTATAAAAATATTAAAGTCACGATATATCAGATAAAAATACATGAAAAATATTTATTTGGATCTCCGAAACTTTTTCATTGTTGTGGAGTGTAATTTTTCATACGAGCTTATTCGTCGTCAAACCAAAAATTCCAAGAAGTGGAATATAAAAGACAGTACGCTCAAAGTTAACTACTAACAAAAGTAAATTTATATATAAAATAAAATATAATTATATTAACTAATATACACAGAAAAAAAATAGACAAGAATTATGTTCAATAAAACACTGTTATTGAAAAAATAATTTGAATTTGAATAACATTTGTCATTAACTTAATACAATATTTCGTGTTATGCATTTCTTTCCCATGCTGGCCATTTCTTTGCTTTTGATACATAAGTACTTAAAACAAGTTTTATCTCATAACAAAATAACTGGGATATGGCTCAGCTGTAGAGAGTATGCTTTAAGTGCGGGAATTCCGGGTTCGTATCCCAGCTATATCAACATTTTTTTTTATTTATATTTTTTTTCTTTCGAAATAATTCTGTTATCAATATAGCGAAGTTCTTTATGAAAGGAAATTTGAAAAAGAGATTATAGAATACTCGGAAACTTATTTTCTTCTGTTTAAATACTGTAATTAATTGAAATTGAAGTAAAAATATGTATATCATAAAAATATATTATGGCTGTACAATTTTAAAACATGGTAAATGGCCAATTATTTTATATCTATTTTCTAGTGTTTTTTGAGTTCAGTGTAGTTATGCTAATACAATTCGATATAAATTTCATGATGATTTCTTGATACTTTATTTGCCTGTGCGGCATTGATCCTATAACAAAAATATGTTTTATAAGTTATATGAAAAATTATTCTCCCCTATTGTGAAAGGCGACGTCGGCGTCACATCAACACGACATCAAAAAATTGTCATTTGTGTACTCTTTGTCGACAACAATTGATTAATATCAACATGCTGGACTAATTTCATAAGCTTCAGAAGAATGTAAGAGACTGCCAGTAGCAGTAAATTGTTGTCGACAATGAGTAGACAAGTGACAATTGTTTACTGTCGTACTGATGTGACATCGACGTCGCCTTTCATAATAGGGGGAATTATTTTTGTCAGTTACTGTGTTTTAAATTTGGGCAGCTGACTATTTAAATTGTATTGTAAAGAATTAAGCAAATCGTTTTAAGGCGAACCAAGTTCAAACTAGCAAATATGTTAAGAGACATACTTAATTTTTTTAGTATTTACATAAATCAAAATTATTTAAGGAAATTTATTCATTTCATATTATTGGCATGTTTTGGGTTTAATGTTAAGTATTTATGATTAGTTTAGCAAATAGGTTTTTCAAAAATGAAATAAATTAAACTATATAATGTTAAACTTAAAAGACATTGTTAAAAAGGTCACTATGCGAATGTTTTTCATTTGTGGAATTTCGCAACACTGAAATAGCGATTATAAGAAAATATGTAAAGAAATATAGTTTAAGCCAGTATTAGTTTGATATGAATATGTAAACTTACAAATATTTATAAAAATAATTAATAAAGGAAATAAAATAATTACATGCATTTAACATTACAAATAATTGAAATTATTTCTATATGTTGGGAGTTATCAGGTAAGTAATCCTTCCTACAAATAAAGTGTATTTGCTTATCGCCACTTGTCAGCTGGCTCTGTTGAATGTGATTTTAATTCTTATGTATACAACTTTTTTCGTTAAAATTGAATACGAGAATTAAATCACTCTCAAGCTGATATTAAAGTGCACTCTCCCAGCGTTACCATCGGTTTATTTTTCTTCATTCCCAAATGCAAACTATGTTTATTAAGGATGGAATGTTCGAATATTCAAATCAGATTCGGATCAGTACTACTGATTTTGACTGGCTGCTACACCATCTCATCAGCAATCTTGTTCACGTTTACCACTTATGAAGGTAGATGCTTTGATTGTTGGTATTGATAAAAATACCCATCAGAGCAAAAAACAAAACGTGTGTGAGTTTTGGATTAAATCAGATAGGGGAAATTTCGGCTAACTAAAATTGAGTTGAAATAAAATGAATGCAAAAATTTACGAGTACATGAAAAGTCTTGTATTCTATTTCAAGACAAACATTTGTTAAATAGGTGATGTTTCCTTATAAAAAGCATCTACCTTCATAAGTGGTACAAGTGAACAAGAACGCTGATGAGACGATATAGTGGCCTGTCGAAATCAATAGTACTGATCCGGTCTGCTAATCTGGTTTGAATATTCGACCACTCCACTCTTAATAAAATAATTTGAATTTACATTAATTCAAATATTGAACTAAAAAGCCGAAATAATAAAAACAAAGCTTTATTTCGTGAAAATCGATGGTTATATATTGATATTATACAAAATAAAGTGAACTTACCTGACGTTTGCAAAAAATCGACTTTTGAAGGGGCTGCTCCACCGATATTATATTAACTTATAGAAAAGTTGTCAGATTTTATTACAAAAACCATTAAAAAACTTTAAACAAAATTACTTTTAAGCTGCTTGTATATAATTTTTTCAAAAAATAATATACATGCATTTTCAAAGTTATGTAAAAAAATTCACAAATACAATTGAACAATGCGACTAAAATATTGAATAGTGTTGATTCTAGGCTACAATTTTCATATGGTCCAAATGAGCTACAAGTAAAGGTGTGCCCAAACATGGCGAAAATCTCTCAGAGATAGTCAAAAATTTGCTTAAGTTCAATTTTAAAAATTTTGTAAAAAAATTCACAAATACAATTGAACAATGTGACTTATATTTTCGAATAGTGTTGATCTTAGGCTAAAATTTTCATATGGTCCAAATGAGCTACAAGTAAAGATGTGCGCAAACACGGTCAAAATCTCTCAGAGATAGTCAAAAATTTACTTAAGTTCAATTTTCAAGGCTATGTAAAAGAATTCGCAAATACTACTGAACAATGCGACTAATATTTTCGAATAGTGTTGATCCTAGGCTACAATTTTCATATGGTCCAAATGAGCTAGAAATAAATGTGTGCCCAAACATGGCTAAGATCTCCCCTTCCCAATTTATGATGAAATTGGTGTAGCAGCCTCTGGAAATATTCCAAACCACATTTTAAGAAAATGAAGTGGTGATCAAAGGTTATGACAAAAGTTTCATTTTGTTGTATAGTGTAGCTTTTGTTTTTAAAGAGAAGTAGCACTCAGGCTTCTTTATATTCTTTGGGAACGGGGGGGTGGGAAAAGGCACGGGTCCTCTTGGTCGGTGAATACTTTGCAGTGCATTCCAAGCTTCGTTTAATGTTTTGGAATTTTTATATAGGACAGCTGCAACGGGTTAATTGCAAAAATAACAGTGTATAATGCTTTTTCGTCTTTTTTCTTCCAAATCGTATCATCTGCTTTTTTCTCTTCTTTTGAGCAAATATCCTGATGGAGTAATACGGCTTTGATTTGAATACTCCATGTGTCGTAACTATTTTCGTGTAACTTTTCAATATTGAACATTGAATTCATTTTTAATTTTTCTTTTAACTTTTCTCAATACACACAAAAAATAAAATTCTCTTCCTCTCACGCTGCTGGGCACATTAACAGGCCTGCCATATTTGACGATTTATCGGCATTTTGCCTATTTTTAGCCTCAAAATTATCAAAGTGCCGATTTGCCGATTTTTTAGATAACCACTTAACACAGGGTATCTTTGTTTGTTTTATTATAATTTATTAATTTTGGATAACTTTTAATCAGTCAACGCTTTTACTAAAGAGAAAAAGGGTTAGTAAACTTTTTTTCTGACATGTCTAACGTCAGTTAAAATCTGAGACTTTACCAGACAATCAACCAGATTAGTCGGCAGTTTTCTGGCACGATGTTTCTGCAAATACTGATCTACTTCTTATGAGTTTTAGCAGCCACTTCTGCACATTGTCTGATTTTAGTTTTTGTGATAGTTCTCATTTTTATCTTTAGAGTTTGCGCATAAATGTTTGAATCTTTAAACTGCCATTGGCAGCAGAAAAATGTATGCCGGAAGAAGAGTCAAAGAGGTCTTACAATATTCTGATTCTATGTGAGAATATTATACAACATTTCTGATAAAATTTTAGCTCCAAATGTTGTCAGATATTTTCTGATGTTTTGTCGGACATTTTTCCGACATTGTCTACAGAGTTCTTTCAGACATTTCGGCAAAGTTTTTAGAATTTCCTCAGACAAAGAGTTTCGCTTTCTTGTCAATAATTCAATTGAAATTTCTTTTTCTATTTTATTTTCATTGATTTTTATGTTATTTAATATGTTATAAACATTAGTTAATGCTGAATTGTTCTGTTTTGTTATTTTTTGTTAATAAAAATATGGTTTATTGTACTTAAAATGGGTATTTTAAATTTACCGATTTTTTACAATTGAAGTGCCGATAATGCAGATTTTATTTGGAAAATATGCCGATTTTTTGTCAAATTCATCTGGCACCCCTGTACATAACCTCTTGTAAAAATAAAAATTCGACTGTTCACTTCAACTTGTTTATTACGACTGATAAAAAGAAAATGATATTTACAGTGAGGATCTTATTTCTAAAACTTATTGCTAGAGTTATTATTACATTACAGACCAACCTAAATTACGGCGCAAAGCGCAACGTAATTTACCGCTTAGCTTTTACGCTGACATGAGTAACCTATATTAGAGCGTTAAGGCCGAGACACATAGAATCCGTCATACGTTATACGTCGCCTTTTTCAACTGACAGCTAAGTTAAAATACATGTTTTCTTATGAACTTGATCACATACAGTACTTCTCCGTCAACGCAAAGTACAAAGTTGGCCAACTTTTAACTTTTAACGTACGTTGAGTACTTTGACAACTATTGTTTGATTTGTTCTTTGTTGTGGGTTTGTTTTTCGCTCAAAAATAAAATAATTTAAATTAAAATTTATTCGATTGTATAAAGTATTGGTGCTTTGTTATAAAAAAATAAAGAAATTAAGAATTAAGAAATAAGAATTAAAGAAATTAAAATTAATAAAAATATAACAGCTGATTTTCTCTCCGTTAACAAAGTACTCATTGTGCCAACATTATACGTCATTCCGTTAACGTCAGTTGAAAAAGGCAACGGATGACGTATGACGGATTCTATGTGCCCCGGCCTTTAACGTTGTGCCAGAAACAGTAATGTTTACTCACTTTGATTAATAAAAAACTCTAGATAGAAATAAGAAATAGAGATGAAGACGCTTAATTGACCTGAAAGTAGCTAGATTTACATTACTGTATGTATGTATATGTGTGAGCATTAACAAAATAAACAACACTACTTTTGCAGCTAACTTCACTACTTTGCGCGCTGTCAAAATTGGATTTTCCAATTGCAAAGCTTTGACGCCGCGTTATTTCGGTTGGTTTCATACATTTTGTATAGGCATCAGAAATTTTGACAGACAACGCTTTGCGTCGTAATTTAGGTTGGTCTGTTACTTGTATGTTGCTTATATTCATCAGTTGGTATCAACTGACCTTGTTAGTAAAAGTGATCATCAGCTGACTACACCAAAGTGTCAAACTCTATTTAAAAAAAAACTAAACAACAACTTTGAATGCCAGTTGTTGTTGCTCTAATGCGGCCACTTGTTATTAATACGCTTTGATATTCATGGCGTTATACATATACATACATAGATATAAATACTTACAACGACACCCCCTAATAGAAGAGTACCAATCGATTAAGTGACCAATGTTTTATTAATATTTTTTTTGTTCTATATAGTTAAGTGATTTGTTCTCTTTTCACCGCTCACGACTCGGGAATACAATGTAACACTCCCATTTTCACCAGTAATATAACCAGTACGTTGAAAACAATTGGTACAAACTTCACAGGAGGGACTATAATACAAACGAAATCACAGTACTTTAAAATAAATAAATTATATTTATACCTTTACGTGTACAGTATGAGGAGATAGAAACCGAAGAGGGATAAGTTTTTGTAAAAAAGTCTTAAAATAATTTTCCAATTATAATTTTTAGTTTTTATAGTTGTATTTCCATTCTTTGCATTCTCTCCGCTAGCTGGCACTTAATGCAATGTCAGCGAAATTTCTCTTAATGGTCTTTGCCGTCATGGCAATACCAGATTTAAAAATTGTTTAGCAACCTCTGTAGGAAAACATTTACCTTGCATTTTTCGTACGTACAACAAATACAAGGACTCATTCGTCTATGATGTCCTCTTAGCATTTAAAGTTTTTTCATTGCACATTTTTATTTAATTAAATTCATCTTCATTAAATAGAATGGTATCTCGTATTTTATTCTTTGCTAAAGCAATGAGAGTAATGGTGTGCAAACTCCATTAGCAATGAGCAAAATTTGGAATATTATTTGGGAAAAATTTCCATAATTTTGCATAAATTTATGAATTTATCATTTTATTTCATAGCACATAATCTACGTCTCTTGCTACAAATATATTTTTACGCAATGCCGGATATAATGAAAATGGAAAAAAGTGTTTTATTCTACTTTTCATTTTGTATTTTTTTAGTTTTGCTGTTGGTTTATTTATTTACATAATCAAGCAATAAAATGAAAATATTGTATAACAACAATCATATAAATACTTATTGCCAACAATAGCACTTCAGGAGATATTGATTAAATTCCTATTTTAAACTTAGCTATAAATATATCTGAAATCTGTAGTATTCAAAGCACTATTTTACTTTTGTTTCAGCTTTTTTCATTGGAAAAATCTTCTTTTCGTGCCATAAAAACTAATGGAAAAACAAAGGAATCCTTGAAAAGGGTTAAGGGCTACGATTATTGTGTGCTTTCCTAAACACATCCGTGCATACAGCCAATGGATTCTTTGAATTTAATTTCATTTTCATAAAGTTTTAATTAAATTATTCTCGTAATTCAACATTTTTGTTCCATTATGAATGTTCTAAAGCTAAAATTTGACAGACCAACAAAAGCAATCCAAACATAATAAATGTCAATTACATAAGTAGATAATCATTTTCAGTTGAAAAATTCATTTCATGCGATTCACTTAGGCACAAATGTGCACCATGGGAAAAATCAGTGCAAAAAAAAGAAATGTTACGTTAATCAAAACAGTTATCAGGATATATCTTTGTTAAAAGATTTTAAGTACCGTAAAAATTACTGTTACAAATTCTTACTAATATCCCTATAAGCAACTCAGTTAACTTTTAACGCACTTTAAGCTAAATATTTCTCAACTAATGGTGGTTGATGACTGAATTACTTTTCATGGAGTCAACTGACTATTTTAACATTGCCATGTCCTAGGCGGTAGTCAATTGTCCGACTCTGCATTACTTTCCGACTAACTTAAAGTTAACTTTATTTAAGTAAAATGGTAGTTAGTGTGCAAAAAGATGATGCTGGGATTCGAACTATGTATCACACGTTTTGTAGTTAACGTGCTGACCACCCAGCTAAGGTACCATTTAAAATAATGACAGCAATAAGTTAATATAGACTCGAAATGAGTTTCAAAGTAGCTGAGAGAGTAAAATTGTTAGCTCTCACCAAATCCCATTATGCACTCAACTTAAGAATTGATTTTGGGTCAGTTCTGGATTACATTGTAGTTAGCTTTTAGTTAGTCTAAAAAAGTTAACTATAAGTTGATTATTTTTGTAGTCGACTACGGATTTGCTTATAGGGATGTTTCTCGTACCACTGTGTTAGTATTAATATGAGTTTTCATATATATTATAATTTTATAAATTTACAAACCCAATCACACTTTAGTAAACACTCACACACTTGCTATTTATTCAAGCACAGCACGATAGCACTTAAGTTCATTAAAACAAGTACTATATCATTTCATATGCTGATTTGTAAAGTGCAATCATATATACGCATTCATTCATATAGATATTTGCGTCTACAATTTTATGTGAGATTTTTAGAAACGTATTTAAATCACATTTACTAATAACTGCTTACAGTGGAAATGGGGTTGTGAGCAGCTTTTCACTCACGTGAAAAAATTAATAACTTAATCATGCACGTTCTTGCACAACCTTGTTCTTTTGGCTCAAAAAATGCAATCACAATCTGGAGTTTTCATGATCGAAATACTCATGAAATATATAAAAATATGGATACCATATTGTTGGTGTAATACAACATAGTCATATCTTAAAAAACCTGAATTTCTTTATGTTACTGATGTAAAAAAAGTGGTTCTTAATTGGTTCTTTATTTGTTAAACATTTCTTTTTTTAGAGTAATATTTCAGCTAATATGTATATAGAAAACTTAAATCGTATTTCCCTAAGTTAGAATACCCACAAAATAGAAATAAGTTTTCTAAAAGTGTTGTTGTTTTGTAGGTATTTTACATTTAGATTTGTAGCTTGTAATTTTCAGAAATGTGCCTCAAGATTATAATAGTCCCCCTCATTCCGTAACTATTTGTCGACGTCACGTCAAGACAATACCAAAAAATTGGCACATTTCTACTCCTCATCGACAATAGTTTGCTATTACTGACAGCCACTTACTATTCTCTAAGGCATAGGAAATGCTAGTAAATTTTTGTCGACAGCGAGCAGACAAGTGCCAATTTTTTGGTATTGTCTTGACCTGACGTCGCCGGATAGTTACGGGATAATTCCCTCTTATTCCGTAACTATATATATGTTATAACAAAATTCAGGATGAGTTTTTTCAAATGAAATATGCCCGTCTCTAGCTTATAAGTGAACATACAGTTTGAATTGTTGAATGCATACGAATGTCTGTTTAAAATATTTTTGATTGTAAAGCGATCAACAATAATAAATTTGAGTTTCATTGCTGCTATAATTCACACAAAAACAGGTTCTATCCAAAATCAATAAATAAATTAAAAATTAATTCGCTTATATTTTTCTATTTCATTGCGTTTTGTTTAACTATTTTAATAAATCTACGACTACACGCAGAAAACTTTCATATTATTATCGTTGAAAACAAGGTTAACTTAGGCATTTTTCCGTAGTGATTATGCTTCGTAGGTGTTCAATGTAAATTCAACAGGAATTTATTATAGCCCTAAAAGAACATTTTTCCTTTTGAAATGAAATAACAATATTTCATGTTGATCTAATATTCCAGCACAGTTAAATCGAAATGAAGTTGATACTGAAATAATATGAAGAATCATGTTGAATCAAAGTTATTTCAAGTTGAAACAACGAGAATTCGATGCTGAAATAACACAAAGAATCATGTTGAATCAAAATTATAACAAGTTGAAATAACGTGGGTTTCATACTGAAACAACACGAAGAATCATGTTGAACCAAAGTTTTTTCAAGTTGAAACAACATGAATTTAATGTAGCTATTTTATTAACTGCTTTACTTATGTGATGTGTATTCACGTAGGCATCAGAAAGTTTGTGTTGTAGTTGGCAGCCACAGCCAAGATTTTATCTCGAGCTACTACGTGGTAGTCAAGGCTCTAAACACCGCAGCCACAACAGCTTCAAAGCTTGCTTTAAATATACACTAAACAAATACCATCATAAGGAACATGAATTTCGTTTTAATTCAACATGATTTAATTGATGATTTAACATAAAATTCATTTAAAATAAAAGCTATAATAATGTTGATTTAAAATAAAATGTAACGTTGATTACAATATTATTTTTATAGTGAACTTTTTTAAATTAAAGAGATTTAAGGTTAGATAAAAAATTTTTTGGTTAAAATTAGTATGAAATAATGGTATTTTGAAATCAGCAGCAGGACATTTTCGCTGTTAATTGAAGTTTTTCGGCTATTTACATTTACACAAGACGAACATCAAAATAAACAAGAAGAAGTCACACAAATAAGCTTTAAAGTGTATTCTAGCAATGAACAAAGCAAATAAACGCCAACACATTTAAACAACAAACTAATTCTCTTAATGTGATTTCGAATCAAAATTGCGACATGTTGATTTTACATTGGTATTTTTTCAGTGTGTATATCGAATTGGTGATCAATGCTCCTCAACATATGTAGGTTTTTTTAAAAGGTATATACACTCTAAAGCACTTTTGCTGAAAATTAGGTCAATAATAATCGGCAACACTTCACAGATTATATCGACCTACACACGCATTATTTTTGAACAAAACATTTTTACTAAAAACAAGCGATTGGCTGCGTGCAGGTTTGAACCGCTATCTCCTGACTGACTTTATGTTACATTTTTTCCACTTGGACTAAATATGTTTAATTTGAAAGGTTTTTTCTTTAATAAAATAACTACAAAATCGATGTAATTTTAGACAAGGAGAAATTTTCAACACAAATTTAGACAATATATGATCGTAAATTTGAAGTTATGGTTTAGAGTGTACATATGCTTTTAAGGCATTTTACAATGCTCAATAACCCTATTCTAAATTTGGTCACAAAGCCAGTTTTCTGAAAGGCTACAAAATGGAAATTTGGCATACAAAAGGAGTTTCTAATATTCGAAAATGGGGACATTATTCTTTAAGCTACTGGCAGATATCAAAACATTTTTCTTTATATAATAAGGCAGTTCGTTGTGAGCCGTTACATCCTTAAGCATTTCAGTCTCTACACACACAGAAAAAAATAAGTTTCGTTTTTGGTAACAAAAATCCCGGTATTCAATATTTTTTTCAAATTTCCTGTGATATAGAACTCCGCTAAATTGATACAAATTTTTTCAAAAGAAAAAAAAATAAACTATAAAAATGTTGACATGCCTGGGATACGAATCCGGGCTTTCCGGACGTAAGGCTTGCTCTCTACAGCCGAGCCATATCCCAGTTATTTTTTATGGCATAAAACTTGTTTTAAGTTATTATGTATGAAGAGAAAAGAAATAACCGGCATGCGAAAGAAATACATACAACGAAATATTGTCATTAACTACAAATGTTATTGAAATTCATATTTTTTTCAATAGCATGGTGTTATTGAACATAATTTTCTGTGCAGAAAAAAGTAAAAAACAAGATTCAGTCAAAAATTAATTAATTTTTACACAATCATGAAAATTGTAGTATTAACTGAACAAAATTAATTGAAAATATATATATTTTTTCCTTTTCAATTAAAAATATTAGATCAAAATATTAATTGAAATTTTGAAAAATATCAATTAATATTCGTACAACAATGTCACATACTCAGAAAAGTTACTAAATCTTCACACATGTGAAACTTAGTTTTATTATACAAAACTGGCAAACAGAAATTTTCCCATTTTATGGTATCTTGAAATAGAATCTATTGATAGCATTCTTTTATAAGCAGCTAAATTCAATTAAAGTAAACACTGATTCAGTTAAAATATTATTTAAAAATAAACTATTTGATAGTTAACAATTAATTGGAAAAAAAACAGATAGTTTTATAAAAGGATTTTCTTTATATGGAATATATAACAAAAATTGAGCTATAGGATAATACAAATGTAGATATCAGATGACTTCCGGTCCAGACCGGAACCGGAAATATGAACTGCACTACTGACCCAATTTCCGGTCCAACCCTAAAACCGGAAGTGTAAACTGCACTACTGACCCAACTTCCGGGCCAGACCGGAACCGGAAATATGAACTGCACTACTGACCCAATTTTTGGTCCAACCCCTAAGCCGGAAGTGAGATAAGGTGATTTAAAAAAAAACTACGATGGCATGTAATGACATCCATGGAAATAACGCCGATTGCTTTTTTTAAAATTTTTACTACTGTAAATGCGCTATTCGCATTTCAAGGTCTTTTGGCGCAGCGCAAAAATATTGGCGCGGCGCGACCGCAATAATAAATTGGCTTCGGTCTTTGCGTACAGCGCAAAAAAGAGCAAAAAGAGCGGTGCTGCGATGCGTTTTTTCGTACTCTGCCAATTACTTTAACGTGACGATGTCATTGGAGGCAAGTACTTACCACATTGAGCTACAAATAACAAGTTATAAATTCCAATATTTAGAAGGCATTGAATATACAAACTACAATAAAAATTAAATATCTCTGCTAAGCATGGAACTCATGCCATTTTCACTTATTGTGTTTTCTTATGCCAAGTGTTTTACTCACTAAAATACTGCATAACTATTTTGTTAAAGGCTTAGAATTTGTTTTTTCAAACATGAATACAATTATAAAAAAACTATTTTGCTTCCACATGGGGTTGAACTTTTTATCATCTGTATGATAAGCAGATATACTACTACTATGCCAATTGCATGTTTAATTATTAGTAAGTAATTCTTCAACTTCTGTGAAGTAATTCACACGGTATGTAGTTTGTGGTTGAACAGTATGTTGTTCGGTAATGACAACACATTACCAATTTTTGCTGGATCGCCTGTAATTTTAAACCAATAGTTTCATGTTACTATCCTTATAGCTTATTATAGATATGTAATGTCTTTTCTATTAATTCTCTTAAGTAATATTTTCGTATCACTGGTAACCTAAAACTAACTCTTAACCAACACTATTAATCTAACGCTCATTTTTATTATCTATAGATCGCATTATAGTAATTCTTCTTTACTCTTTAGTTTTATCCATAACATCTTAAGTCAAGTTAAACAAATATCCAGTTAAGGTCTGGTTCGTCTGCTTACAATCCATATTTGGGTTCAATCCGTTTTCAATTACTCGGATTTTCGAAAAAGTTATCACGGTTTACTTTTCAACATTCAAAAATACCAATATAATAGATTTTATATTAAATTGTTAACGATTTTTAGACATAAGATGTTATGACAAAATGACACTGATATCATCATGTAGATGTTTTCAATAAAGTGCTGGCTTCTGACTTTGATTTTTATTGATGTTTACGATTTGTTTGAATTGAATATTGAAAGTTTTTATTTTGCTATTTTTTTTTTGCGCGCGATGTCTGTGACAACAATAATATTATTGCAGGGAAATGATTTGTAACTAGGATTGCACTTTCATTTGGCTAAGTGCTCTTGAATGATTTCAACACTTGAATTCTTGTTCATTAATGTACCCTACAAAAAGGTCTGTAAGTTGCTAACAGTCAGAAGAATACTTTTATTTTGCAATAAAAAAATCAACAAGTAAAAAGTAGAAGTACATATTTACTATTTATTATATGTATCCTTAAATTGTTAAATGGGGGCAATGTGCTTAAATATTTGTGAAGGTGATAGCTAAACTACACCAAGTCAAATTTTTTTCAAAATATGTTTTTCATGCTATTGGAATAGGTATTTTTTCCTCTATCGATAGATAAAATGCAGTAAGTCATATGTTTCAAGCGACAGTAGTACTGCTATAAAGTAACAGTAATATTATATGACGTAATTTTATTAAGGATATGTTAAATATCCAAAGTTATTTTATTAGTTTGAAGAAAGAAGTTCTAAAGCATTTAAATATTGAATATTCAAAGAAAAACTTTTGATGTACGGAAGGTTGAACTGACATCAGATGTTTCGAGACCAACACAGTCTTCTCATCAGAGCCGTTTTACCTACACAGTCAGCGACGGCAGCAATAACCTATAATAATTTCGTAACCCCAATTAACAGATGTGTCGCCATCTCGTGTCGTCGAATCGCATCTAATAATGAACTTTTGTAAAGGTTCGAAACTTCACTAGCTGTTTTTTTCTCATGTTCAACTATTTTAAGCTTTTTTGATTTCTGTCTTACCAGCGTGAAATATCATCGATATTTTCAATGCTAGTATTTTTTTAATGTTTATTTTGCACAAGTCTTTTGGAACAGTATACATTCATGTTTTAGCTAAGTGCCCTTAGAGTTTTAACAATTGAGCTATGAATTTTCGTCGAACTGTATGGTTTTTTATCCAAAATTATTTAATTAGTTTTAATTTTTAATTTGATCTTTCGATTAAATAATTTTTTATATAAGGAAGAAATTCTAAAGAATGTAAATATTGAACATTCAAAACAAAAATTTGGCTGTACGGAAGGTTGAAATGATATCAGAGGTTTCGAGACCACCACGGTCTTCTCATCAGAGCCCTTTTACCTACACTGCCAGCGACGGCAGCAACAATCACCTAGCAAAAATCCTATTACATTAGTAAAGCCAATTAACAGATGTGTTGCCATCTCAAGTCGAATCGCACCTATTAATGAACTTTTCTAAATGTTCGGAACTTAACTAACTGTTTTTCTTTATTATTTTCAACTATTTTAAGCTTTTTTGAATGTTCAATATTTACATGCTTTAGAATTTCTTTCTTAAATAAAAAATAATTTAATCAAAAGATTAAATTGAAAACGAACTTCAGCCAAACTAATTTAATAACTTTGGATAAAAAACCATACAGGTCGACTAAAACTCATAGCTCGATATGTTATAAATAAATAAATAATATTATAGTTATCTAAAGTATTTGGAGTAAGTCCAAATGTTAATGCTACAAAGATAGAACCTTTTGCGACTTTAAAAATGTTTTTACGGTCTTCTGTAAAATTTTCAAAATGTGACTTGGTGTTGTAACCTACCGCCTACAGATTTAATACTCCAGCCAGATATAGACTCCTTGACTATTTTATATGCACACTCTAAAACACTTTTGTTGAAAATTAGTTCGATAATAGTAGGCAACACTTTACTCATTATTATCGACCTTAAATTAGACACGCATTCTTTTTGTTGATTTTTGAACAAAATTGTGATTACTTAAACAAATAAAAAATTAGCGGCGAAGCGATTGGCTGCCTGCAGCATCGAACCGCGACCTCTTGGCTGATAGTCTGGCGTATCTACCTATCAGCCTTGGCATATTATAACTTTTCTACCATTTTATCCACTTGAACTAAATATGTATGTTTAATTTGTGCAGCCAAATTAGACAAATTATGTTTTTTTATTGCAAATACAACGACAAATTTTCAATACAAATTTACACAATATATGATCCTAAATTTTATGTAATGTTTTAGAGTGTAAATAAACTATGAAATAGGGTAGCTTAAAACCTGCTTTTACTTCATTTTAGTTTTACAAGTTATTTTATTTCCTTTCAAACTTAGCCTGTCTGGAAAGTGTCCAAATAAGAATAAAAAAGTGGGTGGCTAATGGCCATCACAAATATAATTCAATCGATCATGTTATATAAACACTTCAAATATTCAGACATGCAGCTGTCAACTCCTTTTCATTTATTAATTTGACTGACGTTTAGAGAGTTGCAGTTTTTGTAACGTTAAAGTGATTGTCTATATATTTTCTAGACAGCAGAGGAGGCTGATTGTTATCTTTAGCTTTATGTATTTTATGTTCGACCAAAAATGTTAAATTGATGTAAAATCGCTAGGCAACTTATACGTTCGTTAGTTTGCTTGTATGCAGATTTACAAATTGGATTTATAGTCCGTCGTAAGTTTGTAACATCACTTTCGTAGTTTCTAAGTGAAATTATGATTTTGCCACGTATTGAATTACATGGACCCCATTAACTTGAGTAAAATCGATAGCGGATAAATTTAATATGTTGCTGTACGTTACAAGCACTAGTATTAATTTTAACCAGTATAAACAACGGATGTCGTAATTGTCCGTTCATCGGAAAATATAAAAACCAAATCCCTTCAAATAACCTTATTAGATTTATTGAACTATCTTCTTTTTTAATCGTATGCCTTTCCTACAATAGCACCAATACTAAGAAGAGAAAAAATGTTGTATGTTATTATCTTTGCAAAAGCAAAATCTACAAACGCACACGCTTTGTTTCCTTTTTTTAATTTAAAGCTAATACGTGCATGTGTACTATGTGCTCTTATATTAGTTGCAACTTTAAATGCTATAGCCCTTATAATACTAAGCTGATTTTAAAGAAATATATAGATTGTGTACATCGGAAAATAAATGGTAAACGTTTTGTTAAAATCAGCTGTATAATGTGAGCATAAACTGAAGCACAACAAATTGCCACGCCTATTAATTATGTAGATGTAAGGTATTAGTGAGCAATATAATAAACATTTTTTCTCTAGAGCTACCTGCACCTCCACTAATACATTTGAAGTATCTAAAAAAACATTGGAAAACTCGTATGTGTATATGTACGCGTATGTGTTCCACACAAATTTTTAGTTCCTTTGTACTACTTGATTTGTTTATTTGAGTTCGCATCGTTGTCTGCATGCGTGTGCGTTAATTGGAATTAAAGACCCCATGTGGATTGTTTGATTTAGTTTTGATGAAAACAAATTAGAAAAGTTTTGATTTCTTATACAAAAGAATTAAAAATATTTTTCCTTTTTCACAAAAATTGTCCTTTGACATGACAACTAGGGAGAATAAAATTAAATGGAAAACTTGTTAAATATGTTCGGGTTGTTTTTTTTTAGTAATTTGAAATGCAGCGGAAAACTATTAATAAAGAAACTTTAGCTTATAATAATGAAATAAAAAAGAAAACTTCACAGCAATTTCCCAATTTATTCACACTATACTATTTTTTGGCTAAAGCAAGTCAGGGAGTTTGTATGAATTAATCGAAATCAAAAATGTATTTTCTAATTTAATAGACAATCCCTATTAGAAAAAATTCAAATTTACTTTAATAAACTTCGCAATTTAACGTTACGTTAATAATTAACAAACAAAAAATATATCCCACAAGCAATAAATACATTTGAACTAAATATAATTATCTATTTAGTTAGATTGTTTGTTATTGATTTATGTTGTTTTTTCTTGTGGCGTTAATTTACACACAATGTGTATGTAAATTTCGATATGGTTTTTAGTACAACCAATTATTTGTACATTATCAACAAATTAACCCAAATAATTCAGCTAAATATAATGTATTATTAAAGTAATTATATTTTTAAATAAACATTTGAGCAATTTTTTCTGTTGGCAACAAACAATTTCTTGACATTCAAAATAAGACATACATGTGGAAATCCATCCAGCTAGTTTTTAAAATTTTTTTTATAAACAATTTATTTTCAGTTGGTTGCATTTTTTGTTTCTGCTTACATATGTAAAAATAACTCTTAGTAAATATGATTGTTAAGCTTTGTTTTTAAAATCGAAATGATTTTTTTTAGTTATTTTTCCTGTTTTTAAGGTCGCCCCTTTTTTCCCTTCTGATGCCCCTTTTATTTTGCAGATGCTGACTGGGGCTCAGATAAAAATGACTGGAAGTCGTTTTTGACTGGTGGACCGATATCATAAGAATCTAGGAAACAAAGTATTGTATATCTAAGTTCAATGGGGTGCCGAACAAGCTTTAGACTCTTGTACAGAAAAAATTGTCACTAAAAATTTTTCAAACAAAATTTTGTCTATAAATAAATTTAATTTTCAGTAAACGTTCTGTCCATAATCTATGAATTGTTTGACTTTTATTTAGAACGCAACAATAAAAACTGTGTCGTAAAAAACCACCCCGATGACGACATACATACAAATAACAACAACAACAACAACAATCATAGCAAGAGGAATGCAATTATACCAAGTTTGTTTACAAAAGATTTTTGAGTGAATCGATTAGTTAATGTCGCTGCGTTAATTCTCATTCATTTTTTTAAGTATTAGATAAACATTCAGACTTGAACACATTTAACACAGTGAAATCTCATAAATACTTAATGGATGATGATGATGATGACAGAGACAAAAATTTTGTTTGCATTTTTGTTTGATTAAGTAAATTATTTTGCTTAATAATTGTTAGCATTTTTAGGCTAATTGTTGATTAAATTCAGACAGAAATATTGTTTGATATTTTTCAGAAAATCCAGTAAATATTTTTGTTTGATTTAGTAAATTGTTTTGTCTACAATTTGTAAATATTTTAGACAAAGTATTTTATAGATTTAAACAATTTGTTCACTCAAAAAAATTGTTGAGGTATTTTTGTCTATATTTACAAATTCGTTTGTAGGTCCGTTCATAGACAAAATATTTACTATTTCATTGAATTCCTTAACAGAAAATGAAATTTAGTTTTTTCTGTGTTGTAAATTAGCAAGCCACAGAAAAAATAAATAAACTTCCATATGATCAAAAAGGACGAACGAAAAAATTTTTAAATTCAGACAAAACATTATACCAAATTTAAAAGCTTTTTCACTGAAAAAAAAAACAGTTGGGTTCCATAATTAAAAAAGCAAATTCAAACAAACACATTTGCTGAATCAAATAAAATAATTGCCCAAAAATGTTTTTTAAAATATAAATTCAGATATAACTTTTAATGAAAATCGTCCATTAAGAAATATTTGTTAAATGAAGCAAAACATTTACTGAAAATAAAACTGGCTTTTGTTATTGTTTATAGTTTAAATAAGAAGGCATAACACTATGCAACAAATTGAGGATTAATCTCTGCAAATCAAACACCAATATGACGGTTCGTTAGTGTATCCAAATGATGACGATTGCCCAAACGATTTCTTCCCTGAGGTACCCGTTTTCGAGATATCGCTCTTGTCGTTTTAAAATTTTCAAGTGATGAACGGATATTTGTATGAGCCAATATTTCGCAAACGGTTTTCATTTTTTGTGTCATACTATAAAAACTCGAAGATTTTTTTCAAATGTTTAATTTTAATGGGATTTTCAGGTAAGTAGGTCAATGAAAAATTAATATCTTGGGCTTAAATTATAGAGTCACGTTGATCTACGTATCCGAGGCAAAATTTGATCCATGAAAAGTAAAAAAAATGTTTGCTTGTAGAGTCACAATTTGAAAAAAATTACGAAAATTGCTTTTTTTTTAATTTTTGCCAAAAAAAGTCGATGAAAACAATATTTTCCCGCTTTGTAATAGTAGCATATTTTTTCTACGATTCATAAGCTACATTTCAGCTAAAAACATTATTATGAAATTTGCAACCCTTTGTGAAATATTGGCTCTTACAAATATCCATTCAACACCTGAAAATTTGAAAATGACAAGAGCGATATCTCTAAAACGGGTACCTCAGGAAAGAAATCCTTTGGGCAAGCGTCATCATTTGGATACATTAACGAACCGTCATAGTGGTGTTTGATTTGCAGAACCACTGTTGCACTGTGTAATGAAACAAATAAAATTTTAAATATTTTTCTGTGCGGTACTAGTAGCTGCACTTATCACACAGATGATCAGCAGTTTAACGCATTTATTATTGTTTTGCAACCATTGTTATTCCATTAAAAAAAATCCATTAAATTCCAGATTTAATTAATATAAAACTGAATAATATTAGTAAACCAAACATCTGTAAATTTTGTAAAATTTATAGCCAGCAATTAATTTTAATATTTTTTATTTAATTTTTTATAAAATTTTTGCTTACATATAAAACAAAATTTTATAAAAACAATATTTTTGTAATTTTTATTTGTTAATAATGCAACATTTACAGTTAAATGAAATCACATTTAATACAATGCAATTAAATTTTATTACTATTTTTTTATTTATACATATTTCAGGCTTTTAGCCATCATGGCTTTCATTTACGGTTTTGCCGTCAGCGGAAATGCAACATTAAATGAATTTCTTAATGTTTATATGTGTGTGTGAGAGTAACAGTTGGTTGCCTTGTAAAAAAGAAGGATGTTAAAGAAAAATCATAAATTCACATGACCACAGGAAATTTGTAATTTAAATCGCAATCTCATCATGAACAGCGATTGCAGGCGAAATTTAACGGTTTTCTGCCAATCATAGTGTTCGTATATATTTATAAAATAATTGTTTAACACGTTTAATAGACCACAAATAAACCATTAGAAATCGAAATATTTCTTCTTGCGTCATATTTCTAACTATAGGTTGATTTTTATCAAATATTAAATTTTTGTTTTAACAAAAAGTTTTATTAGAAACCTAGCAAAAACATGGTAAAGTGTTGCAATTACCAAACACCATACTTGTCAACAAAAACTACGTACCGTCTCCATTGTTTTAGAGTAGTTAAATCAATCACTTATTAGTAAATAAGCAAGCCATTTATTTTCCTATTATCACAGTAGTACTGTCTTGGCTTATCATACACTTTATAACATTACTTAAAATTTTTAGTCATATATTGTGTAAATTTGTGTTGAAAATTTCTCGTTGTCTAAAATTTAATCGATTTTTTAGGTATTTGTACCAAAAAAAAAAAAACTTAATTATAGATTTATAGATTTATTTATTTCATCTACAGAACTTAATTCTAACAGATTACTACAAAGTATATACATATTTGTCTAATTTTTGCAAAAAATATAAATCTGCTGTTAAAAGTGTTTATTGTTCAACAAAGTATGTATTAGTGTTGCTACGAATGTTCGTAATCGAGTCGCCGAATATTCGCCTCTTTCATGATATTCGTACTCGTATTCGCTAAATTCAAGCGAATATTTCACGAATATTTTTGGAATACATTCCAAAAAATAATACATAAAAAAATACTGACAATTAAATAAAAAATATAAATTTTCAATAAGTTTTACTTAAAAAACTCCTTTGCCTCTAACGCAACAAAATAATCTTGTTTTTAGTAAAGAAAAAGAAACACTATATATTACATGGTATTTAAAATCTAAAGTCCCGTTGAATTAAATAATTAGTCTTGTTTAAGTAATAGTCAAAGCTCAGTACAGAAATGTTGAGCTTCAAAAATGAAAGTTTTGAAATCTCTTCTCCTTCAAGCCCCGCACCACTAAGCATTCTCTCGCTTAGAGCACTCGCTGGCGGTATCACTAAATATTGGCTGGCTATAGGTAAAATAAGCTCATATTTTTCCTTATTTACTTTCCACCAAAAATTTAAAAAATTGGCTTCAGATGCTAAATTAATAATTTCAAATTCAGTCATCGGAATGTCATAATAATGTTAAATACCTACAGCATTGTGACAGTTTTTCTCAGTATATTGTAATTGAGGCAAAGTGTAGATTTTTCAAGTAAATTTGAAATACCAAGTGGACCTAATTATTTATATTGAATATTCGTATTCGAATTCGGTGAATATTGGCTCAGATATTAGTATTCGCGAATATTAAAAATGTATATTCGCCACATCACCAGCATGTATATCGAAATAACATTAAAATCTTGGATATTAAGCAAATTTGTCTAAAAACAGTAGAAAAGATAATACAAGTTTTACTCAATTGTTCGAGTAAATTAAGAACCTGCAATTACGATTATTTGATTAATCGAACAATTGAAAACTCGATTATATTAAGGGTTGCATTTAGGAACAAGTTGGTTGCTGTGTATTACTGTAATACTCCATAACAATTTGCAAATTTGTCTCAGTTGCTAACTCTATAGATATGTTTTAAGTTCACTCACCTCTTAATTTTGCAACCAAATTTATGCACTTAAAAAAATTATTATTTATTAAACGCCCGAATATAAAACCGATTTATTCATAATATTTCACACACTGGCAACTCTAACACACACTTCTTGTAATTTGACTCCCAAAAACACTTGATGCTTTGTTTTGAAAACAAAACAAAAAATTTGCTCTGCTTTTTTATTGCGAATTTTGCTTTTTTCTCTTGCATTTCTTTTATGCCAAACACAAAACAACAAATACAAAAATACCACTATTAACAACAACAACATATATATGTACATACTAATTTTGCATTTTTACTTCTAATGGCCTTGCATTGAAAGACATTGTATGTACATACAAACATAAACTTGAACACTTTAAACTAAACTTTAACACTTTTTTTGCAATTTTAATTTATTTATTATTAAATTATATTAATTACAATGATATTTTATTACATTGGCATTTATTAAGCACTTTAACTTTATTTATCGAATGATTTTACCGGAACTAAAACTTTTGGCGACTGATGTTAGCGCTGAACACGTGAGAACTAAATTTTTAGCAATTACAACAGAGTTGCCATTTAATAGAAAAGTCGCTTGTTTGAAAGTATTTTATTACATTTTTAAAAGGAATTTGACCCTACGGCCAATAATTAATATAATAAACGTTAGTCGATTACTGGTTACCCGAGTGCACTCATGAGGTTTTTCTCCGTGTTTTTAATTGAAAATTAAATGTTTGCGTTTAATATTTGTTAACATCATATTATTTACATATGCATATTTATTTTGTTCCAACAAATGTTGTCCTATTGACCGCAGGTAGGAAAAAAACTGTTTCATGGGCATTAACAGATTCTGGTCACTGATAGGTACGTTTTATACGATTTAAAGACACAAACACTAGAAGAGAAAGAGCACTTACGGATAAGGCTTCGCCGGTCCGTTACGTATGGGCAATGCTTAATGCAAATTTAACAGCATATTACAAGCCAAGTGAGAATTTATCGATCAGAAAAAAGCTGACCCTTACCACGATACAACTAAATTTACGTAATATACATAAGCCTGCGAAGTATGAGATTAAAGTTCGGTGGATTTGTGATGCCTATAGCTCTTTTTCACTTCAAGGGCAATTGTATACTGGTAAACTGGCAACGGGTAGTAAGACGAGGCAGGGAGAAAGAATGGTTAAGGCTTTAACAGCTTCATTTCTTGGAAGTAGGCGCAACATTACAATGGATAATTTGCTTACCACACTTGGTTTGACGGAACATCTACTTTACAGTAACCTGGCAATGATGGGTACATAGCGAAAAAAAAACCTACATTTCAGATGTAATGAAGATTAAAAGATGAACTATTGGCTCATCCATATTTACCTTTCAGAACAATGTCAAAATATTTTCATAAATGCAAAGAAAAACTAACCCAGTAACTCTGTTGTCCACACCGCACAACAACAATACTGTTAATGCTAATAGCAAACCAGAAATTGTGACATTGTATAATAAAAAAAAGATTGTTGTAGAAATACTTCACTAGAATGCAAAAAACGTTGAAAGACAGGTGGAATTATCAGCATAACTAGCTCTATAAGGATATGTGAAATACCGAGGAGAAAGGCATCACTATACAAAGTTTGACCGTTTGATGGCGGTGGTTATATTTTGATAATTACATCACTCAACTAAGTTTGGTGCTTAGGCAAGTAAGGTCAGCTAATCTACTGCGTGTACCGGTTAATTGTATCATGAATAAAACACAACGAAGCATAGGTATTATGGACTAACCGCTATGCCAATACACAACACAATGACAAACAAACAGATGAACGCTTTCATTATTTTATAATATAATAGATATTGCTGCTTTTGCTGCATTTCAAATATTATTTTCAAAACAACACCACCATTTCATACAAAACTATATATAGGAAATGCTTTTGGCAGAGGCTCTGCAAAGAACTTTGTATTCCTATTATTGATATTAGGGATATCAATAGACACACTTATAACGTGAGAGCACCAATCGACCTCCAGCCGCTCAACTGGCAGAAATACCATTTTTGCTCATTTTGCTTGTACCTAATATTACCAGACAAGCGAGGGGAAAATATCAGAAAATAATGCATCGTGTATGATATGATATGATATGATATGTATATGCGACCAGATTACCAAAACTGTGCGTAAGTAATTATAATGAACAAAATGTGACAAAAAATTTGTCAAAATTAAATATAAAGATAGATAATGTGTTTTTATTAATAAATGATAGCAGGAAAGGTAAGCTGTAGTCCAATACAAATAGAAATGGTATGGTGGTACCGAGGTACCCATTAATTGAATCGCGTAGCTGTAAACTTTTAAACCATGTTATACATAGACCGGCAGTTGGATTCTCTAACTTATTTTAGAGACAATCAAATCGTTTATGGCAGCCATACACTACACAAGTTCAGTTCTCAAGCCTGACACTGCGTAAACGATATTTGTGACACACACTATACAAGTAAACTGTGCAGGTTTTTATTTTACAACTATAAACGAAGCAGACAAAATGTGCAAATACAGCGCTGTATTATTGCTTTCTATATAAATGAAAAGAAAACAAAGAATATTAATTAATTTTCGTATGCTTCGACTTTTATGATTCTATTGCTGCTTTGAATAATTAAACGAGCTATGTCCAGAATATATTTTCTCCGCTAACTGTTTGTTTTTAAGTCTTCAAAAATTGCGACACAACTGAGCGTTAGCAACATACACTAAACAACTTCAATGTACTGTTTCACAAACTTGAGCAAATATCAAATAAATAGCATAAATAGCACAACCACCACCATACACTACACAAACGCACTGTGCAGTGCAAGAATTGTGCAGTGAACTTGTGTAGTGTATGGCCGGCATTAGAAACAATGACAGCAAATTAATAACTTTTCTATGTAGTAACAATTTTTGCCACATGCACTGCTATTAACTAAACAACAATAGTTTTTGTGGTGTTAGCGAATAGAGAACAGTCAGCTGTTTTGTTAAGTACGTCGCACAGTGCTTTGATCCCATGTACCGATGGGACAAAATGGAAGGAGTTGTAGCAGAGTTTTCAAATTTGGAACACTATTATAAAAAAGTGTAATTAAGAAAAATTAAATTTTTTGCAAAAATCGGACAGAGGACAGTATACAATCGCCATTGAAGTGGAAAAGAGTTATTGGCACCACAAATCCACCGTACTTTAATCTCATACTTCGCAGGCTTTGAGGGCATATGTATATTGCGTAAATTTAGTTGTACCGCGGTAAGGGACAGCTGTTTTTTTATCGTTAAGTTGTCACTTGGCTTGTAATATGCTGTTAGATTTGCATTAAGCATTGCCCATACGCAACGGATCGGCGAAGCCTTATCTGTATGTGCTCTTTCTCATCTAGTGTTTGTATCTTCAAAACGTATAAAACTTACCTATCAATGAGCACAATCTGTTAATGCCCATGAAACAGTTTTTTTTCCTACTTGCGGTATATAGGACAACATTTGTTGGAACAAAATAAATATGCATATCTAAATAATATGATTTTAACAAATATTAAACGCAAAAATTTAATTTTCAATTAAAAACACGGACAAGAACTACATGACTGCGCTGGGGTAACCAGTAGTTGACTAACGTGTATTATAGTGATTATTGGCCGTAGGCTCAAATTCCTTTTAAAAATGTAATAAAATACTTTCTATCAAGCGACTTTTCTACTAACTGGCAACTCTGCTGTAATTGCCAAAAATTTAGTTCTCACGTGATCAGCGCTAACAACAGTCGCCAAAAGTTTTAGTTCCGGTAAAATCATTCGTTAAATAAAGTTAAAGTAAATGCCAAGTAATAAAATATCGTTGTAATTAATATAATTTAATAATAAATAAATTAAAATTGCAAAAAAGTGTTAAAGTTTAGTTTAAAGTGTTCAAGTTTTTGTTTGTATGGTACATACAATGTCTTTCAATGCAACGCCATTAGAAGTAAAAATGCAAAATTAGTATGTACATATATATGTTGTTGTTGTTGATAGTGGTATTTTTGTATTTGTTGTTTTGTGTTTGGCATAAAGAATGCAAGAGAAAAAAGAAAATTCTCATTAAAAAAGCAGAGCAAATTTGTTGTTTTGTTTTCAAAACAAAGCATCAAGTGTTTTTTCAAGTCAAATTATAGAAGTGTGTGTTAGAGTTGCCAGTGTATGAAATATTATGAATAAATCGGTTTTATATTCGGGCGTTTAATAAATAATAATTTTTTCAAGTTCATAAATTTGGTTGCAAAATTAAGAGGTGAGTGAACTTAAGACATATCTATAGAGTTAGCAACTGAGACAAATTTGCAAATTGCTATGGAGTATTACAGTAATTTGTAATCTACACCTAACTTAACTTAACATTAACTTCAAGTTAATGTTAAGTGTAGACCGCTCAAGTTAATGCTTTTTTCAGGTTATAACATAGTTGTTATAGCAATTGTTTTAACAACGCAGTCATAACTTCAAGTTAGAACAGCTGGAGACGTAGAGTAATACACTACAACCAACTTGTTCGTAAATGCAACCCCTAATAAAATCGACTTTTCAATTGTTCCGATTAATCAAATAATCGTAATTGTGGTTTTTATGTAATTTACTCAAAAATCGAATAAAAACTCTACTTTTTTGGAGTTATTCTAGTAATTTATTCTTTTAAAACTTATTCAAGATTATGGGAACTTTTTTTAATTTACTCGATGCACGTGTTTATTGGAGTGGGTCTATTGACAAGTTTAAGATACTCAGTGATAGGTTCTAGATTCGAACGTAAGGTTCTTGTCATGTGTCAAAATAATATACTTTAAACAAATAATTTTGATATGGAAAAAATTTGCCTGTACAGAGACGGTATTTTCTTAACAATTTTGTTCTAGTTAAGTGATATGCTTTGTTTTCACCAGTCATACTCTGTAACATATTCTACCGCTCACATTTTCACATGTCATTGGACTAATACGTTGAAGACAATTGGTACCAAACTTCCCGTCGCAAAGTATTTAAATTCCACGCTCGCTATCAAAGACTTGTTTGTAAATTTTATCTCATGACAACGTGGGACTGTCGTTTTCATACTTGAAAGAAGCGACATAACCATAAATTTAGAGTTCATTGTCAAAAACAAAATTTAGTATTCAATTTGATATGAAATTATCATATTAATAGATTACCCTAATGCAGTTGCATCCTTATATTTAAAAATATGTAAGTAGATACGCTTTTAAATTTACATATAAATTGCTATAAGCGTATATAATAAAGTTGAAAATTTGTACAACATTGAAATCCAGTCAACAAAAGCAATTTATTGCTGATCCCTTACGCATCGCAAAGTTACCCAAAGGATTTGAATATAAAAATAATAAAAAAACATATTGTAACAGCGATATAAAATATAAATGATACACAAACGCATAACGAAAAATGTTTAAAAAAATCTATAATGCACACAAGTATAAAAAGAGCATAAAAATTCTTAAATCACAAAGGGTCATGTAAGTGCAAATATTGTAGCAAAATTTAAATAACTGGAGCATTCATCAATATACATTTTTTATAAAATTATGTACATAAAACAAAAATGTTGTAAAAGACAAGCGAAAAATAAATAAACAATGGCATGTTGAATAATACACGTTCATAAAGTTAAAAGAAGAAAATGCCATATATGAAAAAGCTATAATTTATGGATGCATGTGCATGAGTTGGAAGATATACATATATGTGAATAATAATGTACAGTGGGGAAGAATCAAAATATTTTGCTAATATGTTGTAATAATGTTTCTATAACGATTTTAAGCGTACAATTGGAATTAAAAAAAAAATTGTGGTATGTAGGTATATAAAACTCATAGATTCTATCAACTCCTAAATATAGTCTGATGACAAAAATTTTGGCATAATAATTTAATTTGAAACTGTTAAGTGACACAATGCAAGGAATTCCAAAAAAAAAAAAAAAGATTTACATTAATTGTTTCCACTGTCTACACGGAGCAACATAACAAGGTTGTTCCTGGAAGCCGCAGCTCTCCGTCGTCAGTGTTTATGTGTATTTCATGATTTTCGTCACTGTTTGGGTAGCACAGTTGCATGTGAGTTTTAAATTCTATTTGTACAAATCCTGACTGGAAATTAAATACGAGACGTATAACTATTTTAAGGCAAGCCACTTCCCAACGGTGAATAATTATAAAGCACCTTTTAAGTGTCTGGGTGTATTCACTTAGTTGCTAATAATATCAGCATTTTTCCATCGATTCCGATGACATAAATATATCTTATTTCGTTCGCAATAGCCCTATCTTTAATAGCAAAAAATAAGAGATAAAATTTTGTAGTTTTAAGCTCTGATAAGCTTTTAGAAAAAAATTATGGTTGCATAAAAAAACAATTATTTTTCGATATGTACTAATTTGTGAATAACTCCGAAAGCAGTGATCAAATGAAAAATACTATTAAGGCAGTTTCAGGGTAAATTTGTCTTGCATCTTTTGATGTTTTGATGGTCGGGCATATTATTCTCGAATTACGCCGAAATATACTGATGTATCCAGTGAAAATATTACACAAGCTCACAAAAAAATTTTAGATGATAAGAATATACTAAGCACACAGCTTTCAAACTGATAAGAATAGCCTTAGTTTTGTTCAAAAAGGAATTTCACTGTCGTACTGCGTAATTAAAAGATCTTTGAAGAATATATTGCAGGATCTCAAACTTCCTTTATATAACACAAATCTAATATCTAGTTATTTTGTCATCATTCGTAATAATTACAAGCAACCAAAATTAAGCAATTGAATACTTATATTAGTATCCACAAGAATATACAACAATTATACTAACGTACATATGACTATGAAAAAACATTTGTCATTGCGATAGCATTTCTAAGAAAACTAATGTTTAACTTAAACTGCAATCAATTTTACACAAATGACTTTCATTTTTATTTTCTTCCTTAATTTTCTTTTACGAAAATGTGTCGGTTTAGTATCCAATAGGAATATGTAGTAGTAGTGGCGGTAAGATATTTGGTTTGTTTTATTTTAATACAATTTATTGCATCTTTATCCATACAAATGTTTATTTTTTCCACAATACATACATATATCTATTACTGTATATAACTATATATATCTGCGCAGATATCCCGTAGGCCAAGAATTTGAGACATCATCGATGCATGTGCGAAACAAGTATCTATTACCGACGATAAACTGACAATACCCCAAGCCAACTATTGACGACACTATTCGGTGCCACTGTGGCTGAGTGGTAGCGATGCTAGCCTGTCAGTCCAGAGGTCGTGGGTTCGATTCCCACCACAGACTCTGGGTGTTTTTCCCCAAATAAGCTAATCGCTTCGGGGGTTGTGTTTGTTCTTTATAAAAAAAAAATAGAAAAAAAAAACATATTCGAACAAATGGCAGAAAAGTCGTTGATAACAACGTTGGTACAAACCTTCACATCTGATAGCTAGCAGTTGATACTCTTGTTGTCGCCAATAAAAATGTACACACGACAACTTCGATGCAGTTGTTCCTCATCTTATCATCACTAAGGTTTTTTAGGACAAATTTTCATAACCTTGTAAAAACAAATTCTCTATAACCGACAACGTATACCACCTTGTCTCCATACTTATTTCTATATGTATTTTATAGGCGACAAAGCATTGATTGTCTTGCAGGCAACGTCGATGCAAATGCCGTCGGCAACAACTGGGACTACAGGGTAGAAAGATATATGGCAAAAAGCTTTTGCATATTTCGTATGTGTGTTTTTAATATAAAGTTTAGTGAAACATCCATTTCTACAAAAACGTATATAGAGAGAAACTCATATTTTTATTTGGTATTATTCATAATGTGTGCTATTAATCGTTGAGAATCCTTTTAGTATGTTTTATTTTATATGCCATATTTTATGATCTGTTTCCTCTCCTTCTTGTATAAACCACAATGGTCACTAAAAGCATTTAAAGAATTCTTGAAGCGTGCACACTCATACACTGAAAATAAAATTATAGGTAAATCTAGCCAATTTAAATAGTTAACCTACTGTTAATGTAAATTGTTGTAACAATTTTTATGAAATAACAATTTTCATTGGTTAAAATAACTTTTTAAAGCTGTAAGTCATTGCACATCTATGGTGACTTTGTGCTATAGCTGTTTAACAAGATGACTTTGCTGAGTTGGTAAACGCTTCCGATTCATAAACATGAGAATCTAACTTGAAGACCGAAATATTACATTTTACTGAATTAAGTTATGAGTTTAGTCGAACTATATGGGTTTATATCCAAAGAAATTTTGATTATTTTGGCTTGAGTTCGGTTTTAATTTAATTTTTCAATTAAATTATATTTTTATTTGGAGATAAATGTGAAGCATGTAGACAAAGAAAATTTTTGACAGCGCCGAGGGTTGAACTGAAGTTTCGATAGCTCCCGCTAATCTCATCAGAGTTCTTTACCGCTTAGACCACTCGACCAAAGTCGAGTGAATATCATCTACTTTTAATCAATTCATACTGTCACTCTTAGAGCTGTATTTTATTTGATAGTTATTAATATTCAGTTGTTTTTACTAAATTGTTAAATATAAAGTTGGGAAAAACGACGTTTGAAAATTAGATTATTTTTTATTGTTAAAATTACTATCTTAATTTAAAAAAAAATTTTGTGGTTAAAATTACCAATTTTTATGGTTAAAATGACCAATTTAAATTAATAACAACAAAAATAGTTATTTTACAGAAATTACTGTATTTAAGTCAAGCAAGACATGTGGTGATTATGTACTATCGTTATTTAACAATATGGCTTAGGTGAGATGGCAAAGGCGTCTGGTTTATAAACATGAGAGACTAAGTTCAAGACCAAAAAATTACGAACAAAAATATATGTTTTTTTTTTAAATACACTTACTGCCTTGGTAGGCAGTGAATCTGCGACCTTCTAGTTAGTAAGTTTTCGCACTATCAACTGAGCTAAAATTCTATTAGTTAGTTTTTACTCTATTTTATGGGTTGCCGCAATTCTAACCTATGAAATTATTTAGATTTACCAATGTTTTATTTTGACTGTACTTAGTTAAAAAAAACTAAAAGTTGTATAATCGTATATCAATTATATATAATTTAAGTCCCAGTTAACATAGAAAATAGGATTTCTTGTTTAAAGAAACGTAGAAAATATATTCTTCTAAAGGGCTGTTGAAATATTATGTACCGCTTTTAGGGTGTTGGTCGGTGAGAAGGCGGTTGGTTAAAGATTTGTTACGGAATTGTAAACATCCCCTAAACTGTTGACCAGAATTATTTGAATCCTGGAATATCAGTAAGGAAGGAGACGCTCTCCGAATTCTTCCTTTGACGAAGTTAATTTTAAATATGCAAAAACGGCGAAACCAATTTGAGCCAAAATTTCAAATATGAAATGTTGCTGGGAAGCAATAAATCAAACAAAAGCTCCCATAGTCAATGTTTCATTCCTTTTGGTTTTGCAAAGCAATAGTAGTTCAGAGTTACAAACTCAATGAGTTTGTGGTCGATGTCTACTTAAATTGCTGAGATAATTTAATTTGATGAATAAATCACACGCAATAAATTAAGACAACTATCACGTTAATCATTTCGCCAAGATTAAGCTAAACATGCACTTCAAATAAGAAATAGAGGAAATGAAATATTAATATATTTTTGCGTATGAAAATATTCATTTGTAAGGATTTTATTTGAAACAAAATCAGCAAACCTTTACTTAGGTTAATTTATCGTTTTGATGGTTTTGACATTCTTTTGGCTTAAGGCAATTTTTGATGAATAGATTAATTTTTTTTACGCATGCAAAGCAATAATATGGTTGCGCTAACCATAATCCTAGAATAACATATCATGATTTAATTATATAGATGTACGCCCAAAATAAAATGGAGGTAAATCTAACCATTTTCATTGGTTAGAATTGCACCAACCCATAAAATACGGTAAATCCAACCAATGAATTTATTTTGTACTGGATAGTGTGCTAAACTATTATCCGTGTGGTCGCAGGTTTGATGCCTGCTGGGGCTCAAGCAGTACATGTGTTTGTTAAAAAAAATATATTTTGTTTGTTTGTCATTTTTAGGTCTTGAACTTAGATTCTCACAACACCACGAATGTTGATAGACCAACGCCTTTACCATCATCTCAGGCGTACGTTTTCATATAATGTGGAGGTCAAAGTGTAAATAACAATTTTTAAGTGTTAAATTCTTATGAAATACATACATATGTACAAATTAAATCAATGTAGAGTAAAATTTCCTCTAAAGTGGCTGCTAAACAGATCAATATTTATCTTCAATATATGTGTTTGTGTGCGTTTGTTATGAAAATCAAAAGCATTTTGATATTCTTCAATATTTCCCCTCTGTATATGTGTGACTATTTCTTGTAAACAAACGTACACAAAACCATATATTGAAGCTAAATATTGATCCGTCTAAAGTGGCTGCTAGACGGATAAATATTTTAGCTTCAATATATATGCTTGTGTGCGTTTGTTATCAAAAGCATTTTGATATTCTTCAATATTTCTCCTCCGTATATGTGTAAATAATTTTTGTAAACAAACGCAAACAAACATATATATTGAAGCTGAATATTGAACTGTGTGGCATTCGCTTAACTGTCGGTTAATGAAGTGTTAAGCGAATGCCACGCAGGTCAATATTCAGCTTCAATATATGTGTTTGTGTGCGTTTGTTTACAAAAAATATGTACACGTATACGTTGGGGAAATATTGAAGAATATCAAAATGCTGTTGATTTTCATAACAAACGCACACAAACACATATATTGAAGATAAAATATTGATCCGTCTGGCAGCCACTTAAGAAAAAATACAGTTTTGTTAAAAAAAATCAAAGCGGCGAAGTTGATAGTTCTTTAAAAAAAATTAGAGTTTGTTTAAAAGTCAAAGACGACGGCGCAGCCACGGTTGCCACTTTGGTCCAATTGGACCAAAAATGGTCCTTTTTTCTACGTTTGGTCCACTGGTCCATTTTTTTCTGATTTGGCCCCTTTTATGAAAATGTTTACAATTGTGATACAACCAAATTTTGAGTGTTTCATCACACCTTTAAAAATTTATTTACGAAAATCAACACTGTTCACATAAAGCGAAAGATTTGATTCGTTGACATCACTTGAAAATATAATCGAATTTTACCAGCAAACAATAGTAAATCTGGCAATACTACCTGTCAGTCAAAAAAAAGCTAAATCTAGGGGGAAAAAGCTAAATTGACAACAATGGTCAATTGTTTCTTTTGTTTACAAATCAGAAATTGACAAATCAACTTCAGTGTAACAAATATTTTATTATAAGTATGTAATTGTTTGTGTAAAAGTAAAACTAGACAATAATTTACCATGGACAAGTAAGTTAAAGAATCATTTGAATGGATAGGAAATTTAAATTTGTGCATTGATTGATATGTTGTTTCAGGTTTTTGATAAAGAAGGCGAAGGTTGCAGAAAAACGGCCTCACACGCAGTCAATCGAAAGCGATGGCAGTGAAAGGTAATAAATACATACGTACATAAGTACGTATTTCATGGAACGAGCATGTAATTGATTACCTATTCCATA
This sequence comes from Panzeria rudis, assembly GCA_956483635.1. Classification (NCBI taxonomy): domain Eukaryota; kingdom Metazoa; phylum Arthropoda; class Insecta; order Diptera; family Tachinidae; genus Panzeria; species Panzeria rudis. Next base: position 190,964,245 of record OY101448.1, read on the forward strand.
TTTAGCGACACAGCTGGCGAAAAAAAGGATCCAAGACGCAAATTTCGGAAAGAATGGCTAACCCAATTTAATTGGCTCAAAGAGCAAAATGGGAGCGCATACTGCATTGCTTGCGAAAAGTCCATGGTGAACCACGTAGCGAAGCTAAAACGACACACAGAGCAATCAAGCCATTTTCAAAATGTGACCAAGAAAAAGGGTCAAGTGAAGTTAGATTCTTTTCTTAAAGAACAAAATGATACTTTAGAAAAGCAAATCCGAAACGCAGAATTCAGTTTAGTGATGTTCATAATGGCACATAATCTTCCATTTATCCTTATGGATTATTTGCCAAATTTGCTAGCCGTGTGTTGTCCGGACTCAAAAATAGCTCAGTCTTTACGCTGCGGCAGAACAAAATCGACCCAGCTAGCAGAGATTTTAGGGAACGAAGCAATGAAGAGAATAGTATCGGATCTCAGAACGTGTAAATTCTCTTTGATTGTGGACGAAACCACGGACGTATCAACAAAAAAGTGTCTGGTTCTGGTGGTAAGGTATTTTGATAAGTTATCGAATACCATTCGTGACAGATTTTTATCACTAATTGAACTTACCAAAAGCGATTCTGAGTCAATATACCAAACGATAAAGTCATTTTTTGCAAAGCACAGTGTACCTCTAAGTAATTTGATAGGGCTAGCAACTGACGGAGCCAATACGATGGCCGGCGAATTAAATGGGCTGAAAACGAAATTAAAAAATGATACTAATATATTTTACATCAAATGCACTTGCCACTCGCTACATTTGTGTTCGAGCTACGCCAGCAAACAGCTACCAGCGAAAATTGAAAAGCTGTGTAGAGATATATATAAATTTTTCTCGTACAGCCCAAAGCGAATCAACGAGTTCAAGGAATTTCAGGATTATTGTGGCGTAAAACCACACAAAATACTTGGAATTTCTTTTACTCGTTGGCTCGCTCTGGAAAGTGTGATTGCACGGATTAATGAACAGTGGGAAGCGCTTCGACTATATTTTTTATCCACGTGTCTTGAAGTAAGTGGCATTAGTGCATTTGAATTAGCGAATTTAATGGGTGATCCAGAACTAAAAGTTTACATGTTGTTTTTGGCCTACGTATTGAAAATAATTAATACCCTGAATAAAGAGTTCCAATCTGAAAAAGTTCGCTTACCCTTTTTGTACTCCCAAATTGAAGTACATTTCAAACTACTTTTGAGTAATTTTATGCATAACGACTTTGTAAAAAATATTGATTGTCTGGAAAATTTTAATATACATGACAAAACGAAATATCTGCAAGGAAAAAATATTTTTATAGGAAGTAGAGCAGAAAACTTTCTTGAAAGCGATAACTTTACGGATTCGCAACGAATCACAATTAAAACAAATATTTTAAACTTTTACGTTGAATTTTTGAAACAAATTCAGCAACGGTTTGACTTTGGAAGAACTGATTTAAAAAATTTATGCCTAATTACTCCCAACAAAGTTTTATCAGACACAGAAACGTCAATAATGCCTTTAGTAAGCAATTTTTCTCATTTAATTAAATGTGATATAGATATTATTTTAACACAATGGAAACTCTTAAGACTTTTAAACACTAATCTTAAACCTGATATGGACGTTTGCGTATTTTGGGAAAAAGTTAGTTTATATAAAAACGGTATGGATGAGAAATGTTTTCAAGAATTGACTGATTTTATATATGATTTAATGAGCCTTCCACATAGTTCGGCGGCAGCAGAACGTACATTTTTTGAACTTTCTCTTATCAAAACCAAATTAAGGAATAAATTAGAGTTCAGTTCAATCAATAATATAATGTTGTCCAAAGAACTTTGTGCGCAAAAATCAGAGCCTCATTACGTTTGGTCAGTAAAAGACATAGGCTGGGCTTAGAATAGAATCACCATCATATTTTATTTGGTGCAAAAACGTAACACTAGTCATGTATGTGTATTATATACATTTATATCTATATATGTGTATACATTTTATGTTAATATGTTTTATGTATGCATGTGCAAATTGAATTCAAGCACTTTTTGTTAATGTTTAGAAATCTTTACGTTTAATTTTTACTTATGTTTTGTTAAATAATATTGTAAGCATAGCTGGTATGCCAATAAAATAGCAAACAAATTGGTCCTCTTTTTTTTATTTTGGTCCTTTTTTTGATGAATTTTGGTCCCGAAAAAAAATTTAGAGTGGCAACCGTGGGCGCAGCTATTGTTGTTTGCATTTATTTGTGTCACTCACTCTCTTATTAAAAGAGTTTTTGTGTGTGCGTGTTTTTTTTTCTGCAAGAAAATAAAGAGAAAGGAAATAAAAAACTCAATTTTGTTGCTTGTGTTATATATTATTTGTGTCAATTTTGTTTTGTTTGTTGCTTGGCCGTAGTTCGTTTATGTTTGTATACCTATAAAAGAAAAAGTAGAAGGAAATAAAATAATGAAAATAGCTGAGATAGTAAATCAAATTAGTGCTTTTACCAGCGTTGCCAGTATGCTATATTATTTTAGTTTTAGCGATCTAAGAACATCTATCAGGTAAGTTGGTTGGTCTGCTCTTAATGCGAATACATATTTCCATTTTTATACGTATTTTAAAAAGTGATGAGTTTAGCAATTTGTGTATTATTTTTTATAGTTCTTACCTCATTTCCAATCTAAATTGGACTTTTGTATTGGTATTCTTATACATAGTACGCATTAGCCGCCTTGTTTAATAACACTATGATACAAAAGTTGAGAAAAAAAATTATTCAGGTGTTCTCACGTTTGGTTGGACCCCACAGAAAATGAAAATAATTTTAGTTTTTCTGGGTCACATTGTAAAGTGATCTTATGACTGTAAATGTAGTAAGAAAAAACGATTTTCTTAGAGTTTAAACTTTAAACAGTCATAACTTCCGAAATAACTTGTAAATTTTTTCTTAACCTTTTTTTTATGAGTTTTGGAAAAAAAGTTAAATTTTGCATAAAAAAAAACTAAGCTTTCGCCGCTTATTTCGGAATAACTTCGAAATACAGTAAACGCTCGGTATTCGCGACTACCCATTATCGCGACTGTTTAGTTTTTTCGGCAGCCTAATTTTTAATATTGTAGGTTTTATAATTGCAACAGTTGGCAGAAAAAAGATTCTATTTGCTCGACTTTTAAATTTTTCGCTTTTTGTCTCAGCATAAGCAATAGTACTGGAAAATTACGTTAGTTTTTTCTTGTACATGGGGCTCAGAAAATAACAGTCCGACAACAGCTCTATAAAAACTGTAAGAAGCAGCTTAGAATTTCCAAGTTTTTTTAAACTAGCCTTGCAGCTAAATTAATAGCTACATACTTACACTTGGCGACAGTCTAGTTAAAAATTAAAAAAAAAAAATCTGCTTACACCAAATAGGCAAAAGGAGACTAACAAAATAAGCAATAACTCATGATAATCGAATGGACAAGTACTGTTTTTATTCACAAGTACGTGAAGGAAGTCTATAGACAAAAATTTTATGGAAATTGTGACTTTTAGCAATTGAGTTTTTTCATTTAATTGTGAGTAAAATTCATATTTGCCCATAGACTATCATAATTTATGACTTATTTTGTTTGTAACACAGCTGTCCTTATCAAATACATATATTAAAAAAGTCTTAGATTTTGCAGTTAGGAAAAATGGATAGCATCGTTTTTTAGCGCATCAAACTGATTAGACAAATTTTATCTTTGCTCTAAATGGAAAGAAAAATTACCTATATGTAAATCTGTATAATTATTAAAATGCATACATTAAAATCATGTTGTTTTAACTTCAAACAACAGTGATGCAATATGATTTTTCATGTCGTTTCAGTATAAAACTCACGATGTTTCAACTTGAAATAACTTTGATGCAACATCATTCTTCGTTTTATTTTAGTAGCAATCACATACACGTTATTTCATCTTCAAATAATTTTTTTCAACAGAATTATTCGTATTATTTCAAGTATCAACTAAAATTTTGATTTAACTGAACTAGAATATTAAATAAATATGAAACATAGTTATTTGAAATCAAAAGGAAAAATGTTCTTTGAAGGTTATTGTAAAATCTTGTTGAATTAACGTGAAACTCTGATTAAGAAAAATGTTAAATTAACCTTGTTTTCGCCAATTTTAATATGAATTTTTCTGTACTCATATGCAAGTCTAATGATTAGGTACTCTAATATTTCTTTGTCAATAAAAATTTCAATATATCTTAATTCAAGTCTTGTTGATTTTAAGCCGAAATAACAATATTTAACTTGGAACTACACAATTCAAAGAAATTACACATAAATGTTAACATTTAAAAAGGTTTTAAATATTTCATAAGTTGGCAATATTGAAAAGCAATAAATCATACTGATGTTATGTTTTTCAAAATGTTTAGTTTAACCGTATGCTCTTCCCACTTTTCTTTATGTATAGTTTTAAGTTGCATAATATAAATTTAACGTGTTTTTCTGGCAGAGTGTTTGTTGCTATAAGAGTAGGTAATAATAAAACAAGCAATACACTCTGTATTCCCAAGGCACTGGTGTATTAAAAAACAAAAACTTTTATTCGGACCTAAAAAATTGACAACAGATGAGACTCTGTTTTCATTCTAAAGCCTGAGACTTCTTATTTGGCTGAAATTCTCAGGATGAAAGATATTTTTGTAGTATTAATATGTATGCGTCTATATGCGTGTGTCTATGTGTGAGTGTAAGTTTTTACGACTGTACGATTTGATTTGGTTGCCTAAGTGAAGGTGCCCTTTCCGTTGTTTTTATTTCCTATATTTTTTTACACATTGCAGATGGAACGTTACACTCTATAGAAGGTATATTTATGACTCTTAAAATAGAATAGGAACACAAAAATTTAAAGACGTAAACAATTTAAACATTAACAACAGCCGCGTGACAGCAACTAAAACTTAACAAATCGTTGAACAAAAATACATTTAATAAAAATTTTAGAGAGTCTCATGCTAGCACAGTTTAGGATGTGCTTTTTGTGCTAAGGATTCTTGTATTATTTTTAGAGGAAATATTCATTATTTCAAAAAGAAAAAGTTGAATAGGATTATTTACTTAATAGAAATCAATTTTGTAAACTTACAAGTTATATTAATTATGCACACATAGAAAAAATTATCACCAAAAATATTTCAAACAAAAATTTGTCTAAAAATAAATTTAATTTTCAGTAAATTTTCTTTACATAATCAATGAATTGTTTGCTTGACTCTTATTTAGGACGTAAACACGAAAACCAATAAGAAAAACTGTGTTGTAAAAAAACAACTCTGATGATGACATACACACAAATACCAAAAACAACAATAATAACAAAAGGAATGCGATTGTACCAAGTTTGTTTACTGAAAAGTTTTGAGTGAATCAATTCGTTAACGACGTTGTGTTAATTCTCATTAATTTTTTTTAAGTCTTTAGATAAACATTCAGACTGAACACATTTAACAAAGTGAAATTTCAAAAATGCTTAATGGATGATTATGATGACCCAGACAAAAATTTAATAGTTTGATATACATATTACAAAAACTCCAGTTAATATTTTTGTTTAATATAGCAAACTATTTTGTATAATTAATATGATTATTTCGAACGTATTTGCTTTTGTGAATCCAAATTGATTATTAGGCTAAGGTTCGTAACATTATATTCAGAAAGAATTTGGCATGATTAATATTCCAAGGAACAAGGGAAAAATTAACATCAGAACAGAGTAGCGCCACTTTCGGAAGCCGCTACACTTCCATCGCCAGTGCTCACGTGTATTTACTTATCACCACTTGTCAGGTGGCTCGGTTGAATATGATTTTAATTCTTATATATACAACTTTTTCGTGAAAATTGAATACGAGAATTAAATCACTCTCAAGCTGATATTAAAGTGCACTTTCCCAGCGTTGCCATCGGTTTATTTTTCTTTATTCTCATTTTTCTGATTTTTTTTTCTACTCAAGACAAACTTTTTTGGTTTGATTTTATACTTATATTTTGTTTAATATTTGTTAGTATTTTTAGACTAATTGTTTTATAAATTCAAACAAAAATATTGTTCGATACATTTCAGAAAGTCCAGTAAATATTTTTGTTTGTTTTAGTAAATTGTTTTGTTTACAATTTGTAGATATGTTTAGACAAATTGTTTTATAGATTTAAACAATTTGTTCACTGAAAAAAACTCGTTTTTTTCATGAAATTGTTTTGATATTTTTGTGTATATTTACAAATTTTTTTGTAGATCCGATCTTAGACAATATATTTACTATTTCATGGAATTCCTTTACAGGAAATGAAATTTTGTTTTTTTTTCTGTGTACTTCCACCTTCCCTTCTACAACAAGGCAGCTTTGCGTGTGTATCTGGCGAAAAATATTAAAAAAAAATTTTTTGTTGTATTAAAAACTAAGGTCTTGTAGGACTTTCAAAAGGCTTAAAATTTTCAGGCCTGTTCATTTTTACCACTGGGTATATCTTCTTGAAACCCTACTATGTTTATATGCTTTAAGTGTGAAGTGTGTACTGAAATAACGTAAAAGTGGTTGTGTTAACACAAATATCTACACATACTTGCACACTTATGTTTGATTTATTTTTCAAACGTCAAAAACACAATTTTACACACATGCATACATTTAGTTATTTACATAAATAACTACCCAGGAAACAGTTTTTGCTAACATGTTTGACGTCTGAGACTTTACCAGACAATCAATCGAGTTGTTTAAAATTATTCGAATACTATCAGACTAGTCTGCATATTATCTAAAGGCAATTTAATTTTCTATAAGACATTTAACATATCCTAAAGTACGACTGAAAACTTTTAACAATCACTTTTGCACATCGTCAGATTTTAGTTTTAGTAATAATTCTCAATTATCTCTTGAGAGTTTTTCAAAATTGGCCACATATAGCATAGTGGTTCAAATTGCAATATATCCGTATCTTTGAAACTTGAGATCCAACAACAAAACGATATATGTAAAAATCATGGGGAAGACCTTAGGTATAAGAATGTTTAAACTTGGGTTACTCTGTTGAAACACACGCTGCACTACATCATTTCAAAGTTGACTACCTCTACCGATTTCAAATCTTATAAATATACAAAATATATATTTATATTATTTCATTAAGATATCTTGAATATTTTCAGAGATATTTGGCTTTAAAATTTAATATTTTGGTTTTTGCCTCGACTTTGTTCCCTATTTCGTTAATATCTCTGGTAGTAGCATAAACAAATTTTTCAAAAAATTATTTTAGGATCTTTAGCAAAATCATTGATAACACGCAGAAAAAATTTTTAAGTTATCTCAATTCAATAGCTGTGAAAAAAAGCAAATTCAAGATTTTGAAATGAGGGTAAAAAATTTTTAAATGTTTCAGTAATTTTTTTTTTAAATTTTCAGAGCTAAAAATTTTCTTTTTCAATATGTCAAAAGACTGCAGTTGAAATTTTAAATCAATTAAAGCATGAACGCTACATCCAGCATTAAACGGATATAGTGAATTTTTCTACGAAATTCTAAATTAACCGCTTAAAAACCCCCCATCGAGTTTTTCAAATATATTTACAAATTATATTAGATACGTTTAATGTTATTAGTTCGGCTTTTAATTGTTACCCGTCCGCTCAAAAATGTGGCCGGAAGAGCAAAATTTCTAAAAATTTTTAAATTTTCAGAAGCATATTATTTACCAGCTGGAAAATAGTTTACCGCTATGGAATTTTTATTATTGCTTGGCTGTCTGCTTGCGCATTTAATTTTCTTTTTTATGGATAGTAAGCATAAGTGAAAACTGACGTATAATGCAAAACCAGACTCATGAACCAAAGTCGATATCTCGGAAACTATTAAAAATATTTCGTGAAATGGGATTTTGATTTAGAAAAAGTCTATCCGAAATATATATACATATAATCCACTCCTAATTAATTTTTTTTTCAAAAATGGTCTGTGGTCCAAACCAAACTGACGACATGTCAAAAATTGCTTCCTGGAAAATTCTTTAGAGTATATACAGAATTCTCTTGAACATTTCGGCAAAGTTCTAGATTTGCTTTAGACAAAGAAGTCCGCTTTCTTGTCAGCCACTCATATGATTTTCGATACGTTTTCGTACCGGCTTCGGCATCTTGTGCAGAGTCTCTGACAAACTTCGGACCGAAAAAATATGTTTGTTGGGTATACATAGGACACAGTTATGTCGACAAGCATCTGTTGGAAAAAAGCATTTGTTGTTTGTTTAAACGAAAAGTAATAAAAACTGAACCTACAAACCAAAAGCTTCATTATGTTATGGGACAAAAAAAGACTATCTATATTGCACATTGGGACAACGGCACAGTTATGTCTATGGGGAGGAAATTGTATTTTCGAATTAAATTCTATAATATTTCAAAGAGTTAATATTTTTACATACAATTTTTATAGTTTTTTTTTCAAGTCTTGGACTATTTAAAATTTATTCACGCTAAAGTTCGGTTATGTAAAAAGCTGTATAAAAATAAGGCTAAAAGAACATTGCATTACAACCAAAGCAATTTATTACGATAATTATGTATGTAGTTTTCTTGAATAAGCGTGAATGTCCATTTTTGTCGATTTTGAGTTATTGATCCAAATTACATTATTTTATAAGCTATTTTGCATGGACCAAAAATTTCGCCAATAAAATGGACCCACTCCAATTTTTTTTTCTTCTAAAAACAACGTAACTTCTTAATTCATTCAAATATTTTTCAGCTCTAATGAACTAAATCAACTTACAGTTGCGTGCTGGCAATTTATTGCCGCTGAAAAAAACACATAGCCACATGCGTTGTTACTTTTAAACACATTTCTGAAATATTTTTTGTTCAGTTAATAAAAACTTATAAAAAAATCGTGCGTGCTTGAATTAGTTCAATATAAAAAAATGTTATTGACATAAGCTTTATTTTCTGACAACACTTTTAGTGTCCTTGTCAAATTTTTTTAAATTATTCTCTAGGATCTTACCATTAGGGAATTTTCGGCTGCAATTTTTACACAAGCTTCTTGATAAAAATCACACAGAGTCCGTAGTATTAAAAATAAAGCATTTCGGCTCTCCGGAAGAAGTTGGTTTTTAGACATACGCCCTTATTCAAGAAGACCACAGAATTGGGATATAATAAACACGAGAAAAATAAAAAAAATTATTTCGGCCATTGTCCAGATAACGGCATATTTAAGGTTTTCGACTTATACTTATATTTTAAGTGCCATCCCGATTCAATGGCTAGTTCGATTAATATTAATTATATCTTTTTCGATATGCTTCTAAATTATAAAAACTGTCTGATTTATAGTGGATCGTCACGTTGTATTCAGAAGGAATTAGGCATGATTAATATTCCAAGGAACAAGGGAAAAACTAAAATTTTTTTAATTTTTCAACGTATAAAGCTGAACATAGCAACGCTGCTTTCGGGAAGCCGCTACTCTTCCATCATCGGTGGTGTTGTGTATTTTACTTATCACCACTTGTGAGATGACTTGTTGGATGTGATTTCAATTCCTGTTCTGAAAATCACAAATTATTTTTCGATTTGGAAAAATATGCTCATGCAGTGAGCCTATTTTTTAAACATTTTTGTTTTAGCCAATTGAAAGATCAAGCTAAAAATTCAAAAAAAATTCTTGCAACGATGATTGGCTTTTTTACTTTTAACCAGCAAAAACTTTTGTCATTTTTGTAATCGGTAGTACTTTAATAATGTATTATAAAGTAATGAGTGGTACTTACTTATCTTATTACTATGCTTCAAATTCGAGCTGCTACTTAGTTTTTAATAAAATTAGTACATATTTTTTCATTATATGAGAGCAGTTATAATTTGATGATATGAATTAATAAAATAAGTAGACAACCACTTTTTAAGTCAACATGTGTTTGTATATGAAAACAAATTTTCGTCGCTTAAGCTTATAAGTCAACAATATCTGAGTGGGTAAAGTTTTTGTCTTCAAATCTGAACAAGCACAGGTTCGTATCCCAGCTGGAGCAAAAATAAAAAATTATGAATAAAATAAAATATAATGTGTAAAATTGTTTTTTAATTTTGATTTGTTTATTTGACTACTTATTTTTAGCTTCAAGTAAACCAAATAGTAACTAGTTAATTATTGTGACAATATAAATACATTTGTAAGGGGCATCCCTTACTTTTTTGGACTTCTCAAACAAAACTAAGTAGTTATCGAGTCAAATTGTAAGTAGTTACGACTGAAATCCTCCAGTAAGCAAAGTTTTTACTGGCTAATTGTAACTTCTTAACCATGAATTTAATATTTAAATTAATGTTTTAGCGGTATTTGGTGCAGCATCAGTTTTTGTAGCTTAAACTATTTAATCGAATATAAGATTTTTATTTTCCCCGGTATATAATAAATTTAATTTTACAAAGATTTAATTTAAATTGTAAATACATCAAATGTTTTTTGTGTTACATTAACACTTTTGTGGTTTGTCATATGGGATATTGACAGGAAACTATTGATAAATATCTAGATTCAATTTATATTTAATATTTACTCAGTTTATTTAATGCATACAATTACTAAAACACACATGAGCAAAAGTAAACATTGTGTATCATACATAATAATTATTTATTATTTTTATTTCACTGATTATGAGCACTAGTAGTGAATGCTTCGTGATTTAAAACAATGTGCTTTTAATGGGAATTGGTAACGTACTGTTTTCTATTATATGGCACTAAATCGGCTTTTTTGATTGATTGAAAATAGAGTATTTATCAAAATCTTTAAGATATTTAACTTTTTAGCAAAAAATTGGACTAGTACGACACTACATCATTACTAAATACATAATACTAAATATAATTTCGAATAAGATTCCTAAAATTTTGTTTTTACTCTTCTATAAAAGTTCCTTGTAGTTTGATGTTTTGTAGTTTTAAGTTTTTCCATTTCATTTCTTCAACTTGTATAATAGTAACTTTATCTTTGCTGCCAAGAAATAAAGAAACGCAAAAAGAATAAATAAAAAATTCACAATATATTGACGAAATTATTTTACATAAAATTTGAAGAATAAAAGTTTTCTTTTCTATGCCAACAATGAATTTGAAGAACAACTACAAAATCGTATGTTAAAAGAATATTTTAGTAACAAATATAATAAATGTTTGTTAACTTTAAATATTGTGGAAGAAATTTTCAAATTGATTTTTATAGAAAGATGCAAACTAGGAAAAAACAGGCAACAAATTTACACAACTTTTAATAAAAAATAAAAACGAGCTATGCAGGGTTTCCACAATGGCTTAAAAATAATACTAATCCTATAAAATTACATATTTGACTGAAAAATAAATTTATTATAAAAAATTTCAAAAAATGTCTCCTTCAAGAAGAATGAATTACTCTAATGTGTCAATCATCTATTAATAACGTTTCTGAATCCAACAATGGGCAACCCTATTTTTTTATACACACATACATATACAAGCCATATACATATATATAAATATATATATGGGTCATTCTCATTCCAAACGCACATGTTTTGTTCTTTTTTTTAGGGTTCCGTACACCAAAAGTGTAAAGGAACGCTATTGTTTTCGCTTCGCTGTCCGTCTGTCTGTCACAGGCTGTTTTCTCGAGAACCATAAGAGCTACGGACCTGAAATTTTCGCAGAATATGTAAAACGTTTGGCGCCACAACAGCAAATATAGGACAGTTAAAAATTAAAGGCTGTTTTAAAGCGAGCAGCGAAACATATTGAAATACTAACGTAATATACAGACACTTATATATAGACACTTTAAATTTTCAAAGTTAGTGTTAATTTGTGTAGTCGTTAGAATAGACTACACTAATTAGCACTGATTTTTAAAACAATAAAAATTAAAGGCTATTTTATCAGTTCATGTAATTTTTCTATGTAATTTAGACAATATGCTGTATCTTGGGAACCGTAAGAGGTAAACTCTTGAAATTTTCAAAAACACTAAGGCTGAGGCCTTACGGGCGTTTTTAAAATGCGGCGTTTCTGCTTTTATATTAAATTTTAAAGTTCTCAATTATTTAAAACTTCAAATTTAATATGAAAAGCAGTAACGCCGCGTTTTAAAAACGCCGCGTTTTAAAAACGCCCGTGTGGCTTCAGCCTAAAACTGAAAAATCCATAAATTAAAAAAATTTCAAAACGAAAAATTGCAAAAATTAAAAAAGCGCTTAAAGGAAAAAATCACCAAAATAAAAAAAGTCGCTAAGATGCAAAAAATCACAAAAACTAAAAAGATCGCCAAAAACTAAAAAAATGCTAAAACCGAAAAAAGTCGTCAAAAGGAAAAAAGCACTAAAACATAAAAAAATCGCTAAAGCCAAAAATTAAAAAAATCACCAAAACGAAAAAAACACCAAAACAAAAAAAAAGAAGCAGCTAAACTGAAAAAATGGCCAAAACAGAAAAAATCGTCAAACCGAAAACAAGTGTCAAAAAAATCGCTAAAACTAAAAAAATCACCAAAAACCGACAAAAGTGCCAAAACTAAAATAAATCGCTGAAACTAAATATAGCGGAAAAAACGCTAAAACAGAAAAAATACGTCATAACTAAAAAATCGCCAAAACTAAAAAATCGGCAAAAGCAAAAAAAAAAAAAAATAAACGAAAAATCGCAAATATACAAAAACACTTAAAAAATTAAAAAACTAAAATTTAACGAAAAAGCAAAACGCAAAAATTGCCAAAATGAAAAAAGGGCAAAAATGAAAAGGTTCCGTACGAATACACATGTGTATAGTATTCGTACGGAACCCTTCGTGTGCCAGCTAAAATCGCGCTTTCCTTAATTTATTTTTCTTTGCTCACCAATGTAACTAATATATATATATATATATATATATATATATATATATATATATATATATATATATATATATATATATATATATATATATATATATATATATATATATATATATATATATATATATATATATATATATATATATATATATATATATATATATATATATATATATATATATATATATATATATATATATATATATATATATATATATATACATATATATATATTTTTTCTTATCATAGTTTTCCCCTCATTCAATGATTCCTGAAATAAAATTATATTTTTAGATATTTTTGCATTTTTGTGTATTGAGCGCTATATTCGCCTTCGCGGCTGTTCTGGGAATGCTTTTTGCGAAAAAAATACACCACAAAAATGAATATTGAATTTGAATGAACTATACATCTACTCTCTAAACACAAAAAAATATAATAATCGCAGGGAGAAATTAAAAGTTACGACCACTTTTTCAATTTTAACTTGGGTTCACATGGAAAAATAAACAATTTTTATGTTTTTTAACCGACTTCAAAAAAGGAGAAAGGTTATCAAGTCGTCATGTATAAACCGATTTCGGATTTTTTTTCTCTATTCTAAAGGATGTACTTTCAGATTGGTCCCGTTGAAAAGTGGGCGGGTCACGCCCATACAAAGTAAATACACTTTCGTTTTCAACTACTTCTACTCAACTGATTCTTATGAAACTTTACACCCACATTAAGCTTCTGTTTAAATACTATATCAGGATCAAAAAAGTGGGCAGTGATACGCCCATGAAAAGTAAATTAGCACTTTAACTACTTCTACTTAGCCGATTCGTATGAAACTTTGCATAAATATTTAGTTATCGTTACTATACAACATTGCAGTTAGAAAAGTAGGCAGTACCACGCCCATTAAAAGTAAATATTGATTTTAACTACTTCTACTTATCTGATTCTTATGAAACCTCGCACAAACAATAAGTTCTCGTAGAAGTAAATGCTGATAAAATATTGGGGCAGTGCCACTCCTATTTTGTAGTGGGTTTTTTTTTGCAAGAATTATTAAAATAAACCTTTAAAAACATATATACATAAACAACAAGTAGGCTAACTCTTCTTTCAAATAAGACTTGTGTTAATAAAATTGACCAACAACGTCAAAAGTTATGTTAATTTCAAATAATTTTTTTGTAGCAGATTACGACCTAACTAATACATTCTTCTAAAATATAACAACCCACAATGAGAAAGAAGCAAAATGTTTTTCCTCAAAGAAAACCAGAAATTTGTAAACAGAAAATATTCGTTACATCGTTTCTACCCTTCAGCTAATGTTAACTTTTTTTAACGTCCTAAAATTTATAGATATATTATATTTAAAAAAGTTTTTTACGTAACGCTCAATACATTTTTATGCGAATTTAATATTTTTTCCCAGCACATACTTTATTTTGAATTCAATAAATTTCAGATATATAATCTTCGATGTATTTTAATATAGCCTCCTTAGGTATTCACTAAAAATTTTTAATAATATTAAAAAAAATATGGATAACACTGAATACATATTTTTGGATACCAACCATAATTGATAGATGAAACGTTTTGCAATATAATACTATTTAACAAAGTTCACAAAAGTTTTAAATAATCAGAAGTACAAACCTACGCTGTTATTTGAGTGTATGTTGTTAATGCAATGTAATAAAAACTGAGTAATGCAGCGTAATAAAACTCGTAACGCTCAATACACATGACTAAGGATACCAACAATTTAGCAAAACAATTATAATTCCTAATATTTTTAAAACTTTATATAAAATAAGAGAACTAAATACAAATATTCTTAAAACGTTGTAAGCTTAATCTCGTTTTTGAAAAAATTCATAGTTTCTTAATGTGAAAAATCAAATATTTTACTATACTTTCAACAGACATGACTACAGCATTTGAAATGAGAATGACCCATATATATATATGTGTGTGTGAGTGAATATTTACAAGCTCTTAGAACTTTTATTTATTCATTTATATTTGGGCCAACAGTTAAATTGCTGTTGTAGTTATTTAATAAGTTTATAAATAAATTATAAATATTTTATTTATAGCTATACGAGAAGCTGTAGTTGTAGAAAACTTTATTTATTAAATATTGAAAAGGGCATATAAATGAAGCAATCAATTTTAAATATTGAAAATTTATTTGTTCACATATTCATTTTTTACTATTTGCACAATTTCTTTATTAGACTAAATATATATTATGAAATATTTCGTGAAATTTCTGGCATAAAACTTTCTTTATTTGCTTATTGAATGGACAGGGGAAAAAGTTGGGTACAATTTCCATTATCCCATTTGCTTTTCCACGCTTGTAATAAGCAAATAAAAAAAAGTTTCATGAAGAAAATTTCATGAAATATTTCATCATGTAAATTTCATATTATTCATATTTATTCTATTTTTTTATTAGATTCTATACAAAAAAAGTGTGGTATATTACAAATGATAAAATAGAGTAGAGAAGAAGAAAATGAAGTATAGGGCTTCTAAAGTCAATGTAGAAAGAACTCTCCCAAAAAAACTTTTTACAAATTGTGGACATATATGACAAAAAAATTAATATAAATATTTTCGCAATATTTTTTGACTATTTATACACTGAAACAATTTTCTTCATAAATTGTCTTAATTTCGACATTAATCAGTTCATTAAAATGGAACTAACGCCATGACTGGTTAGATTAATAAAACAAGTTTCGCTAAAAGTATTTTAATGAAAAGTTGACCAAACATATAAAATAGTTTCACTGATCCAGTGTAATAATTTGGCTTAACTAATCAAATATTTCATTATATCAACGAAACTATTTTATAGTTGTAATGAAATTACATATTTCATTATTTTAATGAAACTATTTTATTTTTTAATTAAATTATTTAATTATTAAATAGGTTCGTTAACAAAAAAAATTTTTTTAGATGACTGCTCAAAGTATTGAACTCACACTCTTGATTTTCATAATATGCTTCATAGGCAACATCTTAACTGCTGCAGATTACAGAACTCTCAAAATTATGTTCTCTATGAGTGTATAATACAAGAAATAGTACAACAACAGCAATCACACAAAACTATTTTTTTTTTGTTCGCTTTTATTTGACAGCTATTGGGTGTGTTTTTGAAAAAAATATACATATATGTGATTTATTTCATTGGTCTATCATAAATGCAATGAAACTTCTTATCAAAGCTATGAAACTAATTTCATATTCTCAAATTTACATTTTTAGTGACCACTAAAACATATTGCAAAAATTGGAAGGGGTTTCCATAAAATGGCATTATGTTATTGACATAAATCCAACGAAATTTGCTAACGAGACTATGAAACCTAATGAATTGATTCAAATGAAATTCTTTCACAATATTCGTGAAGTTTCACATAAATTGTAAAATATTTTATTGGAATTTTGAAAAATCGAACGAAATCGTTCCATTAGATTTAAAAAGCGAAATTTTTTCAATATATTTGTTAAATTCACAAGATATTATAAAATCTTATCAACCCATATCCACAAAAATAACGTAAGCCACTGATTTTACAGAATAAGGTTTGCATGTCGGCTAAAATAACGTACCTCAAAGTTGGCTAAGACTTCGGCAGCAATCACGCACACTTTTTATGCCACACAAAAAAATGGATGACGTTTATGTTAAAATTTAAATGCTTAGATCTCTGCAATTCATATTATTTTTGTAAAAAAATTTTCATATAATTACATTCTCAGGATATCTCGAATATATTTAATAAATTTCTAAACTATTTTAAATCTTGAGAACATTATGATATTATGACATGATACATAGAACAGTTGTTCACGCTCCCTAATTGGGAAACCAATCTTTAAAACAAATCTTAAAATTATAGTCGTCTAATAAACTGAAATTTAATGCAAATGATTGTGAATGGTTGTGAGTTTTTGCGTTATAAAATTAAATATTAATAAATAATAATGCTCAAAAACTTGTTATATATTTTGTATACAATTGTTCCGGCTGACACTAGTAAGAAAAAAAAAGGTTTATGGAAAATAAAAAATAGAAATATAAACGAAATAGAAAAAAAATACATATATTCAAAATTGTTTCAAATGTATTAAAGTATGCTTGTACTTGAAAAGGGTCTAGAAACTCAAATGACAGCTGCTGAAACAAAAATATTTTTACATAAAACAAGCAGTTAGTTGGTTTTAGCAATTCAATATATCCCTAAGATTAATGTGTTTAGATAAAAGATTTAATTAACAACGCTGGTGGGCAAATTTGTTAAAATAAAAATAATCTTCTTTAAAGTAATTTGAAAAAGGAGGATTTTTAAACTGTTAATTTATATTTTTGATAGTAAACTGTAGTTAATAAGAAAGTTTTTATTTGTTGTGTGTTAAGCATGTCTATGTGACTGCATTTAATTGGTGCTTTACCAAATCATTAGTAGACACTGCAACCATATTTTTGAAAAGATTAAAAATTCTGATGATTTGGTAAAGCACCAATGAAATCCAGGCATATAGACATGTTTAACCCACAACAAATAAAAACTTTTTTTTAAACAAAACTGGAAGAATAAATTTATTAAATTAATCAAGCAATAAATTTACTAAATGCCTTGATTTAGATATTATTTTTATTAAATATATGTATGTAAATATTGAATATTCAAAGAAAAATTTGGCTGCACGGAAGGTTGAACTGATATCAGATATTTCGAGACCAGCACAACCTTCTCAGCAGAGCCCTTTTACCTACACTGTCAGCGACGGCAGCAACAACAACCTAGTGAAAATCCTATTAATTTAGTAAACCTATTTAACAGATCTCGTGACGAATCGCATTTAGTTAGATTGCTATGTAGTACAAAAAAGGGCAGAACTTTCTAAATAAATTTTAAATAGTTTGTTATGGAAGAAAGGGTCGTAAAAATAATGTGCTTTCATTGATATGTATTTGTTGGAGCTGTAAAAAGCTTTTATAACGGCCTAAACTGAAGACCATGCATAACACCCCAGCAATTAAAAAATCTACCCCCCCCCCCCCCCCCCTCACTATAAAAACATAATTAAATTTTTTATACACAAAAGCTAGCACAACCTTAGCACACAATCATTCGCATATACACCCTGCAGAATATATTGAACTACGTGCTCCATTTTAGCTGAAATGGTGCTATGTAATGCAGTAATAGGCCATGTCATTTCTCAACAAGATTTTTAGTTAACCGACCAGTAATCGCGTTTTAACAAGTGCATATCAACCCCTTTGTGCGAAATGATCGTACTAATAAAAAACCCCTTCTCCTGAAAATTTTATTTTTTGTCACTTACGATCATTTGGCGCTAAGGCGTCCATATATTGCTCCATGGAATAGTGACATAGAGTAGTTATAAGCCTGCTCTTAACATTAATTTAACATTTTTCGGTAGTGATTTTGCTTCATAGGTGTTTCATGTTAAATCAACATGATTTACAATAATCTTGAAAGAAAATTTTTCCTTTTGAAATAACTATGCTTCATGTTGATTTAATATTCCAGTACAGTTAAATCAAAATGAAGTTGATACTGAAATAATACGAAAAATCATATTGAATCAAAGTAATTTCGGGCTGGAACAACGTGAATTTGATATTGGAATAACACGAAGAATCATGTTGAATCAAAGTTATTTCAAGTTGAAACAACGTGAATTGGAAATAGGAACAACACGAAGAATCATGTTGAATTAAAGTTATATCAAGCTGAAACTACATGACTTTAATATGTAGCTATTTTATTAATTATTTTACTTACCTGATAGTCATCAGAAAACTTTTCGTTGTAGCTGACTGCCCCCAGCCAAGATTTGAACTCGTGCCACCTGCATGATAGTCCACGCGCTAACCACTGCAGCCACAACAGCTTCAAACTTTTCTTTACTTATACACTAAATAAATACCATGATACGTAAAATGCATTTCATTTTATTTCAGCATGATTTAAATGATTATTTAACATAAAACTTATTTGAAATTAAAGTTATAGTCATATGAAACAATGGTAATTTTAAATCAGCAGCAGTACATTTTCGCTGGTAATTCGTTTTTTATCGTCTACATAGACGACACATGTAAGAATAAACAACAACAAGTCACACAACTAAGCAGAACAGTGAATTGTAGCAATGAACAAATCAAGTAAACACTAACACACTCAAACGACAAATTAATTCTTGTAAATTTATTATGATTTGCAATCCAAATTGCGGCATGTGGATTTTACATTCCTTTTTTTCTGTGTGTAGGACATTATAATGTTAAATCGAAAATGTTTTCTCTATACATTTGGTTTACGTTTGGACTAGTCCTAGTCCTCTATGGAGTATACTTTACATGCGTGTATGGACTAGTTGCGTTATCGGCAAGGTATATACGGACGCATACATTTGTATATATAATCATTCAAAAATGATTAAATTTAATTTTATTTACGAGAATTTATTTATTTGCTCAGAACAAAGAACAAGTTTTAAAGTTTCACTTTTTATTGTCAAATCCATACACTTTCATGCCACACAACCTTTAAAACCTTTAAAACACACTAGTACATGACTCGTTTAACATTATACAGTCATGTCTTCTTGAATGTTGTGGATTAGTTCTGAATTTAAAGTATAAACCTGCAACTAAATAAATATGTATGAATGTGTTTCTGCATTCACATGCTAATGCATTTTTCAACAAAATTCATAAATACGTAAAATGAAAAAAACTTGGAAAAAGTTGTAATGAAAAAGAAAAACAAAAATACTTGGAAAATATTATAAGCCTTACAATTGTACATTGACATGGTCTTTCTATTTACTTAAAAAAAATCCTAACAATGGTTTGAACAATTTTAATCTTATGAAAAATAAAAACAGAAGCTCAGTCTAATATCGGTTTTGTTTTAAAGTGTTTGCTTAAAAATTTTGATCTCTTGAAAGCATTGTCCTTTATATTCAGCATACAACTTAAAAAAAAATTCTCTCCAAGCAAAAGTCTCTAACAAACTCATTAAAGGCACTTATTCTTAAACGTACTTATATTTTAAAAGCTACACAGCAAAAAATATTAAATTTCTGGAAATGGTAGAAAAATTCATGTCTTCAACATGCGATGTTTTGAAACGTTTCCGAGGATGCTCAAAAAGAAGGCAGAGATATCTCAGTGTTCATACCCAGTAAAAAATTGCTTCCAATAAAGCAGGTTTTTACTATGAGAGAATAAAAGTAGTGCTTACAAACCTGCTGATATCGCTGCTGATTTTTCAGCACTAAAACTGTAAGTATATAGAGCTTTCTCGCTTAAGAACCTGGATTGTATCAGCAGTGAAAAATCTACTTTTTTTGTATAGTTTCTTGCATACCCATTCACTCCCCTGCAATAAGCTTTTCTTTTAAAGCGTATTATTATGCAATTTATTGCCTTAGTGCTTCAAAAAAGAAGTAAATTTTTTAATGGGTATTGTTTAAATTACGAAGTTACTCGGCTTTTTATATTAGGTTGACACGAACTTAAAAGAAAACAAACAAGGTTGCTCTCTTTCTACATTTCTTACTTATTGCATAGAGGAGAGAGATTTATAATAAAACAAGATTTGATTTATCTGTAGTTTGACGACGAAACAATTTTATGACGGAATAAGCCAGAGGAAGAGACATGATTTTAGCGCATTTTTGAAGCTAAGAACGAAATTCTGCATAAGCTCTCAAGTGTGACATCTTGAAAAAAATCAATCTTTATCGAAGGGCTTTTCGAAGCAGCAGACACAAAAATAATCACCATCGCTCGCTTACAAACCTGCTTTGGCAGAAGCAGTTTTTTTGCTGGATTACTTGTTACTCTGTTTAATGATACAATTTTTTTTAATACTATTTTTAAATTTACTTTTTTTTTAATAGGTATATCCTTAAAAGGTACTTTTTTAAGAGGAACTTTTTTAGGAGATACACATAATTTTAAAGATGTTTTTATAT
The DNA here is from genome assembly GCA_956483635.1 of Panzeria rudis. Lineage (NCBI taxonomy): Eukaryota > Metazoa > Arthropoda > Insecta > Diptera > Tachinidae > Panzeria > Panzeria rudis. The sequence continues at coordinate 190,985,208 of OY101448.1, forward strand.
GATTTTATTAAGGGCCAAATTCACCGTCATTAGTTAGCTAATGACAATAGTTTAGCCAATGATATTTTATTCACACTTCTTTGTTTGCCATTAGTTAAACCGTCCAATGCCATTGGTTAACAATTCGTTAGATGCTTTGGAACATGGTCCAATAAGTATACAGGTGGCAGCATAACGTCAGCTGATTATTTTTTGTTCTGGTAGTTTTGTAAGCAACGTCTAGCACGTGTATTATTTTGACAATCATTATCTAGTTTTTTGTTGTATCTGTTGGACCTGCATACTTATTACACCATGTTTTGGAAATTATTACATGCATATAGCATACTTTTGGAGCGACAAAATATATTTGCTCCATTTGCTTTGTGTGCTTAAAAATATTTAAATTGCCGCCTTAAGATGTGAAATATTCTTGATTTCTTTATTTTTGCTTGTTTATTTATAGTTGATAGGGTTACCAGTCTTTACCCATGTTAAACATTTTAGTTAAACAATACACTGTAAATATGAAGGTTTAGTTAAACAATAGTTATCATTTTAGTTTACTAATAATTAACTAATGACTGTAAATTTGGGCCTAAATAGATAAGTGGATTGTGTTAAATGAAATGTACTTTAAATTTATTTTCTTTTTTTTCAAATGCGTTTTTAGAGGTTTAAAGGTTCATATCTGCAGAATATGAGCAAAAAAAGTCTTTTAAATTTATAGGTATAGCAAATGGTATTACTTAAGCCGTTTTTAGACTATTCTACAAGCTGTTCGACTTCTGCACAAAATGCAACCCTGATACGATTGTGGTTATTGCTTTTTAAAACTTTCCATAAACTCCTTAGATCAGGGGGCAAATTACGGATGCGATATCTATCGAAATTTCAATACAGTTTAAATACAAATTTTGGTCGATATCGAATGCTTTAATTTGCCCCCAGGGTTGCATTTTCTACAAAGGTAAAAAATCTTGTGAGCTATTATAAAACAGCTTTTAGCGTAACTTTGTTGAATGTAAGGAAGTAGCAATGAAACAACAATAAGCCGTGTCACAGATTCCGTTCGGATTGTTTTTGATTCCGTAGTTGTCATCCCGAAAAAGAAAATTTTTGGTGCTTTAGATTCCATTTATTTTGTATTTCGATTTTACAATGATAAAGTTTTTATACCTTGAGGCATTTGTTTACTCTTGTTTTTATATGCAAAGCTCACATTGAGCGTTTTATTAACATCGAAAGCTCATGACCAAATATTTATTTGACGCTCCTAAAAGTATGCACGTTTTTTAGTATATACTGTAAATGGAGTCAGTAGAAAAGTGTTTTTCAGTTCCACTTTGAAATTTAAAAGTGGTTTGATTACGAAGAAAATTTTCGTTTTTCGTTTTTTGTTTTTTGAAGAAGCAACTTACGGAATTGAAACCACTTCCGATCGGAATGGTGCTCTGTGACATGGCTGAATATCTTCATTTCTATCTCTTGTTTATTTTTAGCATGCAATCTGGTGAATACATATTGTCATTCTGTTCATTGAATTGCAGGAAAAGTTCGTACGTACTTACTGCATATTATTACATTGTTTTGTGCATCTTGATAAAACCTTTCTCTAACGCAACAACAATACCTGTCATTTGCTATTGTTTTAGTATCTTTTTGCAAATGTCATGTTGTCTAGTAGTTAACAAGTATTCAAATGTGTAGCGATTGACGCAAAAGTTTTATATAAGCATTACGTTTCGATTTTTATATGTTTTAAGCAGCACATAGTGGTTCCAATTGGAAAAATAAGGGTAATAAATCTGTATCTTTGAAACTTGCTATCCGATTATAAAACAATGTATATAAAAAACATAAAGAATGACCTTAGCTTTCAAAATTTCGAAATTCTGGTCTCTGTGTTGAAGCACACGGTGAGCTACAGGGTGTAAAAGTTGACTACATCGGGTATGAAAAACTTTGTTCACTTCATAACTTTTACAAATCTTATCCGATTTTAATAAATTTAAACTTTATAGTACTGTGATATCTGTGGCTTGGTGCTAAAAGGGCCAATGTCAAAATATTCACTTTTGAGAAAAAAGCAGTTTGAGTTTTCTATATGAGCTCATTGTTACATTGTCTAGCAAAACTCTTATGAAGCTATTCTGGGTTACATTAGACATTGGCTGTTGCAGCAAAATAAAAGAGCAAAATATTGACATTAGCCCTTTTAGCGCCAGGCCACAGATATTCCACACACGTAATACACTTTGTCCCTAAAAATAAATCGGATATCCGCATTTTCTTCACATATTCCTTTTGTAATTAAAAGTTTATAAAAAATGCCGGTTTAATATGTCGTTAAAATTGTTTCAACAACAGGCCTTATTTTAGAGCGGGAGGGCAACAAATAAAAGTCAGATTAATTATATTAAATGTATCTAATATAATTTGTAAAGAAAGTTGAAAACCTCGATTGTCGATTTTTTTCTTAAGCGATTAATTTAGAATTTCGTTATATCTATTCTTTTGAAATATTTAAAAAAAGCTATTGGTTTTGAGAACTTTTTGAGAAAATCGTCACATAATTATGCTCTATTAATGACAAAATTTAGCCACTTTTCACTCTCATTTCAAAGACTTAAATTAAATTTTTTTTCACGACTGCATAAATTGAGATAAGTAACAAATTTTTTCTGCATATTAGTAAGGATTTAAAATCATAAATAATTTGTTTGAAAACTCTGGCTATCCTATTATTAAAGATATTTACGAAATAGTGAACAAAGTCGAGCCCATAAACCAAAATTTTAAAATACAAAGCCAAATACATTTGAAACTATTGAAGATATCTTAATGAAAGAAAAATTGTATTCTTTATGTATTCGTAAATATTTATAACAAGTTTAACTTCATTAAAATCGGACAGCATGTGTAATAGTTATGAGGCCAACAAGATTCTTCATGCCCGAGGTAGCCATCCTAGACACCCGTCTGTTTCAGCAGGGATGTCCAAATTTTACCAGTCGTAAAGCTAAGATCCTCCTTCACGATTTTCATACACAACGTTTTGCAATCGGATTGCAAGTTTAAAAGATACAGATTTATTACCCTTTTTTTCCTATTGGAACCACTGTGTATAAAATAATAGGACATGTTTGTACGCGTATGAGTACTATCGAAATTTTCCACTTCTTTCATACAAATCTTGAGAATTGGGTCTTTAATTCGATTTGAAAACAAAATTTATATAGATTTTTTTTTTACATTTCCTTATTATTCAGCTGCCTTAATTCTCTCACAGAATACTCAAGAAATATACACTCAAAATAAAATATTGGTAAATCTAGCCAATTTCATAGGTTAAAATTGAGCCAACCCATAAAATACAGTAAAAATCAACCAATGGAATTGTAGTTTAGTTGATAGTGTGTAAAACTACTAACTGGAAGGTCGCAGGTTCGATGCCTGTCAAGGCTTAAGCAGTAAGTGTATTTGTTTAAAAATAACTTTTTTTGTTTGTAATTTTTGGGCTTGAACTTACGTTCCCACGCTTATAAACCGGACGCTTTTACCATCTCAGCTAAGTCATCTTGTTAAGTAGGGATAGCAAAAAGTATACACAGACATGTGGTGACTTCTTTGACTGAAATACAGTAAATTTTGTGAAATAACTATTTTCACTGTTTTTATTTTAAATTGGTAATTTTAATAATTAAAATTGGTCATTTTAACCACAAAATTTGTTAAAAACTAACAGCCTTATTTATAAAAAATATATTATGTTTATTGAAGCGTTATTCGACAACTATTTTATAGAAATAAGGCTGTAAATTAATAATTTTAACCATGAAAAATAATTTTATTTTTAAAATGTCGTTTTTCCAAATTTATGTTTTACAATTCAGTAAAATGTAATATTTCAGTCTTGAACTTAAGTTCTCATGTTTATGAACTGGACGCCTTTACCATCTCAGCTAAGTCATCTTGTTGAATAACGATAGCATAAAGTATCCATAGACATGAAATGACTTACAACCTTAAAAAAATATTTTAACCAATGGAAATTGTTATTTCATAAAAATTGCAACAACAATTTACATTAACAGTGGGTTAACTATTTATATTGGTTAGATTTACCTATCATTTTATTGTGAGTGTAACATACGAGTAATTCATATGGAATGTTAAAGACATTACAAGACAAGACTACAAAAATGTTGATTTATGAATACTTTTTATTGGTCCACGTTCTTACAACGCCTTAACTTATTTAGAAGTAGTTAATGAAATTATACGTGAGAGACATGCATGACCATCATTAAAAGATTTTGGAAATAAACTAGCTGTAACAAAGCAATTCATAAAAAAAAGCAATATAATAAAGCTTAACTCACGCTAACAAGGAAATGATTGTAGAATTCTTAGAATAATTATATTAAGTTCTTTAGCATTCTTAAGGCCTATGACTGTCATTATCTATTAAATGGATTCTCATTGACATCGACCGGGTTACAGTGAAGCATTTCGGGACAAGGCTTTTGAAAACGCAAATTTTTTTTATTAACATTTCTTTGTTGGATAGATAACACCACAGACTTCATTTTGAGATCAAGAATCTGAAAATTTAATCATAAGAATTAAAAGTGAATTTTCTAAAATATATTTATTTCGCATTTCGTTGGCTGCTAATGCTAATTCATCAGTAGATCTTTAACCATCATTCCGACTAGAAATTTCCCCAATACTTTTATTGGGGCCTGATTGGGAACGCATGTGGCAAGCCCAAAAGAGTTATCCCATTTGGGATCTGACCGAGAACTTGTTGGGATATCCCATTTACAAATTAATGACTTAACATAAGTTCTTCCCTATTAGGAAACTATTGGGAACTTGTTGGGCAAATCTTACACAGATTTTTACTAATTAGGCCCCCGATACGTTTCTGCGTTATATCGCAATTGGGACTCCAGTTAGATCATAAATAACCCATTTGAATGGAAATTTCTAGTCGGGATGTTTTCAAAGTTTTCAAACTCGTAGGCTTAGAGAAAAACTGTCAAACATGAAATCAGAATTACAAATAAGCATAGTAGATTTAAAAACACTATACATACAATTTTTCCAGTTAGTTTTAAAATTTATAAAAAAAATTAATAAACATTTTCTAATTTTGCATGAAAAAATATTTTTCATCATTTCATTCAGAATAATTCCAAATTCAAACCCCTTAAAGATAATTTTATTTCAAGTTTTTCAATGTTTTTTGTAATAAAATTTGTTGTACAAAAAAAAATTAAAAAAAAACGGATTCATAAAATTTTATATTTGGACTATTTTTGTACGAAGGGGCCAATAACACATCAAAAATTATAGTTGTGATCAAAGGTCATGACAAAAGTTGCATTTGGTTGTATAGTGTTATTTTGGCCTGAGTTCGTTCAAACTAATTTTTCAATCAAACAATTTTTATTCAGAAAGAAATTTTTAAGTATTTAAAAAGAAAAAAAATGGCTGCACGAAAGGTTGAACTTACACTATGATAGTTTGAGACCCACCATGATCTTATCATCAGAATTCTTGTCCGCTTAGGGGCCATTCACATATTACGTAACGCTCCAGGGGGTGGGGGTTAAAGATTTGTTACGGATTAGATACTTTATACTGAAAATTTTGTAAAAAGCGTTACGCAGGGGGGGGTGGGGTATAAAATCTCTGAAAATAGCGTTACGTAATATGTGAATAGGCGCTTAGACCTCAATCACGACAGCTGCAGTCAAGTACATCGTCGAATATCCCTTGCTTTAATCAACTCGGCTGAGTCACTTGTAAAGTTTTCTCAACTTTAACGATAAAGATGATCTATTCACTATTCACTATGATGAACTATTCACTATTTCCCTTGTGTTCGTAAGCCAATGGTTTTCAAACTTGAAAAGCATAATTTTTACCAGATCATCTTTAGCTTAGTGTTCTCTATGATTTCTCTTATTTAACGATGTATACTTTAACTGACTAGATATTAATCTCGAAATCAATTCATTGCAGATTTTTTTTTACATATGATGGGGTATTTTATACTCTCATTACTTTTTTCGGTTGATCTGCATACCTTAGAAATACCCCGCAAACACGCGACACTTCAAATACCAAAAATATAGGATCATTACTGGCTAAATTTCTATATCAAAAGATATTTGAAGCATAAGAACAAAATATTTGTAATAATTTACTCCTTTTTTTGTGTTTGTATCCTTCTATAAAATATTTATCAAATGCACGCACAGATACTAATAAAACGGCAAATAACAAATACAAACACATATCTCTTCCCATCTTTTCATTTTTATTTACTCACTTTCCAGTAAGTAGTGTGTCATCATAATCCTCATTAAATCAGTCACGTATCCGAGTAGTGTGAAATTTTTCGCGCTTCTTCTGGCTGATTAGTAATTTACAATTGAGAATTCTTTGGAGCTGTTAACATGAAATAATCATGTTGCAGGCTAGACGAGAAGCTAACCAGTGGCAAAAGGTAGCAGTATGGAGGCCTTGTAGAAAGCATCTTTACACCTTCTTTTGGAAGGAAAAGTACTTCATGCTCCATTCCATCTTCATACTTTTTTTACACACGTTTTCAGTGCGGGCAAGGCCTTCCTATCGCTTCTTCTGGAAGGCCTGACAAAAGACCTTCTAAAAATGCCATTTTGAAGGGTTTCAAAAAGCAAATAGAGGTACATTTTTTAATCTCTGTGTTTTTATAGCGGCTTCTGTATTTTTGATTAATATGCTTTTTAATTTCGAATATGATTCTTTATATCCTTTCATGTTAAGTAATTTATTATACATATGAAGCTTAAGTTCGTGTATGTACGTATTTATTAGGAAGGAATTGGACATGAATAATACTTTCGCCGAAATAAGTTTATGCTAGTTAGCTCCAACATGAACGGCTTAATAGCAGTATGTATGATGTTTCTTGCACGTAAATTTCCATTTTATATACAAATTACTTGCGCAGAAAGAATACAAGAATTTTTGCTATTTATAAAGTACATTTTTGATGAACAGAACGATAAATCTAAAAGTAGAATACTCCTTCCTTATCGCTTTTAATAAAATGTCTTTTCTTAGAGAGCGTCGACGTCTTCTAAAAGAAGGTGTAAGTAGGCCAGTATGTGTAAGAAGACATTAATTGAGAAGGCCTTTTTAGTTTTACCGCTGGATGCTACACAGAGAAAAATTTCCATGTAAAATCGACGAAAACTAGCTTAATTTAGCATTTTTCGGTAGTGATTTTGCTTCATAGGTGTTTCATGTTAAATTAACATGATTTACAATAATCTTGAAAGAAAATTTTTCCTTTTGTGTTTAACTATATTTCATGTTGATTTAATATTCCAGTACAATTACATCAAAATGAATTTGATATTGAAACAACACGAAGAATCATGTTGAATCAAAGTTATTTCAAGTTGAAACAACGTGAATTTGATATTGGATCAACACGTAGAATCATGTTGAATCAAAGTTATTTCAAGTTGGAACAACGTGAATTTGATATTGGAACAACACGAAGAATCATGTTGAATTAAAGTTATATCAAGCTGAAACAACATGACTCTAATGTAGCTATTTTATTAATTATTTTACTTACGTGATAGTCATCAGAAAACTTTTCGTTGTAGCTTGACTGCCCCAGCCAAGATTTGAACTCGTGCCACCTGCATGATAGTCCACGTGCTAACCACTGCAGCCACAACAGCTTCAAACTTGTCTTTACTTATACACTTAATATATACCTTCGTATGTAAAATGCATTACATTTTAATTCAACATGATTTAAATGATTATTTAACATAAAACTTATTTGAAATTAAAGTTATAGTCATGTCGATTGAAAATGAAACTTAATGTTTTTAACAAAATTGTTTAACGGTGTTTTAAGGTTAGATTAATAATTTTCCGTTTAAAGTTAATATGAAACAGTGGTAATTTTAAGCCAGCAGCAGTAAATTTTCGGTGGTAATTCGTTTTTTGACGTCTACATAGACGACACATGTAAGAATAAACAACAACAAGTCACACAACTAAGAAGAATAGTGAATTGTAGCAATGAACAAAGCAAATAAACACTAATACACTCAAACGACAAATTATTTCTTGTAAATTTAATATGATTTCCAATCAAAATTGCTGCATGTGGATTTTACATTCCTTTTTTTCTGTGTGTAGTATCTGTATTAAGACACTGTCATACATTCCTACCTTTTACTTTTACAAATAAAAATTATCGACCCACATCTACGAGTACAATTTTTACTTCTTTATATAAAAAAATAAAAAATTAAATACTAATTTTTTCTGGTTTTTTATAGTGCGAATTAAATTAAGTCGTTTCATAGAACGACAGACAATTTTCGTTAAAAAAATTTTATTTTACATACCCACACTTACTCACAAACAAATTTACTTACTCTTAATGCAAAGTGAATGAAAAAGTTAATAAATTTAACAAAATTTTTAAAACTTAGCATCTTAAAATGTGCATGTCACTTATGAACTCGCATACCGATTCTGGTGGCATTATATCATCGTATTCAGAAATGTGTCTCTATCTACGAAGTTATGAACAAACACATTTTGTGTGAAAAAAGTTCCATTTTGTTTTAAACGTGTACGTGTGTATAGAAGTATTAAAAGTTGGATGGGGATGTAATTGTAAAAGAGTTCCGTAGGCCAAGTCTACGATACGTCATCGATGCATGTGCGAAACAACTATCTATCACCGACGACGAATTGACGACAGGCCAAGCTAACTATAGACGACATTTTCGAACATATGGCACCAAAGTGGTTGATGACAACATTAGTAACTTGCTACTAAAGTTGTCATCAATGAATAATAATAAAATTTAAAAACGGAATAATCGAATCGAACCCACAACCACCACACTGATTGGATAGCACGCTACCTAATAACTAGCCTACCGAGGTACTCAAAAAACTTTAAACAAAAACACGTTTTGTAGGAAATTTAAACTTTTTATGTATACTAAATGGAAGCACGACAACTTACATGCAGTTGTTACTCTTGTTGTCGTCAATAAGCCCGTACACACCACAACTTCGATGCAGTTCTTAAGCATCCCAGCCATTATACAATATTATTGCACATATTATTGTACATATTGTTGTCGTTTCGACCTACATTATTCAATAAATTGCACAATATGTTTAAACAAAACATTGCACAATTTTCCTGACGGTGAAAAAGTAAAATGTTGCCAACACATAACACAATTTTCTTTATTGTGCAATAAAAATCAAAAGTTTTTTAATTTTGGCCAATATATTGTGCAATCTTTTAATATGACATACACATTGGCGATATTATTGTGCAATACGAAAAATTGTACAATTATATTGGAAGTGTTTGGGGCATTTTACTCTTATTGTCAGCAATAGAACTGTAAACACGACAACTTAGATGGCCTTGTTACTTTGTTGTTGTCAATAATAGCACAAATTTTCATAACCTTTTCAGAACAAAATCTTTTCACGCGACAACGTATACCATCTTGTCGCCATACTTATTTCGAAATGTGTTGAAAATGTCGTTGGTAATAACTGGGACTATTGAGAGGTACTCTATTGTATGGAAATATTTTTGTTTCTATATACGTGGCAATAATACTTTGTTTTTTTGGCAAAAAACTCTTGACAGTTTAAGCCTGAGTTCTCTTAAAAACTGTCTATTTCGTTGTAGAATATTGCCTGGTAAGTTCACTGGCAGTTAGACATACACACAGTGTACTACTACTAAGTAGCAGCTATGAAAAATAAAAATTTTAAAATAATACTAAATTTTAATTTATATGTATGTATTATTTTTAAAGAGATTGTGATTTATTTGGAAAACGTCAGCTCAACCCTCCGCGCAGTCAAAAATTTTTTTTGTCTATATGCTTCACATTTATCTCTAAATAAAAATATAATTTAATTGAAAAATTAAATTAAAACGAACTCAAGCTAAAATAATTAAAATTTCGTTGGATAAAAAAATTGTATTTCATATTTTGTCAGACATTAATTTTTTCTTTAATTTGTTGTTATTGATCTAGAGCTTAAGTAAAATTTTACTAAATGCGTACGCGTTTCACCAGGATCGCTCCCTCCACATTGAAATATCATAAGATATTTTTCGCGAGTAATTTTTATAAACAAACAACTTTTAATGATTTAGCTTTTACACATAAAGTGCAGTTTATTATTCTCCTTCGGAGTCTTTATTCATGCATCTTAAAATCGACCCTACGTACAGAAAAAATATGAATGTAAAAACAAAATTTAGCAATGTTGTTTGGAAATCATATTTTTTTGCAAAAGTACCATTGCCATTGTTTCATATTAAATTTAATGAAAAAATTATTAATCTAACCTTAATTATCGTTGATTTGATATATTTCACTGTTAAAACAACATTTTTCAATATTGAAACCATAAAATCCTGTTTTATAGTAAAATAAATTTTTATTCTGTTCAATTAAAGATGAATCTATATTAGTGAATCAATGAAAAATTTACATTGGATTAGAATCAATAAAATCATATTGAATTAAAATTAAATTCCTGTTAATTATGATGGTATTTATTTAAAATATATATGAGACTGTTGTGGTTGAGTGGTTAGCGCGTTGATTACCAAGGATATAAAGATAACATGAGCCCGAGTTCAACTCTTAGCTGACGCCAGTCAACTACAACATAAATTTTTCTGATGCCTGTTCTAATAATAATACAGTAATCCCTCGATTTACGTTGTGATTGGTTCCGGAAAATGGCGACGTAATTCGAAACAACGAAAATCGAGTTGGATATTGCACATAATGAAAATTGTATTTCCATGTTTTTTTTTGTTATATTTGAGGCGAAATGGGAGTGAACAAAAATTTTGCCGACCGCATAAAAACAAAGATTTTAACTAAACTCTGGGATTCCCCGGGTTTTGCTAATAACTTGTAAGCAACTGAGGCGACGTAAAGCGAATGGCGACGCAAATCGAATTTGGAAGGCACCAACAATTGAACGACGCAAATCGAATGGAGATGCCAATCAAATTTGATAGGTATAAAAAATTTTACGACATTAACCGAATCAACGCAAATAGAGGCGACGTAAATCAATTGTCATTCAAATGAAAATTATTCGAAAAACTTCATTTTATTTTTGATCGAAATGTTTATTTAATATAGAATAAAAAGTTATTCAATTAAGTTATGAGTTTTAGTTGAACTGTATGGGCTTATTTCCAAAGAAATTTAATCATTTTGACTTGATTTCGGTTTTAGTTTAATTTTTCAATTAAATTATATTTTTATTTAGAGATAAATCTAAAGCCTGTAGACAAAGAAACTGATGACTGCAAGAGGTTTGAGCTGACGTTTCGATAGCTCTCGCTAATCTCCGCGTGGACCACTCTACCAAAGTCGGTGGTTGGCTGTCAAGAGTTGAATATCATATACTTTTAATAAATTATTTTTTGCGCGTAGACCACTCGACCAAAGTCGGTGGCTGAACACAAGACATAAAGCAAAAATTGAGTATTAATAACTATCAAATGAAATACAGCTCTAAGAGTAAGAATATGAATTGATTAAACCACCGACTTTAAGTGATCTGCTCTGAAAAAAGAACTTGGAGAAGATTAGCGGGAGCAATTGAAATGTCAGTTTGACCCTCCGTTAAGTCAAAATTATCTTTGTCTACATGATTCACATTTATCTCTACATAAAAATATAATTTAAATGAAAAGTTAAATTAAAACCGAACTCAAGCCAAAATTATTAAATTTCTTTGGATAAAAAGTTATTCGAATAGTTTTTGTCGAATATTAAAATAACTTTTTTTCAACTATTTTTATAAAAATTAATTTGCATTTACGAACGTAAAATAACGTTTTAGATGAATTACCTTTTTCTTGCTGAAACTCTTTTAATGTTGTATGTGGGAAGAAATTTTTATTTAAGGATATTTATGGAACTAATGCAGCTAAAGACTCGAAATGTTATACGAGTAATCATATTTATAATGTTTTTAAAGAGATAGTATTAAGGAGGGTACAAGTAGGCGTGTCACCTCCCATATATAGCAAATATTTATTTTTAAATATCTTAGGGACTAATACGGTAAAAGTCACCTGTGCTCTTGTAGAAGTTATACATCGATTTTATGAGTTGTTAGTAAGGATAAGATAAGTGAGCGTGGCACCTCACACATAGACAAAATTTATTTTTGGAATAAATATGGAGTTAATGCAGCAAGAAACTTGAAATTTTGAGAGAGTTATTCTTTATATAATATGCGTCGTCGTAAAAAAATAGTCTGGCTAGGGCCTGTGGGTGTGGTACCTCCCTTAAAGAGCAAAAATTTATTTTGAGATATTTTGAAAACTAGTATAGAAAGAAACTTTATAGGAACAACTCTGTTGATATAGTGCATTCATTGTCTCTGAAAAAATTTCAAAATTGAACAAGCCGATGTTGCGCTTCTTATATAAAGCAAATATTTATTTTGAGATATCTTCAAACTTAATACCAGTCTATCTATCTATCTGAAATTCTAACAGCGTGTTACTGAGGGTCTAGAAGGATCAATAGGCTATTAATTGTTTAGTGGCTCATGTTGGCGTGGCTCTTCCCATATGGGAGCAACATTAACTTTAGAATATCTTGAAAAGCAAAACCTGCAAAATTTTATCATATTAGCAGAATAGTTTAAAATAATTAAATTTAAATAAGCGAAAAAGAAATAAATTAAAAAATTTTTTTTTCTTATCATCGCAAAGGGCATAAGGTGTAGCGAAACACAAGCGTTTTAACTACTTATAGCATAAAAACTACACGCAATTTCCAAAAAGTTTCTTTCTAGTTGAGAAATAAATAGCAAAATAATAATAACAATATTTCACATATTTTCATTTTAGGTCTTTACCGACATTTGGTTACTTAATACGTAAAAAAAATTCTTGCAAATGATATAAATTTAAGTGTTTTTTAACAGCATGCTTCAGTGTGAAAAAGCAAAACAAGAAACATGTCACTACAGCGATAGACAACACAAATATAAATATGTACATAAATAGACTCAGCACACATTAAACGAGAAATACAACAGTGAAAAGTAACAAGTCCATTTCAACAGTCTGGTTGGGAGTATTTGAACAAGAAATATAGTCAACACATTCATTGCCATAAACGATTTTTTTTAATACTTTAGTATAAAAAAGAAGAAAAAAAAAAACAATTGACATTATACAAATAAACAAACAAATGATAGTAAGCAACAGAACATCCTAGTGACCGGGCGTAACTGTACCCTTCACCATACTAAAATAATATGTTCAGGCGCGGATCCAGCTTGAGGTTTTGGGGGGAACTTCTAAGTAACATATGCTATTTTTCCAATTTTCTTTTAGAAACTCTATAGAAATTTACTCGTTGTGGGGGGGGGGGGGAATATCCCCTTCCCCTCCCCACCCTTTGAATCCATGCCTGAATATGTTCTAACCCAGCGGTAAGTTTTGTATCAGTTGTCTTCAATATACCTTCTCTTCTTATGACTGGTGAAAATGGGAGTTGTACAATATTTTAACAGAATAACCCTCACTTCAGAAGCAGATTTTTTTTAAATCAAAATTATTTGTTTAAAGAACAGTAATTTGACTAATAAAAAAATCATAGAGTATGTTAATTATTTGAATTGACCCCCGCCAATGACACCGCTATATAAAAGTGATAGGTCACTTTCATATAAAGATCCAGAGCTCGCTCCGGTTGCTAGTCTTTGGGAATCAGTTTTGTAACTTGTTTTTCAACAGTTTCTCTTCCCTCTACAGAAGTTTGTCACACTCTTTGCAAGTTCCAATATATTCATCTGTGACACCAGCAAGTAGATATGTGACTATAGTACACAAGAAAAAGATCCAATTAAAAAATAAAAGCTTTAAAACAATCCTGAAATTCATAATATTAGGGCCAGGCCACACGGGCGTTTTTAAAACGCGTTTCTTTATTTTTATATTAAATTTGAAAGTTATAAATTTTATAAAAAAAGCAGAAACGCGCGTTTTAAAAACACCCGTGTGGCCTAGCCCTTATTACTCAACAGTATTACATTTTTGATTTGCTGAAAAATTTCTGGAGTTAATAAAACAGGATTCGCAGCAATATTCCGGTGAGTTTACTTGACGTGATAGGCGAGAGAGGTCTGAAATGAAGGATTTCGTAATTAAATCAATTACTTTGAAGTGGAAATAATGCCCATGGATGCTATTTAAGTTATTTTTATTTATTTGAAGAAAAAAAATTTGTTTTTGTTTTGTTTTTGTAATATCTAAGAAAAAACTATCGATTTTGATGGCTTATTTGTTAAGGAGTAAAAATCAATAAAATAAGTGAATGCAAATTTAATGCGTGATTTTATTTTTTTATTATATCATTGAGATTAAAAAAGAATCTTTTGTTTTTAGTTTTGTTTCAAAAAACTAGTATTTCATCTAGTTCAAACTTTCGGTCTGTGAGACCGTGCGCGGGTATATGTGTTATAAAAATTAGCGCGGGTATAGGAAGGTTAAACATTGCGTTTAAAAACTTGTCTTCAGAACATTAGAAGCCAATTCTGGAACACAATTTTTACTTCATACTTAGGCGAAGGGTATACAAGAATCAGCAACCTCTTACTTCTTTAATATAAAACTTTTGACTTTTACAAGTGCGTTTTCTGTATTTTTATATTTTTTATAATGATAGTAGTGGTGCTGACAGCAAGCAAGCCAGCAAACAAATGTAGCATTTTAAAGAATAAATGAAAGAAAGAAAAAAACATTTAAAGCGCTTACACACCAATCGCCAAAAAAAACTTACTCCAGAGAGTTTGTATTATTTGCCGTAAGACCATTTAAACTTTGGGGAGTATTTTAACAACTTCCTGTGTTGACTTAAAAAGCATTTATTACCATTTTAAGTACAATTATGTAAATATATTTGAATAAATTGTGCACGCAGGGGATTGTTCGTCAAACAATAAAAACTAAAAACACTTCCGAAGACACTTTAACAGAACAATTTTGTTTATTTATCATTTCTTTTTCTTTTAAATTAATGTATTTCAATGATAAAAAAGTTGTCAAGGCAATTATATAAAAATTGCTTTTGTAAAATTTATGGTATGTTGAAAAAAAAGGAATTTAATAAAAATTTAAATACCTATCAAGTTCGTGTATTGTGATGTATGTAAATATGTCATGTATAAATAGATCACTGTATGGAATATGGAAGGAAATCATAAACGAAATAAATCATTAATATTAAATGAAGCACAAATATCGTTGGTTCTATTAGACATCAAATTCGTGAAAAATTCTCTTCAAAATTTTATTACTTGAAAAAAGAACTTAACCCTAAAATTTTAATTACAACTATTTTTGTAAAAGTGCGAAACTTAAATATTAGAAGAATAAGTTTTTTTAATTTTTTGCCCAACTTTTTCGCTTTAGAGAGGTGGAGTATATTTGGTCGTTTTGCTACAAATAGTTTAGACGGATTTTTAACAAATAATGCTAATATTTTATTAAAAAAAAAAATAAAGTAGTTATCCCGTGTTCAAAAAAGAAAAATGTTGTTTGCCTAGTGCCTTGTAACATATAATTTACTTTAAGCTTTAAAGCTATTTTGTTAAGAATCGCTTTTGATTGATTAGAAAAATCTATCAAAGCCTAAAATTAATTAAGTATATAAAAAGAAGTTTATTTTCTTTTAATGAAAAGTCAATTCTTGCAACAAGTGCTACAAAAATCTTTAGTATTTTTGTCGAAATACGAAAACGCTTATTTTTAAATTTACATCATTTAGGCCCAAATTTACAGTCATTAGTTAATTATTAGTAAACTATAATGATAGCTATTGTTTAATTAAAACTTCATATTTACAGTGTATTGTTTAACTAAAATTTTTAATATGGGTAAAGAATGGTAACCCTATCAAATATAAATAAACAAGAAAAAATAAAGAAATAAAGAATATTACACATCTTACGGCGGCAATTTAAAAAGTTTTAATCACACAATGCTAATGGAGTAAATGTTTTTTGTCGCTCCTAAGAGTATGCTATTTTAACGTAATAATTTCCAAAACATGGTGCAATAAGTATGCAGGTTCAATAAATACAACAAAAAACTAGATAATGATTGTCAAAAAAATACACGTGCTAGACGTTACTTATGTACAAAACTACCAGAACAAAATATAATCAGCTGACATTATGCTGCCACCTGTATACTTTTGGCACAATGTTCCAAAGCATCTAACTAATTGTTAACTAATGGCGTTTGACGGTTTAACTAATGGTAAACAAAGAAGTGTGAATAAAATATCATTGGCTAAACTATTGTCATTAGCTAACTAATGACTGTGAATTTGGGCCTTAATATAATTAATGTAACGAAGTTAAACTGCACATATCGATGTATATACATACTTATGTATGTATATAAAAGAGTATGGATGTGGGTCATTCTCATTTGGAGTGTACATCAACAGCTTTTTTTCAACTTTCCCAGTTTAAGGTATAAGAATATAAGAAGGAAGATTTATATTATAGTTTTCGGCTCATTTAATGGATTGTAAAAAATCACTATACACTGAGGGAAAAAACACGTTTCAAAATCAACAACGTTCGTGGTCAATTTGGCACACTAAGTTGTCGATTTTTTTTGTAACCATGCTGGTTGTCAATTTATAAACGAACGTGTACAAATTAACAACAGTATGTTGCAAATGTTGGTATTTAACAACGCACGTTTTCATGTTTTGCAAAAATAGTAAAAAACACGAAATTTAAAGAATAAAAAAAATAGACTAAAGCATTATTTTACGTCTGTTTCTAGTTTATACCCTAGAGGGTAAAGAACCTGTCACAAGACAAGTCACGTGACTGGTTCCTAAGGACTAGCAGCCGGTTCGAGTTCCCGAATTTTATATAAAAGTGACCGGTAACTTTTACATGGCGTTGTCATTGAATGGGGTCAATTGATATAATTAAGATACTTAGTGATAGGTTCTAGACGCAAACTCAAGCTCCTTGTCATGTGATGGGTTCTTTAATACTAATTAAATTACTGTACTTTAAACATATATTTTTAATTTTAAAAAAATCTGCTTGTACAAGGAATGTATTTTGCTAAAATTTTCGTTCTAGTTTTGTGATAGATTGTGATATAAATTCTTTTCACCGTTCACAACTCGGGAACTTTTCGTCAGTCATAAGACAAGTACGTTCAATTGGTACAACATGTCCCGCAGGGTAATCATGAAATACGTGTAAAAATGTCTTGACCGTCATGTACATTTTCTGAAAACTGAAATTATATATTAAAGAAAATTGAAGCTTAAACTCATTGGCCCATAATCATAGTCATAAAGAAAGTATACTCTAAGAGTTCTAAAGTTTACTTTTGTTAAATATATGCTTTTAGCTTATTATAGACAATAAAAAGTACACTTTACAGCAAAAGTCTGTTTCAAACTTAAAATAAGCTGAAGTTGCTTTTAACTAGCTTAGCACCACATTAAATAATATTTGTTTCTTCTATGAACAATTTGCAGTGCAATTGTTGTCTAAATAAATGAAAATTCTCTTTCAAAATTTTTTATTCTTATTTTAAAGACTAAACATGTCCGTTTAACAATACACACAAGTTATTTTTGAACATATGCATTTTTTGTTACTTATTTGTTTTGTGTTTTTCTCTTTCTCTTATGTGGAAAACAATGCAGGTCTAATAGTTACAATCATTAGAGCAAATGATTATCAGCAGTTTTTATCAAACTCGATGTACAAAAATTAAATAAAAAAATAGACTAAAGCATTATTTTACGTCTGTTTCTAGTTTATACCCTAGAGGGTAAAGAACCTGTCACAAGACAGGTCACGTGACTGGTTCCTAAGGACTAGCAGCCGGTTCGAGTTCCCGAATTTTATATAAAAGTGACCGGTAACTTTTACATGGCGTTGTCATTGAATGGGGTCAATTGATATAATTAAGATACTTAGTGATAGGTTCTAGACGCAAACTCAAGCTCCTTGTCATGTGATGGGTTCTTTAATACTAATTAAATTACTGTACTTTAAACATATATTTTTAATTTTAAAAAAATCTGCTTGTACAAGGAATGTATTTTGCTAAAATTTTCGTTCTAGTTTTGTGATAGATTGTGATATAAATTCTTTTCACCGTTCACAACTCGGGAACTTTTCGTCAGTCATAAGACAAGTACGTTCAATTGGTACAACATGTCCCGCAGGGTAATCATGAAATACGTGTAAAAATGTCTTGACCGTCATGTACATTTTCTGAAAACTGAAATTATATATTAAAGAAAATTGAAGCTTAAACTCATTGGCCCATAATCATAGTCATAAAGAAAGTATACTCTAAGAGTTCTAAAGTTTACTTTTGTTAAATATATGCTTTTAGCTTATTATAGACAATAAAAAGTACACTTTACAGCAAAAGTCTGTTTCAAACTTAAAATTAGCTGAAGTTGCTTTTAACTAGCTTAGCACCACATTAAATAATATTTGTTTCTTCTATGAACAATTTGCAGTGCAATTGTTGTCTAAATAAATGAAAATTCTCTTTCAAAATTTTTTATTCTTATTTTAAAGACTAAACATGTCCGTTTAACAATACACACAAGTTATGTTGCATTTTTTTTTACTTTTTTGTTTTGTGTTTTTCTCTTTCTCTTATGTGGAAAACAATGCAGGTCTAATAGTTACAATAATTAGAGCAAATGATTATCAGCAGTTTTTATCAAACTCGATGTACAAAAAATAAAAATTTGTGTGGATATGGAGTTTGACAAGTTGGTTAAAATAAAGTGTAGCTGTATTGGTTATGCGTTTATCTATATTCTGCGCGTTGGTACAAAGTCACCTAATGCCACTTGCCTTATATTTCAGCATTTTGTATGCAACCGTTTTCCGCATTTCACTTGTCACCCATTTAAAGCTGGTTCAATTTAAAACACACTTTGCTTTTGACTATAATGGATAAATAAATAATAAGATGTTTTAAATATTAAGTTATTTCTAAAATAAACCAACTTTATTGTTTGACTATTATTATGGGCCATTGTTTCATGGGTTTTGATTCATTTATTTGCAGTTTAGCTGAAATTGCAAAATAATCTTCTAGGAAAAAAAGTAAAAACTAGTAAATGTCTTGACTGGCATTTTTAAGAAAAGCAAAGCATGCGATTGTTAATATCAACAAAAAATGTTCAAACAATTTTAAAACAGTTAAACTAGGTTTAGTTAATCTGAAAACAGATTAACTAAGCCATTACCAAGTTCGTATACAAAATTTTTACGGAACAGCTTAGTTTTGCATAAAATGTTGGTCTTTAATGAAATAATTAAAAAAATATCACATTTCGCCGGAAAAACCTGAGTTTCAGACTACCTCAAACTAAGTTTAAATTTAATCCACATCTGAAAAACTCGGCCTTAATGATGGTCAAGACAGACTTAATAAACAAAATAAAAATAAACTAAAAATAAAAAACAAACTAAATGTATTGATTTTTGGCATATTATAAAAGCGACTTCGTAGTCTTCAACAATTTTCGCGTAAATCGAGTAGTACTCGTATATCGGGCAAATTTAAGAAACGTTAAAAATTAAACGCTTTGTTTGAAATTTACCCATATTTTAAATCACGCTAAAGACAATTTCATTTCGAAATTTATACGTTTATTTTATGAAACTTTTCACTATACCTTCAACGGACACAAAAAAAGCATTGTAAATGAGAATCAACCATGTATGTTGTATATATATAATTTCTTGCTTTTTTGTATTCAATCTGTGTTTAACTTAATTCAATAGTCGCCATTACAAGAAAATAACTCCCCTGAGTTAGAACGTAGAGTACCATACAAAAATAACTTTTTTTTCATTTCACTCACATATTTAACTATGGGAATGCAGCCATAGACATATCTTTTGTTTTATTTTATACAGTTGGTCCGACCAAATGATTGAACAAGGTTAAATCGAGCAGCAGTGAAAACACGTACAAATCCAAAAAAAAAACACACACACACACATATGCACATCCAGACAGGACCACCAACGACGACACGTTTCAAATTGCAACTGAAATTGTCCAATTTCTCTAGTAAAAAAGAAAAAAAATCTATAAAGCAACAACAATAAAGCATTCATATATTGAACAAATTATATGGAAAACTACGCAGGAGAATTAAGTAAAAAGAATTAAAAGCTTAACGTAGATGAACGAATATTTTGTCACGTAGTTGGTGTATTGTATGTAAAAGTGTTAATTGGGGAGGCTGCGTTTTTTTAATAAATAAATAATTAAGCTGTCTTTTTAGCAATTCAGGTCTTCTCTAATTGGGTGTTCTGTTCCTTTCAAAACTTTCCACATTTGTATATATCATTTTATATCCTAAATACAAGAATACTTATTTATAACCTCAGCAGATGAATTCGATATAATCTTTATCTACTTTCATGGCATTTTATTCTTGTGGCTGCTGATTTTAGTTGTATACCTACCATGCATATTGTAAATGCATCTGCGTTAATGGTCCCAATCCGCTAACATATCTAATTAAAATTTGTTCCTAAATAATTATTTTAATTTTGTTGGTCATTGGTAAAATTATGCGAGCGAAGCATGTGTCGTTGACGTAGCCTTTAATCTTTTTGACTCTGTTAATAAGCAGTTCTAAGATTTCTAACTAAGTAAACATTTAATTATCGATCTGTATAAATGAGCCCTGCATCAGCAACATCATTCATTCAAAGAATAAGTCATTTTTGACTTTAACTAGATACGTTTCTAGTAACTTTCTAACCACTCAGTCGCTGATCCAATGGTCTATGGCTTTTAATACACACTACTTTATCAGTCTCTTCTTGGCTTAGATTAGAGTACTCCTATTTTATCTATGTATATTCTTCAATGCTTTTTTTTGTAGTTACCTCCTAGACTGAGATCGCTCCAAAATCTTAGCACTAATTACCCCTTCACCGCTCTTATTCTGTGTTGTAGTCCATAAAACACCGAAGCAATGTCATATGATATTTCACGTCTTATTGTGGCTTAAGGATCCTCCCGGCGCAAGGTGACTTGCCTTTGCCTCGGTGACTAACATTGGTACTTTGCTTCCTAGGAAAAAGGTTAATTGGGGTTTTCCAGACAATAAACCAGTAAAAAATTGTCATGTTTTTTGAAGCACTAAAGAAATAAAGCGCTTCATAAATTGCTTTAAAATATTAGCTTGTTCAGAAGCTGATTTCATAGCTTCACAACAATGCAGGTTTTGAAGCGAGAACAGTATTTGCTTTTTACTTATACAAAAGCTTCGTACAGAAGCTATACAAAAAAACTGATTTAATAGTGCTGATCCAAAGCAGGCTCTTATGCGAGAATAAAGAGTAAGTTTATTTGAGTTTCTTGGTGCCGTTTTGCAACAGTGTTTTTGGTCGAGTGATTGGTACGTTGGACTTCAAACCTGAAGGTTCTTTGTTCTATACTAGTTGAAGTTAAAATAACAAACATTGAGTAAATATATGAAATTAATAACAAAAAAATAAAGAAAGTAACGAAATAAGAAAAATTCAAAATGGCGTTAACAACGCCAATCCACATCGAACCATTTTTTCATATATTTTAAATTCTAGTGCTGAAAATGTTGATGATTTTCAGCGCTTCAAAAGCGCTTTTGTGAGCAAAAATGTAGTACTCCAATCTGGGAACTCGCCATACAAAAATCAGCAGCGATATCAGCAGGTTTGTCAGCGCTACTTTTATTCCATAATAGTAGAAACCTGCTTTATTGGAAGCAACTTTTTTACTGGGTACCTTTAGTTAATCACCCATAAAACTTATGTGTTACTACGTGTTCTCTGAAGTGAGTAGCACCCAAGCATGTCTATGGTCACAAGCCTTAACTGCTTAAGTCGTTCCAATTTTTTTTGCGGACAGCAGTTTAAAGTCTGAAATTAGGCATTGGTTCCAATTAGGCATTGGTATATTTTTCTTTAACATTGTTGCAGATAATAGCCGTCTTACACTGGTACAATGGTTCCGGTAGCCCCACAGATGATCTGCCTTCAAGAGGATTACAGCCGTGATTTTGGGCATACTCTGTTCCTGTGGGAATGGCGGTGCTGGGCGACATCATCTTAGATGATGTGCGTGAAATGCATACTCTATTCCTTATTCTCTAGATCTTATTCACCGAAATCGCTTGAAATGATGTTATCTCAAGAGCTGATGGTCGAACACTGTTAATGTGTGGTTGTATTTCGGACCACCATATATGGCTCTTTATGCTATTTATACACCAACAGAGGCTGCATCAAGTATTGCTTTATTATTGGTAGCTGGGGAGGGCCAGTGAAGGAAGACTCCTAAGTTGCTGGTTATTCCCTACTTAAACTCGGCTACATAGCGAAAGCTGCTGATACCTCAAATACTCTAGGATGTTGTTTATGCATTGTGGGCGGTTCATGAACAAGAAGCCGCAACCTGTTTGTTCGTTGCAAGTCAAACAGGTGCCTTCAGGGATCCCTCGGGGCTAGTGTGAAAACTTGAATTCAGACGGTATTAAGAGCACCGCCATGTTAGGCCGAAAGGAATATAATGATTTTAGTCTTAAACAAAATCTGTGCCTTAATGATGTTTGTAGCCATACCTTGAATTTTTTATCTGAGAGAATCAGAGCTGTGTTGGCAAGCTAAAACAGCAGAATGAAATGTATTTGGTGTGCCCCTGCACACTTCCTCTCTTCTCTTCTTTTCTCTTCTCTTCGCTTCTCTCTTCCCTTCTCTTCTCTTCCATTTTCTTCTGTTTTCTTCTTTTCTCTTCTCTTCTCTTCTCTTCTCTTCTCTTCTCTTCTCTTCTCTTCTCTTCCCTTCTCTTTTCTTTTCTTTTATTTTCTTCTCTTATCTTCTCATCTTTTCTTTTCTCTTCTCTTCGCTTCTCTTCCCTTCTCTCTCCCCTTCTCTTCTCTTCTATTTTCTTCTCTTCTTTTTCTTTTCTTTTCTTCTCTTCTCTTCTTTTCTCTTCTCTTTTTTTCACTTACCTTCTTCTCTCTTCTCTTCTTTTCTCTTATCTTCTCTAATCCACACTCTCTTCTCTGCTATTCTCCACAGTTTTCTTTCATTTTTTGTTTTCTTCTATTTTGTTCTCTTCTCTTCTGATTTATTCTTTTCGTTTCTCGTCTGCTCCTTCTCCCTTTTTCTTTCTTCGCTTTTTTTCTTTTTCCTCTTCTTTTCTCTCTTCTCTTCTTATTCCTCTCTTCTGCCATTTTCTTTCCGCTTCTCTTCAACTAAACATAATGATAGAGGAATATTTAACAGAAAAAATAAGAAAAAAACCTTCTCTTAAGACCTTCTCTTAAGAGGTATGGACTTATAACACTTAACATTGGATTATTTGTTATTATTTAAATCAATATAAAAATTTATGCTTTTAAAATTAAAGCGTTCATACTTCAGCATCTCTAAATTTCATTGCGTTGTAATAAAAACAATCCATTAATAATTCCAAAAATTATCATTACTTTAGAACATACAGGTTCGAAGTAAGCATCCCATGTCAGATCCTTTTGAATGTAATTTTCTACATTCCCTAAGATCCAATTCTGATTGAAGAAGATCTTTTCTTCATTTTGGAAATGTTCGATATATACGTAACTTCTTTATAAGGCCTTATATCACGACCCTTGACAACTTATTTTCACCGCTGGAAGGTTGCTATGTCTATATGAGATCCTAAATCTATATGAGGTGCTATGAGTTATGACTTTGTGCGTGCTTTTGCAAAAATTGCTGGAAAATGTCATAATTTAGTTTATTAACTTTCTGACTTTTCTATTCATTGAAGCACACACAAATTATAGTACAAATATAAGAGACGTTCTATTTTTTTACAAAACATAAAGTTTCATATACAAGTACATAGTACTTAACTATTTCTGTGGATAAGAGGTAAACTACGCCAAGTTACATTTTAACAATTTTACAGCAGACCGCAAAAACATTTTTAAAATCGCAAATGATTCTATCTCTGCAGGATTAACAATTTACCTTTCCCCAAATATTTTATATAAGTCTAATATAATTTTTTTATGACATATCCTGTACAAAATTACGTTTTATATGATTTTGAGAAGAGGAAAAAATGCTGCATAATGCAAGAAATGCAATATAAAAAGAACGTATTTTGAAAAAAATTTGACTTGGTGTAGTTTATAATTTAGTATAAGTTTAGTTTTATAAATATGTATATGTAGTTTATAATATAGTTTTATAAATATGTGGAAGATTGAATGCTGTAAAATGGTTGGTTGTTAAGAGTGAGAAGCAGAGAGTTATTTTAAAATAATGACTTTTTAATTAAAATTGCGATTTAATTTTCAGAATAAAAGTAAAAAAAAAACATAGAAATATATAAAATACGTTTTGGGTATTATAAAAATTTATTATATAAGAAAACCTCCAGAAATAGAAACAGGCTGAGCACTAGAAAATGCCGTTTATTGTGTTAGATGTATAAAAAGAAAATTATATTAGAGAAATTAAAATAAATAATAGAAAAAACTCTACAAAAATATACTTTTTCATACATATACAATAAGGTGGGTCGAAAAAAAGCACCCCCTAAAATGAAAGATATGTCAATGACATTTTCAAAACAGTAAAAATACAAATTTTGCCGCCCCCTAAAATAGAGCACTTTTATATTTTTTATAGTATATAGCGCCACCATTTACAGTCCGATCTTATCATATCGCATGTTGCTCTTTATGGCTTTTCTGTAGCTTAATTTTTTCCTCGGCTGGCTTTTTAATCTGACATCAAATTCTGGGCGCCGCTTATGCCATTTTGGATCCATCCCTTCTAATGTTCAATTGTGTGCAGGTGACAAGAAAGCTCTTGTAAAACTTTGTATGTCGTGCAAAAAATTGTACATTAAGAGGGAAGGATCCGAAATGGCATAAGTGGGGCAGAGAATTTAATGTCGTATTCAAAAGTCATCAGAGTCAAAAATGAAGCCATCAACAACGATATGCGATATGATGAGATCGCAATATATAAAAAATTAAAAGTGCTCTATTTTAGGGCATGGCAAAAAAATTTTACAGTTCTAGAAACATCATTGATATATCTTTCATTCTAGGGGGTGAGTCGTGCAAATTTCTTTGTTTTGTATTGGGATCTATCAAGTCTAAAGTAATTTGTATGTGAAAAAGTAAAAATGGGCGTAATATTGGGACGTAGCATAAAAGTGAGTATATTAAAAGCTAGACATATTAAGTTTTACAACGACTTTCTTTCCACGTGAAAAAAATGTAACATTAGGGGGAAGGATCCGAGGTGGCACAATTGGCGTCCAGAATTTGATGTCAGATTAAAAATCGCCAGTGGCATAAATGGAGCTATGAAAAAATATTTTTCCTGTTTTAGAAACTTTATTGACGTATCTTTTATTGTATATAGTGGGCAGTGATGCCAGGAGATGGAGAAAAAGCTAAATCGGCTTTTAAGAAAGTCTAAAAAAAAGTTAGATCGCCCAATTTAAGAAGCTAAAAAAGAAAAAAAATTTTTTATATAAAATTTTAGTCTTTATTGTAATGCAATTTTTCTACCAAATTTGAAAAGGAATAATTATACTAGTCTCACATATATACTTTGTTTTATCTTCTTCAATCAGAATGGCTTTTCAAAGAATTTTAATAAACTTTTGTTGATTCGCTGCAAGGGATATTAGGAAAAAGTTGCGCAAAGGCTTCTTTTCTTAATCTGTTCTGCATTGCATTATAGAAAATTTGCCCATATTGGGGCCAACATTAATTTATTGCAAATTATCTAGACCAATTTAATTATTTTTTGGAATCGGCAGATAGAAAGCTTCCTCTTAAGGTCCTTAAATTTTTCATCACGAACTCTCACGAATATAACACTTCTGAGGACTAACACTGACGTTCTAATGTGAAAAATTTCAAACATTTCCCTGTAAACCCTTAAAATTTCCTTCCCCACACAGCGAAGAAAGTTTTATTTCATACTGATTGTATAAAATATTTTATTTTCAAGCTTCTCGCTTTAATTATATTGAATAATTCTGAGTTTCGCATTTATAATAAATTAAGTTCAGCTGCTGATAGACCTAGAGAGTTTCATAGCTCTCAGTTGCGGCACTTTTCAATTAAAATCAAACTCCTATCCATATCAGTCCATCTTAGGACAACTTAAAATTTTGCGATTTAATCGATCTAACAGAAGAACTCATCAAGATATTAAAATATTACTCAATTTCGACATTATTTACCTTTTATTAAATATTAGAATTTATTATTATGAAACGTTGAAAAGTAAGAAAATGAGAAATGTAAAAACTAAGTTTTGCTTTTTTGAGGCTAAATAAGAAATTAAAAAAGGCTAAAAAAAAGCCATGAAGCTAAAACGTAAATTTCTAAACTAAAAGACGAAAAAAGAGGCTAAATATGAGGGTGCTGTTGGCGGAGTAGTTAGCGCGTTTGACTACAAACCCTGAGGTCTTGAGTTCAAGACTAGTTCCAGGCAAGCCAACAACATCATACATTTTTCTCATGTGTATTGGTGTATTATTGTGTTGGTTATCAGGGTTGTCAGATTTTTTCCGACATATTTCGCCAAATTGATTTTAAAAATCGCCAAAAGTCCTCAAAATCAATTTTATGTACTTTTTCTTAATATAAAATATCGTATAAAAATTTAGCAGAAAATCGCCAAAAGTAGAAATAAAATCGCCAAAAATTATTTCTTGTAAATTTTTTCATCCAAGTTCAAAAGCCTTTAATGACTATAATTAATATAAGAAAAACCATCAAAATTACATTAATTTAATTTCTCGCAGACGAGTTTTGGTGGGATTAATTTTTGAAAATAATCCTTCAACAAATAAATTTTTCTGAATTAAAGTACAATTTTGTTAAAAAAAAATAGCTATAAAAATCTCCAAAAAATTTATTTATCGCCAGAAAAATCACCATGTCGCCAAATCAAAAATTTTGACGCCAAACAAGTTGATAAATCGCCACCTTTGGCGATAAATCGCCATATCTGCCAACCCTGTTGGTTACTGTTGAACTGTTAAAGTGATGAAGGCATAGCACTGATCACTTTGGCAGCACCGGCAGCGATTAATGCTAACATATCCTAATGCACTTCACAGCACCATCCTTCGTCGGTATTGTAGAACCGTCGACGAAGTAAAAGAACTAATAAAATGGCTACACAGCTTAAACAACTCAATGCCTCTACTGGACACCAGAGAGGCTCTACAGAAAACGCGCAATAGCAGGGTTATACATGAATTAAGCTTTCTATCTCTCTCCCACTTCACCACTTGTTCTCTCTACACTATCCCTTTCCCAAAGAAGGTATACACACAGAAAAATTTCCATGTACAATCGTCGAAAACCAGGTTAACTTAACATTTTTCGGTAGTGATTTTGCTTCATATTTGTTTCATGTTAAATCAACATGATTTACAATAATCTTGAAAGAAAATGTTTCCTTTTAAATTAACTATATTTCATTACAGCTAACCAAAATGAAGTTGATACTGAAATAATACGAAAAATCATATTGCATCAAAGTTATTTCAAGTTGAAACAACGTGAATTTGATATTGGAACAACACGAAGAATCATGTTGAATCAAAGTTACTTCAAGTTGAAACAACGTGAATTTGATATTGGAACAACACGAAGAACCATGTTGAATCAAAGTTATTTCAAGCTGAAACAACATGACTTTAATGTAGCTATTTTATTAATGATTTTACTTACGTGATAGTCATCAGAAAACTTTTCATTGTAGCTGACTGCCCCAGCCAAGATTTGAACTCGTACCACCTGCATGATAGTCCACGCGCTAACCACTGCACAACAGCTTCAAACTTTTCTTTACTTATACACTAAATAAATACCATCGTATGTAAAATGCATTTCATTTTAATTCAACATGATTTAAATGATTATTTAACATAAAACTTATTTGAAATTAAAGTTGTAGTCATGTCGATTGAAAATGCAACTTAACGTTTATAACAAAATTGTTTTAACGGTGATTTAAGGATAGATTAATTATTTTCCGCTTAAAATTAATATGAAACAATGGTAATTTCAAACCAGCAGCAGTAAATATTCGCTGGTAATTCGTTTTTTGTCGTATACATAGACGACACATGTAAGAATAAACAACAACAAGTCACACAACTAAGCAGAACAGTGAATTGTAGCAGTGAACAAAGCAAGTAAACAATAACACACTCTAACGAAAAATTATTTCTTGTAAATAGAATATGATATGCAATCAAAATTGCGGCATGTAGATTTTACATTCCTTTTTTTTCTGTGTGTAACACATTAATTAATTAACTGGTAGACATTAATTGCCTGATTGTGTTACTTCTCTAAAGAAAAATCTAGCCTCGAAATTTTAAACTAGCACTGCTGCTAGTGGGTGACCGGCACACATTTTTTTTTGTATGGAGGCCGACCCGATTTAATTTACAATAAGCATTTTAATGACCACGGCTCGAACTTTCATGCAAATGCATGCTTTTTTGTGGTGATAGATAAAGAGGTATTGACTAATTGTCTATGCGAATCATCAAATTTAAAGTAGTTTGGCTTCGATATGTAGCTACATATTTTGTAGTGCATATATTGGTGTTAAGTGCATATTTTTGCATATTTCTTAGCAATAAATGCATATTTTTGGAGTAATGAAATTTTTTTGATCCATATTTCTCAATTTTAAAAAAAATATTACTAGACCGATTGTGGATGGCAACTGAGCTTCAGTTGGTTTGCCAGTTGCTGAAAATGATACTACTGATGGCAAATGGCAGCTGAGAGCTGTCAATTTCAGTTGCTATTTAGTACCTTTTTGGCAACCAATTAAATGCATATTTTTGCGCATATTTTTAATTTTTAGGAGCATTAAGCGCAAAAAAGTAATTTTTAGTTGCATGAAAATCCGAGCCCTGTTAATGGCATTTTATAACCAGACTTGAAAAACTTTTTTGGCATTTTTGTGATATAAGTTTTTTGCTTTGTTCCATGTGCCATAAATTTAAACAAAAAACTAAATAGTTTGTGTTTGTCTAACGTTTAAAGAAATCTTTAAGCTCAACTATTATGACAATTTAATTTAGATTTAGAATTTAGATTGTATATTAAAATTATGCCAAGATTATATTCAATTAAATTACCATATTTATACAAATTAACTTTTACAGATACCCAGGTAGGTAAGCTACAAGGGTGTCTAAGGGTTGTGGGTTGGACTCGCAATAAGGAGTCTGGTTTGCTGAACTACAGCGATACATGGTTTTTGTTACAATTACAATATAATTTTTATAGGAAATAAACATTTTTGACAATATATTTAAATGGTATTCAAGTCATAATTTTAGAATTTGTTTTTGTCAGTTACATAGTTTTGCTTTCCAGCTAAATTTATACCCTTTTCAAAATTTGTGAAGGGTATAAAAAATTAAATAAAAATGAAGAAAAGAGTTTTATAAGGCTGTATGAGCAAAGTAAATTTAGAAGTAGAAGAACCTTTTAGAAAATTCTTAATTATAACTTAAAGGTCTTTTATTTCTTGTATATATTTTGTAGCTTTGGTTATCGTTACTTTTTATTCTCGTTTCCATTATTTATAACGACACTAGAAACACAAGGAAAATATATTGTTGCCAATAAACGAAACTAATAGCAACAAAAAGTCAGAAAACTAGAAAGAAGGATAGAAAAAACTAATAAAATATTAAAAAACAAATAATAATAATAATAACAGAAGCAATACCTTGGTTTTTACGAAGAATGTTAAATTTCCTTTAAAAGATGCTATAAAAACTTACATTCAAATCTAAACAAAATGACTTAAACTTTATTTAGATTTTTGCTTTCAGTTAAATTTCAAACGTTTACCTTGAAAAACAATATTTTCATCGTAAAATATGAATAAACATGCCTAGAGCAGAGCTAAAGGGACTCGTTTCACTGTGTTTCATTTAAAGTTTTTCTTTAGACAAGCTAAAAAGAAATCACAGATAACTCG
Source organism: Panzeria rudis (assembly GCA_956483635.1). Lineage (NCBI taxonomy): Eukaryota > Metazoa > Arthropoda > Insecta > Diptera > Tachinidae > Panzeria > Panzeria rudis. The sequence goes on from OY101448.1 coordinate 191,015,394, forward strand.
TCCTTTAAAATCATACTGCATTATGTACATAAATTGTAATATTGGAACTTTTAAAATTATAGTTTTTAAAAGATATTTTTATTCGGTACCAAGGCCTTCTTGGGATGTCAAAAATTATACACAAAAAGGGAATCAAAATGCAAGGGACGAAAATAATTATTATAATTGTGGTTCAATATTGAAATAAAGATTTGCAACATGGCTAAACTTTCGTTAATGTTTCTCATTGCATCAGTATGGTTTTTATTGATTTTTGTCTCTGGTTGTATCTATTTTCAAACGTAATTTTATGAAGAGGGTTCCCCGCATGCAAAGTAATTTTTGATTTCCCTATATTTGCATAACTGCAATAGTGACAGTATTATAATTTGCTGTATGTTGCTCCTCGAATAATGTTAATTTTCAAGCAAAATCATAAAGGAATTATGGTGCATAATAAAAATAGTCAGACTCCCTAATTTTGCTGTGGGCTATTCTGAAAATTAAGTACGTCATCAATGTAATCCTGGAGATATGGGAGGAGGAAGCAGGTACCCTCAGACAAACTATTTATTTATCTATATCTGCTTAAGTAAAATAGCTATACTTTCTAATAAAAGCCTGGAGGTACTAGACATATTAAGAGCGGGTACCTTCCTTTCTGAAGATCTACAAAACTGAATCTTAAAATTTTGTAAACGTTACTTTAAGGATAAATTGCGCAGTTACGGCCCATTCACATATTACGTAGTGCAATTTTTGGAGTTTTTCTAAACCGCCCCCCCCCCCTCCCATCCCCCTCCGTAACGCTTTTTTTTTAATTTTCATTGTAAATTATATAATCTGTAACAAATCCTTAGCCCCCTCCCGCCCACCAGGGAAGCGTTACGTAATATGTGAATAGCCCCTTACGCCAAAAACTGAAGGAAGGGAAGAACATTACGCCGATTGCAAGAAAATCATCAATTATAACATATATGAGAGGGAAGAGAGCCTGTCACAAGACAAGTCATGTCAGCATTTCCCAAAGACTAGCAATCGGTCGATTTCTCGAGCTTTATATTAGAGGGACCTGTCACTTTTACATGCCGTTTTCATTGAAGTGTTAGTTTTTAAATCCAAACTTAAGGTTCTTGTTTCTTTAATACTAATCAAATTACAAGTATTTTTTAATAAAAAAAAATCTGATTGTACAGTGAAGGTATTTTATTAAAATGTTTGTTCTCGTTAAATAATGTGTTTCCTTTACACCGCTCACAACTCAGGAACATATTGTACCATTCCATGATAGGACAAATCAACTAAAGACAATTGGTATAAAATTTCCTGCAGGGTCATGACTCTTTCAAAAATGTTATGCCACGACGGAAAATTGGCTGGATGACGGCAAAGGGAAGCCAGTGTGCTTAGTCGCAACAAAAATTTACGGGGTAGGGTACCTCCCATACAAAGAAATATTTAAAATTAAAAAGATTGTAAGCCGCCAATTGGTTGTGTGACTGTTCATACTGGCTGCTAGCTATTTTACACTAAAAAAAGAAACTGTTAGGGATATAATTCCCCAGAAGTAAAATACTTAATAATTGGTTTGCATGGAAGGTACCTTTCCCTTTGCTGCTATCCAGTCAATTTTCTGTTTGACTACGCAAAGTGGGTCACACTAAGTAAAAATACTCTCACTAGCATAGCTCCCCTAAATATATGATAATAAGCTATTAATTTGTATGTGAGGTAACCCCGCCCCCAATAGTATCCCAAACAGTTTTTGCTAAGCTACGTAAAGTGGCCATTAAGTACCTAGTTTACGTGCACGCTAATTACTAATTGAGGAGGTTCTTTTTTAAAGTTGACTATTCCACTTTTTGTGTTTTTGCACAATTTGAGCAAATAGGTTTTTAGGAATGTAATTTTAAAGTGATATAATCTACCAGGACCAGAAATTTGGGGGGAACCTAGCGATGCGCTGAACCCAGAGCTTGAGTGAACCCAGTGCTTAGTGATCGCTGTGGATTTGCAAGCGCCATACGTGGTCACGATGACATCGTTGATGCTGAGTGAGATTTGTGGCATCCTGACACTGGCAGTTTCTGGCGTCATGAGCACTCAGGTTACAGCCAGTCTTGCCGTAAACTATGAGTTCGTTGAAACGATCAGGTTAATGATGTGACTGCAGTTGCTGGCATCTTTGACTCAGGTTGCAGTTTTCATAAACGCTGATATTGTAGATATGAGACTGGGCGTCGTGGAGTTTGTTGTTTGAAGGCGATTGGCATTGTGCCACAAAATTATTCACAGTGGCCGCCGACCATAAATAAGCGGCAATCGGGAATTGCAATAAATAAGCTGCAATCGGGAATTGCAATTGTTGTATCTTTTTGGCGGTACTAAAGCAGAGTTTGTGGACAATAGGTATACACCAGTAGAATGGAATACGTATTTTCTGTGCCGCAACGCACTTTTTCAGCATTCAGGTGTCTTGAGTTTCGTTGAAATTAGACATGGCGCCCGCCTTGCGCTAGTGCAATTTGTAGAAGATCAAGTGGCAGAACCAGCCAATGCCGGACAAAGGAAAATTTGATTCTTCGGTTGGTTCTTAGGTTGTCTTACATCTCTCGGGTTAGGCTAAGAGCAAGAGTGTCCCTCCTCCTCAGCCGAGTGTGGCCTCTTAAGTTAATGATGTTGCGGTCTAGGAAATTTGGGTGTAACTCAACTTTTTTATGTATCTTCTCACATGTTTTTGGTATGTTCTCTAACATACCAAGGCGGCTGATGTAATCGTATGGAGTATATTATTTTGTCGCCTTTGAATTTCCTCTGCATTTGATAGCGAGGCAGTGTCCCATAACTGGATGATAGATACCGTAGGACTTTATTGGCGTTTTTGAAACGCGCGTTTCTGTTTTTTTGTATTAAATTTAAAAGTTTTAAATTTTTAAACTTTCAACCTCACTACAAAAAGCAACAGCGCGCGTTTTAAAGATGCCAGTGGGGCCTGGCCCTTCAACTATTGCATATATTACACACAAATACTTTTACTATAAATATATTTATATGAAGTTCTGTTTTGGATTTCTCTTTGAATATTTGCTAAGTAAATTCATTTGAAAATTAGTTTTTCTCCCCCATCTTTTTTTTCAAAGAAGCAATTTGTAGTGCATTTGGTGTGGAAATAATTGCATTTATTTTAATTACATGTTACATGCTTTTGACGTAATAGAATATAAGCAATAGCAAAAACTCAAAGAAAAATTTATAATATTAAAGATAATTTATTTAAGAGTAAATTTAAATAAAAAGTCAACACTTTGCAAATTAGTTTTTTGTTACACCTAGATTTTATTGAAAATACATAACAACAAAAAACTAAATCAGTACTCTGGTGCAGTATACCATAGTAACACTTTTTCAGCACGAGCATCAAGTAAATTTAAATATCCAACAAATAGTTTTTTTACATATCTTTCCAAATGCAAAGACAGCAAAGAGTCTTTTTAAATTTATTCGCATTTTATTTAAGAGTTTTGAACTTCTTTCTATGACCTGACTTACATATTTCATGTAAAATTATGCTCGAAAAAAAGGTTTTTCTTATAAACGAACGTATGATACGACCACATGTTGGGCATGTGTCAGGTGGAGCATTTTTCCTACTTATCTCGCTACTCTAACACATTTATAAACGCTTTGCTAGACTATTAAATTGCAAAAGTTGTCTAAGTGTGACAATTTATTACTAACGTCTCTGCACAGAAACATAAATATTAAGAAGAGAGTTTACCTGGGCTTCTGCTCTCCCAGTGAACATTTTTGTCGACATGTCTGACATCAGGAAAAATCTGAAACTTTACCAGACTATCAATCGAATTGTGTAAAAATTCTATTGGACTGTTAGTAGACGTTTCTGCACATTTTTGAAATATTATCCGGCTAATATCAGACTAGTCTATACTCTTTCTGAAGGCAATTTAATTTCCTTTAGGAGATCTAAAAAACTAGTCTGAAGATTTTCTACTTACGACATTTAGCAGACACTCCTTTATATATTCTGATTTTAGTTTTCGTAATAATTCTCATTTATTTCTTGAGAAATTGTCCACAAATGTGCTTAAACCTATAATATAATAATATATGTCACACGAAGAATCACAGAAGTTTTAAAACTTTTTTCATCTTTGTGCGATTTTTATACGACATTTTTGATAAATTAAAATAACTCTGCACAGAAAAAACTATCACCAAAATATTTTTAAATAAAAGTTTGTCTGAAACAAAATGTAATTTTCAGTAAATATTCTTTACTGAATTAGTGACTTTTTTGTTGACTTTTATTTAGGATGCAAACAACAAAAATAAACACAAAAACCAGTTTTCTGTGTCGTAAAAAACAATCCCGACATACACATAAATAGCAACAACAGCAATGAACATATTTAATAAAGAGAAATTTCATAAGTGCTTAATGGATGATAATATTATTATTTAAGGCTTAAAAATATTTAAAAAAAAAGTTTTTCTGCCTCATACAAAAAGTTTGTTTGACATATTATTAAACCATTTTGTTTAGAGCTTGTAAGTATATATAGACAAATTTTTTTTATAAAACCAGAAAAATATATTGTTTGATATATCACAGAAAATCCAGTAAATATATTTGTTTGATTCAGTAAATTATTTAGTTTAGAATTTGTAAATATTTTTAGATAATTTTTTATAGATTTACACAATTTGTTTACTGAAAAAAACGGAATTTTCAATCAAAATGTTGGCACATTTTTGTCTGTGCTCACAAATTTGTTTGTAAGTCATTATCTAGACATAATATTTACTAATTCTTTGAATTTATTTACTGAAAATGAAATTAAGTTTTTTCTGTGTGACTTTTATTCGATACTAATACGACAGATCATAGAAAGTACCAGAGATACCGTAAAACTTTCTGATGTTTTGTTAGAGATATCGCCGATATTGTTTAGACATCTCGAAAATGCCTTTAGAATTTTCGCAGAAAACTTCTTCAGGATTCGTACAGAACTCTCTGAAAATTTTCGGCAAAGTTTTCAAAACTTAATGAAACAAAGAGATCCGCAATGTTTAACGGAAATTTTTTAGACATAGACATAGCGGCTCGCTTTCTCGTCAAACACTCATATGATTTTCGGTACGTTTTCTGACCGAATGCGGATACGAATTCAGCATATTGTGCAGACTCTCTGATCGAATTCGGACCGAAATTGACAAGAAATATTCACGGGGCTCTTACAAACTCGTCCATATATACACTGGCGAATGCATGCAAATACTTTTTGTGTATGGAAATTTGTTCAGTAGCCAAGAAAAATTTTCATGGCAAAGTAATGAGTTAAAATGCTAAAAAACATACTTTTCACTACTTCTACTTTGGCATTTTAACCAATTACTTTAATATGGCGATGTCATTGGAGGCAAGTACTTACCACAATTGATTACAAATAACGAGCTATAAATTTCAATATTTAGAAGGCATTGAATACATAAAACACAATAAAAATTAAATGTCTCTGCTAAGCATTGAACTCATGCCATTTTCACTTATTGTGTTATTTTATGCCAAGTGTTTTACCCACTAGGCTACTGCACAAATATTTTGTTACGGGCTTAAAACTGTTTTTCACAAACATGAACATAATTAAAAAAAAATCAATTTTTCTTCCCCAGGGGTTGAACTGTTTATCGTCTGTATGATAAGCAGATACACTAGTATCATGCCAATAAGAAAATATATCGCTTGCTTAATTACTAGTAAGTAATTGTTCAACTACTGTAAAGTAATTCAGACGGTATGTAGTTTGTGATTGAAAAGTATGTTGTTCGGTAATGACAACTGATTACCAAGTTTTTGCTGGGTAGTTCATATGAGTCATTGCATCAGGGTGTGTATGTTTTCAAGTGCTTACCTAAAAATTTACATTATTTAAGGATACATTTTTAAAAAAAACTTTTAAAAGAAGAAGCTTTCACAGTTATTTGATTTCGATAGACAATCAGTGCATTACTAAACAGTGGGACTAAACACAAAACAAATGATAATAGCACCTTATCCTAAAATATTACCAAAGACTTATTGCTATAAATAGAATTTGACGGCTAGAAATTTCTTAGATCTGGAAAGAAGAAGCTTTAATATGATTAATTTTCGATTTAAAACGATCACCACCGACCAACCAGACGCGACATGAACAGCAATATATTGCCTACTCACTCTTGACAGACTGGCGTTCAAAAGAGAAATAAGAAAGTATTGGTGTTCAATTTTGTTTTTTTTTCGCATACATACGTAACATTTGTAACACTTTTATCTGGATAAAATGAAACAAGAACATATAATTGCTGTCTCTTTCTCAAACGGCTGTCCTCAATATATGATTTGCGCAATTTTTAACTGTCAAAATTGTCGTGTCTGGTTGGTCGGTGACGATCACGGCTGAATCACACACTATACTAAACCGTCACGATACGAGTACAGATCTTTCTACAATATCATACTTTTAAAAGTGTTGTCTGCATTTGAGTAAATCCTACTACCTAAAGCCAACCAAAAGGCAAAGAAAAAATAATAATAAAAAATAAATTACTCTAGAGAATACCTTCAACTACAATTAAAATGAAGCAGAAAGTGGCTCTGCTCTGTTAACAACAAAATGTGATGATGAGAACCTAAAGAGGAATGGCGTGTAAAGAAAAAGCTTTTCTAACATAATTTTATGCAATTGTAAGTAAAGTGGCACTTTAGTGCTTTTGCATTTGACACTTTTTTTACGCATTTTGTTTGTGTGCTAACACTTGTAATGCTTTGCATATTAAAACTATACACAGAAGTTTATAAAATCTTAACTTTTTTATTTCTTATCATTTCATTTGTTGGCGTTTTTTTCAGTTTTTTAGCTTACTATTTTTTTATTCTAAAAATATTATGCTAGTGACAACAGCAACAGAAATAAATATGTAGAGATATGTTGGGTTTCCATTAACAGCTTTTTTTTAGTTTTTCATAGAACAGTTAATGAAAAAAAATCTTTACAGCACCTTAAAAGCTTGATTTAAAATGTCTACTTTAAATGACACAGACTATTCTGTTTTCAAAACACTTTTAATAACTTTGGCAGAAATCCAGAAGAATTTTACATTAATAAAAATGCATTAAGCATAATCTGGACATTTGCAGGCAGCCAGTTAATGTGAAAAAAACGTGTAGAAGAGTGATAATTTTTTCCCATTTTACACTATATTATTATGAGTAGTTACCCAGCAAAAGAATATCATGTTTCTGGAAGCCTTCCACATGCGATGTTTTGAACCGCTTCCGAGGCTGCTCAAAAAGAAGGAAGAGATCTCTCAGTGTTCATATATTTTAAATCTCGAAGTTAGTCGGCTTTTTACATTAAATCAAGACAAAAGATATTACAAAATCTTAATTAGAGTGGGAAAAAAGCCCACCTGTGTAGTATATGGTAAGTTAAGAAAGTAAAAAACATAATTTAGGGAATTCACAATTTGTATCTTAAAATTTGGAAATAGCAATATCGTTACACCTCAAAATTTCATTGTGAGCAACGATACAAAGCACATCATATTAAAGTAATCAAATAAACAACAAAGTTTGCCGAATATTTCTCACTATTTACATGTATAGAACACGAACTCAAAATACACAACAAACAAAACAACAACACAAGCACGATAGAGCTCGATACATATCAACATGCCAAAGAAACACCAATACACTTGAACCACACACACATTCTTTATTTAAAATATTGCCGCATTGGAAAAACATGCTTCTTGGACGTTTAAACTTGCCATATGGTAGTAAATTTCATTTACATGCAAACAAAAACAACAAACTTGCCAACCCATAATAAAAGACTAAAATTGAAACGTCGTTATATTAAGACAAATTTTAGAACGTTGTTGTGAACTCCCTAATTGATTACAGTGCTCATGTTTAAGCTTTAGTATTGTTTAAATTTAAATAAAAGTTTGCTACTATATCTTTAGCTTTTCTATGAGACTTTTTGGTAAAGGCTCCCGATATGCATGTAGCCCCAGTGAAATGCGCGTATGAACTAGCTAATACTCCTCAGTAATCAATGTCAATGTGTTTTTATAAACACTTAATATTCTACTGAATAAGTAAAATATTAATTTTTGGAAATAAGGCGACTATAAATTTAAAAAATCATGCATGCAGGACAAACTACAACTAACAGTTTTTCTCGCTTACAAACCTGCTTCGGCCGAAGCAGTAGTTTTTGCTGGATACTTTTTTAAATATTTTTTTGAAAGACATTCCAAGTTCCAAAGAAAATTCAAGTTATCCGTACTTAAATCAAGGTAAAGCGGTGTCAAAAGTGCGGTAAGTACGAATTTTACTAAACCAAATATAAGGGTAATTCACATATTACGCAACGTTCCAGTAAGGAGAAAAAAATAATACTTGTACTATTTTTTTATATCTGAGTAAAGCTACTTATGTGAAACGATACTTTTTAAAAGGGGTTTTAGTAAAGGGTAAGCAAATTTGAGGTTAGGAAGTAAATAGGCTGTTAAATGATGAAATTTCAAGTATTGAACTGTCGTCCTTTGGCATTTATGTAGTGAAAACTTGGGAAATTCAACCATGGAACGCTTCATTCTTGAAAAACGAATTTTAGTTGTGAAAATTGATGGTGAAAATTTTACTAGATTCGAAAAAATTTTACTTAATTTGAAAAAAGTGTGACTCATGCCCTTTTCGCAATGACTGCATCAATTGGATATCACCAGAGGCAGTTTGCCCAAAATTTTGCATAAAGATCTTCATCTTCACGCTTATAGCGTTCAACTCAGCGAAGAATTTAAGGAGCCTGATTACGAGGAAAAGCTGCTCGAATTTAACAAAGTGATAAAGTACAATTTTAGCAGTTTTGATAGTAAATTTTCACAACTAAAAATCGTTGTTCAAGAGTGTAGTGTTCAATGGTTAAAACTTGCCAAGTTTTCTCTAAGTAAATGCCAAAAGATGACAGCTCAATTGTTGATGTTTCATCATTTGACAGCCTTTTTACTTCCTAACCTCGAATTTGCCCACCCTGTACTTTTTCAAAAATTAATTTTTTCAAATATGCTAGAGGGAAGAGAACTTCTTACAAGACAAGTCGCTTGCAGCTTTATATACAGAATTAACTAAATTTCATATTCAGTAAAGAAGCTCAATGATTTAGTGAATATTTTGTCTAGTAACGGAACTACAATGAAATTTTTAAGCACAGACAAAAATGTCTCAAGCATTTCATTGAAAAAAAAGTTTTTTTTTTCAATAAAAAATTTTCCGATCTATAAAATAATTTGTTTAAAATTATTTACAAGTTTAAACATTTCCCGAATCAAACAAAAATTTTTACTAGATTTTCTATAATATATAACACAATATTTTTGTCTGAATTTATAAACCAATTTGTTTAAAAATGCCTATATAATTTACTGAATCAAAAAAATATATTTACTGGATTAATTGTAATATATCAAACAAACTTTTTGTCTAAGTCAGTAAAAACTTTTTTAAATATTTTTAAGTTTTAGATACTAACATACATCATCATCCATTAAGGATTTATGAATTTTCACTTTGTAAAATGTCTTCAAATCTGTATGTTTATCTAAAGACTCTAAAAAAATTGATGAGAGCTAACACAACAACATTAACGAATTGATTCATTCAGAAATCTTCAGTAAACAGACTTGTTACAATTTACGTTTGATAATTCCGGCATAGCATTTCTTTGCTATCATTTTTGTTATTGTCATTTATGTGTATGTGTGTTTTTTAGGAGACTGAAAACTAGTTGTTGCTGTTATTTTTGGTATTTACATCTTTAATAAAAGTTAAAGAAGAAATTCACTGATTCAGTTAATAACATTTGCTGAAAATAAAATTTTGTCTAAGACCAAGTTTTGTTTGAGAATTTTTTGGATATAATTTTTCTATGTATAAGATAAATCTTTTGACATAATTAAGATACTCACTGACAGGCTCTAGATCCAAACATACGGTATTTGTTAAGCGTGGTTTCTTTAATGCCACCCACATTACTTACACTTTAGACAAATATGTTTGAAGGTAGTTGGTTCAGCAATTCCCGCAGGGTATTTATAAAGTCTAATGTTTTGTATACATTGTAAATATTGATAAAAAAAAAAATATACCATTTATAATTTTAAACTGTTGTCTATAGCATTTTTTTATAAAAATACTTGTGAAATGTATCCAAAGAAGTGCTCAAACAGATATAAAAAGAAAATAGACGCTTAAAGCATAAAAGAACGCAATCAGAGAAACATGAGTAAGTAGTATTATCGTCGATTTTTGTAGCAGATGTTTTCAATTGCTTTATCTTTTATCTTATTAGTAGTAATCTATACCATTTTTGATGCACTTGATATGCATGCAGAACTCGAGACTTGAGTTAAATAAACGTATTTAAATTTCTAATGAATAAAAATAAACATCGTAAATACTTATATGAAGAAAATAGGAAAGAGCAACATGGAACGAAGAAAAATACTAAATATATTTTATAATTATTTTCTATCTAGTTTATTATAATATATTTAATTTTACTCATAAATGCAGGGATGGCAATAAAAATTTAGAATGACATTAGTCATTAGAATATACTTTTCGTTTATTTATTTATCACGCAATGTAAAAGCATTATTGTAACTATACTGACAACTGCAGCACAATCGTCCGTAATTCTAGATGTAACTAACTTTATTAAGAAAAATTGTCGAAACGCAACTGACTGCGGAAAAAAATCTCTTAACCCAAATTGTCGGGCGCACCCATATGGTAACGCAAAAGAACGTTACATTAGAAGCTTCACAGGAATCTAAATGCAAAATTTGTTACACAAAATCACTTGCATTGCCTCATAGAGACACCTGTTAACATTTAAAATTTTTTTGCAGGTCTTTTGTGTTTTGCGTTTCAAAGATAGTGGGTCTTTTCAAAAACCGTTTAAAAAAAAGTTGAAAATAGTGAAAAATGGATTACATGAAAAAAGTAAGTTACCCTTTCGTTTTGCCTGTGTTGTGCTTACGAAAAATATTTTATTATAAATATACAACCGAATTGTCATATTAAGTTCTGACATAAATCAACATATTACAAAATATATATCACCCACTTTTGACGCGTTAAATTGTTCCGTTACCATATGGGTGCATCAGGCGCTATATGAAAATTATTTGTGTAATACTTTAGTTTATAGATATTCTGTGGAAAACATTTATGATTTATATGAAATGTTTTTTGTTTGCAAAACTTGCCCTTAGTGAAGCCATTGGCGTAGATAGGCCCTTCTGGTGAGGGATAAGCCCCCTTTCCTTCAAGAAATTCAAAATATTAGAGTAATTTTGGTAATATGTATAAGTGCACTAGAAGATTAATTTTGGTTTTAGCCAAACAACAAAAAAAAACCCATATGTAATGCCGGACGTGACCATATGGTAGCGGCCTATTATGCCCAACCCAGAAGCCGTTTAAACAATTTTGGTACTAAGTTAACGTTCTTAGATCCTATAGGTATAGATTTAATAAATTTTATTTAAATTGAAAACAAAACATATTTCTGGACAATTTGGGTTAACATAGAATTTACTCAATACTGCAATTAGAAAACAACAGCAAAATACAAAAACGAATGTTTTCAACAAAGCTAATTCATTTTATAAAATTTTTTCTATTTATTCGTATTTCCTATGCCTTCCTACAACAGCACCAATTCAAAAGAGAGAAAAAAGTTGTGCTGTTATTGTTTTTGCAAAAGCTTAATATACAAACACATACGCAAGTCTTGTAGCTTCAAGCTAATTTCTGCATGTGTACTATATGCGCATCTGGCAAAACATGCTTTTAGAATTTTATAACTTTTATCAAAATCGGCAATATAACATGAGCGTAAAATGCATTACAAAAAAACGTTTTCGCCTATTGATTATATAGATAGTATCGTTATGGTCAGAATAAAAATTTAAATCTATTGCTATTTCTAAGTGCAGTTATTCAAATAACTTTGTGCATTTTTATAATCAATTTTTGCAAATACATGTTCGTTACCTTTGCGAACAAGTTTTATTTCATAAATTAAAACTAAAATTTAAATTGAAAAGTCTCAACAAAGTTTTGCCACAAAAAAAGTTTTCAATCAAGCTAAAACAGTAAGAATTGTTGCACAACTAATCGTGTGCAATATTAGAAGTTTTCCTACATTTTTTATTTATCTTTCTATTGGCAAAAGTCGTGTAATTGATTTAGAGTTTAAACAAAATAAAGTCATTCAATAAAACAACAGGTTGCTTATATCTTTCGCTATTTGCTTTGATGCAAATTGACTTTTTACAAAAAAATGTGGTTAGAAATTGCTTTACGAAAAAGAAATCATGATGAAAAACAATCTCTACGTTAAATCATTTTTTAAGTACCATCTTTTTGTACAGTCAAATAGAGTGAACAAGTAAATACGAGTACTCGATTGTAGGCTCTCATAGGTTGAAAACATTGCTAAGCAGGAGGAGAGAATAAAAAACCGACATTTTGTGTGTACAACTGTTTTCTTACAACACTTGAGGTTGCAACAACTGACGTGTGTGGCATTTGGCTTTTAGCCAACATTTTAGTTTAGTTGCCACTTCAGACAGAGTTTATAAATTTTAATCTAAGCAAGTCTCTAGCAGAAGCTGGGCAAACAAAATATGCTTGCAACTGTGTGCAAGTGCAAAAAGCTACTATGTAGAGCAAAATAAAGAGTTAATTTTAAATAAAGTACAATGATGTGGGAAATATCAAAAGTGTCCTTTTGAGAACCATCAAAGTTGTATAAGATGTTTAGCAGGAAGAATTATGAATGTTAAGTAAGAAATAGGAAAGCTCTTAATACATTATAAAAGATTATTAAAAAAAAATTATTTGAGAATAGAAATATTTATTGTCCCAATAAGAATGTAACTTTCAAAAAAGTCCATAGCTTGCGAGCAGAAATCGGTGCGAGTTTGGATAATTTTTGCATTATCGGCGTTTTGAAAGTTTACATCTTTGACTCATTTTCCGGATAGACAAATTTTCACTCCTTTTGCTATCATGCAAAAGGAAAGCGATTGTACCAAGTTTGTTTACTGAAGATTTTTGAATACATCAATGCGTTCATGTTGTTGCATTAATTCTCATTAATCTTTAGATAAACATTCAGAGTTGAACACATTTACCAAAGTGAAATTTCATAAATGCTTAATCGATGATGATTATGATGACCCAGAAAAAAATTTTGTTTGATTTATTACAAAAAAATCCAGTAAATATTTTCGTTTGATTAAGACACTATTTTCTTTAATATATGTTAGTGTTTTTAAACTAAATGTTTTAAAAATTCACACAAAAATATTGTTCGATATTTATCAGAAAATCCAGTAAATCTTTTTGTGTGATTTAGTTAATTGTTTTGTTTACAATTTGTAAATATTTTTAGACAAATTGTTTTATAGATTTAAACAATTTGTTCTTAAAAAAAAACATGTTTTTTCAAGGAAATTCTTAAGATAATTTTGTCTATATTTAGAAATTTGTTTCTAGGTCCGTTTCTATTCAAAATATTTACTATTTCATTGAATTCATTTACTGAAAATTAATTTTAGTCTTTTCTGTGTAGTTATAGCGACTGGTCATACAGTGTCTCCTATTGGAAATAAATGGGTAATAAATCTGTATCTCTGAAACTTGCGATTCGATTTCAAATGAAGTTTGTGAAAATTATAGAGGAGAGCCTAAGCTTTAAGAAAGTTGAAATGTGTGACAACACGGTTGAAACACATGGTGAGCTACAGGGTGTCAAAGGTGACTACCTCGGGCATGAAAAACTTTGCAGGCGTCACAGCTTTTAAAAATATTATTCGATTTTAATGAATTTAAGCTTGTTGTTATTGTTATTGTTATTGTTGTTTATAAATAGATAAAGAAACAAAAGTTTATTTCATTAAGACAACTTTGTTATTTAAAAAAAATATTTGTCTTTGAATTTTAAAATTTTGCTTTTTGGCCTCGACTTTTTTCTCTATTTCGTCAATACCTCCGGTAATTGAATAGCCAAAATTTTCAAAAATCTATTTTATTATTTTGAACACAATCCTGGATAACTTGCCGAAAAAATTTTTTTACTTATCTAAATTCATATCAAGGCTTTGAAGTGAGAGTGAAAAATTTGCTAAATATTCTCAAAACTTTTTCATAACTCAAATTTTTTATTTTTAATATTCTAAAATAACAGACTTAAAAAATGATTGCTACATCCAGCATTGGACGAAGATTTTTGTACGAAACTCTAAATTAAGCGCTTAAGAAAAAAACGCCTTTAATTTTTGTCCGCCCGCTCAAAAATGAGGCTAGAAAAGTAGATTTTTTAAAAAGTCACATTTTCAGAAGGCATTTCAAAAGGTAAAATATCTTGGAAAATATTAAAGATAACTCAATGAAATAAAATATTTTTTCTTTATCTATTTTTTAGCTTTACAACAAGTTTAAATTCATTAAAATCGAATAAAATTTGTAAAAATTATGAGAGCGACAAGGGGCCTGAAGTCCCTTGGACACCCTGTAGCTCAACATGTGTTTTAACAAGGGTGGTTCCACAGATACAGATTTACTACCCTTTTTCCGATTTGAGCCACTGTGCGGTATTGCAACTCTTTTAAGCCTTACTTTTAAGGTATAATATGTATTTAGCCCCTTTATGAGAAACACTACGAAGAAAATGTTTGTGAAATTTTTATGGATCTTTATGTACGTTTCTTAAAAAATGCAAAAAGATTCTACTTTGTTGGCGATATAACGTGCAGAAATGATCTACAAAAATGTTTCTTGTAGTCTTTTACATAAAAGAGCTTAGCACATTGTATGCTTTAAACGTAGGTTTTACAAGATTTCCTATACCGAGTACGAATTGTGAATAAGTACGACATTAGGCCTTAAACACATTTTAAGCTTTGAATGATTTCTTGCGTTCAAGTTGAGTTTGGAACTTTAGAGTCTTTAAAGACTTATAGTCGAATTTTACGGCAAAAATTATCATAAAACATTTCAGCCCGCTATATTGCCAACTAAGTGGAGCTTTTTGCCGTCTACTTAAGAAAGGGACAAGAAAACCCATACCTGTAGAGTTAGTGGATTAAAATATGTTAACCGTGATGTTTTACATAAAAGTGCTGAGCCCATCTTATACCTTCAATGCAAGTCGTTCAAGATATCCCATTTAAATTAACTTTCCATAAAATTAATGCCCGAATCATTCGTTGGAATCACGTTATATTATTATTATTATTTTTTTGGGTCCCCCTGTGGCTGAGTGGTAGCGATGCCAGCCTGTCAGTCTAGTTGAATAACAATTTTATTAACTATCTGAATATCGTTAATATTACTTCCAAGGAAGTATAAAACATTTACTAGTTCATAATATGGTAGACGTAATGACAAACTTCTTCCATTAAGGCGTTCTTTTGTGTTGCGAATTTTATATTTAGAAAACTTGAAATCTTTCATGCTCCTAAAATGCTCTTTTTGCTGTATAATTTATCAAAATCATTTACAATAAGTTTAAGAAATCTGCAATTTAAAACTACGCAATTACTTCTTTAATGAGATTTTATTCTTTGTTCATCAACATTTATTCATAACCTTGTGCATTTAAATAGTTGTATTTTTCTTTAGCTTTTAAGTTGTTCCAGTATAAAGTTGCTTGTTATTCTTGAGGATTGCCAAAAATAATGTGTTTATTGTTTTGAAGGATAATTTTAAGTGCAATTAAGCAACAATTAAATGCAGAAAAGTATTTAAGTGCTCAAAAACAAACCAACACTTGCACAGCCATAAGACCTCCCTCATAGGATAAAGTTTAATAATTATTTTGTCAAGTTAACAAATGAACTTGGAAAACACATTATTTACAAACATTGTTATAATTACACTTTAAGAAAATTATAAAAATAAATATTTATAGAATATTTATTCCTTACATAAATAGATTTCTATATACAAATGTAGAAACTTATATATTCTTACATATAAAAACATCTTTATGTATCTAAAAACACCCACCAAACAGAAACTATGGAATATTGTTCTCATTGGTTTGTAGAAATGATGCAATCCATGTTGTGTTAGTTTTCCCAAGAAACTTGTATTTAGAAAAAAATAATAAAGTTGAGGAAAAACAATAAACTAAAAGCATTCATATATCTGTATAAAAAGCCACATTGATAGAACAAAGGCTTTTTGGAATGCTGCCAAATAACTTTTGCTGCCTACTATTTAAAGCACTGCCACCACCAACGACAACTATGATCATGTACATATTCAAAATGTTATGCAAACATTTGAACAAGTTCAAATATTCTTAAGGTTTTTTTTATGTGCCCAACACCATTTACCAACAGATAAGAGAAAAAACAAAATTTGGTCTTATAAGCAATAAAGAAAAGTAAAAGTACTATTTAAAAAAAAAATATGTCACTACCCAGCAAAAGCTTTTGTGATTTTTGTAATCGATAGTACTTTATTAATGGATTACAAAGTAATAAGTGGTACTTATTTATCTTATTACTATGCTTTAAATTAGAACTACTAACTAGCTATTAATAAAATTAATACGTATTTTTCTCATTATCTGAAAGTAGTTACAATGGGAGTTAAAAGGAGTTTATACTATATAATACTAAGTACTAGCACTAGCTTTAACTTTTCAGTACTAGCTATGCTAAAAAGTATAAACTACAAAAGTATAAACTACTACATAGCTAATGCTGAGAAGTGGTATCAAAAGCTTGAAAATATGACACACAGAATATGAAACAGAATCCACAACTTTGACATTAAAAAGAGCATATTATCATGTGTTATGCATTAGCACCATAGCCTGAAAGAGATAGTCAAATTAGAAACAATAAGATTTGCTATTCCTTTCATATAATCGGGGTAATTTTTTTTTTAAGTTGTCTGGTTCAGATAGTAGTCTATGCTGTGGCTGTTAAAACAGCTGACAGAAATCGTTTATGAGCTAAAACTTTTTTCATAAATGTACATGAATGATATTTCGAAGAATTAAAAAAATATATTTTAAAAATCCCATCTGCCCTTAAAAGTCTGCAAAAAAATAAGATATAATGTGGTAGATTTTTTTTTTAATTTTAGGTTGTTTATTACACTACTTATTTTTGAGCTTCAAGTAAGCCAAATAATAACTCGTTAATTGCTGTGACAATGTAAATACGCGTTGCAAATACGCGTTAAAATTCTCACGTTTATTTGATTTTAGAAATGTAAATTTTCACTTATTCGACGCGTTTTCCCCAATAACCACCATTGTGAATAATTTATTTTTAATCTTATTTTTTACCTTCAAGTAAGCCAAATAGTAACTAGTTGATTGCTGTGACAATTTAAAATAAATTTGTAAGGGGTACTCTCTTTTTTTGGACTTCTCAAACGATAACAAGTATACTCTAAAACATTACTTCAAATTTAGGATCATATATTGCTTAAATTTGTGTTTAAAATTTCTCCTTGTCTAAAATTAAATCGATTTTGTAGTTATTTTATTAAAGAAAAAACCTTTCAAATTAAACGTATTTAGTCCAAGTGGAAAAAAATTTACATAAAGTATAATACGGCTATTGATGAATGGTAGATACGTCAGACTATGAGTCAGGAGGTCGCGGTTCAAGCCTGCACGTAGCCAATCGCTTTTTTTTTTGTAAAAACATTTTTTTCAAAAATAATGCGTGTGTAATTTTAGGTCGATAATAATCTGTAAAGTGTTGCCGACTACTATCGACCCAATTTTTAACAAAAGTCATTTAGAGTGTCGTTATCGTGTCAAATTGTAAGCAGTTACAACTTAAGTCCTCATATACTTTTTTTCCTACCAGTAAGCAAAGTTTGTTTTGATTGAAAGTTGTTAAAGGCAAACCAGAATCTATATCCTATCGTACTAATAATATAAGAGCCATTATTATAACTTGCCAATAGCTAAAGTTAAGATTTTATCGACCAGATAACTGGCTTTTCATTATTCCAAGTATACTTTAAGCAAAAACTGTCCGATAAGTTAAGTGAAAGTTATTCTAGCCTTTAATTTTAACGTGAGGTTTGTGGTATTAGAGCTGCCACAGCTTTTGAAAGTATTTAAATAAAAGAAACTTAGAAACAATTTTCGCGCATAGTTTTAGGAGGAAAAATAATTACTTTCTTCCTTTGCTGTGTGTATTAAAAGAATTTTAAAGTGACGCCTAACGGGTGGTAATCGATTTTAGCTCTGGTATTACCATGTTTTTAGAAAGATTAATTTTATTTTACAGGAAAATAGTTAAAAGTTACTTTACTCCTCACTTTAGCTGTAGTTAACTTTTACAAGCGCGTACTTTACAGGCAAGTTGTAATAATGGGCCTAAATGAGAAAGTTTATATGTTTTAACGTTTGAATGTTTGCATGTTTGATCCACTATCACGCGAAAATCGCTTAATGGAATTGGATGAAATTTGGTAAACATCTTAGTGCAAGCCAAATACATCCTTCAAGAAAAAATTTCGATATTCCTGAAGGAGCCACTTTCCCCGCCAGACCGAGCCCTACATGTTTATGCCGACGGATCCAAATGGAAAGGGAGTGTTGGCCGTAATGTCAGATGTGCTTAGGATATTTGTGTAAAACAAAACGAGAAAAATATTTGTAAATTGGTTTAGCCCTCTAGCTCTTCCTTACAACGGCGATATACTGGAGTGAACTGTTCTAAAAAAAAATTTGCTATAAAATTCTACATCAAATACTCAAGGATGCCCAAGCTGCAGACTCAACTTGAACACAGGAAATCATTAAAAACTTAATATGTCTATAAGGGTTAATATTATACTTATTCATAATTAGTACTCGGCATAGGAAATTTTGTAAGCCTTACGTTTAAGGTATGAAACATGTTAAGCACTTTTCTGAAAACACCACGGCAAACAATTTTGTACAACATTTTAACCTTCTAACTCTTCATTGTATGAGTGTTTTTCCCCCTTCTTTAAGAAAATTTATAAAAAAAACTCCCCTTCAGCGATGATGTTGCCGTCTGAAATGTTTTATAAAAGTATTTGTCATAAAATTCTATTATAAGTAATACAGATACCCAAGCTCCAGATTCAACTTGAACGGCAGTAATCAATCAAAACTTAAAATGGGTTTAAGGGTTAATATCGTATTTATTTACAATTAGTGCTTGACTTAAAAAATCTTGAAATCCTTACGTTTAAGGCAAAATATGACTGCAACTTTTTTATGTAAAACACCACGGGAGACATTTTTGTAGAACATTTCAGTCCGCTATATCGCCGCTAAAAGGTAGTTCTTGGTGGACTTGTTAAAAAAGTACCAAAAAGACCCACAAAAGGAAGAGTTAGAGGGTTGAATTGTGCCAAAAAAATGCTCTTCGTGGTGTTTTTCATAAAATGGTTCGTCTTCTGCATAGAAAGAACTAAATTTCATTTTCTGTAAAGGAATTCAATGAAATAGTAAATATTTTGTCTAGGAACGGGCCTACAAACAAATTTGTAAATACAGACAAAAATATCTCAAAAATATCTCAACAATTTCATTGAAAAAAAATCGTGTTTTTTTCAGTGAACAAATTTTTTAAATCTATAAAACAATTTGTCCAAAAATATTTACACATTGTAAACAAAACAGTTTACTAAATCAAACAAAAAGATTTGCTGGATTTTTGAAAAATATCAAACAATATTTTTTTATGAATTTATAAAAGAAGTATTCTAAAATTATTCAATAATTATTTCTCTTGAAGAAGACACCCAAAGGCGTGTCGAAATATCGATTAGATAAATAAATATTGTTAATTTTTATAAAAAAAAGACCTCAAACTTGAATAAAAAGGTCTTAGATATTATTTAAAGGTCAATTAAAATTCTGAATATCGATACTAAAAAATATTAAACAAAATTTTTGCCTGGGTCATGATCATCCATTAAGCATTTATGAAATTTCACTTTGTTAAATGTGTTCAAGTCTGACTGTTTATCTAAAGGCTTTAAAAAAATGATTGAATGAGAATTAACGCAACAACATTAATGCATTGATTCACTCAAAAATCTTCAGTAAACAAATTTGGTATAATCGCATTCCTTTTGTTAACATTGTTGTTGTTGTTATTTGTGTGTATGTCGTCATCGGGGTTGATTTTTTAAGACACAGTTTTTCTTCTTGTTTTTGGTATTTGCGTCCTAAATAAGAGTCAAAGAAACAATTCATTGATTATGTAAAGTACATTTACTGAAAATGAAATTTATTTCTAGACAAACTATTGTTTGAAAATTTTTTTTGGTGATAATTTTTTCTGTGTGCCTTTAGCGTAATGCTTTTGATGAAGTGTGCAGCTGCTGCTCAGAAAATACATTTCGTTCTATTGTACTTGTCATCTATGGTCCACAAACCTTGATTTATTTCCTTCGAGCTGAAAAAGCAGGAGAAATTTTGGACACCTGGCTTGTTTGCAAATGATGCGAAAGCTTAACAAAAGGGCAACATATAAAATATTGCAACTTGTACTAAATCTTACAATTTTATTGATAAGTGACATAAGAAAACCCGTTTTCAAAATGTGTACAAAATTTTTAGCCAAACACTTAAACAAAACGAAAGCAATCAATATAAATTATTTTTTGATGTTTAAGATCAAAACTTTCAACTTTCGATTTTTCTTTTTGCGGGTAAAAGACAGTTAAATTATTTCATTGTTGTCTTTATAAAAAGGAAAAATAAAAAGACAAGGAATATATTTGTTGCTTAAACTTTTCAATTTTTGTTTCGACCTTTAGTCGCTAAAAGAGAAAAATAAGCTATGATTTACATAAATTTTTACAAAAATTTTCCATTTTTAAGATAAATGATGAAAGAGATGAAAAGAAAATGATAGATTTATTGTTAAACAATTACATTATATAAAGCTTTTTTTTAGTTATAATTGAATTTTAAAACTGCAGCTGAGCCTCATAACTTTCATTTATTCAGTAATTTAACACAAAAACACTTGATATTTTCCAAGCAAACATGGCGCTTACATGTAAGCACTTTTTAAAGGAAAAAATCAAGACGTTAACTTAAAAACATTCTTTGTTGAATATTTCATTGCATATGGACAGTGTGCAAGTGAAAGCACTACAGTTTAAAATAATCAATTGTTTTGTTGGCTTTCGTGATTTATTTTGAAAAATGTTATACGTCTTCACTGGGTTGCTATCAAATTTCCAACAATTATTTAATTACTGCTATTTGTTAAACGTTTGACCAGACTTGTAAAATTAGAGAAACCTATTGCTTCACTTCCAACAAATAAAAAAATATGCAAAATAAAAAAATAATAGAAAATTAATAGTAAAATTAAAAGCAACACAAATAAATAGACTAAGCAACATGCAAAAGTAAAATAAAATTTTAATTGCATATTTTATAACGATGACTTCTTACTCAGTCCCTTTTTCATACCAGGATAATGCAATCCACCATTAATAAACTTATTAAAAAAAATCATTACAAGTGTACAGTAGCGAGAACAGAGTAGCAGATACCACTCGAGTGGTTTTTGCTTCAACCTCTCGATAATTTTATTCCTGCTCTCGATAATTTTATTGCTATTGGTTTTTCTCTGCTCTGCACCAAGTAAATTTATGATAATTGCTTTTTATATAAAAAAATAAATAGTTTCAAACATATACATATATACCGAGAAAGGGATAAGTATAACCCTGTAGTTAAAATGTTTGAATCTGAGTAATTATGCCTAGTGTCACAAACATTGCATAGTGGAGCAGAATCAAAATATTTGGAAGATAAATCAGTCATTTCGAAACGGATAGTTCTAATGAAATAAAATTTTACAAGGACATAGCAGATCTTCATTTTCGTTTATAAGCAAACTGTTGATTAGAATACTTCTCTGCTATGTTCATGTGAAACTTTATTCGAATACAACTAGCCGTTTAGAAATGCCTGATATATTATTCAAATATTTTGATGATACCCCACTATGCATTTGTGTATATTACATAAACAATTTCAGTCACTTTTCGATAATGTGTGCATTAATCTTAAATGAACTGCAAGGCACGACTGCGTGTACCGCATGATTATAGAAAAATAAAAAGTTAAACTTTTAAAACATTCCAATTCCATATAATTTTAAAAGTGTCGTTATGCAAAACTTTAAATGTTTTAAATATTGAAACGCATACATAAAATATATGGGAATTAGTGGTGTGGTTCAATGAATTTTATAGTAAGTACATATATATTTGCAGTTTTTCAATATGAACGATATAAATGCGAAGATCAAATTACAATTGGAATAATATGATGTAATGTTACAGTATTAGTTGATATGATATAATTTTTTTTTTCAGGTTTTAACAACTGAACCTTAGCTGTAGATTTATTGGGATAAACTTTGTGCCTTTAGGTATAAAGAAACGTTATAAGATCTATTTATATATTTAGTATTTTACAAAAAGACTTTAAACAGATGGATAACAAATTTAGAAAGTAGGAAATATAATATATTAGCGGAAATCACTCTTGTTAGCATATTTGCACCTCTAGCATATAAACTAGCATTTTCTGCTACAAAGAATGAGTGTATTCTTGAAACATGTAGGAAATACATACTACACAAGAGCATTTACTATTATTCACTGGTAAACAAGCAGGCCTACTATTAGTTTGTATTTTATTTTCATGTGTATGTTTTATACACTCTCCGAGAGTCTCTCTGAATAATTTTGCTAATTGCATATGTGCTAGAAAAGTTTCGTACAGTTTTTAGTATTGCATATCTGCTACTGTGTAGGAAATGCAAGTTTCTTATATTTTGTTCTTGTTGTGTTGCATATGGTAGCATATATCCTAGACTTGCAAGAGCTGCAAGGTTTGCAAAAACAGTTTCCTACACACAGAAAAAAAATGAATGTAAAATCCACATGCCGCAATTTTGATTGCAAATCATATTAAATTTACAAGAAATAATTTGTCGTTTGAGTGTGTTAGTGTTTACTTGCTTTGTTCATTGCTACAATTCACTGTTCTGCTTAGTTGTGTCACTTGTTGTTGTTTATTCTTACATGTGTCGTCTATGTATACGACAAAAAACGAATTACCAGCGAATATTTACAGCTGCTGGTTTAAAATTACCATTGTTTCATATTAATTTTAAATAATTTTAAAAAATAATTAATCTAACCTTAAATCACCGTTAAAACAATTTTGTTATAAACATTAAGTTTCATTTTCAATCGACATGACTATAACTTTAATTTCAAATAAGTTTTATGTTAAATAATCATTTAAATCACGTTGAATTAAAATGAAATGCAATTTACATACGATGGTATTTATTTAGTGTATAAGTAAAGAAAAGTTTGAAGCTGTTGTGGCTGCAGTGGTTAGCACGTGGACTATCATGCAGGTGGCACGAGTTCAAATCTTGGCTGGGGCAGTCAGCTACAACGAAGAGTTTTCTGATGACTATCACGTAAGTAGAATATATATAACTTCAATTCAACATGATTCTTCGAGTTGTTCCAATATCAAATTCACGTTGTTTCAACTTGAAATAACTTTGATTCAATATGATTTTCCGTATTATTTCAGTATCAACTTCATTTTGATTTAACTGTACTGGAATATTAAATCAACATGAAATATAGTTAATTCAAAAGGAAACATTTTCTTTCGAGATTATTGTAAATCATGTTGATTTAACATGAAACACCTATGAAGCAAAATCACTACCGAAAAATCTTAAGTTAACCTGGTTTTCGACGATTTTACATGGAAATATTTCTGTGTGTACGAAGAGTGATTTCCGCTATTGTCTTTCAGCCAAAACTTTAACTAAAAAAAGAAAGACTAAACAACAAAATTCACATGATTATATAAAATTTAGTAGTTAAGATATTACGAATAAACTGTAATTGAATTTGTGAATTTTATTTTAAGCCTTTGCAGGTAGAAATATTAAATGCATTTTTTTTGTTGAGAATTATTCAATCAGTGTTGCACTTTTAAATAGGCTTTATTTACCATCTAAACGTTACATTTTTTACTCACTATTGATTGCATGCATATTTTATAATTTCAATGCGACTATTGTACTTGCAACTCGGCTCGAATGAGTAATTTGTTAAATTATTTATTTGTCATACGCACGTATGATCACTAAAATTCTAAAACGGCCCACCCACTTGCAATATAATTGTGCAATTTTTCGTATTGTACAATAATATCGCCAATGTGTATGTCATATTCGAAGATGGCACAATATATTGGCAAAAATCAAAATGCCTTTGATTTTTATTGTACAATAAGGAAAATTGTGTAATATGGTGGCAACATTGTTTAGTTGTTATATTTACTTTTTCACTGTCAGGAGAATTGGGTAATATTTTCTTTGAAAATATTGTGACATTTATTGCATAGTATAGGTCAGAACGACAATAATATGTACAATACATATGCAATAATATTGTATAATGGATGGGCCGATTAATGCAAAAGCTTTTAACAAGCTGGGCACCCTACTGGCAAAGATAATTCGAGTACCCTGATTTTAATGGTGCTAGGCATTTTTTCGAAGTTAGCGCTCGTATACGAAATATTTTCGATTTAGAATTAATATGCTAAAGTCACATAAAAACTATATTTTTTTTACTTTTGACAAAAGTTTAAAATTTAATCGGTGAAATAAATAAACACAAAATATCGTGACACTGTGATTTTTTGCAAAAAATCTACTTATATATTTGGTACACTTTAAAATTTTTAATGTTTAATCACTTAAATTTTCTTAACTTTACATAAAACAACATGGCACTATAATTTTTAATCGCAACAAAACAATTTTTTTAATAATTTGTTATGAAACAGTAACAAATTTCTAGAAAATTATAACATTTTGAGAACTCGTAGGGCTGGAACAACATTAAATTTCTTGGAGATTACCGCATCTGCATGACCAGAACATAGAGAACAAACTAAGTAAAATACACAGCCAACATTTTAAAAGAATTTAGGTAAAAGGAAAACACTATATACTTCAATGGAACCCCGCAATGACTTTCCCCTATTGCCATTTCGCTTGCAATTACTACTTATTTTCATTAAGATAATCGTTTAAACTTTTAAATTCGTAGTGCTGGCAATTAAAAGAATAAGAAAAAATATTTACGAGGGTTACTGTTCTTATTTTAAATCGTATAAAGAAGAAATTGTAAAATATTTTCGTTTTAATTTTTTATAACATTCAACACAAAAAAAGGAAGATCATCCTAACGACTGATTCTGAAAAGGGAGACGCACCCAAAAAAATTTTACGATAATCGAATTGTACAAATAAGTTAAGTTCAGAATTTCCTTGCATTTGTTCACAATAAAAACGGAGCTAATTTTTTCCAAAATATTTAACTCTAAAATTGACTATAAAGCGTTAAAACCGTACCGAATGCCAAATCTTGGAAAAAAATCGTGTAAATGGTGAAAATTCGCAAAAACTTGCTAATATCATGACGATACCGAAGCTTAATATTGAATTAACACCAGGGACCGTAACGATTATGAGTAATATCATAAAAATTACGATTTAATTGTTATTTTGAATTTTTACCAAACAAAAATCAATTAATAAGAATTATAATTGAATTTTATATTTTGATCGGAAAATATTTCTAATTTTTGAGTTTTATTTTTTAGCTCAAAAATAACGATTACTTTCAATTTGTAATTTTTTTGCTTACAAATAGTAATTACTGTAGGTTTTTAATTCTCATAATATGACTGATTTATCTGAAATTTGTTAGAAACCCTTACTGAATGTTGCCGTTTTGGTATTTTCGCGGCTTTCAGTGTTGCCGTTGCTTTCCGGGGAACTTCTGGGCTTTTAGGGCGATTCGTAAAAAAATTTGGAAATCACGGGAACTTCTGGGATTTATGGGAGATTTTTGTACAAGTTTTTGGGAATCCGGGGAACTTCTGGGAATTTTTGGAGATTTTTTAAACTTTTTAGGAATCCAGGCAACTTGTAGGATCTTGGGGAGATTTTTGTAAACGTTTTTGGGAATCCGGGGAACTTCTAGGATTTTGGGGGAGATTTTTGTTTCAATTTTGGGGGAAATTTTTAGACCTGTTTTGTGTCTAAGGGTGGTGTCCTTGCTTAGTGAAGGTGTCTCGGCTAAATTCTTGAGAAGTAACTCTTAAGTATCTTCCAGACAATATATAAAAAAGTAGTTAAGAATTGAAATTCAAATGGCTTGTTGCATATGACTAATAAATACATCAACAAAGTAACAATTAACACCTAAAATAATGATTATTTTTAAGCAAAAAATAAAAATCAAGAAATAATCGTTACTTTCGAACAAAAAAATAAAAACTGAAAATAATCGTTACTTTTGAGCTAAAAAAATAAAACTCAAAAATCAGAATTATTTTGCGATCAAAAAATAAAACTCAATTGAGGCGGTGAAAAGTAAAGGGCTACAAGTGCCAAAACAAAAAAAAACTGAGCTATATGCAGGAATCAACACTTAATATCAATATCTATTACTCTACAAAAATTCAGACCTGTACGATGAACTCAAGAGGCGGTGGAGGTGTATGAAAATGCATGGAAACAAAAAAAACGTTAAAGCTTAATTATTCAGAATTTTCTTTTTTGCACTTGTACACCTTTGCTTTTAGTCCCTCAATTATAATTCTAAATAATTGATTTTTGTGGTAAAAATTGAAAATAAAAGTTTATTGCATAAATGGAAAGCATGTCAAAAAACAGTACTTTTATTCTTCAACAATATGTTACTAATATTCTGGGATCATTATGACTTTTTTGGTCAAAAACTTGTGCAATAATCATTATTTTCGGTCCCTGGTTAAAACAGCTTAAACGGTGTAAGGCTCATAAATTTGCAAAAACTCTTTTATCGTGAAAACAGCGAAAATTCGCAAAAAAAATTGCAATATTGCCAAACAGCTTTGAAATAGAGATAAAAGCTGCTAAAATTGGAAGATTACGAAAATTGCTGATATAAAAAGTCATAAAAGCCTACAATTTTAATCAATCTCATGTTTTATCATGGTAAGTGGCAGATAGGACTTTCTTTTACTAGGAAACATGCTAAAAGTGGTAGATGTGACCATTTTGCTTAACGTTTTTTAGTCATTTACAGTTCAAAATTGGCCTTTTAAGCCTTTTAATTTAAAATCAGACTCTCATTCACGGTTCCGTATCTGCCCTTATCTCAATTTTGGAATTTTGGAGCTTCTGACTTTCTTTCTTAGAAGGGCAGTATATAAATACACTTTTATCTATTAAAAAAACTAATTGCAAAGGTTTCTTATATCAAATAAATATATAAAAAT